>CM077882.1:61167340-62488072 GCA_039720435.1 Amazona ochrocephala
GCTGTAGGCAGCAGGATCAGCAGTGAAGGGCAGCAGCATCAGCAGTGAAGAGGAGGAAGACAGCGAAGAGGAGGAAGACAGCGACGAAGAGGAAGACAGTGAAGAAGAGGACGCTGCTGACACGGCAGATTTGGCCACGTACATTGCAATACGCAACAAGTGGTCGCCAGGCGAACTGTGGGACGGAGTGAGTGGGTGCATGTGGTGGTGGAAAACCTCCTCTTTGCTTGCCAACAGTCCAATCTCTTGTCAGTGGGTTTCTGTCCGGGGCTGGGACCAGCCATTGGGGTGGGCAGCGCCTTTGATTGCTGGAGTTCCCAGGAAGACGAGCCTATCTACCGTATGCTCGTGTGCCTGAAGTCCCCCCATGGCCACACCTTCTGCCTGGAGCCAGGCACCGTGGCAGACAAGTCCCGCATCCGTGTGGAGCTGGAGTGCACATGCACTGCTCAGCTGATGGTGAGGCCCATGCTGTGCTTCCTTCACAACTCCAAGGAGCAGCTCAGGAAGGAGCAGAAGCCCAGCCTCCTGCACACCCTCTGCACGGCCTCCTATCTAGATGTGCACAAAACTGCTCGCTGGTTCCAGGATTTGGTGAGGGAAAACAAGGCAATCGTGCGCCTGTTACGTTCACGTTACTGCCTTCTGACTGTGCTGCCCTCCAGACGCTCCTGCAAAGTAGAAATCAAACATATCTCTGGGATAACCATGCTCATTGAGATGAGCCTCGCCGTGCAGCTAGGAGACTCAGACATCTTCATGAGCAGCCAGGGGAGAGAGGATATCTTCATCCCAAGCACAACGTGGACATTGAACTGTGCCTACGCAGAGGCAAAGTTCTTGTGGCTGATGTTCTATCAGACCCCAGACGATACCTTGCTCAGCTGCCTGCAAGTCTGCACCCGCATGCTGGTGGGCACAGGCTTTTCCAGCTATACCTTGAAGACAGTGCTGATGCACCTCCTGACCACCACACCCCTGTCAGGATGGCGCAGAACTGATTTCCTGCTGCGGCTGGGTGACATCATGAGATATCTGTGCTGCTGCTTGGAGGAGAAACGCCTCAACCACTTCTTCTTGGCAATGAGAAGATTCCTGAGGAGATCGTCTTGCCCCCAGCCTTGGAAAGAGCCGAGCCAGTCAACCTCTTCCAGCATCTGGCGCAGGACCCGGCTGCCATGAGCAGGCAATGTGTGAGTTCGAGGAGCTGCAACACTGGCTTACAGTACAGCTGTTCTTCTAGGGGCACTGAAAGTGGCCTTCATGCAGAGAGCCGAGTTTTAACCAAGTATAAGGGTTGGCCACTACAGGATAAAGTTCTAAATTAATAAAGCTTTATTTTATTGATAGCTCTTAAGTCTTGTATTAATCAATAACTTTTCTCATCCTCTTTCCGGATTGGCAAAATGGGGGTGTTATATTTTCTTACCGGTTGTGCTCTGGACTTCAGTCTTCCTTGGAATGGTTTGGCATGCTTTCCCTTACCCGGTATTCTGCTGCCCCCACACCTCCGTGATAGCCTTTATCCAAGATGTCCAAGGGAACCTGCTTTGTCACCTGTGGCTGGATGAGAGCTAAACTTCATATTTTGATTAATTCGTTGTCTCTAACTTTAATTTGCATTTCACCATGTTTTAAACTTGATCTCTGCTTCCAATTTTTCTAACAGATTCCTTCCTAATAATGATTTGGGGGTATTTGGCATCTATCAAAATGTATGCATCCCTATCATTTTACCCATTTTGTATCGGAGAGGTTGCATGTATGGTACCTTCTGTTGCTGGCCTGTCGCCCCAATCCCATTTGAAGGTTCATTATCGATCAAAGCTAATTGTTGATTTAACACAGCAAACGTAGCCCCGGTGTCTACAAGAAATTCTATATTTGTGTCTTCCTTCCCCAGCTTCATTATAACTGGGGATTGGCCAGGGTTCAACCCACCAGTCCCCCCAATGTTCTATTTCTAATTCAGCAAGGCATGGGAGGTGTGTCCCTCCTCCCTTTTCAGTCTGGGACACTGCCTTTTTTCCGTGCTCTTCCTGTTTACAAAAACCATAATGATTAGCCCCTACTCTATTATCAGGGGCCCTCAATTTACAACCCTGAAAGCAATCTTTTCACAGACCTTGAGGTTTTCCATTGCCCTGATAGTTTCCTTTCCCTAAGGCTGCAATGGTTGCATGACTAGTTTTTTGACTGAATTTTTCCCTGTCATTAGTGTCTCTGTTTTGTACACCTTCCATGTTTCCTCAAAAAGCTTTTCAATATCTCTCTGCCAGTGGCCTGAATACCAAAGGGGTTTTTTTGGGGAAAAAAAAGAAACAGCATGCTCAGATCCCATATGTCAAAATATAGCATACCTTTTGTCTAATATATATATATACATATATATACACACAGACACACACAGAGAGATATATCATTCCTTAGTGTATGGACTAATCCCTATAAAGCTCTTGAGGTCATCCATTCCATGATGTCGGGCTCCATCTCTTGTAGCAGTCTTTCAGAGCAGGAGAGATGGGTGTGCAGTGCTGGATTGTTGCCTGCTGAAGACACCACGGAACTCGTCCGGTCACTGCTGAGCTGGTCTGGTTTCGTCAAAGTTCATTCTTTGTTGGATGATGACCAGAGGGAAGTCAGGGCCAGTCGCTGGTGACCTGAAGACATCTAGTTGGTGGGCTATTAAGTGCTACATAGCAGGCAAAAGCATACAACTGAGTTCATTGGCTGTTTTCCCCCAAAATCAAATCCCCCTCCGTACCAGAGAGGCTTTAACCACTTGGCTTGCTTAATTGCAGCACATTTCACATTCATGAATATCCTGGGCAATAGTGTCCATTGTTAAGCCCACCCCTCGATCACAAGCCCATCTCTATGTTGCATCTCTGCCCAGATGGCCTGAAGTGTCATGGGCCCACCGGGCCAAAAATAATTCACCCTTCTGTTGCCAATCTAAGTCCATCTGAGACACTTCAATCCTAGCAGTTTTATCCACTTGTTGGTTGTTCTGGTGGTCCTCAGTGGCCTGACTCTTGGCTACATGAGCATCTACATGGTGTACCTTGGCCACCAGGTTCTGCACCCGGGCAGCAATAACTTGCCACACGACAGCAGCTCTGATGGGTTCACCTCTGCTTTGCCAGTTGCTCTGCTTCCATTGCTGCAAGCACCCCCACAGGGCATTTCTTACCATCCATGAATCAGTACAGAAATAAAGGCAGGAAGATGCAGAAATGAGGCCTACAGTACTCTTACCAGTTTTCCATCTATTACAGATTCTTCTCCAGTGAGAAAACCTCCAAGATTTTTATACTTGCTGCCCCCCAACACACCCACACACCTGCTTTTTTCCACGCCAGGAACACCACAGCTAGACCAACAGGACTAAAAACCCTCCACAAGCAGGGTTTCATAACTTGTCTCAGGCAATGACTCATTCAGATTGGTGCTGCAGCAGGTGCAAAGCATTCGTGGTGGGCAGAGACAGGTGAGAAGAGACTAAAATGAGGAAATAGTTGGGGTGGAGAGCTTTGGGGAGGGAGTTGCTAGGAGGGATAGAGGAATGGGAGAGGAGAGTCAAAATCTTGATTTTGCCATGAGTGTGCTTTGCTACATGAGGTAAGTCAGTGAATCCTCCTGTGCTTCCAGTTATAACAGAAATCTATAAAATGAAGCTCCTTCCCCCCCCCCCCCCCAGACAAAGTGAGGTTTAATCTGCAGGTAGATGTCAAACACCGTGTTCTACCCTGCATAACCTGCTGAAATCAAGGGCTTCTACGTTATCAACACAAAGACATCTGCAGACTGAAAGAAGAAGGCATCGGAGACTGATGAGACCGGCAGAAATCAAAAATCATAGAATCATAGAATCATAGAATAGTAAGGGTTGGAAAGGACCTCAAGATCATCGAGTTCCAACCCCCCTGCCATGGGCAGGGACACCTCCCACTAAACCATGCCATCCAAGGCTATGTCCAACTGCATCTTGAACGCCGCCAGGGATGAAGCATCCACAACCTCCCTGGGCAACCCATTCCAGGGCCCCACCACCCTCACAGTAAAGAATTTCTTCCTCAGATCCAATCTAAACCTCCCCTGTTTAAGTTTAAACCCATTACCGCTTGTCCTCTCACCACAGTCCTAATGAAGAGTCCCTCCCCAGCATCCCTATAGGCCCCCTTCAGGTATTGGAAGGCTGCTATGAGGTCTCCACGCAGCCTTCTCTTCTCCAGGCTGAACAGCCCCAATTTTCTCAGCCTATCTTCATAGGAGAGCTGCTCCAGTCCCCTGATCATCCTCGTGGCCCTCCTCTGCACTTGTTCTAACAGTTCCATGTCCTTTTTATGTTGAGGACACCAGAACTGCACACAATACTCCAAGTGAGGTCTCACGAGAGCAGAGTAAAGGGGCAGGAGCACCTCCCTCGACCTGCTGGTCACGCTCCTTTTGATGCAGCCCAGGATACGGTTGGCCTTCTGGGCTGCAAGCGCACACTGCCGGCTCATGTTCATTTTTTCATCAACCCACACCCCCAACAGAGAGCACTGTTTTGTTATTCATCACTATGGTTTATTATTTGGAAATACTATTTTTTAACTCAGTTCAGAATGCCACAGAGCACATATATACCCAAGCAAAACCGGCCTCACTTCCACAGCAGGTTAAGGAACAACCATCCCTTTCCCTTTTTACCAATGCTCTGTTTCAAAATGGTTCAGTGCAATCCTCAGTTGGTGTCATCCCTCAGAGATTTCTTACCCCTCAGGTGAAATTCAGAGAGTAAATTCAGGTGTAAACCGGTTTATTCTTCCATGCTGGTAGCATAGCTGGTAAAGAGCATGAGATTCATGTCCCGTTCCCAGCTCTGACTTCTTAAGTGACTTTCAAAAACAAACTTCACCTCTCTCTGCCTTCATTTCCCCTTCCGTAAAATGGAAATAACAATGCCTAATTGTTGAAAGAGTCCCTTCAAAGATCTGTGCGTTATTCTAACAGCAAACTGTTGTATAAACTAGTAACGTAATACAGTGGATTTCTTTAAAAGGTGATATTCCTGTTGCAGCCTTATTGCACAACCCAGAAAGTACAAATAACAGGTCCTAATTAAGAGACTGGATTACTTAATAATTTACAGGAAGACAGATTTTGTACATATAAAATTACCTAAAATAATCACAGAGCGCTGCTCTGTGACCATCATGCATCTGCATGCGATTCAAATAAATTTTTTGCTGCCAGTGGTTTGAACACAAATGTTACCGACAAACCTCGGTCAAGAAAAACCTCTTAACACCAATAGAGTGTAAAAAGGGAGGCATTCTTTTATTACAATGCTGGATGCATGGGGGATCTCTCCTCCCTACGTGCATGCCTAGGATCAAACTTTACAGATATTTATCCATAAGATTGTTACCTATTCATACATTCCATTCTACATCCTTATTTTAATTGGTTATAACAAATGCGCTTCGCATGCTAATTACAACACATGCGCACAAGCTTGTTCTATTGCTCAAAATTCAGTCTGGGGTATAATCTGAGTAGGGGGCTATGGAGTCAGAGGTCGTGATCTCCACCTGCCAGAAATACCCTTCACCTACTTCGAGGGTTTTCTTCTCGTTTTCTTGCCAAGCTAAACTAGTCACATGGTGTTTCTCATTTATCCTGGAAGAATGCCGATTTGCTTACTCTGAGAATCCTTGAAAAGGGAACTAATATTGCAAAATTCTAAACCCCGAATCTTGTAGTTGCAATAGATTTTGTTCCAGCTCCATGGTTACACCAAAGGGGCCGAGGGGGGGGGGGGAGGGAAGAAAATGTTGATCTCTGCTTCCAATTTTTCTAACAGATTCCTTCCTAATAATGATTTGGGTATTTGGCATCTATCAAAATGTACGCATCCCTATCATTTTACCCATTTTGTATCGGAGAGGTTGCATGTATGGTACCTTCTGTTGCTGGCCTGTCACCCCAATCACACTTAAAGGTTCATTATCGATCAAAGCTAATTGTTGATTTAATACAGCACACGTAGCCCCGGTGTCTACTAGAAATTCTATATTTGTGTCTTCCTTCCCCAGCTTCATTACAACCGGTGGATTGGCCGGGCTTCAACCCTCAGGTCCCCCCAATGCTCTATTTCTAATTCAGCAAGGCATGGGAGGTGTGTCCCATCAGAGGTACCAGCACTCCCAAGAGTTGCAGGAATGGGCTGCATTCAGGGAATGATTTTTATTGTATTACGGAGATCCTGCTTTTCACTCCCCTCCAAATTCTGCTTACTAGCTGGGCCGCGGTTGGGCGGGCGGGGCTGTGATGCACCCCAGCGCCTGTGACTGTACAGGGGACAAGTCACAATGGGGGATGGATATGAGGGTGCCAGCAGGCTGAAGTGCCCCAGTACGGCCTGGGGCAGCAGTGAGTACGCATGCAGGGGGGAGGCTGGGCTGGACAAGGGCCGGGGCAGAAACGTAGGCCCCTGGGGGTGGGTGCTCACCCTGCCTCGAAACCCTGGCTGCGAGCACCTTGGGCAGGGCTCGTTGCTGCTGGCCCCAGCTCTCTGCGGCTCCTGTCCCCGCTCCCGCCATCACCAGCTCCCTTCCTCCTTCCCTCCCTCCCAGACCCACTAAATTCCTTCTTTCTCCTGCAGGCCATGGCTGTCACAAGGCTCTTACTCTGGGTTCTGCAAACCCTAGTCTCGAACTTGCCCATGGTCGGTGATGAGCTGGATGAAGCCACACGTGACCGCATGGAGCAGCATTTGGAGATGCTTAGCAAGGAGATGGCTCGGATGCTGCAGGAGCTGCAGCAGCAGCTCGAGGAGCAGAAGAGAACAGAACAAAATTATGTGGCCTGGAGCGGCCTGCTCTCTGCTGCCTTGTGGACCTGGAAATTCTGGGCGACTGCTGGCTTCCTGCTCCTCCTGATTGTTGGGCTCTGCTGCTGCTTTAGCAAAAGAAGCCCTGAGCTGGGCAGCAGGATCAGCAGTGAAGGGCAGCAGCATCAGCAGTGAAGAGGAGGAAGACAGCGAAGAGGAGGAAGACAGCGACGAAGAGGAAGACAGTGAAGAAGAGGACGCTGCTGACACGGCAGATTTGGCCACGTACATTGCAATACGCAACAAGTGGTCGCCAGGCGAACTGTGGGACCGGAGTGAGTGGGTGCATGTGGTGGTGGAAAACCTCCTCTTTGCTTGCCAACAGTCCAATCTCTTGTCAGTGGGTTTCTGTCCGGGGCTGGGACCAGCCATTGGGGTGGGCAGCGCCTTTGATTGCTGGAGTTCCCAGGAAGACGAGCCTATCTACCGTATGCTCGTGTGCCTGAAGTCCCCCCATGGCCACACCTTCTGCCTGGAGCCAGGCACCGTGGCAGACAAGTCCCGCATCCGTGTGGAGCTGGAGTGCACATGCACTGCTCAGCTGATGGTGAGGCCCATGCTGTGCTTCCTTCACAACTCCAAGGAGCAGCTCAGGAAGGAGCAGAAGCCCAGCCTCCTGCACACCCTCTGCACGGCCTCCTATCTAGATGTGCACAAAACTGCTCGCTGGTTCCAGGATTTGGTGAGGGAAAACAAGGCAATCGTGCGCCTGTTACGTTCACGTTACTGCCTTCTGACTGTGCTGCCCTCCAGACGCTCCTGCAAAGTAGAAATCAAACATATCTCTGGGATAACCATGCTCATTGAGATGAGCCTCGCCGTGCAGCTAGGAGACTCAGACATCTTCATGAGCAGCCAGGGGAGAGAGGATATCTTCATCCCAAGCACAACGTGGACATTGAACTGTGCCTACGCAGAGGCAAAGTTCTTGTGGCTGATGTTCTATCAGACCCCAGACGATACCTTGCTCAGCTGCCTGCAAGTCTGCACCCGCATGCTGGTGGGCACAGGCTTTTCCAGCTATACCTTGAAGACAGTGCTGATGCACCTCCTGACCACCACACCCCTGTCAGGATGGCGCAGAACTGATTTCCTGCTGCGGCTGGGTGACATCATGAGATATCTGTGCTGCTGCTTGGAGGAGAAACGCCTCAACCACTTCTTCTTTGGCAATGAGAAGATTCCTGAGGAGATCGTCTTGCCCCCAGCCTTGGAAAGAGCCGAGCCAGTCAACCTCTTCCAGCATCTGGCGCAGGACCCGGCTGCCCATGAGCAGGCAATGTGTGAGTTCGAGGAGCTGCAACACTGGCTTACAGTACAGCTGTTCTTCTAGGGGCACTGAAAGTGGCCTTCATGCAGAGAGCCGAGTTTTAACCAAGTATAAGGGTTGGCCACTACAGGATAAAGTTCTAAATTAATAAAGCTTTATTTTATTGATAGCTCTTAAGTCTTGTATTAATCAATAACTTTTCTCATCCTCTTTCCGGATTGGCAAAATGGGGGTGTTATATTTTCTTACCGGTTGTGCTCTGGACTTCAGTCTTCCTTGGAATGGTTTGGCATGCTTTCCCTTACCCGGTATTCTGCTGCCCCACACTCCGTGATAGCCTTTATCCAAGATGTCCAAGGGAACCTGCTTTGTCACCTGTGGCTGGATGAGAGCTAAACTTCATATTTTGATTAATTCGTTGTCTCTAACTTTAATTTGCATTTCACCATTTTTAAACTTGATCTCTGCTTCCAATTTTTCTAACAGATTCCTTCCTAATAATGATTTGGGGGTATTTGGCATCTATCAAAACGTATGCATCCCTATCATTTTACCCATTTTGTATCGGAGAGGTTGCATGTATGGTACCTTCTGTTGCTGGCCTGTCGCCCCAATCACATTTGAAGGTTCATTATCGATCAAAGCTAATTGTTGATTTAACACAGCAAACGTAGCCCCGGTGTCTACAAGAAATTCTATATTTGTGTCTTCCTTCCCCAGCTTCATTGTAACTGGGGATTGGCCAGGGTTCAACCCACCAGTCCCCCCAATGTTCTATTTCTAATTCAGCAAGGCATGGGAGGTGTGTCCCTCCTCCCTTTTCAGTCTGGGACACTGCCTTTTTCCGTGCTCTTCCTGTTTACAAAAACCATAATGATTAGCCCCTACTCTATTATCAGGGGCCCTCAATTTACAACCCTGAAAGCAATCTTTTCACAGACCTTGAGGTTTTCCATTGCCCTGATAGTTTCCTTTCCCTAAGGCTGCAATGGTTGCATGACTAGTTGTTTGACTGAATTTTTCCCTGTCATTACTGTCTCTGTTTTGGTACACCTTCCATGTTTCCTCAAAAAGCTTTTCAATATCTCTCTGCCAGTGGCCTGAATACCAAAGGGGTTTTTTGGGGAAAAAAAAAGAAACAGCATGCTCAGATCCCATATGTCAAAATATAGCATACCTTTTGTCTAATATATATATATACATATATATACACACAGACACACACAGAGAGATATATCATTCCTTAGTGTATGGACTAATCCCTATAAAGCTCTTGAGGTCATCCATTCCATGATGTCGGGCTCCATCTCTTGTAGCAGTCTTTCAGAGCAGGAGAGATGGTGTGCAGTGCTGGATTGTTGCCTGCTGAAGACACCACGGAACTCGTCCGGTCACTGCTGAGCTGGTCTGGTTTCGTCAAAGTTCATTCTTTGTTGGGATGATGACCAGAGGGAAGTCAGGGCCAGTCGCTGGTGACCTGAAGACATCTAGTTGGTGGGCTATTAAAGTGCTACATAGCAGGCAAAAGCATACAACTGAGTTCATTGGCTGTTTTCCCCCAAAATCAAATCCCCTCCGTACCAGAGAGGCTTTAACCACTTGGCTTGCTTAATTGCAGCACATTTCACATTCATGAATATCCTGGGCAATAGTGTCCATTGTTAAGCCCACCCCTCGATCACAAGCCCATCTCTATGTTGCATCTCTGCCCAGATGGCCTGAAGTGTCATGGGCCCACCGGGCCAAAAATAATTCACCCTCCTGTTGCCAATCTAAGTCCATCTGAGACACTTCAATCCTAGCAGTTTTATCCACTTGTTGGTTGTTCTGGTGGTCCTCAGTGGCCCGACTCTTGGCTACATGAGCATCTACATGGTGTACCTTGACCACCAGGTTCTGCACCCGGGCAGCAATAACTTGCCACACGACAGCAGCTCTGATGGGTTCACCTCTGCTTTGCCAGTTGCTCTGCTTCCATTGCTGCAAGCACCCCCACAGGGCATTTCTTACCATCCATGAATCAGTACAGAAATAAAGGCAGGAAGATGCAGAAATGAGGCCTACAGTACTCTTACCAGTTTTCCATCTATTACAGATTCTTCTCCAGTGAGAAAACCTCCAAGATTTTTATACTTGCTGCCCCCCAA
Organism: Amazona ochrocephala; assembly: GCA_039720435.1. NCBI lineage: Eukaryota > Metazoa > Chordata > Aves > Psittaciformes > Psittacidae > Amazona > Amazona ochrocephala. The sequence continues at coordinate 61,177,638 of CM077882.1, forward strand.
CACACCCACACACCTGCTTTTTTCCACGCCAGGAACACCACAGCTAGACCAACAGGACTAAAAACCCTCCACAAGCAGGGTTTCATAACTTGTCTCAGGCAATGACTCATTCAGATTGGTGCTGCAGCAGGTGCAAAGCATTCGTGGTGGGCAGAGACAGGTGAGAAGAGACTAAAATGAGGAAATAGTTGGGGTGGAGAGCTTTGGGGAGGGAGTTGCTAGGAGGGATAGAGGAATGGGAGAGGAGAGTCAAAATCTTGATTTTGCCATGAGTGTGCTTTGCTACATGAGGTAAGTCAGTGAATCCTCCTGTGCTTCCAGTTATAACAGAAATCTATAAAATGAAGCTCCTTCCCCCCCCCCCCCCAGACAAAGTGAGGTTTAATCTGCAGGTAGATGTCAAACACCCTGTTCTACCCTGCATAACCTGCTGAAATCAAGGGCTTCTACGTTATCAACACAAAGACATCTGCAGACTGAAAGAAGAAGGCATCGGAGACTGATGAGACCGGCAGAAATCAAAAATCATAGAATCATAGAATCATAGAATAGTAAGGGTTGGAAAGGACCTCAAGATCATCGAGTTCCAACCCCCCTGCCATGGGCAGGGACACCTCCCACTAAACCATGCCATCCAAGGCTATGTCCAACTGCACCTTGAACGCCGCCAGGGATGAAGCATCCACAACCTCCCTGGGCAACCCATTCCAGGGCCCCACCACCCTCACAGTAAAGAATTTCTTCCTCAGATCCAATCTAAACCTCCCCTGTTTAAGTTTAAACCCATTACCGCTTGTCCTCTCACCACAGTCCCTACTGAAGAGTCCCTCCCCAGCATCCCTATAGGCCCCCTTCAGGTATTGGAAGGCTGCTATGAGGTCTCCACGCAGCCTTCTCTTCTCCAGGCTGAACAGCCCCAATTTTCTCAGCCTATCTTCATAGGAGAGCTGCTCCAGTCCCCTGATCATCCTCGTGGCCCTCCTCTGCACTTGTTCTAACAGTTCCATGTCCTTTTTATGTTGAGGACACCAGAACTGCACACAATACTCCAAGTGAGGTCTCACGAGAGCAGAGTAAAGGGGCAGGAGCACCCCCCTCGACCTGCTGGTCACGCTAATTTTGATGCAGCCCAGGATACGGTTGGCCTTCTGGGCTGCAAGCGCACACTGCCGGCTCATGTTCATTTTTTCATCAACCCACACCCCCAACAGAGAGCACTGTTTTGTTATTCATCACTATGGTTTATTATTTGGAAATACTATTTTTTAACTCAGTTCAGAATGCCACAGAGCACATATATACCCAAGCAAAACCGGCCTCACTTCCACAGCAGGTTAAGGAACAACCATCCCTTTCCCTTTTTACCAATGCTCTGTTTCAAAATGGTTCAGTGCAATCCTCAGTTGGTGTCATCCCTCAGAGATTTCTTACCCCTCAGGTGAAATTCAGAGAGTAAATTCAGGTGTAAACCGGTTTATTCTTCCATGCTGGTAGCATAGCTGGTAAAGAGCACGAGATTCATGTCCCGTTCCCAGCTCTGACTTCTTAAGTGACTTTCAAAAACAAACTTCACCTCTCTCTGCCTTCATTTCCCCTTCCGTAAAATGGAAATAACAATGCCTAATTGTTGAAAGAGTCCCTTCAAAGATCTGTGCGTTATTCTAACAGCAAACTGTTGTATAAACTAGTAACGTAATACAGTGGATTTCTTTAAAAGGTGATATTCCTGTTGCAGCCATATTGCACAACCCAGAAAGTACAAATAACAGGTCCTAATTAAGAGACTGGATTACTTAATAATTTACAGGAAGACAGATTTTGTACATATAAAATTACCTAAAATAATCACAGAGCGCTGCTCTGTGACCATCATGCATCTGCATGCGATTCAAATAAATTTTTTGCTGCCAGTGGTTTGAACACAAATGTTACCGACAAACCTCGGTCAAGAAAAACCTCTTAACACCAACAGAGTGTTAAAAGGGAGGCATTCTTTTATTACAATGCTGGATGCATGGGGGATCTCTCCTCCCTACGTGCATGCCTAGGATCAAACTTTACAGATATTTATCCATAAGATTGTTACCTATTCATACATTCCATTCTACATCCTTATTTTAATTGGTTATAACAAATGCGCTTCGCATGCTAATTACAACACATGCGCACAAGCTTGTTCTATTGCTCAAAATTCAGTCTGGGGTATAATCTGAGTAGGGGGCTATGGAGTCAGAGGTCGTGATCTCCACCTGCCAGAAATACCCTTCACCTACTTCGAGGGTTTTCTTCTCGTTTTCTTGCCAAGCTAAACTAGTCACATGGTGTTTCTCATTTATCCTGGAAGAATGCCGATTTGCTTACTCTGAGAATCCTTGAAAAGGGAACTAATATTGCAAAATTCTAAACCCCGAATCTTGTAGTTGCAATAGATTTTGTTCCAGCTCCATGGTTACACCAAAGGGGCCGAGGGGGGGGGGGGGGGAGGGAAGAAAATGTTGATCTCTGCTTCCAATTTTTCTAACAGATTCCTTCCTAATAATGATTTGGGGGTATTTGGCATCTATCAAAATGTACGCATCCCTATCATTTTACCCATTTTGTATCGGAGAGGTTGCATGTATGGTACCTTCTGTTGCTGGCCTGTCACCCCAATCACACTTAAAGGTTCATTATCGATCAAAGCTAATTGTTGATTTAATACAGCACACGTAGCCCCGGTGTCTACTAGAAATTCTATATTTGTGTCTTCCTTCCCCAGCTTCATTACAACCGGTGGATTGGCCGGGCTTCAACCCTCAGGTCCCCCCAACGCTCTATTTCTAATTCAGCAAGGCATGGGAGGTGTGTCCCATCAGAGGTACCAGCACTCCCAAGAGTTGCAGGAATTGGCTGCATTCAGGGAATGATTTTTATTGTATTACGGAGATCCTGCTTTTCACTCCCCTCCAAATTCTGCTTACTAGCTGGGCCGCGGTTGGGCGGGCGGGGCTGTGATGCACCCCAGCGCCTGTGACTGTACAGGGGACAAGTCACAATGGGGGATGGATATGAGGGTGCCAGCAGGCTGAAGTGCCCCAGTACGGCCTGGGGCAGCAGTGAGTACGCATGCAGGGGGGAGGCTGGGCTGGACAAGGGCCGGGGCAGAAACGTGGGCCCCTGGGGGTGGGTGCTCACCCTGCCTCGAAACCCTGGCTGTGAGCACCTTGGGCAGGGCTCGCTGCTGCTGGCCCCAGCTCTCTGCGGCTCCTGTCCCCGCTCCCGCCATCACCAGCTCCCTTCCTCCTTCCCTCCCTCCCAGACCCACTAAATTCCTTCTTTCTCCTGCAGGCCATGGCTGTCACAAGGCTCTTACTCTGGGTTCTGCAAACCCTAGTCTCGAACTTGCCCATGGTCGGTGATGAGCTGGATGAAGCCACACGTGACCGCATGGAGCAGCATTTGGAGATGCTTAGCAAGGAGATGGCTCGGATGCTGCAGGAGCTGCAGCAGCAGCTCGAGGAGCAGAAGAGAACAGAACAAAATTATGTGGCCTGGAGCGGCCTGCTCTCTGCTGCCTTGTGGACCTGGAAATTCTGGGCGACTGCTGGCTTCCTGCTCCTCCTGATTGTTGGGCTCTGCTGCTGCTTTAGCAAAAGAAGCCCTGAGCTGGGCAGCAGGATCAGCAGTGAAGGGCAGCAGCATCAGCAGTGAAGAGGAGGAAGACAGCGAAGAGGAGGAAGACAGCGAAGAAGAGGAAGACAGTGAAGAAGAGGACGCTGCTGACACGGCAGATTTGGCCACGTACATTGCAATACGCAACAAGTGGTCGCCAGGGGAACTGTGGGACCGGAGTGAGTGGGTGCATGTGGTGGTGGAAAACCTCCTCTTTGCTTGCCAACAGTCCATCTCTTGTCAATGGGTTTCTGTCCGGGGCTGGGACCAGCCATTGGGGTGGGCAGCGCCTTTGATTGCTGGAGTTCCCAGGAAGACGAGCCTATCTACCGTATGCTCGTGTGCCTGAAGTCCCCCCATGGCCACACCTTCTGCCTGGAGCCAGGCACCGTGGCAGACAAGTCCCGCATCCGTGTGGAGCTGGAGTGCACATGCACTGCTCAGCTGATGGTGAGGCCCATGCTGTGCTTCCTTCACAACTCCAAGGAGCAGCTCAGGAAGGAGCAGAAGCCCAGCCTCCTGCACACCCTCTGCACGGCCTCCTATCTAGATGTGCACAAAACTGCTCGCTGGTTCCAGGATTTGGTGAGGGAAAACAAGGCAATCGTGCGCCTGTTACGTTCACGTTACTGCCTTCTGACTGTGCTGCCCTCCAGACGCTCCTGCAAAGTAGAAATCAAACGTATCTCTGGGATAACCATGCTCATTGAGATGAGCCTCGCCATGCAGCTAGGAGACTCAGACATCTTCATGAGCAGCCAGGGGAGAGAGGATATCTTCATCCCAAGCACAACGTGGACATTGAACTGTGCCTACGCAGAGGCAAAGTTCTTGTGGCTGATGTTCTATCAGACCCCAGACGATACCTTGCTCAGCTGCCTGCAAGTCTGCACCCGCATGCTGGTGGGCACAGGCTTTTCCAGCTATACCTTGAAGACAGTGCTGATGCACCTCCTGACCACCACACCCCTGTCAGGATGGCGCAGAACAGATTTCCTGCTGCGGCTGGGTGACATCATGAGATATCTGTGCTGCTGCTTGGAGGAGAAACGCCTCAACCACTTCTTCTTTGGCAATGAGAAGATTCCTGAGGAGATCGTCTTGCCCCCAGCCTTGGAAAGAGCCGAGCCAGTCAACCTCTTCCAGCATCTGGCGCAGGACCCGGCTGCCCATGAGCAGGCAATGCGTGAGTTCGAGGAGCTGCAACACTGGCTTACAGTACAGCTGTTCTTCTAGGGGCACTGAAAGTGGCCTTCATGCAGAGAGCCGAGTTTTAACCAAGTATAAGGGTTGGCCACTACAGGATAAAGTTCTAAATTAATAAAGCTTTATTTTATTGATAGCTCTTAAGTCTTGTATTAATCAATAACTTTTCTCATCCTCTTTCCGGATTGGCAAAATGGGGGTGTTATATTTTCTTACCGGTTGTGCTCTGGACTTCAGTCTTCCTTGGAATGGTTTGGCATGCTTTCCCTTACCCGGTATTCTGCTGCCCCACACTCCGTGATAGCCTTTATCCAAGATGTCCAAGGGAACCTGCTTTGTCACCTGTGGCTGGATGAGAGCTAAACTTCATATTTTGATTAATTCGTTGTCTCTAACTTTAATTTGCATTTCACCATTTTTAAACTTGATCTCTGCTTCCAATTTTTCTAACAGATTCCTTCCTAATAATGATTTGGGGGTATTTGGCATCTATCAAAATGTATGCATCCCTATCATTTTACCCATTTTGTATCGGAGAGGTTGCATGTATGGTACCTTCTGTTGCTGGCCTGTCGCCCCAATCACATTTGAAGGTTCATTATCGATCAAAGCTAATTGTTGATTTAACACAGCAAACGTAGCCCCGGTGTCTACAAGAAATTCTATATTTGTGTCTTCCTTCCCCAGCTTCATTATAACTGGGGATTGGCCAGGGTTCAACCCACCAGTCCCCCCAATGTTCTATTTCTAATTCAGCAAGGCATGGGAGGTGTGTCCCTCCTCCCTTTTCAGTCTGGGACACTGCCTTTTTCCGTGCTCTTCCTGTTTACAAAAACCATAATGATTAGCCCCTACTCTATTATCAGGGGCCCTCAATTTACAACCCTGAAAGCAATCTTTTCACAGACCTTGAGGTTTTCCATTGCCCTGATAGTTTCCTTTCCCTAAGGCTGCAGTGGTTGCATGACTAATTGTTTGACTGAATTTTTCCCTGTCATTACTGTCTGTTTTGGTACACCCTTCATGTTTCCTCAAAAAGCTTTTCAATATCTCTCTGCCAGTGGCCTGAATACCAAAGGGGTTTTTTGGGGAAAAAAAAGAAACAGCATGCTCAGATCCCATATTTCAAAATACAGCATACCTTTTGTCTCATATATATATATACACACATATATACACACAGACACACACACACAGAGATATCATTCCTTAGTGCATGGACTAATCCCTATAAAGCTGTTGAGGTCATCCGTTCCATGATGTCAGGCTCCATCTCTTGTAACAGTCTTTCAGAGCAGGAGAGACGGTGTGCAGTGTTGGATTGTTGCCCGCTGAAGACACTGCAGAACTCGTCCGGTCACTGCTGAGCTGGTCTGGTTTCGTCAAAGTTCATTCTTTGTTGGGATGATGATCAGAGGGAAGTCAGGGCCAGTCGCTGGTGACCTGAAGACATCTAGTTGGGGGGCTATTAAAGTGCTACATAGCAGGCAAAAGCATACAACTGAGTTCATTGGCTGTTTTCCCCCAAAATCAAATCCCCTCCGTACCAGAGAGGCTTTAACCACTTGGCTTGCTTAATTGCAGCACATTTCACATTCATGAATATCCTGGGCAATAGTGTCCATTGTTAAGCCCACCCCTCGATCACAAGCCCATCTCTATGTTGCATCTCTGCCCAGATGGCCTGAAGTGTCATGGGCCCACCGGGCCAAAAATAATTCACCCTTCTGTTGCCAATCTAAGTCCATCTGAGACACTTCAATCCTAGCAGTTTTATCCACTTGTTGGTTGTTCTGGTGTTCCTCAGTGGCCCGACTCTTGGTTACATGAGCATCTACATGGTGTACCTTGACCACCAGGTTCTGCACCCGGGCAGCAATAACTTGCCACACGACAGCAGCTCTGATGGGTTCACCTCTGCTTTGCCAGTTGCTCTGCTTCCATTGCTGCAAGCACCCCCACAGGGCATTTCTTACCATCCATGAATCAGTACAGAAATAAAGGCAGGAAGATGCAGAAATGAGGCCTACAGTACTCTTACCAGTTTTCCATCTATTACAGATTCTTCTCCAGTGAGAAAACCTCCAAGATTTTTATACTTGCTGCCCCCCAACACACCCACACACCTGTTTTTTTCCACACCAGGAAGACCACAGCTAGACCAACAGGACTAAAAACCCTCCACAAGCAGGGTTTCATAACTTGTCTCAGGCAATGACTCATTCAGATTGGTGCTGCAGCAGGTGCAAAGCATTCGTGGTGGGCAGAGACAGGTGAGAAGAGACTAAAATGAGGAAATAGTTGGGGTGGAGAGCTTTGGGGAGGGAGTTGCTAGGAGGGGATAGAGGAATGGGAGAGGAGAGTCAAAATCTTGATTTTGCTATGAGTGTGCTCTGCTACACGAAGTAAGTCAGTGAATCCTCCTGTGCTTCCGGTTATAACAGATATCTATAAAATGAAGCTCCTTTCCCCCCCCCCCAGACAAAGTGAGGTTTAACCTGCAGGTAGATGTCAAACACCCTGTTCTACCCTGCATAACCCGCCAAAATCAAGGGCTTCTACATTATCAACACAAAGACATCTGCAGACTGAAAGAAGAAGGCATCGGAGACTGATGAGACCGGCAGAAATCAAAAATCAACGGAGAGCACTGTTTTGTTATTCATCTCTATGGTTTATTATTTGGAAATACTGTTTTTTAACTCCGTTCAGAATGCCACAGAGCACATACATAAACCAAGCAAAACCGGCCTCACTTCCACAGCAGGTTAAGTAACAACTATCCCTTTCCCTTTTTACCAATGCTCTGTTTCAAAATGGTTCAGTGCAATCCTCAGTTGGTGTCATCCCTCAGAGATTTCTTACCCCTCAGGTGAAATTCAGAGAGTAAATTCAGGTGTAAACCGGTTTATTCTTCCATGCTGGTAGCATAGCTGGTAAAGAGCACGAGATTCATGTCCCGTTCCCAGCTCTGACTTCTTAAGTGACTTTCAAAAACAAACTTCACCTCTCTCTGCCTTCATTTCCCCTTCCGTAAAATGGAAATAACAATGCCTAATTGTTGAAAGAGTCCCTTCAAAGATCTGTGCGTTATTCTAACAGCAAACTGTTGTATAAACTAGTAACGTAATACAGTGGATTTCTTTAAAAGGTGATATTCCCGTTGCAGCCATATTGCACAACCCAGAAAGTACAAATAACAGGTCCTAATTAAGAGACTGGATTACTTAATAATTTACAGGAAGACAGATTTTGTACATATAAAATTACCTAAAATAATCACAGAGCGCTGCTCTGTGACCATCATGCATCTGCATGCGATTCAAATAAATTTTTTGCTGCCAGTGGTTTGAACACAAATGTTACCGACAAACCTCGGTCAAGAAAAACCTCTTAACACCAATAGAGTGTAAAAAGGGAGGCATTCTTTTATTACAATGCTGGATGCATGGGGGATCTCTCCTCCCTACGTGCATGCCTAGGATCAAACTTTACAGATATTTATCCATAAGATTGTTACCTATTCATACATTCCATTCTACATCCTTATTTTAATTGGTTATAACAAATGCGCTTCGCATGCTAATTACAACACATGCGCACAAGCTTGTTCTATTGCTCAAAATTCAGTCTGGGGTATAATCTGAGTAGGGGGCTATGGAGTCAGAGGTCGTGATCTCCACCTGCCAGAAATACCCTTCACCTACTTCGAGGGTTTTCTTCTCGTTTTCTTGCCAAGCTAAACTAGTCACATGGTGTTTCTCATTTATCCTGGAAGAATGCCGATTTGCTTACTCTGAGAATCCTTGAAAAGGGAACTAATATTGCAAAATTCTAAACCCCAAATCTTGTAGTTGCAATAGATTTTGTTCCAGCTCCATGGTTACACCAAAGGGGCCGAGGGGGGGGGGGGGGGGGGGAGGGAAGAAAATGTTGATCTCTGCTTCCAATTTTTCTAACAGATTCCTTCCTAATAATGATTTGGGGGTATTTGGCATCTATCAAAATGTACGCATCCCTATCATTTTACCCATTTTGTATCGGAGAGGTTGCATGTATGGTACCTTCTGTTGCTGGCCTGTCACCTCAATCACACTTAAAGGTTCATTATCGATCAAAGCTAATTGTTGATTTAATACAGCACACGTAGCCCCGGTGTCTACTAGAAATTCTATATTTGTGTCTTCCTTCCCCAGCTTCATTACAACCGGTGGATTGGCCGGGCTTCAACCCTCAGGTCCCCCCAATGCTCTATTTCTAATTCAGCAAGGCATGGGAGGTGTGTCCCATCAGAGGTACCAGCACTCCCAAGAGTTGCAGGAATTGGCTGCATTCAGGGAATGATTTTTATTGTATTACGGAGATCCTGCTTTTCACTCCCCTCCAAATTCTGCTTACTAGCTGGGCCGCGGTTGGGCGGGCGGGGCTGTGATGCACCCCAGCGCCTGTGACTGTACAGGGGACAAGTCACAGTGGGGGATGGATATGAGGGTGCCAGCAGGCTGAAGTGCCCCAGTACGGCCTGGGGCAGCAGTGAGTACGCATGCAGGGGGGAGGCTGGGCTGGACAAGGGCCGGGGCAGAAACGTAGGCCCCTGGGGGTGGGTGCTCACCCTGCCTCGAAACCCTGGCTGCGAGCACCTTGGGCAGGGCTCGCTGCTGCTGGCCCCAGCTCTCTGCGGCTCCTGTCCCCGCTCCCGCCATCACCAGCTCCCTTCCTCCTTCCCTCCCTCCCAGACCCACTAAATTCCTTCTTTCTCCTGCAGGCCATGGCTGTCACAAGGCTCTTACTCTGGGTTCTGCAAACCCTAGTCTCGAACTTGCCCATGGTCGGTGATGAGCTGGATGAAGCCACACGTGACCGCATGGAGCAGCATTTGGAGATGCTTAGCAAGGAGATGGCTCGGATGCTGCAGGAGCTGCAGCAGCAGCTCGAGGAGCAGAAGAGAACAGAACAAAATTATGTGGCCTGGAGCAGCCTGCTCTCTGCTGCCTTGTGGACCTGGAAATTCTGGGCGACTGCTGGCTTCCTGCTCCTCCTGATTGTTGGGCTCTGCTGCTGCTTTAGCAAAAGAAGCCCTGAGCTGGGCAGCAGGATCAGCAGTGAAGGGCAGCAGCATCAGCAGTGAAGAGGAGGAAGACAGCGAAGAGGAGGAAGACAGCGACGAAGAGGAAGACAGTGAAGAAGAGGACGCTGCTGACACGGCAGATTTGGCCACGTACATTGCAATACGCAACAAGTGGTCCCCAGGCGAACTGTGGGACCGGAGTGAGTGGGTGCATGTGGTGGTGGAAAACCTCCTCTTTGCTTGCCAACAGTCCAATCTCTTGTCAGTGGGTTTCTGTCCGGGGCTGGGACCAGCCATTGGGGTGGGCAGCGCCTTTGATTGCTGGAGTTCCCAGGAAGACGAGCCTATCTACCGTATGCTCGTGTGCCTGAAGTCCCCCCATGGCCACACCTTCTGCCTGGAGCCAGGCACCGTGGCAGACAAGTCCCGCATCCGTGTGGAGCTGGAGTGTACATGCACTGCTCAGCTGATGGTGAGGCCCATGCTGTGCTTCCTTCACAACTCCAAGGAGCAGCTCAGGAAGGAGCAGAAGCCCAGCCTCCTGCACACCCTCTGCACGGCCTCCTATCTAGATGTGCACAAAACTGCTCGCTGGTTCCAGGATTTGGTGAGGGAAAACAAGGCAATCGTGCGCCTGTTACGTTCACGTTACTGCCTTCTGACTGTGCTGCCCTCCAGACGCTCCTGCAAAGTAGAAATCAAACGTATCTCTGGGATAACCATGCTCATTGAGATGAGCCTCGCCGTGCAGCTAGGAGACTCAAACATCTTCATGAGCAGCCAGGGGAGAGAGGATATCTTCATCCCAAGCACAACGTGGACATTGAACTGTGCCTACGCAGAGGCAAAGTTCTTGTGGCTGATGTTCTATCAGACCCCAGACGATACCTTGCTCAGCTGCCTGCAAGTCTGCACCCGCATGCTGGTGGGCACAGGCTTTTCCAGCTATACCTTGAAGACAGTGCTGATGCACCTCCTGACCACCACACCCCTGTCAGGATGGCGCAGAACAGATTTCCTGCTGCGGCTGGGTGACATCATGAGATACCTGCGCTGCTGCTTGGAGGAGAAATGCCTCAACCACTTCTTCTTTGGCAATGAGAAGATTCCTGAGGAGATCGTCTTGCCCCCAGCCTTGGAAAGAGCCGAGCCATTCAACCTCTTCCAGCATCTGGCGCAGGACCCGGCTGCCCATGAGCAGGCAATGCGTGAGTTCGAGGAGCTGCAACAACTGCTTATAATACAGCTGTTCTTCTAGGGGCACTGAAAGTGGCCTTCGTGCAGAGAGCCGAGTTTGCAGAGTTCACAGCTGAGGACAGATGGGGGCCAGCTCATGCAGGAGGGAGATGAAGGACAGAGTGCAGGACACTGCAAGGAAAGGAAGAACCTCATGCAGTGGACCTCCACCAAGAGCGGCAGCATTCTCTTCTCGATGGTTTTGAGATAGCAGCCGTTGACAACTACAGCGGTGACAAAGACGACTTTCCCCCTGCTTTCTCCTCTCACTGGCTGCAGCCAGAATGGCATTTCACATGGGCCAAACTCTTGGTGGCAGCTCCGGCTGTGCAGGGACCAAGCGAGAGGCACCGCTGATGTGCCCCCGTGTGTTCGCTGGGGTCCGGACGGAGAATCTATGCATGCTGGACCCTCCCCAGGGAGCTGGTGCCTCAGAACTGAGCACGCTGGGCACGGAGAACACCCTGCTCTAGCAGCAGTGGGAATTCCTGCCTCACCTTTCCTCCACAGCAAAAGCACGCTCTGGGGAGTGGGACCCAGATGCAGCTGAAGAGCCCACTGGGCAGGAGCCTGGCAACAGAGACTCCTCGTACAACCTGGACAGTGAACTCCCTTCCTCTTTGAGAGGGTCCATTCCCTTTGGGAGCTGTCTCTTGTGCAAAGATGCCAATAAATCTCTCCTGTTACACCCAAACAAACACAGCTTCTGTGAGGGTGTGGGCTATGGAAAGGGCTCTGCTTGATGGTCAGGCTGATGGGGGCTCTGCTTGATGGTCAGCTCCACAGAATCATAGATTCATAGAACAGTAACAGCTGGAAAGGACCTTAACATAATTTAGTTCCAAGCCCTCCGCCATGGGCAGGAATGCCTCACCCCAGACCGTGTCGCCCAGGGCTCCGTCCAACCTGGCCTTGAACACTGCAGGGATGGAGCATTTGCCTCTTCTTTGAGCAACCTGCTTCAGTGCCTCTTGTAGGTAGCTAGGGCTTGGCGGTCGGAAGATGTCGCGCTGTAACGGAAAGACAGAGCCCCTCTCCAGGTAGCTGATAGCGTTTAGCTTGAGACGTAAGCAGACGGAAGTGACGTTGTAAACCAAAGCTATATAATGCGGTGTCACTCTGCAATAAATGCCATTTGCCGTCCACCACATTGGTGTCTGCGTGCTGATGGACCCCACGATCGCGAGTAGGTGATTGCCTGTGCTGTTTCCTGAACCAGGTCACCGTGCCTCGCAGAGGCAACAAGTGGTGCCGAAACCCGGGAATCTCGCCTGGACGGGTGTGCGGCGGCCGGAGCAGCAGGACCAGCCCGGCAGGGAGGACGCTCCCCGACCTGCAAGGACGATGGAGGCCCTTGTGAAGGTTGTATCAGAATTACATAAGCAATGGGGTATTGATTGTAAACCTAAAGATTTTACTCTCGCCGTTGCGAGACTTTTGCAGATTGGGGTCATTGACCAGGCGGTGGATATTCTCCACCCAGAAGTGTGGGCTAAATGCACCACAGCATTAGCCGAGGAGACGATGTCCTCGGCTTGTGGGAAAAATCTTAAGTCGTGGGGGAAAGTTAAACAAGCTCTGCAAAAGGCCATGCAGGAGCAGGACACCTGGAAGGCGGCGAGGGACTGTTTGTTGGTTACCCCCAAATTGGGAGTCGGGGCAGCCACGCAGACTCCGCGCCCACCAGATGATGGCACTTTTACTGAGTCTAAAGACTCGCGGGAGGGCGCTATGCCCCCAGATTCCCAGAACCCCGACTTGCTTGCGGTGGGACAAAACCGCGCAAAATCCTTCTGGGGCGGGCTTGTTGAAGAGGCCAAGAGTGCCACGGAGAAATCAGAGCCCAAAGACGCCTGGGCTAGACCACCCCCCTATGCACCCCAAGATGACGCCGAGCGGCAAGGGGAAGGGCGGGGCAAAGATGCCCCCTGCGGGAACAAGGAGGAAGCGCTGGCACTAACAAGCACGGATAAACAGGGAGGGGAGGGAAGCGCGAGTACGGGGCGGACAGCCAATCAGAACGACCGTCCGGAAATATGCCCTTGTAAGGCACACGCCCCCCCCACTGACAGGCGGGGCGAGCAGAGAGGGGGGGGAAGGCCCGCCTGCAAGGGAAGCGGGTGGGGCCGGAGTAAAGAAAGAGCACGGCCCCCTTGCGGAGCCTGCAAGGGAAGTGGGCAGAGCCAGAGCCCGAGAAGCGGGCGGGGCCGGAGCCCAGTAAAAAAGTTCCGGAGCCCGGAAGCAGCCAGTCAGTCAAGTTCCGACTCTGAATCAGACAGTAGCTGGGGGGAGTGGGTCACAGCCGGCCTAGACTCAGAGGAGAATGATACATGCGAAACATGCATATACAGACTTAATAGCCAAGTCATTCCTACCCATACTAACAAGACACCTAAAAAGAAAAACACCTCTTTTACGGACTGGAAACAAATAAAGACAGCATGTGCTGAATGGGTCCCACCGACCGCGTTAGCGTTCCCGGTCCGAGTGACGGATGGAGGCCAAAGTATTTTCTCACCAGTAAATCCTAAAGACATACAAGCAATTGTTAAAGCAATTGCAGACAAGGGGCTTAATTCTGCCATGGTTTCTACTCTTATAGATGGGGTTTTCGGAGGAGATGACATGCTCCCGTTTGACATAAGACATATTTGCAAAATTATTTTTGATGGAGCAGGGATAATTGTTTTCAAACAAGAATGGGAAGATAACTGTGTGAAACAATTGGCCCGCATACCTGGAAAGCGCCACCCGTTACGTGGCTCCAGTTTACCGCGCCTAATGGGTACGGATCCAACAATGCTTACTCCCCAGGAACAAGCTCAAGGCCTACAGGCTGAGGAAGTCAGGGCAACAACTCGTGCAGCTAGGGATGCTATTCACACAACTACTAGAACTATTGTAAAGCCATCACCATGGTCCACAATAAAACAAAACGAAAGTGAGAGCTTTACGCAATTTGTAGATCGTCTCCAAGCGGCGGTCGATTCCTCGACCCTGCCTCCAGAAGCCAAAGACCCAGTTATTGCGGACTGTTTGCGTCAACAGTGTAACACAAAAACCAAAGAAATTCTACGATCACTGCCGGTGGGGTCAAGTGTTGCGACCATGATAAAACATGTCGCGAATGAAGAGCAGCTGACCCCGCTTCAGGCAGCTGCTACAGTAATGGCTACTGTAATGACATGTTCTAAATGTGGCCTGAAAGGCCACGTGGTAGCTAATTGCCCTCAGTTAGGGGAGCCGCCAACAGCACCGCCCCCCCGTAAAAACCTAACCAAAGGACCATGTTGGGTTTGTGGACGGACAGGACATTTCGCTAGGGAATGCACCCGTAAAGCTCAACCCCAGGGAAACGGGAGGGGGAGAGGGCGTTCGGGCCGCACACGGCCCTCTCCCACTTGGGACATGAGGCGGCCCAACTATGCCAAGCCCAGATGGAGCGAAACACTCCCAAACCCGCTGCCCCCTCGAGAAGCGACCCACTTTACGGTTCAGCCGACGGTTCAGTCAACTTTGCCCCTATCCCACGAACAGCAAGGGCAACTCTATGGGGGCGAGACCCTAGAGTGGCCTTGGTAATAAAGTGCGACAACCCACCAGTAGTGTGGGGGATCTGTTCTCTCTATAATAGCTCAGATGATACTACTATTAGCATTCCTTTCTTGATAGACACTGGGGCAGATGCTACAGCCCTTTTATAGGGTCCTATATTTTGAGCTAGGACCCCTAGGGCAGTGCCTTGTCTCTCATGTGAAATCAAGCAAAAGGGTTTGGTGGCACCTGGCAGTCCAAGGGCTGAGGCCCTCACTAGTTCCTTCTCTCATTCATTCAACGCCTGTTTTGCTTCCCCAGTCCACTGCAATTCCCTTGTTTCTGTTTGCAGCCACTGCTATAGGGGTTTTACTAATATACCATAACTGTAGAGCCAGAGTCAACACTTACCTGCCACCTTGAGAAATGTCCCAAGTTCCTTGAATGTCCTGGGGTTGAGGGGTTTGGCACATCGTTTCTTTGCCCTCTTGGCCGCTTACCAGAAGGTCACCCCAGCCACTCTTGCCTGGAGATTTTGCCCATCATATGTCCTTGGCACCTATGTAGGGGGGAGGTAGAAGAAAAATACACACATATGCATGTGGTCACATACCTGTATGTCTAAAAAGATGTCTCAGCTTTAGACACCAGCCAGTTTAGGTCCTCAAAAGCCATGTGTCACAGTCCAAGGTCCCACTTCAGAGCCCCGGACCAGCCCATTTTATGCCTTCTTGATGCTCAAAGCCCTCCCCATCCCAATTACAGCCTATCCACTCACACCTCTGAGAGAAAACCATCAAAGGGATAATGTTTCCTTTTATGTTTTCTGTCTTTTCCTCCTTTTTCCTCCTTTTGCCATCACCCTAGCCCGAGGCACAGGTTTGGGGTCCGGTCCTTACAGTGCAACCCAGGAAACTACCACTGGTAAAGGGGGAAAGTAAATGAGGAAGCCTGAGCGCAGCCATGCTACGCAAGTGTTCTGAGAGGCTTTTGGGCCTACAGTCCCCAAGAAGGAAAGAGGACACCCTGTAAGGCAGCAAACTGCAAGTGGGAGAGACACGTCAGCTTTTCGGTGTGTATTTTCGCTGGCAGGGATAAGATAAAATGATGCTGCTCTGTAATAAAAGATTCAAGGGTTATTTATGAGTTCTCAGTTCCTTATCCCAGAAACTGAGTTTTCAGTCAACACTTCGATCAGTTCTCAAGACAGAAGAGGTTATTATTTTGTGTTGCAGAAGGATGGACGTCCACAGCCTGAGACAGCCCTCCGGATGCAGAAGCATTGCTCCATCCCTTTCACCCACCCCCCTGGTACTTTTGGGACACCTCTCTTTGGAGACATACAAAGGGTTTAACCACCATCTGAGAACAAAGTCTGAGCCTCTTGCCAGAGACAAGCTACCCAGCAGAAGATGCCTTAAGTTTCACATGAGTAATGGTCTATTTTTGAGCCATACCCACAAGGATCACACATTCCAAGTCTGCTTAAAACAAATCCCTGTGTTTTCTGCCACAGCAGAAGGGACACGCAGGACCAGCTGCCCAGCAATGCCAATGGGACTTCCTGGGCCACATAAAACCCTGTGCTGATAAGACCCTGCAGTCGTTTGTTTTAAATGCCAGAATATGCTTCAGGAGCTCTGACAGTGGGGGAATAAAAGCAAGCAGTAACCAGCTCCCCTCTCTTCCTTAGCTCCTGTAATTGGCTTTACCAGCAGAAGGAAGCACAGCCATCGCCCAAGGACCAGACCCTGCAAGCGCTGGGTGAGACAAGGTCCATTCAGGATCAGTTCAGCTGCTGATGAGCGCAGCACTTCATCCCACTCTCCATCCCCTCCAGCAACAGCTTTTCCCCTGGGAAGTTCCGCCTGAGGCACACTAACATATGCATTACAGAACTCCCCATGCAGCTCTCAGGTAACAGTACATGAATGTGCTTACTGCATTCACCACTGCTTTTGAATGCAGCTTTACACCTAGCGATTGGTTAAAGGAGAGGAACCATTTGACTGACGTTCCCCACACCAGTCTGTGCCAGCTGGTGTCTCAGCAAGTGCTGCCTTGCTGCAGAGGACAACTCATTGCAAGTGAAAGCTAAGCTTCAACCACATGTTTGCACTAATCGTCCCAGGTAGACTTCAAACCTGGCTAACAGCTAAAAGGGGAGGGACACATTTCTGATGTGCATGACGCTAAAATAGCATTTCCCCTCCTGCTACTGAATCTGCTTGTATAAGAGGAAACATTAATTAGCCTTAACTTCATGTGTTACCTTGCATAGGGGAAAAGTCAGCACCTCCTCATGATCATTCAAGTTCCATCCAAACGCTCCCAAAAAAAGAAGGAAATGCCCCATAGCCCTACAAAATTCATCATGAGCTCTATGCACAGTCAGATCTGAAAATATTTGCCTCACAATATCCAGACCTGTGGGACTCACTTTGTCCCACAAAGTGTTCAAAAGGGCCAGCCGCTGGAGCCCAAACCCCTCGAGCCCAGCGCAGCCTCGAGCTCCCAGCCGCAGTCCCACCACATGCTGTGTTGACGCAGAAGTCCCGGACACAGCACACAGACCAATATGATCAGGCTTGTGCCAAAGTTTATTGCGCAGATAGCTCAGTATATATAGGCACTCTACTTGTCTATCGTTAACACACACAAGTCTAATTGGATACATGTATTATTCACACGGCTAAATACCAAATAGGATTCACTCAGTAACAGCTTAATGATTGGTTAACTATGACAGCATATGCTTCAAGGTTACAGTTAACATTCCTTCTCTGCGTATCTCTCTCAGTAGTTTTCCGTGCTAGCTTTTCCCAAGGCTTCTGCACGTACATGAACTTTAGTAACCCTCAGGCGAGGCCTCAATGCCTGCGTGTCACTACCTTACAATTGTCAAGCAATTGTCTGGATTGCTCACATGCCCATTCACAGTCAAATAGCTCTCCACACATGCTGGGGTGAACACTTGGGAGAACTGAGCTCGGCATTCATTTTGTGTCACCAGCTGCTGTGACACCTTACATCAAACACTGGGAAAGAGCAAGGGAAACATAACCAAGTTTTATGGCTCGTGTGAGCACACTGGTGTTGCAGACAAGATGCCATAAACTCGGGGCATAACTCTGGAGGACTTTCTGCTCTTCTAAGCCACAGACCATTTATTTACCAGGGTTTATATACTGCTTACATGTGGTATACGCAATCAAGGTGGTGATAAACAATGCCTGCATACACACAAAAGTATATACGTGTGTTCCTGGATCTTCAAGAAAACCAGCTAAAAAAAAGTGGTTCTCAGCAAAGCCAAGCCCCCAGGGAAGGGCTGCTGGGTTTCTCCTGCTGTTCTGAGCAAGGTAACGTTTTTCCTATCATTGCAAGGGAGTTAACAGAGAAGCAAAAAGTAATTAAGCCATTATAAGGCAGTGCAGACACATTAGGATCCCAGGTGTTTGGTTAGGAGGGAATTTCTTTAGTATATATGAAATCGTAGTTAAAATTCTCATGTTTTCTGTATGAAATACCAATTCCCTCGTTACTGCAAGATGGGAGGAGGATAGAGAAAAGCAAGGCTGAGCACAGCCAGGAGACAGTGCTAAATAAGCAAAGCCCCTGCTGCAAAGTGCGAAGCTTTAACCAGAGGCAGGACTTCAGCTATGCTCTTTGCCAGGTGACATCCAAGAAATCCTCAGCTTTGGCATGGACTTCCCCTTGCAGAGCTCACCTAAGAGCCCCTCCTGCAGAGGGCTGGGGGAAGCATCACACCCGTGTTTGTGGAGTTGTTTTTATTCAACCAACAAAAGCACAAGCTGTCAGTGCAGTAAAAAGGGCCCCTCACTCCCATGTGCCTTTGCTCTGATGAAATACTGTCAGCCACTATCAACACCCAACAAGCCTCTTCTGATCTGGTGCCAGAAGAAAATGATAGAAATCCACAGGCTGCAAAGGCAGCAACAGGGCTGTGGGATAAACCTGGAGAACTGAAGCTGCGCGGAGGGAGAGGAGGGACAGCCTGAGCCTTTTTTTTAATTCCCCCCTCCCAAAATCACAGACCGGAGCTGGATGCAACCGCTCTGCAAATGCAGCGGGCCCGATTTCTATCCCTGCCACCACACACCTCCCCTGCTGCTCAAAAAAGAAAGGAGAAACATGGTGCGTCTTGCAAACCACAGCACGTCCAGCTTCACGTTCTGACAAGAGCTCACTGGAAAATCACAGGTGGGAGCACAGAGATACACACACAGAAGAGCAGGACGATGCTCTGTCTCTGGGTGATTTTCAGCCACTGATTGATTAATGCACAGTGAGTTACAGTGGCTGGGGCTCACCTACTGACCAGGGTGCTGCTGTCCCAGGGGAAGAGTGCATCGAAAACATGCAGGTTTCCTTTCAAGGTACATAAACCCATCTGCTTCACAAGCTTCAAATACAACATGCTCCCTTGGGCACAAATATGCTTTCCAAACTCTCATGCTTCAGGACTCATCCTAATTAGGAGAGTCTCCTGGACTGCACTACCAACACCGAGGCAGCGACCTGGAGTTTTCTCAGCACAACATTATTTAATACTTACTGCTGAGCATTTGGTGCAATGAAGTGCTGCTGAAACTGATCTGACATTGTAAGACCAAGATAATTGAGAATGGCAGCAGCTCTGTTGCAAGTCTGGTCAGCACTCAGAGCACAGAATCATCGTGGAACAGTAGAATGGTTTGGGTTGGAAGGGACCTTAAAGCTCATCCAGTTCCAACCCCTCTGCCATGGGCAGGGACACCTTCCACTAAACCAGGCTGCTCCAAGCCCCGTCTAACCTGGCCTTGCACACCACCAGGGATGAGGTAGCCACAACTCCTTTGGGTAACCTGTGCTATTAGAAGGCATAAATAAACAGAGGCTATCTGAGCTGAGATTATAATAAAACATTATACATTGCTCAGCAAACTGATGTCTAGAATACAGCAGAAATCCTGCTAACGGGGAAGACATCAATTTGATTTTTAAGTTTGTTTAAAGCAGTTTTAACACTAAACAAGTAAACATTTATAACTGAATAAATAGTTTTCAGTTTAGTCAAGGAGCATTCAGTTGATGTTGGCATAAATATTCAGTTATGGAAATTATTTGATTGAAATAGATTTTACATGCCATAAATAAACATTGTCTGCGATGAACACACACTCCCAACAAGCGACGCGAATTAGAGAGCCACTGATGCCTAATGCCAGTCTTTGAAAATGTTTTATTTAGAAGCACTTCTGCTCACCACACAGCCAGCCAAATCACATCCGCCTGGGGTTTCCTAGATGCTCGTCTTGCCACATTATTAAACACTTGAAGCAGAAGCGCGGCTACACAGGCAGAACAGTGGGTGCTGCATCTCTGTCCCTGGGAGGTTCACCCAGGTGCTGGGATGGGGCAGGTTTAGCGGGGGACTGTGCCAAAGGAGCAAACAAAATTGTCAATCTGAAGCCTGCAACACTGAGCAGTGCTGCGGAGCCAGCTTGTTTGGTGTTGGCCACCTGCAGAAATTGGGCTGAGAAACCCATGTATGTTACCAAAATCTGCTGTGGTTTCGATGCTAACAGACCTATGGACAGATGCGGGCACAGCAGCAATGCTCTCCCCCAAGCACGGAGCATCGTCCTAGCTCTAAGCATGGCTTTTAGCCACATGAAGTGACACACAGACGCAAGTTAGACTTTTCAATGTATTCATGAATAAACTCCCTGAAGTTGAGGGACGTTTATGTTGTCAGCGCGGATGGGGATAGCTCTACACAGTCTTGTAAAGAAGCAGATGAGCTCAGCATTTAAGTCTTAGAAAGTCAGGAATGACCTGACTAGGGATAAACAGCACTTTCAAGTTGTGGGTGTATGTCTTTAAGCTTTCTCTCCAAAATAAATTACAACATGTGCAGGACCAAAGCACGAGGCTGGCAGTGAAGCTGAGCTCAAGCCTGCAGTGGGGGGTATGACCACGAAACCAGAAGGAAAGGCAAGATCTGGAATTTCAGTTGATGTAAGGTTATTTTTATTGTGAGAGTGGTGAGGTGCTGGCACAGGTTGCCCGGAGAAGCTGTGGCAGCCCCATTCCTGGAAGCGCTCAAGGCCAGGCCGGATGAGGCTTGGAGGCATCTCGAGAACTAGATGGTCTTTAAGGTCCCTTCCAACACAAACCATTCTATGATTCTATGCTACACCTGTGACACCACCATGGTCACACGGGACCCAAGCAGTAGCAAGCAGAAGGGCAGAGCCACAGACTACACCACAGTCCTGCCGTAGCAAGGATCCAAACACAGAGATTTCTCAAAAGAAAGCAAGGACAAAACACTCACAGGACAAATTCTCTTCATGCTACGGCTTACCAAGAAAGTCTTGTATTTATGGACACAGCTGCTCCGGCACCCTCACGACAACGCAAACCGCAGGCAGACTGTGCCATCTAGCTTCCACACTAGGACGCAGACTGCTGCACTGAGTTTTCTTGCACACACCACTCCTCTATACAGATGAAGCCGTATCTGTCCAGGGATGGCAGAAACCCCTGTCACTTTGGAGTTGGAAATCCATACTCTGCCACAAACCTCCCTGGCACAGACCATGGCAGGGGGCTGCACTGCCCAGGGTCACTCTTGAAGAAGCCTGCCTGGCATTACGTCTCAGCATCACAAGGTGCCATCACCAGTGATCTGCAGAGCTGGCGTGGGGTGACTCACTGGCCTACCACAGAGGAACACAGCACCTTCACATGGGCAGTAGCTGGACCACCTCCCACACCTGGACCAGACACCCCTTGCATCTCTCTTGGTTGAGCCTTCTGCCACTTGGCAGACATCTGGCAGACACAAAAATCAAATGCACTCAAAGCCGTGTTTGGAGCAGCAGCTCCCACTCTGTGCCAGCTCAAAGCAACCATAGCCAAACACTCCAGGTCCCTTTCTCTTAGCTTGGGAACGGAGTGACAAACAGCTTGAAGCTCAGTGTCCTCTGCTCCAAGCATTGCCTGCAGCCGAAACATGTTGGAGCAGCCACTAAACAGCCACAGGTGGAGATTGCTCCTTGCAGGAATTCAGTCAATACTGGGAATAGCCACAAGTTGCTGTCCCTGCTTCAACACATCTCATGGTCCAGAAAATGTTACCACAGTTTCACAGCTCGAGAGCTGAACCCCATGCCAGAGGAGCAGCTTGAAGAAGGGCAAGGAGCTGGATCCTGGTCCAGGTGATGGGGATCCACCTTGCTGGGCCTGGCACTCACCTTGTGATGCTGCAAGTATGAAAACAGCACGAGCATCACCCCCAGCCTGGTCCCACAAGCCACGCCACTGCAATAAGCTAGATCTCAGGGAGTCCAAGACCACCTCTGCATGCAGGAGGGAGGCCCATCACAAGTCACAGGCTTTCTCAGCACCTGTGCAGCCACAGCTTACAATTTTTTCCTATCTGAGCATGTCAAACAGTTTCATTTCTTTAGCCTAAGGATGAGTTTAAAAGGCAATGTTTTACCCATAGCCTTGCAAATTCCTCCTGGAGCTTCCAACAACCACAGACTTTATCCAGTGCAATTTAGTGTTTTTTCAACAGTCAAAATCCCCTATAAACTCTATTTCAGCAATTAGAGGTTCATCTCTTCGAATGCTAAGGCATCGCTATCTTTTACTTGGCTCTAAGTAGGCAACATTATTTCCCTACAGGAAAACATGTATTAGTTGTTCACCATTAATGCAAAGCCCTTGAAAGAGTATTTTGATTTTAACTGCTCTTTAGGGGAATCAACAGCTCTTTATAAATCGTTTTGCTTCCAAATAAGTTAGAGCTTCACATATGTGCACCTTCAGAGACTGTAACCCTTAGCTTTAGAAAGAGGCAAAACGCAATTTTAACAATGAGCTCAGGAAATTCAAGGTTTTGGCACCTAGTCTTCATTGTATATTGGGCAATAAATATCAAGTTAAGGCAGCAATAAGGTAAAAAGACATTACACCTTGTAGTACACCACCTTCCCACTCGACTTAAAAGATGGGAGCATTAGAATAAAGAAAAGCAAGAACATTTAAAGCATTTGCAAGATTACAAGGTGACAATTCAGGTATTTTAATGTGAACAAGGTAATTCAAAAACATATTTCAGCTTTGTTTTCGAACAGGAAGCAGCATTTCAATTGCTATCTCCAGCTATTTGGTACTATTGGGGATTTTTTTATTGTTACTATTTCCCATCATGTAGGTAACGCAGGTGCTCTGGCTCTTAGCTCTCAAAACCAGATCCTCAGCTACTTTAGAGCAGCACAGCTCCCAGCCAGGCAACAACATGCACACAGGGCTGAGAAAGAAGGTGCCTCCAAAGCCATTTTACCATCAGAAAGGAGCTTTGCTCAGGAAAGAGGGACAGATATCCACAACTCACTACCAGATTTGAATGTGTCTTGCGGCACCGTGTCCAAAGAATTCTAACATTGCTGCTATTTTCAAACATCTTCAGGCTGGTATCCAGCATGGGGGCATTCTCCTGTCACCAAGACATCAGTGGGGACAGGAACACATGCATTTCCCATCAGGAAGCACCACAAGCACAGCTGTAGGTAGTAGGAGGCCAAGTTGAACACAGCTCTGTGCAGACACCAGCAGTGGGAACTGCAAAGAGCCTCCCCTCCCATTTTACATCTTTGCTGATTCTGCATGTCAGTGAAATTTCACTCTACAGTCAGTTATCACCAGGTATCTGAAAAGAGTGGGGAGTAAAAACAAGAAGCATCTTTCGCAGTAAGAGGAAGCAAGACTGGTTACAAGGTCCAGGTGTTGGAAACTGCCATCTTCAACACTAACCCTTGGTGCAAGTCATCTGGTTCCTCACTGGTGTCACTATGCTGTGCCCACACAACAGCTTAACCGAGTGCCACCAGCTCCTCCACCTCTGCAGCCCCCAGCAGCATTCATGGCCATTCACATCATCTGCTGAGACCAGCCTTTACACCACAGCTCTGCATTCTCTGCTGGGGATCAGGAGCAACCAGCAGCAAAACTGTTTCGTTCCCTTGAAAAAAGAACAAATCTTTCTGACTGCAGCATAATTTAAGGTAATACTTACTAACAAAAGACTTGTTTCCTCAGTGAGAGTCACCTTCACATAGGAAATTCAGTAATTGTTTAGAAAGGCAATTAGTGCTTACTGATTTTTCAGAACCACGCTGAAGCCAAACACACCCCAAAGATTCACCTCCCTGTGTACATCAGTGGAAACTGGAGAAAACAACTAAAAGCAATTGCTGGAGGAACTCAATCTTTTTATTAGTATTTATTTAGTGCAGAAGGTCACCTCTACACTGAGGAGGTTCCAGATAGGAATCAAAGATTTAACCATTTCCTATTCCAAGAGTGAGAGGCCCAACAACATCCTCCCATGGCAGCAAAGCCGCCTCTTCCCCAGGCCAGAACAAATCTGGACCAGCACCAGCCAGAGCTCCTCTGGCAACCCCAGATCTGCGTCCCTTTGTGCCACACAGGGCTGCCTTTGGTTCCAAAAGGAACTGCTTGCTTACTGTCATCCTCCCAGGCTACCGCAGCCACACCACAACAGTCTGCATGGCTTTATGAGAACTGGTGCATTGCTGGACTTTAGAAACTCTTGCAGAAATCTGTTCAAGCTAACAGCATTGCCCAAGGCAACGGGAAGATGGAAATCCTCTGAGCAAGACAGCCCCATAGTTGTCTTTGAATCTTTGTATCAGGCTTGAACTAGCAATTGATCTTATTTAGTGTTCCAGGATTTGCTGTTCCTTCCCTGTAGTTCACTGTGAGTTTAGTCCCCTTGCAATGAAGCCGTGGCAGCACCTCCTAGGATAAAAACAACACACTTCCCCTCAGATCACAGAACAGTTTGGGTTGGAAGAGACATTAAAGGTCGTCTAGACCAAGCCCCCTGCCCATCATCAATGAGATCAGATTGCTTACAGCTCTGTCCAGTCTGACCTTGAGTATTCCCAGGGATGAAGCATGGATCACCTCTCTGGGCAGCCTGCGCCAAGCGGTTCACCACCCTCATGCTAATATATTTCTCCCTTACATCTAGCCTTAATCGACCCTCTTTTAAACTAAAAAAACCCTTACTTTTTCTGGCTGACACACTTGCAGAAGCCCTTATTATTCTTTGCATCCCTTCCCGAGTTCAGCTTCAGCTGTGCCCTAGCCTTCCTGACCCCATCCCTACATAATCAGACAGCACACTTGTGCTCTTCCCAGGATCCCTGTCCCTGCTTCCAAAGCCTGTGCAGTGATGTATGCATCCATGCCACTAGTTGTTTAAATAACATTCTCCCATTTGTTTTGTGTTACTTAGAATCATAGAATCATAGAATAGTAAGGGTTGGAAAGGACCTCAAGATCATCGAGTTCCAACCCCCCTGCCATGGGCAGGGACACCTCCCACTAAACCATGCCATCCAAGGCTATGTCCAACCCCACCTTGAACGCCGCCAGGGATGAAGCATTCACAACCTCCCTGGGCAACCCATTCCAGGGCCCCACCACCCTCACAGTAAAGAATTTCTTCCTCAGATCCAATCTAAACCTCCCCTGTTTAAGTTTAAACCCATTACCCCTTGTCCTCTCACCACAGTCCCTAATGAAGAGTCCCTCCCCAGCATCCCTATAGGCCCCCTTCAGGTATTGGAAGGCTGCTATGAGGTCTCCACGCAGCCTTCTCTTCTCCAGGCTGAACAGCCCCAATTTTCTCAGCCTATCTTCATACGAGAGGTGCTCCAGTCCCCTGATCATCCTCGTGGCCCTCCTCTGCACTTGTTCTGACAGTTCCATGTCCTTTTTATGTTGAGGATACCAGAACTGCACACAATACTCCAAGTGAGGTCTCACGAGAGCAGAGTAAAGGGGCAGGAGCACCTCCCTCGACCTGCTGGTCACGCTCCTTTTGATACAGCCCAGGATACTTACCAAATGTTTTTCCATGATTCATTAAATTAGCTTTCATATAATAGAATCATAGAATCACAGAATGGTTTGGGTTAGAAGCGACTTTAAAGACCTTCTTGCTCCAACCTCCCTGCCACAGGCAGGGACACCTTCCACTAGACCAGGTTGCCCAAAGCTCCATCCAACCTGGCCTTCAACACTGCCAGGGATGGGGCCCAAGTTCCACCAGCCAGCTGGGGAAAAAGCACTCCCTGGGCTCCGTGCTGTTGCTGCCAAGCCACAGCATTAGCTCCATGCACCTCTAACCCCTGCCTGGCAGCTGCACGTGCCAAGGTTCCTCACAGGAGTTTGACACTAAAGCTCACTGAAGGCCCACAGCTGTGAGGTGAGGCCTGCCTGCCTGCTAGCTCAGTGGTGAGCTCATGCCAGCAGGAGCTATTTTACCACAGAAAATACAACAGGACCCACGCACTTCGGTTCATCTGGATGCTCAACAAGGACAAGGGGACGGTGCTCTCCGCATCACGAGGAAGACTTTACCACCACAGAACAAATGTTCCAGCCTCTGGGCCAGCACCTGAGTTTACCCCTATTACCTCCTCACCACCCTCATTCAGTTTAATTCAGTAACCACCAAGACAGAAACAAAGCAATTAGGAATTCCCAAATGAGATCCAGAGCACACAGAGTGGAAGGAATCAGTGCACTTGCCATTTCAGGTAACACTAAAACATTCTTCTAGTCGGTGATCTCACGCGGTGACAAGCCTCAACACCAGGACACCACCCTGACACTGCAAATCCCTGTGCACAGAAATGGAAAGCCCAACTCCAGGCCTCAGGCACACTGGTGGCTTTTTTAAACCCAACTCTCTTCAGACCTATTACACCACAACTTTAAGTGGCTGGAGACCTCAGGAAATGTGGCCCTCTTTCCAGCTGAAATAGAAGGGGGATGTGGCTCCAACCATATTAATTCCCCATATTAATCCCTCTCTTGTTCTGGTATCAATTTTAACGTTCCCAACACACTGAAGCAATAAACCTCCCAACAAGTGAGGCAAGCCTGCATACAGAACTCGAAGTACAGTTGTGCACAGCAGACATCCTGCAACACCTGCTTCTACATATGACATTCATGCCTGGTCACGTTAATAGGACCATTCTACTGCACCGCTCACAACCCTGAACATTCAGGGGCATCACATGAGCATCAGCACTCTTAAGACCACCAAGGTTTGTGTAGGTAACTGAGAACAGCATGGCATGCTACTTTAGATCTGTCCCCAGGGCAGCACCCCCCTCCCCCCAAAGGACCACTGTAAGGGATTAGAAGCCCCACAGCCACCAGAACCTTTACAAAAGGCAAAAGTGCACACATCAGTCAGGTGGAAAGACTATTTATTGATTAGAGCTGTGCCGAGATGCTGCAGATATGTCAAGGAGGCCCAGGTAAGCCCTGGGAGCTTCTGGCCACAGCTTCATCCTCCTGGTGCTCAGTCCAGCTGCAAGACAGGGAGAAACGCAAGACAAATCAGTGGAAAACAGTCCACAACCCTCCTGCGCAATCACAGAACAGTCTGCGTTGGGAAGGGACCTTCAAAGGGGTCCTGATTTCAGCTATCACAGTTATTTTAAACCTGACTCAAACTAGCCAAAGGGACATTCCATACCACAGCAGGTCATTCCCAGTATATAAACTGGAGGGAGTCACCTGGAAGGGACCAATCACCGCTCAGGTCAGGCTGGCTTTCAGTCAGCAGGTGCTAAGCAGTTGCACCGTGTATTACTTACATTTTCTGAGCTTTCATTTTTTCTCATTTCCTATTATTAATGGCCTTTCCTATTATCACTAGATTTTCAGTTATTAAACTGTTCTTACCTCAACCCCTGGGGTTCAAATTCTTTCAGTTCTCCTCCCCCTCCTGCCTGGAAAGGGGGGAAGAGGACGGGTGCACAACCAACTGAGTCTTGCAGAGTCACTGACTGTGTCTAAACCATGACAAAAACTCACCGAGCCCAAGCCCCCTGCAATAATCAGGGACACCTTCAACTAGATCATTCTGCCCACACACATATCCAGCCTGGCCTTCATGGTGCATAAAAAAAATTTCTTCCTCACGCGCAGGCTGAATCTTCCCTCTTTTAGTTTAAAACCATTACATTTACCCTATCACCACAAGCCCTGCTAAAAAGTGTCTCCCCGTGTTTCCTACGGGCCCTTTTTAAGAACTGAAAGGCTGCACTAAGGTCTCCCTGGAACCTTCTCTTCTCAAGGCTGAACCACCCCACCTCTCTCCGCCACTGCTCATAGGAAATGTGCTCCTGCTGCGGGCGCTTACCTTGATGAAGCCGATGTCCTTGGCGTACTGGCGGAAGCACTGCCGGCACATATTCAGACCGTACTTGCGAATGAGGCCGTGGCGGTTGGAGCACACGCGGCTGTGAGGGAAGAAAAGCGCAAGGCCGGTCAGGGCGGGTAATGGCGGCGCGCGGTAGGAAGGAAAGGAGAGATAAAGAGTGAGAGAACTACCACAGGAGACCCAGCAACCCCCTGGAGAGACTCCGGAGGGCACACTGACCAGGAGCGGGAGCCCTGGCCGAACTTCCTGGGGTGGCTCCAGTACAGCTGCTGGTGCCCCATGCCGCTGCCGTACGCCTGACGGGAAAAGAAAGATGGCGGCTCGCGCACACGCTGACCACCCCTACCCGGCGTCCCGCCCTGCACCGCGGCGCGCCCGCTTCCCCGCCCTCCGCGCCTGACGTCAGCTCTCTGGCGGGTCGAGTGGAGGCAGCGCGGGTGGGACCAGCGCCGGGCGTGGTGGCGCGTGCCTGTAGTCCCAGCTACTCGGGAGGCTGAGCTCGCCGGATCGCTTGAGCCCAGGGGTTCTGGGCTGCAGTGCGCTATGCCGAGCGGGCGTCCGCGCTAAGGCCGGCATCAATATGGTGAGCCCCGGGGAGCTGGGGCACACCAGGTTGACTAAGGAGGGGTGAACCGGCCAGGTCGGAGACAGAGCAGATCAAAGCTTCTGTGCCGGTCAGTAGCAGGATCGCACCTGTGAATGGCCACTGCAGCGGAGCCTGGGCAACACAGAAAGAGGTGTTTTACTTTTGACACACGCACTCACCGCCTTCTCACGAATCAGCGGCGAAGCCGCCTTTTGCCTCCGATGGCACACAAGGACCCGACACACACCGCCTCCTGCTGGAGCACCGCGGTACCGCCTTCAGCCCCCGACACGACACGGACACCCAGCACACACCGCCTCCTGCTGGAGCGCCGCGGCATCTGCGCGCACCGCCCCCTGCTGGCGGCCCAGCACAGCGGCGTTCTGTGCTTGCGTGCTGATGCCAGTCAAAATAATTGGTTCCTAAAAACGACAAAGTTTATAACCCTAAGCCTTGTCCTTAAGAAAATAACTGTAGGAAACCAGTACTGAAAGGATTCACGGATTTTATCTGTTTTTTCCAATGCTGGCTACACCAGTGGGAATTAACGCTGTTGGGAAGGGGATCAGGTGAGATTACACTGCTGCTGTCCTCATTCACCTCGTCCTTGCCTGCTGCCACCCTGCAGCAAACAGCCTGCTCCGTGCGTGCAGAAGGGTTAGTTTCCACCTGTTGAGTGCCTTTGAGCCAGGAATCTCAAATTCTGTGGTATTGTCTCAGTTTCTACTGTACCCCAGCCTAGAGCAATTTTTCCCAGGTGCTGCCATTTCACTGTCAGAGATCACAGCATCACAGAATGGTTTGGGTTGGAAAGGACCTTAGAGGCCATCTAGTCTCATTCCAACTCTCCTGCCACAGGCAGGGACACCTTCCACTAGACCAGGTTGCCCAAAGCTCTGTCCAACCTGGCCCTGAACACTGCCGGGGATGGGGCAGCCTCAGCTTCTCTGGGCAACCTGTTCCAGTGCCTCACCACCCTCACAGGGAAGAGCTTCTTGCTAACACCTGATCTAAATCTACCCTCTGTCAGTTTAAAGCCATTCCCACTTGTTCTATTCCTACATGCCCTCGTCAAAAGCCTCTCTCCAGCTTTCCTTTCAGCCCCTTTAGATACTGGAAGACTGCTTTATAACAGGACATCCCCAGCCTGCCCTCTACCAAACCACTTTCACATTGCGAATTCTTTTTCAAATTTTTCATTTTATGGAATTTTCCCTGTTGTTCTGGCAATTAGTTTTCATAAGGCCTCGCATTTTGTTGTTGAGGAAGTCTTAGTGAAGTGTGTCACTGGTACCTCAGTCAAAAACACATGCTCACCTTGCAGTGGGTGAACATGGCTTTTTACCCAAGCTTGGTTTCTGAATGCCCACCATTCATTCCTAGTGGTGCTACCTAACCCAATTCTAGCAGCAAAGTCACAACAGAACAGAATGGAATATAATAGATTAGAATAGAATAGGATATACTAGAACAGAATAGAATAGACTAGTTAGGGTTGGAAAGGACCTTAAGATCATCCAGTTCCAACTCCCCTGCCATGGGCAGGGACACCTCACACTAAACCACTCCAGCTCAGCCATGCTGGGAACAGGGGTCCAGAGGAGGTGCTTTGTCACTGGCAACCATTTCTTCTGACACTGTGCTAGGCAGAACCTCAGAGGGAGCACTGGGAGAGCTGGTACCTTCACTAACAAACACACATTTCTTGTAAAACTTGTATTCCTCCTTTACATACAATTGTAGAAATCACCCAAAAGATTTGGCTGTGCTGCTGGACCTGCAGCACAGAGCTTCTTGACCCCCTGAGCAGCTATGCCCCACCACTGAGGCTGGGCCAGTGCCTGCCTTGTTCCGTGTTCCTCACCCCCTGGCATGGGCTCCTCCACCACGGGCAGTGTGCCATGCTCACCAAGCACAGGGGCATCGGGGACCAGCGTGGCTGCTGGGGTGCTCCCTTGTGTCCCCTCACACCCACCGTCCTCCCAACTCCCCCATCTCCCCTCACACTCGCAGTCCCCTCAGCTCCCCAGTGTCCCCTCACACTCGCCGTCCCCTCAGCTCCCCCGTGTCCCCTCACACTCGCCGTCCCCTCAGCTCCCCCGTGTCCCCTCACACTCGCAGTCTCCTCAGCTCCCGCAGTCCCATCATCTCCTCCACGTTCCACTCACATCCGCCGTTCCTCGACCCTTTCCGCAGAGTCGGGCCGACCGCCTCCTCCAGGGGGCGCTGCCACAGACCCCCTTGCTGAGGGCCCCTCACTCGGGCTGCCCGGCACTGCCGGTACCGCCGGTAACACCGCCCTTTCCTACCTTCCCACCCCGCGAGCTCTTCCGCCGGGCGGCCCCGCGGCCCCTGGCTGGCGGCAGAGGGGGGGATCACGGGAGCCAGGCATTACGGCGGGCACCTGTGCGCGGCAGTGCGGAAGGCCCTGGAGTGGCGCGGCGCGTTCCGCCCGCCTCTGAGCGGGCCGTTGGTCGGCGTCAGGACGGGCGGTGATGCGGTTGCAGTGCGAGGTGGAGGTGGTCAGCCGGCTCCTGCCGACCTGCGGGCTGCGGGGTCGTGGCCGCGGCACCAGGGCGCTCCTCTCGCTCGGCCGCCCGCCCGGACGGGCGCAGGGCGGCGGCGTTTACCTCATGGTGTGCACGGCGCAGGACCGGGTCGGTGCTCGCTACAAGGTGGGAACTGCGGCGGTGGGGGGACTGGACCGGGGGCGGGGCGGGTCCTCTCGACCCTCGTCCCTCCGTCGCTGCTGATCGCCCGCTGTGCCTCACAGGTGCAGGAGAACATCTAGCGGTTCTTCACCCGGTTTGTGGAGGAGGGCAAGGCCACCGTGCGCCTCCGGGAGCCCGCCGTGGACGTGCACCTCAGCAAGGTGGGTGCGGGGGCCCGGGACGGCGGCGGGGAATGGGTGCCGTGCCCGTGCTAGAAACCATGTGGAGGTGGCTCGCGGGAAGGTCCCCAGGCTGTCTTGTCTGCCTGGGGTCTGTCTGGCAGATTCCACACAGCAAGTTAAGTTTTAACAGTCGTCTTTGACGTGCCACAACTTTGGCATGGATGTAAACGAAGCAGCGTAAAGGAGCTTGGCTTTCTATGCCC
Source organism: Amazona ochrocephala (assembly GCA_039720435.1). Classification (NCBI taxonomy): domain Eukaryota; kingdom Metazoa; phylum Chordata; class Aves; order Psittaciformes; family Psittacidae; genus Amazona; species Amazona ochrocephala. The sequence continues at coordinate 61,209,309 of CM077882.1, forward strand.
TCAGTAGGGACAGCAAAAAGGAAAAATGAGTGAGCTCACTCATTTTGTGCTAGGAAGGCTGAGCCCAGCTAGTTTGCTGGGCTGCTTTCTGTCTCTCTCCTCCGCCTTCAGGGGAAAAGTCCATTTTTCAAGTTGTTCTTTATTGCTTGTTTAGAGAGAAACAACTCTTTTAATCTCTCTGATACAATATTTTGCTACTTAGCTGTATATTCAAAAAAAAAAAAGTTACTATTTACAGCCTTTCTAATAAAAAAAAAAGAAAAAAGAATGCTCTTGTATTAGCAGACAAGCGGTGTCAAAGCTGGAGACACACGTGGTATGGATCAGGGATACATGCAGCATCTCACCCAAATGTTTAGCTGGCAGTAGGACTCACCAATGTGTTTATTTACACTTCATCATCTATTTGGAAGCTCTAAAGTGTTTTTAATAGTACTAAACTCACCAAAAAAATCCGGTATTAACATTCATTTTTCATGTGTTTTAAGTTTTTTTTCCTGTGCCTGTTCCAGTAAAATTTTGTTGCCTTGTAGCAGAGGAAAGTGGGAGAGGTTTTCTAAAACCTCAGAGTTAGAATACGTAAATAAAAGCAAATAATTTTGATTGCTTGTTTGGAAAATTAGTTTGACTTTCTGTTGTAAACATGGTTCTTTGGCCTGAAGGAGGTCCTTTAATAATTTCAGTGATTTACAGACTGAGCATCTGTAATCATGAGTGGTGAAGCTTACTCCTTCTCAGGCAGAATGCTTTCTAAGGAGAAATCCACAATGTGTGTTTAAACTGCACCAGCACTAACAGTCTTTCTGGAGTGGGGTAGAGCTCAGGGCAGGCTGCAGGGTCTGCTTGAGTAACATAGTGAATTAATAGAACAATTTATAATCTCCTTTTTAGTACCATATTAGGTATTTGAAGGCTGCTGGCAATTTTCTTCTTGATTAAATAGCTGTAACGTGGGGGTTATTTAGCACTGTTTTCAGACCTGAAATTAAGTTATCTGCCTACAGATATCTCATTGTGCTCTGGGTGTATGAGCTCAAATTATGTTCCATGGAGTGAAGCCTAGAGAGTTTGCTTTATGGCTGAACAAATGGGTGGGGAGAGCAAGAGAAACAGAATTTATTGATAAATGTATAAAGAAGTAATATGGTTGTTCAGCCTGGAGAAGGGAAGGCTTCTGGGAGACTTTAGATCAGCTTCCAATACCTGAAGAGGCCAACAAGAACGCTGGAGAGGGACTTTTTACAAGGGCCTGTAGGGAGAGGACAAGGGGGAATGGCTTTAAACTGTCAGAGGGGAGATTTAGGTTAGATATTAGAAGAAGTTCTTCCTAATATGAGGATGGTGGTCTACTGAAACAGGAGTTAGGGTAATGACCAGACTTGCCCCAAGGAGGCTAGATCCTTGCTCCCCTTTTTAACCTGGTACTTTCAGGTTACTGACACTGTCAGGAGCTGATACTGTTAAGCTCCAGGAACAAATCCACTGAATTCTTCCAAAACAAGTGAAACTATGCATTCCCCTTAAGTGCTCCAAATTCAGAAACACAATTGAAGATTTTTGATGAGTTTTCTGTGATGTTTCTGCTAGTCCTTGATGATTTCATTACATAAAAGCTTCTCAACTTTCAAAGACAGACAAAATCCTGGTAAAAAAGAGATTTCCAGGTACAAAGGTACGACTCTCCCAATTGCGTGCACCTACTAGCATACAAAATCCCACTCTGTATTCTGCCAGGTGGTGCAATTTGTTGCACTTGGCTACATAAGAAATAAAGTTGAGAAACATTGGTCTGGAGCATTCAACCCTAGGGCGAAAAAAAGTCATTGTGTTGGATTTCTTCTCTTCAGCAGGCCTGTGCCTGCTGCATTGCACACAAGGTTTGAAATCTGTGTAATCTCTTGATTGCCTTGTCATCATGCATTTAGCTCTGAAACGAGACCTGTAAGGCATCAGCACAGATTAACTTCTTTTCCCAGCTTCTTTTCTGTGGTTGACACTTCAGACTTCTGGCAGAAAATTGCATTCTGAGCACTTCCAACTCGTTCTTTGGGTTTATTTTTTTTTTTTTTTCCTACATGTACCTTAGCATTTTTTCAATGTAGTCAGGGTTTCTCAGCAGCATTTTTACATATACAATATTGCCTTCGTGAAGTATCATGGAGAAAATTTGATAGAGGTATCTGTCATGCTTCATGCTTTGAGAGCAAAGAAATATTGCCTGTAACTTCATTTTAATGTATAGTTATTTATTTTACTTGATCTTACAGATCTGGAGGACTTCTCCAATTTCAGTTAGCTTCTTATTACCCTTAGAAATATGACACATTTCCCTGTAGTAAGGGCAGCAATCTGAGGCTAATTTGTTCAGAATGCTGAGATAATGAATGTTGGTGGTCTTGGAGACAAAGGTTTTTGATGTGCAACTTCCCCATTTCTGGAGGGTATCACATCAGGAGTTAAGAGCATAGATGTTGTTGTGGTTTAAGCCCAGCCAGTAACTCAGAACCTCGCAGCCGCTCACTCACTCCCTTCCTTCTTCCCTCCCCCAAAAAAGCTTAAACCCTGACAGATGTGCATGGGATGTTTCAGTAAAGCAATCATTTTAGGGTACTGGTGCAGTCAAATATGTTTGACCATTATTGTCTGTATGTCACGTTAGCATCCAGAAGTGTCCAAGATGATTGCTCTGTTGTGCTAGGTGCTTATAGCATATTACATAAGCTAGTTCTCTATAATTTAGTATAATAAAATACATTTCAGAGTAAAATTTTCTTTCAGGTGCAGAAATGAATGTCACTAGATTTGGGCAAGTTACAGGTGGGAACAGAGGGCAAACTTCTCAGCCCTGAGCTATGCCAAAACTCCAAGTTAGTTTTTTCCTGCAATCAGAGACAACTTTTACTTGCATGGACGTATTGCGCTCTTTATTTTAGAATTCATTTCATAGCTTAGTGTCTGTCAGCTGCACATCAGCTTGAGCAGAGACTTGCTGGCAAATCTAGAGAGAAATATTTGGTTGCCCTCCTGTTCATGAAAGTTAATTATATCAATACAACAAATGTAGCACAGCTTTCTGTAGGCAGCAGCTTTCTTGACTTTTGTTTAAAATTCATCTGATAAATTCATCAATTAATTTAACTGTCTTAATTGGCATTGTATTATATCCCAGCTAAAGCAAAATTGGTCAGTTGTTTGCAGAAGGACTGCAAGTAATTATCCTCTTCTTTGATTCTGGTACAACAAACCAGAGCTCTGTGTGATCAGAAGCATTTACCTAACCTACCTTGAAGCTTTCTGCCTGTTGCATTTAACATCCGCTTCCATCGTTTTCCTTCCTAGCAGCTTTCAGAATTATCACCTCAAGTTTTCGATCTCAGATTTCCCTGCATGTGTTTCTGTAAACTGTCCCTTTATCACGTTGCAGGTTAGGAAGATCACAGCGTGTCAGGAGTTTGTTCTGTACTTTGTTTTCAGCTGTGAATTCAGTGCTTTGTTTCTTTTCTGAGTAGTGCAGCACAGTTTGCTTGATCTAGATTATTCAGAAAGGTCATAACTTTCCATTCAAATTGCATGCCATTTGTTCTTAAATACTGAAAACAGCGCATCAACCTAATAAGCCCGACTTGTTTCCCTTTCCCATTTCATTGCCCTGCTGAGTTAGTAGCCCCTGATCTATGTACAAAATAGTTCAGAAAGTGTTAGTTCAGATGACCATAACTATAATGAACTTTTAATCCCACATTTGTGTTTTCCTGTAGGCAAATGCCAGCAATTTAAAGACTTTCCTTGCAGCTGTGAGACTGGCTCACCAAGGGACCAACACAGAAGCCCTCCCTCTGTCAACTTTGGTACCAGCAAAGAACTCGGAAGTTGAAAAACCTAAGACAAAAATGATCATAACTTCAAGAAGGGACTATCCTCTCACCAAAAACTTCCCTTATTCCCTCGAACACCTCCAAGCCTCGTACTGCAAACTGGCTCGGATAGACATGCGTGTGCTTTGCTTAAAGAAACTCCGAAAACTAGACCTAAGTCATAATCACATTAAGCAGCTGCCAGCTACTATTGGTGACCTGACCTGTCTTCAGGAGCTTATTTTGCACAACAATCACCTAGAATCATTCAGTGAGGCTCTGTGCAACTCCACCCTTCAGAAATCTCTTCAGTTCTTGGACCTGAGCCAAAACAAAATCAAAGCACTTCCAATTCAGTTCTGCCAGCTGCAAGAACTCGTGAATTTGAAGCTGGATGACAATGAGTTGATTAGGCTGCCATTCAAGATTGGCCAGTTAGATCATCTACGCTTTCTGTCAGCAGCTCGAAACAAACTTCCTTTTCTGCCCAGTGATTTTAGGAAACTCTGTCTTGAGAGCCTGGATCTCTTTGGAAATCCTTTTGAGCAGCCCAGTCTGCTTGTTCCCAACATACAATTGCAAATACCATTGACTTTACTAGAATGTGCTGCAAGAGCGACTATAAATTACAGGTAAGAGTAGCATGATGGGTACATATTGCACCTATGCTGTTTCAAACCTGTTGAGTCTAAACTTTCCTGACTTGTTTGGGTTTGGGTTTTTTTTTTGTTGCTGTCCCAGTCAGTGGCTATTGCTATTACTGCTCTTTACCTATTAAAAATCATAAGGTTAAAGTTGCTTTGAATTCCGCTTGTAAAATCATCTCTTTGTTATACAGGATGACACAGGAAATCGATGATGTGGAAGCATTTAGAGAAAGTTACAGGTTAAAATGTTTTTATCCACAAAATGGAGTACTGTAACAGAATATTCTTGCCCAACTGTGGTAAAAGAGAATCAGATCTACAACCCTGAACCACTTCTGGCATTTAGTATTGAGGAACTGAAGTTGCAGTGGATTTTGTGGCACCGATCATGTTTTGTGTTGGGCTCTGGCTTGAGAATTGCTTTCAGACATGGTTGCTTTTCGTTTTGTGCTCACGTTAAAACTGCATGCTACCTGCTAGCCTGTTGCTATCTTTTCCTCTGTGAAAATAGTGTGTTGGCAAAAGGTAACCAACCTATACAGCTCCTAGTTGTAGCCACGGATTGGTCTTCCTCTGCTGGAGATGGGACCTTCCACTAGCTGAGCAGGGTTAGAAAGGTACAGTGAGGTGGCTTCACAGAGTGCAAGTGTTATGCAGGAGTCAGTGTTACCAACTGCAGGCTTCTCTGTACAATAGGTTTTCCTTGGGCTGTTAATTTCTTTTGTTGTGGGAGTGCTGGTGTTCTGTCTTAAGTAGAGAAGCCCAGTTCTGAGGTAATTTTAAAAATCTTATTTCACCAAGTAAACCCTGTCCTTGCCAGGCTGCTCTTCCTTATCAGCTCTCTCCCCTTCCCCCACACCACTCATATAGCTCTGCCTGCATGCTGCCACTGATCCTTCCCATACCAGCGACTGCTGCTCCCACCCTCTTCTGAGTGGAAAGGGAGCAAGAAAACGGAAAAGAGAAATGGGTACAGAAAGGGGCTGAGACACAGACCTAAGGGGTTCCTAATCTACATTCTGAGCTCATTCCTGCCTTGGGGGTGGGGAGCGCCCCATAAACCTGGGTTAATTACTCTGAAGTCTGTGCTAAAGATGTCCACAGGCATGCAGGGCACACCCTGGAAATGAGTTGAGCAATCAAATGTTCTGGTTCATATCTTTCTGACCTTGCTGATGTTATTAAAGTAATTAAACTCCACGTGTCTCCCAACTTTATATAAATGGCAGTGATTTTGATAGAAATATTCTATCATGTTTGTGGCATTTTGGTTTGATTTTTTTTTTTTTTTTTTTCCTAGAGAATATAATCCCTCAGCACCAGACAGATTTTGGTGCTCAGTTACATTGCCAGAGTGCTTAAGGCATAACCCCAGCTCCTGGCCCCCATGCAGACGGCTTGAAGAAAATGGCACCACACAGGACAAGAAAGGCTTTCTGCTCCAGGACTCTCAGTGAGACAAAGGGCAATGGAAACACTCTCCTTGCCTACGGGTCTCTTGATTATTATTAGGAGACAGCATTGGTCAGAGTGCTCCTTATTATCTTAAATGGAAAAGAAAATAGAAAAGTCTAACAAGTGGGCAACAGGCATTCTGTCTGACATTCACTGGCTGTGAAAATTAACAAAGAATGTCAAACAGGAGTGATGATGGGCTATAAAAACCTTGACAAAGCAAGAAAACAGAAGGAGGGAAGATGCAAAAGCAAATGTTGGGACATCCATCTTCCTGGTGGCATTCTGGGCAAGTATCAGCTGTGATTATGCTTTTCCTGACTGGGAAAAAAGGATGTCCTGAAATAGAGGTGGTGAAAAAAAACCCCACAGGAGTCTTGGCTGTGTGAATGACGGTATGTAGAAAGAATTGGGAATACGTAGGTGTAGTGGGGATGTGAGTCAGTGAGACCTATGGTGTGAATCTGGAGTGACAGCTGGGCACCGGTGATACCCACATTGAAGTTAACTCGATGGAGTACTTCAGGGAAAACATTCAGTTTGTACCCAAAACACAATGCCACTCTGCTGTGAATTTAAAAAGAAGCAATTCTTGTTCCTGTCTCTGGATGTCATTATTGACATGATGGACAAAAAGAGTGGTGTATCAAGAGAACCTTAATTTATTGCCTGCAAGGTAGTACTACTGCAAAAAGGCTCCTGTTTCCTCTAGATCCAGTGTTTTTATGCTACTACCACTTCCTCATGTTAGAGAGTAAGGAGTAAATCATGGGTGCTTTGTCAGGCCAGGATGAAATACAGCAATCTTCCTGGCTAGCATGGGGGAAGAGCAGAGATATGCCCAGTTGTCTCATTATTCTTAATTTTTTTAATTCTCTGTATCACTGTGATCCAGCCTGTTACAATTTATGTGAGCTCCCTGCTTCTTGTTGCAGTGTCTTCTGGAGTTCAGGTCCTTGGTACTTAGGGGTTAGTCAGTGACATGGTTGCATGTTAAAAGCAGTCACTAAAAGTGTCTGTCTTGGAAAGTGGTGTTTAATTCCTAACGAGTCCAGTATTGCAAGTGGCAGAATTTCAGACTTGCCTTGTCTCTGATCTCGGAATAGGTTTTCTTCGAACTGGTGCGTATGGTGTGTCACTGTGTTTAAGTGACATTGGTTAATTTTCTGGTGAATTCACACTTTTTCTCTTGTTCAACAGAATCCCTTATGGTTGTCATCCCCTTCCTTCTCACCTTTGTGAAGATCTGGAAGTAGCTAAAACATGCCAGTGTGGAAGTGCCTGTCTGAGCAGCTTCATTCAGATCACGGTGACCATGAATCTCCACCATGTAGCTCACACCATAGTCCATTAATAGGACCATTCTACTGCACCGCTCACAAGCCTGAAGATTCAGGGGCATCACACGAGCATCAGCACTCTTAAGACCAACCAGGTTTGTGTAGGTACCTGTGTAAGGTACCTTCTGTTGCTGGCCTGTCGCCCCAATCACATTTAAAGGTTCATTATCGGTCAAAGCTTATTGTTGATTTAACACAGCAAATGTAGCCCCAGTGTCTACTAGAAATTCTATATTTGTGTATTCCTTCCCCAGCTTCATTAGAACCGGGGCATTGGCCGGGCTTCAAACCTGCGGTCCCCCCTGTTCTATTTTTTATTCAGCAAGGCATGGGTGGTGTGTCCCATCAGAGGTACCACCACTCCCAAGAGTTGCAGAAACTGGCTGCATTCAGGGAACGATTTTTATTGTATTACGGAGATCCTGCTTTTCACTCTCCTCCAAATTCTGCTTACTAGCTGGGCCGCGGTTGGGCAGGCAGGGCTGTGATTCGCCCCAGCACCTGTGACTGAGCAGGGGACGCATCACAATGGGGAATGGATATGAGGGTGCCAGCAGGCTGCAGTGCCCCAGTACGGCCTGGGGCAGCAGTGAGTACGCATGCAGGGGGGAGGCTGGGCTGGACAAGGGCCGGGGCAGAAACGTGGGCCGCTGGGGGTGGGTGCTCACCCTGCATCGAAACCCTGGCTGCGAGCGCCGTGGGCAGGGCTCGCTGCTGCTGGGCCCAGGCCTGGGTGCAGGCCTTGCTGCCTCCCAGCTGCCTTGTTCCCTCTCCTGCCTGTCCCCAGCTCTCTGCGGCTCCTGTCCCCGTTCCCCCTGCCACCAGCTCCCTTCCTCCTTCCGTCCCTCCCAGACCCACTAAATTCCTTCTTTCTCCTGCAGGCCATGGCTGTCACAAGGCTCTTACTCTGGGTTCTGCAAACCCTATTCTTGATCATGCTTATGGTCGGTGATGAGCTGGATGAAGCCACACGTGACCGCATGAAGCAGCGTTCGGAGATGCTTAGCAAGGAGATGGCTCGGATGCTGCAGGAGCTGCAGCAGCAGCTCAAGGAGCAGAAGAGAACAGAACAAAATTATGTGGCCTGGAGCGGCCTGCTCTCTGCTGCCTTGTGGACCTGGAAATTCTGGGCGACTGCTGGCTTCCTGCTCCTCCTGATTGTTGGGCTCTGCTGCTGCTTTAGCAAAAGAAGCCCTGAGGTGGGCAGCAGCATCAGCAGCGAAAAGGAGGAAGAAAGCGAAGAGGAGGAAGAAAGCAAAGAGGAGGAAGAAAGCGAAGAGGAGGAAGACAGTGAAGAGGAGGAAGGCAGTGAAGAAGAAGACGCTGCTGGCGCGGCAGATTTGGCCACGTACTTTGCAATACGCAACAAGTGGTCGTCAGGCGAACTGTGGGACTGGAGTGAGCAGGTGAATGCGGTGGTGAAAATCCTCCTCTTTGCTTGCCAACGGTCCAATTTCTTGTCAATGGGTTTCTTTCCGAAGCTGGGACCAGCCATTGGGGTGAGCAGCGCCTTTGATTGCTGGAGTCCCCAGGAAGACGAGCCTATCTACCGTATGCTCGTGTGCCTGAAGCCCCCCCATGGCCACACCTTCTGCCTGGAGCCAGGCACCGTGGCAGACAAGTCCCGCATCCGTGTGGAGCTGGAGTGCACATGCACTGCTCAGCCGACGGTGAGGCCCATGCTGTGCTTCCTTCACAACTCCAAGGAGCAGCTCAGGAAGAAGAAGCCCAGCCTCCTGCACACCCTCTGCACGGCCTCCTATCTAGATGTGCACAAAACTGCTCGCTGGTTCCAGGATTTGGTGAGGGAAAACAAGGCAATCGTGCGCCTGTTACGTTCACGTTACTGCCTTCTGACTGTGCTGCCCTCCAGACGCTCCTGCAAAGTAGAAATCAAACATATCTCTGGGATAACCATGCTCATTGAGATGAGCCTCGCCGTGCAGCTAGGAGACTCAGACATCTTCATGAGCAGCCAGGGGAGAGAGCATATCATCATCCCAAGCACAACGTGGACATTGAACTGTGCCTACGCAGAGGCAAAGTTCTTGTGGCTGATGTTCAATCAGACCCCAGACGATACCTTGCTCAGCTGCCTGCAAGTCTGCACCCACATGCTGGTGGGCACAGGCTTTTCCAGGTATACCTTGAAGACAGTGGTGATGCACCTCCTGACCACCACACCCCTGTCAGGATGGCGCAGAACAGATTTCCTGCTGCGGCTGGGTGACATCATGAGATATCTGCGCTGCTGCTTGGAGGAGAAACGCCTCAACCACTTCTTCTTTGGCAATGAGAAGATTCCTGAGGAGATCGTCTTGCCCCCAGCCTTGGAAAGAGCCGAGCCATTCAACCTCTTCCAGCATCTGGTGCAGGACCCGGCTGCCCATGAGCAGGCAATGCGTGAGTTCGAGGAGCTGCAACACTGGCTTACAGTACAGCTGTTCTTCTAGGGGCACTGAAAGTGGCCTTCATGCAAAGAGCCGAGTTTTAACCAAGTATAAGGGTTGGCCACTACAGGATAAAGTTCTAAATTAATAAAGCTTTATTTTATCGATAGCTCTTAAGTCTTGTATTAATCAATAACTTTTCTCATCCTCTTTCCGGATTGGCAAAATGGGGGTGTTATATTTTCTTACCGGTTGTGCTCTGGACTTCAGTCTTCCTTGGAATGGTTTGGCATGCTTTCCCTTACCCGGTATTCTGCTGCCCCACACTCCGTGATAGCCTTTATCCAAGATGTCCAAGGGAACCTGCTTTGTCACCTGTGGCTGGATGAGAGCTAAACTTCATATTTTGATTAATTCGTTGTCTCTAACTTTAATTTGCATTTCACCATTTTTAAACTTGATTTCTCCTTCCAATTTTTCTAACAGATTCCTTCCTAATAATGATTTGGGGGTATTTGGCATCTATCAAAATGTATGCATCCCTATCATTTTACCCATTTTGTATCGGAGAGGTTGCATGTATGGTACCTTCTGTTGCTGGCCTGTCGCCCCAATCACATTTGAAGGTTCATTATCGATCAAAGCTAATTGTTGATTTAACACAGCAAACGTAGCCCTGGTGTCTACAAGAAATTCTATATTTGTGTCTTCCTTCCCCAGCTTCATTATAACTGGGGATTGGCCAGGGTTCAACCCACCAGTCCCCCCAATGTTCTATTTCTAATTCAGCAAGGCATGGGAGGCGTGTCCCTCCTCCCTTTTCAGTCTGGGACACTGCCTTTTTCCGTGCTCTTCCTGTTTACAAAAACCACAATGATTAGCCCCTACTCTATTATCAGGGGCCCTCAATTTACAACCCTGAAAGCAATCTTTTCACAGACCTTGAGGTTTTCCATTGCCCTGATAGTTTCCTTTCCCTAAGGCTGCAATGGTTGCATGACTAGTTGTTTGACTGAATTTTTCCCTGTCATTAGTGTCTCTGTTTTGGTACACCTTCCATGTTTCCTCAAAAAGCTTTTCAATATCTCTCTGCCAGTGGCCTGAATACCAAAGGGGTTTTTTGGGGAAAAAAAAAGAAACAGCATGCTCAGATCCCATATGTCAAAATATAGCATACCTTTTGTCTCATATATATATATACACATATATACACACAGACACACACAGAGAGATGTATCATTCCTTAGTGTATGGACTAATCCCTATAAAGCTCTTGAGGTCATCCATTCCATGATGTCGGGCTCCATCTCTTGTAGCAGTCTTTCAGAGCAGGAGAGATGGTGTGCAGTGTTGGATTGTTGCCTGCTGAAGACACCACGGAACTCGTCCGGTCACTGCTGAGCTGGTCTGGTTTCGTCAAAGTTCATTCTTTGTTGGGATGATGACCAGAGGGAAGTCAGGGCCAGTCGCTGGTGACCTGAAGACGTCTAGTTGGGGGGCTATTAAAGTGCTACATAGCAGGCAAAAGCATACAACTGAGTTCATTGGCTGTTTTCCCCCAAAATCAAATCCCCTCCGTACCAGAGAGGCTTCAACCACTTGGCTTGCTTAATTGCAGCACATTTCACATTCATGAATATCCTGGGCAATAGTGTCCATTGTTAAGCCCACCCCTCGATCACAAGCCCATCTCTATGTTGCATCTCTGCCCAGATGGCCTGAAGTGTCATGGGCCCACCGGGCCAAAAGTAATTCACCCTTCTGTTGCCAATCTAAGTCCATCTGAGACACTTCAATCCTAGCAGTTTTATCCACTTGTTGGTTGCTCTGGTGTTCCTCAGTGGCCCGACTCTTGGCTACATGAGCATCTACATGGTGTACCTTGGCCACCAGGTTCTGCACCCGGGCAGCAATAACTTGCCACACGACAGCAGCTCTGATGGGTTCACCTCTGCTTTGCCAGTTGCTCTGCTTCCATTGCTGCAAGCACCCCCACAGGGCATTTCTTACCATCCATGAATCAGTACAGAAATAAAGGCAGGAAGACGCAGAAATGAGGCCTACAGTACTCTTACCAGTTTTCCATCTATTACAGATTCTTCTCCAGTGAGAAAACCTCCAAGATTTTTATACTTGAGGCCCCCCAACACACCCACACACCTGTTTTTTTCCACGCCAGGAACACCACAGCTAGACCAACAGGACTAAAACCCTCCACAAGCAGGGTTTCATAACTTGTCTCAGGCAATGACTCATTCAGATTGGTGCTGCAGCAGGTGCAAAGCATTCGTGGTGGGCAGAGACAGGTGAGAAGAGACTAAAAATGAGGAAATAGTTGGGGTGGAGAGCTTTGGGGAGGGGGTTGCTAGGAGGGGATAGAGGAATGGGAGAGGAGAGTCAAAATCTTGATTTTGCCATGAGTGTGCTCTGCTACGTGAGGTAAGTCAGTGAATCCTCCTGTGCTTCCAGTTATAACAGAAATCTATAAAATGAAGCTCCTTCCCCCCCCGCCCCCAGACAAAGTGAGGTTTAATCTGCAGGTAGATGTCAAACACCCTGTTCTACCCTGCATAACCTGCCGAAATCAAGGGCTTCTACGTTATCAACACAAAGACATCTGCAGACTGAAAGAAGAAGGCATCGGAGACTGATGAGACCGGCAGAAATCAAAAATCATAGAATCATAGAATCATAGAATAGTAAGGGTTGGTAAGGACCTCAAGATCATCAAGTTCCAACCCCTCTGCCATGGGCAGGGACACCTCCCACTAAACCATGCCATCCAAGGCTATGTCCAACCGCACCTTGAACGCCGCCAGGGATGAAGCATCCACAACCTCCCTGGGCAACCCATTCCAGGGCCTCACCACCCTCACAGTAAAGAATTTCTTCCTCAGATCCAATCTAAACCTCCCCTGTTTAAGTTTAAGCCCATTACCCCTTGTCCTCTCACCACAGTCCTAATGAAGAGTCCCTCCCCAGCATCCCTATAGGCCCCTTTCAGGTATTGGAAGGCTGCTATGAGGTCTCCACGCAGCCTTCTCTTCTCCAGGCTGAACAGCCCCAATTTTCTCAGCCTATCTTCATAGGAGAGCTGCTCCAGTCCCCTGATCATCCTCGTGGCCCTCCTCTGCACTTGTTCTAACAGTTCCATGTCCTTTTTATGTTGAGGACACCAGAACTGCACACAATACTCCAAGTGAGGTCTCACGAGAGCAGAGTAAAGGGGCAGGAGCACCTCCCTCGACCTGCTGGTCACGCTCCTTTTGATGCAGCCCAGGATACGGTTGGCCTTCTGGGCTGCAAGCGCACACTGCCGGCTCATGTTCATTTTTTCATCAACCCACACCCCCAACAGAGAGCACTGTTTTGTTATTCATCTCTATGGTTTATTATTTGGAAATACTATTTTTTAACTCCGTTCAGAATGCCACAGAGCACATATATACCCAAGCAAAACCGGCCTCACTTCCACAGCAGGTTAAGGAACAACCATCCCTTTCCCTTTTCACCAATGCTCTGTTTCAAAATGATTCAGTGCAATCCTCAGTTGGTGTCATCCCTCAGAGATTTCTTACCCCTCAGGTGAAATTCAGAGAGTAAATTCAGGTGTAAACCGGTTTATTCTTCCATGCTGGTAGCATAGCTGGTAAAGAGCACGAGATTCATGTCCCGTTCCCAGCTCTGACTTCTTAAGTGACTTTCCAAAACAAACTTCACCTCTCTCTGCCTTCATTTCCCCTTCCGTAAAATGGAAATAACAATGCCTAATTGTTGAAAGAGTCCCTTCAAAGATCTGTGCGTTATTCTAACAGCAAACTGTTGTATAAACTAGTAATGTAATACAGTGGATTTCTTTAAAAGGTGATATTCCTGTTGCAGCCTTATTGCACAACCCAGAAAGTACAAATAACAGGTCCTAATTAAGAGACTGGATTACTTAATAATTTACAGGAAGACAGATTTTGTACATATAAAATTACCTAAAATAATCACAGAGCGCTGCTCTGTGACCATCATGCATCTGCATGCGATTCAAATAAATTTTTTGCTGCCAGTGGTTTGAATACAAATGTTACCGACAAACCTCGGTCAAGAAAAACCTCTTAACACCAATAGAGTGTTAAAAGGGAGGCATTCTTTTATTACAGCGCTGGATGCATGGGGGATCTCTCCTCCCTGCGTGCATGCCTAGGATCAAACTTTACAGGTATTTATCCATAAGACTGTTACCTATTCATACATTCCATTCTACATCCTTATTTTAATTGGTTATAACAAATGCGCTTCGCATGCTAATTACAACACATGCGCACAAGCTTGTTCTATTGCTCAAAATTCAGTCTGGGGTATAATCTGAGTAGGGGGCTATGGAGTCAGAGGTCATGATCTCCACCTGCCAGAAATACCCTTCACCCACTTCGAGGGATTTCTTCTCATTTTCTTGCCAAGCTAAACTAGTCACATGGTGTTTCTCATTTATCCTGGAAGAATGCCGATTTGCTTACTCTGAGAATCCTTGAAAAGGGAACTAATATTGCAAAATTCTAAACCCCAAATCTTGTAGTTGCAATTGATTTTGTTCCAGCTCCATGGTTACACCAAAGGGGCCGAGGGGGGGTGGGGGGAGGGAAGAAAATGTTGATCTCTGCTTCCAATTTTTCTAACAGATTCCTTCCTAATAATGATTTGGGGGTATTTGGCATCTATCAAAATGTACGCATCCCTATCATTTTACCCATTTTGTATCGGAGAGGATGCATGTATGGTACCTTCTGTTGCTGGCCTGTCACCCCAATCACATTTGAAGGTTCATTATCGATCAAAGCTAATTGTTGATTTAACACAGCAAACGTAGCCCCAGTGTCTACTAGAAATTCTATATTTGTGTCTTCCTTCTCCAGCTTCATTATAAGCAGGGGATTGGCCGGGGTTCAACCCTCGGGTCCCCCCAGTGTTCTATTTCTAATTCAGCAAGGCATGGGTGGTGTGTCCCATCAGAGGTACCAGCACTCCCAAGAGTTGCAGGAACTGGCTGCATTCAGGGAATGATTTTTATTGTATTACGGAGATCCTGCTTTTCACTCTCCTCCAAATTCTGCTTACTAGCTGGGCCACAGTTGAGCGGGCAGGGCTGTGATGCACCCCAGCACCTGTGACTGAGCAGGGGACGCATCACAATGGGGGATGGATATGAGGGTGCCAGCAGGCTGCAGTGCCCCAGTACGGCCTGGGGCAGCAGTGAGTGCGCGTACAAGGGGGAGGCTGGGCTGGACAAGGGCCGGGGCAGAAACGTGGGCCGCTGGGGGTGGGTGCTCACCCTGCATCGAAACCCTGGCTGCGAGCGCCTTGGGCAGGGCTCGCTGCTGCTGGCCCCGGGCCTGGGTACAGGCCTTGCTGCCTCCCAGCTGCCTCGTTCCCTCTCCTGCCTGTCCCCAGCTCTCTGCGGCTCCTGTCCCCGCTCCCCCCACCACCAGCTCCCTTCCTCCTTCCGTCCCTCCCAGACCCACTAAATTCCTTCTTTCTCCTGCAGGCCATGGCTGTCACAAGGCTCTTACTCTGGGTTCTGCAAACCCTATTCTTGATCATGCTTATGGTCAGTGATGAGCTGGATGAAGCCACACGTGACCGCATGAAGCAGCGTTCGGAGATGCTTAGCAAGGAGATGGCTCGGATGCTGCAGGAGCTGCAGCAGCAGCTCGAGGAGCAGAAGAGAACAGAACAAAATTATGTGGCCTGGAGCGGCCTGCTCTCTGCTGCCTTGTGGAACTGGAAATTCTGGGCGACTGCTGGCTTCCTGCTCCGCCTGATTGTTGGGCTCTGCTGCTGCTTTAGCAAAAGAAGCCCTGAGGTGGGCAGCAGCATCAGCAGCGAAAAGGAGGAAGAAAGCAAAGAGGAGGAAGACAGCAAAGAGGAGGAAGACAGTGAAGAGGAGGAAGGCAGTGAAGAAGAAGACGCTGCTGGCGCGGCAGATTTGGCCACGTACTTTGCAATACGCAACAAGTGGTCGTCAGGCGAACTGTGGGACTGGAGTGAGCAGGTGAATGCGGTGGTGAAAATCCTCCTCTTTGCTTGCCAACGGTCCAATTTCTTGTCAATGGGTTTCTTTCCGAAGCTGGGACCAGCCATTGGGGTGGGCAGCGCCTTTGATTGCTGGAGTCCCCAGGAAGACGAGCCTATCTACCGTATGCTCGTGTGCCTGAAGCCCCCCCATGGCCACACCTTCTGCCTGGAGCCAGGCACCGTGGCAGACAAGTCCCGCATCCGTGTGGAGCTGGAGTGCACATGCACTGCTCAGCCGACGGTGAGGCCCATGCTGTGCTTCCTTCACAACTCCAAGGAGCAGCTCAGGAAGAAGAAGCCCAGCCTCCTGCACACCCTCTGCACGGCCTCCTATCTAGATGTGCACAAAACTGCTCGCTGGTTCCAGGATTTGGTGAGGGAAAACAAGGCAATCGTGCGCCTGTTACGTTCACGTTACTGCCTTCTGACTGTGCTGCCCTCCAGACGCTCCTGCAAAGTAGAAATCAAACATATCTCTGGGATAACCATGCTCATTGAGATGAGCCTCGCCGTGCAGCTAGGAGACTCAGACATCTTCATGAGCAGCCAGGGGAGAGAGCATATCATCATCCCAAGCACAACGTGGACATTGAACTGTGCCTACGCAGAGGCAAAGTTCTTGTGGCTGATGTTCAATCAGACCCCAGACGATACCTTGCTCAGCTGCCTGCAAGTCTGCACCCACATGCTGGTGGGCACAGGCTTTTCCAGGTATACCTTGAAGACAGTGGTGATGCACCTCCTGACCACCACACCCCTGTCAGGATGGCGCAGAACAGATTTCCTGCTGCGGCTGGGTGACATCATGAGATATCTGCGCTGCTGCTTGGAGGAGAAACGCCTCAACCACTTCTTCTTTGGCAATGAGAAGATTCCTGAGGAGATCGTCTTGCCCCCAGCCTTGGAAAGAGCCGAGCCATTCAACCTCTTCCAGCATCTGGCGCAGGACCCGGCTGCCCATGAGCAGGCAATGCATGAGTTCGAGGAGCTGCAACACTGGCTTACAGTACAGCTGTTCTTCTAGGGGCACTGAAAGTGGCCTTCATGCAGAGAGCCGAGTTTTAACCAAGTATAAGGGTTGGCCACTACAGGATAAAGTTCTAAATTAATAAAGCTTTATTTTATCGATAGCTCTTAAGTCTTGTATTAATCAATAACTTTTCTCATCCTCTTTCCGGATTGGCAAAATGGGGGTGTTATATTTTCTTACCGGTTGTGCTCTGGACTTCAGTCTTCCTTGGAATGGTTTGGCATGCTTTCCCTTACCCGGTATTCTGCTGCCCCACACTCCGTGATAGCCTTTATCCAAGATGTCCAAGGGAACCTGCTTTGTCACCTGTGGCTGGATGAGAGCTAAACTTCATATTTTGATTAATTCGTTGTCTCTAACTTTAATTTGCATTTCACCATTTTTAAACTTGATTTCTCCTTCCAATTTTTCTAACAGATTCCTTCCTAATAATGATTTGGGGGTATTTGGCATCTATCAAAATGTATGCATCCCTATCATTTTACCCATTTTGTATCGGAGAGGTTGCATGTATGGTACCTTCTGTTGCTGGCCTGTCGCCCCAATCACATTTGAAGGTTCATTATCGATCAAAGCTAATTGTTGATTTAACACAGCAAACGTAGCCCTGGTGTCTACAAGAAATTCTATATTTGTGTCTTCCTTCCCCAGCTTCATTATAACTGGGGATTGGCCAGGGTTCAACCCACCAGTCCCCCTAATGTTCTATTTCTAATTCAGCAAGGCATGGGAGGCGTGTCCCTCCTCCCTTTTCAGTCTGGGACACTGCCTTTTTCCGTGCTCTTCCTGTTTACAAAAACCACAATGATTAGCCCCTACTCTATTATCAGGGGCCCTCAATTTACAACCCTGAAAGCAATCTTTTCACAGACCTTGAGGTTTTCCATTGCCCTGATAGTTTCCTTTCCCTAAGGCTGCAATGGTTGCATGACTAGTTGTTTGACTGAATTTTTCCCTGTCATTAGTGTCTCTGTTTTGGTACACCTTCCATGTTTCCTCAAAAAGCTTTTCAATATCTCTCTGCCAGTGGCCTGAATACCAAAGGGGTTTTTTGGGGAAAAAAAAAGAAACAGCATGCTCAGATCCCATATGTCAAAATATAGCATACCTTTTGTCTCATATATATATATACACATATATACACACAGACACACACAGAGAGATGTATCATTCCTTAGTGTATGGACTAATCCCTATAAAGCTCTTGAGGTCATCCATTCCATGATGTCGGGCTCCATCTCTTGTAGCAGTCTTTCAGAGCAGGAGAGATGGTGTGCAGTGTTGGATTGTTGCCTGCTGAAGACACCACGGAACTCGTGCGGTCACTGCTGAGCTGGTCTGGTTTCGTCAAAGTTCATTCTTTGTTGGGATGATGACCAGAGGGAAGTCAGGGCCAGTCGCTGGTGACCTGAAGACGTCTAGTTGGGGGGCTATTAAAGTGCTACATAGCAGGCAAAAGCATACAACTGAGTTCATTGGCTGTTTTCCCCCAAAATCAAATCCCCTCCGTACCAGAGAGGCTTCAACCACTTGGCTTGCTTAATTGCAGCACATTTCACATTCATGAATATCCTGGGCAATAGTGTCCATTGTTAAGCCCACCCCTCGATCACAAGCCCATCTCTATGTTGCATCTCTGCCCAGATGGCCTGAAGTGTCATGGGCCCACCGGGCCAAAAGTAATTCACCCTTCTGTTGCCAATCTAAGTCCATCTGAGACACTTCAATCCTAGCAGTTTTATCCACTTGTTGGTTGCTCTGGTGTTCCTCAGTGGCCCGACTCTTGGCTACATGAGCATCTACATGGTGTACCTTGGCCACCAGGTTCTGCACCCGGGCAGCAATAACTTGCCACACGACAGCAGCTCTGATGGGTTCACCTCTGCTTTGCCAGTTGCTCTGCTTCCATTGCTGCAAGCACCCCCACAGGGCATTTCTTACCATCCATGAATCAGTACAGAAATAAAGGCAGGAAGATGCAGAAATGAGGCCTACAGTACTCTTACCAGTTTTCCATCTATTACAGATTCTTCTCCAGTGAGAAAACCTCCAAGATTTTTATACTTGCTGCCCCCCAACACACCCACACACCTGTTTTTTTCCACGCCAGGAACACCACAGCTAGACCAACAGGACTAAAAACCCTCCACAAGCAGGGTTTCATAACTTGTCTCAGGCAATGACTCATTCAGATTGGTGCTGCAGCAGGTGCAAAGCATTCGTGGTGGGCAGAGACAGGTGAGAAGAGACTAAAAATGAGGAAATAGTTGGGGTGGAGAGCTTTGGGGAGGGGGTTGCTAGGAGGGGATAGAGGAATGGGAGAGGAGAGTCAAAATCTTGATTTTGCCATGAGTGTGCTCTGCTACGTGAGGTAAGTCAGTGAATCCTCCTGTGCTTCCAGTTATAACAGAAATCTATAAAATGAAGCTCCTTCCCCCCCCGCCCCCAGACAAAGTGAGGTTTAATCTGCAGGTAGATGTCAAACACCCTGTTCTACCCTGCATAACCTGCCGAAATCAAGGGCTTCTACGTTATCAACACAAAGACATCTGCAGACTGAAAGAAGAAGGCATCGGAGACTGATGAGACCGGCAGAAATCAAAAATCATAGAATCATAGAATCATAGAATAGTAAGGGTTGGTAAGGACCTCAAGATCATCAAGTTCCAACCCCTCTGCCATGGGCAGGGACACCTCCCACTAAACCATGCCATCCAAGGCTATGTCCAACCGCACCTTGAACGCCGCCAGGGATGAAGCATCCACAACCTCCCTGGGCAACCCATTCCAGGGCCTCACCACCCTCACAGTAAAGAATTTCTTCCTCAGATCCAATCTAAACCTCCCCTGTTTAAGTTTAAGCCCATTACCCCTTGTCCTCTCACCACAGTCCTAATGAAGAGTCCCTCCCCAGCATCCCTATAGGCCCCTTTCAGGTATTGGAAGGCTGCTATGAGGTCTCCACGCAGCCTTCTCTTCTCCAGGCTGAACAGCCCCAATTTTCTCAGCCTATCTTCATAGGAGAGCTGCTCCAGTCCCCTGATCATCCTCGTGGCCCTCCTCTGCACTTGTTCTAACAGTTCCATGTCCTTTTTATGTTGAGGACACCAGAACTGCACACAATACTCCAAGTGAGGTCTCACGAGAGCAGAGTAAAGGGGCAGGAGCACCTCCCTCGACCTGCTGGTCACGCTCCTTTTGATGCAGCCCAGGATACGGTTGGCCTTCTGGGCTGCAAGCGCACACTGCCGGCTCATGTTCATTTTTTCATCAACCCACACCCCCAACAGAGAGCACTGTTTTGTTATTCATCTCTATGGTTTATTATTTGGAAATACTATTTTTTAACTCCGTTCAGAATGCCACAGAGCACATATATACCCAAGCAAAACCGGCCTCACTTCCACAGCAGGTTAAGGAACAACCATCCCTTTCCCTTTTCACCAATGCTCTGTTTCAAAATGATTCAGTGCAATCCTCAGTTGGTGTCATCCCTCAGAGATTTCTTACCCCTCAGGTGAAATTCAGAGAGTAAATTCAGGTGTAAACCGGTTTATTCTTCCATGCTGGTAGCATAGCTGGTAAAGAGCACGAGATTCATGTCCCGTTCCCAGCTCTGACTTCTTAAGTGACTTTCCAAAACAAACTTCACCTCTCTCTGCCTTCATTTCCCCTTCCGTAAAATGGAAATAACAATGCCTAATTGTTGAAAGAGTCCCTTCAAAGATCTGTGCGTTATTCTAACAGCAAACTGTTGTATAAACTAGTAATGTAATACAGTGGATTTCTTTAAAAGGTGATATTCCTGTTGCAGCCTTATTGCACAACCCAGAAAGTACAAATAACAGGTCCTAATTAAGAGACTGGATTACTTAATAATTTACAGGAAGACAGATTTTGTACATATAAAATTACCTAAAATAATCACAGAGCGCTGCTCTGTGACCATCATGCATCTGCATGCGATTCAAATAAATTTTTTGCTGCCAGTGGTTTGAATACAAATGTTACCGACAAACCTCGGTCAAGAAAAACCTCTTAACACCAATAGAGTGTTAAAAGGGAGGCATTCTTTTATTACAGCGCTGGATGCATGGGGGATCTCTCCTCCCTGCGTGCATGCCTAGGATCAAACTTTACAGGTATTTATCCATAAGACTGTTACCTATTCATACATTCCATTCTACATCCTTATTTTAATTGGTTATAACAAATGCGCTTCGCATGCTAATTACAACACATGCGCACAAGCTTGTTCTATTGCTCAAAATTCAGTCTGGGGTATAATCTGAGTAGGGGGCTATGGAGTCAGAGGTCATGATCTCCACCTGCCAGAAATACCCTTCACCCACTTCGAGGGATTTCTTCTCATTTTCTTGCCAAGCTAAACTAGTCACATGGTGTTTCTCATTTATCCTGGAAGAATGCCGATTTGCTTACTCTGAGAATCCTTGAAAAGGGAACTAATATTGCAAAATTCTAAACCCCAAATCTTGTAGTTGCAATTGATTTTGTTCCAGCTCCATGGTTACACCAAAGGGGCCGAGGGGGGGTGGGGGGAGGGAAGAAAATGTTGATCTCTGCTTCCAATTTTTCTAACAGATTCCTTCCTAATAATGATTTGGGGGTATTTGGCATCTATCAAAATGTACGCATCCCTATCATTTTACCCATTTTGTATCGGAGAGGATGCATGTATGGTACCTTCTGTTGCTGGCCTGTCACCCCAATCACATTTGAAGGTTCATTATCGATCAAAGCTAATTGTTGATTTAACACAGCAAACGTAGCCCCAGTGTCTACTAGAAATTCTATATTTGTGTCTTCCTTCTCCAGCTTCATTATAAGCAGGGGATTGGCCGGGGTTCAACCCTCGGGTCCCCCCAGTGTTCTATTTCTAATTCAGCAAGGCATGGGTGGTGTGTCCCATCAGAGGTACCAGCACTCCCAAGAGTTGCAGGAACTGGCTGCATTCAGGGAATGATTTTTATTGTATTACGGAGATCCTGCTTTTCACTCTCCTCCAAATTCTGCTTACTAGCTGGGCCACAGTTGAGCGGGCAGGGCTGTGATGCACCCCAGCACCTGTGACTGAGCAGGGGACGCATCACAATGGGGGATGGATATGAGGGTGCCAGCAGGCTGCAGTGCCCCAGTACGGCCTGGGGCAGCAGTGAGTGCGCGTACAAGGGGGAGGCTGGGCTGGACAAGGGCCGGGGCAGAAACGTGGGCCGCTGGGGGTGGGTGCTCACCCTGCATCGAAACCCTGGCTGCGAGCGCCTTGGGCAGGGCTCGCTGCTGCTGGCCCCGGGCCTGGGTACAGGCCTTGCTGCCTCCCAGCTGCCTCGTTCCCTCTCCTGCCTGTCCCCAGCTCTCTGCGGCTCCTGTCCCCGCTCCCCCCACCACCAGCTCCCTTCCTCCTTCCGTCCCTCCCAGACCCACTAAATTCCTTCTTTCTCCTGCAGGCCATGGCTGTCACAAGGCTCTTACTCTGGGTTCTGCAAACCCTATTCTTGATCATGCTTATGGTCAGTGATGAGCTGGATGAAGCCACACGTGACCGCATGAAGCAGCGTTCGGAGATGCTTAGCAAGGAGATGGCTCGGATGCTGCAGGAGCTGCAGCAGCAGCTCGAGGAGCAGAAGAGAACAGAACAAAATTATGTGGCCTGGAGCGGCCTGCTCTCTGCTGCCTTGTGGAACTGGAAATTCTGGGCGACTGCTGGCTTCCTGCTCCGCCTGATTGTTGGGCTCTGCTGCTGCTTTAGCAAAAGAAGCCCTGAGGTGGGCAGCAGCATCAGCAGCGAAAAGGAGGAAGAAAGCAAAGAGGAGGAAGACAGCAAAGAGGAGGAAGACAGTGAAGAGGAGGAAGGCAGTGAAGAAGAAGACGCTGCTGGCGCGGCAGATTTGGCCACGTACTTTGCAATACGCAACAAGTGGTCGTCAGGCGAACTGTGGGACTGGAGTGAGCAGGTGAATGCGGTGGTGAAAATCCTCCTCTTTGCTTGCCAACGGTCCAATTTCTTGTCAATGGGTTTCTTTCCGAAGCTGGGACCAGCCATTGGGGTGGGCAGCGCCTTTGATTGCTGGAGTCCCCAGGAAGACGAGCCTATCTACCGTATGCTCGTGTGCCTGAAGCCCCCCCATGGCCACACCTTCTGCCTGGAGCCAGGCACCGTGGCAGACAAGTCCCGCATCCGTGTGGAGCTGGAGTGCACATGCACTGCTCAGCCGACGGTGAGGCCCATGCTGTGCTTCCTTCACAACTCCAAGGAGCAGCTCAGGAAGAAGAAGCCCAGCCTCCTGCACACCCTCTGCACGGCCTCCTATCTAGATGTGCACAAAACTGCTCGCTGGTTCCAGGATTTGGTGAGGGAAAACAAGGCAATCGTGCGCCTGTTACGTTCACGTTACTGCCTTCTGACTGTGCTGCCCTCCAGACGCTCCTGCAAAGTAGAAATCAAACATATCTCTGGGATAACCATGCTCATTGAGATGAGCCTCGCCGTGCAGCTAGGAGACTCAGACATCTTCATGAGCAGCCAGGGGAGAGAGCATATCATCATCCCAAGCACAACGTGGACATTGAACTGTGCCTACGCAGAGGCAAAGTTCTTGTGGCTGATGTTCAATCAGACCCCAGACGATACCTTGCTCAGCTGCCTGCAAGTCTGCACCCACATGCTGGTGGGCACAGGCTTTTCCAGGTATACCTTGAAGACAGTGGTGATGCACCTCCTGACCACCACACCCCTGTCAGGATGGCGCAGAACAGATTTCCTGCTGCGGCTGGGTGACATCATGAGATATCTGCGCTGCTGCTTGGAGGAGAAACGCCTCAACCACTTCTTCTTTGGCAATGAGAAGATTCCTGAGGAGATCGTCTTGCCCCCAGCCTTGGAAAGAGCCGAGCCATTCAACCTCTTCCAGCATCTGGCGCAGGACCCGGCTGCCCATGAGCAGGCAATGCATGAGTTCGAGGAGCTGCAACACTGGCTTACAGTACAGCTGTTCTTCTAGGGGCACTGAAAGTGGCCTTCATGCAGAGAGCCGAGTTTTAACCAAGTATAAGGGTTGGCCACTACAGGATAAAGTTCTAAATTAATAAAGCTTTATTTTATCGATAGCTCTTAAGTCTTGTATTAATCAATAACTTTTCTCATCCTCTTTCCGGATTGGCAAAATGGGGGTGTTATATTTTCTTACCGGTTGTGCTCTGGACTTCAGTCTTCCTTGGAATGGTTTGGCATGCTTTCCCTTACCCGGTATTCTGCTGCCCCACACTCCGTGATAGCCTTTATCCAAGATGTCCAAGGGAACCTGCTTTGTCACCTGTGGCTGGATGAGAGCTAAACTTCATATTTTGATTAATTCGTTGTCTCTAACTTTAATTTGCATTTCACCATTTTTAAACTTGATTTCTCCTTCCAATTTTTCTAACAGATTCCTTCCTAATAATGATTTGGGGGTATTTGGCATCTATCAAAATGTATGCATCCCTATCATTTTACCCATTTTGTATCGGAGAGGTTGCATGTATGGTACCTTCTGTTGCTGGCCTGTCGCCCCAATCACATTTGAAGGTTCATTATCGATCAAAGCTAATTGTTGATTTAACACAGCAAACGTAGCCCTGGTGTCTACAAGAAATTCTATATTTGTGTCTTCCTTCCCCAGCTTCATTATAACTGGGGATTGGCCAGGGTTCAACCCACCAGTCCCCCTAATGTTCTATTTCTAATTCAGCAAGGCATGGGAGGCGTGTCCCTCCTCCCTTTTCAGTCTGGGACACTGCCTTTTTCCGTGCTCTTCCTGTTTACAAAAACCACAATGATTAGCCCCTACTCTATTATCAGGGGCCCTCAATTTACAACCCTGAAAGCAATCTTTTCACAGACCTTGAGGTTTTCCATTGCCCTGATAGTTTCCTTTCCCTAAGGCTGCAATGGTTGCATGACTAGTTGTTTGACTGAATTTTTCCCTGTCATTAGTGTCTCTGTTTTGGTACACCTTCCATGTTTCCTCAAAAAGCTTTTCAATATCTCTCTGCCAGTGGCCTGAATACCAAAGGGGTTTTTTGGGGAAAAAAAAAGAAACAGCATGCTCAGATCCCATATGTCAAAATATAGCATACCTTTTGTCTCATATATATATATACACATATATACACACAGACACACACAGAGAGATGTATCATTCCTTAGTGTATGGACTAATCCCTATAAAGCTCTTGAGGTCATCCATTCCATGATGTCGGGCTCCATCTCTTGTAGCAGTCTTTCAGAGCAGGAGAGATGGTGTGCAGTGTTGGATTGTTGCCTGCTGAAGACACCACGGAACTCGTGCGGTCACTGCTGAGCTGGTCTGGTTTCGTCAAAGTTCATTCTTTGTTGGGATGATGACCAGAGGGAAGTCAGGGCCAGTCGCTGGTGACCTGAAGACGTCTAGTTGGGGGGCTATTAAAGTGCTACATAGCAGGCAAAAGCATACAACTGAGTTCATTGGCTGTTTTCCCCCAAAATCAAATCCCCTCCGTACCAGAGAGGCTTCAACCACTTGGCTTGCTTAATTGCAGCACATTTCACATTCATGAATATCCTGGGCAATAGTGTCCATTGTTAAGCCCACCCCTCGATCACAAGCCCATCTCTATGTTGCATCTCTGCCCAGATGGCCTGAAGTGTCATGGGCCCACCGGGCCAAAAGTAATTCACCCTTCTGTTGCCAATCTAAGTCCATCTGAGACACTTCAATCCTAGCAGTTTTATCCACTTGTTGGTTGCTCTGGTGTTCCTCAGTGGCCCGACTCTTGGCTACATGAGCATCTACATGGTGTACCTTGGCCACCAGGTTCTGCACCCGGGCAGCAATAACTTGCCACACGACAGCAGCTCTGATGGGTTCACCTCTGCTTTGCCAGTTGCTCTGCTTCCATTGCTGCAAGCACCCCCACAGGGCATTTCTTACCATCCATGAATCAGTACAGAAATAAAGGCAGGAAGATGCAGAAATGAGGCCTACAGTACTCTTACCAGTTTTCCATCTATTACAGATTCTTCTCCAGTGAGAAAACCTCCAAGATTTTTATACTTGCTGCCCCCCAACACACCCACACACCTGTTTTTTTCCACGCCAGGAACACCACAGCTAGACCAACAGGACTAAAAACCCTCCACAAGCAGGGTTTCATAACTTGTCTCAGGCAATGACTCATTCAGATTGGTGCTGCAGCAGGTGCAAAGCATTCGTGGTGGGCAGAGACAGGTGAGAAGAGACTAAAAATGAGGAAATAGTTGGGGTGGAGAGCTTTGGGGAGGGGGTTGCTAGGAGGGGATAGAGGAATGGGAGAGGAGAGTCAAAATCTTGATTTTGCCATGAGTGTGCTCTGCTACGTGAGGTAAGTCAGTGAATCCTCCTGTGCTTCCAGTTATAACAGAAATCTATAAAATGAAGCTCCTTCCCCCCCCGCCCCCAGACAAAGTGATGTTTAATCTGCAGGTAGATGTCAAACACCCTGTTCTACCCTGCATAACCTGCCGAAATCAAGGGCTTCTACGTTATCAACACAAAGACATCTGCAGACTGAAAGAAGAAGGCATCGGAGACTGATGAGACCGGCAGAAATCAAAAATCATAGAATCATAGAATCATAGAATAGTAAGGGTTGGTAAGGACCTCAAGATCATCAAGTTCCAACCCCTCTGCCATGGGCAGGGACACCTCCCACTAAACCATGCCATCCAAGGCTATGTCCAACCGCACCTTGAACGCTGCCAGGGATGAAGCATCCACAACCTCCCTGGGCAACCCATTCCAGGGCCTCACCACCCTCACAGTAAAGAATTTCTTCCTCAGATCCAATCTAAACCTCCCCTGTTTAAGTTTAAGCCCATTACCCCTTGTCCTCTCACCACAGTCCTAATGAAGAGTCCCTCCCCAGCATCCCTATAGGCCCCTTTCAGGTATTGGAAGGCTGCTATGAGGTCTCCACGCAGCCTTCTCTTCTCCAGGCTGAACAGCCCCAATTTTCTCAGCCTATCTTCATAGGAGAGCTGCTCCAGTCCCCTGATCATCCTCGTGGCCCTCCTCTGCACTTGTTCTAACAGTTCCATGTCCTTTTTATGTTGAGGACACCAGAACTGCACACAATACTCCAAGTGAGGTCTCACGAGAGCAGAGTAAAGGGGCAGGAGCACCTCCCTCGACCTGCTGGTCACGCTCCTTTTGATGCAGCCCAGGATACGGTTGGCCTTCTGGGCTGCAAGCGCACACTGCCGGCTCATGTTCATTTTTTCATCAACCCACACCCCCAACAGAGAGCACTGTTTTGTTATTCATCTCTATGGTTTATTATTTGGAAATACTATTTTTTAACTCCGTTCAGAATGCCACAGAGCACATATATACCCAAGCAAAACCGGCCTCACTTCCACAGCAGGTTAAGGAACAACCATCCCTTTCCCTTTTCACCAATGCTCTGTTTCAAAATGATTCAGTGCAATCCTCAGTTGGTGTCATCCCTCAGAGATTTCTTACCCCTCAGGTGAAATTCAGAGAGTAAATTCAGGTGTAAACCGGTTTATTCTTCCATGCTGGTAGCATAGCTGGTAAAGAGCACGAGATTCATGTCCCGTTCCCAGCTCTGACTTCTTAAGTGACTTTCCAAAACAAACTTCACCTCTCTCTGCCTTCATTTCCCCTTCCGTAAAATGGAAATAACAATGCCTAATTGTTGAAAGAGTCCCTTCAAAGATCTGTGCGTTATTCTAACAGCAAACTGTTGTATAAACTAGTAATGTAATACAGTGGATTTCTTTAAAAGGTGATATTCCTGTTGCAGCCTTATTGCACAACCCAGAAAGTACAAATAACAGGTCCTAATTAAGAGACTGGATTACTTAATAATTTACAGGAAGACAGATTTTGTACATATAAAATTACCTAAAATAATCACAGAGCGCTGCTCTGTGACCATCATGAATCTGCATGCGATTCAAATAAATTTTTTGCTGCCAGTGGTTTGAATACAAATGTTACCGACAAACCTCGGTCAAGAAAAACCTCTTAACACCAATAGAGTGTTAAAAGGGAGGCATTCTTTTATTACAGCGCTGGATGCATGGGGGATCTCTCCTCCCTGCGTGCATGCCTAGGATCAAACTTTACAGGTATTTATCCATAAGACTGTTACCTATTCATACATTCCATTCTACATCCTTATTTTAATTGGTTATAACAAATGCGCTTCGCATGCTAATTACAACACATGCGCACAAGCTTGTTCTATTGCTCAAAATTCAGTCTGGGGTATAATCTGAGTAGGGGGCTATGGAGTCAGAGGTCATGATCTCCACCTGCCAGAAATACCCTTCACCCACTTCGAGGGATTTCTTCTCATTTTCTTGCCAAGCTAAACTAGTCACATGGTGTTTCTCATTTATCCTGGAAGAATGCCGATTTGCTTACTCTGAGAATCCTTGAAAAGGGAACTAATATTGCAAAATTCTAAACCCCAAATCTTGTAGTTGCAATTGATTTTGTTCCAGCTCCATGGTTACACCAAAGGGGCCGAGGGGGGGTGGGGGGAGGGAAGAAAATGTTGATCTCTGCTTCCAATTTTTCTAACAGATTCCTTCCTAATAATGATTTGGGGGTATTTGGCATCTATCAAAATGTACGCATCCCTATCATTTTACCCATTTTGTATCGGAGAGGATGCATGTATGGTACCTTCTGTTGCTGGCCTGTCACCCCAATCACATTTGAAGGTTCATTATCGATCAAAGCTAATTGTTGATTTAACACAGCAAACGTAGCCCCAGTGTCTACTAGAAATTCTATATTTGTGTCTTCCTTCTCCAGCTTCATTATAAGCAGGGGATTGGCCGGGGTTCAACCCTCGGGTCCCCCCAGTGTTCTATTTCTAATTCAGCAAGGCATGGGTGGTGTGTCCCATCAGAGGTACCAGCACTCCCAAGAGTTGCAGGAACTGGCTGCATTCAGGGAATGATTTTTATTGTATTACGGAGATCCTGCTTTTCACTCTCCTCCAAATTCTGCTTACTAGCTGGGCCACAGTTGAGCGGGCAGGGCTGTGATGCACCCCAGCACCTGTGACTGAGCAGGGGACGCATCACAATGGGGGATGGATATGAGGGTGCCAGCAGGCTGCAGTGCCCCAGTACGGCCTGGGGCAGCAGTGAGTGCGCGTACAAGGGGGAGGCTGGGCTGGACAAGGGCCGGGGCAGAAACGTGGGCCGCTGGGGGTGGGTGCTCACCCTGCATCGAAACCCTGGCTGCGAGCGCCTTGGGCAGGGCTCGCTGCTGCTGGCCCCGGGCCTGGGTACAGGCCTTGCTGCCTCCCAGCTGCCTCGTTCCCTCTCCTGCCTGTCCCCAGCTCTCTGCGGCTCCTGTCCCCGCTCCCCCCACCACCAGCTCCCTTCCTCCTTCCGTCCCTCCCAGACCCACTAAATTCCTTCTTTCTCCTGCAGGCCATGGCTGTCACAAGGCTCTTACTCTGGGTTCTGCAAACCCTATTCTTGATCATGCTTATGGTCAGTGATGAGCTGGATGAAGCCACACGTGACCGCATGAAGCAGCGTTCGGAGATGCTTAGCAAGGAGATGGCTCGGATGCTGCAGGAGCTGCAGCAGCAGCTCGAGGAGCAGAAGAGAACAGAACAAAATTATGTGGCCTGGAGCGGCCTGCTCTCTGCTGCCTTGTGGAACTGGAAATTCTGGGCGACTGCTGGCTTCCTGCTCCGCCTGATTGTTGGGCTCTGCTGCTGCTTTAGCAAAAGAAGCCCTGAGGTGGGCAGCAGCATCAGCAGCGAAAAGGAGGAAGAAAGCAAAGAGGAGGAAGACAGCAAAGAGGAGGAAGACAGTGAAGAGGAGGAAGGCAGTGAAGAAGAAGACGCTGCTGGCGCGGCAGATTTGGCCACGTACTTTGCAATACGCAACAAGTGGTCGTCAGGCGAACTGTGGGACTGGAGTGAGCAGGTGAATGCGGTGGTGAAAATCCTCCTCTTTGCTTGCCAACGGTCCAATTTCTTGTCAATGGGTTTCTTTCCGAAGCTGGGACCAGCCATTGGGGTGGGCAGCGCCTTTGATTGCTGGAGTCCCCAGGAAGACGAGCCTATCTACCGTATGCTCGTGTGCCTGAAGCCCCCCCATGGCCACACCTTCTGCCTGGAGCCAGGCACCGTGGCAGACAAGTCCCGCATCCGTGTGGAGCTGGAGTGCACATGCACTGCTCAGCCGACGGTGAGGCCCATGCTGTGCTTCCTTCACAACTCCAAGGAGCAGCTCAGGAAGAAGAAGCCCAGCCTCCTGCACACCCTCTGCACGGCCTCCTATCTAGATGTGCACAAAACTGCTCGCTGGTTCCAGGATTTGGTGAGGGAAAACAAGGCAATCGTGCGCCTGTTACGTTCACGTTACTGCCTTCTGACTGTGCTGCCCTCCAGACGCTCCTGCAAAGTAGAAATCAAACATATCTCTGGGATAACCATGCTCATTGAGATGAGCCTCGCCGTGCAGCTAGGAGACTCAGACATCTTCATGAGCAGCCAGGGGAGAGAGCATATCATCATCCCAAGCACAACGTGGACATTGAACTGTGCCTACGCAGAGGCAAAGTTCTTGTGGCTGATGTTCAATCAGACCCCAGACGATACCTTGCTCAGCTGCCTGCAAGTCTGCACCCACATGCTGGTGGGCACAGGCTTTTCCAGGTATACCTTGAAGACAGTGGTGATGCACCTCCTGACCACCACACCCCTGTCAGGATGGCGCAGAACAGATTTCCTGCTGCGGCTGGGTGACATCATGAGATATCTGCGCTGCT
This sequence comes from Amazona ochrocephala, assembly GCA_039720435.1. NCBI lineage: Eukaryota > Metazoa > Chordata > Aves > Psittaciformes > Psittacidae > Amazona > Amazona ochrocephala. The sequence continues at coordinate 61,239,932 of CM077882.1, forward strand.
GCTTGGAGGAGAAACGCCTCAACCACTTCTTCTTTGGCAATGAGAAGATTCCTGAGGAGATCGTCTTGCCCCCAGCCTTGGAAAGAGCCGAGCCATTCAACCTCTTCCAGCATCTGGCGCAGGACCCGGCTGCCCATGAGCAGGCAATGCATGAGTTCGAGGAGCTGCAACACTGGCTTACAGTACAGCTGTTCTTCTAGGGGCACTGAAAGTGGCCTTCATGCAGAGAGCCGAGTTTTAACCAAGTATAAGGGTTGGCCACTACAGGATAAAGTTCTAAATTAATAAAGCTTTATTTTATCGATAGCTCTTAAGTCTTGTATTAATCAATAACTTTTCTCATCCTCTTTCCGGATTGGCAAAATGGGGGTGTTATATTTTCTTACCGGTTGTGCTCTGGACTTCAGTCTTCCTTGGAATGGTTTGGCATGCTTTCCCTTACCCGGTATTCTGCTGCCCCACACTCCGTGATAGCCTTTATCCAAGATGTCCAAGGGAACCTGCTTTGTCACCTGTGGCTGGATGAGAGCTAAACTTCATATTTTGATTAATTCGTTGTCTCTAACTTTAATTTGCATTTCACCATTTTTAAACTTGATTTCTCCTTCCAATTTTTCTAACAGATTCCTTCCTAATAATGATTTGGGGGTATTTGGCATCTATCAAAATGTATGCATCCCTATCATTTTACCCATTTTGTATCGGAGAGGTTGCATGTATGGTACCTTCTGTTGCTGGCCTGTCGCCCCAATCACATTTGAAGGTTCATTATCGATCAAAGCTAATTGTTGATTTAACACAGCAAACGTAGCCCTGGTGTCTACAAGAAATTCTATATTTGTGTCTTCCTTCCCCAGCTTCATTATAACTGGGGATTGGCCAGGGTTCAACCCACCAGTCCCCCTAATGTTCTATTTCTAATTCAGCAAGGCATGGGAGGCGTGTCCCTCCTCCCTTTTCAGTCTGGGACACTGCCTTTTTCCGTGCTCTTCCTGTTTACAAAAACCACAATGATTAGCCCCTACTCTATTATCAGGGGCCCTCAATTTACAACCCTGAAAGCAATCTTTTCACAGACCTTGAGGTTTTCCATTGCCCTGATAGTTTCCTTTCCCTAAGGCTGCAATGGTTGCATGACTAGTTGTTTGACTGAATTTTTCCCTGTCATTAGTGTCTCTGTTTTGGTACACCTTCCATGTTTCCTCAAAAAGCTTTTCAATATCTCTCTGCCAGTGGCCTGAATACCAAAGGGGTTTTTTGGGGAAAAAAAAAAGAAACAGCATGCTCAGATCCCATATGTCAAAATATAGCATACCTTTTGTCTCATATATATATATACACATATATACACACAGACACACACAGAGAGATGTATCATTCCTTAGTGTATGGACTAATCCCTATAAAGCTCTTGAGGTCATCCATTCCATGATGTCGGGCTCCATCTCTTGTAGCAGTCTTTCAGAGCAGGAGAGATGGTGTGCAGTGTTGGATTGTTGCCTGCTGAAGACACCACGGAACTCGTGCGGTCACTGCTGAGCTGGTCTGGTTTCGTCAAAGTTCATTCTTTGTTGGGATGATGACCAGAGGAAGTCAGGGCCAGTCGCTGGTGACCTGAAGACGTCTAGTTGGGGGGCTATTAAAGTGCTACATAGCAGGCAAAAGCATACAACTGAGTTCATGGCTGTTTTCCCCAAAATCAAATCCCCTCCGTACCAGAGAGGCTTCAACCACTTGGCTTGCTTAATTGCAGCACATTTTCACATTCATGAATATCCTGGGCAATAGTGTCCATTGTTAAGCCCACCCCTCGATCACAAGCCCATCTCTATGTTGCATCTCTGCCCAGATGGCCTGAAGTGTCATGGGCCCACCGGGCCAAAAGTAATTCACCCTTCTGTTGCCAATCTAAGTCCATCTGAGACACTTCAATCCTAGCAGTTTTATCCACTTGTTGGTTGCTCTGGTGTTCCTCAGTGGCCCGACTCTTGGCTACATGAGCATCTACATGGTGTACCTTGGCCACCAGGTTCTGCACCCGGGCAGCAATAACTTGCCACACGACAGCAGCTCTGATGGGTTCACCTCTGCTTTGCCAGTTGCTCTGCTTCCATTGCTGCAAGCACCCCCACAGGGCATTTCTTACCATCCATGAATCAGTACAGAAATAAAGGCAGGAAGATGCAGAAATGAGGCCTACAGTACTCTTACCAGTTTTCCATCTATTACAGATTCTTCTCCAGTGAGAAAACCTCCAAGATTTTTATACTTGCTGCCCCCCAACACACCCACACACCTGTTTTTATCCACGCCAGGAACACCACAGCTAGACCAACAGGACTAAAAACCCTCCACAAGCAGGGTTTCATAACTTGTCTCAGGCAATGACTCATTCAGATTGGTGCTGCAGCAGGTGCAAAGCATTCGTGGTGGGCAGAGACAGGTGAGAAGAGACTAAAAATGAGGAAATAGTTGGGGTGGAGAGCTTTGGGGAGGGGGTTGCTAGGAGGGGATAGAGGAATGGGAGAGGAGAGTCAAAATCTTGATTTTGCCATGAGTGTGCTCTGCTACGTGAGGTAAGTCAGTGAATCCTCCTGTGCTTCCAGTTATAACAGAAATCTATAAAATGAAGCTCCTTCCCCCCCCGCCCCCAGACAAAGTGATGTTTAATCTGCAGGTAGATGTCAAACACCCTGTTCTACCCTGCATAACCTGCCGAAATCAAGGGCTTCTACGTTATCAACACAAAGACATCTGCAGACTGAAAGAAGAAGGCATCGGAGACTGATGAGACCGGCAGAAATCAAAAATCATAGAATCATAGAATCATAGAATAGTAAGGGTTGGTAAGGACCTCAAGATCATCAAGTTCCAACCCCTCTGCCATGGGCAGGGACACCTCCCACTAAACCATGCCATCCAAGGCTATGTCCAACCGCACCTTGAACGCTGCCAGGGATGAAGCATCCACAACCTCCCTGGGCAACCCATTCCAGAGCCTCACCACCCTCACAGTAAAGAATTTCTTCCTCAGATCCAATCTAAACCTCCCCTGTTTAAGTTTAAGCCCATTACCCCTTGTCCTCTCACCACAGTCCTAATGAAGAGTCCCTCCCCAGCATCCCTATAGGCCCCTTTCAGGTATTGGAAGGCTGCTATGAGGTCTCCACGCAGCCTTCTCTTCTCCAGGCTGAACAGCCCCAATTTTCTCAGCCTATCTTCATAGGAGAGCTGCTCCAGTCCCCTGATCATCCTCGTGGCCCTCCTCTGCACTTGTTCTAACAGTTCCATGTCCTTTTTATGTTGAGGACACCAGAACTGCACACAATACTCCAAGTGAGGTCTCACGAGAGCAGAGTAAAGGGGCAGGAGCACCTCCCTCGACCTGCTGGTCACGCTCCTTTTGATGCAGCCCAGGATACGGTTGGCCTTCTGGGCTGCAAGCGCACACTGCCGGCTCATGTTCATTTTTTCATCAACCCACACCCCCAACAGAGAGCACTGTTTTGTTATTCATCTCTATGGTTTATTATTTGGAAATACTATTTTTTAACTCCGTTCAGAATGCCACAGAGCACATATATACCCAAGCAAAACCGGCCTCACTTCCACAGCAGGTTAAGGAACAACCATCCCTTTCCCTTTTCACCAATGCTCTGTTTCAAAATGATTCAGTGCAATCCTCAGTTGGTGTCATCCCTCAGAGATTTCTTACCCCTCAGGTGAAATTCAGAGAGTAAATTCAGGTGTAAACCGGTTTATTCTTCCATGCTGGTAGCATAGCTGGTAAAGAGCACGAGATTCATGTCCCGTTCCCAGCTCTGACTTCTTAAGTGACTTTCCAAAACAAACTTCACCTCTCTCTGCCTTCATTTCCCCTTCCGTAAAATGGAAATAACAATGCCTAATTGTTGAAAGAGTCCCTTCAAAGATCTGTGCGTTATTCTAACAGCAAACTGTTGTATAAACTAGTAATGTAATACAGTGGATTTCTTTAAAAGGTGATATTCCTGTTGCAGCCTTATTGCACAACCCAGAAAGTACAAATAACAGGTCCTAATTAAGAGACTGGATTACTTAATAATTTACAGGAAGACAGATTTTGTACATATAAAATTACCTAAAATAATCACAGAGCGCTGCTCTGTGACCATCATGAATCTGCATGCGATTCAAATAAATTTTTTGCTGCCAGTGGTTTGAATACAAATGTTACCGACAAACCTCGGTCAAGAAAAACCTCTTAACACCAATAGAGTGTTAAAAGGGAGGCATTCTTTTATTACAGCGCTGGATGCATGGGGGATCTCTCCTCCCTGCGTGCATGCCTAGGATCAAACTTTACAGGTATTTATCCATAAGACTGTTACCTATTCATACATTCCATTCTACATCCTTATTTTAATTGGTTATAACAAATGCGCTTCGCATGCTAATTACAACACATGCGCACAAGCTTGTTCTATTGCTCAAAATTCAGTCTGGGGTATAATCTGAGTAGGGGGCTATGGAGTCAGAGGTCATGATCTCCACCTGCCAGAAATACCCTTCACCCACTTCGAGGGATTTCTTCTCATTTTCTTGCCAAGCTAAACTAGTCACATGGTGTTTCTCATTTATCCTGGAAGAATGCCGATTTGCTTACTCTGAGAATCCTTGAAAAGGGAACTAATATTGCAAAATTCTAAACCCCAAATCTTGTAGTTGCAATTGATTTTGTTCCAGCTCCATGGTTACACCAAAGGGGCCGAGGGGGGGTGGGGGGAGGGAAGAAAATGTTGATCTCTGCTTCCAATTTTTCTAACAGATTCCTTCCTAATAATGATTTGGGGGTATTTGGCATCTATCAAAATGTACGCATCCCTATCATTTTACCCATTTTGTATCGGAGAGGATGCATGTATGGTACCTTCTGTTGCTGGCCTGTCACCCCAATCACATTTGAAGGTTCATTATCGATCAAAGCTAATTGTTGATTTAACACAGCAAACGTAGCCCCAGTGTCTACTAGAAATTCTATATTTGTGTCTTCCTTCTCCAGCTTCATTATAAGCAGGGGATTGGCCGGGGTTCAACCCTCGGGTCCCCCCAGTGTTCTATTTCTAATTCAGCAAGGCATGGGTGGTGTGTCCCATCAGAGGTACCAGCACTCCCAAGAGTTGCAGGAACTGGCTGCATTCAGGGAATGATTTTTATTGTATTACGGAGATCCTGCTTTTCACTCTCCTCCAAATTCTGCTTACTAGCTGGGCCACAGTTGAGCGGGCAGGGCTGTGATGCACCCCAGCACCTGTGACTGAGCAGGGGACGCATCACAATGGGGGATGGATATGAGGGTGCCAGCAGGCTGCAGTGCCCCAGTACGGCCTGGGGCAGCAGTGAGTGCGCGTACAAGGGGGAGGCTGGGCTGGACAAGGGCTGGGGCAGAAACGTGGGCCGCTGGGGGTGGGTGCTCACCCTGCATCGAAACCCTGGCTGCGAGCGCCTTGGGCAGGGCTCGCTGCTGCTGGCCCCGGGCCTGGGTGCAGGCCTTGCTGCCTCCCAGCTGCCTCGTTCCCTCTCCTGCCTGTCCCCAGCTCTCTGCGGCTCCTGTCCCCGCTCCCCCCGCCACCAGCTCCCTTCCTCCTTCCATCCCTCCCAGACCCACTAAATTCCTTCTTTCTCCTGCAGGCCATGGCTGTCACAAGGCTCTTACTCTGGGTTCTGCAAACCCTATTCTTGATCATGCTTATGGTCAGTGATGAGCTGGATGAAGCCACACGTGACCGCATGAAGCAGCGTTCGGAGATGCTTAGCAAGGAGATGGCTCGGATGCTGCAGGAGCTGCAGCAGCAGCTCGAGGAGCAGAAGAGAACAGAACAAAATTATGTGGCCTGGAGCGGCCTGCTCTCTGCTGCCTTGTGGAACTGGAAATTCTGGGCGACTGCTGGCCTCCTGCTCCGCCTGATTGTTGGGCTCTGCTGCTGCTTTAGCAAAAGAAGCCCTGAGCTGGGCAGCAGCATCAGCAGTGAAGAGGAGGAAGACAGCGAAGAGGAGGAAGACAGCAAAGAGGAGGAAGACAGTGAAGAGGAGGAAGGCAGTGAAGAAGAAGACGCTGCTGGCGCGGCAGATTTGGCCACGTACTTTGCAATACGCAACAAGTGGTCGTCAGGCGAACTGTGGGACTGGAGTGAGCAGGTGAATGCGGTGGTGAAAATCCTCCTCTTTGCTTGCCAACGGTCCAATTTCTTGTCAATGGGTTTCTTTCCGAAGCTGGGACCAGCCATTGGGGTGGGCAGCGCCTTTGATTGCTGGAGTCCCCAGGAAGACGAGCCTATCTACCGTATGCTCGTGTGCCTGAAGCCCCCCCATGGCCACACCTTCTGCCTGGAGCCAGGCACCGTGGCAGACAAGTCCCGCATCCGTGTGGAGCTGGAGTGCACATGCACTGCTCAGCCGACGGTGAGGCCCATGCTGTGCTTCCTTCACAACTCCAAGGAGCAGCTCAGGAAGAAGAAGCCCAGCCTCCTGCACACCCTCTGCACGGCCTCCTATCTAGATGTGCACAAAACTGCTCGCTGGTTCCAGGATTTGGTGAGGGAAAACAAGGCAATCGTGCGCCTGTTACGTTCACGTTACTGCCTTCTGACTGTGCTGCCCTCCAGACGCTCCTGCAAAGTAGAAATCAAACATATCTCTGGGATAACCATGCTCATTGAGATGAGCCTCGCCGTGCAGCTAGGAGACTCAGACATCTTCATGAGCAGCCAGGGGAGAGAGCATATCATCATCCCAAGCACAACGTGGACATTGAACTGTGCCTACGCAGAGGCAAAGTTCTTGTGGCTGATGTTCAATCAGACCCCAGACGATACCTTGCTCAGCTGCCTGCAAGTCTGCACCCACATGCTGGTGGGCACAGGCTTTTCCAGGTATACCTTGAAGACAGTGGTGATGCACCTCCTGACCACCACACCCCTGTCAGGATGGCGCAGAACAGATTTCCTGCTGCGGCTGGGTGACATCATGAGATATCTGTGCTGCTGCTTGGAGGAGAAACGCCTCAACCACTTCTTCTTTGGCAATGAGAAGATTCCTGAGGAGATCGTCTTGCCCCCAGCCTTGGAAAGAGCCGAGCCATTCAACCTCTTCCAGCATCTGGCGCAGGACCCGGCTGCCCATGAGCAGGCAATGCGTGAGTTCGAGGAGCTGCAACACTGGCTTACAGTACAGCTGTTCTTCTAGGGGCACTGAAAGTGGCCTTCATGCAGAGAGCCGAGTTTTAACCAAGTATAAGGGTTGGCCACTACAGGATAAAGTTCTAAATTAATAAAGCTTTATTTTATCGATAGCTCTTAAGTCTTGTATTAATCAATAACTTTTCTCATCCTCTTTCCGGATTGGCAAAATGGGGGTGTTATATTTTCTTACCGGTTGTGCTCTGGACTTTAGTCTTCCTTGGAATGGTTTGGCATGCTTTCCCTTACCCGGTATTCTGCTGCCCCACACTCCGTGATAGCCTTTATCCAAGATGTCCAAGGGAACCTGCTTTGTCACCTGTGGCTGGATGAGAGCTAAACTTCATATTTTGATTAATTCGTTGTCTCTAACTTTAATTTGCATTTCACCATTTTTAAACTTGATTTCTCCTTCCAATTTTTCTAACAGATTCCTTCCTAATAATGATTTGGGGGTATTTGGCATCTATCAAAATGTATGCATCCCTATCATTTTACCCATTTTGTATCGGAGAGGTTGCATGTATGGTACCTTCTGTTGCTGGCCTGTCGCCCCAATCACATTTGAAGGTTCATTATCGATCAAAGCTAATTGTTGATTTAACACAGCAAACGTAGCCCTGGTGTCTACAAGAAATTCTATATTTGTGTCTTCCTTCCCCAGCTTCATTATAACTGGGGATTGGCCAGGGTTCAACCCACCAGTCCCCCCAATGTTCTATTTCTAATTCAGCAAGGCATGGGAGGCGTGTCCCTCCTCCCTTTTCAGTCTGGGACACTGCCTTTTTCCGTGCTCTTCCTGTTTACAAAAACCACAATGATTAGCCCCTACTCTATTATCAGGGGCCCTCAATTTACAACCCTGAAAGCAATCTTTTCACAGACCTTGAGGTTTTCCATTGCCCTGATAGTTTCCTTTCCCTAAGGCTGCAATGGTTGCATGACTAGTTGTTTGACTGAATTTTTCCCTGTCATTAGTGTCTCTGTTTTGGTACACCTTCCATGTTTCCTCAAAAAGCTTTTCAATATCTCTCTGCCAGTGGCCTGAATACCAAAGGGGTTTTTTGGGGAAAAAAAAAAGAAACAGCATGCTCAGATCCCATATGTCAAAATATAGCATACCTTTTGTCTCATATATATATATACACATATATACACACAGACACACACAGAGAGATGTATCATTCCTTAGTGTATGGACTAATCCCTATAAAGCTCTTGAGGTCATCCATTCCATGATGTCGGGCTCCATCTCTTGTAGCAGTCTTTCAGAGCAGGAGAGATGGTGTGCAGTGTTGGATTGTTGCCTGCTGAAGACACCACGGAACTCGTCCGGTCACTGCTGAGCTGGTCTGGTTTCGTCAAAGTTCATTCTTTGTTGGGATGATGACCAGAGGGAAGTCAGGGCCAGTCGCTGGTGACCTGAAGACGTCTAGTTGGTGGGCTATTAAAGTGCTACATAGCAGGCAAAAGCATACAACTGAGTTCATTGGCTGTTTTCCCCCAAAATCAAATCCCCTCCGTACCAGAGAGGCTTCAACCACTTGGCTTGCTTAATTGCAGCACATTTCACATTCATGAATATCCTGGGCAATAGTGTCCATTGTTAAGCCCACCCCTCGATCACAAGCCCATCTCTATGTTGCATCTCTGCCCAGATGGCCTGAAGTGTCATGGGCCCACCGGGCCAAAAGTAATTCACCCTTCTGTTGCCAATCTAAGTCCATCTGAGACACTTCAATCCTAGCAGTTTTATCCACTTGTTGGTTGTTCTGGTGTTCCTCAGTGGCCCGACTCTTGGCTACATGAGCATCTACATGGTGTACCTTGGCCACCAGGTTCTGCACCCGGGCAGCAATAACTTGCCACACGACAGCAGCTCTGATGGGTTCACCTCTGCTTTGCCAGTTGCTCTGCTTCCATTGCTGCAAGCACCCCCACAGGGCATTTCTTACCATCCATGAATCAGTACAGAAATAAAGGCAGGAAGATGCAGAAATGAGGCCTACAGTACTCTTACCAGTTTTCCATCTATTACAGATTCTTCTCCAGTGAGAAAACCTCCAAGATTTTTATACTTGCTGCCCCCCAACACACCCACACACCTGTTTTTTTCCACGCCAGGAACACCACAGCTAGACCAACAGGACTAAAAACCCTCCACAAGCAGGGTTTCATAACTTGTCTCAGGCAATGACTCATTCAGATTGGTGCTGCAGCAGGTGCAAAGCATTCGTGGTGGGCAGAGACAGGTGAGAAGAGACTAAAAATGAGGAAATAGTTGGGGTGGAGAGCTTTGGGGAGGGGGTTGCTAGGAGGGGATAGAGGAATGGGAGAGGAGAGTCAAAATCTTGATTTTGCCATGAGTGTGCTCTGCTACATGAGGTAAGTCAGTGAATCCTCCTGTGCTTCCAGTTATAACAGAAATCTATAAAATGAAGCTCCTTCCCCCCCCCGCCCCCAGACAAAGTGATGTTTAATCTGCAGGTAGATGTCAAACACCCTGTTCTACCCTGCATAACCTGCCGAAATCAAGGGCTTCTACGTTATCAACACAAAGACATCTGCAGACTGAAAGAAGAAGGCATCGGAGACTGATGAGACCGGCAGAAATCAAAAATCATAGAATCATAGAATCATAGAATAGTAAGGGTTGGTAAGGACCTCAAGATCATCAAGTTCCAACCCCTCTGCCATGGGCAGGGACACCTCCCACTAAACCATGCCATCCAAGGCTATGTCCAACCACACCTTGAACGCCGCCAGGGATGAAGCATCCACAACCTCCCTGGGCAACCCATTCCAGGGCCTCACCACCCTCACAGTAAAGAATTTCTTCCTCAGATCCAATCTAAACCTCCCCTGTTTAAGTTTAAGCCCATTACCCCTTGTCCTCTCACCACAGTCCTAATGAAGAGTCCCTCCCCAGCATCCCTATAGGCCCCCTTCAGGTATTGGAAGGCTGCTATGAGGTCTCCACGCAGCCTTCTCTTCTCCAGGCTGAACAGCCCCAATTTTCTCAGCCTATCTTCATAGGAGAGCTGCTCCAGTCCCCTGATCATCCTCGTGGCCCTCCTCTGCACTTGTTCTAACAGTTCCATGTCCTTTTTATGTTGAGGACACCAGAACTGCACACAATACTCCAAGTGAGGTCTCACGAGAGCAGAGTAAAGGGGCAGGAGCACCTCCCTCGACCTGCTGGTCACGCTCCTTTTGATGCAGCCCAGGATACGGTTGGCCTTCTGGGCTGCAAGCGCACACTGCCGGCTCATGTTCATTTTTTCATCAACCCACACCCCCAACAGAGAGCACTGTTTTGTTATTCATCTCTATGGTTTATTGTTTGGAAATACTATTTTTTAACTCCGTTCAGAATGCCACAGAGCACATATATACCCAAGCAAAACCGGCCTCACTTCCACAGCAGGTTAAGGAACAACCATCCCTTTCCCTTTTCACCAATGCTCTGTTTCAAAATGATTCAGTGCAATCCTCAGTTGGTGTCATCCCTCAGAGATTTCTTACCCCTCAGGTGAAATTCAGAGAGTAAATTCAGGTGTAAACCGGTTTATTCTTCCATGCTGGTAGCATAGCTGGTAAAGAGCACGAGATTCATGTCCCGTTCCCAGCTCTGACTTCTTAAGTGACTTTCCAAAACAAACTTCACCTCTCTCTGCCTTCATTTCCCCTTCCGTAAAATGGAAATAACAATGCCTAATTGTTGAAAGAGTCCCTTCAAAGATCTGTGCGTTATTCTAACAGCAAACTGTTGTATAAACTAGTAATGTAATACAGTGGATTTCTTTAAAAGGTGATATTCCTGTTGCAGCCTTATTGCACAACCCAGAAAGTACAAATAACAGGTCCTAATTAAGAGACTGGATTACTTAATAATTTACAGGAAGACAGATTTTGTACATATAAAATTACCTAAAATAATCACAGAGCGCTGCTCTGTGACCATCATGAATCTGCATGCGATTCAAATAAATTTTTTGCTGCCAGTGGTTTGAATACAAATGTTACCGACAAACCTCGGTCAAGAAAAACCTCTTAACACCAATAGAGTGTTAAAAGGGAGGCATTCTTTTATTACAGCGCTGGATGCATGGGGGATCTCTCCTCCCTGCGTGCATGCCTAGGATCAAACTTTACAGGTATTTATCCATAAGACTGTTACCTATTCATACATTCCATTCTACATCCTTATTTTAATTGGTTATAACAAATGCGCTTCGCATGCTAATTACAACACATGCGCACAAGCTTGTTCTATTGCTCAAAATTCAGTCTGGGGTATAATCTGAGTAGGGGGCTATGGAGTCAGAGGTCATGATCTCCACCTGCCAGAAATACCCTTCACCCACTTCGAGGGATTTCTTCTCATTTTCTTGCCAAGCTAAACTAGTCACATGGTGTTTCTCATTTATCCTGGAAGAATGCCGATTTGCTTACTCTGAGAATCCTTGAAAAGGGAACTAATATTGCAAAATTCTAAACCCCAAATCTTGTAGTTGCAATTGATTTTGTTCCAGCTCCATGGTTACACCAAAGGGGCCGAGGGGGGGTGGGGGGAGGGAAGAAAATGTTGATCTCTGCTTCCAATTTTTCTAACAGATTCCTTCCTAATAATGATTTGGGGGTATTTGGCATCTATCAAAATGTACGCATCCCTATCATTTTACCCATTTTGTATCGGAGAGGATGCATGTATGGTACCTTCTGTTGCTGGCCTGTCACCCCAATCACATTTGAAGGTTCATTATCGATCAAAGCTAATTGTTGATTTAACACAGCAAACGTAGCCCCAGTGTCTACTAGAAATTCTATATTTGTGTCTTCCTTCTCCAGCTTCATTATAAGCAGGGGATTGGCCGGGGTTCAACCCTCGGGTCCCCCCAGTGTTCTATTTCTAATTCAGCAAGGCATGGGTGGTGTGTCCCATCAGAGGTACCAGCACTCCCAAGAGTTGCAGGAACTGGCTGCATTCAGGGAATGATTTTTATTGTATTACGGAGATCCTGCTTTTCACTCTCCTCCAAATTCTGCTTACTAGCTGGGCCACAGTTGAGCGGGCAGGGCTGTGATGCACCCCAGCACCTGTGACTGAGCAGGGGACGCATCACAATGGGGGATGGATATGAGGGTGCCAGCAGGCTGCAGTGCCCCAGTACGGCCTGGGGCAGCAGTGAGTGCGCGTACAAGGGGGAGGCTGGGCTGGACAAGGGCTGGGGCAGAAACGTGGGCCGCTGGGGGTGGGTGCTCACCCTGCATCGAAACCCTGGCTGCGAGCGCCTTGGGCAGGGCTCGCTGCTGCTGGCCCCGGGCCTGGGTGCAGGCCTTGCTGCCTCCCAGCTGCCTCGTTCCCTCTCCTGCCTGTCCCCAGCTCTCTGCGGCTCCTGTCCCCGCTCCCCCCGCCACCAGCTCCCTTCCTCCTTCCGTCCCTCCCAGACCCACTAAATTCCTTCTTTCTCCTGCAGGCCATGGCTGTCACAAGGCTCTTACTCTGGGTTCTGCAAACCCTATTCTTGATCATGCTTATGGTCAGTGATGAGCTGGATGAAGCCACACGTGACCGCATGAAGCAGCGTTCGGAGATGCTTAGCAAGGAGATGGCTCGGATGCTGCAGGAGCTGCAGCAGCAGCTCGAGGAGCAGAAGAGAACAGAACAAAATTATGTGGCCTGGAGCGGCCTGCTCTCTGCTGCCTTGTGGAACTGGAAATTCTGGGCGACTGCTGGCTTCCTGCTCCGCCTGATTGTTGGGCTCTGCTGCTGCTTTAGCAAAAGAAGCCCTGAGCTGGGCAGCAGCATCAGCAGTGAAGAGGAGGAAGACAGCGAAGAGGAGGAAGACAGCAAAGAGGAGGAAGACAGTGAAGAGGAGGAAGGCAGTGAAGAAGAAGACGCTGCTGGCGCGGCAGATTTGGCCACGTACTTTGCAATACGCAACAAGTGGTCGTCAGGCGAACTGTGGGACTGGAGTGAGCAGGTGAATGCGGTGGTGAAAATCCTCCTCTTTGCTTGCCAACGGTCCAATTTCTTGTCAATGGGTTTCTTTCCGAAGCTGGGACCAGCCATTGGGGTGGGCAGCGCCTTTGATTGCTGGAGTCCCCAGGAAGACGAGCCTATCTACCGTATGCTCGTGTGCCTGAAGCCCCCCCATGGCCACACCTTCTGCCTGGAGCCAGGCACCGTGGCAGACAAGTCCCGCATCCGTGTGGAGCTGGAGTGCACATGCACTGCTCAGCCGACGGTGAGGCCCATGCTGTGCTTCCTTCACAACTCCAAGGAGCAGCTCAGGAAGAAGAAGCCCAGCCTCCTGCACACCCTCTGCACGGCCTCCTATCTAGATGTGCACAAAACTGCTCGCTGGTTCCAGGATTTGGTGAGGGAAAACAAGGCAATCGTGCGCCTGTTACGTTCACGTTACTGCCTTCTGACTGTGCTGCCCTCCAGACGCTCCTGCAAAGTAGAAATCAAACATATCTCTGGGATAACCATGCTCATTGAGATGAGCCTCGCCGTGCAGCTAGGAGACTCAGACATCTTCATGAGCAGCCAGGGGAGAGAGCATATCATCATCCCAAGCACAACGTGGACATTGAACTGTGCCTACGCAGAGGCAAAGTTCTTGTGGCTGATGTTCAATCAGACCCCAGACGATACCTTGCTCAGCTGCCTGCAAGTCTGCACCCACATGCTGGTGGGCACAGGCTTTTCCAGGTATACCTTGAAGACAGTGGTGATGCACCTCCTGACCACCACACCCCTGTCAGGATGGCGCAGAACAGATTTCCTGCTGCGGCTGGGTGACATCATGAGATATCTGTGCTGCTGCTTGGAGGAGAAACGCCTCAACCACTTCTTCTTTGGCAATGAGAAGATTCCTGAGGAGATCGTCTTGCCCCCAGCCTTGGAAAGAGCCGAGCCATTCAACCTCTTCCAGCATCTGGCGCAGGACCCGGCTGCCCATGAGCAGGCAATGCGTGAGTTCGAGGAGCTGCAACACTGGCTTACAGTACAGCTGTTCTTCTAGGGGCACTGAAAGTGGCCTTCATGCAGAGAGCCGAGTTTTAACCAAGTATAAGGGTTGGCCACTACAGGATAAAGTTCTAAATTAATAAAGCTTTATTTTATCGATAGCTCTTAAGTCTTGTATTAATCAATAACTTTTCTCATCCTCTTTCCGGATTGGCAAAATGGGGGTGTTATATTTTCTTACCGGTTGTGCTCTGGACTTTAGTCTTCCTTGGAATGGTTTGGCATGCTTTCCCTTACCCGGTATTCTGCTGCCCCACACTCCGTGATAGCCTTTATCCAAGATGTCCAAGGGAACCTGCTTTGTCACCTGTGGCTGGATGAGAGCTAAACTTCATATTTTGATTAATTCGTTGTCTCTAACTTTAATTTGCATTTCACCATTTTTAAACTTGATTTCTCCTTCCAATTTTTCTAACAGATTCCTTCCTAATAATGATTTGGGGGTATTTGGCATCTATCAAAATGTATGCATCCCTATCATTTTACCCATTTTGTATCGGAGAGGTTGCATGTATGGTACCTTCTGTTGCTGGCCTGTCGCCCCAATCACATTTGAAGGTTCATTATCGATCAAAGCTAATTGTTGATTTAACACAGCAAACGTAGCCCTGGTGTCTACAAGAAATTCTATATTTGTGTCTTCCTTCCCCAGCTTCATTATAACTGGGGATTGGCCAGGGTTCAACCCACCAGTCCCCCCAATGTTCTATTTCTAATTCAGCAAGGCATGGGAGGCGTGTCCCTCCTCCCTTTTCAGTCTGGGACACTGCCTTTTTCCGTGCTCTTCCTGTTTACAAAAACCACAATGATTAGCCCCTACTCTATTATCAGGGGCCCTCAATTTACAACCCTGAAAGCAATCTTTTCACAGACCTTGAGGTTTTCCATTGCCCTGATAGTTTCCTTTCCCTAAGGCTGCAATGGTTGCATGACTAGTTGTTTGACTGAATTTTTCCCTGTCATTAGTGTCTCTGTTTTGGTACACCTTCCATGTTTCCTCAAAAAGCTTTTCAATATCTCTCTGCCAGTGGCCTGAATACCAAAGGGGTTTTTTGGGGAAAAAAAAAAGAAACAGCATGCTCAGATCCCATATGTCAAAATATAGCATACCTTTTGTCTCATATATATATATACACATATATACACACAGACACACACAGAGAGATGTATCATTCCTTAGTGTATGGACTAATCCCTATAAAGCTCTTGAGGTCATCCATTCCATGATGTCGGGCTCCATCTCTTGTAGCAGTCTTTCAGAGCAGGAGAGATGGTGTGCAGTGTTGGATTGTTGCCTGCTGAAGACACCACGGAACTCGTCCGGTCACTGCTGAGCTGGTCTGGTTTCGTCAAAGTTCATTCTTTGTTGGGATGATGACCAGAGGGAAGTCAGGGCCAGTCGCTGGTGACCTGAAGACGTCTAGTTGGTGGGCTATTAAAGTGCTACATAGCAGGCAAAAGCATACAACTGAGTTCATTGGCTGTTTTCCCCCAAAATCAAATCCCCTCCGTACCAGAGAGGCTTCAACCACTTGGCTTGCTTAATTGCAGCACATTTCACATTCATGAATATCCTGGGCAATAGTGTCCATTGTTAAGCCCACCCCTCGATCACAAGCCCATCTCTATGTTGCATCTCTGCCCAGATGGCCTGAAGTGTCATGGGCCCACCGGGCCAAAAGTAATTCACCCTTCTGTTGCCAATCTAAGTCCATCTGAGACACTTCAATCCTAGCAGTTTTATCCACTTGTTGGTTGTTCTGGTGTTCCTCAGTGGCCCGACTCTTGGCTACATGAGCATCTACATGGTGTACCTTGGCCACCAGGTTCTGCACCCGGGCAGCAATAACTTGCCACACGACAGCAGCTCTGATGGGTTCACCTCTGCTTTGCCAGTTGCTCTGCTTCCATTGCTGCAAGCACCCCCACAGGGCATTTCTTACCATCCATGAATCAGTACAGAAATAAAGGCAGGAAGATGCAGAAATGAGGCCTACAGTACTCTTACCAGTTTTCCATCTATTACAGATTCTTCTCCAGTGAGAAAACCTCCAAGATTTTTATACTTGCTGCCCCCCAACACACCCACACACCTGTTTTTTTCCACGCCAGGAACACCACAGCTAGACCAACAGGACTAAAAACCCTCCACAAGCAGGGTTTCATAACTTGTCTCAGGCAATGACTCATTCAGATTGGTGCTGCAGCAGGTGCAAAGCATTCGTGGTGGGCAGAGACAGGTGAGAAGAGACTAAAAATGAGGAAATAGTTGGGGTGGAGAGCTTTGGGGAGGGGGTTGCTAGGAGGGGATAGAGGAATGGGAGAGGAGAGTCAAAATCTTGATTTTGCCATGAGTGTGCTCTGCTACATGAGGTAAGTCAGTGAATCCTCCTGTGCTTCCAGTTATAACAGAAATCTATAAAATGAAGCTCCTTCCCCCCCCGCCCCCAGACAAAGTGATGTTTAATCTGCAGGTAGATGTCAAACACCCTGTTCTACCCTGCATAACCTGCCGAAATCAAGGGCTTCTACGTTATCAACACAAAGACATCTGCAGACTGAAAGAAGAAGGCATCGGAGACTGATGAGACCGGCAGAAATCAAAAATCATAGAATCATAGAATAGTAAGGGTTGGTAAGGACCTCAAGATCATCAAGTTCCAACCCCTCTGCCATGGGCAGGGACACCTCCCACTAAACCATGCCATCCAAGGCTATGTCCAACCACACCTTGAACGCCGCCAGGGATGAAGCATCCACAACCTCCCTGGGCAACCCATTCCAGGGCCTCACCACCCTCACAGTAAAGAATTTCTTCCTCAGATCCAATCTAAACCTCCCCTGTTTAAGTTTAAGCCCATTACCCCTTGTCCTCTCACCACAGTCCTAATGAAGAGTCCCTCCCCAGCATCCCTATAGGCCCCCTTCAGGTATTGGAAGGCTGCTATGAGGTCTCCACGCAGCCTTCTCTTCTCCAGGCTGAACAGCCCCAATTTTCTCAGCCTATCTTCATAGGAGAGCTGCTCCAGTCCCCTGATCATCCTCGTGGCCCTCCTCTGCACTTGTTCTAACAGTTCCATGTCCTTTTTATGTTGAGGACACCAGAACTGCACACAATACTCCAAGTGAGGTCTCACGAGAGCAGAGTAAAGGGGCAGGAGCACCTCCCTCGACCTGCTGGTCACGCTCCTTTTGATGCAGCCCAGGATACGGTTGGCCTTCTGGGCTGCAAGCGCACACTGCCGGCTCATGTTCATTTTTTCATCAACCCACACCCCCAACAGAGAGCACTGTTTTGTTATTCATCTCTATGGTTTATTGTTTGGAAATACTATTTTTTAACTCCGTTCAGAATGCCACAGAGCACATATATACCCAAGCAAAACCGGCCTCACTTCCACAGCAGGTTAAGGAACAACCATCCCTTTCCCTTTTCACCAATGCTCTGTTTCAAAATGATTCAGTGCAATCCTCAGTTGGTGTCATCCCTCAGAGATTTCTTACCCCTCAGGTGAAATTCAGAGAGTAAATTCAGGTGTAAACCGGTTTATTCTTCCATGCTGGTAGCATAGCTGGTAAAGAGCACGAGATTCATGTCCCGTTCCCAGCTCTGACTTCTTAAGTGACTTTCCAAAACAAACTTCACCTCTCTCTGCCTTCATTTCCCCTTCCGTAAAATGGAAATAACAATGCCTAATTGTTGAAAGAGTCCCTTCAAAGATCTGTGCGTTATTCTAACAGCAAACTGTTGTATAAACTAGTAATGTAATACAGTGGATTTCTTTAAAAGGTGATATTCCTGTTGCAGCCTTATTGCACAACCCAGAAAGTACAAATAACAGGTCCTAATTAAGAGACTGGATTACTTAATAATTTACAGGAAGACAGATTTTGTACATATAAAATTACCTAAAATAATCACAGAGCGCTGCTCTGTGACCATCATGAATCTGCATGCGATTCAAATAAATTTTTTGCTGCCAGTGGTTTGAATACAAATGTTACCGACAAACCTCGGTCAAGAAAAACCTCTTAACACCAATAGAGTGTTAAAAGGGAGGCATTCTTTTATTACAGCGCTGGATGCATGGGGGATCTCTCCTCCCTGCGTGCATGCCTAGGATCAAACTTTACAGGTATTTATCCATAAGACTGTTACCTATTCATACATTCCATTCTACATCCTTATTTTAATTGGTTATAACAAATGCGCTTCGCATGCTAATTACAACACATGCGCACAAGCTTGTTCTATTGCTCAAAATTCAGTCTGGGGTATAATCTGAGTAGGGGGCTATGGAGTCAGAGGTCATGATCTCCACCTGCCAGAAATACCCTTCACCCACTTCGAGGGATTTCTTCTCATTTTCTTGCCAAGCTAAACTAGTCACATGGTGTTTCTCATTTATCCTGGAAGAATGCCGATTTGCTTACTCTGAGAATCCTTGAAAAGGGAACTAATATTGCAAAATTCTAAACCCCAAATCTTGTAGTTGCAATTGATTTTGTTCCAGCTCCATGGTTACACCAAAGGGGCCGAGGGGGGGTGGGGGGAGGGAAGAAAATGTTGATCTCTGCTTCCAATTTTTCTAACAGATTCCTTCCTAATAATGATTTGGGCGTATTTGGCATCTATCAAAATGTATGCATCCCTATCATTTTACCCATTTTGTATCGGAGAGGTTGCATGTATGGTACCTTCTGTTGCTGGCCTGTCGCCCCAATCACACTTAGAGGTTCTTTATCGATCAAAGCTAATTGTTGATTTAATACAGCAAACGTAGCCCCGGTGTCTACTAGAAATTCTATATTTGTGTCTTCCTTCCCCAGCTTCATTACAACCGGTGAATTGGCCGGGCTTCAACCCTCGGGTCCCCCCAGTGTTCTATTTCTAATTCAGCAAGGCATGGGAGGTGTGTCCCATCAGAGGTACCAGCACTCCCAAGAGTTGCAGGAATTGGCTGCATTCAGGGAATGATTTTTATTGTATTACGGAGATCCTGCTTTTCACTCCCCTCCAAATTCTGCTTACTAGCTGGGCTGCGGTTGGGCGGGCGGGGCTGTGATGCACCCCAGCGCCTGTGACTGAGCAGGGGACGCATCACAATGGGGGATGGATATGAGGGTGCCAGCAGGCTGCAGTGCCCCAGTATGGCCTGGGGCAGCAGTGAGTACGCATGCAGGGGAGAGGCTGGGCTGGACAAGGGCTGGGGCAGAAACGTGGGCCCCTGGGGGTGGGTGCTCACCCTGCATCGAAACCCTGGCTGCGAGCACCTTGGGCAGGGCTCGCTGCTGCTGGCACCGGGCCTGGGTACAGGCCTTGCTGCCTCCCAGCTGCCTCGTTCCCTCTCCTGCCTGTCCCCAGCTCTCTGCGGCTCCTGTCCCCGCTCCCGCCATCACCAGCTCCCTTCCTCCTTCCCTCCCTCCCAGACCCACTAAATTCCTTCTTTCTCCTGCAGGCCATGGCTGTCACAAGGCTCTTACTCTGGGTTCTGCAAACCCTATTCTTGATCATGCTTATGGTCAGTGATGAGCTGGATGAAGCCACACGTGACCGCATGAAGCAGCGTTCGGAGATGCTTAGCAAGGAGATGGCTCGGATGCTGCAGGAGCTGCAGCAGCAGCTCGAGGAGCAGAAGAGAACAGAACAAAATTATGTGGCCTGGAGCGGCCTGCTCTCTGCTGCCTTGTGGAACTGGAAATTCTGGGCGACTGCTGGCTTCCTGCTCCGCCTGATTGTTGGGCTCTGCTGCTGCTTTAGCAAAAGAAGCCCTGAGCTGGGCAGCAGCATCAGCAGTGAAGAGGAGGAAGACAGCGAAGAGGAGGAAGACAGCGAAGAGGAGGAAGACAGCGAAGAGGAGGAAGACAGTGAAGAAGAGGACGCTGCTGGCGCGGCAGATTTGGCCACGTACATTGCAATACGCAACAAGTGGTCGCCAGGTGAACTGTGGGACCGGAGTGAGTGGGTGCATGTGGTGGTGGAAAACCTCCTCTTTGCTTGCCAACAGTCCAATCTCTTGTCAATGGGTTTCTGTCCGGGGCTGGGACCAGCCATTGGGGTGGGCAGCGCCTTTGATTGCTGGAGTCCCCAGGAAGACGAGCCTATCTACCGTATGCTCATGTGCCTGAAGCCCCCCCATGGCCACACCTTCTGCCTGGAGCCAGGCACCGTGGCAGACAAGTCCCGCATCCGTGTGGAGCTGGAGTGCACATGCACTGCTCAGCTGATGGTGAGGCCCATGCTGTGCTTCCTTCACAACTCCAAGGAGCAGCTCAGGAAGGAGCAGAAGCCCAGCCTCCTGCACACCCTCTGCACGGCCTCCTATCTAGATGTGCACAAAACTGCTCGCTGGTTCCAGGATTTGGTGAGGGAAAACAAGGCAATCGTGCGCCTGTTACGTTCACGTTACTGCCTTCTGACTGTGCTGCCCTCCAGACGCTCCTGCAAAGTAGAAATCAAACATATCTCTGGGATAACCATGCTCATTGAGATGAGCCTCGCCGTGCAGCTAGGAGACTCAGACATCTTCATGAGCAGCCAGGGGAGAGAGGATATCTTCATCCCAAGCACAACGTGGACATTGAACTGTGCCTACGCAGAGGCAAAGTTCTTGTGGCTGATGTTCAATCAGACCCCAGACGATACCTTGCTCAGCTGCCTGCAAGTCTGCACCCGCATGCTGGTGGGCACAGGCTTTTCCAGCTATACCTTGAAGACAGTGGAGATGCACCTCCTGACCACCACACCCCTGTCAGGATGGCGCAGAACAGATTTCCTGCTGCGGCTGGGTGACATCATGAGATATCTGCGCTGCTGCTTGGAGGAGAAACACCTCAACCACTTCTTCTTTGGCAATGAGAAGATTCCTGAGGAGATCGTCTTGCCCCCAGCCTTGGAAAGAGCCGAGCCATTCAACCTCTTCCAGCATCTGGCACAGGACCCGGCTGCCCATGAGCAGGCAATGCGTGAGTTCAAGGAGCTGCAACAACTGCTTATAATACAGCTGTTCTTCTAGGGGCACTGAAAGTGGCCTTCGTGCAGAGAGCCGAGTTTGTAGAGTTCACAGCTGAGGACAGATGAGGGCCAGCTCATGCAGGAGGGAGATGAAGGACAGAGTGCAGGACACTTCAAGGAAAGGAAGAACCTCATGCAGTGGACCTCCACCAAGAGCGGCAGCATTCTCTTCTCGATGGTTTTGAGATAGCAGCCGTTGACAACTACAGCGGTGACAAAGACGACTTTCCCCCTGCTTTCTCCTCTCACTGGCTGCAGCCAGAATGGCATTTCACATGGGCCAAACTCTTGGTGGCAGCTCCGGCTGTGCAGGGACCAAGCGAGAGGCACCGCTGATATGCCCCCGTGTGTTCGCTGGGGTCCGGACGGAGAATCTATGCGTGCTGGACCCTCCCCAGGGAGCTGGTGCCTCAGAACTGAGCACGCTGGGCACGGAGAACACCCTGCT
Organism: Amazona ochrocephala; assembly: GCA_039720435.1. NCBI lineage: Eukaryota > Metazoa > Chordata > Aves > Psittaciformes > Psittacidae > Amazona > Amazona ochrocephala. The sequence goes on from CM077882.1 coordinate 61,261,651, forward strand.
CTAGCAGCAGTGGGAATTCCTGCCTCACCTTTCCTCCACAGCAAAAGCACGCTCTGGGGAGTGGGACCCAGATGCAGCTGAAGAGCCCACTGGGCAGGAGCCTGGCAACAGAGACTCCTTGTACTACCTGGACAGTGAACTCCTTTCCTCTTTGAGAGGGTCCATTCCCTCTGGGAGCTGTCTCTTGTGCAAAGATGCCAATAAATCTCTCCTGTTACACCCAAACAAACACAGCTTCTGTGAGGGTGTGGGCTATGGAAAGGGCTCTGCTTGATGGTCAGGCTGATGGGGGCTCTGCTTGATGGTCAGCTCCACAGAATCATAGATTCATAGAACAGTAACAGTTGGAAAGGACCTTAACATAATTTAGTTCCAAGCCCTCCGCCATGGGCAGGAACGCCTCACCCCAGACCGTGTCGCCCAGGGCTCCGTCCAACCTGGCCTTGAACACTGCAGGGATGGAGCATTTGCCTCTTCTTTGAGCAACCTGCTTCAGTGCCTCTTGTAGGTAGCTAGGGCTTGGCGGTCGGAAGATGTCGCGCTGTAACGGAAAGACAGAGCCCCTCTCCAGGTAGCTGATAGCGTTTAGCTTGAGACGTAAGCAGACGGAAGTGACGTTGTAAACCAAAGCTATATAATGCGGTGTCACTCTGCAATAAACGCCATTTGCCGTCCACCACATTGGTGTCTGCGTGCTGATGGACCCCGCGATCACGAGTAGGTGATTGCCTGTGCTGTTTCCTGAACCAGGTCACCGTGCCTCGCAGAGGCAACAAGTGGTGCCGAAACCCGGGAATCTCGCCTGGACGGGTGTGCGGTGGCCGGAGCGGCAGGACCAGCCCGGCAGGGAGGACGCTCCCCGACCTGCAAGGACGATGGAGGCCCTTGTGAAGGTTGTATCAGAATTACATAAGCAATGGGGTATTGATTGTAAACCTAAAGATTTTACTCTCGCCGTTGCGAGACTTTTGCAGATTGGGGTCATTGACCAGGCGGTGGATATTCTCCACCCAGAAGTGTGGGCTAAATGCACCACAGCATTAGCCGAGGAGACGATGTCCTCGGGTTGTGGGAAAAATCTTAAGTCGTGGGGGAAAGTTAAACAAGCTCTGCAAAAGGCCATGCAGGAGCAGGACACCTGGAAGGCGGCGAGGGACTGTTTGTTGGTTACCCCCAAATTGGGAGTCGGGGCAGCCACGCAGACTCCGCGCCCACCAGATGATGGCACTTTTACTGAGTCTAAAGACTCGCGGGAGGGCGCTATGCCCCCCGATTCCCAGAACCCCGACTCGCTTGCGGTGGGACAAAACCGCGCAAAATCCTTCTGGGGCGGGCTTGTTGAAGAGGCCAAGAGTGCCGTGGAGAAATCAGAGCCCAAAGACGCCTGGGCTAGACCACCGCCCTATGCACCCCAAGATGGCGCCGAGCGGCAAGGGGAAGGGCGGGGCAAAGATGCCCCCTGCGGGAACAAGGAGGAAGCGCTGGCACTAACAAGCACGGATAAACAGGGAGGGGAGGGAAGCGCGAGTACGGGGCGGACAGCCAATCAGAACGACCGTCCGGAAATATGCCCTTGTAAGGCACACGCCCCCCCCACTGACAGGCGGGGCGAGCAGAGAGGGGCGGGAATGCCCGCCTGCAAGGGAAGCGGGCGGGGCCGGAGCCCGAGTAACAGGCGGGGCAAGCAGAGAGGGGGGGGAAGGCCCGCCTGCAAGGGAAGCGGGTGGGGCCGGAGTAAAGAAAGAGCACGGCCCCCTTGCGGAGCCTGCAAGGGAAGTGGGCAGAGCCAGAGCCCGAGAAGCGGGCGGGGCCGGAGCCCAGTAAAAAAGTTGCGGAGCCCGGAAGCAGCCAGTCAGTCAAGTTCCGACTCTGAATCAGACACTGGCTGGGAGGAGTGGGTCACAGCCGGCCTAGACTCAGAGGAGAATGATACATGCGAAACATGCATATACAGACTTAATAGCCAAGTCATTCCTACCCATACTAACAAGACACCTAAAAAGAAAAACACCTCTTTTACGGACTGGAAACAAATAAAGACAGCATGTGCTGAATGGGTCCCACCGACCACGTTAGCGTTCCCGGTCCGAGTGACGGATGGAGGCCAAAGTATTTTTTCACCAGTAAATCCTAAAGACATACAAGCAATTGTTAAAGCAATTGCAGACAAGGGGCTTAATTCTGCCATGGTTTCTACTCTTATAGATGGGGTTTTCGGAGGAGATGACATGCTCCCGTTTGACATAAGACGTATTTGCAAAATTATTTTTGATGGAGCAGGGATAATTGTTTTCAAACAAGAATGGGAAGATAACTGTGTGAAACAATTGGCCCGCATACCTGGAAAGCGCCACCCGTTACGTGGCTCCAGTTTACCGCGCCTAATGGGTACGGATCCAACAATGCTTACCCCCCAGGAACAAGCTCAAGGCCTACAGGCTGAGGAAGTCAGGGCAACAACTCGTGCAGCTAGGGATGCTATTCACACAACTACTAGAACTATTGTAAAGCCATCACCATGGTCCACAATAAAACAAAACGAAAGTGAGAGCTTTACGCAATTTGTAGATCGTCTCCAAGCGGCGGTCGATTCCTCGACCCTGCCTCCAGAAGCCAAAGACCCAGTTATTGCGGACTGTTTGCGTCAACAGTGTAACACAAAAACCAAAGAAATTCTACGATCACTGCCGGTGGGGTCAAGTGTTGCAACCATGATAAAACATGTCGCGAATGAAGAGCAGCTGACCCCGCTTCAGGCAGCTGCTACAGTAATGGCTACTGTAATGACATGTTCTAAATGTGGCCTGAAAGGCCACGTGGTAGCTAATTGCCCTCAGTTAGGGGAGCCGCCAACAGCACCGCCCCCCCGTAAAAACCTAACCAAAGGACCATGTTGGGTTTGTGGACGGACAGGACATTTCGCCAGGGAATGCACCCATAAAGCTCAACCCCAGGGAAACGGGAGGGGGAGAGGGCGTTCGGGCCGCACACGGCCCTCTCCCACTTGGGACATGAGGCGGCCCAACTATGCCAACCCCAGATGGAGCGAAACACTCCCAAACCCGCTGCCCCCTCGAGAAGCGACCCACTTTACGGTTCAGCCGACGGTTCAGTCAACTGTGCCCCTATCCCACGAACAGCAAGGGCAACTCTATGGGGGCGAGACCCTAGGGTGGCCTTGGTAATAAAGTGCGACAACCCACCAGTAGTGTGGGGGATCTGTTCTCTCTATAATAGCTCAGATGATACTACTATTAGCATTCCTTTCTTGATAGACACTGGGGCAGATGCTACAGCCCTTTTATAGGGTCCTATATTTTGAGCTAGGACCCCTAGGGCAGTGCCTTGTCTCTCATGTGAAATCAAGCAAAAGGGTTTGGTGGCACCTGGCAGTCCAAGGGCTGAGGCCCTCACTAATTCCTTCTCTCATTCATTCAACGCCTGTTTTGCTTCCCCAGTCCACTGCAATTCCCTCGTTTCTGTTTGCAGCAACTGCTATAGGGGTTTTACTAATATACCATAACTGTAGAGCCAGAGTCAACACTTACCTGCCACCTTGAGAAATGTCCCAAGTTCCTTGAATGTCCTGGGGTTGAGGGGTTTGGCACATCGTTTCTTTGCCCTCTTGGCCGCTTACCAGAAGGTCACCCCAGCCACTCTTGCCTGGAGATTTTGCCCATCATATGTCCTTGGCACCTATGTAGGGGGGAGGTAGAAGAAAAATACACACATATGCATGTGGTCACATACCTGTATGTCTAAAAAGATGTCTCAGCTTTAGACACCAGCCAGTTTAGGTCCTCAAAAGCCATGTGTCACAGTCCAAGGTCCCACTTCAGAGCCCCGGACCAGCCCATTTTATGCCTTCTTGATGCTCAAGGCCCTCCCCATCCCAATTACAGCCTATCCACTCACACCTCTGAGAGAAAACCATCAAAGAGATAATGTTTCCTTTTATGTTTTCTGTCTTTTCCTCCTTTTTCCTCCTTTTGCCATCACCCTAGCCCGAGGCACAGGTTTGGGGTCCGGTCCTTACAGTGCAACCCAGGAAACTACCACTGGTAAAGGGGGAAAGTAAATGAGGAAGCCTGAGCGCAGCCATGCTACGCAAGTGTTCTGAGAGGCTTTTGGGCCTACAGTCCCCAAGAAGGAAAGAGGACACCCTGTAAGGCAGCAAACTGCAAGTGGGAGAGACACGTCAGCTTTTCGGTGTGTATTTTCGCTGGCAGGGATAAGATAAAATGATGCTGCTCTGTAATAAAAGATTCAAGGGTTATTTATGAGTTCTCAGTTCCTTATCCCAGAAACTGAGTTTTCAGTCAACACTTCGATCAGTTCTCAAGACAGAAGAGGTTATTATTTTGTGTTGCAGAAGGATGGACGTCCACAGCCTGAGACAGCCCTCCGGATGCAGAAGCATTGCTCCATCCCTTTCACCCACCCCCCTGGTACTTTTGGGACACCTCTCTTTGGAGACATACAAAGGGTTTAACCACCATCTGAGAACAAAGTCTGAGCCTCTTGCCAGAGACAAGCTACCCAGCAGAAGATGCCTTAAGTTTCGCATGAGTAATGGTCTATTTTTGAGCCATACCCACAAGGATCACACATTCCAAGTCTGCTTAAAACAAATCCCTGTGTTTTCTGCCACAGCAGAAGGGACACGCAGGACCAGCTGCCCAGCAATGCCAATGGGACTTCCTGGGCCACATAAAACCCTGTGCTGATAAGACTCTGCAGTCGTTTGTTTTAAATGCCAGAATATGCTTCAGGAGCTCTGACAGTGGGGGAATAAAAGCAAGCAGTAACCAGCTCCCCTCTCTTCCTTAGCTCCTATAATTGGCTTTACCAGCAGAAGGAAGCACAGCCATCGCCCAAGGACCAGACCCTGCAAGCGCTGGGTGAGACAAGGTCCATTCAGGATCAGTTCAGCTGCTGATGAGCGCAGCACTTCATCCCACTCTCCATCCCCTCCAGCAACAGCTTTTCCCCTGGGAAGTTCCGCCTGAGGCACACTAACATATGCATTACAGAACTCCCCATGCAGCTCTCAGGTAGCAGTACATGAATGTGCTTACTGCATTCACCACTGCTTTTGAATGCAGCTTTACACCTAGCGATTGGTTAAAGGAGAGGAACCATTTGACTGACGTTCCCCACACCAGTCTGTGCCAGCTGGTGTCTCAGCAAGTGCTGCCTTGCTGCAGAGGGACAACTCATTGCAAGTGAAAGCTAAGCTTCAACCACATGTTTGCACTAATCATCCCAGGTAGACTTCAAACCTGGCTAACAGCTAAAAGGGGAGGGACACATTTCTGATGTGCATGACGCTAAAATAGCATTTCCCCTCCTGCTACTGAATCTGCTTGTATAAGAGGAAACATTAATTAGCCTTAACTTCATGTGTCACCTTGCATAGGGGGAATGTCAGCACCTCCTCATGATCATTCAAGTTCCATCCAAACGCTCCCAAAAAAAGAAGGAAATGCCCCATAGCCCTACAAAATTCATCATGAGCTCTATGAGTGATGCACAGTCAGATCTGAAAACATTTGCCTCACAATATCCAGACCTGTGGGACTCACTTTGTCCCACAAAGTGTTCAAAAGGGCCAGCCGCTGGAGCCCAAACCCCTCGAGCCCAGCGCAGCCTCGAGCTCCCAGCCGCAGTCCCACCACATGCTGTGTTGACGCAGAAGTCCCGGACACAGCACACAGACCAATATGATCAGGCTTGTGCCAAAGTTTATTGCGCAGATAGCTCAGTATATATAGGCACTCTACTTGTCTATCGGTAACACACACAAGTCTAATTGGATACATGTATTATTCACACGGCTAAATACCAAATAGGATTCACTCAGTAACAGCTTAATGATTGGTTAACTATGACAGCATATGCTTCAAGGTTACAGTTAACATTCCTTCTCTGCGTATCTCTCTCAGTAGTTTTCCATGCTAACTTTTCCCAAGGCTTCTGCATGTACATGAACTTTAGTAACCCTCAGGCGAGGCCTCAATGCCTGCGGGTCACTACCTTACAATTGTCAAGCAATTGTCTGGATTGCTCACATGCCCATTCACAGTCAAATAGCTCTCCACACATGCTGGGGTGAACACTTGGGAGAACTGAGCTCGGCATTCATTTTGTGTCACCAGCTGCTGTGACACCTTACATCAAACACTGGGAAAGAGCAAGGGAAACATAACCAAGTTTTATGGCTCGTGTGAGCACACTGGTGTTGCAGACAAGATGCCATAAACTCGGGGCATAACTCTGGAGGACTTTCTGCTCTTCTAAGCCACAGACCATTTATTTACCAGGGTTTATATAGTGCTTACATGTGGTATACGCAATCAAGGTGGTGATAAACAATGCCTGCATACACACAAAAGTATATACGTGTGTTCCTGGATCTTCAAGAAAACCAGCTAAAAAAAAGTGGTTCTCAGCAAAGCCAAGCCCCCAGGGAAGGGCTGCTGGGTTTCTCCTGCTGTTCTGAGCAAGGTAACATTTTTCCTATCATTGCAAGGGAGTTAACAGAGAAGCAAAAAGTAATTAAGCCATTATAAGGCAGTGCAGACACATTAGGATCCCAGGTGTTTGGTTAGGAGGGAATTTCTTCAGTATATATGAAATCGTAGTTAAAATTCTCATGTTTTCTGTATGAAATACCAATTCCGTCGTTACTGCAAGATGGGAGGAGGATAGAGAAAAGCAAGGCTGAGCACAGCCAGGAGACAGTGCTAAATAAGCAAAGCCCCTGCTGCAAAGTGCGAAGCTTTAACCAGAGGCAGGACTTCAGCTATGCTCTTTGCCAGGTGACATCCAAGAAATCCTCAGCTTTGGCATGGACTTCCCCTTGCAGAGCTCACCTAAGAGCCCCTCCTGCAGAGGGCTGGGGGAAGCATCACACCCGTGTTTGTGGAGTTGTTTTTATTCAACCAACAAAAGCACAAGCTGTCAGTGCAGTAAAAAGGGCCCCTCACTCCCATGTGCCTTTGCTCTGATGAAATACTGTCAGCCACTATCAACACCCAACAAGCCTCTTCTGATCTGGTGCCAGAAGAAAATGATAGAAATCCACAGGCTGCAAAGGCAGCAACAGGGCTGTGGGATAAACCTGGAGAACTGAAGCTGTGCGGAGGGAGAGGAGGGACAGCCTGAGCCTTTTTTTTAATTCCCCCCTCCCAAAATCACAGACCGGAGCTGGATGCAACCGCTCTGCAAATGGAGCGGGCCCGATTTCTATCCCTGCCACCACACACCTCCCCTGCTGCTCAAAAAAGAAAGGAGAAACATGGTGCGTCTTGCAAACCACAGCAAGTCCAGCTTCACGTTCTGACAAGAGCTCACTGGAAAATCACAGGTGGGAGCACACAGATACACACACAGAAGAGCAGGACGATGCTCTGTCTCTGGGTGATTTTCAGCCACTGATTGATTAATGCACAGTGAGTTACAGTGGCTGGGGCTCACCTACTGACCAGGGTGCTGCTGTCCCAGGGGAAGAGTGCATCGAAAACATGCAGGTTTCCTTTCAAGGTACATAAACCCATCTGCTTCACAAGCTTCAAATACAACATGCTCCCTTGGGCACAAATACGCTTTCCAAACTCTCATGCTTCAGGACTCATCCTAATTAGGAGAGTCTCCTGGACTGCACTACCAACACCGAGGCAGCGACCTGGAGTTTTCTCAGCACGACATTATTTAATACTTACTGCTGAGCATTTGGTGCAATGAAGTGCTGCTGAAACTGATCTGACATTGTAAGACCAAGATAATTGAGAATGGCAGCAGCTCTGTTGCAAGTCTGGTCAGCACTCAGAGCATAGAATCATCGTGGAACAGTAGCATGGTTTGGGTTGGAAGGGACCTTAAAGCTCATCCAGTTCCAACCCCTCTGCCATGGGCAGGGACGCCTTCCACTAAACCAGGCTGCTCCAAGCCCCGTCTAACCTGGCCTTGCACACCACCAGGGATGAGGCAGCCACAACTCCTTTGGGTAACCTGTGCTATTAGAAGGCATAAATAAACAGAGGCTATCTGAGCTGAGATTATAATAAAACATTATACATTGCTCAGCAAACTGATGTCTAGAATACAGCAGAAATCCTGCTAACGGGGAAGACATCGATTTGATTTTTAAGTTTGTTTAAAGCAGTTTTAACACTAAACAAGTAAACATTTATAACTGAATAAATAGTTTTCAGTTTAGTCAAGGAGCATTCAGTTGATGTTGGCATAAATATTCAGTTATGGAAATTATTTGATTGAAATAGATTTTACATGCCATAAATAAACATTGTCTGCGATGAACACACACTCCCAACAAGCGACGCGAATTAGAGAGCCACTGATGCCTAATGCCAGTCTTTGAAAATGTTTTATTTAGAAGCACTTCTGCTCACCACACAGCCAGCCAAATCACATCCGCCTGGGGTTTCCTAGATGCTCGTCTTGCCACATTATTAAACACTTGAAGCAGAAGCGCGGCTACACAGGCAGAACAGTGGGTGCTGCATCTCTGTCCCTGGGAGGTTCACCCAGGTGCTGGGATGGGGCAGGTTTAGCGGGGGACTGTGCCAAAGGAGCAAACAAAATTGTCAATCTGAAGCCTGCAACACTGAGCAGTGCTGCGGAGCCAGCTTGTTTGGTGTTGGCCACCTGCAGAAATTGGGCTGAGAAACCCATGTATGTTACCAAAATCTGCTGTGGTTTCGATGCTAACAGATCTATGGACAGATGCGGGCACAGCAGCAATGCTCTCCCCCAAGCACGGAGCATCGTCCTAGCTCTAAGCATGGCTTTTAGCCACATGAAGTGACACACAGACGCAAGTTAGACTTTTCAATGTATTCATGAATAAACTCCCTGAAGTTGAGGGACGTTTATGTTGTCAGCGCGGATGGGGATAGCTCTACACAGTCTTGTAAAGAAGCAGATGAGCTCAGCATTTAAGTCTTAGAAAGTCAGGAATGACCTGACTAGGGATAAACAGCACTTTCAAGTTGTGGGTGTATGTCTTTAAGCTTTCTCTCCAAAATAAATTACAACATGTGCAGGACCAAAGCACGAGGCTGGCAGTGAAGCTGAGCTCAAGCCTGCAGTGGGGGGTATGACCACGAAACCAGAAGGAAAGGCAAGATCTGGAATTTCAGTTGATGTAAGGTTATTTTTATTGTGAGAGTGGTGAGGTGCTGGCACAGGTTGCCCGGAGAAGCTGTGGCAGCCCCATTCCTGGAAGCGCTCAAGGCCAGGCCGGATGAGGCTTGGAGGCATCTCGAGAACTAGATGGTCTTTAAGGTCCCTTCCAACACAAACCATTCTATGATTCTATGCTACACCTGTGACACCACCATGGTCACACGGGACCCAAGCAGTAGCAAGCAGAAGGGCAGAGCCACAGACTACACCACAGTCCTGCCGTAGCAAGGATCCAAACACAGAGATTTCTCAAAAGAAAGCAAGGACAAAACACTCACAGGACAAATTCTCTTCATGCTACGGCTTACCAAGAAAGTCTTGTATTTATGGACACAGCTGCTCCGGCACCCTCACGACAACGCAAACCGCAGGCAGACTGTGCCATCTAGCTTCCACACTAGGACGCAGACTGCTGCACTGAGTTTTCTTGCACACACCACTCCTCTATACAGATGAAGCCGTATCTGTCCAGGGATGGCAGAAACCCCTGTCACTTTGGAGTTGGAAATCCATACTCTGCCACAAACCTCCCTGGCACAGACCATGGCAGGGGGCTGCACTGCCCAGGGTCACTCTTGAAGAAGCCTGCCTGGCATTACGTCTCAGCATCACAAGGTGCCATCACCAGTGATCTGCAGAGCTGGCGTGGGGTGACTCACTGGCCTACCACAGAGGAACACAGCACCTTCACATGGGCAGTAGCTGGACCACCTCCCACACCTGGACCAGACACCCCTTGCATCTCTCTTGGTTGAGCCTTCTGCCACTTGGCAGACATCTGGCAGACACAAAAATCAAATGCACTCAAAGCCGTGTTTGGAGCAGCAGCTCCCACTCTGTGCCAGCTCAAAGCAACCATAGCCAAACACTCCAGGTCCCTTTCTCTTAGCTTGGGAACGGAGTGACAAACAGCTTGAAGCTCAGTGTCCTCTGCTCCAAGCATTGCCTGCAGCCGAAACATGTTGGAGCAGCCACTAAACAGCCACAGGTGGAGATTGCTCCTTGCAGGAATTCAGTCAATACTGGGAATAGCCACAAGTTGCTGTCCCTGCTTCAACACATCTCATGGTCCAGAAAATGTTACCACAGTTTCACAGCTCGAGAGCTGAACCCCATGCCAGAGGAGCAGCTTGAAGAAGGGCAAGGAGCTGGATCCTGGTCCAGGTGATGGGGATCCACCTTGCTGGGCCTGGCACTCACCTTGTGATGCTGCAAGTATGAAAACAGCACGAGCATCACCCCCAGCCTGGTCCCACAAGCCACGCCACTGAATAAGCTAGATCTCAGGGAGTCCAAGACCACCTCTGCATGCAGGAGGGAGGCCCATCACAAGTCACAGGCTTTCACAGCACCTGTGCAGCCACAGCTTACAATTTTTTCCTATCTGAGCATGTCAAACAGTTTCATTTCTTTAGCCTAAGGATGAGTTTAAAAGGCAATGTTTTACCCATAGCCTTGCAAATTCCTCCTGGAGCTTCCGACAACCACAGACTTTATCCAGTGCAATTTAGTGTTTTTTCAACAGTCAAAATCCCCTATAAACTCTATTTCAGCAATTAGAGGTTCATCTCTTTGAATGCTAAGGCATCGCTATCTTTTACTTGGCTCTAAGTAGGCAACATTATTTCCCTACAGGAAAACATGTATTAGTTGTTCACCATTAATGCAAAGCCCTTGAAAGAGTATTTTGATTTTAACTGCTCTTTAGGGGAATCAACAGCTCTTTATAAATCGTTTTGCTTCCAAATAAGTTAGAGCTTCACATATGTGCACCTTCAGAGACTGTAACCCTTAGCTTTAGAAAGAGACAAAACGCAATTTTAACAATGAGCTCAGGAAATTCAAGGTTTTGGCACCTAGTCTTCATTGTATATTGGGCAATAAATATCAAGTTAAGGCAGCAATAAGGTAAAAAGACATTACACCTTGTAGTACACCACCTTCCCACTCGACTTAAAAGATGGGAGCATTAGAATAAAGAAAAGCAAGAACATTTAAAGCATTTGCAAGATTACAAGGTGACAATTCAGGTATTTTAATGTGAACAAGGTAATTCAAAAACATATTTCAGCTTTGTTTTCGAATAGGAAGCAGCATTTCAATTGCTATCTCCAGCTATTTGGTACTATTGGGGATTTTTTTATCGTTACTATTTCCCATCATGTAGGTAACGCAGGTGCTCTGGCTCTTAGCTCTCAAAACCAGATCCTCAGCTACTTTAGAGCAGCACAGCTCCCAGCCAGGCAACAACATGCACACAGGGCTGAGAAAGAAGGTGCCTCCAAAGCCATTTTACCATCAGAAAGGAGCTTTGCTCAGGAAAGAGGGACAGATATCCACAACTCACTACCAGACTTGAACGTGTCTTGCGGCACCGTGTCCAAAGAATTCTAACATTGCTGCTATTTTCAAACATCTTCAGGCTGGTATCCAGCATGGGGGCATTCTCCTGTCACCAAGACATCAGTGGGGACAGGAACACATGCATTTCCCATCAGGAAGCGCCACAAGCACAGCTGTAGGTAGTAGGAGGCCAAGTTGAACACAGCTCTGTGCAGACACCAGCAGTGGGAACTGCAAAGAACCTCCCCTCCCATTTTACATCTTTGCTGATTCTACATGTCAGTGAAATTTCACTCTACAGTCAGTTATCACCAGGTATCTGAAAAGAGTGGGGAGTAAAAACAAGAAGCATCTTTTGCAGTAAGAGGAAGCAAGACTGGTTACAAGGTCCAGGTGTTGGAAACTGCTATCTTCAACACTAACCCTTGATGCAAGTCATCTGGTTTCTCACTGGTGTCACTATGCTGTGCCCACACAACAGCTTAACCGAGTGCCACCAGCTCCTCCACCTCTGCAGCCCCCAGCAGCATTCATGGCCATTCACATCATCTGCTGAGACCAGCCTTTACACCACAGCTCTGCATTCTCTGCTGGGGATCAGGAGCAACCAGCAGCAAAACTGTTTCGTTCCCTTGAAAAAAGAACAAATCTTTCTGACTGTAGCATAATTTAAGGTAATACTTACTAACAAAAGACTTGTTTCCTCAGTGAGAGTCACCTTCACATAGGAAATTCAGTAATTGTTTAGAAAGGCAATTAGTGCTTACTGATTTTTCAGAACCACGCTGAAGCCAAACACACCCCAAAGATTCACCTCCCTGTGTACATCAGTGGAAACTGGAGAAAACAACTAAAAGCAATTGCTGGAGGAACTCAATCTTTTTATTAGTACTTATTTAGTGCAGAAGGTCACCTTTACACTGAGGAGGTTCCAGATAGGAATCAAAGATTTAACCATTTCCTATTCCAAGAGTGAGAGGCCCAACAACATCCTCCAGTGGCAGCAAAGCCGCCTCTTCCCCAGGCCAGAACAAATCTGGACCAGCACCAGCCAGAGCTCCTCTGGCGACCCCAGATCTGCATCCCTTTGTGCCACACAGGGCTGCCTTTGGTTCCAAAAGGAACTGCTTGCTTACTGTCATCCTCCCAGGCTACCGCAGCCACACCACAACAGTCTGCATGGCTTTATGAGAACTGGTGCATTGCTGGACTTTAGAAACTCTTGCAGAAATCTGTTCAAGCTAACGGCATTGCCCAAGGCAACGGGAAGATGGAAATCCTCTGAGCAAGACAGCCCCATAGTTGTCTTTGAATCTTTGTGTCAGGCTTGAACTAGCAATTGATCTTATTTAGTGTTCCAGGATTTGCTGTTCCTTCCCTGTAGTTCACTGTGAGTTTAGTCCCCTTGCAATGAAGCCGTGGCAGCACCTCCTAGGATAAAAACAATGCACTTCCCCTCAGATCACAGAACAGTTTGGGTTGGAAGAGACATTAAAGGTCATCTAGACCAAGCCCCCTGCCCATCATCAATGAGATCAGATTGCTCACAGCTCTGTCCAGTCTGACCTTGAGTATTCCCAGGGATGAAGCATGGATCACCTCTCTGGGCAGCCTGCGCCAAGCGGTTCACCACCCTCATGCTAATATATTTCTCCCTTACATCTAGCCTTAATCGACCCTCTTTTAAACTAAAAAAACCCTTACTTTTTCTGGCTGACACACTTGCAGAAGCCCTTATTATTCTTTGCATCCCTTCCCGAGTTCAGCTTCAGCTGTGCCCTAGCCTTCCTGACCCCATCCCTACATAATCAGACAGCACACTTGTGCTCTTCCCAGGATCCCTGTCCCTGCTTCCAAAGCCTGTGCAGTGATGTATGCATCCGTGCCACTAGTTGTTTAAATAACATTCTCCCATTTGTTTTGTGTTACTTACCAAATGTTTTTCCATGATTCGTTAAATTAGCTTTCAGATAATAGAATCATAGAATCACAGAATGGTTTGGGTTGGAAGTGACCTTAAAGACCTTCTTGCTCCAACCTCCCTGCCACAGGCAGGGACACCTTCCACTAGACCAGGTTGCCCAAAGCTCCATCCAACCTGGCCTTGAACACTGCCAGGGATGGGGCCCAAGTTCCACCAGCCAGCTGGGGAAAAAGCACTCCCTGGGCTCCGTGCTGTTGCTGCCAAGCCACAGCATTAGCTCCACGCACCTCTAACCCCTGCCTGGCAGCTGCACGTGCCAAGGTTCCTCACAGGAGTTTGACACTAAAGCTCACTGAAGGCCCACAGCTGTGAGGTGAGGCCTGCCTGCCTGCTAGCTCAGTGGTGAGCTCATGCCAGCAGGAACTATTTTACCACAGAAAACACAACAGGACCCACGCACTTCGGTTCATCTGGATGCTCAACAAGGACAAGGGGACGGTGCTCTCCGCATCACGAGGAAGACTTTACCACCACAGAACAAATGTTGCAGCCTCTGGGCCAGCACCTGAGTTTACCCCTATTACCTCCTCACCACCCTCATTCAGTTTAATTCAGTAACCACCAAGACAAAAACAAAGCAATTAGGAATTCCCAAATGAGATCCAGAGCACACAGAGTGGAAGGAATCAGTGCACTTGCCATTTCAGGTAACACTAAAACATTCTTCTAGTCGGTGATCTCACGCGGTGACAAGCCTCAACACCAGGACACCACCCTGACACTGCAAATCCCTGTGCACAGAAATGGAAAGCCCAACTCCAGGCCTCAGGCACACTGGTGGCTTTTTTAAACCCAACTCTCTTCAGACCTATTACACCACAACTTTAAGTGGCTGGAGACCCCAGGAAATGTGGCCCTCTTTCCAGCTGAAATAGAAGGGGGATGTGGCTCCAACCATATTAATTCCCCATATTAATCCCTCTCTTGTTCTGGTATCAATTTTAACGTTCCCAGCACACTGAAGCAATAAACCTCCCAACAAGTGAGGCAAGCCTGCATACAGAACTCGAAGTACAGTTGTGCACAGCAGACATCCTGCAACACCTGCTTCTACATATGACATTCATGCCTGGTCACTTTAATAGGACCATTCTACTGCACCGCTCACAAGCCTGAAGATTAAGGGGCATCACATGAGCATCAGCACACTTAAGACCTCTGAGGTTTGTGAAGGTACCTGTGTAAGGTACCTTCTGTTGCTGGCCTGTCGCCCCAATCACATTTGAAGGTTCATTATCGATCAAAGCTAATTGTTGATTTAACACAGCAAACGTAGCCCCGGTGTCTACAAGAAATTCTATATTTGTGTCTTCCTTCCCCAGCTTCATTATAACTGGGGATTGGCCAGGGTTCAACCCACCAGTCCCCCCAATGTTCTATTTCTAATTCAGCAAGGCATGGGAGGTGTGTCCCTCCTCCCTTTTCAGTCTGGGACACTGCCTTTTTCCGTGCTCTTCCTGTTTACAAAAACCACAATGATTAGCCCCTACTCTATTATCAGGGGCCCTCAATTTACAACCCTGAAAGCAATCTTTTCACAGACCTTGAGGTTTTCCATTGCCCTGATAGTTTCCTTTCCCTAAGGCTGCAATGGTTGCATGACTAGTTGTTTGACTGAATTTTTCCCTGTCATTAGTGTCTCTGTTTTGGTACACCTTCCATGTTTCCTCAAAAAGCTTTTCAATATCTCTCTGCCAGTGGCCTGAATACCAAAGGGGTTTTTTGGGGAAAAAAAAAGAAACAGCATGCTCAGATCCCATATGTCAAAATATAGCATACCTTTTGTCTCATATATATATATATACACATATATACACACAGACACACACAGAGAGATATATCACTCCTTAGTGTATGGACTAATCCCTATAAAGCTCTTGAGGTCATCCCTTCCATGATGTCGGGCTCCATCTCTTGTAGCAGTCTTTCAGAGCAGGAGAGATGGTGTGCAGTGTTGGATTGTTGCCTGCTGAAGACACCACGGAACTCGTCCGGTCACTGCTGAGCTGGTCTGGTTTCGTCAAAGTTCATTCTTTGTTGGGATGATGACCAGAGGGAAGTCAGGGCCAGTCGCTGGTGACCTGAAGACGTCTAGTTGGGGGGCTATTAAAGTGCTACATAGCAGGCAAAAGCATACAACTGAGTTCATTGGCTGTTTTCCCCCAAAATCAAATCCCCTCCGTACCAGAGAGGCTTTAACCACTTGGCTTGCTTAATTGCAGCACATTTCACATTCATGAATATCCTGGGCAATAGTGTCCATTGTTAAGCCCACCCCTCGATCACAAGCCCATCTCTATGTTGCATCTCTGCCCAGATGGTCTGAAGTGTCATGGGCCCACCGGGCCAAAAATAATTCACCCTCCTGTTGCCAATCTAAGTCCATCTGAGACACTTCAATCCTAGCAGTTTTATCCACTTGTTGGTTGTTCTGGTGGTCCTCAGTGGCCCGACTCTTGGCTACATGAGCATCTACATGGTGTACCTTGACCACCAGGTTCTGCACCCGGGCAGCAATAACTTGCCACACGACAGCAGCTCTGATGGGTTCACCTCTGCTTTGCCAGTTGCTCTGCTTCCATTGCTGCAAGCACCCCCACAGGGCATTTCTTACCATCCATGAATCAGTACAGAAATAAAGGCAGGAAGATGCAGAAATGAGGCCTACAGTACTCTTACCAGTTTTCCATCTATTACAGATTCTTCTCCAGTGAGAAAACCTCCAAGATTTTTATACTTGAGGCCCCCCAACACACCCACACACCTGTTTTTTTCCACGCCAGGAACACCACAGCTAGACCAACAGGACTAAAAACCCTCCACAAGCAGGGTTTCATAACTTGTCTCAGGCAATGGCTCATTCAGATTGGTGCTGCAGCAGGTGCAAAGCATTCGTGGTGGGCAGAGACAGGTGAGAAGAGACTAAAATGAGGAAATAGTTGGGGTGGAGAGCTTTGGGGAGGGGGTTGCTAGGAGGGGATAGAGGAATGGGAGAGGAGAGTCAAAATCTTGATTTTGCCATGAGTGTGCTTTGCTACATGAGGTAAGTCAGTGAATCCTCCTGTGCTTCCAGTTATAACAGAAATCTATAAAATGAAGCTCCTTCCCCCCCCGCCCCCAGACAAAGTGAGGTTTAATCTGCAGGTAGATGTCAAACACCCTGTTCTACCCTGCATAACCTGCTGAAATCAAGGGCTTCTACGTTATCAACACAAAGACATCTGCAGACTGAAAGAAGAAGGCATCGGAGACTGATGAGACCGGCAGAAATCAAAAATCATAGAATCATAGAATCATAGAATAGTAAGGGTTGGAAAGGACCTCAAGATCATCGAGTTCCAACCCCCCTGCCATGGGCAGGGACACCTCCCACTAAACCATGCCATCCAAGGCTATGTCCAACTGCACCTTGAACGCCGCCAGGGATGAAGCATCCACAACCTCCCTGGGCAACCCATTCCACGGCCCCACCACCCTCACAGTAAAGAATTTCTTCCTCAGATCCAATCTAAACCTCCCCTGTTTAAGTTTAAACCCATTACCGCTTGTCCTCTCACCACAGTCCCTAATGAAGAGTCCCTCCCCAGCATCCCTATAGGCCCCCTTCAGGTATTGGAAGGCTGCTATGAGGTCTCCACGCAGCCTTCTCTTCTCCAGGCTGAACAGCCCCAATTTTCTCAGCCTATCTTCATAGGAGAGCTGCTCCAGTCCCCTGATCATCCTCGTGGCCCTCCTCTGCACTTGTTCTAACAGTTCCATGTCCTTTTTATGTTGAGGACACCAGAACTGCACACAATACTCCAAGTGAGGTCTCACGAGAGCAGAGTAAAGGGGCAGGAGCACCTCCCTCGACCTGCTGGTCACGCTCCTTTTGATGCAGCCCAGGATACGGTTGGCCTTCTGGGCTGCAAGCGCACACTGCCGGCTCATGTTCATTTTTTCATCAACCCACACCCCCAACAGAGAGCACTGTTTTGTTATTCATCACTATGGTTTATTATTTGGAAATACTATTTTTTAACTCAGTTCAGAATGCCACAGAGCACATATATACCCAAGCAAAACCGGCCTCACTTCCACAGCAGGTTAAGGAACAACCATCCCTTTCCCTTTTTACCAATGCTCTGTTTCAAAATGGTTCAGTGCAATCCTCAGTTGGTGTCATCCCTCAGAGATTTCTTACCCCTCAGGTGAAATTCAGAGAGTAAATTCAGGTGTAAACCGGTTTATTCTTCCATGCTGGTAGCATAGCTGGTAAAGAGCACGAGATTCATGTCCCGTTCCCAGCTCTGACTTCTTAAGTGACTTTCAAAAACAAACTTCACCTCTCTCTGCCTTCATTTCCCCTTCCGTAAAATGGAAATAACAATGCCTAATTGTTGAAAGAGTCCCTTCAAAGATCTGTGTGTTATTCTAACAGCAAACTGTTGTATAAACTAGTAACGTAATACAGTGGATTTCTTTAAAAGGTGATATTCCTGTTGCAGCCATATTGCACAACCCAGAAAGTACAAATAACAGGTCCTAATTAAGAGACTGGATTACTTAATAATTTACAGGAAGACAGATTTTGTACATATAAAATTACCTAAAATAATCACAGAGCGCTGCTCTGTGACCATCATGCATCTGCATGCGATTCAAATAAATTTTTTGCTGCCAGTGGTTTGAACACAAATGTTACCGACAAACCTCGGTCAAGAAAAACCTCTTAACACCAATAGAGTGTTAAAAGGGAGGCATTCTTTTATTACAGCGCTGGATGCATGGGGGATCTCTCCTCCCTACGTGCATGCCTAGGATCAAACTTTACAGGTATTTATCCATAAGACTGTTACCTATTCATACATTCCATTCTACATCCTTATTTTAATTGGTTATAACAAATGCGCT
This sequence comes from Amazona ochrocephala, assembly GCA_039720435.1. Classification (NCBI taxonomy): domain Eukaryota; kingdom Metazoa; phylum Chordata; class Aves; order Psittaciformes; family Psittacidae; genus Amazona; species Amazona ochrocephala. Next base: position 61,280,081 of record CM077882.1, read on the forward strand.
TCGCATGCTAATTACAACACATGCGCACAAGCTTGTTCTATTGCTCAAAATTCAGTCTGGGGTATAATCTGAGTAGGGGGCTATGGAGTCAGAGGTCGTGATCTCCACCTGCCAGAAATACCCTTCACATACTTCGAGGGTTTTCTTCTCGTTTTCTTGCCAAGCTAAACTAGTCACATGGTGTTTCTCATTTATCCTGGAAGAATGCCGATTTGCTTACTCTGAGAATCCTTGAAAAGGGAACTAATATTGCAGAAATTCTAAACCCCAAATCTTGTAGTTGCAATTGATTTTGTTCCAGCTCCATGGTTACACCAAAGGGGCCGAGGGGGGGGGGGGGGAGGGAAGAAAATGTTGATCTCTGCTTCCAATTTTTCTAACAGATTCCTTCCTAATAATGATTTGGGGGTATTTGGCATCTATCAAAATGTATGCATCCCTATCATTTTACCCATTTTGTATCGGAGAGGTTGCATGTATGGTACCTTCTGTTGCTGGCCTGTCACCCCAATCACACTTAAAGGTTCATTATCGATCAAAGCTAATTGTTGATTTAATACAGCACACGTAGCCCCGGTGTCTACTAGAAATTCTATATTTGTGTCTTCCTTCTCCAGCTTCATTACAACCGGTGGATTGGCCGGGCTTCAACCCTCAGGTCCCCCCAATGCTCTATTTCTAATTCAGCAAGGCATGGGTGGTGTGTCCCATCAGAGGTACCAGCACTCCCAAGAGTTGCAGGAACTGGCTGCATTCAGGGAATGATTTTTATTGTATTACGGAGATCCTGCTTTTCACTCTCCTCCAAATTCTGCTTACTAGCTGGGCCACAGTTGAGCGGGCAGGGCTGTGATGCACCCCAGCACCTGTGACTGAGCAGGGGACGCATCACAATGGGGGATGGATATGAGGGTGCCAGCAGGCTGCAGTGCCCCAGTACGGCCTGGGGCAGCAGTGAGTGCGCGTACAAGGGGGAGGCTGGGCTGGACAAGGGCTGGGGCAGAAACGTGGGCCGCTGGGGGTGGGTGCTCACCCTGCATCGAAACCCTGGCTGCGAGCGCCTTGGGCAGGGCTCGCTGCTGCTGGCCCCGGGCCTGGGTGCAGGCCTTGCTGCCTCCCAGCTGCCTCGTTCCCTCTCCTGCCTGTCCCCAGCTCTCTGCGGCTCCTGTCCCCGCTCCCCCCGCCACCAGCTCCCTTCCTCCTTCCGTCCCTCCCAGACCCACTAAATTCCTTCTTTCTCCTGCAGGCCATGGCTGTCACAAGGCTCTTACTCTGGGTTCTGCAAACCCTATTCTTGATCATGCTTATGGTCAGTGATGAGCTGGATGAAGCCACACGTGACCGCATGAAGCAGCGTTCGGAGATGCTTAGCAAGGAGATGGCTCGGATGCTGCAGGAGCTGCAGCAGCAGCTCGAGGAGCAGAAGAGAACAGAACAAAATTATGTGGCCTGGAGCGGCCTGCTCTCTGCTGCCTTGTGGAACTGGAAATTCTGGGCGACTGCTGGCTTCCTGCTCCGCCTGATTGTTGGGCTCTGCTGCTGCTTTAGCAAAAGAAGCCCTGAGCTGGGCAGCAGCATCAGCAGTGAAGAGGAGGAAGACAGCGAAGAGGAGGAAGACAGCAAAGAGGAGGAAGACAGTGAAGAGGAGGAAGGCAGTGAAGAAGAAGACGCTGCTGGCGCGGCAGATTTGGCCACGTACTTTGCAATACGCAACAAGTGGTCGTCAGGCGAACTGTGGGACTGGAGTGAGCAGGTGAATGCGGTGGTGAAAATCCTCCTCTTTGCTTGCCAACGGTCCAATTTCTTGTCAATGGGTTTCTTTCCGAAGCTGGGACCAGCCATTGGGGTGGGCAGCGCCTTTGATTGCTGGAGTCCCCAGGAAGACGAGCCTATCTACCGTATGCTCGTGTGCCTGAAGCCCCCCCATGGCCACACCTTCTGCCTGGAGCCAGGCACCGTGGCAGACAAGTCCCGCATCCGTGTGGAGCTGGAGTGCACATGCACTGCTCAGCCGACGGTGAGGCCCATGCTGTGCTTCCTTCACAACTCCAAGGAGCAGCTCAGGAAGAAGAAGCCCAGCCTCCTGCACACCCTCTGCACGGCCTCCTATCTAGATGTGCACAAAACTGCTCGCTGGTTCCAGGATTTGGTGAGGGAAAACAAGGCAATCGTGCGCCTGTTACGTTCACGTTACTGCCTTCTGACTGTGCTGCCCTCCAGACGCTCCTGCAAAGTAGAAATCAAACATATCTCTGGGATAACCATGCTCATTGAGATGAGCCTCGCCGTGCAGCTAGGAGACTCAGACATCTTCATGAGCAGCCAGGGGAGAGAGCATATCATCATCCCAAGCACAACGTGGACATTGAACTGTGCCTACGCAGAGGCAAAGTTCTTGTGGCTGATGTTCAATCAGACCCCAGACGATACCTTGCTCAGCTGCCTGCAAGTCTGCACCCACATGCTGGTGGGCACAGGCTTTTCCAGGTATACCTTGAAGACAGTGGTGATGCACCTCCTGACCACCACACCCCTGTCAGGATGGCGCAGAACAGATTTCCTGCTGCGGCTGGGTGACATCATGAGATATCTGTGCTGCTGCTTGGAGGAGAAACGCCTCAACCACTTCTTCTTTGGCAATGAGAAGATTCCTGAGGAGATCGTCTTGCCCCCAGCCTTGGAAAGAGCCGAGCCATTCAACCTCTTCCAGCATCTGGCGCAGGACCCGGCTGCCCATGAGCAGGCAATGCGTGAGTTCGAGGAGCTGCAACACTGGCTTACAGTACAGCTGTTCTTCTAGGGGCACTGAAAGTGGCCTTCATGCAGAGAGCCGAGTTTTAACCAAGTATAAGGGTTGGCCACTACAGGATAAAGTTCTAAATTAATAAAGCTTTATTTTATCGATAGCTCTTAAGTCTTGTATTAATCAATAACTTTTCTCATCCTCTTTCCGGATTGGCAAAATGGGGGTGTTATATTTTCTTACCGGTTGTGCTCTGGACTTTAGTCTTCCTTGGAATGGTTTGGCATGCTTTCCCTTACCCGGTATTCTGCTGCCCCACACTCCGTGATAGCCTTTATCCAAGATGTCCAAGGGAACCTGCTTTGTCACCTGTGGCTGGATGAGAGCTAAACTTCATATTTTGATTAATTCGTTGTCTCTAACTTTAATTTGCATTTCACCATTTTTAAACTTGATTTCTCCTTCCAATTTTTCTAACAGATTCCTTCCTAATAATGATTTGGGGGTATTTGGCATCTATCAAAATGTATGCATCCCTATCATTTTACCCATTTTGTATCGGAGAGGTTGCATGTATGGTACCTTCTGTTGCTGGCCTGTCGCCCCAATCACATTTGAAGGTTCATTATCGATCAAAGCTAATTGTTGATTTAACACAGCAAACGTAGCCCTGGTGTCTACAAGAAATTCTATATTTGTGTCTTCCTTCCCCAGCTTCATTATAACTGGGGATTGGCCAGGGTTCAACCCACCAGTCCCCCCAATGTTCTATTTCTAATTCAGCAAGGCATGGGAGGCGTGTCCCTCCTCCCTTTTCAGTCTGGGACACTGCCTTTTTCCGTGCTCTTCCTGTTTACAAAAACCACAATGATTAGCCCCTACTCTATTATCAGGGGCCCTCAATTTACAACCCTGAAAGCAATCTTTTCACAGACCTTGAGGTTTTCCATTGCCCTGATAGTTTCCTTTCCCTAAGGCTGCAATGGTTGCATGACTAGTTGTTTGACTGAATTTTTCCCTGTCATTAGTGTCTCTGTTTTGGTACACCTTCCATGTTTCCTCAAAAAGCTTTTCAATATCTCTCTGCCAGTGGCCTGAATACCAAAGGGGTTTTTTGGGGAAAAAAAAAAGAAACAGCATGCTCAGATCCCATATGTCAAAATATAGCATACCTTTTGTCTCATATATATATATACACATATATACACACAGACACACACAGAGAGATGTATCATTCCTTAGTGTATGGACTAATCCCTATAAAGCTCTTGAGGTCATCCATTCCATGATGTCGGGCTCCATCTCTTGTAGCAGTCTTTCAGAGCAGGAGAGATGGTGTGCAGTGTTGGATTGTTGCCTGCTGAAGACACCACGGAACTCGTGCGGTCACTGCTGAGCTGGTCTGGTTTCGTCAAAGTTCATTCTTTGTTGGGATGATGACCAGAGGGAAGTCAGGGCCAGTCGCTGGTGACCTGAAGACGTCTAGTTGGTGGGCTATTAAAGTGCTACATAGCAGGCAAAAGCATACAACTGAGTTCATTGGCTGTTTTCCCCCAAAATCAAATCCCCTCCGTACCAGAGAGGCTTCAACCACTTGGCTTGCTTAATTGCAGCACATTTCACATTCATGAATATCCTGGGCAATAGTGTCCATTGTTAAGCCCACCCCTCGATCACAAGCCCATCTCTATGTTGCATCTCTGCCCAGATGGCCTGAAGTGTCATGGGCCCACCGGGCCAAAAGTAATTCACCCTTCTGTTGCCAATCTAAGTCCATCTGAGACACTTCAATCCTAGCAGTTTTATCCACTTGTTGGTTGCTCTGGTGTTCCTCAGTGGCCCGACTCTTGGCTACATGAGCATCTACATGGTGTACCTTGGCCACCAGGTTCTGCACCCGGGCAGCAATAACTTGCCACACGACAGCAGCTCTGATGGGTTCACCTCTGCTTTGCCAGTTGCTCTGCTTCCATTGCTGCAAGCACCCCCACAGGGCATTTCTTACCATCCATGAATCAGTACAGAAATAAAGGCAGGAAGATGCAGAAATGAGGCCTACAGTACTCTTACCAGTTTTCCATCTATTACAGATTCTTCTCCAGTGAGAAAACCTCCAAGATTTTTATACTTGCTGCCCCCCAACACACCCACACACCTGTTTTTTTCCACGCCAGGAACACCACAGCTAGACCAACAGGACTAAAAACCCTCCACAAGCAGGGTTTCATAACTTGTCTCAGGCAATGACTCATTCAGATTGGTGCTGCAGCAGGTGCAAAGCATTCGTGGTGGGCAGAGACAGGTGAGAAGAGACTAAAAATGAGGAAATAGTTGGGGTGGAGAGCTTTGGGGAGGGGGTTGCTAGGAGGGGATAGAGGAATGGGAGAGGAGAGTCAAAATCTTGATTTTGCCATGAGTGTGCTCTGCTACATGAGGTAAGTCAGTGAATCCTCCTGTGCTTCCAGTTATAACAGAAATCTATAAAATGAAGCTCCTTCCCCCCCCGCCCCCAGACAAAGTGATGTTTAATCTGCAGGTAGATGTCAAACACCCTGTTCTACCCTGCATAACCTGCCGAAATCAAGGGCTTCTACGTTATCAACACAAAGACATCTGCAGACTGAAAGAAGAAGGCATCGGAGACTGATGAGACCGGCAGAAATCAAAAATCATAGAATCATAGAATCATAGAATAGTAAGGGTTGGTAAGGACCTCAAGATCATCAAGTTCCAACCCCTCTGCCATGGGCAGGGACACCTCCCACTAAACCATGCCATCCAAGGCTATGTCCAACCACACCTTGAACGCCGCCAGGGATGAAGCATCCACAACCTCCCTGGGCAACCCATTCCAGGGCCTCACCACCCTCACAGTAAAGAATTTCTTCCTCAGATCCAATCTAAACCTCCCCTGTTTAAGTTTAAGCCCATTACCCCTTGTCCTCTCACCACAGTCCTAATGAAGAGTCCCTCCCCAGCATCCCTATAGGCCCCCTTCAGGTATTGGAAGGCTGCTATGAGGTCTCCACGCAGCCTTCTCTTCTCCAGGCTGAACAGCCCCAATTTTCTCAGCCTATCTTCATAGGAGAGCTGCTCCAGTCCCCTGATCATCCTCGTGGCCCTCCTCTGCACTTGTTCTAACAGTTCCATGTCCTTTTTATGTTGAGGACACCAGAACTGCACACAATACTCCAAGTGAGGTCTCACGAGAGCAGAGTAAAGGGGCAGGAGCACCTCCCTCGACCTGCTGGTCACGCTCCTTTTGATGCAGCCCAGGATACGGTTGGCCTTCTGGGCTGCAAGCGCACACTGCCGGCTCATGTTCATTTTTTCATCAACCCACACCCCCAACAGAGAGCACTGTTTTGTTATTCATCTCTATGGTTTATTGTTTGGAAATACTATTTTTTAACTCCGTTCAGAATGCCACAGAGCACATATATACCCAAGCAAAACCGGCCTCACTTCCACAGCAGGTTAAGGAACAACCATCCCTTTCCCTTTTCACCAATGCTCTGTTTCAAAATGATTCAGTGCAATCCTCAGTTGGTGTCATCCCTCAGAGATTTCTTACCCCTCAGGTGAAATTCAGAGAGTAAATTCAGGTGTAAACCGGTTTATTCTTCCATGCTGGTAGCATAGCTGGTAAAGAGCACGAGATTCATGTCCCGTTCCCAGCTCTGACTTCTTAAGTGACTTTCCAAAACAAACTTCACCTCTCTCTGCCTTCATTTCCCCTTCCGTAAAATGGAAATAACAATGCCTAATTGTTGAAAGAGTCCCTTCAAAGATCTGTGCGTTATTCTAACAGCAAACTGTTGTATAAACTAGTAATGTAATACAGTGGATTTCTTTAAAAGGTGATATTCCTGTTGCAGCCTTATTGCACAACCCAGAAAGTACAAATAACAGGTCCTAATTAAGAGACTGGATTACTTAATAATTTACAGGAAGACAGATTTTGTACATATAAAATTACCTAAAATAATCACAGAGCGCTGCTCTGTGACCATCATGAATCTGCATGCGATTCAAATAAATTTTTTGCTGCCAGTGGTTTGAATACAAATGTTACCGACAAACCTCGGTCAAGAAAAACCTCTTAACACCAATAGAGTGTTAAAAGGGAGGCATTCTTTTATTACAGCGCTGGATGCATGGGGGATCTCTCCTCCCTGCGTGCATGCCTAGGATCAAACTTTACAGGTATTTATCCATAAGACTGTTACCTATTCATACATTCCATTCTACATCCTTATTTTAATTGGTTATAACAAATGCGCTTCGCATGCTAATTACAACACATGCGCACAAGCTTGTTCTATTGCTCAAAATTCAGTCTGGGGTATAATCTGAGTAGGGGGCTATGGAGTCAGAGGTCATGATCTCCACCTGCCAGAAATACCCTTCACCCACTTCGAGGGATTTCTTCTCATTTTCTTGCCAAGCTAAACTAGTCACATGGTGTTTCTCATTTATCCTGGAAGAATGCCGATTTGCTTACTCTGAGAATCCTTGAAAAGGGAACTAATATTGCAAAATTCTAAACCCCAAATCTTGTAGTTGCAATTGATTTTGTTCCAGCTCCATGGTTACACCAAAGGGGCCGAGGGGGGGTGGGGGGAGGGAAGAAAATGTTGATCTCTGCTTCCAATTTTTCTAACAGATTCCTTCCTAATAATGATTTGGGCGTATTTGGCATCTATCAAAATGTATGCATCCCTATCATTTTACCCATTTTGTATCGGAGAGGTTGCATGTATGGTACCTTCTGTTGCTGGCCTGTCGCCCCAATCACACTTAGAGGTTCTTTATCGATCAAAGCTAATTGTTGATTTAATACAGCAAACGTAGCCCCGGTGTCTACTAGAAATTCTATATTTGTGTCTTCCTTCCCCAGCTTCATTACAACCGGTGAATTGGCCGGGCTTCAACCCTCGGGTCCCCCCAGTGTTCTATTTCTAATTCAGCAAGGCATGGGAGGTGTGTCCCATCAGAGGTACCAGCACTCCCAAGAGTTGCAGGAATTGGCTGCATTCAGGGAATGATTTTTATTGTATTACGGAGATCCTGCTTTTCACTCCCCTCCAAATTCTGCTTACTAGCTGGGCTGCGGTTGGGCGGGCGGGGCTGTGATGCACCCCAGCGCCTGTGACTGAGCAGGGGACGCATCACAATGGGGGATGGATATGAGGGTGCCAGCAGGCTGCAGTGCCCCAGTATGGCCTGGGGCAGCAGTGAGTACGCATGCAGGGGAGAGGCTGGGCTGGACAAGGGCTGGGGCAGAAACGTGGGCCCCTGGGGGTGGGTGCTCACCCTGCATCGAAACCCTGGCTGCGAGCACCTTGGGCAGGGCTCGCTGCTGCTGGCACCGGGCCTGGGTACAGGCCTTGCTGCCTCCCAGCTGCCTCGTTCCCTCTCCTGCCTGTCCCCAGCTCTCTGCGGCTCCTGTCCCCGCTCCCGCCATCACCAGCTCCCTTCCTCCTTCCCTCCCTCCCAGACCCACTAAATTCCTTCTTTCTCCTGCAGGCCATGGCTGTCACAAGGCTCTTACTCTGGGTTCTGCAAACCCTATTCTTGATCATGCTTATGGTCAGTGATGAGCTGGATGAAGCCACACGTGACCGCATGAAGCAGCGTTCGGAGATGCTTAGCAAGGAGATGGCTCGGATGCTGCAGGAGCTGCAGCAGCAGCTCGAGGAGCAGAAGAGAACAGAACAAAATTATGTGGCCTGGAGCGGCCTGCTCTCTGCTGCCTTGTGGAACTGGAAATTCTGGGCGACTGCTGGCTTCCTGCTCCGCCTGATTGTTGGGCTCTGCTGCTGCTTTAGCAAAAGAAGCCCTGAGCTGGGCAGCAGCATCAGCAGTGAAGAGGAGGAAGACAGCGAAGAGGAGGAAGACAGCGAAGAGGAGGAAGACAGCGAAGAGGAGGAAGACAGTGAAGAAGAGGACGCTGCTGGCGCGGCAGATTTGGCCACGTACATTGCAATACGCAACAAGTGGTCGCCAGGTGAACTGTGGGACCGGAGTGAGTGGGTGCATGTGGTGGTGGAAAACCTCCTCTTTGCTTGCCAACAGTCCAATCTCTTGTCAATGGGTTTCTGTCCGGGGCTGGGACCAGCCATTGGGGTGGGCAGCGCCTTTGATTGCTGGAGTCCCCAGGAAGACGAGCCTATCTACCGTATGCTCATGTGCCTGAAGCCCCCCCATGGCCACACCTTCTGCCTGGAGCCAGGCACCGTGGCAGACAAGTCCCGCATCCGTGTGGAGCTGGAGTGCACATGCACTGCTCAGCTGATGGTGAGGCCCATGCTGTGCTTCCTTCACAACTCCAAGGAGCAGCTCAGGAAGGAGCAGAAGCCCAGCCTCCTGCACACCCTCTGCACGGCCTCCTATCTAGATGTGCACAAAACTGCTCGCTGGTTCCAGGATTTGGTGAGGGAAAACAAGGCAATCGTGCGCCTGTTACGTTCACGTTACTGCCTTCTGACTGTGCTGCCCTCCAGACGCTCCTGCAAAGTAGAAATCAAACATATCTCTGGGATAACCATGCTCATTGAGATGAGCCTCGCCGTGCAGCTAGGAGACTCAGACATCTTCATGAGCAGCCAGGGGAGAGAGGATATCTTCATCCCAAGCACAACGTGGACATTGAACTGTGCCTACGCAGAGGCAAAGTTCTTGTGGCTGATGTTCAATCAGACCCCAGACGATACCTTGCTCAGCTGCCTGCAAGTCTGCACCCGCATGCTGGTGGGCACAGGCTTTTCCAGCTATACCTTGAAGACAGTGGAGATGCACCTCCTGACCACCACACCCCTGTCAGGATGGCGCAGAACAGATTTCCTGCTGCGGCTGGGTGACATCATGAGATATCTGCGCTGCTGCTTGGAGGAGAAACACCTCAACCACTTCTTCTTTGGCAATGAGAAGATTCCTGAGGAGATCGTCTTGCCCCCAGCCTTGGAAAGAGCCGAGCCATTCAACCTCTTCCAGCATCTGGCACAGGACCCGGCTGCCCATGAGCAGGCAATGCGTGAGTTCAAGGAGCTGCAACAACTGCTTATAATACAGCTGTTCTTCTAGGGGCACTGAAAGTGGCCTTCGTGCAGAGAGCCGAGTTTGTAGAGTTCACAGCTGAGGACAGATGAGGGCCAGCTCATGCAGGAGGGAGATGAAGGACAGAGTGCAGGACACTTCAAGGAAAGGAAGAACCTCATGCAGTGGACCTCCACCAAGAGCGGCAGCATTCTCTTCTCGATGGTTTTGAGATAGCAGCCGTTGACAACTACAGCGGTGACAAAGACGACTTTCCCCCTGCTTTCTCCTCTCACTGGCTGCAGCCAGAATGGCATTTCACATGGGCCAAACTCTTGGTGGCAGCTCCGGCTGTGCAGGGACCAAGCGAGAGGCACCGCTGATATGCCCCCGTGTGTTCGCTGGGGTCCGGACGGAGAATCTATGCGTGCTGGACCCTCCCCAGGGAGCTGGTGCCTCAGAACTGAGCACGCTGGGCACGGAGAACACCCTGCTCTAGCAGCAGTGGGAATTCCTGCCTCACCTTTCCTCCACAGCAAAAGCACGCTCTGGGGAGTGGGACCCAGATGCAGCTGAAGAGCCCACTGGGCAGGAGCCTGGCAACAGAGACTCCTTGTACTACCTGGACAGTGAACTCCTTTCCTCTTTGAGAGGGTCCATTCCCTCTGGGAGCTGTCTCTTGTGCAAAGATGCCAATAAATCTCTCCTGTTACACCCAAACAAACACAGCTTCTGTGAGGGTGTGGGCTATGGAAAGGGCTCTGCTTGATGGTCAGGCTGATGGGGGCTCTGCTTGATGGTCAGCTCCACAGAATCATAGATTCATAGAACAGTAACAGTTGGAAAGGACCTTAACATAATTTAGTTCCAAGCCCTCCGCCATGGGCAGGAACGCCTCACCCCAGACCGTGTCGCCCAGGGCTCCGTCCAACCTGGCCTTGAACACTGCAGGGATGGAGCATTTGCCTCTTCTTTGAGCAACCTGCTTCAGTGCCTCTTGTAGGTAGCTAGGGCTTGGCGGTCGGAAGATGTCGCGCTGTAACGGAAAGACAGAGCCCCTCTCCAGGTAGCTGATAGCGTTTAGCTTGAGACGTAAGCAGACGGAAGTGACGTTGTAAACCAAAGCTATATAATGCGGTGTCACTCTGCAATAAACGCCATTTGCCGTCCACCACATTGGTGTCTGCGTGCTGATGGACCCCGCGATCACGAGTAGGTGATTGCCTGTGCTGTTTCCTGAACCAGGTCACCGTGCCTCGCAGAGGCAACAAGTGGTGCCGAAACCCGGGAATCTCGCCTGGACGGGTGTGCGGTGGCCGGAGCGGCAGGACCAGCCCGGCAGGGAGGACGCTCCCCGACCTGCAAGGACGATGGAGGCCCTTGTGAAGGTTGTATCAGAATTACATAAGCAATGGGGTATTGATTGTAAACCTAAAGATTTTACTCTCGCCGTTGCGAGACTTTTGCAGATTGGGGTCATTGACCAGGCGGTGGATATTCTCCACCCAGAAGTGTGGGCTAAATGCACCACAGCATTAGCCGAGGAGACGATGTCCTCGGGTTGTGGGAAAAATCTTAAGTCGTGGGGGAAAGTTAAACAAGCTCTGCAAAAGGCCATGCAGGAGCAGGACACCTGGAAGGCGGCGAGGGACTGTTTGTTGGTTACCCCCAAATTGGGAGTCGGGGCAGCCACGCAGACTCCGCGCCCACCAGATGATGGCACTTTTACTGAGTCTAAAGACTCGCGGGAGGGCGCTATGCCCCCCGATTCCCAGAACCCCGACTCGCTTGCGGTGGGACAAAACCGCGCAAAATCCTTCTGGGGCGGGCTTGTTGAAGAGGCCAAGAGTGCCGTGGAGAAATCAGAGCCCAAAGACGCCTGGGCTAGACCACCGCCCTATGCACCCCAAGATGGCGCCGAGCGGCAAGGGGAAGGGCGGGGCAAAGATGCCCCCTGCGGGAACAAGGAGGAAGCGCTGGCACTAACAAGCACGGATAAACAGGGAGGGGAGGGAAGCGCGAGTACGGGGCGGACAGCCAATCAGAACGACCGTCCGGAAATATGCCCTTGTAAGGCACACGCCCCCCCCACTGACAGGCGGGGCGAGCAGAGAGGGGCGGGAATGCCCGCCTGCAAGGGAAGCGGGCGGGGCCGGAGCCCGAGTAACAGGCGGGGCAAGCAGAGAGGGGGGGGAAGGCCCGCCTGCAAGGGAAGCGGGTGGGGCCGGAGTAAAGAAAGAGCACGGCCCCCTTGCGGAGCCTGCAAGGGAAGTGGGCAGAGCCAGAGCCCGAGAAGCGGGCGGGGCCGGAGCCCAGTAAAAAAGTTGCGGAGCCCGGAAGCAGCCAGTCAGTCAAGTTCCGACTCTGAATCAGACACTGGCTGGGAGGAGTGGGTCACAGCCGGCCTAGACTCAGAGGAGAATGATACATGCGAAACATGCATATACAGACTTAATAGCCAAGTCATTCCTACCCATACTAACAAGACACCTAAAAAGAAAAACACCTCTTTTACGGACTGGAAACAAATAAAGACAGCATGTGCTGAATGGGTCCCACCGACCACGTTAGCGTTCCCGGTCCGAGTGACGGATGGAGGCCAAAGTATTTTTTCACCAGTAAATCCTAAAGACATACAAGCAATTGTTAAAGCAATTGCAGACAAGGGGCTTAATTCTGCCATGGTTTCTACTCTTATAGATGGGGTTTTCGGAGGAGATGACATGCTCCCGTTTGACATAAGACGTATTTGCAAAATTATTTTTGATGGAGCAGGGATAATTGTTTTCAAACAAGAATGGGAAGATAACTGTGTGAAACAATTGGCCCGCATACCTGGAAAGCGCCACCCGTTACGTGGCTCCAGTTTACCGCACCTAATGGGTACGGATCCAACAATGCTTACCCCCCAGGAACAAGCTCAAGGCCTACAGGCTGAGGAAGTCAGGGCAACAACTCGTGCAGCTAGGGATGCTATTCACACAACTACTAGAACTATTGTAAAGCCATCACCATGGTCCACAATAAAACAAAACGAAAGTGAGAGCTTTACGCAATTTGTAGATCGTCTCCAAGCGGCGGTCGATTCCTCGACCCTGCCTCCAGAAGCCAAAGACCCAGTTATTGCGGACTGTTTGCGTCAACAGTGTAACACAAAAACCAAAGAAATTCTACGATCACTGCCGGTGGGGTCAAGTGTTGCAACCATGATAAAACATGTCGCGAATGAAGAGCAGCTGACCCCGCTTCAGGCAGCTGCTACAGTAATGGCTACTGTAATGACATGTTCTAAATGTGGCCTGAAAGGCCACGTGGTAGCTAATTGCCCTCAGTTAGGGGAGCCGCCAACAGCACCGCCCCCCCGTAAAAACCTAACCAAAGGACCATGTTGGGTTTGTGGACGGACAGGACATTTCGCCAGGGAATGCACCCATAAAGCTCAACCCCAGGGAAACGGGAGGGGGAGAGGGCGTTCGGGCCGCACACGGCCCTCTCCCACTTGGGACATGAGGCGGCCCAACTATGCCAACCCCAGATGGAGCGAAACACTCCCAAACCCGCTGCCCCCTCGAGAAGCGACCCACTTTACGGTTCAGCCGACGGTTCAGTCAACTGTGCCCCTATCCCACGAACAGCAAGGGCAACTCTATGGGGGCGAGACCCTAGGGTGGCCTTGGTAATAAAGTGCGACAACCCACCAGTAGTGTGGGGGATCTGTTCTCTCTATAATAGCTCAGATGATACTACTATTAGCATTCCTTTCTTGATAGACACTGGGGCAGATGCTACAGCCCTTTTATAGGGTCCTATATTTTGAGCTAGGACCCCTAGGGCAGTGCCTTGTCTCTCATGTGAAATCAAGCAAAAGGGTTTGGTGGCACCTGGCAGTCCAAGGGCTGAGGCCCTCACTAATTCCTTCTCTCATTCATTCAACGCCTGTTTTGCTTCCCCAGTCCACTGCAATTCCCTCGTTTCTGTTTGCAGCAACTGCTATAGGGGTTTTACTAATATACCATAACTGTAGAGCCAGAGTCAACACTTACCTGCCACCTTGAGAAATGTCCCAAGTTCCTTGAATGTCCTGGGGTTGAGGGGTTTGGCACATCGTTTCTTTGCCCTCTTGGCCGCTTACCAGAAGGTCACCCCAGCCACTCTTGCCTGGAGATTTTGCCCATCATATGTCCTTGGCACCTATGTAGGGGGGAGGTAGAAGAAAAATACACACATATGCATGTGGTCACATACCTGTATGTCTAAAAAGATGTCTCAGCTTTAGACACCAGCCAGTTTAGGTCCTCAAAAGCCATGTGTCACAGTCCAAGGTCCCACTTCAGAGCCCCGGACCAGCCCATTTTATGCCTTCTTGATGCTCAAGGCCCTCCCCATCCCAATTACAGCCTATCCACTCACACCTCTGAGAGAAAACCATCAAAGAGATAATGTTTCCTTTTATGTTTTCTGTCTTTTCCTCCTTTTTCCTCCTTTTGCCATCACCCTAGCCCGAGGCACAGGTTTGGGGTCCGGTCCTTACAGTGCAACCCAGGAAACTACCACTGGTAAAGGGGGAAAGTAAATGAGGAAGCCTGAGCGCAGCCATGCTACGCAAGTGTTCTGAGAGGCTTTTGGGCCTACAGTCCCCAAGAAGGAAAGAGGACACCCTGTAAGGCAGCAAACTGCAAGTGGGAGAGACACGTCAGCTTTTCGGTGTGTATTTTCGCTGGCAGGGATAAGATAAAATGATGCTGCTCTGTAATAAAAGATTCAAGGGTTATTTATGAGTTCTCAGTTCCTTATCCCAGAAACTGAGTTTTCAGTCAACACTTCGATCAGTTCTCAAGACAGAAGAGGTTATTATTTTGTGTTGCAGAAGGATGGACGTCCACAGCCTGAGACAGCCCTCCGGATGCAGAAGCATTGCTCCATCCCTTTCACCCACCCCCCTGGTACTTTTGGGACACCTCTCTTTGGAGACATACAAAGGGTTTAACCACCATCTGAGAACAAAGTCTGAGCCTCTTGCCAGAGACAAGCTACCCAGCAGAAGATGCCTTAAGTTTCGCATGAGTAATGGTCTATTTTTGAGCCATACCCACAAGGATCACACATTCCAAGTCTGCTTAAAACAAATCCCTGTGTTTTCTGCCACAGCAGAAGGGACACGCAGGACCAGCTGCCCAGCAATGCCAATGGGACTTCCTGGGCCACATAAAACCCTGTGCTGATAAGACTCTGCAGTCGTTTGTTTTAAATGCCAGAATATGCTTCAGGAGCTCTGACAGTGGGGGAATAAAAGCAAGCAGTAACCAGCTCCCCTCTCTTCCTTAGCTCCTATAATTGGCTTTACCAGCAGAAGGAAGCACAGCCATCGCCCAAGGACCAGACCCTGCAAGCGCTGGGTGAGACAAGGTCCATTCAGGATCAGTTCAGCTGCTGATGAGCGCAGCACTTCATCCCACTCTCCATCCCCTCCAGCAACAGCTTTTCCCCTGGGAAGTTCCGCCTGAGGCACACTAACATATGCATTACAGAACTCCCCATGCAGCTCTCAGGTAGCAGTACATGAATGTGCTTACTGCATTCACCACTGCTTTTGAATGCAGCTTTACACCTAGCGATTGGTTAAAGGAGAGGAACCATTTGACTGACGTTCCCCACACCAGTCTGTGCCAGCTGGTGTCTCAGCAAGTGCTGCCTTGCTGCAGAGGGACAACTCATTGCAAGTGAAAGCTAAGCTTCAACCACATGTTTGCACTAATCATCCCAGGTAGACTTCAAACCTGGCTAACAGCTAAAAGGGGAGGGACACATTTCTGATGTGCATGACGCTAAAATAGCATTTCCCCTCCTGCTACTGAATCTGCTTGTATAAGAGGAAACATTAATTAGCCTTAACTTCATGTGTCACCTTGCATAGGGGGAATGTCAGCACCTCCTCATGATCATTCAAGTTCCATCCAAACGCTCCCAAAAAAAGAAGGAAATGCCCCATAGCCCTACAAAATTCATCATGAGCTCTATGAGTGATGCACAGTCAGATCTGAAAACATTTGCCTCACAATATCCAGACCTGTGGGACTCACTTTGTCCCACAAAGTGTTCAAAAGGGCCAGCCGCTGGAGCCCAAACCCCTCGAGCCCAGCGCAGCCTCGAGCTCCCAGCCGCAGTCCCACCACATGCTGTGTTGACGCAGAAGTCCCGGACACAGCACACAGACCAATATGATCAGGCTTGTGCCAAAGTTTATTGCGCAGATAGCTCAGTATATATAGGCACTCTACTTGTCTATCGGTAACACACACAAGTCTAATTGGATACATGTATTATTCACACGGCTAAATACCAAATAGGATTCACTCAGTAACAGCTTAATGATTGGTTAACTATGACAGCATATGCTTCAAGGTTACAGTTAACATTCCTTCTCTGCGTATCTCTCTCAGTAGTTTTCCATGCTAACTTTTCCCAAGGCTTCTGCATGTACATGAACTTTAGTAACCCTCAGGCGAGGCCTCAATGCCTGCGGGTCACTACCTTACAATTGTCAAGCAATTGTCTGGATTGCTCACATGCCCATTCACAGTCAAATAGCTCTCCACACATGCTGGGGTGAACACTTGGGAGAACTGAGCTCGGCATTCATTTTGTGTCACCAGCTGCTGTGACACCTTACATCAAACACTGGGAAAGAGCAAGGGAAACATAACCAAGTTTTATGGCTCGTGTGAGCACACTGGTGTTGCAGACAAGATGCCATAAACTCGGGGCATAACTCTGGAGGACTTTCTGCTCTTCTAAGCCACAGACCATTTATTTACCAGGGTTTATATAGTGCTTACATGTGGTATACGCAATCAAGGTGGTGATAAACAATGCCTGCATACACACAAAAGTATATACGTGTGTTCCTGGATCTTCAAGAAAACCAGCTAAAAAAAAGTGGTTCTCAGCAAAGCCAAGCCCCCAGGGAAGGGCTGCTGGGTTTCTCCTGCTGTTCTGAGCAAGGTAACATTTTTCCTATCATTGCAAGGGAGTTAACAGAGAAGCAAAAAGTAATTAAGCCATTATAAGGCAGTGCAGACACATTAGGATCCCAGGTGTTTGGTTAGGAGGGAATTTCTTCAGTATATATGAAATCGTAGTTAAAATTCTCATGTTTTCTGTATGAAATACCAATTCCGTCGTTACTGCAAGATGGGAGGAGGATAGAGAAAAGCAAGGCTGAGCACAGCCAGGAGACAGTGCTAAATAAGCAAAGCCCCTGCTGCAAAGTGCGAAGCTTTAACCAGAGGCAGGACTTCAGCTATGCTCTTTGCCAGGTGACATCCAAGAAATCCTCAGCTTTGGCATGGACTTCCCCTTGCAGAGCTCACCTAAGAGCCCCTCCTGCAGAGGGCTGGGGGAAGCATCACACCCGTGTTTGTGGAGTTGTTTTTATTCAACCAACAAAAGCACAAGCTGTCAGTGCAGTAAAAAGGGCCCCTCACTCCCATGTGCCTTTGCTCTGATGAAATACTGTCAGCCACTATCAACACCCAACAAGCCTCTTCTGATCTGGTGCCAGAAGAAAATGATAGAAATCCACAGGCTGCAAAGGCAGCAACAGGGCTGTGGGATAAACCTGGAGAACTGAAGCTGCGCGGAGGGAGAGGAGGGACAGCCTGAGCCTTTTTTTTAATTCCCCCCTCCCAAAATCACAGACCGGAGCTGGATGCAACCGCTCTGCAAATGCAGCGGGCCCGATTTCTATCCCTGCCACCACACACCTCCCCTGCTGCTCAAAAAAGAAAGGAGAAACATGGTGCGTCTTGCAAACCACAGCAAGTCCAGCTTCACGTTCTGACAAGAGCTCACTGGAAAATCACAGGTGGGAGCACACAGATACACACACAGAAGAGCAGGACGATGCTCTGTCTCTGGGTGATTTTCAGCCACTGATTGATTAATGCACAGTGAGTTACAGTGGCTGGGGCTCACCTACTGACCAGGGTGCTGCTGTCCCAGGGGAAGAGTGCATCGAAAACATGCAGGTTTCCTTTCAAGGTACATAAACCCATCTGCTTCACAAGCTTCAAATACAACATGCTCCCTTGGGCACAAATACGCTTTCCAAACTCTCATGCTTCAGGACTCATCCTAATTAGGAGAGTCTCCTGGACTGCACTACCAACACCGAGGCAGCGACCTGGAGTTTTCTCAGCACGACATTATTTAATACTTACTGCTGAGCATTTGGTGCAATGAAGTGCTGCTGAAACTGATCTGACATTGTAAGACCAAGATAATTGAGAATGGCAGCAGCTCTGTTGCAAGTCTGGTCAGCACTCAGAGCATAGAATCATCGTGGAACAGTAGCATGGTTTGGGTTGGAAGGGACCTTAAAGCTCATCCAGTTCCAACCCCTCTGCCATGGGCAGGGACGCCTTCCACTAAACCAGGCTGCTCCAAGCCCCGTCTAACCTGGCCTTGCACACCACCAGGGATGAGGCAGCCACAACTCCTTTGGGTAACCTGTGCTATTAGAAGGCATAAATAAACAGAGGCTATCTGAGCTGAGATTATAATAAAACATTATACATTGCTCAGCAAACTGATGTCTAGAATACAGCAGAAATCCTGCTAACGGGGAAGACATTGATTTGATTTTTAAGTTTGTTTAAAGCAGTTTTAACACTAAACAAGTAAACATTTATAACTGAATAAATAGTTTTCAGTTTAGTCAAGGAGCATTCAGTTGATGTTGGCATAAATATTCAGTTATGGAAATTATTTGATTGAAATAGATTTTACATGCCATAAATAAACATTGTCTGCGATGAACACACACTCCCAACAAGCGACGCGAATTAGAGAGCCACTGATGCCTAATGCCAGTCTTTGAAAATGTTTTATTTAGAAGCACTTCTGCTCACCACACAGCCAGCCAAATCACATCCGCCTGGGGTTTCCTAGATGCTCGTCTTGCCACATTATTAAACACTTGAAGCAGAAGCGCGGCTACACAGGCAGAACAGTGGGTGCTGCATCTCTGTCCCTGGGAGGTTCACCCAGGTGCTGGGATGGGGCAGGTTTAGCGGGGGACTGTGCCAAAGGAGCAAACAAAATTGTCAATCTGAAGCCTGCAACACTGAGCAGTGCTGCGGAGCCAGCTTGTTTGGTGTTGGCCACCTGCAGAAATTGGGCTGAGAAACCCATGTATGTTACCAAAATCTGCTGTGGTTTCGATGCTAACAGACCTATGGACAGATGCGGGCACAGCAGCAATGCTCTCCCCCAAGCACGGAGCATCGTCCTAGCTCTAAGCATGGCTTTTAGCCACATGAAGTGACACACAGACGCAAGTTAGACTTTTCAATGTATTCATGAATGTTGTGGTTTAAGCTTATAAACCCATGCAGTCGCTCTATCACTCACTCCCCACTCTTTCTTCCCTCTGCTCCTGGAGGGATGGGAAGGAGAATCGAAAGAATGCAACTCCCACAGGTTGAGATAAGAACAGTTTATTAACTAAGGTATAACACAAATCACTACTGCTACCACCAATAATAATAATGACAAAGCAGATACAAGGAAAAGGAGAATACAATAGCTCACCATCAAATATCAAGCCTGACCACCCAGTACACCCCCACCAGTAACAATAATGACAAGGCAAATACAAGGGAAGGATACAATAGCTCACCACCCAGCTCGACCAAGCTGTGCACCCCCACCGGTGCACCCCTCACCGGCTGCACCCTCACCACCCTTCCGGGTCTCTGCTCTCCGTTTCTACCTCCTGGACATGACGTGCTGTGGTATGGAATAATCTCTTTGGTTAGTCTGGGTCAGGTGTGCTGTCTCTCCTTCCTCCCGGCTTCTCCTCCTCCCTAGCAGAGCATGAGACTCACAAAGTCCTTGGCCAGCCTAAACATCACCAAGCAGCAACTGAAAACACTGGTGTTATCAGCACTGTTCTCAGGCCCCAAATCAAAAACACAGCGCTGCACCAGCTACCAAGAAGGAGAAAAAACGACTGCTACTGCTGAACCCAGGACATTCCACCCCTTATTCCATACCATTCACGTCATCCTCAGATCCCACATTTTCAATATACCATCATATATATATATGTATATACATCCACACACATGCCCAGAGGGAGAGAGATCATCCCTCAGTGCATGGACCAATCCCTACAAAGCTGCTTAGTCCATCCAGTCCTTGATGTCAGGCTCCATCTTTTGTAACAGTCTTTCAGAGCAGGAGACTGTGCAGTGTTCACACTTGAATAACCTGGGCAATAGTGTCCATTGCTAAGTCCACCCCTCGATTATGAGTCCATCTGTATGTTGCATCTCTGCCCTGATGGCCTAAAGTGTCGCAGGTCCACCAGGCTCAAAATAATTCACTCTCTCCTCCAGCAGTTTCTGCAGCTTGTCGTTGGGGACTCCATACAGCTGCCTTCCATCTCCAATGCTTCCAAAGCACTGGAGGGGACCAGTGAACTAGATACTCGCCCATAGTGTCCCACACACCCTGCCACTCATGGCTGTCCAGCCTCAGGGAAAATCTCTTGGTCACCCTGCATCGCAGTCTAGCCACAGGCAACGCCCACACCCCACTCTGGTTAACTCTCAGGACCAGACAAAATGGTTGTGGGTAAAACACACTCTGTATGCATGCCAACATGCTGATCCCTACCAGAATCAGCAGGCAGGTCTCAAGGGTACCCAAAGGCCATTGAAACCCTTCAGAACTCTCAAATGACGCTGCTGTACTTGTCACTGGGGCTGGTGTAGCTGCTGGGCTTGCCGGCTCTCTCACCACCAGCTGCTCTTTGGCTGAGTCCACATCTTCCTCCTCTGCCTTGCTGGGAAGTGCTGCGTGGTCTCCTGCATCCTCCTGGGGCTCGGGCTCGCGGGGCTCTGAGGGTGGCTGCTGGGGAATGCTCTCGGCCGCCGCCCGACTGGGATCGGCCGCCGCCCCCCCTCGCCGCTCGGTAGCTGCAGGGTTCGGCTTCTCTGCCGTTTCCCCCTTCCCGGCCTCTTGATCCCCCGCACCGGTCTCCCGGGCCGTTTCGGCCGTCGGCGGCTCCCGGGGCCGCCCCTCCTCCGCTCCGCACAGCCCCTCAAAGACGGAGGCGAAAATGAGGGCCTGGACAGTAAAGAGCAGCCGACCTGCCAGGTACAAGTCCACGTCCACGTCCATGTCCCCGTCCGCCCCTCCCTGCTTCTGGAGCCCACCCGTGTCACAAGCCCTTCCTATAAAGCACACTGAAACAAGAACCTTAGCCCAAAACTCATATCTGAATGCTAAGATAACAAATACTGGCCGTAAGTAAGGTACAACAGATTGAAACCATGAAAACCAGAGCAACAACTTTGAGAGCCAATAAATCAGCATTGTGACGAGTGGCTATTAATCCTGTCGTTATCTCAACCCTTCGAGCCCCACGTTGGGCGCCAAAAAGAACTGTTGTGGTTTAAGCTTATAAACCCATGCAGTCGCTCTATCACTCACTCCCCACTCTTTCTTCCCTCTGCTCCTGGAGGGATGGGAAGGAGAATCGAAAGAATGCAACTCCCACAGGTTGAGATAAGAACAGTTTATTAACTAAGGTATAACACAAATCACTACTGCTACCACCAATAATAATAATGACAAAGCAGATACAAGGAAAAGGAGAATACAATAGCTCACCATCAAATATCAAGCCTGACCACCCAGTACACCCCCACCAGTAACAATAATGACAAGGCAAATACAAGGGAAGGATACAATAGCTCAC
Organism: Amazona ochrocephala; assembly: GCA_039720435.1. Lineage (NCBI taxonomy): Eukaryota > Metazoa > Chordata > Aves > Psittaciformes > Psittacidae > Amazona > Amazona ochrocephala. The sequence goes on from CM077882.1 coordinate 61,301,629, forward strand.
CACCCAGCTCGACCAAGCTGTGCACCCCCACCGGTGCACCCCTCACCGGCTGCACCCTCACCACCCTTCCGGGTCTCTGCTCTCCGTTTCTACCTCCTGGACATGACGTGCTGTGGTATGGAATAATCTCTTTGGTTAGTCTGGGTCAGGTGTGCTGTCTCTCCTTCCTCCCGGCTTCTCCTCCTCCCTAGCAGAGCATGAGACTCACAAAGTCCTTGGCCAGCCTAAACATCACCAAGCAGCAACTGAAAACACTGGTGTTATCAGCACTGTTCTCAGGCCCCAAATCAAAAACACAGCGCTGCACCAGCTACCAAGAAGGAGAAAAAACGACTGCTACTGCTGAACCCAGGACAATGAATAAACTCCCTGAAGTTGAGGGACGTTTATGTTGTCAGCGCGGATGGGGATAGCTCTACACAGTCTTGTAAAGAAGCAGATGAGCTCAGCATTTAAGTCTTAGAAAGTCAGGAATGACCTGACTAGGGATAAACAGCACTTTCAAGTTGTGGGTGTATGTCTTTAAGCTTTCTCTCCAAAATAAATTACAACATGTGCAGGACCAAAGCACGAGGCTGGCAGTGAAGCTGAGCTCAAGCCTGCAGTGGGGGGTATGACCACGAAACCAGAAGGAAAGGCAAGATCTGGAATTTCAGTTGATGTAAGGTTATTTTTATTGTGAGAGTGGTGAGGTGCTGGCACAGGTTGCCCGGAGAAGCTGTGGCAGCCCCATTCCTGGAAGCGCTCAAGGCCAGGCCGGATGAGGCTTGGAGGCATCTCGAGAACTAGATGGTCTTTAAGGTCCCTTCCAACACAAACCATTCTATGATTCTATGCTACACCTGTGACACCATCATGGTCACACGGGACCCAAGCAGTAGCAAGCAGAAGGGCAGAGCCACAGACTACACCACAGTCCTGCCGTAGCAAGGATCCAAACACAGAGATTTCTCAAAAGAAAGCAAGGACAAAACACTCACAGGACAAATTCTCTTCATGCTACGGCTTACCAAGAAAGTCTTGTATTTATGGACACAGCTGCTCCGGCACCCTCACGACAACGCAAACCGCAGGCAGACTGTGCCATCTAGCTTCCACACTAGGACGCAGACTGCTGCACTGAGTTTTCTTGCACACACCACTCCTCTATACAGATGAAGCCGTATCTGTCCAGGGATGGCAGAAACCCCTGTCACTTTGGAGTTGGAAATCCATACTCTGCCACAAACCTCCCTGGCACAGACCATGGCAGGGGGCTGCACTGCCCAGGGTCACTCTTGAAGAAGCCTGCCTGGCATTACATCTCAGCATCACAAGGTGCCATCACCAGTGATCTGCAGAGCTGGCGTGGGGTGACTCACTGGCCTACCACAGAGGAACACAGCACCTTCACATGGGCAGTAGCTGGACCACCTCCCACACCTGGACCAGACACCCCTTGCATCTCTCTTGGTTGAGCCTTCTGCCACTTGGCAGACATCTGGCAGACACAAAAATCAAATGCACTCAAAGCCGTGTTTGGAGCAGCAGCTCCCACTCTGTGCCAGCTCAAAGCAACCATAGCCAAACACTCCAGGTCCCTTTCTCTTAGCTTGGGAACGGAGTGACAAACAGCTTGAAGCTCAGTGTCCTCTGCTCCAAGCATTGCCTGCAGCCGAAACATGTTGGAGCAGCCACTAAACAGCCACAGGTGGAGATTGCTCCTTGCAGGAATTCAGTCAATACTGGGAATAGCCACAAGTTGCTGTCCCTGCTTCAACACATCTCATGGTCCAGAAAATGTTACCACAGTTTCACAGCTCGAGAGCTGAACCCCATGCCAGAGGAGCAGCTTGAAGAAGGGCAAGGAGCTGGATCCTGGTCCAGGTGATGGGGATCCACCTTGCTGGGCCTGGCACTCACCTTGTGATGCTGCAAGTATGAAAACAGCACGAGCATCACCCCCAGCCTGGTCCCACAAGCCACGCCACTGAATAAGCTAGATCTCAGGGAGTCCAAGACCACCTCTGCATGCAGGAGGGAGGCCCATCACAAGTCACAGGCTTTCACAGCACCTGTGCAGCCACAGCTTACAATTTTTTCCTATCTGAGCATGTCAAACAGTTTCATTTCTTTAGCCTAAGGATGAGTTTAAAAGGCAATGTTTTACCCATAGCCTTGCAAATTCCTCCTGGAGCTTCCGACAACCACAGACTTTATCCAGTGCAATTTAGTGTTTTTTCAACAGTCAAAATCCCCTATAAACTCTATTTCAGCAATTAGAGGTTCATCTCTTTGAATGCTAAGGCATCGCTATCTTTTACTTGGCTCTAAGTAGGCAACTTATTTCCCTACAGGAAAACATGTATTAGTTGTTCACCATTAATGCAAAGCCCTTGAAAGAGTATTTTGATTTTAACTGCTCTTTAGGGGAATCAACAGCTCTTTATAAATCGTTTTGCTTCCAAATAAGTTAGAGCTTCACATATGTGCACCTTCAGAGACTGTAACCCTTAGCTTTAGAAAGAGACAAAACGCAATTTTAACAATGAGCTCAGGAAATTCAAGGTTTTGGCACCTAGTCTTCATTGTATATTGGGCAATAAATATCAAGTTAAGGCAGCAATAAGGTAAAAAGACATTACACCTTGTAGTACACCACCTTCCCACTCGACTTAAAAGATGGGAGCATTAGAATAAAGAAAAGCAAGAACATTTAAAGCATTTGCAAGATTACAAGGTGACAATTCAGGTATTTTAATGTGAACAAGGTAATTCAAAAACATATTTCAGCTTTGTTTTCGAACAGGAAGCAGCATTTCAATTGCTATCTCCAGCTATTTGGTACTATTGGGGATTTTTTTATCGTTACTATTTCCCATCATGTAGGTAACGCAGGTGCTCTGGCTCTTAGCTCTCAAAACCAGATCCTCAGCTACTTTAGAGCAGCACAGCTCCCAGCCAGGCAACAACATGCACACAGGGCTGAGAAAGAAGGTGCCTCCAAAGCCATTTTACCATCAGAAAGGAGCTTTGCTCAGGAAAGAGGGACAGATATCCACAACTCACTACCAGACTTGAACGTGTCTTGCGGCACCGTGTCCAAAGAATTCTAACATTGCTGCTATTTTCAAACATCTTCAGGCTGGTATCCAGCATGGGGGCATTCTCCTGTCACCAAGACATCAGTGGGGACAGGAACACATGCATTTCCCATCAGGAAGCGCCACAAGCACAGCTGTAGGTAGTAGGAGGCCAAGTTGAACACAGCTCTGTGCAGACACCAGCAGTGGGAACTGCAAAGAACCTCCCCTCCCATTTTACATCTTTGCTGATTCTACATGTCAGTGAAATTTCACTCTACAGTCAGTTATCACCAGGTATCTGAAAAGAGTGGGGAGTAAAAACAAGAAGCATCTTTTGCAGTAAGAGGAAGCAAGACTGGTTACAAGGTCCAGGTGTTGGAAACTGCTATCTTCAACACTAACCCTTGATGCAAGTCATCTGGTTTCTCACTGGTGTCACTATGCTGTGCCCACACAACAGCTTAACCGAGTGCCACCAGCTCCTCCACCTCTGCAGCCCCCAGCAGCATTCATGGCCATTCACATCATCTGCTGAGACCAGCCTTTACACCACAGCTCTGCATTCTCTGCTGGGGATCAGGAGCAACCAGCAGCAAAACTGTTTCGTTCCCTTGAAAAAAGAACAAATCTTTCTGACTGTAGCATAATTTAAGGTAATACTTACTAACAAAAGACTTGTTTCCTCAGTGAGAGTCACCTTCACATAGGAAATTCAGTAATTGTTTAGAAAGGCAATTAGTGCTTACTGATTTTTCAGAACCACGCTGAAGCCAAACACACCCCAAAGATTCACCTCCCTGTGTACATCAGTGGAAACTGGAGAAAACAACTAAAAGCAATTGCTGGAGGAACTCAATCTTTTTATTAGTATTTATTTAGTGCAGAAGGTCACCTTTACACTGAGGAGGTTCCAGATAGGAATCAAAGATTTAACCATTTCCTATTCCAAGAGTGAGAGGCCCAACAACATCCTCCAGTGGCAGCAAAGCCGCCTCTTCCCCAGGCCAGAACAAATCTGGACCAGCACCAGCCAGAGCTCCTCTGGCGACCCCAGATCTGCATCCCTTTGTGCCACACAGGGCTGCCTTTGGTTCCAAAAGGAACTGCTTGCTTACTGTCATCCTCCCAGGCTACCGCAGCCACACCACAACAGTCTGCATGGCTTTATGAGAACTGGTGCATTGCTGGACTTTAGAAACTCTTGCAGAAATCTGTTCAAGCTAACGGCATTGCCCAAGGCAACGGGAAGATGGAAATCCTCTGAGCAAGACAGCCCCATAGTTGTCTTTGAATCTTTGTGTCAGGCTTGAACTAGCAATTGATCTTATTTAGTGTTCCAGGATTTGCTGTTCCTTCCCTGTAGTTCACTGTGAGTTTAGTCCCCTTGCAATGAAGCCGTGGCAGCACCTCCTAGGATAAAAACAACGCACTTCCCCTCAGATCACAGAACAGTTTGGGTTGGAAGAGACATTAAAGGTCATCTAGACCAAGCCCCCTGCCCATCATCAATGAGATCAGATTGCTCACAGCTCTGTCCAGTCTGACCTTGAGTATTCCCAGGGATGAAGCATGGATCACCTCTCTGGGCAGCCTGCGCCAAGCGGTTCACCACCCTCATGCTAATATATTTCTCCCTTACATCTAGCCTTAATCGACCCTCTTTTAAACTAAAAAAACCCTTACTTTTTCTGGCTGACACACTTGCAGAAGCCCTTATTATTCTTTGCATCCCTTCCCGAGTTCAGCTTCAGCTGTGCCCTAGCCTTCCTGACCCCATCCCTACATAATCAGACAGCACACTTGTGCTCTTCCCAGGATCCCTGTCCCTGCTTCCAAAGCCTGTGCAGTGATGTATGCATCCGTGCCACTAGTTGTTTAAATAACATTCTCCCATTTGTTTTGTGTTACTTACCAAATGTTTTTCCATGATTCATTAAATTAGCTTTCAGATAATAGAATCATAGAATCACAGAATGGTTTGGGTTGGAAGTGACCTTAAAGACCTTCTTGCTCCAACCTCCCTGCCACAGGCAGGGACACCTTCCACTAGACCAGGTTGCCCAAAGCTCCATCCAACCTGGCCTTGAACACTGCCAGGGATGGGGCCCAAGTTCCACCAGCCAGCCGGGGAAAAAGCACTCCCTGGGCTCCGTGCTGTTGCTGCCAAGCCACAGCATTAGCTCCATGCACCTCTAACCCCTGCCTGGCAGCTGCACGTGCCAAGGCTCCTCACAGGAGTTTGGCACTAAAGCTCACTGAAGGCCCACAGCTGTGAGGTGAGGCCTGCCTGCCTGCTAGCTCAGTGGTGAGCTCATGCCAGCAGGAACTATTTTACCACAGAAAACACAACAGGACCCACGCACTTCGGTTCATCTGGATGCTCAACAAGGACAAGGGGACGGTGCTCTCCGCATCACGAGGAAGACTTTACCACCACAGAACAAATGTTGCAGCCTCTGGGCCAGCACCTGAGTTTACCCCCATTACCTCCTCACCACCCTCATTCAGTTTAATTCAGTAACCACCAAGACAAAAACAAAGCGATTAGGAATTCCCAAATGAGATCCAGAGCACACAGAGTGGAAGGAATCAGTGCACTTGCCATTTCAGGTAACACTAAAACATTCTTCTAGTCGGTGATCTCACGCGGTGACAAGCCTCAACACCAGGACACCACCCTGACACTGCAAATCCCTGTGCACAGAAATGGAAAGCCCAACTCCAGGCCTCAGGCACACTGGTGGCTTTTTTAAACCCAACTCTCTTCAGACCTATTACACCACAACTTTAAGTGGCTGGAGACCTCAGGAAATGTGGCCCTCTTTCCAGCTGAAATAGAAGGGGGATGTGGCTCCAACCATATTAATTCCCCATATTAATCCCTATCTTGTTCTGGTATTAATTTTAACGTTCCCAACACACTGAAGCAATAAACCTCCCAACAAGTGAGGCAAGCCTGCATACAGAACTCGAAGTACAGTTGTGCACAGCAGACATCCTGCAACACCTGCTTCTACATATGACATTCATGCCTGGTCACTTTAATAGGACCATTCTACTGCACCGCTCACAACCCTGAACATTCAGGGGCATCACATGAGCATCAGCACTCTTAAGACCACCAAGGTTTGTGTAGGTAACTGAGAACAGCATGGCATGCTACTTTAGATCTGTCCCCAGGGCAGCACCCCCCTCCCCCCAAAGGACCACTGTAAGGGATTAGAAGCCCCACAGCCACCAGAACCTTTACAAAAGGCAAAAGTGCACACATCAGTCAGGTGGAAAGACTATTTATTGATTAGAGCTGTGCCGAGATGCTGCAGATATGTCAAGGAGGCCCAGGTAAGCCCTGGGAGCTTCTGGCCACAGCTTCATCCTCCTGGTGCTCAGTCCAGCTGCAAGACAGGGAGAAACGCAAGACAAATCAGTGGAAAACAGTCCACAACCCTCCTGCGCAATCACAGAACAGTCTGCGTTGGGAAGGGACCTTCAAAGGGGTCCTGATTTCAGCTATCACAGTTATTTTAAACCTGACTCAAACTAGCCAAAGGGACATTCCATACCACAGCAGGTCATTCCCAGTATATAAACTGGAGGGAGTCACCTGGAAGGGACCAATCACCGCTCAGGTCAGGCTGGGTATCAGTCAGCGGGTGCTAAGCAGTTGCACCGTGTATTACTTGCATTTCCTGAGCTTTCATTTTTTCTCATTTCCTATTATTAATGGCCTTTCCTATTATCACTACATTTTCAGTTATTAAACTGTTCTTACCTCAACCCCTGGGGTTCAAATTCTTTCAGTTCTCCTCCCCCTCCTGCCTGGAAAGGAGGGAAGAGGACGGGTGCACAACCAACTGCGTCTTGCAGAGTCACTGACTGTGTCTAAACCATGACAAAAACTCACCGAGCCCAAGCCCCCTGCAATAATCAGGGACACCTTCAACTAGATCATTCTGCCCACACACATATCCAGCCTGGCCTTCATGGTGCATAAAAAAAATTTCTTCCTCTCGCGCAGGCTGAATCTTCCCTCTTTTAGTTTAAAACCATTACATTTACCCTATCACCACAAGCCCTGCTAAAAAGTGTCTCCCCGTGTTTCCTACGGGCCCTTTTTAAGAACTGAAAGGCTGCACTAAGGTCTCCCTGGAACCTTCTCTTCTCAAGGCTGAACCACCCCACCTCTCTCCGCCACTGCTCATAGGAAATGTGCTCCTGCTGCGGGCGCTTACCTTGATGAAGCCGATGTCCTTGGCGTACTGGCGGAAGCACTGCCGGCACGTATTCAGACCGTACTTGCGAATGAGGCCGTGGCGGTTGGAGCACACGCGGCTGTGAGGGAAGAAAAGCGCAAGGCCGGTCAGGGCGGGTAATGGCGGCGCGCGGTAGGAAGGAAAGGAGAGATAAAGAGTGAGAGAACTACCACAGGAGACCCAGCAACCCCCTGGAGAGACTCCGGAGGGCACACTGACCAGGAGCGGGAGCCCTGGCCGAACTTCCTGGGGTGGCTCCAGTACAGCTGCTGGTGCCCCATGCCGCTGCCGTACGCCTGACGGGAAAAGAAAGATGGCGGCTCGCGCACACGCTCACCACCCCTACCCGGCGTCCCGCCCTGCACCGCGGCGCGCCCGCTTCCCCGCCCTCCGCGCCTGACGTCAGCTCTCTGGCGGGTCGAGTGGAGGCAGCGCGGGTGGGACCAGCGCCGGGCGTGGTGGCGCGTGCCTGTAGTCCCAGCTACTCGGGAGGCTGAGCTCGCCGGATCGCTTGAGCCCAGGAGTTCTGGGCTGCAGTGCGCTATGCCGAGCGGGCGTCCGCGCTAAGGCCGGCATCAATATGGTGAGCCCCGGGGAGCTGGGGCACACCAGGTTGACTAAGGAGGGGTGAACCGGCCCAGGTCGGAGACGGAGCAGGTCAAAGCTCCCGTGCCGGTCAGTAGCGGGATCGCGCCTGTGAATAGCCACTGCAGCGTAGCCTGGGCAACACAGAGAGACGCGGGTTCCTTTTGACACACGCACTCACCGCCTTCTCACGAATCAGCGGCGAGCCGCCTTTTGCCTCCGATGGCACACAAGGACCCGACACACACCGCCTCCTGCTGGAGCACCGCGGTACCGCCTTCAGCCCCCGACACGACACGGACACCCAGCACACACCGCCTCCTGCGGGAGCGCCGCGGCATCTGCGCGCACCGCCCCCTGCTGGCGGCCCAGCACAGCGGCGTTCTGTGCTTGCGTGCTGATGCCAGTCAAAATAATTGGTTCCTAAAAACGACAAAGCAAGTTTATAACCCTAAGCCTTGTCCTTAAGAAAATAACTGTAGGAAACCAGTACTGAAAGGATTCACGGGTTTTATTTGGTTTTTTCCAATGCTGGCTACACCAGTGGGAATTAACGCTGTTGGGAAGGGGATCAGGTGAGATTACGCTGCTGCTGTCCTCATTCACCTCGTCCTTGCCTGCTGCCACCCTGCAGCAAACAGCCTGCTCCGTGCGTGCAGAAGGGTTAGTTTCCACCTGTTGAGTGCCTTTGAGCCAGGAGTCTCTCAAATTCTGTGGTATTGTCTCAGTTTCTACTGTACCCCAGCCTAGAGCAATTTTTCCCAGGTGCTGCCCTTTCACTGTCAGAGATCACAGCATCACAGAATGGTTTGGGTTGGAAAGGACCTTAGAGGCCATCTAGTCTCACTCCAACTCTCCTGCCACAGGCAGGGACACCTTCCACTAGACCAGGTTGCCCAAAGCTCTGTCCAACCTGTCCTTGAACACTGCCGGGGATGGGGCAGCCTCAGCTTCTCTGGGCAACCTGTTCCAGTGCCTCACCACCCTCACAGGGAAGAGCTTCTTGCTAACACCTGATCTAAATCTACCCTCTGTCAGTTTAAAGCCATTCCCACTTGTTCTATTCCTACATGCCCTCGTCAAAAGCCTCTCTCCAGCTTTCCTTTCAGCCCCTTTAGATACTGGAAGACTGCTTTATAACAGGACATCCCCAGCCTGCCCTCTACCAAACCACTTTCACATTGCGAATTCTTTTTCAAATTTTTCATTTTATGGAATTTTCCCTGTTGTTCTGGCAATTAGTTTTTCATAAGGCCTCGCATTTTGTTGTTGAGGAAGTCTTAGTGAAGTGTGTCACTGGTACCTCAGTCAAAAACACGTGTTCACCTTGCAGTGGGTGAACATGGCTTTTTACCCAAGCTTGGTTTCTGAATGCCCACCATTCATTCCTAGTGGTGCTACCTAACCCAATTCTAGCAGCAAAGTCACAACAGAACAGAATGGAATATAATAGATTAGAATAGAATAGGATATACTAGAACAGAATAGAATAGACTAGTTAGGGTTGGAAAGGACCTTAAGATCATCCAGTTCCAACTCCCCTGCCATGGGCAGGGACACCTCACACTAAACCACTCCAGCTCAGCCATGCTGGGAACAGGGGTCCAGAGGAGGTGCTCTGTCACTGGCAACCATTTCTTCTGACACTGTGCTAGGCAGAACCTCAGAGGGAGCACTGGGAGAGCTGGTACCTTCACTAACAAACACACATTTCTTGTAAAACTTGTATTCCTCCTTTACATACAATTGTAGAAATCACCCAAAAGATTTGGCTGTGCTGCTGGACCTGCAGCACAGAGCTTCTTGACCCCCTGAGCAGCTATGCCCCACCACTGAGGCTGGGCCAGTACCTGCCTTGTTCCGTGTTCCTCACCCCCTGGCATGGGCTCCTCCACCACGGGCAGTGTGCCATGCTCACCAAGCACAGGGGCATCGGGGACCAGCGTGGCTGCTGGGGTGCTCCCTTGTGTCCCCTCACACCCACCGTCCCCCCAACTCCCCCATCTCCCCTCACACTCGCAGTCCTCTCAGCTCCCGCGTGTCCCCTCACACTCGCAGTCCTCTCAGCTCCCCAGTGTCCCCTCACACTCGCAGTCCCCTCAGCTCCCCCGTGTCCCCTCACACTCGCAGTCCCCCCAGCTCCCCCGTGTCCCCTCACACTCGCAGTCCCCCCAGCTCCCCAGTGTCCCCTCACACTCGCAGTACCCTCAGCTCCCCCGTGTCCCCTCACACTCGCAGTCCCCCCAGCTCCCCAGTGTCCCCTCACACTCGCAGTCCCCCCAGCTCCCCAGTGTCCCCTCACACTCGCAGTCCCCCCAGCTCCCCCGTGTCCCCTCACACTCGCAGTCCCCCCAGCTCCCCCGTGTCCCCTCACACTCGCCGTCCCCTCAGCTCCCCCGTGTCCCCTCACACTCGCAGTCCCCTCAGCTCCCGCATGTGCCTCACACTCGCAGTCCCCCCACCTCCGCCGTTCCTCGACCCTTTCCGCAGAGTCGGGCCGACCGCCTCCTCCAGGGGGCGCTGCCACAGACCCCCTTGCTGAGGGCCCCTCACTCGGGCTGCCCGGCACTGCCGGTACCGCCGGTAACACCGCCCTTTCCTACCTTCCCACCCCGCGAGCTCTTCCGCCGGGCGGCCCCGCGGCCCCTGGCTGGTGGCAGAGGGGGGGATCACGGGAGCCAGGCATTACGGCGGGCACCTGTGCGCGGCAGTGCGGAAGGCCCTCGAGTGGCGCGGCGCGTTCCGCCCGTCTCTGATCGGGCCGTTGGTCGGCGTCAGGACGGGCGGTGATGCGGTTGCAGTGCGAGGTGGAGGTGGTCAGCCGGCTCCTGCCGACCTGCGGGCTGCGGGGTCGTGGCCGCGGCACCAGGGCGCTCCTCTCGCTCGGCCGCCCGCCCGGACGGGCGCAGGGCGGCGGCGTTTACCTCATGGTGTGCACGGCGCGGGACCGGGTCGGTGCTCGCTACAAGGTGGGAACTGCGGCGGTGGGGGGACTGGACCGGGGGCGGGGCGGGTCCCCTCGTCCCTCCGTCGCTGCTGATCGCCCGCTGTGCCTCACAGGTGCAGGAGAACATCGAGCGGTTCTTCACCCGGTTTGTGGAGGAGGGCAAGGCCACCGTGCGCCTCCGGGAGCCCGCCGTGGACGTGCACCTCAGCAAGGTGGGTGCGGGGGCCCGGGACGGCGGCGGGGAATGGGTGCCGTGCCCGTGCTAGAAACCGTGTGGAGGTGGCTCGCGGGAAGGTCCCCAGGCTGTCTTGTCTGCCTGGGGTCTGTCTGGCAGATTCCACACAGCAAGTTAAGTTTTAACAGTCGTCTTTGACGTGCCACAACTTTGGCATGGATGTAAACGAAGCAGCGTAAAGGAGCTTGGCTTTCTATGCCCTCAGTAGGGACAGCAAAAAGGAAAAATGAGTGAGCTCACTCATTTTGTGCTAGGAAGGCTGAGCCCAGCTAGTTTGCTGGGCTGCTTTCTGTCTCTCTCCTCCGCCTTCAGGGGAAAAGTCCATTTTTCAAGTTGTTCTTTATTGCTTGTTTAGAGAGAAACAACTCTTTTAATCTCTCTGATACAATATTTTGCTACTTAGCTGTATATTAAAAAAAAAAAGTTACTATTTACAGCCTTTCTAATAAAAAAAAAGAAAAAAGAATACTCTTGTATTAGCAGACAAGCGGTGTCAAAGCTGGAGACACACGTGGTATGGATCAGGGATACATGCAGCATCTCACCCAAATGTTTAGCTGGCAGTAGGACTCACCAATGTATTTATTTACACTTCATCATCTATTTGGAAGCTCTAAAGTGTTTTTAATAGTACTAAACTCACCAAAAAAATCCGGTATTAACATTCATTTTTCATGTGTTTTAAGTTTTTTTTCCTGTGCCTGTTCCAGTAAAATTTTGTTGCCTTGTAGCAGAGGAAAGTGGGAGAGGTTTTCTAAAACCTCAGAGTTAGAATACGTAAATAAAAGCAAATAATTTTGATTGCTTGTTTGGAAAATTAGTTTGACTTTCTGTTGTAAACATGGTTCTTTGGCCTGAAGGAGGTCCTTTAATAATTTCAGTGATTTACAGACTGAGCATCTGTAATCATGAGTGGTGAAGCTTACTCCTTCTCAGGCAGAATGCTTTCTAAGGAGAAATCCACAATGTGTGTTTAAACTGCACCAGCACTAACAGTCTTTCTGGAGTGGGGTAGAGCTCAGGGCAGGCTGCAGGGTCTGCTTGAGTAACATAGTGAATTAATAGAACAATTTATAATCTCCTTTTTAGTACCATATTAGGTATTTGAAGGCTGCTGGCAATTTTCTTCTTGATTAAATAGCTGTAACGTGGGGGTTATTTAGCACTGTTTTCAGACCTGAAATTAAGTTATCTGCCTACAGATATCTCATTGTGCTCTGGGTGTATGAGCTCAAATTATGTTCCATGGAGTGAAGCCTAGAGAGTTTGCTTTATGGCTGAACAAATGGGTGGGGAGAGCAAGAGAAACAGAATTTATTGATAAATGTATAAAGAAGTAATATGGTTGTTCAGCCTGGAGAAGGGAAGGCTTCTGGGAGACTTTAGATCAGCTTCCAATACCTGAAGAGGCCAACAAGAACGCTGGAGAGGGACTTTTTACAAGGGCCTGTAGGGAGAGGACAAGGGGGAATGGCTTTAAACTGTCAGAGGGGAGATTTAGGTTAGATATTAGAAGAAGTTCTTCCTAATATGAGGATGGTGGTCTACTGAAACAGGAGTTAGGGTAATGACCAGACTTGCCCCAAGGAGGCTAGATCCTTGCTCCCCTTTTTAACCTGGTACTTTCAGGTTACTGACACTGTCAGGAGCTGATACTGTTAAGCTCCAGGAACAAATCCACTGAATTCTTCCAAAACAAGTGAAACTATGCATTCCCCTTAAGTGCTCCAAATTCAGAAACACAATTGAAGATTTTTGATGAGTTTTCTGTGATGTTTCTGCTAGTCCTTGATGATTTCATTACATAAAAGCTTCTCAACTTTCAAAGACAGACAAAATCCTGGTAAAAAAGAGATTTCCAGGTACAAAGGTACGACTCTCCCAATTGCGTGCACCTACTAGCATACAAAATCCCACTCTGTATTCTGCCAGGTGGTGCAATTTGTTGCACTTGGCTACATAAGAAATAAAGTTGAGAAACATTGGTCTGGAGCATTCAACCCTAGGGCGAAAAAAAGTCATTGTGTTGGATTTCTTCTCTTCAGCAGGCCTGTGCCTGCTGCATTGCACACAAGGTTTGAAATCTGTGTAATCTCTTGATTGCCTTGTCATCATGCATTTAGCTCTGAAACGAGACCTGTAAGGCATCAGCACAGATTAACTTCTTTTCCCAGCTTCTTTTCTGTGGTTGACACTTCAGACTTCTGGCAGAAAATTGCATTCTGAGCACTTCCAACTCGTTCTTTGGGTTTATTTTTTTTTTTTTTTCCTACATGTACCTTAGCATTTTTTCAATGTAGTCAGGGTTTCTCAGCAGCATTTTTACATATACAATATTGCCTTCGTGAAGTATCATGGAGAAAATTTGATAGAGGTATCTGTCATGCTTCATGCTTTGAGAGCAAAGAAATATTGCCTGTAACTTCATTTTAATGTATAGTTATTTATTTTACTTGATCTTACAGATCTGGAGGACTTCTCCAATTTCAGTTAGCTTCTTATTACCCTTAGAAATATGACACATTTCCCTGTAGTAAGGGCAGCAATCTGAGGCTAATTTGTTCAGAATGCTGAGATAATGAATGTTGGTGGTCTTGGAGACAAAGGTTTTTGATGTGCAACTTCCCCATTTCTGGAGGGTATCACATCAGGAGTTAAGAGCATAGATGTTGTTGTGGTTTAAGCCCAGCCAGTAACTCAGAACCTCGCAGCCGCTCACTCACTCCCTTCCTTCTTCCCTCCCCCAAAAAAGCTTAAACCCTGACAGATGTGCATGGGATGTTTCAGTAAAGCAATCATTTTAGGGTACTGGTGCAGTCAAATATGTTTGACCATTATTGTCTGTATGTCACGTTAGCATCCAGAAGTGTCCAAGATGATTGCTCTGTTGTGCTAGGTGCTTATAGCATATTACATAAGCTAGTTCTCTATAATTTAGTATAATAAAATACATTTCAGAGTAAAATTTTCTTTCAGGTGCAGAAATGAATGTCACTAGATTTGGGCAAGTTACAGGTGGGAACAGAGGGCAAACTTCTCAGCCCTGAGCTATGCCAAAACTCCAAGTTAGTTTTTTCCTGCAATCAGAGACAACTTTTACTTGCATGGACGTATTGCGCTCTTTATTTTAGAATTCATTTCATAGCTTAGTGTCTGTCAGCTGCACATCAGCTTGAGCAGAGACTTGCTGGCAAATCTAGAGAGAAATATTTGGTTGCCCTCCTGTTCATGAAAGTTAATTATATCAATACAACAAATGTAGCACAGCTTTCTGTAGGCAGCAGCTTTCTTGACTTTTGTTTAAAATTCATCTGATAAATTCATCAATTAATTTAACTGTCTTAATTGGCATTGTATTATATCCCAGCTAAAGCAAAATTGGTCAGTTGTTTGCAGAAGGACTGCAAGTAATTATCCTCTTCTTTGATTCTGGTACAACAAACCAGAGCTCTGTGTGATCAGAAGCATTTACCTAACCTACCTTGAAGCTTTCTGCCTGTTGCATTTAACATCCGCTTCCATCGTTTTCCTTCCTAGCAGCTTTCAGAATTATCACCTCAAGTTTTCGATCTCAGATTTCCCTGCATGTGTTTCTGTAAACTGTCCCTTTATCACGTTGCAGGTTAGGAAGATCACAGCGTGTCAGGAGTTTGTTCTGTACTTTGTTTTCAGCTGTGAATTCAGTGCTTTGTTTCTTTTCTGAGTAGTGCAGCACAGTTTGCTTGATCTAGATTATTCAGAAAGGTCATAACTTTCCATTCAAATTGCATGCCATTTGTTCTTAAATACTGAAAACAGCGCATCAACCTAATAAGCCCGACTTGTTTCCCTTTCCCATTTCATTGCCCTGCTGAGTTAGTAGCCCCTGATCTATGTACAAAATAGTTCAGAAAGTGTTAGTTCAGATGACCATAACTATAATGAACTTTTAATCCCACATTTGTGTTTTCCTGTAGGCAAATGCCAGCAATTTAAAGACTTTCCTTGCAGCTGTGAGACTGGCTCACCAAGGGACCAACACAGAAGCCCTCCCTCTGTCAACTTTGGTACCAGCAAAGAACTCGGAAGTTGAAAAACCTAAGACAAAAATGATCATAACTTCAAGAAGGGACTATCCTCTCACCAAAAACTTCCCTTATTCCCTCGAACACCTCCAAGCCTCGTACTGCAAACTGGCTCGGATAGACATGCGTGTGCTTTGCTTAAAGAAACTCCGAAAACTAGACCTAAGTCATAATCACATTAAGCAGCTGCCAGCTACTATTGGTGACCTGACCTGTCTTCAGGAGCTTATTTTGCACAACAATCACCTAGAATCATTCAGTGAGGCTCTGTGCAACTCCACCCTTCAGAAATCTCTTCAGTTCTTGGACCTGAGCCAAAACAAAATCAAAGCACTTCCAATTCAGTTCTGCCAGCTGCAAGAACTCGTGAATTTGAAGCTGGATGACAATGAGTTGATTAGGCTGCCATTCAAGATTGGCCAGTTAGATCATCTACGCTTTCTGTCAGCAGCTCGAAACAAACTTCCTTTTCTGCCCAGTGATTTTAGGAAACTCTGTCTTGAGAGCCTGGATCTCTTTGGAAATCCTTTTGAGCAGCCCAGTCTGCTTGTTCCCAACATACAATTGCAAATACCATTGACTTTACTAGAATGTGCTGCAAGAGCGACTATAAATTACAGGTAAGAGTAGCATGATGGGTACATATTGCACCTATGCTGTTTCAAACCTGTTGAGTCTAAACTTTCCTGACTTGTTTGGGTTTGGGTTTTTTTTTTGTTGCTGTCCCAGTCAGTGGCTATTGCTATTACTGCTCTTTACCTATTAAAAATCATAAGGTTAAAGTTGCTTTGAATTCCGCTTGTAAAATCATCTCTTTGTTATACAGGATGACACAGGAAATCGATGATGTGGAAGCATTTAGAGGAAGTTATAGGTTAAAATGTTTTTATCCACAAAATGGAGTACTGTAACAGAATATTCTTGCCCAACTGTGGTAAAAGAGAATCAGATCTACAACCCTGAACCACTTCTGGCATTTAGTATTGAGGAACTGAAGTTACAGTGGATTTTGTGGCACCGATCATGTTTTGTGTTGGGCTCTGGCTTGAGAATTGCTTTCAGACATGGTTGCTTTTCGTTTTGTGCTCACGTTAAAACTGCATGCTACCTGCTAGCCTGTTGCTATCTTTTCCTCTGTGAAAATAGTGTGTTGGCAAAAGGTAACCAACCTATACAGCTCCTAGTTGTAGCCACGGATTGGTCTTCCTCTGCTGGAGATGGGACCTTCCACTAGCTGAGCAGGGTTAGAAAGGTACAGTGAGGTGGCTTCACAGAGTGCAAGTGTTATGCAGGAGTCAGTGTTACCAACTGCAGGCTTCTCTGTACAATAGGTTTTCCTTGGGCTGTTAATTTCTTTTGTTGTGGGAGTGCTGGTGTTCTGTCTTAAGTAGAGAAGCCCAGTTCTGTGGTAATTTTAAAAATCTTATTTCACCAAGTAAACCCTGTCCTTGCCAGGCTGCTCTTCCTTATCAGCTCTCTCCCCTTCCCCCACACCACTCATATAGCTCTGCCTGCATGCTGCCACTGATCCTTCCCATACCAGCGACTGCTGCTCCCACCCTCTTCTGAGTGGAAAGGGAGCAAGAAGACGGAAAAGAGAAATGGGTACAGAAAGGGGCTGAGACACAGACCTAAGGGGTTCCTAGTCTGCATTCTGAGCTCATTCCTGCCTTGGGGGTGGGGAGCACCCCATAAACCTGGGTTAATTACTCTGAAGTCTGTGCTAAAGATGTCCACAGGCATGCAGGGCACACCCTGGAAATGAGTTGAGCAATCAAATGTTCTGGTTCATATCTTTCTGACCTTGCTGATGTTATTAAAGTAATTAAACTCCACATGTCTCCTTTTCCAACTTTATATAAATGGCAGTGATTTTGATAGAAATATTCTATCATGTTTGTGGCATTTTGGTTTGATTTTTTTTTTTCCTAGAGAATATAATCCCTCAGCACCAGACAGATTTTGGTGCTCAGTTACATTGCCAGAGTGCTTAAGGCATAACCCCAGCTCCTGGCCCCCATGCAGACGGCTTGAAGAAAATGGCACCACACAGGACAAGAAAGGCTTTCTGCTCCAGGAGTCTCAGTGAGACAAGGGGCAATGGAAACACTCTCCTTGCCTACAGGTCTCTTGATTATTATTAGGAGACAGCATTGGTCAGAGTGCTCCTTATTATCTTAAATGGAAAAGAAAATAGAAAAGTCTAACAAGTGGGCAACAAGCATTCTGTCTGACATTCACTGGCTGTGAAAATTAACAAAGAATGTCAAACAGGAGTGATGATGGGCTATAAAAACCTTGAGAAAGCAAGAAAACAGGAGGGAAGATGCAAAAGCAAATGTTGGGACATCCATCTTCCTGGTGGCATTCTGGGCAAGTATCAGCTGTGATTATGCTTTTCCCAACTGGGAAAAAAGGATGTCCTGAAATAGAGGTGGTGAAAAAAAACCCCACAGGAGTCTTGGCTGTGTGAATGACGGTATGTAGAAAGAATTGGGAATACGTAGGTGTAGTGGGGATGTGAGTCAGTGAGACCTATGGTGTGAATCTGGAGTGACAGCTGGGCACCGGTGATACCCACATTGAAGTTAACTCGATGGAGTACTTCAGGGAAAACATTCAGTTTGTACCCAAAACACAATGCCACTCTGCTGTGAATTTAAAAAGAAGCAATTCTTGTTCCTGTCTCTGGATGTCATTATTGACATGATGAACAAAAAGAGTGGTGTATCAAGAGAACCTTAATTTATTGCCTGCAAGGTAGTACTACTGCAAAAAGGCTCCTGTTTCCTCTAGATCCAGTGTTTTTATGCTACTACCACTTCCTCATGTTAGAGAGTAAGGAGTAAATCATGGGTGCTTTGTCAGGCCAGGATGAAATACAGCAATCTTCCTGGCTAGCATGGGGGAAGAGCAGAGATATGCCCAGTTGTCTCATTATTCTTAATTTTTTTAATTCTCTGTATCACTGTGATCCAGCCTGTTACAATTTGTGTGAGCTCCCTGCTTCTTGTTGCAGTGTCTTCTGGAGTTCAGGTCCTTGGTACTTAGGGGTTAGTCAGTGACATGGTTGCATGTTAAAAGCAGTCACTAAAAGTGTCTGTCTTGGAAAGTGGTGTTTAATTCCTAACGAGTCCAATATTGCAAGTGGCAGAATTTCAGACTTGCCTTGTCTCTGATCTCGGAATAGGTTTTCTTCGAACTGGTGCATATGGTGTGTCACTGTGTTTAAGTGACATTGGTTAATTTTGTAGTGAATTCACACTTTTTCTCTTGTTCAACAGAATCCCTTATGGTTGTCATCTCCTTCCTTCTCACCTTTGTGAAGATCTGGAAGTAGCTAAAACATGCCAGTGTGGAAGTGCCTGTCTGAGCAGCTTCATTCAGATCACGGTGACCATGAATCTCCACCATGTAGCTCACACCGTGGTCCTTGTGGATAACATGGGAGGTACGGAAGCACCCATCATCTGCTACTTCTGTTCTCTAAACTGCTATTCCCAGTTCCTGGATAGGTACCTCCAGAGTAACGGGTGACCATTATTGGGCACAAAAGCTCTGCCTGACGTTCTGTCCAGTGACAGAAGAGCCTGAAACTGTTATATGCTTGTTACCCACACATGGTGTCGTAGGATGTTTGCTGCCAACAGCGGATGTCAGCCCTGCAGTGAGGGGGCACTGTCAGTCTGGGCTGGTGGCCTGACTGTTCCTTCACTACTAGAATCTCCCTTTGGTTGGAATAAAAAGTGATGCTTAGCCTGAATGAGTCTTCCTTGGAATGTATTTTGCTTTTGTTTTGTTTTTTTTTCCCTATTCCTGTGACTTTGTTTGGAGTATCATGACAGTTTTCTTTGTTTCGTGGATTAAATGGTTTCTTGTTTGCTAGAAGGAAGGTGAGCTTGTGTCACATTGCTTTGCTTACACTCGAGGCTCTGAATTCTGCTGACAGAAGATGACTTTATCACTGGACCATACCTTTTCCAACTTGTTTACTGTAGAGCAACCTGGTAGGCTGCTATGAGAAGAAATCACAGTGTGAGCAGTTCAAAACTGGTCATGTAATTCCAGGTGTTTCTTTTTTAAGAGTTCTGTTACAGCATTCTCACTTCAAGCAGGGACCAGCATCACTGTTTTTTTACCAGAGCGAACGTTTTTCATTTTATCTCTTTGTAATACAAGAAATGTCTTTTTCTAAATGTGTCACCTAAACTTTGTTTCTTAACTCTTAATGTTTTCAAGATTGTTGAATTGTTCACTGAGTCAACTTATTAAATTTTGCAACCCTTCTACGTACACATGAATTGTAGTTTCTCTAATGAGTTTTTCATTCAGTGTATTCTATGGATTAGCTGCTGGCCTTTCTCCTGGTGAAGATACCGAAAGACACGAGAGTATCCACATACCCTTATTTCTGTCTTGTCAGTGCTCCATGGCTTGTATATTGACACAGCATGGAACAGAACTCCCTGGAGATATCGTTAGGCATCCAATGCCTGTAACGCACGATGGCTTGGAGGAAGCACGTCACACTGTTTATTTCTGAGGCAGTATTGACTGCCCAGGAGTGAATTAGGTTTGCATCCCTCAGGGTCATAGGTAAGTACACCGATGTGGCAATTATTTGTAGTTTCCATGGGAAAACAAGACACCTGTTGTTGTTGATTGCAAAACTGATCTAGACTTGGCTTCAAGGCACAGCTAAATGCCATGTACAGTGTGAGGAGCAGCCTGAAGGGCAGCAGCAGACTTTGGAAGAAAGTGCTGGCTTGCAGGCATCGTTTAACATCTCCTGTGTGAGTACAACCTCCACCCTGGTTCTAAATATCATCAGTTTCAAACTCTTTCCTAACCTGAGAAGGACAAGGGGTAATAGGTTCAAACTTAAACAGAGGAGGTTTAGGTTACGTATAAGGAAGAAGTTCTTTACTGAGGGTGGTGAGACACTGGCACAGTCTGCCCAAAGAAGCTGTGAAGGCTCCATCCCTGGCAGCGTTCAAGGGCAGGCTGGACGGAGTCTTGGGTGATATGGTTTATTGTGTGGTGTCCCTGCCCATGGCAGGGGGGTTGGAACTGGATGATCTTAAGGTCCTTTCCAACCCTAACTATTCTGTGATTCACAACAGAAATAAACACTGGAGCACGCTTACTGAAGGGGTCTGCTCTGAGTAGGCCAAGAGACGTGTTTTCCTGAGGAAGAGCAACTTTTATTCTAGAAATACTGGGTGGTGTTAAAGCTGTCTGCGAATGTCAAAACAACTTGACTGTGTTCTTTTTATATAGTATTTGTGAAACGGCAACTTTTTAGCAACTATGGGATGATGCAGATGAATCATTCCTTATATATTGCTCCTCAACCACAGAGAACTTGTGAAGGAGGAGGCCAAGTGTTTACCTCAGCACTGCTCTGAAAGCACTGCAGAGCTAACCATAGGAGGCTTTAGTCATATGCTAATGCTGTTGTAAAGGGAGAGAGATCTCGTCCTGATTGCAGTAGCCTAAAGATTACTCATTTGGAAAAATACCTTTTAGGTGGGGCTCATGATTAAGAGGAGGGAAGTGGAGTAGACACAGCAATTTGGTCTCCTCTGGTATTCTTCAGGAAGGGCAGCTGCATGTACATGGATGTTGATGGTCGAGTGGCTCCCCAAGCAGCCAGCTGTGCTAGGCAGAGGAAGAATCCACACTTCACAGCTCAGGGCAGGGGATGGGAAGGCTGCCAAGTCCTGTCCAAGTCCTGCAGTGCTGGGAGGAGAACGCAGCAGGGGGTTCAAGGCCAACGTGAAGAGGAGTGCAACCTCCCTTGGGGTGAAAAGGAAACTGAACTGTGGGAAAGGGCTTTTGGATGGGAATAGTTTGCTGCACTGATGGTTTCTTTTAAGTCTCACGCCTGTACACTTGCTGCCATTGTCTCTGAAGCCGATGTTACCCCCAAAACTGGCTTGGCTTCCCTTAGTCCTTTGAAACTACAGTGGCAGACGCACCTGACTGAGAGGGTGATGGTGCATTGGAGCCCTGTTCTGCAAAGGTTCTTACGCAGCCATCATTGTGCTGGTACCAGAGCACCTTCTAGCAATGTGGCAACATCCCCAGCACACTGTGATCCTGCCATCTCCACCACTGCTCCTCTACCATTTGCCAGAGTCAAAAGCAGAGCTTTCTAAACTGCAGCTTTCCCACTTTCCATCAAAAGGTGAAGGGAAGTCTTGTGCAGCCAAGCATACAGGTGTACGATGCCCCTAGGTTCCCTTGGGAATCCGTTCCAACCAACTTCATGTTCTCAGTGTCTCGCCAATCCCCATGAACAACCTCTCCTCGGGGTGCAAAGCGTTTGTCTCGGTGAACTCCGCAGCTTCATCCCAGAGGCAGTGAGGTGCTGGGTGAATGAGTTGGGGTTTGGGGCTTCCTGGCTGCAGAGGATATGAGCGCCCCGTGCCTGCGCGCTGCCGGCTGTCAGCCAGCCAGGAGGTGGCGAAGGAGCCAAGAGCCAAGAGTTAGGAAAAGCCAAAGCAGAAATCACTCCCTCCAGGAGCATCTTCTCCAGCAGTTTGCTCTGCCCGACAGCAAGACAGCTGTGGGGTCTCTTAGATCTTCTTCAGCTCGCTTCTCATCGGTGCACTGGGAAAAGGCCAACCTGTAGCCATGGGCTCCGTTGTAGATGACAAAAGAGAGGCACGTTTCTGTCCTCTGATACCACAAACACAGGCGTGTGCATGCCTCAATGCTGTGTTTAGGGCTTCTTGTAGAGCAAGTAGGTCTGGGTAAAATTGTTCCAAGAAACTATCCTACCTCATTTATCGTTCTTGTGGGGAACTCTGTAGGGTTACATGGTTACATAAAAGGTTACATGGTGTTTCCTGTTTGCAGCAAAGTGACCCGATTGAATCAAAGCAGCTTTGACGCAGAGCCCAGCCCCTATCTTTCAAGGAGCGCTCAATGCCTCACTTGAAAACCATCAGTTGTGCTGGGTGATGAGGATAAACTTGCCGAGCTACGCAGAGCTCAGCTGTGGTCAGCAAAGATCAAGCTGTGAAACTATCATTAAAAATGTGTCCTAAACAGAAGCGTTGCTCCAGGCCCTTCTCTTATGCCCATGAGGTTTAGTGTTTGCCTTAGGCATGTCAGTGTTGAGTACTGCAGGGCTTAGTCTCATCAGATTGAAGCAAGTGGTAGCTCTCACACAGGACACGGTCTAATGTGAGATGCTCTTAAATGCAATTAAAACCTCAAATCGTTCTTTAATTGGTCTGATTTTGCAGTGCTGCTGCCACTCTGCATTATCTGAGTGCTTTGTGATCTTAAATGTGTTTATCCGTATGCTGCCTGTGTGATAGGGAAACAGTTCTCCCAGTGGGACGGTGCTCCGGTTGCTGGAGTTTTACCCACAACTGTACTGGATGTTAAATCCAGCCCTGAGGAGCAGGAGGCGGCTGCCTTCTTGGGGCAAGAAATACCTAAACTTATGGAAGCGTTAACGTTTACCCAGACTGAGAAATAAGCGACCACCACACAGGCAGGTTTTGGTGCCACCGGGCGCAGGAGGAGGCGGCAGCAGCCTCCTGACAACAGCTGTTTGGTGCTGCAAGGAGGTGCGTGACCCTTGGGGAGCACCCACTCTGGGACATGTGGTGTGAAATGGTCACCAACCTTCAGAACTCGCCTGTGCCTGCAGAGGAGAGGGGCCAGGGCACAACATGCGCAGTGGCAGGAGTAAGTCTTGCCATTGTTTGGAGCTGTGGAATTGTTTATTACAGATTGTTCTTGTAATTTTAGAATTATTGTTGTCTTATAGATTGTTTTTCTAATTCTAGACTGGTTGTCCTCGTACGTTCTGGCAATTCCAGAATGATTATGTGTTATTCTTGTAACTGTAGAATTATTATGCATTATTCTTGCAATTCTAGAATTGTTTCCTTTTGTCCTGGGTTCAGCAGTAGCAGTCATTTTTCTCCTTCTTAGTAGCCGGTGCAGCGCTGTGGTTTTGACTTTCAGCCTGGGAACTGAGCTGATAACACCGATGTTTTTAATGTTTACTCTGACCAAGGACTTTCTGAGTCTCATGCTCTGCCAGGGAGGAGGGGAAGCCGGGAGGAAGCAGAGAGAGGACATCTGACCCAAACTAGCCAAAGAGGTATTCCATACCACAGCACGTCATGCACACTATATAAAGTGGTGGCAGTTACCCAGAAGGGTGAGATCACTGCTCGGTCTGGCTAAGTATCGGTCGGCAGGTGGTGAGCGGTTGTATTCTCTTCCCTTGTTATTTCCCTTATCATTATTATTATT
This sequence comes from Amazona ochrocephala, assembly GCA_039720435.1. Lineage (NCBI taxonomy): Eukaryota > Metazoa > Chordata > Aves > Psittaciformes > Psittacidae > Amazona > Amazona ochrocephala. The sequence goes on from CM077882.1 coordinate 61,325,061, forward strand.
GGCAGCAGCAGCAGTGGTTTGTGTCATACCTTAGTTATGGACACTTCCTATCTCAACCTGTGGGAGTTACATTCTTTCAATTCTCCTCCCCATCCCTCCAGGAGTGGGGGAAGAGGCGGGGGGGGGGAAGGGGGAGAGAGAGGCTGCGTGGTTTTCTGAGTTACGGATGGGCTTAAACCACGACACCTTCCAGGTATTATTCTTGCAAAGCAGGAATAAATTTGTTCTTGCAATTCTAGACTTAATTTGTCTCATCCTTGTCGTTCTTGAATGATCTTACTTTATTATTCAACTCTAAGACGATTTTCCCTTATTCGTCCAATCCTGGAATCATTTCTCATTCTTGCGATTCTAGAACGATTTTCTTACGTATTTTTCCTGCAAAGCAGGAATTATTTCATCTTACATTATTCTTGCAAATCCAGGATTTTCCTGTCCTGCCCTTGCAATTCCAGAGTTATTTGATCACATTCCTGCAAATACAGGGGGATTTTCTTTCTCCAGCCACCTCACGCTTTGCCTAATTACTGACCCCCAATTACGGCTGGCCAATCACAGTGCACTCCCGCCGGTCGCGCTCATGGCCGGCGGCTGCGCGGCCCCCACCGGCGGAAGCGGCGGCGAGTGACGGCGCTGGCGGCCAATAGAGCGGTAGCGGCGGCGACACCGGCGGCCTATGGAGTGCGGCGACGTGTGCGCGTGGGGTGTTGGCAGCGCGCGCGCGCTGCCTGAGGGAGCGGCGGCGGCGGCGGCGGCGGCGGCGGCGGCGGCGGCGGCGGCGGCGGCGGCGGCGGGAGGGCGGCGCGGAGCGGCGGCCGCCGCCGCCGGGAAGGATGCGGCTGCGGATCTACAAGCGGAAGGTGTTGCTGCTGGCGCTGGCGCTGACGGTGTGCGCGCTGGCGCTGTGGGGAACCGGCGGCGGGCGGAGGCGGCAGCGGCAGCAGCAGCAGCAGCTGCAGCAGCAGCAGCAGCAGCGGGGCGGTACCGGTACCACCGGGGAGACGCCGCGGGTCAGCGAGCCGCCGCCGGGCCGCCCCGCCGCTAACGCCTCGGCTGCATCCTTGGCGCTGCCGCTGCTCACCGAGAACGGGACGCTGAGTTACCGCTCGCTCGTTTACCGGCTGAACTTCGACCAGCCGGTGCGGAACGCCGGGCGATTCCCGGCGCGGGCCACAGCGGCGGACGTGGTGCTGGTGGTGCAGGTGCACGATCGAGCCGAGCACCTGCGGTTGCTGCTGGAGTCGCTGCGTCGGGCGGCGGGCGTGGAGAATGTGCTGCTGGTGCTGAGCCACGACCTGTGGGCCGAGGAGCTGAACCGGCTGGCGGCACGCGTGGACTTCTGCCCCGTCCTGCAGATCTTCTTCCCCTTCAGCATCCAGCTCTACCCCCGCGAGTTCCCTGGCCACGATCCCCGCGACTGCCCCCGTGACGTGGGCAAGGCGGCAGCTCTGCGCCTGGGCTGCATCAACGCCGAGTACCCCGACTCCTTCGGGCACTACCGCGAAGCTCGCTTCTCCCAGACCAAGCACCACTGGTGGTGGAAGCTGCACTTCGTCTGGGAGCGGGTGCAGGCGCTGCGGGAGCACACTGGGCCGGTCCTCTTCCTGGAAGAGGACCACTACCTAGCACCCGACTTCTACCACATCCTCAAAAAGCTCTGGGCCCTGCGCGAGCAGGAGTGCCCCGAGTGCCAGATCGTCTCCCTGGGCACCTACAGCCCTATCCGCGGTGGCTTCGCCGGCCGAGCCGACAAGGTGGAGATGAAGACATGGAAGTCCACGGAGCACAACATGGGCATGGCCTTCAGCAGAGACACCTACCAGAAGCTCATCGAGTGCACAGATGCCTTCTGCACCTATGATGACTACAACTGGGACTGGACTCTGCAGCACTTGACTGTCTCTTGTCTTCCAAAGTTCTGGAAAGTGCTGGTTCCTGAGATACCCAGGATTTTTCACACAGGGGACTGTGGCATGCACCACAAGAAATCCTGCAGACCATCCACCCAGAGTGCCAAAATCGACTCTCTCTTGAACAACAACCAACAGTACCTGTTTCCCGAAACAATGAGTGTCAGTAAAAGGTACTCCATGGCTCCCCTTTCCCCTCATGTGAAAAACGGAGGCTGGGGAGATATTAGGGACCACGAACTCTGTAAAAGCTACCGCAGACTTCAGTGAGGATCGTTCTCACAGCCTTTTTTCTTTTTGAGTTGTTCCGTACTGTCTTTTCCAGGCACACACATGTATAAAACGCATTTATGAGTTGGTTTCTGCTTTAATATGAATAAACATTCTTGTAAAAGGTGTCCCAAAATAGTAATCTTTCATGTTCGACAGCCACATTTTGGAAACAGGTTACCTGCTGCTGCCGGCTGCAGCCCCCACGCGCAAATGACCGCTGCCGCGCATACTGGGAGGAGGAGAAAACTTGTGTTGAGGCGCATCTTTCCTGATGCGTGCAGTGCCCTGTGATGGGGGTCTTCCCCCAGCCAGGGCAGAGCTGGGGATGGTGACCCAGCCGGCATTCCTCTGGCTGGCAGTACCGGCACCTCCTGCCATCCCCTTGTGCCCGTGTCCTGGTTTGGTTGCAACGTGTTGGTGAATACATGAAGGAAAAATGTAATTGTTTTTACTACAATGTAGATAAAGATACGATTTTTTTAGTTCTGCTGAAATAAAATTCTGTTGTTTTGTAATACCAGAGAAGTTTTTAATTCTCACAAGATGATGTCATCTCGTGGTGTTAGAAAGAACATTGGGATGGGGGGGTGTGTTTTTAATGCAGAGGGCTGAGTGCCTGCCATCACCCACTCTAGCAGTGTGCATTTCACTTCATTAACTTTTTAATGACTCTCACTAATTGAGGCAGAATAGAGGAACAACTGTGTGGCACAGCACCTCTTTTGTTCGGCTGGAAAGAAAGTTTGCTTTCAGTCAGCTGTGTCAAGCGACTGGTAAAAATATAACTGCTGTGTAACAGGAATAGTCTGAACCCGAGATGCCGGTAAGGACCAGGCCAGAGCTGAGCGGCCACTAACACTGAACACCTCCTCACCTGTCTTAAGCCTAATGACACAAGTGCTTTCATGACATGCTGCTTTGAAGCGCAACTGGTAACAGTAGCACCTTTTCTGTAGAACAAAGTATATTAAAGGAAGAAAACACTATGCTAAGGTGACAGACATGCAATATTTAGAGGTAGGGGTTTGTAGTGAGAAAGTGGGAGGGGGAAATAAAAGCTTTGTTTCTTTTCATTAGAGAAAATGGGGTTCTTGCTCTCAGGACTCTGGCTACAATGGTCACTTATAAATGGAAGGACATGTAGCAAGGATTTCCTTTTACCACCATTTGTCACCTACTATATGGGCTGTGAATACATCCATTATATGTTGATTTGAGAGAGAGCCGAGTTATGTGAAGTACTTCAAGTAGTGTGCAGACGTTTATTTTGACCGTGACAAGATGCTCTTTTTTTGCAGGTGTAATTTAACTACCACGATTTTGTACCAGCTTTGGCACTTGTCCCTTTTTCACAGCTTCACAGAGTCAGGGCTGATGCCAAAATAGCTGTGCCTGTGCCTCAGCCCCTCGATGACCCGAGAAGGAACCTCATAGCCAGGCTGATCAGGGCTAAGCTTACCCCAGCAAACCACTTGTCCTCCTTCAGCTGGGCAGCAGCTGTGCTGCTGACTAGGGTAGGGCAGAGGCTTCTGGCAGCTGTGGTCTCTGCCAAGCTTAGAAAAGTAAAGCTTATACCATATACCCCCACTGCAAGCACTCGCATCTAACAGAGAAATGTAAGGGTAAATTCCAGAGCAGCTGAGAAACAAGTCAAATTGAACTGTTTTCTAAAGCATGTTTGTGTCCTCTATAACTCAAAAGAACCCAGAAGTTGAATCAGAGGTAGTGAGAAAGGGAACTGAAAGTTTATTACTATATCTGTTCTTTTCTTCAGAGAGGTGAATCAGCAAACAGCACGCTGAAGCTCTTGTGGAACTGTTTTTTAAAAGTAAATCTAATCAGGATAAAAATGCCTTTTACAAATTGTAAATATTTTGTAGCAGATGCACAACAAAAAAGGCTGCTTTTACTGTACAACTGAATCTGTTAGCTTGACAGACTGGGGTAGGTCTGGATGCTATGGGTCTAAAGTAACATGCTAGGATGGAATACACAGTATAAATGCTGGTTATTTTTCAGAGACTACTTAGAACTACTCCATGTAATTAGAAATTCCAGCTCCTTGCTACAAATCACTGCAAGTCTAATCCTGCAGTTATCACAAAAAGAAAGGCTTGAAAAATGAGGAATACTGCTCATTTCTAGGTGGATTAAACACAACAAGTCCTGAGGGAGCCGTTAGAAGGAGGATATATACAAATACTCCCTGTAACGTAGCAAGAGACTGAGAAAGGTATGTAAACATTAAGATGTATTTTTCTTCCATGAGCCCAGATTCATCTTCAACTGCACTTTTCTAGTAAGGAAAACTATTTCAGCCCATACATAAGAAAACTCAGACCTATTAACTTCACAAATTATTAACAATACAGGTATTCTCTGTTGACATGTAAACAAAACAGTTTGAGTAGGAACCTGTGTTCTACTCTTGGTCCTGAAGTCATAAACCAACCTGTGGAAGTCACAGTAAAGCACTGAACAACAGAAGGAAATCCTAAAACAATTCAGCTAGTCTAATTCATACAGCAAAGAATTCTGAAAGGCAACCGGACAGTGTGTTACGTGATCCCTGATGATCTGCACACTCCCATCCTGCATGCTCACTTCTCGCAGAAGTGGGGAGACCGCTCTGCTGTCTGAGCTGTGCTGGACCCCCTGTGCTGACCCTGCAGGCGCAGCCACTTCATCCCCTTCACCTCCTGCCTGCTCCTCCCGCAGAAGGCCTGCTTGTTTTTCAGAGCTTTCAGCCACAGCCCTTTGATCTGCAATGGCAGCACTTTCTAAATCTGGTTTCTTTCTCCTAGATTCGCCAGGAATCGCTGAACTGGTGTCAGAAGGTTCATGCTGCAAACAATGGTGTGAACTACAACCTACTTTTCCTATTGTTTCAGCAAAAGATGTGGAAGTTTTGTTAGTTTCTGCAGCACGTTCTCCCTCCACTGTGTCAGCTGCAGTACAGTTTGTTTCTGCCTTTGTTTGGGGGTAGTCGCCATTTGTCTTTCCAGCAAGCTCTACTCCTGAGCTGCTAAGTGTTTCTTCTTTTCCATCACGTTCAGAATGGACTGTTTCCTGCGGCTGTCAAGAAAACAAATGAATTGATTTATAGTTGAAACATATTGGGCACACAAAATTGCTATAAAGACAGGCTAAGATACTTGTTTCTCCAACATCTACTTCCAGAAAGCCAAGTCAGGACAGTGCTGAGGTTTTCCTGATCCTGTACCCCGCAGGGAATGAGAGGCAGGGAGGTTGTTTGCCTCCCAAGTGTTTCCTCTGCAATAGGAAATGCTGCTGGGCAGCTGCCAAGCGACCACGGCCTCCATCGCAATTAACAGCATGAAGACCAGCCAGTCACCACACCCAGGCTGTTTTCAACAGCTCGGGAGCCAGAAAATCAGCCAAGGGATCTAAACTCTCATTGCAAGAAGTGGGCTCTAACCTTGCAATTAGGGAAATTATCACCCTCTCGTATGCAAAAGGTGTAACTAGAAAGCCTTTCTCAATCGGCCTAAGCAAGTTAATCCAGGCATTGCTGCGGTTTGCCTTAAGAGAGTATGAACTGTGAGACCCAGTGCTGTCTAAGGAACAGCCAAATCCACCATTAGGTACTGACTGCTTTATCGAAAAACAAAAAAGTTGGTAACTTGTACTCCCCCTTCAATGGGCAGTCAGGATCAGCCAGGAATCTGTCCTGGAACAGCTGGATTCATGGATTTAAAGACTGAGTCACTCTCTCACACACCCAACCCTTTCCAACCTCACTCTAGCAAGAAGAGAAAGAAACACTAGTAAGTCATCCTCATCAGTGGATGATTCTCCCACAGGAAGATGTGATGATTTAAGGTAACTTAGCTTCCCTTTCTTAGGTGCCAAAACATGCACATCTGCCCTCCAACAATTTGAATTTTTAATATACAGTCTATACTAGCTAATGTAAGCTGGACCCACTATCTTCAGGGTAAATTCCTTGGTTCTCCAGCTCAGTTCCAGAGGTCACATTCTTCATCTGAACTTGCTTTCTAAGAAGCCATCTACACATTAACTGTATCTGCAGTCTCCAGTTTATGGTCACAGTAGTGATCTGATTGTCCCTGCATATTACCTTTACTTAAAGAAGAGTTTTAAACTAATTTGTGATGCAGTGTCTACCATGAAATCCTAGCTGATTTGGGGGTTTTACCTCCTTACAAAACTAATGTTTTATTTTCTTCATCTGTCCATCTCCTGTATTGCAAAGGGACATAATTTTAATCCTGTGACAGACTTCAGAAACAGACTACCTTGCAGTCTTTACCCAGACAGGGTGATTGAGGAAGAAGGGTAGCCTGAATGAGGCCTTAAACATTACAAGTAGTGAATTTGAGACCAACAATTAACACAAATAGTCCTATATTTAATTATCTACACAATAGAAAACCACCAAACTGTTGGACCAAATAAAGATAATGAAACCCAGTTCTTCTCAGCCAAAATACTCAAGGTTTTCCCTACCTGTGTGACAAGGCAGAGTAAAGCAGTGGCCGTGATTGAGCACCCTCTGTACATCCATTCTGTTTCACACTCCCAGCAGCCAGATTCTCTGCTTCTCCACTCCCTCGTGACCCTAAGTCCCTCTGGGTATGTTCATTTCTGATTACCAGACACCCAGGTGGCATGCTTTAACCATGGGCTCTAGTACATGAGCTCAAACTCTTGGAGGATGTGGATTATTCACTTCTTCATTTCCATCTTAAGAACATTATGGCTTTTATTCTGATGACATCTGCCATGATTTCTTTGCAGCATGCTGTCATCAGCTCTGACTTGGAAGCACCTGAGGTCCCTCTGAATGAGGGATATTAGGTACTTAATCATTACTTTTTTTCTTTTAATACCAATGAGAGATCTAATGTGTGCATGCCATGCTGTATTCCTGCAAGGAGAAAGCACTGTCTTTAGTGACTGTATCACAGTTCTCCATCTTCCAAATGAAACACAGGAAGTTTCAGTCCCTTGGTCACATTAAATGGCACAAATGTGAACCTATGCTTCTAAAAGCTGACATTTATACTTGCACATACGCCCCACTCTACGGTCTTCCCTGCTGTATCAAGACAAAGCAGGAACAAAGCTGTTTTGGTCAGACTTGATATCATCCTGGTGAAGTACATAAATCAGTGAGCAATATGTACTACTGCTGGAGAGATCCTTACCGTCAACCTGATTTGAATTCTGTCCTCAGTAACATCAAGCACTTCAATTAATGGCTGGCTTTCCAGTGCTGATTGGGAGCAAAAGGAAGGGCACGAAACAGTGCCTAGAAATCCATCAATGTTTTCTTCACTGATAAACCATCTTTCCTAAAGAAAAGAAGAGCAGATTATGTTGTTTTCATACTATACTTCAGCAATATTGGAGCAAGAAACTCACTCCAGACAAAGGCAGGATACTGATTCACAGCACCAATTTCACAGCACATTCATGTCTCATTAGAGAAATTCTAAATCAGACATTCAGAAGTAACAGGTTGAAATGAATTGAGGACCAGTGCTTAGCTCATTTCAATTTAAAGTATGGATCTGTGTCATATACAGAAATAAAAAAACATGTTTTTTCTCTCTTTCAGTATGTGACTAATATATAGATTTAGACTACCTCTGAGAAACTATTGGCACCAACATTGTTCTGCTGTCCTCACCTGTCTTAACATCAGGAAGGCTTTTATGGATTTGTTTCAGTGCCTTCCTTTGGGAAAATGCAAACACCTCTTTGGATTGTCACCGCTGGATCTTTGAGCCCTCAGACTTCAAGATCAGGCCTTCTAAAGCAAAAGCTATGAAACATGCATGGCTATATCCATTTCACATCCACCCATGGAGGCTTCTCAGATATCCATTTTGGCAAGCGTAAACATCAGTTACAAGAAACAGAGAAGTATCCACAGTGAAAGACAACTGTCTGGGACTGTTTTGAGCCTGTTAATACGCAGTTCACAAACAATGTGACATGTTGCTGCAGGTTTAAAGATTTAAATCAGTTGCAGGTAATTAAAAGTCCTAAAATACATCCTGGGTGTTCTGCTTCATAAGAACTGCAGAGCTTTCTCTGTCCTCATAGTCTTCCTAAATCATCTGCTGTATGCTGTGGGCAAGGACAGATGTCACAATAAAAATGGTCTAACCCACAGGACTGTTTTTATGTTCCATGAATTAGCTTTCCCGTTTAACAATGAACTGTTTAATTGTAAATAGCAACGGAAAGTTGCAAACCTTCTACTTTAAGTCATACTTTTAAATTTCTTTTTCCTGTTCTACCCTCTTGTCAACTCAATGAAAGTCAAATTCAATTATCACTGACATCTTGTGGACTGAGAAGCAAGAAGGCAATTCCGCACATTTTTCGCCCCCTGTGGATGTAGCCTTATGCACAGCCAGATGCCATACTGTGTCTAGGGTACAAAATTTAACTCTCATCTTGAAAACAAATTATGTATGGGGAAAAAATAAAACAGCATCTTATTTTTTTCACTATTTAAATTAGAAATCACAATATGGAAAATTGTAACATACCTATTGCTGGTTTTCAAAACCACAGGACTGAAGTTTTTTCTACCCAGAAAAAATTACAATCCAGGCAAACATCCAACATCTGATGCTGAGACAGTCTGTGGAAAGATTAAACTACAGCAGGGGTGCTCTGACAGTAAACCCTCTAGTAACATACCTACTTCTTGCATTTTTGTACCCAAAGCCTAAAGTACTTATTCCCTCATGTTGCATCTTTTCTTGCCTGCCAGAAAGGGACTCTGCCAAGCTTTAGGCTTGTAGAAATATTCTGCAGAATTCAAGAGGTGTCAGAGTAAAGAAAGCAAGCAAGGGAGTACAGACACAAAAGTCTGTGCAGCACCAAAACTCCCACAAGCTCATGAACCAGACCTTGGCCAAGGCCTTGGGCAGCACGGGAGATACACTTCCACCTCTGCCGAGAACCACTTTGCCCACGCATCACACAAAGAATAGTTCAACTTCCCTTCTGTGAGGTTTCTGGCATGCTGCCGAGTGTGATGGTGGTTCAGCCCATCCTGGTATCCTGCCTTTGCTTGGAAGGAAAGTGCAGCAAAGCACCCTCTGCTCCAGCATGACAGCTCTCCTCACCCAGCAAAGAAACTGAAGTCACCTTTAACTGACATCTCCACTCCTTCACACTCCACGTTTTCATTTTAACAGCAAGAACATTTTCCTAAAAGCTGGAAACTCTCAATTTCAGTGAGGATGAAAAAAGAAACCTGTGTTTGTTACTGTTTTTTCCTCCAAAATAACTGCCACAAGACCTCCACATCTCAACACCCCTTTAAGAAATGGACCTCTGTGGGGTTTGGATCTCAGCAATCTTGCTCGATTCTATGCTCTTTCCCAGACTGCTATGGCTGTGAGCAAGTCTCTTTGCCTCCATTTCTTCTGGTATAAAATGGAAGGAAAAAAAATCTTTTTTCCCTCTGAACCTGTATTTGCTTTGTCTAGTGAGAGCATAAGCCTTTTGTGAAAGGACTCTTACTGTGCATTTGTGCTCTTAAAGTTGGTGCCTGACCTTGCTCATGTCCATAAGCAGAGTAACAATAAAAAGAAATCACAGGTACAGGAATCAGGAGAGGAAATGCCTGAAAAGCCAACAGGTAATGAAAAGTTTTCTGTTACGTCAAAATATCACAAATCACATCCTTAGATTGCTTTGTCTGAAGCAACTTTAACGACAGGGTCACCTCCTGTGAGACGCTGTAGAGCCGTTGCCTCTAAAGTCACTGCCATGGAGAAACAGCAGCAGAGGCAAAGGGAGCACTCTGCCATGGGGCTCAGCACCCAGTATTCCAGGAAACGCAGGGATAGTTTCATGGAAGCATTTCTGAAATAGCAGGTGACTGTTTATAAGCACCAAAGTGGAGATACAATGAAGAAAACTGGGAGGACCCTTATGAGTGAATGTGAGGTTGACAGCTCCATATATGAACTGCTTCCCTAGTCAGGGTTGTGAAGTACCAGCACTCCCAGTGAACCATGGCTATGAGAGTGACAACAAATATGACTCTGCACTTAGGCAACGAACCAAATAAATCTTTCTGAAGGTTTGCTCCCTGATTAACACCAAAATAATTTGTTTTCTTCACAGAAAACACTGTTAAAAAAGAAAACTGAATGGAAGGTCTATTGATCAGTATTTTACACAGGGATGAAAAGTTAACAGCTTGTGACAATGTTCCTATCATTTTGGCTAATTACTAATAAAAGTCTTACTAGGTCTCATACCAGCTCAACACCATATTCCCAGAGCACTACACTTACATTTCAAGTATTTCAAATTTTTTCACAGCACTACCCAGTGACCTGCCATAAATCATGGTACCTTGCACTGTATGCACAAGCCCAAGCAGTGCTGTTTGTTGTCAATATAATGATTATCATTAGTCTGTTCAGTCAGCCAGCAACTGTAATTCAGACTTCGCATTCATGGAAAGTATATGCTAAGGCATTTATATTACTGCAGATTTTATCAAAGCACAGACCTTGAAAAGAATGATTCAAGAATTTATTTAAAGCCTGTTTGCTCTGGCCTGGAAGAGCAGCAGAGGACAACCATCTGCAGATTGTTTCAACGACCTGTAAAATAATTCTTCAGTTTAAACGGTTTATTTTCTGATATTTACAATACTCTCTTAGCAACTCAGAATTAAATTTGGTTTTCCCTGCACATACTGTCATCTGCTGTTTGGTACACATTCATTTTTCCCTGTGACTAAACTGAGACCAAATTAACATAAATGTTAGCAGGAAAGACTTTGGTTTCTAGAACACTTCATCACTCAAAACCATCCTTGTATCGCACAGCACTGACAACACATAGCAGCAGCAACACTGGCAGGCACAGCACAAAGCCAGTCCCCCACAGCTGCCCTTCTCAACGATTTTGTTTGCATTACTTTATCCAAACTTGTGGACAGTTATCATCCAGAGTTACTTCCCACACAGGCTGCAACAGTTTTAAAAGCGGGACAGATTTCAGGCTGAAATTATTTGCATGTATTCTGCAGTGAGAAGCTCATGCCAAAAGGAAAAGGGACTTGGATCTATGGATCTCCTGGCCTCTCAGTTCATAGGGTCCCATTGCAACCAGCTTGACATGAAAATTGGAAGTTCAAAGTTTTGGCAAATAAAAGTACCTGTCCTGGGGGTGAAAATTTTTATAAGGTATTCATACAGATTAAACAGCTCAAAAGAAGCTTTCATGAGCTTAATCAGTAGGTTAATGATGTTTCCTTACATAACTGTTCGAGTAAGAACGTTATTCCCATAATGCATCTACAAATTAAAGGCTATTCAGAAATTAGTTTGTTTTATAGCAGAAGCAAACTAATTACATTTCTTAATGTAGTTTGGGAAAGAGATTACTTTTAAAAATATCAAACAATAAATTTGTTCTGTTCTCCTTTTCTGTCCTTCTCTGACCTCCCAAAAAACATGCCAAGATTCCTGAAACACTGAGCACGGAATAAACTGAACCAAAAATAAGCTGTTGTAGGATTAAGCACCACAGTGCCAGTTTCTAGCAACATCTTCTAAGAAGTGATCCCTAACTATAATTAACTCTTTATAGTAGCTTGGGAACTGAAAATCATAACTCTGACTTCCAAAGAATCATAGAATCATAGAATAGTAAGGGCTGGAAAGGACCTTAAGATCATCGAGTTCCAACCCCCCTGCCATGGGCAGGGACACCTCACACTAAACCATGCCATCCAAGGCTATGTCCAACCCCACCTTGAACGCCGCCAGGGATGAAGCATCCACAACCTCCCTGGGCAACCCATTCCAGGGCCTCACCACCCTTACAGTAAAGAATTTCTTCCTCACATCCAATCTAAACTTCCCTGTTTAAGTTTGAACCCATTACCCCTTGTCCTCTCACCACAGTCCCTAATGAAGAGTCCCTCCCCAGCATCCCTATAGGCCCCCTTCAGGTATTGGAAGGCTGCTATGAGGTCTCCACGCAGCCTTCTCTTCTCCAGGCTGAACAGCCCCAATTTTCTCAGCCTATCTTCATACAGGAGGTGCTCCAGTCCCCTGATCATCCTCGTGGCCCTCCTCTGCACTTGTTCTAACAGTTCCATGTCCTTTTTATGTTGAGGACACCAGAACTGCACACAATACTCCAAGTGAGGTCTCACGAGAGCAGAGTAAAGGGGCAGGAGCACCTCCGTCGACCTGCTGGTCACACTCCTTTTGATGCAGCCCAGGATACGGTTGGCCTTCTGGGCTGCAAGCGCACACTGCCGGCTCATGTTCATTTTTTCATCAACCCACACCCCCAAGTCCTTCTCCGCAGGGCTGCTCTCAATCTCCTCCCCGCCCAACCTGGAGCTGTGCCTGGCATTGCTCCGACCCAGGTGGAGGACTTTGCACTTAGCATGGTTAAACTTCATTAGGTTGGCATCAGCCCACCTCACAAGCGTGTCAAGGTCCCTCTGGATGGCATTCCTTCCCTCCAACTTATCAACCGAACCACACAGCTTGGTGTCATCGGCAAACTTGCTGAGGGCGCACTCAATCCCACTGTCCATGTCACCCACAAAGATGTTGAACAAGACCGGTCCCAACACCAATCCCTGGGGGACACCACTCGTTAGTGGTCTCCAGCTGGACATTGAGCCACTGAGCACTACTCTTTGCGTGCGGCCATCCAGAAAGCATGTAACACAACTCAAAATAGTTTGGAAATAAGGGCAAAGCCTAAATACAGCAGTACAGTTAGTGCGACTGTCACAGCCCACTGAGATCCAGCACCCCTGTTTGGACTGTGAGTATACCACAGCATCCATTCAGCTCTCTAGTACAGTGTTCTCCTTGAAAGGTGGCATAGGCTTAAAATGTCAGTGTGTTTCATACCTCCCAACACAGCTTTTTCAGTTTCATGCTTGGCTGACTCTCAAACCAAGAAAGACATTTATTCACAAGAGCTCTAATTCTAAGATCACCAAGCAAAAGAACAGCCACAGCATGGCCCCAGGCAGTGGAGAACATCTAGCCCACAGCCTTTTCCACACGCTCCCAGCACTAGCAGCAATACCACTCTGCTACCTGCAGCCTCACCTAGACGATTTCTATTCCAGGGAATACGTGGCCTCTCAGTTCCCTCATGCCAAGTCCGTGTCCAATAAGGTTGGAAAGACAGGATCTGCCTGGGAGCAAAATAACTGACAGCACATACAAGACATACAAATCAGAGGTTTGGAGCACCTCTGCTATGGAGACAGGCTGAGAGAGCTGGGCTTGTTCAGCCTGGAGAAGAGAAGGCTCTGGAGAGACCTTAGAGCAGCTTCCAGTACCTAAAAGAGGCCTATAAGAAAGTCAGACAGGGCTTTGTACAAGGGCATGGAGTAACAGGACAAGGAGGAATGGCTTTAAACTGACAGAAGGCAGATTTAGATTAGATATTAGGAAGAAGTTCTTCATTGTGAGGGTGGTGAGGCACTGAGGCTGCCCAGAGAAGCTGTGGCTGCCCAACACCTAGAAGTGTTCAAGGTCAGGCTGGACAGGGCTTGGAGCAACCTGGTCTAGTTGAAGGTGTCACTGCCTGTGGCAGGGGTTGGAACTGGATGATCTTTAAAGTATCTTCCAACCCAAGCCATTCTAGGATTCTATGAAATACCATATTCAACGAGATAACAAGAGGATTAATTACAAAGCCTGACAATCTCTCTGCTGTAAGTACAACTAAAAGTAATACTGTTCCCATGGGGTTTTGTATAAAAAGGTCATAGCAGGTGTTTGTCTTGCAGGAGCACACCTATTGCCAAAGCAGAACACAGAAGTCCAGGGGTTAGAAAACAACACGTGGCAGTAGGTGTGTGCAGCGAGCAGAGGTCACAGGGACGGCTTGTTATTTGCCTCTGCTTTCTGAAGGAAAAAGCAAGAGCTTCAAAAGGACCTCCTTCACAAGGCACCAGTGGCTGTGCCAAGCAGAAAAATCACACCTTTTTATGCTCAGTAACATGCCCTTCTAAAACATTCGCTATGAAAACATCAACATCCACACAGAAGTTAAACAAAGCTTTCATATGGCTATGCAATTCCCTCCTAGATATCTCTGTTAAGCAGTCCTTGCAAATAGCTTAACTCATGTTAGTTCAAATCAAGAACTAATCGGGAATGTTTAGAATGTTTTTCATACTGTAAATGTTAAAAAACCGTATCAATGCAGGGTAAAGCAGAGGAAACACTGCTGCCTGCTGTTCTCTGGAGCCCCCTTAGGGGTTTATGTGAGTTAAATTTTAATATTCTCCATAACAGAACATGGGCTTTTATTACAAGAGGGACGGACTAGCTGCAGCAATTCTCTCCCCAAAAAGAGGTATCCCAGGAGGGAAGCACTGATCAGGAAAATGAGTACACATCTTCTGAACAAACTCATTTCAGGCCACTGAGAAGGGCAGAAAGGGTGTGGATCAGCATGAAAGAGAATTATTATTTTAACCAATCCTTTTCTAATCACAAGAAAATAAGCACACATCACCAAAAAACTGCAGGCAGAATTCATTATCTAGCAAATGTGTTTCATATGTTAGTATTACTGAGCCCCCAAGTCTCAGTAGTGCAGATACACCCACTAGAAAACTGGGTTTTGTTCCCATTAAGAATTGAGCATTTAACCCCAGGAGACCAAACATTAAAAGACAGTACTTTACGAAGGCATGTTTTCCATAATTGCCCAACTCCAGCTCTGGCATAAACCAGGACATTCTGGAACATGCTGTTCTCGGAACTCTTGTCTGGCAGGCTTGCAGATTTTATTAATGGCTTTTTAACTCTCAACCATTCTTTTTCGTCATTTACTCACAGGGCTCTGTTGTCTTAAAATGAAGGGGAACTCTCTGATGCAGGAGTTACCTAGCCTGAGCTCCCAGGATTTAAACAAATAGAAGCAAAAGATGTAGAAAATATTAGCAGAAGAACCACAATAAGGAGTAACAGGGTGATTCAGGCAGTCAGGAAGCTGGGCAACTTCCTCATGTCATGAGTCTCTATTCCCCTGGAAAAAACAGGGCGAGCCCTGCAGAAAGATCACTGCTACATGGTCCCTGGTACAGAGATTGAGCACAAGCCCAGTGACAGAAGATAACTTTTAAACCCTGAAATACGTGACCCTTGTCAACAAAGTTCCAAGTAGCAAAAACTTTATTTTTATGAGATTTCTGCTGAAAGTAACAAGTGTTTCGACATTTAGACAAGGAGTGAAACTACTCAAAGAGAAGGAGAAGCTATGGCTTCAACCACTGCTAAGAAGTTAGGGCTGAGAATCAGCAGAGAGCTTACTATCTATTCTATGGGAAAGCAGTAAAACCAAAGCAACATCAAGACCTATCAAATATAGGACCATTTGTAATGACACAGTTAAAGTCCAGGGAGGACTGTTGCACTGTAAAGACTTGCTGAAAATAAGCACTTGCTGGGGTGGGAATTCAGACTGCTCGGCATCTGTGGAAACCGAGCTCTAAATATATCATCTTTCAGCACAGGGATTCAAACGTATCTGACTACAAAAGCAAAACCACTCCTTGAAACTCAAGAACGGTGTCTTAAGAACAAGACCAATTCATTCTTCTATCACTATCTATCAGACCAATTTCCAACAAGAAGAGAGGCCAGTGCGATAACAGAAACACCACAAGCATGCAAGGCAGGGCTGTGCAATTACCAGAACCGTTATCATACATGTCAATCTGGGCAGAGGCACACAGACAATCAAAATCAAGCGATACGCGCTACAGCACAGCCCAGGAACGAGGCTGCCAATGAGATGCTTTCTGCTTCTGCAGAGAACACTAATCCTAACACACTTCCCTGGCTCTTTGGCAAGTTAATGGGAGACAATTGCACAAGCAGCCTAACAGGGTACTGTAATAACCATTCTGACATGAGCTGTTGGGCAGATTTCTGAACTAACCCAGCAATGAATCTGTTCCATGAAACAGCACAGAAACCCTTGGTCTCCAACTTCCCAGAAGGAAGAAGAGTAGGATTTTCGTATCTGTAAAAAACACAGGCCTCTTCTTTCACCACACACGACCCTCTGGCAATGCTACTGTGGGAGAAGTGGTGACAAACAAGCAGACAGCAGCATGATCGCAAGGTGCAGGATAAAATTCCTGCTCGCCTAGGCCACCAAAAGCTCCCTGAAGTGATTAAAGAGGGCGCTGTTACTCTGTGTGTTCCTAAAACACTCCATGACTGATGCAAATCCTTGCACATCTCCATGCAAAAACCCTAGCTCTGATTTATAGCAAGAGACTCAAAGCAGAAAAGCACCAGAGATGACAGCACACAAATTGAAGAAATCAACGTAAGTAGAAAAGAAGCTATGACAAGCAAATAGTTACTGGTCAGAAGACAGCACATAATAGTAGTTCTAATTAAATATTAATTTTTCTCACTTCACTCTGAGTGAATGCAGCTTTCAGTGCTGGCACAGGCACTTTTGGGAAATAGCACAGTTAAAAAAAGGCAAGCAGAACAAATTATTTCAGATTATTTCAGCTGCTTTAATTTGCAGGCCTGGCATCCAAAAGGAGTGCATGCCAGAAAAAATCAATCTTTTTTAGCCTGCTACATGAATGAATGGCTGGGAGGTCCATGACTAATGCCTAATCTTCTCCTCCTACTACTCCACCCAAAACATCCTGCAATATATAATAAATTCAGCTCATTCAAAGATGTGTTTAACTCACAAAATGGTAATATTGACCAAAATCTCATTACTGAATGGCATTTTAGCAACTTTCAATCAAAAGATGTTCCCTTAATCATCATAAGAAATGCACATACCAAATACTTCCAATCATTAGACTGAGATCAAAGGGTGCAGGAATGTCCATCCATCACAGGGCTAAAGATACTGCAGCAGAATTTCCTGTTTCCAAACTGACTTCTCAGATCCCCACACAAAGTCTGAGAAAGCAACTTCTCTTAAAACCTGCATTTAAATCTGCACACCATAAAACAATAAGGAAGCTCATGAGTATGCACCATGGCACATGATGAAAGATATTCTAACTACCTGAAAAGGTAGATAAATAGCACATATAGTGGATAAATACCTCATGCCTTCTTAATCTATACAAAAAACAGGCAGTAGTTTTCATGGTGGCTAATTTGACATCACATTGGCACCCAGTACTTGATCACACCATTTCACAGTAGTGCTGACTACTTCGTGGCCCCCCTTGCACAGACTTACAGCCTCCTGCTCCGGTAAAAGCAGAGGAGATGCACAGTAAACAGTTCAGCATAGGTGGCTCTCAATAAATTCATAATCATTGACACCAAAAATTATCAGCTCCTCCTTCAAAGGAGTTGCTACTTCAGAAAAGGTATGCAGCCTGGTAAATGGGAAATAAAATGTGAAGATTCAGCTGCATATACACTAATTGGATAAATATCTTTCAGTATCACATGGTACTTTCTAATAGTAGGGATGGAGCAATTGAGATACTCCAAGCCACCATCCCAGTGTATATACTTTAAGCTGACAGTTTTCTGTACTTGCACTCCCACAGTATGTGATCCAAACTGCAAATGATTTTGTTGCTCTAAAATAAAGACAAACTCCAAATCACACAGCTGAAAGGTTACACAAGATTTGTGCAGTCTTAATCCTTGCTCGTGATAAGATGCTTGAAACTCTGAGTTTACAGAATAATGTAGTTCTCCACAAAACTTGTGTGAGCACTTCTTGACAGTGAGAGTACAATTTGAGCGCCCCTTTACTGGGACGCTGCCAGTTTTCAGCAGGCAGTTGGCCACATGCAGCAGATGCACTAAACTCCTCCCACTACAGGTAGCATCACTGCCCAACAACCCATAAAATCATAAAACATCTAAATTAGAATCATATTCAGGCTGGTAAGAAGAAGGTGAAGAACTAGACCAGCAAATGGCAATCAACAGCAACTGTTGCTCTCTGCTGTACTACTCTGAATCACAGGGAGTTCAGTTCCGCACAGAGCGTACAGCCACAGGTATGCTCCACTCACACATCTGCATTTTATAAGACTCTATGCATGTGTGTGTACATCTGGTGTATTATAATCATCTCCTTGCTTCATGTGAATAGACTGCATGAACAATTCATATGGCTGTGAAAGATAACACTAAGGACATAGGGCAGGCTCCATTTTCACTCATCGTCAGAAGTTCCCTTAGAAAAAAAAAAAGCACGGGAGGTTGAAGTCAGTGATGTCAGCTCTGTGATGTGACCTTTGTACTGTTCGTACAAGACTAGCATTAATTAGGTTATTCCACTTACATTCCGTAACAGCTTTCTGAGGGAAGCAGTTTTCCCCACTACCAACTTCTGAACTCAGACCGATAACCTAACGCCTTCCTAAGACATCATTCACAAACAAATCCAAACAACAAAAGTCCGCAGCAAAGCGATGGCACTCAGGGGAATGTGACACGCCAACCCTGACATTTTGAAGCCATTACCTGCAGAGCGGAGGCTTCAAGGCCGAAGCTGAACTTCTCCCAGAGCCCAGTGCTGCCAGGGGCCTTGGTGAGCACAAAGGCAGCGTTGTGGGCGGACATGTTAACGCTAGTCTCAGTGGATGCCAGCTTGTTTTCAGGTGGAAACTCTAAGAAGAGAGCATAGGAACCAGTCTCACTGGAGAAGTGGAGGCTGTAGTGGTTGGTGCCCACGTCCTCCCTGAGGCACTGGGGCTTGATGCAGGGCACATGCACGAGCAAGGTAAGGGAGGTATCATCCTGCCGGCACTGGAAGGGAGGGCACAGGGCAGCCTCAGGGCTGCTGGAGTACTGGGGAAGCGCCATCTCGCCAGGGACGCCCTCCACGGCCGGGAGGGCCGAGCTCCCGGGAAGGCACAGACAGGCGTCCTCGCCAAGGCCGCAGGTCACGGCCTGCTCGGGGCTGAAGCACGAAGCAGGTGAAGCGGTGCCGGAGCGGGCCGGTGACAGGTCGCCACCCGCGGGTGGGTCGGCGGGCTCCCCGCCGCCGCACGTGCTCCGGGCCGTGCAGCCGCTGCTGCCTGGGGGAGGAGCCGCCCCGTCGCCCGCCTCAGCACCCGGTTCGGCCTTCTCCACCCGCTCCTCGCCCAGCTCTGGCGGTTCCCGTGGGCCGGACTGCGGCACCACGGGCAGCGTGACCACGAGCTGCCGCTGGGCCTTGTTGAAGGCGGCGTTTCCGCGGCTCTCGTCTACGTTGTAAGGGAGGCGGAGGCGAAGGCGGTAGGCGGGACGCTGCGAGTCGAGGCGCAGCTCCCGGCCGCAGATGTTCAGGTCTGCCTGGGCGGCAGAGCGCAGCAGCGGCAGCTCCACCGTCACGACCAGCTCCCGTGGTACCGGGCTGGGTGCCGAGTCACGGCTATACCGGTAGTCTTGCAGGTCCACGTAGGAGCGGTGGCGGATGCTCCAGCGCGGCGTGGTGGGGCCAGGAGGCCGTGCCGGCGGCGGGGGGGCGGTGGGCTGCGGGGCGGCGGCAGCGGGGTGGAAAGGGAAGGGCGGCAGCGGAGAGTCGCCGTCGTAAGGCGGTGGAGAGGCGCCGCCGGGCAATGGGGTGCGAATGACGGGAGGCTGCGGGACGCCCTTGTACTTGGTGCCACGGAGGACGACAGCGTTGGTGCGGTCGAGCTGCACGGCGCAGTGGCGCTCCACAGCATCCAGCGCCGTGTCGCTGAGCAGGCGGCGGAAGCGGACGTTGCGGACGGCCAGGCGGAGCGCCGCCGGGTGGAAAACAACGTCGTAGACCAGGCGGCGCTGGCCCCCGCGGCTCAGCTCCTCGCGACCGGGCGCCAGGCTGTAGGGAAGGGCCCAGCGGTGGCCGCCGTGCTCGGCTCGGGCTTGCGGCGCCCCGACGTGCGGGTTGCTGCAGACGTTGAGGTAGCAGCGGCGGGAGCCGGCCTGACTGGTGCGCAGCACGTAGCCCGCCTCGGGGTGGATGAAGCGCACCTCCATGCCGCGCTCCCGCTCCAGGGCCGTCACCTCCTCCTCGTACAGCCGACGCTGCTCCGGGTCGGCCAGCTCCGCCGCGTACTCGGCGAATAGCGCCTGGAACTTCTTGTCGCGAAAGGCCCGCTGGAGCCTCTCCACCTCCTCGGCACTGAGCTCCAGTTCCTCCAGCTGCCCTGCGCCCGCCATGGCTCCGGCCCGGCCCAGCGGCTCTCGTTGCTGTGGAGACACTAAACAAGATGGCGTCTCAGGCATGGACAGATTCGTTGCTATGGTGATGGTAAACAAGATGGCGTCTCCGGACCCTGCCGGCCAGTTGCTATAGAGACGCCAAGCAACATGGCGGGCTCTCCCCTAGTGGTCTTCCCCAGGAATTGATTCCTCTCCACCCTGAGCCCTCCAACCCAGCCTCGCTGATCCTTTCCCCTCAGTGGCTCCATGACGGTTCTCAGCTCTCACCCGTCTTCCACGAGGATGGCTCTCTCCCATCGCCTCCTCGTCGCCCTGCAAGACTCCTGCTCTCCTCATCTCTGAGCTGGCACTGCTTTCCCCTCCTTGCCAATGGTCAGCACGTATGCATCAGAAATGCCAGTACAGCATCTTCTGTGGTTTGGTTTAGATCTGCGGCAGTTCCACTCCCACTTCTTGTACCTGGCTTCCATCTACACCCTGATGGCCCCCTCCAAAGCATATCCCCACTGTCTTCTCTTGTTCCTGCCCTCAGAGCCACATTCATGTCAATGCCAGCCCAAAGGGAAGGAGTATGCGAAACAAACCAGCTGGTGCTAAGGGTCCCCCATGTCTGTTCCACACCTGGTCTGGGCACTTTGGGGTAGCACCAGTCTGCCCTCCTGGTCTCAATGCCCAAGAGCTGTTGGAGCAGGTTTTTGCTTAGTTTTGTCAAGAAAAGGTCCAGGTTCACATGTCAGCAGGCTGCTCTCCATTGTAAACCAGATCAGCTGCTGATGCAGATGTTTGTGCTGACAGGCCCTGACCCTTTCCCACCTTCCTGATTGCGCCTTCAGCAAGATTTCCTCCTCCTGATCTTTTGCAGAAGTTTCAAAGGACCATGTTCTTGTTCCCCTTACATCTCACCCTGTCTGCATAATACTATCTGCAAACAGATGACATACTGCCATCAGTAAATAACACCTCACAAATCTTCTCTAGACTTTTCCTGTCCAAAGAAAAATCCTAGTCCACAGTTTAGTATCTCCTATAGATAACTAGCTCTCAGTTCAACTCAGCATGGTGGAAGACAAAGTTCTCCCTAACTCCTTTTTTTGATATATCCTGTTTGTATATCCTGTTTGATATACATGCATCTTGTTCCTCCAGTTGCCTTCTTCTATTGTGCTCTGCTAATTAATCTTCACTGTGGGTCTACACTTCATCTAAACCAGAACAAGTATCTTTTCTGTAAAAGTCTGTGCACAAAATACACTATTTTTGACGTTGACATTTATTAAGAACAGTCTGTAATATATCGTAAAATCAATCCACCTGAAATGAGTGCTACAGTTGGCTTTACAAACGCCTGCTCCCTTTTTGCAGTCTCGCAGAAATTCAGAGACCCTGAAGCTTGCTGAAAATACAAAACAAAAACCAGAATTTAGTGGGTTTTTTTGAAAGATAATTCACAATACTATCCTATTTTTCTGATCTATGAAAGATTTGATAATGTTTTAATTTATTTAAAGACCAAAAGCATTTGACAGTATATCTTCTGTATTTTCTATATTCAGGTAAAGGTTCCATGAAGTCCCTTGGGAGGATTGGGGGTGTTACACACTCTCGTTTGACAAAAACACAGTTTCTGCAACAAGGCATGAAACAATCAGACAAGGTAAGTTTGAATTTTTCCATTGGGTTATACCATTGTTATTTCACACAGGCAAATTTTCATCACAGTTTTAAGCCCTCTGATACTCTTTAATAATTTCTGGTGTTGCAGCTGGCCTTTTTTTCCAGTCATTGGAAAACCACAGTTGGAATGAATAAGTACAGATTTAAAATATATGAAAGCAAAGCATGAAAATAGCTTCTGGGCTTGATGATGGTCACAAAATGAACCAAGAATTGTTCGTAAGTGTAATTAACTTATGCAACAAGCATCATCTCCAGAAATGTATGTGTTTCCCAATGGGACTCAATTACTGAAAGTCATATAGTACAGTCTATCTTTCCTTTTACTTTTGGGTCGTGCTTTTCATCATTGTTATTTGAAGGCATTTCCTAAATTTATTATTTTAGTTCTAGGCATTTGGATTTCTTACACTGCCTAAGTATGAAGCATAAGTCTACATTAAACTGCTAGAACATTCACTCTATGGAGTTGATATTCTGTGTTCCTCCTGATAACTAAAAAGTCAGCAAATAAGATACTTCCTTTTAAATGAGAAAGTGAACATATTTACCTGTCTTCAACTGTCTTGTTGGAGGGGTAGAATACCTTGAATGAAAATCCACTTCTTGGAAATGAACCCTGAAAGAAAAATGTATATACAAAGCTTGCGTAAGTAATGTACTGTACAAAAAGACACACTTGAATGTGACTGTACCCCCTTCTTATTTTGGTAAAGCATAAGGAAATCTTACAGGATTTATGCAAACACAGTCAGTGTTGGTGACAGTGAAAGGGTCATATTTATCTGCAATCACGAGCATGTCTGGCACAGGGTATACCCGCAGGGAGTAGTCATAGGCCCAATACACTGGGCTAACGTACAGTGGAAGTGGCGTCAGATGTCCCTGTGATAATACGGTCTTTACAAACTGTAAGATAAACATAAATAGTTAGTTTGAACCATTTTCTACAAGTCAAATTAATTCCTACACATGCTGATGCCCTGTTAATAAAGAAACTTTGAACTTGGAAATATGGGGTTTTCTGTGTATCTCTCCCTCCGATTATTAATGATTTCTGGCTTAAAGCAGCAGCTGTTGTTTTGTTTGTTGTGTTATGTTTTGGGTTTCTTTTAATACACAAAGTCCTTTTTTAATATTGGGTTAGCAGCCACTATTTGAAGATGTCAAAGTTATGTCATTGATCAGACTTTCCAACAAAGAATCTGCTGACCTGTTCCTCCAACCCAGGAAGTACCAACATTGCCATAAATTTCATGTTACTTGTTTTTGGAGGGAAGAGGGTTGGCTGGTTGGTTTCTCATGGCTTTCCTCACAGTACTTGTTAACCATAAGACCCACACTTATTAGACTACATTTTTTTCCTTGAACTGCGGAAATAATTTGATTCCCAAATGACTTTGATTCCTTTTTCTATTCGGGGAGTTGCCCAGCTCCAGACACTATCTGCCCCATGTAAAATTCTCTTTTTCATCTGCCAAATTCTAGCCAGGGTATTTTGGTTCCTGAAACTCTCCTCAAGCCCCTTGAAAGTTTTTATTATTATCTCTAACTAATCATGTAGCTACTCTTAAGCTCCATTTTCCCCAAAGGGCCAAAATCACTACCACAACTTGCTGGAAGGGTCTGCTGCTGAAAGAAAATTATGTACCAAGCACAGGCTGTTATTCCACTTAATACTGTACAAGGCTTGAAGACACTAATAACTCAATCTAAAGGTAGTAACAAAGTTTTCTTCTTTTATTCATCTTTTTACACTGATGGCTGAACTAAAGAAAGAATTGTCAGGCAGAAAAAGGCAAAGAAAAACTGAAGCATACAAAAGCCACCCAATTCCCTTATCTGCAGAAAGTGTTGCAATACACAATTCTACATTTCGTTCATGATTCCTTTCTTTCCAAGCATGGGAAAGCCATGTGTGAGTACAGCGAAGTGATGGCTTGCAGCATACACATACACGGATGCAAATATGCACACCAAAACCAAGGTACTTCATTGTCCAGAGTGGATTCTTTGTGTTCACAAAGGAAATGAGCACTTTCATGATGGAGTGAAGGAAGAAAGGGCTAAATGAAGTTTCTGAGACAAACAAACAAAAGTATCCCCATAAAATAAATAGAAACAGAATCCACCATCACTGCAATGAGCCAGTACTGCCTGGATCTCTCTCATTCAATTATATCAGGCAGTCCCACCAACTCCTGCTGTGCATTCATTAACTAGAATTTAACTCAGCATGCTGTGGCAATGTATCAAAAGCAGGATTAAGACTTCAAGTGAGAAGGCAAAGGAATCAGATGACCTTTTGGAAAAGTGACATGCTGCTTTACTGCAAATGTCACTGGATAATACATCAAATTTTTTTTTTTTTTTTTTTAAGTACTAAACTTTGCCTTTAAGAATCAGTGTATCTTGGTGTGACATTCCTTGCTGGTGCACATACACCAGCTGTCAGCTGCTATGACGTACTGCATTCAAGAGCACCTGCAGAGGGACAGTCAGAATGACTCAATGCCATCACTGGTATCATGGTTTCAGTTATTTTACTGTCAAGATGGAAAGGAAGGTAACAGTACTAAATGTATAGATTCTTTTTACAATCCCTCTTGGCTACTCCAGCAATGTGTGGTAAGTGCAGATCAGAGCACCCTAAATGCTGACCTGCTGATCGAAGCAAAAAGTCAAGAAGTTCTTAGCAAGAAGGGCTGAACACAACTAACTCACATGGTTGGGAATGTCCATCTTACTGCTGGGGAAGCGGACACAGTTTCTGCACATTTTGTTTACCAAATCTTCACGAAAGATAATTATTTCCTGGGTGCAATACTGAATCCTAAGTGGAAAACATCAATGAAATTAAATAAATTAAGACGAAACTAAAAGAGACAGACCTGCATTATGAAGTTGATTTCCCTCTATTAGAGCAAAATAAAAAAGCACATTTGAATTAAAATAATACTTTTCTTCCCTTCAATAAACACAATATTTTTGAACAGGATTTTCATACTTGCTATCAAACTTTTAGCACTACTTCCTTTCATCAATAACTGATTTATACATTAATGTATTTAAAACTAGTTACAATTAATGCAAGCAAAGAATTCTATTCATTTGAAAATATTAAAGACCAATGTTTCCAAAATTTGGTATTTTTAAAAAGTACATATGCACATGAATTAGTCATTCACTTAAAAAACAAACAACATGAAAAACAGCAGTAAGTTGCACTGTTACCTGCAAGGATTTGTGGTGAAAACTGAAAACGGCACCAGCTGTCTGAATTCCTGAGTAATATTTTCAGCCAGGGGAGGTCTAAAATAAATAGAAACAGTTCTATCAACAAAAGACACTTACTTTCCTTAACTCAAAATTAAAAAATTTGAGAAAGTGAAGCAAACTGACCTTGGTAAAACAGAACCAGGACCAGGGTCTTCAGGACCAGGAACAAACACAAATCGACTACTGTAAAAAGTTCAATAAACGACTTTTATACAAAATGATCCTAAAGGTATCTAAACATTGGTTACATACTGCCATTTCTCCACAGATGCATGGAAATAACTTATTCTGGGGCAGAGATAACAGCTCTTCCTGGCCTTAAGAATCACATAACTCACAGCTAAGGCATAAGATACATGTCCATTCCTCACTAAAGTGGAAGAAACCTTAAAAACTGTTCACTGTGCAAGGGGGACTGACTGTGGGAAGGGAGACAGACCAGGTTGTGGCAGCCTGGCTCTGAACTTGGTGGTAATGGGCTTCACTATCCCATAAAAGAACCCCAGATAATCCGGCAGTGGCACACCACAAGAGCCCCACCAGGACACAGGACGGAGGATCAGTACAGGAGATAGGCTTCCTTACACCTCACATGAGCTCACAGGTTGTGGGCTGTGGCGATTCTTGCTTTTGGGTCTCATTCTAGAAAGTAGGTCTACTTAGGGGCTACTATTACGAATTCAAAGATCAGAAGCCAGAAAGGATAAGCCTGGCTGCCCTCTTATTTTACTTTCCTTTGTATATTCAAATCTCTGTAGAAGGGATTTTGTTCTTCAGGCCTGAAATGGGGTTCCCATAGAGCAGGGACACAAGAAGGGATAAATACATTCCTTTGCAAGATTGTGTTACTTTGGTTAGTTCTTAAACTACAGCCCTGGAGAACCATGTATGCAAGAATGGAAAAGATAGAAATGTCTTTGTATAGACAGCAGTCAAGTGTTTCAGATGACATTTTCTGTGGCTGGTACAGAAAGCGTGTAGGTGCTCATAGCAGCATCAAGACTTCAACATCAGTTTATAAAGCAGCACTGTTCAGACAGAACCCTGCTGATTTCAAGAGAATTCCAGGGAAAAGAGCTCACACAAATAGCACTTTTGGGGAATCATGGGCCATGCTTAATCCATGTGGAACATGTTCCAGGAAGAGGCAGTTTACCTTTGCTCACTCAATAGCAGCTTCCATGACCACGCTATTTTAGATAAAATCAAAACCTTATACTGCTCCCAAAAGAAAATTAAGAGTGCTGTTACAAAACCAGCTTGCTATCTGATCAGTGCTGGCTCACAATAATGAGAAAATACAGTACCTGTTAGTCTCAAAGTAATTAAAGCAAAGGCTCACAAAATAAACAAATTTCCCTCTTCATTGCACTTTGCTGTGTACCTTTTATGAATGCTGGGATATTCACATATAATATCTGCAAGAGCCTTCAAAGAACCTAGAGTTAGTAAAAAAAGCCATCTGGTTAGACAATACAACACCTGGTTAGACAATGAACACACATAATATGAATCACCCCCAGACTTCAGTACATTAAAATGTGTCACTTAGAAAATAAGCGTTTCTCCTCTCTCAATTTGTTTTGTCAACATTATTTTAATTTAATACACTCATCTGACTGTTCACAAAGACTTCCATACCTTTCAGTGACCGAATTTGATTTTTTCCGTATGGTGCAGATGAAAAATTCCCACAAAAGAAAAAGCAGGTTGGAGGCGCAGCTGAATAACCTGGTGAAAAAGAGTATCTGTGAGTATATCCATTCCCTTCATCATCTTTCAGCATTCAGCCTCCAGACCATTCCACAAAAGGCAGAAACTGAAACAGCACTTCAAGCTCTGCTGCTATTAATACACCTGAACTATTTTCTTGATATCAGCTTTTGTTAGCTTAAAAAGGGTGACAGTAACATACAAATGTCACTAAAAAGAGCCCTCTGTTATTTAAAGACCCAGTTTCAACAATATTCATTGTGTGTATCCAACCAACTACTGACCCAGTCATTATAATTGTTTTGTGTAACTATATAAATAATACACTTTAAAAACACACTATTTCCTTTAAGAGAAAAATAGCAAGTAGTAGCAATGGGTTACTATTAACCTCCATGCATCATTTCAGTTGAAGAGCTATGCCAACATTAAATTCACTCTGGCATTATAAAGCAACAGAAACTGGAACTGCCTTAGCATTTTAAGAATCTGAGGAATCCTCACAATATCACTAATCACCCAGAAACACACGTTTTATAGCAAAAAGAAAAAAGGAGTCTGATTCCCATCCCTAAAATAAAAATATCTACTCATTCATTCATCTCACATTCCAGGTTACTCTCCATTTTCCTAACATGCAGTATCAGACCTGGATTTACTTCACTATTTTTCAATCTATTTGGTAAACGGGACAGAATTATGCCAGAGAAATGGCTCATCGATGTCTTTGCCTTGCCATTCCACTCAGCTATTGTTTTCTAGTTTATAATTATGAAGTTTATTGATTGCCTATTTAAAAAAGTCTCAAAACAGAAAATGCAATGCCTGCATCTTTACCAATAGCGTTCCCTGTATTAACCTCAGTGACCAAAGTCCCTTTCTTACTTCAGCACAAGCAAAGTGAAGCCAAGTTCAGTTTGCTTTAAGAACCTTGACAATTTTGGCAAAGACAGTGAACTGGTTTTGTAACTTTTGGGTGAGTGTGGTAATTTGTATCCTATTTTCTTCCTGCGAGTAGCAATTTCCCATCCTTAATTTTATGTTGCTTATTTTTAAAGCAGCCACCTTCTGCCACTTCCATTCTACCTAGAACAGAAAGGAAACCTGTTCCAAAACTGCCCTGGAATAACAAAGAAGCAATTCACAGGCCTTGCAGATGCTTGCTATCCAAATGTTGTCAACATTACTAATGTAATGATACACGGAAGAAACAGTTCATATTCTAAGAGTAACTGACACTTTTTCTCCGGTAGAAACAGAAAGCGTTTGAGGGACGGCTGGGCTCCAACGAAGTAAGAAGTTTTTAAACTAAGCCTCAGTCTTAGTTTAACTAAGCCTAAGAAGAACTTTCACAAGCAAGGGAAACATTCTTGTCAGAGTACATAAAATGGCTACTGTCCAAAACAATATTAGTATTAGGTGATTTATAAAAAGGAAGTGTCACCTTGCAAAAATAGGATACAATCCAATTTTTAAAAACTAGTAGAAAAAGAGCCAAAAGCAATAAAATAGCAACCATGAAGTGCAAATAGCTGTCACTAAAATTAGAGTGAGACTTCACTGGCTTTGGGCTGGGGTTCAGTGGGATCCTACAAAACCATGCAACAGTTGGGCTTATTCTAGCTTTCTCAACATAGAAGTTCATAAAAAATGCATAATACAGCAAAAACAGAACTCTTGAAAACTGTTGCCTGACTTTAAAAGTATACTTTTGAGAAAAGGCACATAACCCACTATCTTGCTAACAGCTGTACACTGCCCAGCTTGCCCTGCCTGACAGGAATGCTCATGTGAGTGACCACAAGACAAAGAGTTCACAAACCTAAACCAGCATAGAACTAATTCTCCAACAAAGGCAATTAGTTTTCTGCTGAGGTATTCCCTGAATTAGTTCACCATGGGGTCAGGCATCCCAGCCCACGCCAAAGATAGGACATGGGACACAGCCACAGCTGGGGATCGAGGACCAGCCAGGCATCGGACTGCCTTGCTGCATTCATCCACCCACCAAGGCTGCTAAGGGCTAAGGAAAATGGTAAAAATTCTCTTAAACAAGGCTCAGAGTCAAAGCAGTTCTCACTTACCTGAAAACATTGTGTGAAGCTTTTCCAGTACTTCTGCTTGGTCCAGCCATACGTCAGAAAGAAATACAAACATGGCATTTTCGTTTTCATCCTCCAGCTGCTTAAGTTTTGCAGAAGCTTTTACTGAAGTTGATGAAGGTCCTCCAAAAAAGTTTATATTCCCATAAAAGGCTCTACATCATTAAAATATTGAAGTTACTTCTTTTTTTTATCTTCCCGAATCATTAGCAGTTTTATGATCCACTTAAACTATATAAATTATGATAGGTAGCTCAGATGGTATCAATAATCATTTAGTACTTCGTGGAGAAACCAAGCAAGAGAAATGGTCGTCACCTAGACATAAAGGAAGGGTGCTGCCCTCCCATAACTTAAAAGATCATAGAATCGCAGGATGGTTTGGGTTGGAAGGCCCTTAAAGCTCATCCAGCTCCATCCCCCTGCCACAGGCAGGGACACCTTCCACGAGACCGGGTTGCTCAAAGCCCATCCAACCTTACTCATATCAGGGTAATATTTATCCTGGGTTCTTTCCCACATTCATTCTTTAAGCTACAAGGAATTTCTTACTCTTTGTAGCAATTATCTAATTTTATGTCTGAGAAGGGCTTAGAACCAACTGCTGTTAATATGCAGAACCCAAGTGCTCTTGAGAGGGTTTTTCTGCTAACACCGCAAGCTTTAGTGTTGGTCCAAGTAGACCAACAAGTCCCAGAACTGCTTCCTTAAAACTGTATTTATTTTGAAGCATTTGGTAAGGGGGAAGAGTAGCATACCTTAATGTCACAGAAATTATAAAATAATATGCTTACTTGGAAACTCAAAACAAAACACAGAGTGAGTCTGACAAAAGTCACTTTTATACCTAGTGTTTGCAGAAGGCTCAGTAGGTGGAAATCCAAAAGCATTCACATGAAAAACTTCATCTTCATACCAACCTAAGAGGGTTTTGAAAACAAAATAACCCTTAGTTTTTCTAACAACATAATGTCCTAGACATTAGTCAGACAATTTGCAGCTGTGCTGCATAGCTAGTCCCAGCCTCCATCAATCCCCTTCTTGTGATCACACCAGTCCCAGTGCTGTTTAGCGGTAAACCAGGCCAGGGAACTACCTGGCTGAAAAACAGGCTGAGCAAGAAACCAACTATTTTTATTTACCCCAGACACTTTAAATGGATTTGCTGCAAAGACATATAAATAACCTTCTCAACCTAACTAAGTAAAAATGTAGGGGAATGGAAATAATTTTTGCTGGCCCTGCCCCAGAAGGGTCTCCATCAAACTGCACCCTTTCTCAAGAACTGTCTCATCTGTTAGAGGAACAGAAGTAATAGGGTGATACTTATCCCCATATCATTTGTGCTCCTAAATTCTATTTACTTTACAAATTCTAAACATAGAACACATTACTTGAAAATAGATTGGGATTATGTATATTACACAGAGTAATACTGCACAAACATAAACATCCATTATTTTGCTAAAACAAGGCTCTAAACCTGCAAGCCCTTACATAATTTTAATGAAGACTCATTAAAGCCTCTGAAGGACCAAAGCTTTGCCAACAGAAAGCAGCATTTTCAGATTGTTAAATCACACTGATTATTCTAGTCTGTCTTCCTAATCTAGTCATATTTCCTGCAAACATGTTGGAGCCAGGCTAACTAAGGCCAATCCACAAAGCTGCTACAGGTGCTCACATCCCCCCAGCATCGATGAAAATCACAATTTTCAGAATTCTGTTCTCTGCCTTAAGAGCCCACACGGTAATAGGCAAGGCTTCTGGCCAAAAATCTCAGGCACAAACTCAGCTTCTGGTCGAGCCTCATCAACATGAGACTTGTCTGTTTAGCCACATCTGGTAGACATGTAACTGCAACAATAGTCATTAACAGAATAAATTACTACAAGCTAAGAAAAATAGTCTGCTTTACCTTCTGCCAAAACAAAGCATGATTCAGTATATAAGCCACTGTGGAACTGGTGCAGAAATGTTAAGAAATATATTTTTCTTAGATCAGGACTCTTATATTAGTTCTTCAGCCAAAGTTTGCCTTCCAGCTGGTGTAATGCATTTGGACACTACTGAAAGTTCATAGGCTGCCTTTAAGAGCCAGGCAATTACCTGGTAACTGAGGAGGTAAGTTCATAAACAGCCCACAAACAGGAACACGCTCTACTTCCACCAGGAGGAATACTAACTTTGTCCTAACACACTGTGAAAGGGCACTGAGCTACAGCAACCAACTGATTTGAAAAGAAGAAAAAAGAGCTGCAGTTCTCAATACATAATTTTTAATGGTCAGTATTGATTTACTATTTAATTTAAAATTCTTCAGGTCTATAAGAAATTTCTTTCAACTCTTACATCACAAAAAAGGATATTGCTTTACTAAGGTCTAGTTGGACGACTCCTGTAGGGTCTTCTAGGAAAAATTTCCCCTAAAAAACAGTATTAATTAATAAAGAACACTCAGAGACATAAATGATTTAATCAGAAGCATCTATCAGTCAACATTTAGAAATAATTTAGCCATTTTTAATATTGCAAGCTTAGAATACACAGGCAGAACTGAAAACAATGCAGTTTATAGTATCTTAGCACCTTCCCTTCAAGCTGCTGCAGCCTGGATTGCTGGTGCATCCCTCTCCTACTAAGAGAGTCCTACGCAGTGGCAAGTCCAAACACAGTCATTTGAAGCTCCAGCATTTCAAGAAGGGGCATGCCTAAAAAGTGTATCTGGTTCTTGTTGCTGACATAAAGTATTACAAAATTCTGCAGTGAGAAGACAAAGACATTTTCCTTCACACACTAGCACTGACTGCTTGTGGAAACCTCTGCTTAAGGAATGGATCTTGCACTGCTGACGTTGATGGAAGTTCTGCCACAAACTTATACGACAGGATAAAGTGGCGAGATATTGAAGTCTTATCATTTTCTAATATAACACTGAATGAATGGTGACCTGGACACTCCACAATAAAAAACAACCTACCTCCTTAAGCTGAGTTATCATCCCAAGCACAATCAGTTCTCCCACTTTAGCTGTATTGCCCAATAGAGCTTCTATTGTTTTAAGCTGGAACCAAAGACAAAGAATCAAATACGAATTAAATCAAACTCTCCACATATCTATTCACAAGCAGGGAAGACAAAGCACCTTACAGCATATGTTTTCACATAATACACAAATGAGCTATGAGAGAATACAGGCTCATTAGAAAAATCAGGGCCAAATTCCTGAATGTCAAATGTAGCAAAGTTTAAGAAAAGATTTCTAATAATTGCTGCCAGCATAAAGAACTGCTCAGCAAATAAATATTTATTGTGATTATTTTGCTTACAAACGGGAAGTTTAGATTGGATATGAGGAAGAAATTCTTTACTGTGAGGGTGGTGAGGCACTGGAATGGGTTGCCAAGGGAAGTTGTGAATGCTTCATCCCTGGCAGTGTTCAAGGCCAGGCTGGATATAGCCTTGGATGGCATGGTTTAGTGTGAGGCATCCCTGCCCACGGCAGGGGGGTTGGAACTAGATGATCTTAAGGTCCTTTCCAACCCTAACTATTCTATGATTCTATGATTATAATTGGATTAAAACTGAAAAGAAAAAATGGCAATTTCTGCTCTTGCTTATGAATGTCAGTCATAGGAACTGGATCCCCAGCAGGGTCACAGGGCCAGTCTATACCCACAGAGTAACACTAATTACTTTTATCAAGGAACCTTTAACTGATGAGAGAGAACACTTCAGAGTAAGACAGGCAACATCACACAACATGCTGTCTGCGGTTTCTAGACAAACGTATTTTGATCTGGTCAAACTGCAGTTAAGAGAGACAATCCTCCTACAACACCAGCAGAAGCAATGCATTTGCCACTGCTGACAGGCAGGACAGAAAGCAGTCAAGGGAGAAAGATGCCTACAAAGCCTGGATGGGGACAAAAGCTCAACTCATCTAAGGTCAGTCGATTTTTTTCCATGTGATGGCATGCTCTGAACAGGGAGAAGCAGAGAAGTTAAGCAAGGTTGTTACTTGGTACCCAGTGACACACATATTCATCTCTTTTTAAAAATATGTAATAACTAGATAACATAGTGAGTGTTTAATGAGAAAGCTGAGATGGGAACAGAACAGACTGAAGTTATTGCCTTATTCAATTGTAGGTTTGTGAATTTAGTGCTTATGAAAGAAAAAAAGCAGGGAAGATACCCCCAATCAGAGGGAAGCAAAGTGTAATAAGCTGAACAGCTAATGCTCTTCCACTTCAGGAAGCCACATTTCTCTTGCACTTCACAGCTGCTTTTCAGTGCTTTGGTCACGCTGATCTGAGCCAAATAACTGCATTTTTGACACACAGGCTAAAAATGATCAAAAATAACTCATTTCCACTGATTACTCATATTGGATGCAAAATTAAGATGTCAATGGAGAACTATTACTGCAGTAAAGTATAACACAAGTACAGCTCCTTTGCAAGGACAAAAAAAAAGAAAAAAAAAAAGAAAGAAAAACAGATATTTTACCTGGAATTTGCTCCTGCTCTCATCAGGATGAGAAACGACTGCTGGAGGAGTAAACAACTCATGTCTATGAGTCCTCTGCAGAAACCAAAATTGAAGTAATCCAGTTTAAAGATAAATGAGCACTGTCAAAAGGCCAGTTCATTCCAACCACTATACAAAATAGCTTTAAAAGTTCTCTTATTCCATTTTGTTCAGCAGTGTTTGTTGCTTTTATCCAGCAACAATTGATTTGTTGAGCACAAATCAGGTTTTTTGACAAGAATTTTTTTCTAGGAAATAGATGATACTGGACAATAAAACTAAGCCCAAAAATGTAACATCAAAGCAACTGTAATGCTTCTAAAAAGTCATTCCTGCTACCTAGAAGGAAGTAGTGAGAGAGCAAGGGAAGGTAAAATGTATTACATGCTAACTGTGGAAATGAGCAGGTTTCTCTTCGGGGTGGGGCCTTATTAAAACGAAACAATTTTTATTTTTTAGTAATAGCAGCAAGCTAAACTAAGAGATAAACTGCAGAGAGCATAAAGAAAATGCATTGTAGGAATTTTCACTTCTTTCATTGTTTTTCATGCAGTCTAACAGCCTCCCCTTAGAACAAACCCATTACTACCAGCCCATGAAATACACACACTAATTCCTACCGGTCGCCCTCACCCACACAGTGACCTGAGCTTTCACTTTCCCAGAGGTTGGAAAGGAGTACCTATGACAACCAAACATAAAACCTGTACAACAGAGAGTCTGTGTGAAACTGTTAGGGTGCTATAGCACAATGCAGTCTAGGAAAAGAAGGTTTCAGGATATTTACATGCTACGGACACTTCCAGCTGTTGTTCACAGAAGCCATGTTTTGCGTGAGTGTGCCCACTGCAGCAGGTTTCACTAATCCTAATCACTGTCTGTATGAACTAAAACTTCTTCAACTAATGGTTAACTGGTGTTCTAGGGGAGAGGTTTCCAAATTGCAGCATACATACTCCTAGTGGCAGCAAATTCCCTGGTAGACAGAGAGTTGTTACTGCTCTGGGGTATCTGACCCTGTGTCTGCAACTACCATGTGGCCCAAAACATAAGCAGTTCACACAGGCAGACACGTGCCTCTCTGCTGTCTATGGGTTGGTACAGACAGAAAACTTCTGCTCACTGTCTGTGTGATCAGAAGCTCTCTCCCCATCCCGTCACTGCTCTCACTGGGCTGCATGACAGAGAGAAGGAGAATGAGCAAGCAGGTGACAGGGGGCTAAATCCCAACCTGTGGGGTGAGTGGAAAAAAGGAAAACACAGGTTTGTGACCCTGTTAAGAGGGATAATCAGACAGTGAGTGTTGAGGGACTGACTCCTTCTGGCTATGCGCACTGGTCCAGAGCCACTACCTACAGCTGCTGTCAAACCTGCAGCTATGGTCACAGTGGTGCAGAGGAGGCCATGCTGGGGAATCCTGTTCTGAAGTTGCTCAAAAGACAAGATGAATACTCCACCAGGAGATGACATGGGGTGGCTGGCTCTCACTGAGCATTTTAAAAACTTAACTAAACCAGAAGTGAATTTCAATGCTTCAATGCTCCTCTGAATGAGAACTTCAGGTTTGCAGTATCTCAACAAGCACTACAATGACATGCTAATCAAACGTAGCGCAGAGCCAGACTACAGGAGGAAAAAGAGCAAGACGTACATAAAAATACAAAATTATCTTTTATGACATGATGCTAACATGTAGAAACACATGAATCCATCATGCTGTATGGTGACAGTTGAGACTGACAAACTTTAGTACAGATCCTGTTCTTACTCAGATTTTATTTAAACTGTAGCTCACAAAAGCACCTCAACACAAAGCACTGTTGTACATCTAAGAATAAAAAAAATACCACCATTTTGTTTATGTATTTTGCTAATTATAGCAAAACTTTTTTCTGACCTGTTGTAAGATGGAGTAGCGTTCACGAAACAACTCTGCTTTATCTCTGGCAGTTCCAAACAAATTTGGTACAGGAAAGTTGGTCATTGACAGACTGCAAGAAGTTTAACACACGATTAAAAAAGGTACATTCCACACACAGAAATGACTTATTGATCTGAAAGTCGTAGGAGGCTGCAAAAGCTATAACACTACTGCATAATTTATTTACTCAATGAGGAAGATTTCTGCTAGGAATCCTGTGTTTCTGCACCTTGAAGGCTACATCCATTTAGCTTCCCTTTAATCCAAAGGCCTTGAGATTTAACTTTCCTGAATGGGACTCCACAGACATCAGTTTTTAAAAAAGGAGGTACACCTTTTAAGTGGCATGAAGAGTATTTTCTTCCTCTTGGTTAGCAGATTGCCTTCATGGAGTTCTCTGTTCCAATAGCCTGGAAAGCTAGAATGTGGCACTGGAATAAAACTCCTACTGCAAACACACAGATTGCTTTTGCTGGACTGTCAGAATCATGGGCCAAGGCTAGAATATGAACTGCACATTACATGAAGGTTGCTGCAAGCCCTTGCAATGAACACAACTCAAGCTAACACCAGTCAAGCTTTTTAAAAGCACAGCTTCTTTTTGGCTCAGCAGTCTGGGCTGCTTGCTGTTAAAGGCAAATTCTTTAGTTAGCAAACTGTTTACAACCAATTCCTCCAATTACTTCTTTCTTTCTGCAACCTCCTGAGATACCAGTTGCTCCTAATTTTTCTTTTTTTAGCTTTTGTAGCTCTCCTTAGAAATGCCCCAGGGCTTCAGGGAGTTGCAAGCTACAGTCTAAGAAATAAACACATGCAACAGACAAAAAAAAATTAAACAGCCAAATTGGGGGCGGAGGGGAGGGACCACCAAAACCCAATCCAATCCTTAGTCTTACTGTCTCTTTTAATCATCACATAGTATAAACATGGTTGCACATCCTACTATCTGATAAACACTGAAGTTTCAGAGCCAGCAACATCACAGCAGCACAGAATACCCAGCTATGAGATACAGGTCTCCATTTCAGTTTTATCCTACTGGACTGGGCAAGACCCAATGGCATATTCATTTATGAGCCAGCATTCATCATGGACTAGCTCTTCAGAGACTAAGAAACAAAATTGTCTCACTTTCTCACTCAGGTTTGAGATGAGTAGACCCAAGAGGAAAAGACTACAAACCAGAACTTTCAACCATATAGAAACAGAGGCTTTTTTCTTAAAACAAGAAACGATTGAAACTTAAAATATGCAAGACTTACGGTAGAAACTTCTTTCTTTCTGAGTTATAAATATAACGTGGAATATCAAAGGCTCCAATAATGTTGAAAATATTTTCTCTGAAATAAGAATACATTTACAACATTACCCAAAGTGGATGAAAGGGTAACAAAACATGCTGAATAAAATTATATTTGTTTTGCTCACTATCACTCTGTGTTATCACCATTTCTCCCACATCACTCTACTCACTGGATACTACTGCATTTTCTAATTCAAAACAGGAAACTCTTCAGTAGTTCATTTAGACATGAG
The DNA here is from genome assembly GCA_039720435.1 of Amazona ochrocephala. Taxonomy (NCBI): domain Eukaryota; kingdom Metazoa; phylum Chordata; class Aves; order Psittaciformes; family Psittacidae; genus Amazona; species Amazona ochrocephala. The sequence goes on from CM077882.1 coordinate 61,362,181, forward strand.
AGTATGAGACATCTCCTCCCCTTACCATCCTCTGCTATCTTTTTTGACAACAGAACAGCCTTGGCATGGTTTATGTGAATAGGTTTAAACAATGGACATGCACAACTCTTCAGATGATTAAAAGCTGATACATCCCATTACATTTACTAGTTCAGCTCTCTCCTCTGATGCCTCTCATTTACCTCTTACTGTGAGTGGATCAAATTCATCAGAGCAGATAATGTTATCCCACAAACCTTCACTAAGGTTCACGGATAACCATCACTGCCCATCAAACATTGATTGTCTTAGGCTTCAGAGTGCATTTCTTATAAAGCTTTGCCTTCAAGCTTTCTGCATCATAATTCCAAAGAGCTGTACAGGCTGGCCCTGTGATCATAGAGCTTTTCCCTTCAGATCTCTGTATTAAGAATCTATGCAAACAGAGCTCTCTTCAATTCTGGAGCGAAAAATACATTAAGTATATAAAATGACACAAAGAAAAGTCACTCTCAAACTGTCTACATCATAAAGGTTCCAACAACAAAGAGAAAAGTAGAAACCAAATTTGCTTCATATTGAGAAACTGCGGGTATTTAATTGACATGCCTACCAAGCCATTTATTTTCATGCTTTGCATTATGATGCCAATACACAGCATAAACACTAAAGGAAACACATTCATCACAATCACAAATTAAGTTTTCAGGAACTCAAGTAATTGCTCTCTGCTTTGTTATCGGCGAGTGGAAATCAATCAGCCCTGCCACACAAAAAAAGCAGAAACAAGCACCATGGAGGAAAATTTCAAAGTGCTTTCAGAAAAGAAGTATATTATGAAAGGTAAAAGAACAACCTTAGAGAATTTTTATCTAGAGAAAAGGAAATAAAGACATGAACGGAAATAACAAGTTCTCTCTAAACTGGTTTATTTTATTGGTTAATATTCAACCTGTGCCACATGTAACACATAACCACAGCATTTTAATTCTAGAATGTCAGCATTATATTTAGAACTCCCTGAAGGCCTATCCATGAGAACAAATTGTCTAAGAAGGAACATTACTAACCTTCAAAGACAGTACCAGGAAGACAAAAGCACAAAGCAATTACTGCATGTGTAGCACTCCAGAAAATGCATGACATTTATTTCCTGAGAAGAACTAAGAGAATGCATACCAACTCCCATAAACCTCAAATGAAAAAGAATGTTACTGTACACAGGTTCATCTGATGCCTGGCTACATTCTTGGACAGCTGCTTCCACTGTGGATTGTTCAACCATATTAGATGACACTGAAAAGAAAATTTCAAAGGATTAAAACTGCAGCCTGTGAAAAGCAGTGAGTAAGAAAGTAAATAGGTCTCAAATACCTTGCAAAAAATGGTTCAGTCTTCTCAGAGGAATTTATTACACAAATAAGTGTATTTTCAGTAAGCTAATGACACACACTGTTTTCTCTTCAGAAAATGATCACTTAATATTCTTACCAGGATACATCTCTAGTGAAAAAATAACCCACACACAAACTGCGCCCACCATCAATTCACTAAACAGGGAGAACAAGACAATTATAGCTTATGCAAAGCTGCCAAATATACTACAAATGTGTTAGATCTGAGCTTTCACATTCTAGAGGTTAATTTTATTCCAAAACATTATCACACAGATTGCTGTCATAAATTTCAAGTATTCAAACAGTTTAACACAATTTGGAGATAAGCACATTGTTGTCTTCATGGATTTATATTAATAATTTAAATTAAAAATATTTCCAAACACCAATGTTTTGCTGAAATTGAAGACCAATCAATGCAGATTGACAAAAGGACCTGGTCTACATTACCAAGCCCAACTGCTGGGCTCCCAGAATAGAAACCAGTAAGTGAAAACCTGCCCTTGAGTTCCCTATTAAGGACATGGGACTTAAAAATCACAATTCCTGTAAGACGGGGATGAACAGCAGAGCAAAAGGAACACTAAGGGAGCTTAGCAGGACTCACAGGAGAGACCAACATTCTGGTCTACAAACCTCTACCCCTAAACTCCAATGACTCACAGACATGAGCTGGACAACACGGCAATTTATAGCACAAAATTATGCCCTAGACAAAGACATACTGAGAATGCACCGACTGCATGTTATACATTGGCCCTACAGCTTCTTGTACTGATAGAAATTTGTTTAAAAATGTGGACGCATTAATTTGTAGCAGCAGGCTTTATGCTGGTACATAACCAGGTACATAACCATGATCAGTATCAGTTCTTCAAACTACTTTTACTCCCTGTTTGATCAGGTACAATCTGTTATTGCATGAATAGTGCAAGAACATGAAGTCGTAACTTCTGTAGTCTATTCTCTAGTAAAACTCTGGAACAAGCATGTGACCACTCTTGATTTAATTAGGTTTGAATAGACTACATAGGGAGTTTCCTGAACTCGCCTAAGGCCTAGTATTTATTTGAGATCACATTTATCTGGATTTCAATCTTCTTCACCAAAAACTGGAAGTGAGCCCAAGTTTCCTACTTCTCATGAGCTCTGATCAATAAAAACATATATGTCAGGCACATATGACACATATATGTCAGACATCACACCTCTGTCAGTCACATTCTTTAACTGAAGGTGCTACAACTCCTGTTTTGTGCTGTCAGACTGTGTCAAGTATATTTTGAGCTACTATCCCATGCCTTTCCTGGTGCACAGGAGCACTGGATCTGTGTACCTTAGGACATACTGTCCCAGTTAAGGAGGTAGTCTCCAGACAAAATTCCTGCCAAGATGTGGAGTTTTGAGCATGCTCAGAACCAAATGCATCATGAGAACTTTACCAGAAAAAGCTTAACTCTCCAAGCCTCACATTTTTATGGGATTTTCTAGGAATTTTCAGGATTGCAATTTTGGACTTATAGACTCTGATGCACTTTCACATGCCAAGCTGGTATAGCTGCTACAGTGCCCCAGCTGTTATCAACACCTTCTGCCCAATGTTACTATCCAGAGATCAGGTTTGCATAATGTCAGCATCCGCCTTGCTGCTTTGGAGAACAGCCATGTGATGGTAAAACTCCAACCACAGTAGGTATAAGTTAGTATGCTGGACCATTACACTGGGCACTTGTATCTCCTACTCCACTTGGATGTGAGGGCAGTCATCTAATGAAGGAATGCAACTCTTTTCTTCTTGCAGTCACAGCTAGGTTCCTCAGATTAGAGCTACCAACATCCCTTTTCCGTACCTGGACTACTGAATAACAAGTTAATTTAATTTTTTCATTATTTCTTTGGTATATTTTAATATTTAAAATCACAGTTTTAGATGCAAAGATGTCCACACAAACTCAGGTAAATGCTTTTAGTAACTGGCATTAAAAAATTTCACCATTCTTGGAAAAGTCAGAAGGCACCAGGCTGCCAACTTTTCTAATGGCACAAGTATCTTTTGCTGCCATTACAAACTTCAGTATTTAACAAAACAAAACGTCAACAAATACATTTATCTTGATCAGCCAGAGACTAGAATTATATCTCAGTGCATATGCTACCAATATCTCTGTCTCCAGAACATTCAAAGCACAAGACAAACTTTGCAAGCTTACGAAAAATAAATTGTTTACTTACAAGGCTGTTTTTCAACGGCATCGATGACATTTTCAATTGTATCATCAAGTTCTACTTCACTGATGGACCGAAGAGCTTCAGTAAGATACTTTAGAGCATCCCTAATTCCAGTGAAGAAAGTCAGCTTAAAAAGCAATTAATATTCAACACCATTTATACAAACTATGCCAATTTTGGCAGATGTGCACATCGTCACTAAATGGCTTATGACCAAAAAAGTAGAAATAATCAGTACTGTGTAACACTGCACTAGTTAACGAAGAAAAAACTCATCAGGATTGAAAGCATTGAGGATAATCAGATACAGAGAACCTCATTTTCATACAATCATAGCAAGATTCATGTCACAAGGGACTGCTAAGGTCCAGCTTTCTGGTCTAACAGCACAGGCTGGTCATGTTGCTCACAGCACTGTCCAGTCAAATTCTGACCATCTCCAAGGATGGAGCTCTCACCCCTCTCCTGGCCCTGTCCTGGTGCTTCATGATTCTCCTTGTGAATTATTTATTCATAGGACTGTATAAAAGCCCACACTGGAACGGATCTCTGCGGACCACCTGGTCCAACTTTCTACTGCAATCCAGGACCGTCGTTGAGCCAAGTCTTTAGTATTTCCAGTGAGGGAGATTCCACCACTTCTCTAGTCTATATACTCCAAAGTTTATTTGTTCTTACAGTGAATATTCTAGTTTAACATAGTGCCTGTTGCCTCTTGCCCTCTCACTGGGTAACCTTGAGAAGAAAGTACCTGTGTATTCTCTATAGCCACCTTTTAGGAAGGCTGGGATTAACTAGATCATAGAATCACAAGATCCTGAAGAGGTTGGGTTAGAAAGGACCTTAAAGATCATCTAGTTCCCAACCCCCCGGCCACGGGCAGGGCCACCTCGCACTAGACCAAGTTGCTTTAAGCCCCGTCCAACCTGGCCCACATCACAACGCGAGATCGTGGGGCCCTGGGCTTGAGGAAGCCACGAGAAGACCCTCCCCGAGCGAAGCGGGTCCCAGAGAGACGCTGGGTCGCGCCGCACCCCCGCCCCAATCCCGGCGCTACTCACGCCCGCAGCAGGAGCCCGCGCAGCCTAAACGCGGAGTTCAGACGGCGCCGCAGCCGCTCCGGCTCCATCGCGAGCGGTTGGCGCCAAAAGGCAGCTCCGCCCCCGCCGCCCTGGGCCTGGGCCGGGCCTGCCGTGCGGCGGCGGGGGGGGGCTCCAGGGCCGCCCCGCGAGGACGGCGCCCCGGTCTGGGCCTTCAGTGTAAGAGGGGCTTGGACTTGTTGAAGCAAGTCCAGAGAAGGCCACGTAGATGCTGAGAGGACTGGAGCGGCTCTGCTATGGAGGCAGGCTGAGAGAGCTGGGCTTGTTCAGCTTGGAGAAGGTTTGATTTCAGTTAGGTATTAGTTACAAGTTCTTCTCTGTGAGGGTGGCGAGGCACAGGTTGCCCAGAGAAGCTGTGGGTGCCCCATCCCTGGCAGTGTTCAAGGCCAGGTTGGATGGGGCTTGGAGCAGCCTGGTCTAGTGGAAGGTGTCCCTGCCCCTGGCAAGGGGTTGGAACTAAAAGGTTTTTAAGGTTCCTTCCAACCCAAACCACTCTATGATACTTACAACCTCTCTTCTTCCCTGTAGGCTCTGGTGCAGGGTGCACTGCGTCTCCAGTAGTCCAGAGTCTCTCCAGCTAAAGTTTTACCTGCCATAAAACATCCATGATATTATAACTGGCTGTGAATAGGTCTTGCTTGTACCCCTGTGCCTGAGCCTTGGTTTCACCTGTCGATGCCTTCAGTGTTAGATGGCATGGGATATTTCTCCCCCATTCTTCCTTTCTTCTCATGAGGTTCACAGGCCCTGGACGGGGGCTGTTACAACCTGGTGTTTGTTGCTTGCTTGCATAATTCCATTTGTAACTCTGCCTTGCCTTTAACTACTGCTCTGTAGGGCTCTTTCTGAGCTAGAAGGGTGCACTCTTAGGCTCTTAACACACCAACAGTAATTGTCCCTCCTGGGTGCCAAGCTTCCTAGGACATTTTTCAGTTGACCAAAAATTACATTTATGGTGAACTCTCAGTTCTTCAGTTTATCACTACTCATTGTGTCAGCACTGTCCAATAGAGACCCCTTCCAGTAGGTATAGAGCACGATAAACAACCCTGTGACTCACACAGTTCCTCTCTTGTGGAGCAGTTCCTTTCTCTCCAGCCAAAAAATGCAAGGTATTTAATTCAAACACTCTGAGCCTTGTCTCTCAAAATACAGCTTCACTCCACAGAAGGCCCACAAAACAACTCTGACACTTTCTTGATCAAAAGACTGCAGGGATATAAGGATGGATTAAAAAATGTCAGACTATTTTCTATAGTCCATTCTTGACTACATAATTTATAATCACTCCTCATCTGGGAGCAAGCTCATGGATGAAGCTGTATCTACTCTCTTTGGACAAAAAGCTACCATCTGACAAGTCTCAGCTATTTGGCAGGAAATATGATCCATTTTTCTTCTCAGGCATGCAGTTAGGTGCAAATTAGGAAAGCCCACCTTATGTAAGTTCTTATATTTGCTAAGATTACCACTTTTTTCTTTCAAAAAAATCTGATTTTGACATTTAACTCATGTCTCACCTGAAGAAGGAAGGTGCACCTGGAGAAGGAATGCACCTCATCTAAAAACAACTAATTTTAAGATATGACCAAACCAGGAACATAAAGCATACTCCTACCGCATCCTGCTGTATTTGGGGTTCTGCTAGGTTGCCTGGAGCCTCCCACCAGAGATATAAAAGTATTCCTGCAGGAGCTGTAGACTTCTGTTCCACTGGGCCATCTGTCTGGAGCTCTGGAAGCTGTGCCCAGCTCTTAATCTCTGACGTGGCTTTGTTGGACATCACAGCACTACAGTCATAGCACATGTGGCTTGAGAGCAGAAAGCCAGCCTGGGCAGCCTCATGCTGGTTTACAATCAGACAGCACATCTGCACATCTACCTCATGCCAAAGGTGAATCAATAGAATTGTTTTTTCACACGAAGCACAAAAAATATCTTTTTCATGGCCAACACTGCTTTACTGGCAAAAACATGGGCTGCTGACTTTGTACATCTAAGCTGCTTTCCAAGACATCACATTGTAGCTCTACCTGACCTGTAGATTTACAGATAGAGTTTGTCTGTTACCCACATTGTTCTTAACTCTTCCATATGCTTATTCTGGTGTTTTAACCATCATCCCAATGCATCATTACATTTCTTCATTCTAATATGACAGGAATAATCAATGTCTTCCCTCCTAGATCCAACAGAAGAAGTATATGCCCCACTTTCACAAAAAAATCTTTATAGTTACTTTGCAGTATCCTTTTACAAGATGCTGAAGTGCTCATTTCTCACATGCTCTACTGCTATGAAGAGCAGTACCTGATTTTTTTTTTTTGTTTTTATTTTCTTTTTTATTTTCATTCATTCCAGCTGGTTCCAGTACAGCTGGAACTCAGTGGGTTGTTGATCTAACAGTACAAGAGCTGGAATGGCAGCGTAAGAGGCTCTTGCTTTTCCCAGCCTGCTGTTTAAGAGCAGGCTAATCTATAGGGAAGACTGTATAGTGGTGGGAGTAACAGGGAGCAGAGATCCCCCAAATAACGAAAAATGCATGGCTTGGGACATGATGGGAAGTGACTCATGGAGATCCCAACACCAGCTTTATCCTGTTAGTTACCTCTAGCTCAGCACTGGCCCCAGTACATAGGTCCTGCACAGCACCTTTGGTATTGAAACACGGAATCAGACTCTACAACTCAAGGAGAGTTTTAAAGCAGGTATGTTTACTACGGCACCGGGTGCAAGGGGGATCACTCCCCCTAACTTGCACACCAAGGGGATAAGCAAGCAGATATTTATTACACACAAACACGCATATTCATTAGACAAGGAGTATTCTAAGCTAGCAGATGTTCGGGAGTCTCCAAACTAACTGATAAATTAGACGGTTGGTAAAAAAGAATTCACTCATTAGAAGGTTGGAAAGAAATAATTCACTCGTTAGTAAGCCTACTAAATTCTGTTATCACACCAAAGACTTACAACACAAACCTTATTCTCTTAGACCTAAGTTAAATTAAAAGTGTTTTAACCCTATGTTTTCCAGGCAGTTGCTTTCCTTATATCAGTATTCTCAAGTATTCCACCATGCCACAGCACATTAGCTTCTTGCTCAGTCTGCTTCCAGGCTGCAGGTTAGAGGACAGCCCTCACAGCATCAACTCTCTAGGGTGAAGAGTTTGAACTCCTATACAACTGCAATTAACAGCAGCTGGTATTTTATAGTTGCTGTTTCTGGCAGGAGCATAACTTGCCTCACCTTTGGAGAGATGGAGTTCTGCTGTGGCTGTCTTAAGCTACCTCTCATGATGAGACCCAACACTTCTTTCCATTCTTCACTGGATTTGTGTTTAGGGATTGTATTCTTGGTGCTCATTCCCTCCTCTCATGCTTTGTTCACAGGCTTCTGCATGGTTTACTGAGCCTTCACGCAGTCGTCCCGCACGCCTCACTGGGCAGACGCCGGGAGCCTGTACCCACATTACCAGGGCCCCTTCCAGCAGCTGTGCAAGGGCAAACCTCGTGAAGTACATCCACACATCTGAGCCTGCGGCCTGCCCCGGCTGCGGCGCCAAGGGAGCAGGGGGCAGCGGGAAGGCCGCGGTTTGCGCGCACTACTGGGAGGCACAGCACCCGCTTCCAGCTCCTCTTTGGCAGCTCCGCCGGAGGCCGCGGCGGAGCTGAAGGGAGGCCGCCATAACCCCTACGCTGAGGGGAGGGTGACGCCCTACATTTTGAGCCCTCCTCGCTTCCCGTCTGTCTGAGGGGAGCGACCGGCGGAGAGGCGCAGCCTCTCCTCGAGGCGGCGGTGGTGGGACGGGAACGCGAGCTGCTTCTTCCTCCTCCTCCTAAGATGGCGGCAGACTCCGCGGAACAGTTCCGCGTGGCCGAGGAGCGGAGCGGCCACTGCGCCGTGGTGGACGGGAACTTTCTCTATGTGTGGGGGGGATACGTGGTAAGGCGGGAGGCGGCGACCGAAGGGCGCTGGGGGAGAAGACGAGTGGCGGAGGGAAGTTGAGGGGGAGAAGCGAGAAGCCGCACGGTGGGAGCTGGGCGGAGGAGAAGCGGAAGAGAAGCGGAGAAATGAGAACTCCTCACCGCCACCCTGCTTTGCCTCGAGTCGCCTCTTTGGCCGAGGCAGCCCCTCGGGGGGCTGGGAGCGGAGTGTTGTTTACCTCAGCGCGGGCGCTGATTAGTTGTAGGGGCAGTGCGCCCCGCAGGGGCGGGCGTTTTAAATGGCGGCTGGGGTCGTGAGGCGCCAGTGGCTGCTCTGAGGAGAAGGGTGCGAGGGAAGGGGGTTTCTTTGTGTGCTCACCCCACCATTTTCTTGTTCCCTTTTCTAAGTCCCCATAGCTGTCTCCTCCGTTTTCAACTGCTTCCGTCATGGAGCATGTATTGGGGAATGGCTGGTGGAGCCGGTTTGTTTCCCTTTTCCTACAGACGTGCGGTTCCTTTGTACTCCGGGAACGCTTCTCTCATCTCTCTTCCTCTGTGGGGTGATGGTTATAATTTGCGGCTTTTTTTCCAGTGTGTAATTCCTGTTCTTGTTCCGGAACCCCTGCATTTTTTGCTTATTAGTAGTTGTATGTTACGTACGGTGTGTTTTCCTCCTTCGGAAAGCAGTTCTGTCACTTCAGAAATAAGCCTGTGGTAGACTAAAAACACATTGTTTTTTGTTTTGTTTTTTTTTTTTTTGTTTTTTTTTTTTTTTTTTTTTTTGCATTGAAAGATCAGTTCTAGTTCTGGCATGAGTAAATCCTTGTAAATCTTACCTCTGGATGAATTCAGACCAAAAGAGAGCTGTGAGTGATACTACATTAACTACAGCCAGTTCATTTTACCCAGTGTCTGCACGCTGGCCCTAAAATGTGAAAGTACTGTGCTTAGTACTACTCCTGATTTGGTCAGTGTAATGTGTTTCTATTAACATGCTCTGTATTCTTCTCTCTGTATTTTTCATGGGCTATGGTAAGCTTTCCAATGTGCAAAGTTTGTCCTTTTGTACTCGAGCAAAGAATTCTGTTTGGGGACTCCTAGATTTAGATTTGAAAATACATTATATGTTATGAGTGTGCCGTAGCAGAAGGAAGGATGTTTCTAGGGGTCTCAGGTATTAGTTAGTTGTCATTTCCTGAAGCACGTTGTAGTTTGCTTCCTGGAAGTTGGAATTTTGTTGGTTTGGTTTTGTGTTTTTGTTTGTTTGTATTTTTGTTTGATTTTTTTGTTAGTTTTGGTCTTTTTGTAGTTTATTTTGTTTTGTTTGTTTTTTGTGAATTTATATCTATCTCTGTCTATATATAACTAAAAAAGTTGGACTTCAAAGGTGGGGGGGAGGTGGGCAGCTCATGGATTTTGAGTTGCTCTGCTCCTAAACTATATGCATTTGACCTTTAAAGGGTTGTGCTGACAGTGACTACTGAAATAGTGAAAATACAAGCAGACAGTGAATATGGAAATATAAGCCCTCAGCTGTGGGGGGAAGCAGGACAGTAGGGGGTTGCAGGCTGGGTTACCCTGGTATGCTTGCTTCTGCCTATTGGATGGCCAGGCTTGCCCAGTACCAAACTGTAATAAAATTAAGGAACCTTCAGGAACCTATAAACTGTTCTCACAGCTTTTTTTCCTTTGGGGGCCTTTTGTAGGTAATGTTTCTTGTGACTGCTAGTCATGTAAGAATTTGAATACATGTTTTGTAGGGTCAATAAGTTAACCACCTTTATAATAAGAATATATTTAAATAATGCGAGTCATTGTGATGTACAGGAAGATTCAGTGTCCTTTTCTTGCTTTAAACTCCATGCTGCTCTCTATAACTATGCAGTCTAAATCACTGGTAATAGTTGGTAGTTGTCTATGCTTTGGTCTTTAGAAACTGAGGTTGGACTGGCTAGCACAGTGTTTTCAAAGGTTTCCTAATAAAGGATCCTGGATTCATGGCACAGTCAAAACAATGTGTGTTAAGTTTAGCAGATAAACTTTGCAAACATTTTTAGTAGCTTTACATATTATTTGTGGAGAGTATCATGAAAATCATTGTTACTCTTTAAGTAGCACTTTACACAAGTAAATAATTTTACATTTTATGTGTTGATGGTGGACTGCTGCCCAGCTAACTTATTTTTGGCATAAGTGTATTTGCTCAGGGCTGGTTCTGTAGCAAATGCTTGACCTCAGACCACTCACATATCTAAAATTACATAAACCTCTGCACTTTGTAAAAGCTGCAGGCTGCTTGTGACAGCAGAGCCTGGCTTATGAAAGGTACCTAGCAGGATAAACTGTATCAAACATAGTGTATACGTACCTGGTTGGCACCTTTCAAATTATTATTATTATTAATAATAATAATAAAAATAAAGTGTCATTTAAATGCAAGTAATATCATTAAAAAATTGTTAATAATTAAATTTCAGTTTTGTATTTAACTTACTTTTCTCACATTAATTTAATTTTGGTGTGGGCTTTTTTGGTTTGGGTTTTTTTTTTTATTTACTGACTCTAGCTTCTTACTGCCTCCCAGTCTTCCATTTCTTTCTGATGCTAAGACAGTAATTATGGTGTCATTGAGTACTGCAGCTGCATTCTTTTGGGCTTCATTCTCCTGTTTGTTAGTCTTCCTCATTACTTCCCAAATTATTTTTCTTTCTTACATGGCTTCTGTTTGGGAGTCTTCATATATCTTTTTTCCACGGAGGAATTAATTTGCTCCTTTGTGTTATGGCATAGGTTAAACTCTTTTATATTTGTCATTTTGTTCTTTCAAGTTCCTTCAGTCGCTGCAAGTAACTGAAGAAAGTGCTTTTCGGTTACACTTTTCTCTGCATATTTCCATTATGCCAGGAATTGCTTCCTAATTGAAAATGTCTTGCTAAACAAAAGATATAATGTGTTTTAATTTTAGAAGCTTTACATCTGATCAGATTTATGTCGTTACACATCTTTCTTGGCAAAACCTTAAGTTTGTAAATCTGTGCTTTTAACGAGTAGGCCTGAGGAATTAAGTTCCTTATTTCTAAAATGCGTACTTTTTTTCTAACATTCTATTTAGTTGTTGGGTTCTTTACCCATTTTCAAAGCAGAGCAAAGTCTCAGTTTCTGTAAAAGATAGAGGGGTTGTGGAATAAGGAAAAAAATCCTTCATGTGAAGAACAGGATTAATACTTTGATGCTTGGCTTTGATGTTCTTGTATTTGGAGGCGTGAAGGTTAAGACCACAGAAAAATTTGCTCAGAATGATCACATCAGTGACTGAAAAAATGCTTTCTTTAGAAACAGCATTTTAATAGAGTGGGGAAGTATCTTTGACAGTCTCTCGAGGTTTGGGTTTGTTTGTTTGTTTTTTTAATTTATGGTCATGTTGTAGTAGTGTTGTGCTACTTGTTAGGAGCACTTGTATGTTTTGTAATGACTTAATTGTTCACCTGTGCTAATTGCTTGTTTATACACATCGGTTACTTTATTCCTATTGCTTTTTGAAACACTTCTCTCACTACCTCTGAAACACCAAATGTACATTTTTTTATAATCTTTACACCATAAACTGGGTGAATAAAGATACTGTTAACAATCAGCAAAGCTCAGCGACAACAGGAAATGTCTAATGCAGTATTTTTGTTAGCTTCAGAAAGTGAAAAGTATCCTTTTTGAACTTCTAGCACAAAATTAAAGTATTAGCATTGTTAAGCTGCCTGTTTGAAATTGTAATGATCAGAGCAATAATGCTGGGGTGTGACTTATGCCCTGGTAGATTATCTCCTTAAGATTATTCTGTGTTGCTAAGTAGCGTGATTTGGTATTTAATTTTAAAACGTATGGTGTAAAATGCGTAATATATTTAACATTTGCAATTTTTTTTTCTGTTTTAGTCAATTGAAGAAAATGAAGTTTATTTACCTAATGATGAGCTCTGGATCTATGAAATAGATAGTGGGTTATGGTGAGTTGAATCTTATACTTTTAAATAAAATATAAGGTTAATCTTTGCATAGATTACAGTTAGCTGTGGGGAAGAGGCTTCAGTTACATGAGTTATTTGTCCTGTTCCCTGGAGCTTGAACAGAAGATGTTTAATGTAAAGACTGAAGAACAGACATATGTATTTGTAAATTAACTCTAGGAAACACATTAATTCATTAAGTATGATTGTTCGGGGTTGGTTGTTGTTTTTTTTTCAACAGAACATTTGAAATTGTTGGCTTAAGGGTCTGATGTTAAAACAGGTGCATTTTATTCAGGCATTTATTTTGTCTTAGTTCTCCGTGGGTTAACCTTTATGTTAAAAGGAATATTTAAACACTGGATATTTGGGTTCTCGATCTATTTACAGTTACATATTTTTTATTTCTTGTATTCTGAGTGTATTTGCATAAATAACTTACAACTAACCAGACCTTGCACATCATGAGCCATTTATCCTCACATTTCATTTTATGTTTACATTTTATTTATTTTATGTTTACATATCATATGTGGGGAGAGAGAACAATACCTCTTCTTAAAGTTTTCCACTGTTTTCTGTTACAATAATTGCGTTCAGTCTGATAAAGTAGTATCCATCTGGGCTTAAATGTGTTTTCTGCCAGCTATATTTCTGGTCTCACACTATTTCTGTATTTCTTGTATACCCATATTCAAAGCAACAATTTGGAGGAAAACAGGGAGGACAGTTAGATCAGGAAGGTGTCTCACAGTATGTAGGAAGTTCCACATCTGTGTGGTGAAGTCACTGATTTTGAAAACAGCAGTTTGCACATGGTTAGCTGTGAAGTTCTAGCAAGTCTTTTTCATTTTTAAGATTGTACCCTCACTGAGACTGCAGTTTGCTGCCTGTTTCTTTTGGTGAAAGGGTTGGCAAAAGCAACCTCATACTCTTGGTTTTCACCCCTGGTGTCCCTGGACCCGTGGTACTAGTACACCCCTTTATGTGGTCACACACGAAATTGGATCAGGAAAGTTGATCAGGAAAGTTAAATTTAACTTCTCTTATTCCAGGGTTATTTTTATCCGGGATCTGTTCTTGATCTCGTTCTATTTGCAGCACATACAGTTGAGTGCGCAGTGTAACATGGAAACAAGCAGGAATGAGAGAGAGAGCGGAGAAGGGGAAGGAGGGCCAGTCTGTGGCAATGCCGGTGCCAGAGCAAAGGTATTGGGAGCAGTGCCCTGAGCAGCCGCTAGTGGTCGCTGTTTTCAGTAGGGACAGGTTACATGTGCATTGTTCACAGCTGGTGATTTAGTGCATTAAGAAGCTTTCCCTTTTGATAGTTGCCTCCAGTTCTTTTGGGTTGAGGTGAGGTCAAGCATCAAAACTCAAAGTTGTCGGAACCTTTTTCTTCTGTTTAGCTACCAGTAATAGATAATGAAGGCACCTGATCTAGGCACAGATATACTGGAAGAAGGGAATGAATGGATTTGACTGAGTCAACAGATGTGGTGATACCAGAGCTGGCAGAGAGAAGAAAAAGTGGATTCAGGCTTTGAAGATGGGAGACAGTGACTGAGGAGGGAGACTGGGTCAAGGATCCGGGTAGAGGGCACAGAGTCATATCAGGTGGAGAGCTGAGAAAAATGTGTGCGAATGGCAGTGAAAGGAAGTTTCCACCAAAGCCCATGGTGCAAAAGCTGGGGCAAGGAATTGGAGTGCCAGCACAGAGACTGGGATTTGACTGCTAAATCTACAGAGGCTGAACGTGTGGTGACAAAGTGGAAATCTGAAATAAATCATGCCTTCTGTGCATGTAGGTTTGAGAGGGCAATGCAGGTCCCTATTTTCTGTAGAAGTTTGAGATCCTGAGAAAGCTGTTTTCAATGTGGAGTGATGATTCTAAGCGCAGTTTCGGCCTGATGCTCAGCCTTGTGAGTCCAGGAGAAATCGAGTTTAAACAGATAGTTGTGTAGTGCTTGAGATGTGTGATGTTACAATTCACATCATAGGAAGTTACTGGTTTGTAACTTGAAACTAGCAAGGAAAAGGTTAGGAACTGCTGTTGCTACTGCAGAACAGAGAACTTATTGCTAAAACTGGCATTATTGAAAATTTTACAGTGTAGTGGAAAACGCAATTTTACTAGCAGGATACGAAAATTAGGGGGTATTTCTGACCTTTATTTCTACTTCTGCCCAGTTTTCCACTTGTAAAATAACAGCAATACCATGTTATCATTTCAGGAATTTTTTGAGTTAATAGAAATTCCAGGTTTTGAATAATTCATGTTTCAGCCCTGTGAATGCTCTTTAAGACGGGCTTCAGCTTCAGAAAAATTGAGATGCTTCATAGATGTATGCACAGTATTCACATGCAAGTCTTCTTAAAACACAGGAGGCTGACTTCATGTATCTGCTATAGTTCCTAGTGCTAGTTATGCCCAAAACTTTTAGCTTTAAGTCTAAAAATCATTAATACACCTGGTTTAGGTTTGTTAACTGTAACAGATGTGAAAGCAGCACTGTACGGCTTAATGTATGTACTAAATTGCAGGACAATGCACCTAATGGAAGGAGAGTTACCCACTTCCATGTCAGGAAGCTGTGGGGCAAGCATTAATGGGAAGCTGTACATATTTGGTGGATTTGATGATAAAGGATACAGTAATCGGGTATTGTATTATTTTCTTTCCATTTCGTACTGTATTTGAATGAATAATGATGCTGACTTCACTGGTATTTTGTCTGGTGTACGTTACATTTGAATTAAGGAGAAATTCAAAGAAAAGCTTTATTTTTGTAGAAAAAGTGTACTTTTAAACTGACAAAAATCCCATATTTTTTATATTAAGGTTCAACTCCTTATATTTTTCACTAAACCATAATTTCAGAGTAGGACCCATTATGTGAAACTTTATATATTTATTTCTGAAAACTGCCAGTGCTTTCCCAATTTAATTTTATTTTTTGAATATGTTGGCAGTCATAATTGAAATTGATCTCAGAATATCACTTTTCTTTTTGCTGTTTGATAGTGATTACCTTTCTTATCTAATCAGGTAATAAACTAAAGTTAAAATAGACCTACCAGTTTTCCTTGTAACTGAAGACTGATGTAACAAAGTAGATGAAATGAGCTGGTTTATCATTTAGTGAAAATAAGTGAGAGTTCAGTCTTGACTAGAAAATAACTAAAATGGAGCCTGTAACCAGATCTCAGTTCAGTACCTGGTTCACAGGCCTTGTTGATTTTTGCACAGTTATCTCGTTAGGTTAGGTGGCACCTACTAACAGTTCTGCCAGTAGAGTTGAATTGAGAGCTGTTTGTCTTGCAGAAGTATTTTGCAAGGCTTCAGCTGACTCTGAAAGGAGCAGGCTGAGGCAAGGAAACTTGCTGCTGATTTTGACACTTTAACTGTATTCTTGTGATGTATCGGACTCTTCCTGTATGTTGCTGCATACTGTAAACTTCACTGTCAGTTCCTTTTGTTTTGTTTTTGTTTTCAAAGGAATGAGTGTATTCTGGGGGTATTGGGTTGTTCTTTTTGTTGGTGATTTGTGCTGGATTCTGCAACATCATTTATACTGAAAATACTGTAATTTTTTTCTTTTAAGCTTTATTATGTTAATTTGCGAACAAAAAATGGAGCCTATAGGTGGAAAAAAATTACAAATTTTAAAGGTCAACCTCCTACACCACGTGACAAGCTTTCCTGCTGGGTGTATAAGGACAGGTAACACATTAAGAATATTTAATATGTGTTAATTGCAGAGAGGAAGCACTATAAAGTGAAGAGCACACAGGTTTGGGATTCATGAAACTCTTAATTCTTAGCTTGACTTGTTGTGGGATTTTGTGTAACTCTGCTAACAACTTTCTACCAGACTTTTCTCACGTGTGAGCTGAATTAATGGTAAGTATAAACGCACTTTAGGAGAGGGTTGGGAAATTTAGTAAAAGTTTGGGTGATGCTTCGAGACTTCTGATAAAAATCATTATGCATCTATTACTTCTGGGTTTAATTTTAACATGTTAAAAATCATCATAAAAAGGATGTTGTTTTTTGTTCCATTATGTAAGCATTAAATTATTACCTGCAATAATATATTTAGTACATTTTTCAAAGGTTTTAATAGCCTACAGATACTGACAGCTGCAAATGCTTTTCAGTGATAATTTTAGAAGAACCAAGTCAGCTTAGATATGTGTGTTGTAAAACTTACGGAGTGTATTGAGGAAAAATACTTAGCTGAAAATAAATATGTTGCTTCAGATTGTGTTATATTAAGTGTCTGGATATGTGGCGTATGTGGTTAAAAGTGACATGTCAGTGATTTATTATAAAGGTATTGAAAACTAGAGTATAATATACAGTGAACACTATAAAATGTAAATTATTTATCTGCTTCTGGAATCCACATCTAAAGAGATTTGCATAAACCGTATAATGCCTCTAAGTACTCTGTCTTGGGTTTGTAATTCAAATTTAACTGCAAGATGTATGAAATTATGTATGTTTGAACAACTTCTTAGCTGTTAATATGAGATTATTCAAAATGTAATTAATCTATTCAGAGTATCATGTAATCTGCATACTGAGAAAATAGCCTATTTTAGGTGGCAGAGTGTAACTTTTTCATTTAACAACAGTATTTGGAGACAAGCTATGCACCTTTTCAGAAGTATACATTGAAATTTCACGAGATGTGAGTTTGCAGATCAGGATGTCTTGGTGTATTGCACAATGCTTTCAGTAACTCTGTTTCCCCAGGAATGTCAGTCTGGAATGACCTTCACCACCCCAGCATTTCCTAAATTGCCTTCTCCCAAGATCACTAGCAACTATACCAAATATCCTCAAATGTTGAAGTTAAAACTTTAGGAACCATTACTTATGGATGGCCATTTCATGGGTGGAATATTAGGCTGGGAGGTGTGTAACAGTACTTGCAATGCAATATGTTCAGTAGTGCTTAGTTGAAAGAATCTCTTTATAAGTTACAGAAAGATTTTGTGGGTCATAGGCAGTCTGTGGGCAGAACCCTGGGAACATTTGTTGTTAAAAGATGTATATAGAAGGCTAACAAAGGCAGCAGGAGCACAGGAATTTCAACAGAAAAGGGCAGGAATTCTAGCAAAAGCTTTGGCATGTCACAGTCTTGTGTGTTATGTGTCAGTTGGAGACTTGTGACAGAAAATGTGACTGTAATAAGTGTCGATGAAGGAATAGAGAATATGGACTCTCAGGTATCTTAAGTCTCCTTTGCAGCTTATGTGGATTTCTGTCAGGCTTGTTGAGGAGTGTAGCTATTGCCTTCATTTCAGTAAGGATTGCTATGTAATTAGGTGCAATATGAAATATTTTAAGTTGTCTGTATTATTAATATACAATACAGTAGGTAAATTAAAATTTGAAATAACATTTGAATGAATAAGCTGTAATAATTTATTTACAAAGCAGCCAACTGAACATATCTTTATTGTTGTTCTTTTAGGCTAATATATTTTGGTGGTTATGGCTGTAGGAAGCATAATGAACTGAGTGATTGTTTTGATGTCCATGATGCGTTTTGGGTAAGAGAGTTGTCACAATTCAGAGTGCTTTGTGCTTTCTGATTGTAAGTATGAAAATCTGACTGATTTTTTTATTTGTAGCAGAAATGCAAATTAAGAAGCTTCTACCTCAGATTTGAAATTTCAGCTATGCCATGTTGGAAGCGGTGGCTATTCAGGGTATTCCAAGTTGCCAGTGCTAAGCTTTGAGATCAGTGAAACAAAATGGTCTCAAAGCAGAATCAAAGGCAGTATTTTAATTCTGAAGATATGTTTTAAATACAGAACTGACAGAAAATGTTAGAATTCGTTTCCATGAAGTAACAGTAGGGAATATACAGGTTCACAAGTCTGATGAATGCTTTCAGTTAAGTTCTTTTAATTTGTTATCCAGAGTAAATGCCAATACTTTGAGATGTCTGAATTAGCTAGTTTCCTAAAAAGATTTCTTAGTTAATAGAAAGGAGACTGAATACAGTATTTAGTGACAGGAATTAATAAGAAAAATGTATGCATTCAGGGGAGTATAGATCCTTATATCAAATGTTAAATACTGACTTAGAGAAATGTATTACTTTGTACAATTATTTATTTCTCAGTATGCTACATACAAAATTAGAAGGTAGAATTTGTCTCCTGCAGTGCGTTATGTTGGTGCCAAATGCCCATTTGTCATCAGCCCTAAAATTCCTGAACTCTGTTGTACTTCAGCTAGACTTGAGCTTCTGCATCATTATGAAAAATATTAACATGTTTCTTTTAATAAAATTGTTCATTTTCTGTTTGATGGATCACTACTGGGTCTGTATCCAATAAGCACAAAGATTTTAAAATAAAATACACTTATTTTTAATTTTTGAACCTTTTTTTTTTTTTTTTTTTTTTTTTTTAGGAAGGACAGATATTTTGGGGATGGCACAATGATGTTCATGTTTTTGATACAACCACACAAACTTGGTCTCAACCAGCAATTAGAGTGAGTGTGTTTATCTGGTCTTTTGACATAGTTGTGATTTTACTTCATTTTCAATAGTTTTTGTGCTCTAGAAGTTGATGTTGGGGAAAAGTAATTTGAAAGAACTGGCTGGATGGCCACGTGCAAAGAGTTGTGCTCAATGGCTCAGTGTCCAGCTGGTGACCAGTAACGAGTGGTGTCCCTCAGGGATTGGTGTTGGCACTGGTCTTGTTCAACATCTTTGTTGATGACATGGACAGTGGGATTGAATGCGCCCTCAGCAAGTTTGCCGATGACACCAAGCTGTGTGGTTCGGTTGATACGTTGGAAGGAAGGAATGCCATCCAGAGGGACCTTGACATGCTTGTGAGGTGGGCTGATGCCAGCCTGATGAAGTTAACCATGACAAGTGCAAGGTCCTGCAGCTGGGTCAGAGCAATCCCAGGCACAGCGACAGGTTGGGCAGAGAAGAGATTGAGAGCAGCCCTGTGGAGAAGGACTCAGGGGTGTGCAGTTCTGGTGTCTTCAACGTAAGAAGGACATGGAACTGTTGGAACAAGTGCAGAGGAGGGCCCCAAGGATGATCAGAGGAGTGGAGCACCTCTCGTATGAAGATAGGCTGAGAAAATTGGGGCTGTTCAGCCTGGAGAAGAGAAGGCTGCATGGAGACCTCATAGCAGCCTTCCAATACCTGAAGGGGGCCTGTAGGGATGCTGGGGAGGGACTCTTCATGAGGGACTGTAGTGAGAGGACAAGGGGTAACGGGTTCAAACTTAAACAGGGGAAGTTTAGATTGGATACGAGGAAGAAATTCTTTACTGTGAGGGTGGTGAGGCCCTGGAATGGGTTGCCCAGGGAAGTTGTGAATGCTTCATCCCTGGTGGTGTTCAAGGCAGGGTTGGACGTAGCCTTGGATGGCATGGTTTAGTGTGAGGTGTCCCTGCCCATGGCAGGGGGGTTGGAACTCGATGATCTTAAGGTCCTTTCCAACCCTAACTATTCTGATTCTGTGATTCTATGAATATGCTTAGTGTTGCTCAGGCTTATAACATGAAACAGAGGGACACTCAATGCCTCTGCAAGGTGAAAAATTCAGAACTAGTATGAGTTTCTTTTTTCCCCACAGGGTGTTATTAGATGTTTTTTTTCCTATAAAGTGGTTCTGATGCAAAAAAACTAGTCATAAGCTTCAGAAAAGGTATTAGAAATCTCGACACATTAGAGGATGATACAGTATTCTGTGTCTAGGGGATAATTTTGAGATAAAACTTTGTATTCAAGCTTTAAGACAGCTGTTGGGAATATAAAATTACTGTCAGCAGTCCATTATTGGAAAGACAAGGAACTGGAACACTTCAGGAAAACATTTAGTAGGAATACTGGAGTGGGGCTGAGGAACAGGGTGTGGAGGTGGTGTAGCTCCTCACAAAGCAGGCCCCGGTCCTGCAGAAATGGATTATGATTATTCCAACTTTGGGTATCTTTATAGGCTCTGTATTCATCCTGCCTCACATGTAGCCAAGGCTTCTGGAATGAAGCAAAGGTCTTCGGGGAGCTTGTGGTAGAAACGAATGATTTTAACAGTGCCGAACTAAGGTTAACAAACCCCATCCATCTGAACTGTTTTCATATAAAGCCAATTGGATGCCTGTATCTAATTAATCTGCAACATGGATAACCTATCACAGATAACAGACAGTTGGCCACATGAGAGATTAAAGTCTGCCAGGAGATTTCTTCCATTCTGCTGCTTCCCCCTTTTCATAAAGCTGCAAGGTCAGTGTGCAGGATAGTATTTTGAGCTGAAAGAACAATAGTGGTCTTGAAATCTAGTTTCCCTTGGCTCACTATTCAGCTTTCACAGGCTTACAGAAGGCAAGGGGTGAGAGATAGTAAACTCGCTGTATTGCTAGTTAGACCTTCAGTTTTTCTTTTTGGCATAAAGATACATGTTTAGTATGTGAAGGTTATATACTCGTTATTTTGAACGTTGTGTATAAGGAGTTGTTGTATTCCCTTCAGGAGTTAGTGTTGAAAAGTCTTTTGAGCGAATTTTTCTCAGTCGTGCTACACTGTTAGAAGAAACAGATGAGATATTCTCCAGCAAAGACATTATTTTTAATAATGTTCCAAAAGACCATGGAGACTCCCTTTCCCAGGAAAATAGTAATGCACACATTTCTGTTTATTGGTATTAATATGGTAGTATACGATAACGGTTCATAAAATTCCGGTCAATTTATGTAAGAACTTGGTAGTATATCATAATGAGTGCCTGACACTATTTTATGGACTTTATAGGATGTTCTAAAATTTCTATAAAACTAAATGAAAAAAAAAAAGAAATTACCATTGAAAAGTAAAAGCCAATTTTGCTGGTTTTATTTCTGATTTACACAGGGAAGGCTTTTTGGCATGTGGATACTGGATGTAGCATCAAATTTTGAGCTCTGATTTCTGGAGATTTTAGTACCAGTTCTTGATGATTTGCAGTTTGGAAAAATAAGACTGCACAGGAGATACTAACAATAATGGATATGTTAACTGTAATTTTATGCTTAGGAATTAAAGATAAATTAATTGAATTTCACTTAAGCAATGATAAATCAGACCAAGAAGGAATATGTTAAATGTTAGCAACTGAAGGAACTCGGTTAAAGCTGTCCTTGGCAATTATGTGTATCTTCTAGTGTCTGTGGAGTCTTTTACATGACTACAAATAATTTCATGTTAAAGCTGCAGTTCTGTCAGTGTGCTGATGCATGTTGGCCTTACATTTGCTATCTCTGTGTTACTGACTTACCACTATCCTTGGCTGGCACTTTGATGATGTTCTGAAGGATCTTATTTTGGTTCTTTCAGGGTGGAGAGCCACCTCAGCCTCGAGCAGCTCATACATGTGCTGTGCTGGGAAATAAAGGTTACATCTTTGGAGGACGAGTGCTGGTTAGTGTTTAATTAAAACATTACATTAGCAGTAATACTGTTTTCTTGGCAGGCTGTTTTTTGTGGTTTTGTTTGGTTTCTTTCAATGGCAAATTACTTTGTAGTAGAAAAAAAAGAAATCCAAAGTGTCTTTGGCCTAACCCATATGTTAGGGGTGTTGAATCCAGGATGCTTCTTTTCATCCCCCTCTAGCTTACAAAAAGAAGAGTCTGTCTTTCTGTTTGTAGTGTTAATGATGAAACACACGTTGTCCCCAGAAAGGGAAAAAACCCAGATGACTCTATGGTAAGTGCCAGTGTTTATAAAACAACAAAAGGGGTTGACATGTGTCACCTCTGTAGGAGACAGTTCTTTGAGAGTGGAGCAAAAGCAAGCCTGCTGATAGAGCAGGTTTAAATAAATGATGAGACGCTGGCATTCTGGGCTTGCTACAGTGTAGCAGATTTATACATCAAACCTTCTGGCTTTTTTTTTCCCCATTTCACGTAATGAAATGCTAGCAAGCAGTAAATACAGTTGGGATTTTAGCTTTTGTTCCCCTTTCCCCCACACCCAGCTAAAGAAAGAGGAAATGTGTAAGACAGTACATCTCTCATACTTGGATGCTTTTACCTGTGGGAAAGCAAAGTCCAGAGTAGCTGTTGGGATACAGTATTTTATCTTTACAATTGCAAGATATTGTGTTGAAAGGTAGGAAATAACAGATTTCAGTTGGCTTTATAATTTAAACTTTTGCCATTTTTTGCACATAAGTAACTGAAATACAGATGTTTGGAAGAGCAGCATGTGATTATGATGTCTGGATACACAGCTACTAGTCTCTGTATATTCAAGCTGGTACAGGATGCTGCAGCATGTTATCTGATAGCACAGACTACTGCAAGCATAGGTCTTTCCAATCCTTTTAAGCTTCTTCTCTGCTCTCTGAATGTCAGTTTTTGAGTCACAGTCTTTACCTTTAGCATGCTCTGTGCCCTTGATACAGAATGTGTGCAGCATACGATAGAGATTGCTGTTAACAGCTTTATTCTGTGGATCCAATATAAGCTCTTTACAGCAAGAGTAAGGCTTGTATTTGCTTTCTTGATAGTTAGTCCAATACTGTACCATTTAATATGCTGTGGGAGTACCTTAAGTCTGTTGTCCCTTAAAGCAGTGCAAGAGCTGTCTGTAGAGGATGCAATCAGTGGATATTTAAGTCGAACCTAGATTCTTCCTCTATAATAATAACTTTTTCCAGCTCTTTATAGTTTGGGGGGAAAAAAAAAAAAAAACAAACGAAAAAGGTCTATACCAAACAAACTTGAAGCCACCACTGGTAAGCAAGGATACTAAAAGCACTTGGCAACACACTTAATTTTTCTAGTACTTTTCCAGTCGATTTTTCTCTTGAGTTGTTTGCTGAAACATTAATATAAGGATTTAAGCCCGAGACAACAATCTATTACAAAAAAATGTATTCCTGTCTGATGTCTGAAACTAGGGATGGTGGTAGGTAGTCTGAACTAATGCAGTCTCCCCTATCATTTGTACATATTTTGCAAGGATAGTTTCTTTATGGGCTGGAAAGTATACCAACTCTATGCAAAAGCACAGAGAAAACAGTATTTTTAAAGGACTCTGTATGAGCTGGAGTTTAATTGGAAATGTGAGAAACAGATTCTGTAAGGCAAGGAAAAAAAAACTAAGGTAATGTGTACTGTTCTGTATTTTTTTTTTTCATTTACATTTTTAGCTCTTTTTACCTACAGCTAATTTAGAGCCTTTAATCATATTCAGCTAGAGGATGAGACTTGATGCTTTTTATCTCTACTGCTATTAAAAGTAGCAGTGAAGAAGCTTTTGAAAGCCCTCAGTGCTGTGTTTCTACAATTTTGTTACCTGAAGGAGAAAGAATTAACTGTTGGTTGAAAATGCCCTACAATGAGCGTATGCTGACTTTATCTTGGAAAGCTGCCATAACCTAAACCCTGCATTCTTAAGTACTTGCAAATAAAAGTGTAAAATTGCACTTTGTTCCCTATCCCCTGTTCTTTATGCTAAAAAAGCTGTACTTGAATGCAGTGTTCTCCTGAGGGAAAGACTACAGTTGTGTCACAAAAAGGCTTACTCCTGCTTGCTCAGACAGAAACCAGACATACAGGTTGAGGCATATTCAGAATGGCCACGCAACATCCAGCCAGTTTTTCAGTCTCAGTTGCTTTCCACAGCTGCAGGAAAGTTTTTACCTAAGTACCCTTTCAGAGCAATCAGAAAAGAAAGTAACCAAAATTGATTGTTTATTGGTATCATTCTTCATTATGTGTTATGTGGCCTTTCATACAGGCTCACGATCTCTAGAATTGTTAAAATCCCACCTCTGTCTGAGAGAGAACTGCACACAGTAGATTCCAGACCTATAGATTTGGACAACCTTGATTTGCAAATAACTAAGGAAATAATGGGATATTAGGAGAGATTAAGAAAGTATCTAGACTTCCTTGAATCTTATGTGTCGAGGTTAGCCACACTAAATGAGCCCTGTGCCTCTGCTATGGACTTGCTCTTTCCTGTCTGCTGTATAAATTAACTCTTGCTAAGCACAGCTGAACCAAATACTGCTCCTCATTTAGCAAGCCTGCAGATGTGAGAGGGAAAGAAACCTAGATGTGAAGAAGTACACATGCAGCTCAGGACCTTCTTGCCTACCATTTATTTCTGAACACTTCTCAACCTTCAAAGCCTTGCTCCCTCTGGCTTTTTGTTAGCAAGGGCTATCTCTGTGTGGTGCAGAGGTCTTCACCCCAGAAACAGAATAGCATTGATTGTTGTGTACAAACTAGTTAGGGTTGCTGCACTGTGCCTGCTGCAACTGAACGACTTTGTAACTCAACCTAGGGTTCTCATGCAGCCTCTGCAAGTGAAATTATTAGTAAACTGGAGCTTGCCTGTCATTTCTCCACTGTGCTGTTGCATGATTAGGGTATGCCCCAAGAGGACATGCCCTCTGGCTTCTATTTGACTATTGACTGTAGGATTCAGAAATGCAAGAAGGCTTTGATCTGTAAAGGTTTTTATTTTCCTCAGGTAGCATCAGCTCCTTAATAACCATTTGCTGAATTTCAGTGAAACCACTTGGGAAGAACGTCAGAGAAGAGTGAAAGTTTGGAAAGCTATTTTAATTTTATAGGGGAGCAGCAAATGTAATTTTCATCTTAGTGAGTATTATTGATTTACTTTCTATTCTAGAAATAAATGGAAGAAAACTTACAAAGGGTAGGGAACATTCAGTGGGGCTTGAGGAATTAATGTTAAATCATGAAACAGGAAAGGAAAGCTAGACATCAGAAAAACACTACACTTCCTGACAGCAGGAGTAACTCCTCCCCAAAGGATGAAGTCTTGCTTTTCTCCATAAAGTAAGGAGCAAATACAGGGTTGCTCTGCTCCTCCTTCTCCTTCTAGTTCACCATAATACAAATCTTCCCAGGGAAAAGGCTCTACAAGGAACCAGAAAGGGCCAGGAAGTGTCATGAGGCTTCTCCTATTCATCTTTCTGGGAGGAAAGGGCACCTTTTTCCAAACTTGGAGCTAGAACTGGTTAAAGAAGATGGTGATGATCAAAATCAATTGTACCAGGAATCATTTGAAAACAGGCTCAGAAGTATTATGTGGACTCTGTTCCTACAGGTAAGCCCCTGAAAAACAGAAATGGGAGAAAGTGGGAAGGAAGGAGAGTTAGTCCAAAAGTTGATGCAAGTCTCATGTTTGATTTAAGTGGAAAATTTTCATGTAAAGAATGATGAAGTAATAAGTCTTTCCAGCAGCTCTTCATACATCTGATGCCTTAATGTATGCATGTTTATATTTCCTGTTATCCTTGAAGATCAGAAGATATGTTGAACTGCAGTCCTTCTCTTACAAAGATTTTGAGCTGTAATAGCTGCTTGGTTGTGAATCTCAGAATGGAGAGCTGCACAGTTTACTGTAACAGCAGTGCGCAGTCAATATGTCACCTTTAATGCCTTTCATCATGCTAGAAAGCTAATCCTGAGACAAAGCAGATTCTGGTTAATGTTTACGGGGCTGCAAATAAATGAACGTGCCATAGATAAGTAGGATGTCTAAGGAGTCCTCGTAGCTCAAAGGGAAATGCAGACCCTCTTACGAGGCTTGATGCTTTTAAGCCATTTAAGACTTATTTTAGGATTATCAGATAAATGATTAAATATAGTAGGTAGCATTTAGAAATACTTGAGAAACTACAAGAAAACTTTGCATGTGGCAAGTGACTATACTGTAATGTGACTGTGTGCTTTATAATACTTTCCAAAATAAGGGTTGGGTAGAAAGGCATTTTCATTTGTTAAATCTATGTTAAAGGACTGAATCTTAAGACATAAATGTCCAACTGATGCTGTGTGTTGAATTCAAAATGAGATTGATGTAATTATGCATCTGTCAGTCTGTTGAATCATGAGAATGTAAAGATTGTAATACATTGATTTCCCAGGGGCCAAGAAACTGAAAGCTACTCCGTCTTCTGCCTAATGCCTAGGAAAGGAAAGTCAGCGAGGAGGTCTTGAACAGGATGTTCTTGAAACCATAATTTCCAGCATAACAGCAATTTTCTTTCTTCCTTCTCTTTAATAGATATCCTCCATATCGAACTGTGTTATTCTGAGATGATTAAATGTTTGTTAGTTCTAGAGACTAGGATGTTGCTTTTTACCACCCTACCCCCAAGTGTCTAGCTGTGTACAGGTACAGTAGAAGATACTCAATAACTGCATTTTGCTTTCTGCTTGTATAATTTATTCCACATCTCTTTCAAAGCCACCTGAGGGAGCAGGAAACTGAATAGACTTGTCACGGGAGACAGATCTGTTCCACTAGCTGTCAGCTGGACTCCTTTACTGTTACATCCACCCTCTTATGTGGGTAAAGTCTCTCAGGCAATGCATAAAGGTTGTCACGTTCTGCTTTTCTTCAGCCCACTGGCCTGTCTGAAGGCATTCCAAAATGCTAGTTAACATTCTCTTCCCTAGGACAGAAAAGGGCTAGAATGTACTTGATCAGAGGAGGCCATAGCTATCCTGAAAACCTTGCTGTTTCCTGAAATACCCTGAGAGACTTTCCGTAGCTCTGATGGACAGCTTTGGAAGTCTCTCAAGCTCACTAACTGGCTGAGTCCTCAGGGGTAAAACTACTTCTATTCTGACTTAAATGACAAGTCTAGTTTCTGCCTCAAAGGATCTGCAAGCTGGAGAAAGACTTATTCTAATAGATCTATGTACTACTCTAGGAGAAAAGAAATTGTAAGGTAAGGCAAAATATATTTCCCTACTTCTCAGATACTGTTTTGTAGTACCTAGAGGAATCACAAATACCAGTCAAGGGTGTTGAGAGCCATTGAAGATACTGCCACAATCTAAAGCAAAGGAATTCTTATATTCTCCCCCCTCATTTTATGTTTTGAAGGCACTTACTTCCTTCATCCTAAACCACAGGCAGATATGCAAGTATATTGACCTCCCTTTGTTCTTATTGATACATTTTATGGCAAATGCTAAAGGGTCATGGAACCTTGTTGTTTCTAGTAGTAACTCTGAGAAGAGGCTTGCCTTCTAGAAAAGAGAAAAAACACAGATGTGACAAACTTTTTGTGGTATGTCATGTACACAGTACAGTGCCTATTAGAATACTTCAAGGAATAAGTGACCAGGCAGGAGGATGCATAGTTCTGGTCAGAAAGCAAAGAAAAATAATGAGAGGAAACTATCTGAGTGTGTATACTTTCTGCAATTACCTACTGTGAATTCTATGGATGAAAATTGGAATACGTTTGCAGGAACTGAATATCACATAGTTATTCACTATTAAACTACTATTAGAAGCTAAAATTGGCCCCATAGTGCCATTGCATGACTGCAAATATTCCTATCAGGTACTTTTCTGAGAGTTGCATGGTTTTTTTGAGGAGAAATGCTTTTCATCTGCCACACAATATAGTGTTGTTTAAGGCACATGAGTAAAGTTTTCTTCAAAATACTATTACTTTTCTGTAGTATTCTGTCCTGGGAAAGCCTTGCTGAAATACTTTGTTCATTGTTTGCTTAATATAACACAACTGGGATTTTATTTATTTTAGCAAACTAGGATGAATGATTTGCACTGCCTGAATTTAGACACTTGGACTTGGTCTGGAAGGTAGGTTTCTCTCTATAGCATTTAAAGTTGAATGTAACAGATTGAAACATATTGTTAAATAGTTGCACTGCTAATTTTGTAGCTTTTCCAAGAGGAGAATGGGAGTTTGGGGACTATTTTAACAGCTGTGATTTCAATTTAATTTAATTTTATAGTGGTTACTAAGCTTTTTCTGTTCCACACCAGAGCATTGATGATACTGTTTTAAGCACAGCATGTAGTGATTTAACATCCTAATTTTCAAGACTGGTGCACTTATCCATATGGATTTTTAGTTTTGATGTCTTTTTGAATACTGTTTTTACCGTCTGTATTTGGCTGGTTATCGTACAAACTGGGGAAAGATCTCACCCCATTCAAGATAAGCATCTTAATAATTTCTTAAGAAATCAAGAAAAAGCATGACCATACTTCAATTTTAAACTAAATTATGTACTAGGATACTTCCTAAGATTTGTTTGTTTTCATATAGCATATATGATGGTACCTACTACATGTGTAGAATCAGTGCATATATTGCTAGGTGATAAACCAAGAGATAAATGGATGGATGATAATCCTATTCTCAAGGTAACCTAACAGTAATTTCATAAAAGAACCATGAAATACACCTTTCCTGGGTACTGGTCCTGCTCCAGGGCTATATGTACTTCATATACATGTGATGGACAACATTAATCACCTGTGGCTGCTGATCTGATCCCACACCAAGTGGGTTCTCTGAGCTGAGAGCAAAACAAAGGAGTAGACATAATCGTAGAATGGTTTGGGTTGGAAGGGACCTTAAAGATCCTCTAGTTCCAGCCCTCTGCCATGGGCAGGGACAGCTTCCACTAGGCCAGGTTGTTCAAAGCCCTGTCCAACCTGGCTTTGAACACTGCCAAGGATGGGGCAGCCACAGCATCTCTGGGCAACCTCTTTCAGTGCCTTACTGCCCTCACAGGGGAGAACTGCTTCCTGATATCTAAGTCTCCCCTCTGTCAGTTAAAGCCATTCACCCTTGTCCTAGCCCTAGAGGCCCTTGTAGAAAGCCCCTCTCCAGCTTTCTTGTCAGCCCCTTTAGGCACTGGAAGGTTTCTCTAAGATCTCCCAGAGCCTTCTCTTCTCCAGGCTCAACAAGCCCAGCTCTCTCAGCCTGTCTCCAAATGAGAGGTGCTCCAGCCCTCTGAACATCTTCGTAGCCTCCTCTGAACTTGCTCCAACAGGTGCACATCCTTCCTATGTTGGGGGCCCGAGAGCTGGATGCAGTACTCTAGGTGGGGTCTCACAAAAGTGGAGTAGAGAGGGAGAATCCCCTTCCTTGACCTGCTCCTCGCACTTCTTTTGTTGCAGCCCAGGATATAGTTGGCTTTCTGGGCTGCAAGTGCACAATCCTTCATCTATTCCTTTGTGCTGCTGATGGGAGCACCACAAAGAAGTCCTGCAGTGTCCTTTCAAAGATCTCTTCAGTTAAACTGATTAGTTACCCATAAGTATTAATTCCTCCTTTTCTTTGCTGATTGCTTTAAAATTAACAGTGCTCTTTGTAAATGATAGCACTGTGTCTCTTAGACTGTGAACTATACCTCTGAGTGGCTTGATTATTCAGATAATTGCTTTAGCCGCTTACTTTTTGTTATCGCATGAGCAGTTGCTGTTTGCTTGCTTTTTATTGCTTTTCAAAAGAGAAGCTGGGACAGTTGAGTGAGAAGTCAGTGAGAAGAATCTCAAGCCCCGAAGGAGGGATGTCCAAGCTCTAAGTCTTCAACCAGTGTTCCCTTTTGTTTGGCATTTGAAAACTAATATTCAGGTTTTTAAAAAGTGTTTTCTGGTCTCGACCTGAACACCAGGCTTATTTTTCATACATATACACATACATCCTTAGGCTAAAGATGGTAACACTAAATGCAGCCTAAATTCCTAAAAACTAAAATTGTTCCAATATCTTTATTGTGGTCCAAGAGTAGCTCACAAGACTTATCCATGGTGCAGAGTAGAGTTTGATCAGTATAAATTTAGGAGCCTACTATCCAGCCATTCTATAGCACCTCTGCAAAGAGTCCTTGAGACACTGAAAAAATATAGCAAAGAAGTGCTTTCTGAAACCAATATAGTTAAATACTGAGAGTGTAAAATAAAGAAAAAACAGTCTATGTCCTTTGAGTACCAGCAATAGTTTTGAATAGTTCTACTCAGACAATCCATTTGCTGCTGAAAACTGCCTCTAAAAAGCCGTAGTGTCATTCCAGTATTTTACAGATGGGGAAATGCCTTCAGACTTGTTTGTTGTTAGGGTAAGCATTCTCTCCTTCAGGTGTTTCTTGCAAGGAGCCTTTCCTTTCTTATGTTATGGCTTTAGACTCCTTTCTACTGAAATTTCTGATCCAATAATGAATTAAAAATTGGGCAGGATACAGCCTTTCTTGTCTTTATATCAGAATTTTCTCAGCCGTTCTGCAGCTGCAGAGAAATTGCCTTTGACTGCCCACATGAATTATCACCAAACAAGACCTGAGGATTTCTGAAGGGGGCCTATAGGGATGCTGGGGAGGGACTCTTCATGAGGGACTGTAGTGATAGGACAAGGGGTGACAGATTCAAATTTAAACAGGGGAAGTTTAGATTGGATATGAGGAAGAAATTCTTTGCTGTGAGGGTGGTGAGGCACTGGATTGGGTTGCCCAGGGAAGTTGTGAATGCTCCATCCCTGGCGGTGTTCAAGGCCAGGTGGGACAGAGCCTTGGATGGCATGATTTAAGTGGGAGGTGTCCCTGCCCATGGCAGGGGGTTGGAACTAGATGATCTTAAGGTCCTTTCAACCCTAACTATTCTATGATTCTATGATTTAATGCAGATTAAAAACTTTGGCTGTCTGAGTGCTCCTGACCAAGGCAAACTAACTGCAGATGTTTGAATTTCTTCTGTAAAATACAGATATTCCAGCATGGATGACTTGGTTTGTACAGTCCTACGTTCAAATTCATTTATCGGACATCTTCTGAGAGAAAAATTCCAGCTAAACTAATGATTTTGTTTAAAGCCCCATGTCTTCTCATTAACCAGTTATGTCAAGGTTTTGTTTTGTTTCTTTTTTTTTTTTTATTTACTCAACTCTATGCAGGTTTCTTGAGGAATTGCATATTAACCTACTAATCCAGGAATATCTTCGAGCATGACATTGCAATATTTATCTGCCACTACCCTGAAGTTACTTTGCCTTCCCTGAGCTCTACCGATGTGTTATTCAGAGCATTCCATATCATATGTTACCATGATAATTTTTTGTGTCAGTAGTGTGAAAGACTGAAATGTTATCACCCATCCATATCTGGTATATATTTTTATAAACATCAAAGCTGGTTGTATCTCAGCACAGTCTGCCCCTTTGCCAGTTTTAGAAGCATCTTATACAAGAGTTGTGCAAAGCAGGCACTCAAACACTGTAGCTTGGCTTTAACTTCAGAGCCAAATTTAGGACAGTTTTGCAATCACAGTTTAATTAGCTATGACTTTGCTTCCAGATGGAGAACTGCTTACCAGTCACCAGCAGTGAAATTCCTCTAACTGAGCTGCGGATGCTTGTATTACTCACCCTAGAATTCCTCTGTGCTCAGTTAAGAGAAACAGGCACTTCTTGAGCACAAGACAACTACTGCTAAGTCAAACATGTAAAATGAATCAAGAGTTGTGCTTTTGAAGGACCTTTTCTCTTCACTGATTATAAAGGAAATACAAATGGCTTTCTGCACTGTTCATATAGTAGATTGAGTAGACATCTTTGTATATTACACTGACCTCATTTTAGCAAAGAAGAGATATAAAAAAAGTAACTGGTTCTTTGAGATACAGTCCACCTGGATTGAACATTCCTTTCTTAGCTGCTCTGGACAGTTTCCTGCAAAAAATCTGACACTGCATGACAGCTTACAGGTGTTCGTACTTGTTTTTTCCACCAGCTTTCCAAAATGAGGACATACTGTGTATGCAGTGGCCTAGATTCTTTGTGTGTAACTTTAGGTACTTTACAACAGGAGTTGCCTCTTTGCATAGTATCATGATACTATGTGAGCTGATGCCCTCTGGAGGTCCTTCTTACGTGCTGGCTCTGTTTGGGACCTCCTGAGACAGATGTACACTTAAGTGTCTGAACTTAGGTGTACAGCTGAATGATGTGAATTCAGGCCACCCATTATAGGTAATCCATTATGTTCAGGTTCTTTACTGCTCAGATTCTCATCTTGAGCTTACTTATATGTATAGCTAAAATGAAACGAGAATCAAATCTATGTTTTTGTAACATGAGCAGATTTCTTGAATAATAAACCTACATCTGTTTTGTACTTAGGAATTCCACTTTTTACGAAAATTTATCTCAAAGTTTGGGTGACTCACTGTTGTGTTAAAAGGCGGAATGTTTAAAGAGGTAGTAGCTTTTGGATAGAAGGTAAAGACACAGTCCTTATATCATTTAAGATAATTTTCCTCAGGGAAGAGAGACTGTAGCCCTCAGGATTCATTAAATGTTATCTCAAATAACTGAGTCTGTTTACCTTCAATACTGTGCAGTTTATTTGAATATGTAGTTCATCCTTTGCTGTCCTAAGTGGTTTCAGTTGTACGGTAAGTAGTAGCTTTAGTGATCTTAAGAAAATAAGCAAAATAACAATTAATGCTTTTGTCTTTGCATTTGATATGTACATAACTGATGGTTCAGAGAACAGTTACTACAGAAAATTGCTGTATTTAGATTTGAACACCGATCTTCTCAAGAGTAAATTCAGATTGCTTAAGTGCAGTTTTTTCACCAGGAAAATATCCAGGCTTGTTCTATGACAAACTAAATTAACTGTTGAATTTTCTGGCAGGTTAATCTTCAGCATTCTTTGAACATTTGTTTTTGTTTATTTGTTTCACCAAGAATTAGTATCAGTGGAGAGAAACCAAAAGATCGATCCTGGCACACATTGACTGCTATAGGAGATGATAGACTTTTTCTTTTTGGTGGACTAAGTTCTGATGATGTTCCTTTAAGTAAGTAATTTAGAGTTTATAATTCTATGGTACACTTAAGTACTAACCTCGTGTAGTGTGTGAATTTGCTGTCTTTCTCAAACTACTTCAACTTAAATCTTGTTACAGGATTTTTGTGGCGCTGAGTATTTCCCTAGCTTTTTTATTATTTTTATAGAAATACGTTTTGTAGTACAATGAGAACATGATAATAAGTCCTCAAACTGTCTTCTCATCTAAAAGAATAAAGGCAAGACTTGCAGCACAGAAAGCCAACCCTATCCTGGGCTGCATCAAAAGGAGCGTGACCAGCAGGTCGAGGGAGGTGATCCTGCCCCTCTACTCTGCTCTTGTGAGACCTCGCTTGGAGTATTGTGTGCAGTTCTGGTGTCCTCAACATAAAAAGGACATGGAACTGTTGGAACAAGTGCAGAGGAGGGCCCCAAGGATGATCAGGGGAGTGGAGCACCTCCTGTAGGAAGACAGGATGAGAAAGTTGGGGCTGTTCAGCCTGGAGAAGAGAAGGCTGCGTGGAGACCTCATAGCAGCCTTCCAGTATCTGAAGGGGGCCTATAGGGATGCTGGGGAGGGACTCTTCATGAGGGACTGTAGTGAGAGGACAAGGGGTAACGGGTTCAAACTTAAACAGGGGAAGTTTAGATTGGATACGAGGAAGAAATTCTTTACTGTGAGGGTGGTGAGGCCCTGGAATGGGTTGCCCAGGGAAGTTGTGAATGCTTCATCCCTGGCGGTGTTCAAGGCAGGGTTGGACATAGCCTTGGGTGGCATGGTTTAGTGGGAGGTGTCCCTGCCCATGGCAGGGGGGTTGGAACTTGATGATCTTAAGGTCCTTTCCAACCCTAACTATTCTATGATTCTATGATTCTAAGAGTCTCACACATTTTGATATGGACAAGGGGTAACTTGATATCAATAGCAATTACAGGGAGAAGACACAATAATGTCAACATAATGTAGATTTTCGGGTGAGTAACAAATCACAGCTACAAAATGTTAAATAGGAAATAGAACAGTCTTATACTGAATTGCTTTTCTAGAAAAGGCTTCTTTTTATGAAAAAATGTGAATTTGGTGAAAATAGTTTTGAGTGTCACAGATATATTCCACTGAGAGGGGGTGATTTTTTCAATATATCAAGAGAAAAAAAAGTGTATTTTAATTCCAGATTTCCATGCTTTCTGTGATTGAGTGGTTAAGTTAAATCACAGGCTGAAAAGATGCTAGTTATTGTAGTGATGATGTTACTGTTATTGTAATATAATGTGCACTGAGAAGACAGAGCTTTTTGTATAAATACAGAAAGGTAATGCTTTGCCCCAGGAAAAAAACACTAATGTATGTTCTTATATTGTAGGTGATGGCTGGATTCACAGCATTACAACAAATGGATGGAAACAACTTACCCATTTGCCTAAGAGTAGGCCTAGGTATACAAAAGTAGATGTTTGCTGAAATATAAGCATTTTTAAAAATGAAGTAATTTTAAATTATCAAACAGTATTCTTAAGCTATATTATAAAAATATTTCAGAAAATTAGTGCAGTTTGCTTTACTAACTTATGTTCCTGCCTACCTGATACAATGTTATTACTTTTCATATTTGTTATATTCGATGCTTACTTGAATTAAAAGATTTATTTTTTTTTGTGATGAGGGATCTGTGTGTCCAACTAACCTGGTGTTCTATAGCTAAATTATTTTTATACAAGCATATGTAATCACATAACTTTGAGGAATTAATAACCTATGTGAATAATAAAGGCTGATAAATGTTGATACATTATCAGGAACATGGGGGAGACAACCATGAAAATGTTGATGCACCTTTCAGGGTTCCAAAGTATTATAAAATAACTAGTTTGTGGTTGGTTGTTTTTTTGCCCTGAGCAGGACCACCTAATTATGATTACAGCTTTGCAAAACTGAATTTAGTACTAAACAGCACATTAAGTGACTGTGAAGTTTTATAATTTTTCAGGGTCTTAACTGCCAACCAGAATGACCAAGTCCTAGAACTTGTGTTGCCAGTATGAACCATAATACTGTCTCTTCCAGGCTCTGTGCCTCTTCCCTCTCTAGTTTAAGACTACTTACTATTCATTCTTTTTGACTAAAGAAAGCAAGTTCCATGTTGAAGCTGCCATTGAAAACAGGTGCTTGCTCTATCAGAGCACAGAATATTTTGTAACACAGTGTTTAAAACATTCTCTATAACATAAATACTGTTGAATTGATTTGCTGTAGATAATGAATACTCAGTTTTTCATGGAGTTCATTCTACACATTCACCAGGTACTCTCAGCACAATTTTATAAAATCTTTTTTTAGCATAGTGTACAATTCTGGTTTGGCATTTGCATGCTGCCTGCCTTACGTTCTGTTTGTATATTACTGAAATACCTTTACCTCAATTAATTTTTTCCCTGTTTTATCTTATTCTAGGGTGTCTTTTAAATAGAACAGCACTGTTAAACCAAATTTCCTGCTTGCTTATATTTCAGACTCTTTCAAGCCCAAATAAACATATACCTTAGTTTCATTGAATATTTTCTGTCTGTCTTTTTACAATTAGGGAAGTGATAGATGAAGGGACTAATGACTGCCTTAAATAAGAAAGTGCATCATTAGCAGTCAAGGATCATACCTTTCCTTGTGTTCAGTTTTTTATATGGATGGTCTTGTAAAAGTTAACTGCTGAAGTGGATTTGTGTGATTATTTTTACTAGTGCATCATGAAAAAGGATCAGGAAGGGCCTGAATATGTTTTTTCGGCAGGCAGCAGCTCAGGGAGCTGCAGCTCAGGGAGCTGCAGCTCAGCCTTTGCTCTGCAATTAAGCTGGAATAACCTCTGGCAGTAGGGCTGGATGTCAGGAACCTGTGACTCTTGAACCCCAGGTGGTTTTCAGGCAATTCAAGGGGGGCAGATCCCATGCTAGGCTGCAAAGTGGGACTGTCACTTGGCTGTGCTGGCAGAGAGACTATTGAACAAGCCACCTTCCTTACTGCAGCAGAAGCACCAAAGAGGGTTCCTGAGGTTGACACCACTAAATTTGCTGGGGACTGTACTGCACATGCAGCCTAGACTCTCTAAAGGGAAGAGAGCTTTTGGATGACATGCTGACAACAGTCTCAGAACTCCTTCAAGTCCAAACGTGTCCCGTGGTTCACCACCTCAGGGTTTTGGTATGCACTTTGTAGTAGGCTGAGGAGAGTTGGCTTTCATTGACCTAATTGTTTATTGAAGTAAATAACCTCCCTCTCCTTTTTGAAAAAATAAAAATTTAGGAAGTACTTAAACGCTTCTCAGGAAGTCCTGGAAACATGGATAAAAGAGGCCATACCAAAAGCCTCTCTTGATTGAACTAGTTTGAGTGTGAAGTACTTACTTGTACCATAATGGTATCCCTATACTTACATGGGATTTCTGCAGCTGAAAAAGGTTTAGGTCAGTTCTGTTGCTCATATGACTTTAAAACAGGACGTATAAATGCACTGGCAATAATACATATGTGTACTTCTTTTGCATATTTCTATTGTTTTATAGCAATGCACAGTATGTCATATATTCATTAGTGTATTTTCCTGATGCTTATTCAAAATTGACTCCCTCCTCAAATTCTGTAAAGATTAATTTCCTTCAACTTTCATTTTTAGTAACTTCTAAAAATTGTCTTCCATGTTCTAGATCTGTGATTCTGTATTGTTAGAAAATATTTTTTTTTCCTTTCTCTCCATTAATTGTACTTCAGCTAACATTTTGCATGCCAGGTTAAAGTACAGAGCAAATTGTATGTTTAACTTAGATTTCCAGTGATGTTATTACAATGTAATTCTGCTATTATAGTTAGAAGAGCTATGTGAAAAGGTTACATCAGTTCAGCATCTGTATAATTAACATGTTTTGTTAGAATGTTTAGGTGCTAAGTTAGAGTAGCTGTGAGAGGAGAGATGTCAGTCTGTAGAGAAAGCCCCAGGTTGCAAGCTAGGATGTCAACAGAATCAAGGCAGGAAAGGCTTCCCAGTGTTCTTCCGTGACGAAATCCAGGCCAGAGATTTTGTAATGCAGATAAGGCAGAGACAGATCTATCTACAGGTATGAGGAAGAGAAAAGGTGGGATACGGTTTAGCCTGAGGAAGATGGTGAATAATTACTGATATGAATGGAGTAAGAAAATGAGAATGTTTACTTTTGTGTGAAAGTTCTACTGGTGCATATTATTGTGGTTAAGTAGATTTAAAGGGCTAGAACTCTGTGGTGATAATCATCTCGTGATACTTCAGTAGTGATACACCAGTAAAAAAATACAGATTTTGATTTGCTAATAATAAAAAGTTAATCTAGTAAGATGTAGCTGCTGAAGTAGCAGAATCTTTGTTAAAGCACTATTATTCAAGTCAGGTGTGGGTTTGGTTTTGTTTGGGTTTTTTTTTATACCATGTGCTTTTATATGCACAACACAATTTACATGTGGGCATGATGTAAGTAATTGACACAGTAAATGATCCTCAGGAAACTTTCGGGGAAGCTTAAAACCTGAAACAGGATAACCTGTGTTCTGAAGTTCTTGTCCTAGTGTTTGGGCTAAGAGTCAGTACTGAAACTCCCCTAGTCTTATAGCCATTAACAATTGTAGTTATGAAATAAAGAAATAGTGGAAAATCTTAAAAGGAAAACAAAAGCTGTTCTTGGCAAAAGCTTGTTTTGTATAGTTATTTTGGTTTGTAAAAATTTTCCACTGTAACACTTTCTTGAAGTAGTGATAAATAACACAAAGTATATATAACTATATGTATCAGAAGAGTCAAATAATGACAAAATTATATTGGTCTGTAAGAAATGTAATAAGTCCGCAATAATCTCATGAGATGAATAGTCACATTGTTCTCCTTTTATATTCCTAAAAAAATTAGTAATATCATACTTTACGGTATTACTTTTTACCTCTGAAGAGGTAAATACTGTGCAATATTGGCTTTGTCTTGGTTGCCTAAGAAGTTAGAATTCCATCACTGTGCTCAGCACATCCATGACTGTCTCTTCTGCCCTTATACATTTTGAATCAGTTTACCGTTTCAGTGCTATTTGACAAAGGAGTGGGAACCTCAGAGATACTGAATCCCAACAGTCAGTGAAAATAAATGGCCAAACAGAAGAGAGTGACTCTCATAATCGCTTACTCTACTGAGCACTCAGCACTTATTCTCCATTCTTCCATAAGAAGAATAAAGGCCAATAAAGAACAGGTTTTGTTTATGCACACTCACAGAGCAACTTGTAAAGTCCATTACTTAAGCACTCACCCAGAAGAATCTTAAAATTTTAAGTAATGGAATCACAGGATTTAAAAAAAAAGTGACCTTTCCATTTTAGTTAAAAGGAACCTTCATCTTTATAGCAAAAAAGAAACCTATATCCTTATAGCAAAAGTCTTTTCAAAAGAAACTTTAATGTGAAAAATGGAGGAGAGTGTAAGGAGAAGAGATTAACACACAAGTAAACTTAATGCTTCTCCAAAACCCTTAAAAGCATTTAGTTTTAACATCTGTTTTGCTGACAACACACAACTGCTTGTTGTCACTTGGTCACTAATTCTATTTATAATTTTATTTCTAGATTGTGGCATACAGCATGCCTTGGAAAAGAAGGAGAAGTGATGGTGTTTGGTGGAAGCAAAGATGACTTGCATTTCATGGACACAGTCAGTAAAACAAATAATGAAATCCTATCACTATGATAATAAAACTGTATATAAAACAACAATATTGGTGATGTTATGGGGTTTATTGATACATGATGGTGAGAGATATGACCTCAGGTGTTCTTGGAAAGTAATTTAGGAGGGTTTTTTTTCTTGTTCTTGTTAGGCTCATAAAAAGGAATTTGTTATTCAAATTATTTAAAAATAATTATTTATATATTACCCATTTTAAATTTTGCATGCGGTCATAAATGTTACATCAATGTAGAAAACAGCAGTGTTTGAGATAAGCCATTCCTCACTTTAATGGTTCTTTTTTCCCTTGCTCAGGGTCACTGCAGTGACTTGTTGATATTTCAGACTCAACCTTATTCACTTCTTAGGTGAGTTGAGGCCATTGGCACATGGAATTGTGTAAACCGTTGTGGCACGGCGCTTCTACATGCGGGTTTTAACTGTGTAATCCTACATAGACAGGTAAAATATTAAATTAGCTTAGTAATATTTGAAACATGCCACGTACAGTGATCCATAGCAGATTCAACACTGGTGCATTACACTCTCCTGCACATGCAGGCACAACACATGTAGCAAACATGATAAGCTTTTATTAGATGTCACTTTTTTGTCTTTAGGCTATAGACAATTTACTTAAATCGAATTTTTTTTCCTTTTTTTTTTTTCCTTCTTCAGGTTGTGTCTTGACTGCATTGGTAAAAACGCAACTCTCCTAAGGAACCAAATACCATACTTGCCATCCAAACTTCTGCAGCAAGTGCTGAAAAAAATAACCTTCTGGGCTGCAGTTAACCACCGGCAAGAGAAAAAAGCTGAGACTGAGAGACAGTGTCAACTCAGCACCACATGAACACTGGCAGCAAAACTGTTGAACGCTTGGGTTTATTTATGGCATACAGATGGCATTTATGTTGGTGAACTTTACTAAAGCTACAGAACAACTGTATGTTAAGCTGAGTTTCTAAGTGAAGTTTGAGAACAAAGCAATCCTTTTTATGGAAATCTTGTTCATTTTCTGCATTATAGGAACCCGATAAAACTTTGTGT
Organism: Amazona ochrocephala; assembly: GCA_039720435.1. NCBI lineage: Eukaryota > Metazoa > Chordata > Aves > Psittaciformes > Psittacidae > Amazona > Amazona ochrocephala. Next base: position 61,402,218 of record CM077882.1, read on the forward strand.
ATATTAACTTCTGCTGTCATGGTCTTAATGAGACAGTCCATACAACTTGTTCTTTTTGAAGGAGACATGAAACAAAATGTTTTCAGTTGGATAAAATAAGGCTTAAGTCTAAAACTTTATGACAGCCTTACTGCATCAGCCTTTCTGAAGAGAGAAAATTTGTTGAACACAGTACCTTTGGAAGATTCAGTTGTCAGGCTTGAAAATAACTAATTTGCTACCACCACCGAATTGAATTGTTTGATTTCACCCAACTCCATTATCTGTCCATCCAGTTAAATGTTGGAGCCAGACATCTTGCTCCAAGTAGAAAATTAAGTAAGTTTAACCGTGGAACTTGAAGGAAAAGCTGCAATGTGCAGAATTGCCTGTCACATAGGAAAGCTTACATGCAGTTTGTAACATGGTTTTACTCTTTCTGTAATTGAGTCATTTTTTAAATAGGTTGTATATTGTATGTTGGATGTGTAAAGTTTCTATTTCATTCTTGTTTAAAAAATGCTTATTTATTGTTTAAAAAGAGCATATGTAGTACTTGCTATTTTTCTTTCAAGTATTTAGTTGACAGGAGCACAATCATTAAAATTTTATATAGAGTTGAACCAGGACCAGTTTTGGTGTTTGACATTTTTATAACCTGGAGAGCGAGGGGTTTTGACACAGATCTGTAAAGGGGAGTGTTGTGACAGGGTATTGTAGCAGAGCTGTAATTTTATATGTGCTGAACATGTTCAGTGAACATGAACAATGTTCAGTGACTTATTTTACCAGAGGATTTATTGCTCTGTTAATTTCTCTCGACAAAGCACTACGCCACTCGCTGTTGCCCCCGGGGGATAGGAGCGGCGGATGGGCTCCACCCCTGCCATCTTCCTCCCCGGGCTGGCTGTTCCCGTCCCGCTGACGAGCCGCGCACCCCTGCGGTGCCTCAAGACCCGGCTGGAGATATGCTCGGGCTCCTCCAGTGACCGACCGGAGCAGGCAGCCCCGCTACGCAGGCCTTTCAACAGGGCCCGGGCCGCCACGGCGCCTGCGTGGCGTTGCCGGAAGCAGCCTCCCGCGGCGGATGTTGACGCAGCGCGGCCCCGCTGAGGTGAAGAGGGAGGGAGCAGCGGGTGGCCGCGTCTTCCAGCCTGCAAGCAGCCGCTGTTCCGCCGCGGTAGGCCCAGGATCGGGATCAGAGGAGGGGGCGGCTCGGCAAGGCGCCGGTGGGCTGTAGGGCGTGTGGGGGGGCTCAAACCTTGGCAGTAAGCGACAAGGGCCGGGAGGCTGTTAACGGGTCTGGTAAGGGCGGTGGTGGCGCATTGCTGGGCACAGCGCGGCTGCTGCTCGGGTCGAGTTCTGTGTTACGGCGATATCCCGACAGGTAGCATGTATCGGGACTGCCGCAGGAGACCGTGTCCGGCCAGTCGGGCTGTCGTGGGTAGCCAGGGCAGAACTGTTGGGGAACTGCAGTGGCTTGTGAGAAGAGTTTCAAGTGCGGGACTAAAATATGGTTAAAAGCAGGCAGTTGTCCCGTGTATCTTCGGTTGTTAAAAATAAGTGAGTGAAAAATAGGCAATGCCGATCGCTGGGGAGGATTCAGTAAAAATCCAGTTAACTTGAAGCAGACGGATTTCACTGAAGTGTGCCTAAGGCTTTCTAATTTAAACCATACTGAAAGCTCAAAAATAAACTACCGAGGGTGGTGCAGTGTCTCCATCATCACAGCGGTTCAAATTAAGTGAAAATCTGTCGGGAGCAGTGTAGGTGTTGAGGATTTTGTGCTAGTGCAGGGCTTGATAGTCTCATTAAAGGCCTTTCCATTTCTCTTGCTTTGCCTGGTTGCACAAAACCTTTACTTTGGACTGTCCAACTTCCCCAGCCTTTTGATCTGTGTCTGAAAATCTTTGTATGGTGATGCTTTCAGCTCACAGCTGCAGGAAAGCTAAAGCAGATGGGCACTTGAGAGTGGCTCATAAGTGGAAGATGACTTTGGCTTTTCAGGGATCCCACTGCTCCATTGCAGGCCGAGTGTGCAGGCAGCTCCCAGAATGACCTGGCAGGGATGACCAGCATCTCCTGGCTTGATTCCTCCCATGGCTGGGGCTTTGAATTACCAGCAGCCTGGTGACAGTGTGGCCCTGCGGCTCCTCACGTGCCAGAGCCCTGGCGTGGTGGCTGCTTTTGCCCCTAAGCTGCACAGTGCTCAAGCAGCCACAGGCTGAGTGCGCATAGCTATTGTTTTTCCAGGACACTCTGTGTTTGCTCTTCTGCATGCTGGCATGATTTCGACCAGGGGCCTTTGTTTTGTGATGTGGTTGTTTTCAGTGTAGGTAATATGTCCTGCATTCAACAGCTATGAGAAGGCTTGTGTGTGGGACACTTGGCTTAAGCAGCCCAAAAGGACTGTGTCTGAAAAGCTGCAGGAGTTTTTACTTTTGTGAAAACCATATTGTCGGCAAAGCTTTCAAGTTTATTCGGGTGTGGGTTGTGGTTTTTTTTTTATTATTGAATAATGAATTTATAGGTAAGTGTGTTTTTAAAAAACAGATAGAGACCTTGGCTCAAATTTGCAACTGAAACTATTATAAATTACACTGAGGAATCCCCATCTGAAACTTTCTTGACTGGCAGGATAACTTCTTCCACCAAAACATCACTGTGAAAGAAACAGCAGTGTGTAGTTTACCTTTTTTGTCCTCTAGTAGTTTCCCTTGATGACTTTTAGAGCCCCATATTATGTATTATTCTGTGCCCGTAGCACTGTATCAAGATGGCTGATGATAATGAAGACCTGCAGGCAGATGAAGAGCTTCCAGCTCCAGCTGAGGACAGCTTTGAGCAGCTGGAGAACGACAGCCCTGCTGAGCGCAGTGGGCACGTGGCAGTCACTGATGGGCGCTGCATGTATGTCTGGGGAGGCTATAAGGTATGCTGTAAGCCGCCTACCACCCACGGTGCTGGTCATTATCTCCCATTAGTTTGGGAGTGACTGTAAAATTATCTCTCCCCTGGAAAAGAAAAGCTCCAGTTAACAAATTAGAATATGACATTTAAGAGTTTGAAATATCGAAATAAATCATGTTAAGTGTAGATCTTGGCAAACAGTTAACTTGGGTGGAATGCAGGATGTTGTTTTCCTTTGCCAACTTGCATGTCTGTTGGAAGAATCATGGAATCAGCTTGGTTGGAAAAGACCTTTAAGATCATCAAGTCCAACCATTGCACCAGGACTGCTGAGACTACCACTAAATCATATCACTGAGTACCGCATCTGCACAGTTTTTGAACTCTTCTAGGGACAGTGATTTCACCACTGCCCTGGGCAGCCTGTTCCAATGCCTGGTTACGCTCTCTGTGAAGAAATGTTTCCTATTACCCAGTTTAAACCTCCCCTCGTGCAGATAGATTGAGGCTGTTACCGCTTGTCCTATCACTTGTTACTTTGGAGAAGAAACCAACCCCCACCTCACTACAACCTCCTTTCAGGTAGTTGTAGAGAGCAATAAGGTCCCCCCTGAGTTTTCTCTTCTCCCTAAGACTAAACAACCCCAGTTCCCTCAGCCATTCTTCATCAGACTTGTGCTCTAGACCCTACACCAGCTTTGTTACCCTTTTCTGGACATGCTGCAGCGCCTCAATGTCTGTCTTGTAGTGAGGGGCCAAGAGCTGAACACAGTGCTTGAAGTGCAGCCTCACCAGTGCCAAGTACAGGGAGACAATCACTTCCCTGGCCTTGCTGGCCACACTCTTTGATACAGGCCAGGATGCTGCTGGGGCCTTGGCCACCTGGGCAGAAGTTGGATCATGTTCAGTGGCCATCAGTGAGGACCCCCAGGTCCTTTTCCACTAAGCAGTTTTCCAGACACTCTTCCCCCATCCTGTAGTGTGGCATGGGGTTGTTGTGGCCCAAATGCGGGACCCAGCACTTTGTCTTGCTGAACCTCTAGAAGGGAATGAAGATAAGGGAATGCTGTCTGATTTGAAATGCACACCATGCAAAGTGGTGCTTTTATTTACAGCATTATCTGCACAACTCTATATTGCATGTTAGTGCTCACAGGTTGGTTGTTTATCATGATGGTTGTGCATGTACTGCAAGCAGAATTAAGTCATCTTATGATTTTGACACAAACAAAGATGAATTATCAATTTGGCAAATAAATTGGTAGCTCAAGACAAAGCTTTGGTGTATTGTTCTGGTGGTGTCATGCAGGGGGTGAGAGAATTAAAAAGGAAATTTTAGCTCATTTATACACTTCAGTTATCCTGTTTGGGCTATGAAAAGGAGATTTAACTTCCATTTACCCTAGTCTCTGACTCTGCTGGGGGCTTATTTGGTCCCCAGCAGAAGCTAAAACATACTAATACCTGCTTTCCAAGGGCTGCTGTGCAGGTGAGAGGTACAGAAGTGCAGTAGGCACTGCTCCTGTTGCATTCTGTTCTGTGATTAGATCTCTGAGAGGATGTAAACAGTCACAGGAGTCTGTAATTCAGTATGTCAAGTATTCTTCTGATGTTGCTTTTCTTTTTCTGATGTGTTCTGCAGAATGCCCAAGTTAGGGGATTTTATGACTTCTATCTGCCTAGAGATGAAATATGGATCTACAACATGGAAACTGGAAGATGGTACAGTAAACAATTCATTTAATTGTTGATTATAAGGGAAGAAAAAAAAGATGAATTCTTAAATTGGTATAGAAAGCATGCTGAGGGCCTGAACAGAGAGAATTCCCTGATCTTTTTGTTCCCACCTGTCAAATGGTTGTATAAATGTGCAAAGCCACACGTTTTCATGGAGTGAAGTAGGAGAGGCAGCTTGGACAGGATGGTCAACAGTGTTAAGTGTTTTGGGGTGCCTGGGATAGCACCCAAAATGGTATTTGTACCACTTTTGATTGCAGTGGTATGTTGGTGAGGGAATCCATATGAGTTATTTATTTGTTGTCCTTTTAAAGAGGAAAAAAAAACCAAACCTTTGATTTTAATACATGTTTTCAGATGTTTATGCAGCCAAAGAAACTACTGTGTCATCTTAGATCATTGGGAGCCTGGAAGTTGTATGAGACTTGCATGCCTGATAGAGTGAGAAAAGGGAATCCAGTACTCCAGTTTCATAGCTAACCAGGGCCTTGAGCTGTAGAGCCAAGTCCCCTCTGTGCTGTGCAGCGCATGTGGTTTCAGCAGTGCTTCCAGTTCTCATTGTGGTTAGGAAGAGCTTTGGATAGGGGCTGGAAGTTCATCTTCGTGGTTACCATGTTTACAAACATTAAAAATTCAGTCACAAAATAGAAACCTTCAGTTTGAACAGGGGCATCCTCTTTGCCTGAGGATCTTTTGGGGGATTTTGAATGTGCAAGGCATACCAAAGCCCTGAACTGGGCAGTTGGAGCTCCTCCCCAACAAAACATGTGGTAATTACATTGCCTTTTCCCACCTCCTCCATCATACCAGGTCAGTGTTGGGAATTGTTGTCTGTGGAGAACTCAGAACTGAGTGGTCTGCAGTGTCCTGCTGTAACTAAAAACATACTGGTAGTGTTATAAAAGTTCCCTCCAGATAAAATGGTTGCTGTTTGTTTTTATCAGGTAAAATATTTTAAACTGTGCTTCTAGGAAGAAGAGTAAAACAGAAGGAGATGTTCCTCCTTCCATGTCTGGAAGTTGTGCCGTGTGTGTAGACAGAGTGGTGTACCTCTTTGGAGGACATCATGCACGTGGCAATACAAACAAGGTGAGTTATTTAAAAATAAACCCCTCCTCATAAGTAAGCTTGTCCTCATTAGCTGTTGTTCCCATTTTTTTTCCAAACAAAGGTGGCCTTTTCAGTTAGTTAAATCCATCCAAAGCAAGAAATTTATGATCTTAACAATGGAAACATTTTTTACCAAATGCCTGGACAGTTGGGTCTTGTTGCAGAGTTTAAACGTTAATGACAGGGGATGCTGAGCGTATATCCAGTCACTGTGTCCTCCCTGGCTTCTGCAGCATAATAGTTTCATCTACTGGCAGTATCTCTAGTTCTTGGAGGCGGATAACCAGCCTTCTCTCCTGTCAGCAGCTTCCCCAGATGTGAACTGATAGAAGCTATGTTCTTTATGTGCTTGACGAGGAGGTTTTGATGTAAAAAACCACAGTGCTTACTGCTTGGATCTATTTTTTTTTTCCCTGCGAGTGATTAACTGGCTGACTTTTATCAGTTCAGTGTATTAACTTCTGTGGTCAGATAATGTGATGTTTGTATAACAGGTCAGCCTTCAGCTGCGCATCATTTCACATGAGGATTGTACTCTGGTAGCTTACACTGCCGAAGAAACACCATGACCTGCTACTTATTTTGATTGCAGTTGTTCTTGTGCAATTCACCCTATAAACTGTGTTACATTAGCACTTTTGTGTTTACTTCTTTTGAAAGATGGGAATTTCCAGAGCTCACTGAAATAGTATCAGGAAGTGATTTCTAACTGCTCTGTAGTTTGAAATGTTATTCTCTGGAGTCTCTGATAATATTTTCTGATGTTCTAGAAGTGTGGTTTAAATTAAATAGTTCTGGCCTTGCTCTTAAGTATAAACTGAAAGTAGCTTGATACAGTGCCTGCACACAGTCTGAAATGAGCTACATTTAGAAAGTGTGACTTGCTTCCTTCCTGCTGTCATATTCTTACATTTCAGTTATTTTATATATGTATTTTATATCGGCTCCATGTAAAATGATGCAACATGCAGAGAGGATAGAATTAAAACCACTTTTTTTAACCAGATTTGTTTTAATTGTAAGACAGGTGCTACTTTGTACACACATTCATTGTCTCATGTCAGTTTTTGGATGGTAAAACTCAATGTCCATAGCCCTGTTACTTCTATAAAGTGTTGGGGGCTTGAGTCTGCAAAAAGATAAGGCTCTTTGGATCCATATTTTGTTCCAAATGTCGGTGCTCTGTGCAGCTAGGAAAAGAACTTTTCATTTATATAATTATATACCAGTACATGCTAATTAAAAGTTAGTATTTTAACATCAGTCAGATTAAAGCTTTAAGCTAACTGTGTGGGTAAAAAAAAAATCTTTCTATTTTCCACAGTTCTACATGTTAAATTCGAGATCCACGGACAAAGTACTGCAGTGGGTCAGAGTGGAGTGTCAGGGGGTACCCCCTTCATCAAAGGACAAACTTGGTGTTTGGGTTTACAAAAACAAGTAAGGCTCCACTAGCAAAGTCATCACAGCTGTACTTGCATATGTGGTTGCTTTTAATTGCTCTTAGTTTTGTCACTGTCATGTCTTTGTGTGAACAAGAGCTGCAGAAGGACTTGTCTGCAGCACATGCTTCAGGAAGATGCTGGATTTCTTCCCCAACCAGCCTCTTTAAACTGTTGCATCCTTTAATGGTTAATAAGCAAAAAACCTCACTCCCAGTTTGGGTATGTGTAAGCTGCAGAGTCTCTGTGTGAGTCACAGTCCAAACTGTAGGCTTTTCCCAGTAAATCTTCCACAGCGCATTCTCAGTACATTGCTTTAAAGTCACTGCCTTGTATCAGCATCATTCCTCATGGCAATTGCGTCTGGAATTGCTCTTCACAGAACCCTGTTCTAGGATTTCCTATGTCACACACAGTGCAGTCTTCTGGTCGCGTCTTACAGGGCAGCTTGCATTTCTCTGACGATTGAAGAGCAGGAAGCCATCTTTATCTAAAAGTTGCATGTGGCTCTTTCAGCAATGCACATGCTTCATTCAGTGTGTTTTGTGCTGTTTGCACAAAACAAGGAACGTGTTAGATGAGCTGCTGTGGATGTTACCTACTCCAGCCCTGCCCTGCCAAGCACACATCTCCACAGTGACCGTGCTTAAGTGTAATGCTTTCCCTTTGCTTCTTACGAGGAGTGTATGAACACTTTGGGTTTTAGGAAAATGGGCAGAGGGCTTGGAAAGGGTGGAGTTGGGAAATGACAGTAATAAACCCCTGTAGCTGCTGTGTGGGAGCCGCGGCTGAATATCAGAAACCAGCCAGCAAGGCCTGGTAGCTTCACACATTTGGAACTGGAGCAAAGCTTGGAAGCCTGAGGCCTGGGAAACGGCTGTAAAGGGATTTAATGTGGGTGATAGGGTCGATTAGGCAAGAAACAGGGCCCCACACCTGGAAAATCTACGTGGCAGACATAGGTAATGAAGCTAAAGGAGCTTCCCTGGTTTTCCTGTCTTCTCTTAGAGCACAATGTTTCCAGAACTTTTAACTTGTAGCAACAGGTATAATAGCATTTCTAATTGGATTCATGTTTTGTTGCAGGCTAATATTTTTTGGAGGCTATGGTTATTTTCCTGAAGGGAAACAACGGGGAACTTTTGAATTTGATGAAACCTCTTTTTGGGTAGGTAAACCTGGAAATAATTTCTATTTAAACTTTAATATTTAATTAGTGTTTATTAAAACTTGTTGCTTATTTAATATTTTTAAAGAATTCAGGTCTTCCTAGAGGGTGGAACGACCATGTGCATGTTCTGGACACTGAAACTTTTACTTGGAGCCAGCCTATAACTACGGTAATTATTAATCTTGTGTCAGTTAAGTTACAGCTCGTAAGAGCATTCTGTGCCTTATCTCTTCTAGCATCCTGTGAAAATAAGGCCTAGGTTCACTGCTTTAATTTGTGTCAAAAAAGAAGAGCATGCTGATAAAATGGCCTCTGTGTGCAGCTATGCAGGATTTGTAGTGGCCTGTTCCAGCCACAGTGGCTTTAGGTCACAAATGCAGTGTGAAGCAGTCTTAACCTGTTGTACCTCATTGTGAGGGTACTGTCTCTAGTCTGTATCTCCCTGGCATTATTTAGAAGATGTGATTAACTGTTTGCAAGCAAGCAGCACAGAAATCTACTCAAAATACATTTTTCCTGCTTTCCTCTTCCACCCTGCAGCTGTGTTGACAGGTTGCCAGGGCATTAACTGCTGAATATTTACTTGTCAGGTGCTCTGTGATCCTGCCTTCTTTGGAATATAAACTAGTCCCTAAATGCCAGAAGTCAGTGAGGCACTGGAACTGGTTGCCGAAAAAAGTTGTGAATGCCCCATTCCTGGCAGTGTTGAAGGCTAGGTTGGACAGAGCCTTGGGCGACATGGTCTAGTGTGAAGCATCCCTGCCAATGGCAGGGGGGTTGGAACTAGATGGTCCTTTCTAACCCAAACCGTTCTATGATTCTATGGAAGAGCTCTCTGAAATACATAGTGCTAGCTAGCAGGAGAATGTGAGAAATGCCTTGCAGGTCATAGAACCATAGAATCAACTAGATTGGAAAGGACCTTTAGGATCAAGTCCAGCCTTCACCCCAGGACTGCCAGGTCCACCTCATTATGATCATGAGACTGACACTCCACAAACAGGCCATGTGGAGCTGATCTTGTCTCAGTGGTGCTTGCTCAGTGTGTTTTATCCATGAGATGAATCACAGGCCACTCGCCGTGGCTGGCGGAAAGCAGCACTGCTGGCTCATGCTGCACTGGCTTGCCTCCTGAGACCTGCAGTCTGTCTGATCCAAACAGGGGAGGAAACCTGGGCAGGAGATGAAGCTTAGGACTGTGTGACTAGGGCTCTCTTCCCTTCTCACGCTTCCTGAGCAAACTCTTAATTCTGTAATTAAGGGAATTATTTTTTATATATATAATATATGTATACCTTGCTGTCTTATCAGCGCTGTGGGACTGTACATTTCGCTCCTGAATATGGACTGCATGAGGTGTCATCAGCTGGTGTTTGCAGCGTTACGTGTAACATGCTTGTAGGGGAAGGACTGTTAAGAGAGGGTTTTGAACACTGTTGGTAGAACTAGCATTGGAAACATCCTCTCAAAATAAAAATCTCCTGCTGCCTATTTAGCATTCCCAAACATGCCTGGAGGGCAGGAGCACCTCTCCTGTGGAGACAGGCTGAGGGAGCTGGGGTTGTTCAGCCTGGAGAAGAGAAGCAGCCTGCCATTACCTAAAAGGGCCAACATGAAATCTGGAGAGGGACTTTTGACATTTAGGGACAGGACAAGGGGGAATGGCTTTAAACTGAGAGGGCAGATTTAAATCAGATATTAGGAAGAAGCTCTTCCCTGTGAGGGTTCTGAGGCGCTGGCACAGGGTGCCCAGAGAAGCTGTGGCTGCCCCATCCCTGGCAGTGTTCAGAGCCAGGTTGGATGGGGCTTGGAGCAGACAGGTCTAGTGTAAGGTGTCCCTGCCCATGGCAGGGGTTGGAACTCAGTGAGCTTTAAGGTCCTTTCCAACCCAGACCATTCTGTGAGTCAATGATTCTTGAAGCCATTTAAACTTAATTTAAACCATTTTTTTACCTAGGTCTTCTCTCCAAACTTTCCTTTTATTTTGATATGTCCCTCTTCATCTTTTTTCCTGTCGACTTGCTTCAGTGGTATTGTGCTTGCAAGGACCTCAGGAAAATGAAGTGCATGGTTTCCTGACATCCTCATTGTAATGTGATGGTTTGGTACATTTCACTTGGAAGCTGAATTGTGGTGAAAACAAAACACCCTGTAATTGCAAATATACACCATTTGAAGTGTCCCAGAAGTGTTCAGGAACAGGCAAATGGAGTGACATTGCCACAGAATTGGAGGAAGTTAAATTTGAGATGTTAACTCCTTATTCAGATTACCAAAGAATTATTTTGTCTTCCTACATACAGATCTCAAATATTTTAGAAGTAACTTAAGAAAAATACTGCGTAGTGATCTGTTGTGTCATTTTCTCAGTCTGTTACTGTGACTGTCTGAACCCTGTTCTGAAAGCAAAATGTGTACCTTGACACTTAAAGAGGAAGAAAAAAATCCCATTTCCAGTAAGTTTTCTGATCTTACATCCATCAAAAAACCCCAATTTTCTGCACACAATGACTTACTAGGTGTTTTTTCACTCTGTTCTTGGCCTTATATCTTACTTTAGTTCAGCCTTTCATCCCCTCGGATGACTGGTTGTGGAGCTGTGAGACCTTCCTTTGCCTTGCGTGCCATGGCCAGGCAAGCTGGGGAGCCTGAGCCCTCTATGTCTGCTGTCTGCTGCTGTCCACTGTCTCCCGGGGTGCCTGGCATGGCATGTGGTGGGCATCTTCTGCCCAGCTCCTCTTGACTCCATCTACTGCAGGTTTCTGGTGAAATAGCATTTTCTTTCTTATATATCAAATAAATTTACCTTCTTATTTCATGTTTTCTTTTCCCAGGGTAAAACTCCATCACCACGAGCAGCTCACGCCTGTGCTACAGTTGGGAACAGAGGCTATGTGTTTGGTGGCAGATACAGGGTAAGCCCCAACCCAGGTTACTGACGTGTTACTGAAACGTAAGCAGTGTTTCAGCTGTGGTCTGCTTTATTGTAGGAATCCAGAATGAACGATCTTTACTATCTGAATTTGGATACATGGGAATGGAATGAAATGTAGGTACCAAAACTTGAGTTCATTTGTTTGTAAAGCAACATGAGGGTCCCGTTTTTATTCACTACTTATCAGTCTAGTTAAATGTGATAAACTCAGGTAGAACTGCTCCTGCTGATGAGGCTGTCAGGCTTTTTTAAGTGTTAATAGGGGTAAAATTCTTTTACTGTGTCTGAAGACATTAAACTTGCTGTTGGATCATGAGCATGGTATGAAGCTGCATCCTTGAAATACCTGAAACATGATCAGCAGAAAGGAGCAGCAGTATGTTATAGTAGCACATATGTAATTTATGGTGCCTTTATTACATGCAGAATCACACAAGGCATTTGCCCAATTGGCCGATCATGGCATTCTTTAACACCAATTTCCTCGGATCACCTCTTTCTCTTTGGAGGATTCACCACTGACAAGCAGCCATTAAGTAAGTTGTTCCAAATTTTGTGTTATCTTTGTGTACTGGAGCAGTTGTGCACAGTAGCTTGAATTGCTGCCTTGTCACCTTGAATTCTTGCTGAATTCCTCGCATCCGCTTGTGATCCAGCTCCTTACTGTCAACAGTTCATTTCACAGAGCAGGAGTCACTGAGTGTGCTAAGACATTATTTATAGGAATTCATCTGCTCTAAAATTATATCTAATGCAAATTACTGTTAGTAAGAGCTTTACAGTTCTCTGTTTTCCCTTCTGACTTCACTCCCATAAACCACCATTAAGCACCTGTTTTCAAACAGGTAGCCCACTGTTCTGGATGTTTTTTCCTAAAATACTTTCTTTTGTTCAAGAACAAAAATGGGCTGTGTTGCACCAGAGTACCTGTTACTTGCGGCAAACATGAAAGAACTAACAGAACGCTGTTTGTGTTTGGGGTTTTGCTTGTTTTCAGGTGATGCTTGGATTTATTGCATCAGCAAGAATGAGTGGGTACAGTTTGAGCATAACTACTCTGAAAAACCAAGGTACAGTAGACACTTTCCTGAAAACTTACTGAAAGAGAGTGAGGAAGCATGTAATGTTGGCTGTCAAAGAGAGGACACGTTCCTTTTCACAGCACTCATTGTTCTTAATACAATACTAATGCTCCTGTCTGCCCCAGAAGTGCAGGTATGTTGGATGTGCACACAAAATGCAAGATGAATACTGCTGTAGGGCTGGTGCTGGCAGTAGCGTGTAGCTCAGTCTTTATGCAGCAGCAGGAAACAAAGAGATCTAGGGGCTAATCTCTGCTGCCAAGGCCTCTTGAGTTGTAGATGCCAGCTAACTGGAACCCATGTGTTCTTGCTCTACCCTCAAACTGGACATGGGCAGGTGTCATCATTTTTAGCATCCTTGTTAGAGGCTAATCCTGTGCATGCCCAGGATGTTTTTGTCTTCTTGCTGAGTAAATGAGAGATGATGACCTGCAATTTAAAAGCATCGAACTTACTGTGATGCACATATGTGGCATTGAAAACACTCAGATCATGTGAGTTACTGTGATGGTATGAGGAAGTGTTCTGATCAAGGTTAACTGGGTTAAAGCACTGACACTTCCTGGTCTGCCTGCTCTGGTCCTGCTCTGGCTGCTGGCAGGGATGAGGAGGGGTCTGTTTTTCCAGACAGTAACAAGCTTGAGCTGATGCGCCCCACCTCCCCTTCTCCTCTTTGGAACAGTGGGATGGAGCCATGTTACTGAGCACATGTACAAAATCAGCTCTTTCCCCAAGTCTTAGGAAAGCAATACAAAGTCTGACTGATCCCGCTCGCTCTTTTGGCTCAAGTGGGACATGAAAATGAAGTTTGCACCAGCAGCTCATCACAGCCATCCTGTAGGAGCCACAGGGCCATTGCTGTCATGCCCACCTGAACTGGCAAGCACATGCTGCTGAGCCTCACAGCCCAGCTCAAACCGGAATACGTTATACAACCTGTGTTTTGCTGACCAGGGTTCTTTCTCCAAGCATAAACTCCTGTTGAATTAGTCACGTCTCCCGTGCACTGGTGGAAGGGCAACCTCACGTGTTAACTTTAAATACAAATCCTATGCAGGCACTGTTGGGTGGGGTGGATTTTTAATTTAATGCAGTGCTGACCTCTGTTTCTAGGTTGTGGCATACTGCTTGTGCAAGTGAAGAGGGAGAGGTGATCATCTTTGGGGGCTGTGCCAACAACTTACTTGCCCATTCAAAAGCTGTAAGTTTATTTTGAGCTTTGCCTTCCTGTACAGCCTGGTCCTGCCTGCAGGAGCTGCAGCGTCTTACCACTGCAGTGAGTGTAAAAGGCTTGTAGTCAGCCACATGATCTTGTGAGGACTGACAAGGGTGCATAAAAAAAAGCTTGAAAGGAAAATGTTTTTCTGCTTTTCTAGCAACCACTTCATTATTCATTATTTAAACAAACCATGACTTACTTTCCCTCCTACCTCCCAACTGCATCTTCAGCTTTGCCCTGTGCTTCTCATACAAGTGTATTCAGGGACTCCCTCCCAAGGTAATTTCTTCAATACACTGCATGCAGGGAGGCCTGGTGGGGAAGAAACAGCCTGAAGAGAAAGGGACTCTTCAGCCAGGCTGGGACAGTCCTGAGGTCCTTGAAACACCAGCTGGCTAGAGAGGGAGCCTGGGAATGAGTGTGCCAGCACCTTGCAGTGTATGCACCAGTGTATGTCAGCTGGAACAGGCAAGTGGCAAACAGCAGTGGTGCAACAGCTCCTCCTGTGCTGGTAGCACTGCTCTGGTAGGTGACAGGTTTAGGTGCGTTCGAGGAGCAGGCACAACCATTTAAAAATGCTGAAAGCATTAACTGCTGAGCCTGATGCAGTCCCCGTCTCTAAAGTCCCTGACTGTAATTCCATGAAGACTTGGAAACTGCTCACAGTGTTCCCATTCTCTCCCAGCACAAGTTGATGCTGCCTAGGGAGAGTGCCTGACTCTGGCCCCTTTGTGCACCCACTCTCGTCCAGCTGTATGTGGCAGTCTAGACATGTTTTTTTTATTCACCTGTAGCTCCGCTAGAGCCTGTACCTTCTCATATAGCAGTGAGCAGTTCTGCATTCTGCTTGTCTGCTGCCTTTGTGATTTGTGTGAAGCCCACTGCATGCCCCATTGCCTGCCTTTACAGCGTCCGTTTGTGTGAGCCTCATCTGGTTTGGCTCGTGCTATAGTGATGTGAATCCGCATAACCAAACTGCTTTTCTCTCTCTCCCACCCCCAGGCTCACAGTAATGAAATACTTGTGTTTTCCCTACAACCAAGATCTCTTGTAAGGTAAGCGTCATGGTTTAAACCTACCGAGCAACTCAGTACCATGCAGCTGCTTGCTCACACCCTCCCCTTTACCCCCCTGTCCTGGGTGGGATGGGAGGAGAACTGGAAGAATGTAAAACCCACAGATTGGGTCAGGTGTGCTGTCTCTGCTTCCTCCCAGCTTCTCATGCTCCCCCCTCACTGGCAGAGCATGAGACTGAAAAGTCCGTGATCAGGGTAAGCGTTATTTAGCAACAACTAAAACATTCGTATGTTACCAGTGCTGTTCTCAGATTAAAGCCAAAACACAGCACTGTACCAGCTACTAGGTGGAACATTAACTCTATCCCAGCTGAAACCGGGACAGTAATAAAGCAAGACTTCAACATTAAACTGTCCTGTCTCCATCCAAGCCAGGTAGTGCAGGGTTACTGCCTGGTTCTTGCATTCCTACAATACTTAAAAAAGATTTCCTCCTCTAAAGCACGCTGAAAGGACAGCAGCCAGTTAGGAGCGGGCAGAGCAGGATGTCTTCCAGGAGCACACGGTTGGCACTAATGACAGGAACAAGCCCTCATTAAACAGCTGCAAAGAATGAGCTTACCTCGCAGCCCTTGGTCACGCTAACTGTGGCTGTGTCTTCCCTCTCCCAAGGCTGTGCCTCGAAGCAGTCATTTGTTTTAAGGAGATGCTGGCGAGTTCCTGGAATTGCCTCCCCAAGCACTTACTGCACAGCGTCAATCAGCGGTTTGGCAGCAACAACACCTCGGGCTCCTGAGCCCTCTGCAGACGTTGCTGACCGAGCTGTGCGTGGATGAGCAGCTCGAAGATGTAATAATTCTACCAAGTGTGGCAAACATTAAACTCGTATAGGTTAAGTATCTTGAAGTGTGTTGTGTATTGTCATAGGTAGTTGCTTCTTTTAAGTTGCATGTGAATGGCCTAGAAAGAACCTATTTTTGTGTAAAAATGTTTGCAATAAATGTATTTAATGCAAGTGGAGATGGACCCTGTGCTTAAGCTAAAACGAGTTCTGGGTTTGTCCACTGGAAGGACGTTTGTGGGCCAGGCCCAAGCGAGATGGGGTGTGCACACGTGGAAATTTGTTACAGGGTCCTTAGTTAGGGACCCAGGGACTCCCCTGGTTGTGCAGGAAGTTCTGAGGCACACCATGACTGGTGAAGAGGAGTTTTGCTTTAATCTAGGATGAAGATTGCAGTCCTGGCTTAGTGTTCAGTGTTAGGAAACTGCTTAATATTTTTGCCACAAATGCTTAAAGTCAGAGAAACGGAATTTGGAAATTGTATGTTGTCAGAGTTGATAAACTGTCATAAACCTTGAGATGTTGGAACTAGATGATGTTAACGTCCTTTCCAACCCTAACTATTCCATGATTCTATGTTAAAGCACCACTACTATGCTTGGTTGTAGTTTGGTATTTTTGGAACTCTTTGTTGTGGAACTTCAATTGTGAACCTTAGGTAGCAGATATTCTGCCCTGAGAAGTGTAAAGCTTGAAGTGAAAGCACCTGAGCCCGTTACTGGCTGTAGCAATGACCTGTGGAGCTCACCTGCAACTGGGACAGCCTGACAGACTTCAGCTGTGTAGAGGGACACTGGAAGTGGCTGTGGAGCGGGGTCAATGCCTGCCTTTGCCAGTGCAGTTCTGTCTGTCAGCAGCTCCCGGAGGTTACAGGGGAACAAGGAACAGGCTGTGCTGCTGTGGGGAAGAAGGATTGCAATCAATCATGTTTAAGTTGTCCTCAAAAAAAAATAAATTATTAAAACCTTTGACTTGTAGAAGAAAGTAATTCCTCTCCTGTAATTCCTGCGCTCGGTTCTTGTGTAGGCTTGAGCTATTTTAAGTGTTCAGGGTGGTGCAGACTGTCAAACAAGCTGCAGCACCCTGCACAAGTCTGTTCCACACCTTACAGGGGGGCACTGATACAGCACACAGGCTTTATGCTGACCTTTCAGCTCCAGCAATTCTTCCCCACCTCTTCCCTGTTTCCCCGGGGTGGTAATGGCACAGCTGTGCCAGTGGGAGCAGGAGCTCTGGGACTGCACTCAGCACCCACCACATCTCAGCAGCCAGTGGCGTGTTTTGGGTAAGACAAAAAGCATGTCACACTGAAACTGGCCTACTCCTACTAGAACCTCCAGTCCCCCACAGAGGAAAGTAGCTGGTATGAGGAAGAAAATGAACAACACTGAGCTTTGCTGCAGCACACCGGGGGACTCCTTGAGATGGAGCGCTCAGCTCCAGCACTCTGTTAGAGAACCAACAGTGTGAGATCCCATCACTGACCAAAAGCCAGCAGTTTATTTGCATGTTTTCATGCTATTTGTATCAAGTCCATCCGCTGTGACACAGGAACTGGTCCTCATCTGCCCGTGACACCACAGGAGCTAAAGTCCAGTTAATGGTAGTTGGGGTAGGTCTGTGTCCGTCTGTCCCACCTGCAGGTGCTGAGATTCTGACTGCACAGCAGTGGCAGTTAATAGTGAGAAACCCAAGTAAGGAATCACTTCTTCTTGCTCAGGAGATGCGGTGCAGACACTTTCACTTTACCAGGAATATTCCTTGACAAATCAGTATCCTACAAAACATTAAAGATGAGAAATTGCACACAGCAGCAAAGCATTTATGGACATCTCCCCTCAGCCCCAGTGTGCTTCCAAGCTGGCTTGTGGGAGCTGATGGGCCCGTTCCTGTCAGCCTTCCCCCAATGAAAATACAGCTGATGTCAGGCTACTGCTTTCTCATCACGTTTTAGTGCTGAAACTTTTAACAGTTTTACGTGCAGCTTCCATCCATCAGCTCCACTGGGAGAGGCTGGCTGGGTTGGCAGTTCTCTGGGGAGGACCTGTTCACTTCAAGGTCATTAAACATTAATTGTGGTTTTCTAACAAAGCACCATGAAAAATCGACATGAAGTCTTGCTGCTGTTGAAGGTTTCCAATCCATGAATGGTTACAGGGCAGCAAGCAGCTGTAAAGAGAGTGCTCTAGGCTGCCTGATCCACAGGGATCGCTGATGTGA
Source organism: Amazona ochrocephala (assembly GCA_039720435.1). Classification (NCBI taxonomy): domain Eukaryota; kingdom Metazoa; phylum Chordata; class Aves; order Psittaciformes; family Psittacidae; genus Amazona; species Amazona ochrocephala. Next base: position 61,419,880 of record CM077882.1, read on the forward strand.
AATGAGAAATAAACACCCGAGGATCGTGGTGCAAGCGACCGACCAAGCCCTAGGAGGAGAGCATGGCCAGGAGCCAGCCCTCTCTGCGGTGGCAGGCATGGGAGCACTGCACACCGATGGTGCAAGAAACTGGAGTAGAAGAGAACCGTATCGGGGGAGTTAAGATCTGCCCAAGCAGAGCACTGCCATGTTTACTCGGCCCATGGTAAGCACCTTCTGGGGGAGAGGGGCAGGCGAAAGCCCACAGTGAGCGGCACAGCCAGACACTGCTTCCAACTGTGCTCAGCTGAGCTCCCAGCGCAAGCACCTGCCCCCCCAACACACTGCCACAGGAGCGGGAATTTCCCCTCCCAGAACTAGAGACCTTCATGGAAGATGATGCTGTTACCAGTTGCATTATTTTAGATTAAGAGCAACACGATAAAGAAACTTAATGCCCAATGATATAGGCGAGGCTCAACTTCTAATGATCTTTCCAGCCAAAGCAGTGCGTCTTCCCCAGCAGTACTGAGAAACACAATGCTGCTAAAAAGAACCCCAAAACAACAGAACACTGGGGTTTGGAAGTATTTACCCCCAAAACAGCATGAGTTGACATTTTGCTGCTGCTGTTATATTTGTATAGAGAAACTGCATAGAAAAACTTGTCACCTTTACGCTGCGGAACAGGTCTTTTTCTCTTGCACTAGCTTCTTTGGATTGCATAAAATTATGCAAGGCAATCTTTGCAGCTGTAAAAGCATAGAAAAGATTTAAACAGTATGTTGAAATGTGCTGGCTTCAATAGGTGGAGCACTGAGGAGGATTCCGGTGCTTTAATACAGTACCTTTTCCCTTCTTTTGGGTGCCTGGAGTGAGCTTGACTTTATACCTTTCAAAAGAAAAGGTTTCTCTCAGTAGCATGCTGGCTCCCCTCAGGCAAACCCTTGACCCAGGAAGTGCCAGGACTTACTTATAGCTCGTCATTGCTGCGTAGGGAGCACAAATGGGAACAGCGAAGAGCAGGATATCCTCAGCGTGCGGCTGGCCAGTGAGGGAGTCCAGCAGCGACTCACCCTCCTGCACGGGCAGAGGAGCTTTGCTGTGAGAGCAGACAGCACCTCCCCAGCCCCTCATTCCTATAATGACAGTAGGCAGTGGCTGGAGGGTCTTCCCTCCCAGCTGAACCACAGCAGCAGCTGCCCTCCTGCAGGTACCACGTGTCAGATCGCATGACAGTATTACCAACATGCACTACTTATCACTCACTTCGCTGGCCTTGAGTTACCCAAGCCACAATTCATTACTGACCATCTTTGATAGATAAAATCATATAATTTGAAACAGGATGGATCTTGGTTTTAAACGATCCAAATAGGACCCCCAAGTGTTGTTACATCTTGACAGTGTCACCAAGAACTTCCCCCTACAGAATCATAGAACGGTTTGGAATCACAGAATGGGTTGAAAGAGACCTTAAAAATCATCTAGTTTCAACACCCTACCATGGACAGGGACACCTTCCACTAGACCAGGTGGCTCAAACCCGATCCAATCATTATCTTCCTTCATTAATTAATTTAAAGAATTAGACTTATTTCCAGCCTTGGGCAATACCCACAGCCTGTAATTACAGAAACATTTGGAGCAATTTTGAATGTAAATCAACTTCTAAAGAACAACTTGCATGGCATTGTGTTGTGCCATCCTTCAGCCTAGAGCAAACACCTCCTGAGGCAAAGACAAAGGACAAACTTCAATTTAGCCAGGCCCTAGTTTGTACAGGGAAGGTACCCGGTAAGCAGGGTAGGAAGACAAAAAAGGTTACTTTTTACTTTCCTTAAATACAAGGAAGCTGGGTTCAGAGCATCGTGGGCACAAAGAGGACTTCGAACAGCAGAGCTGTGACCCTCTGTGGAGGGCTCACATGAGCCAGCCCCAGCCTGCACCCTCTGCTCCTGCTCACAGGGAGCTGTGCGGGCAGCATGTCCCTCCATCTTCCAACAGCAATAAACGCTTTTCAGCACTTATCGGAGCTTCGAAGACAAGCATTTACCTCAACTCCTGGCTGATCCTGGTCTTGCTCCTCCTGTACAGAAACAAAGGAGATATCAGAGCTGAAAGCAGCATGATTGCTTTTCTTTCTCCCAGCCCCTAGAGAAAGTGAATTCTTTTATCAGCACTACACAGAAAGCCACACTCTCACTGCAAAGAGAATTTAACATCCTTTAAACCAAAGGCAAGGAGCATTTTTATGTTTCTTTTGAAGCCCTGATTTGCTTGGCACACACCAAGCTGGGAGGAGAGAAATGGGCTGTGATTCAGAGATAGCGACTCAGAAGGACAGGTCTGCAGAGTGCTTGGTTGCGTTTCAGCTGCACCAAGGAGGAAGTATTGACTTAACTGGGTCCTTGGCAGCCTGGTGAGGCTCAGTCCTCCTCCAAGCCCTTGTTCTAGCTGTGCTGGGAACACCGCGCGCACCTAGACTGCTGCAGGGCTTTTTTTTTTGCTGCTTTTTGAAATGAATGGGCTCCCAGAGTTGTGGCAAGAGGCACAGTGCTCTCCATGGTGTCCCAAAACCAACATGAGTTGCTCAGCCTCCCTGCAGAGGAGAGCTACCCAGTACCAGGACAGCTGCAGCAGACAGTGAGAAGGGACAGCTGAGTGTGCTGCTGCTCACCTTCTCATCCTGTTGCTCCTCCAGGGTTGGGTCCTGTGGCTCGTGCAGCACAACTCCTGCTGAGACTGTCTCCTTGCCTCCTCCAGCACCATGACTAATGGCTTTGGGTTTCTGCTGTTGCTTCTTTGCTGGCTCTTCTTTTGTCTTCCCCTTTTTCCCTTTTTTCCCCTTCTCCTCCTTGTTTGACCCTGCAGACTGTAGATACACACAGAGGGGGTCAGAGCCAGCAACCACACCGCAGGGGAAGACAGAACTCCTCTCACTCACCCCCAGAAGCTTCATGATGAGTTCCCGGTCCTCCTCATCCTGGTCCTTATACTTCTCCTTCATCTTCTTCATTTTACTCTGCAGAAGAAAACACAACAACAGCTTTAGAAACAATTACTTCTGCAGTTTTGCATCCATGGGCAAACATAGAGACGCTGCTCTCCTAAACCTCTTTCAGAGCAGTTCACCAGTAACCACGAGACTGTGGTTTCCATGAGGAAATCACAGTGTGTTCAATGCTAACAGACCAGCACCATCATCCTGAATCCACCGAGAGCACCACCAAGAGTGAAACTATCAGGCAGCCATGGACACCTAACAGAAATCAAACTTCTGTCCACATTTCACATGGCAACAGCTGAACCCCTGGATAAGCCAGGTCCCTGCCTACCTTCTGGCCCCTCTTGATGGGCTGAGGGGCTGGCACACCCTTATTGGTGTTGGGAACAGGGGCAGGCTGTGCTTCCATCTCTTTCTCCTTCTCTTCAGGTGGCTCCAAGTTCTCAGAGTTGTTTTGCTGCTTCTTTTTCTTCATTTCTCTAAGAAAAACAATCATTTGACACTGCTGCTATCCTGCCAGCATTACCACCCTGCTTCCCCACCACAGGGGAACCTGAGGCACACACACTGGAAATAACCCCTCCTCAGCAAAAACTCAAGCCCACCAGTACACAAGAAACTGTGCTTGCAAACAGCACTCCTGAAGGACAGGAGCAGCCACCATCCCACTGGCAGGACTCCCACTGGAAATGCAGGACAGGTAACAGGCATGGAGCATCCCAGACAGGGAAGTGCAAGACATGTCCTGCACCCAGGTCCTGAAGAGGGAATGGGGAGGAGGCATTCATCTCACCACAAACACGAACAGGCTCTCACCTCCGCTCCTTAGCAGACAGATGTCTTCGCCCCTGGGACTTGCTGTCACTCTAAGAAGTGAAAGGCAGTTAGAACACTCAGCATCCAGCAGCAGGTCACACTGCTCTGCCGAACATCTGAGCTGGGACCTTACCAAACTGGGTTCTTCCTCTCTGGGGATGATCCTCTGCAGGGATCTGTGGGGAGATCAAAACAGAGCTCGTCGACAGATGTAGAGTGGCTCAATCATGGACACATCTACCACAGTCCAGACATTGGCTAACTTGGTTGCACCACTTTTGGCTTTCTAGTTCTTGAAAATCCCAGCTTTGGTGCATGGGAAAGGGCAGAAACACAGCCCTTCAGTTTGCGGAGCAAGTCTCCAGATCTCTGCCACCTGGTCTTATGCACACACAGGCAACAAAGACAGCCTGGGCACAGTGTGTGCTAAAGGAATCCCTAACGTTGAGCTTCCTACACTCACAGCATCGCTCAGCTGGGGTATTCCCTGCAGAGCTGTCCATTTCCACCCACTCAATCCCATCTCCTTACACCCTCTAAGCAGTGCTACTGCCAGGCACAACAGGAAAATGTGCTCATCTCGCAGCCACATGCAGAGCAGTAACTGAGCACTGGCTTGGCAGAGCAGAAACAACTCCTAACTGTTTCTCAGGTCTGACCAGCTCTGAAAAGAAAACAAGGGCAGCCACATCCTGAGGACCAAAACCAGTGTGTGGTGGTTAAGGGAGGCTTAGGCCAAAATAGGGAACAGCAGCAATGAAGGAGCAGGTACTTCTGTGTGTGTGTACTTCAGGAGGGGTCCAAAGCAAACAGCCCACAAAGAAGAACTGTGCAGGAAAACAGCAGGGAATGGCACAATGTGGTAGGATTGCGCAGAACAGGCATGCTGCCATGCACTCTGGCAGCCTGCTGTCACAAAACATGTCACAACAACTTATCTCGGCCTGTGCCCTGGCAGTATTTTAACAGTACAGGGATCCCAAGAAGCGCCCACATTGCTGATAAGCACAACCGCTTCTTCACTTACCTTTGAGACTGAAGATGTGACAGGTCGATTGTTGTATCTGGGTAATTTACCTCTTCCTCCTTCACTTCGCTCTTTGACTCCAGATGTTCCACTTCAGATTCTCCCTCATCCTCTTCAGAGTCAGCCTCTGGTGCAGGAGGTGTGTCTACTCTTCCCTGGTCAAGGTCAGCAACACCCTCATCACGATTACTCTCAGACACAGCTTCCACATCCTCTGGTGCTTCCTGACACTCTGCCTTTTCCTCTTCATTGCTGCTGTTTCCTCCGTCTGGAGCACACAGGTGAGGAAAACACAGTTCATATGAGAAATGCCAAACTGACCCATAACACAGTGCAGGGAACTAAATGCCAAACCCCAGACAGTCCCATCTGTCAGCAGTACACAGCACCCCCATACAGCCACCATACCTAATAGCTCCACATCTTCAGACACCAGTTCACTAGCACTGCTGGAAACCGTTTCCAGATCCTCATCCTGCACTTTGATCTTCCTTTCTTCCCTGTGTCTCCAAACACAGCTTTCATCCACCTAACAACAGAGGTGCCTTTACATCAGTAAAGCTACAGCGATGTTCACTAGTCCATTCAGAGAACACCTGGCTCAGCTTTATTCTTCCCCTTTGAACACTTTTTGATATTCAAAAGGCAAGAAAACTAAACCAGCACATTTAAACCCAAATGTGACAACCTAGAAAGCACAGCTACTGAGGAGAGACACGGAGCAGCACAACCAGCAGACCCCCTAAATGTACACATGTCAAAGAGACCTGGCATAGAAACCTAGCAGAGGTAGTAACGTTCACAGCATCTGTTTGTTTTAAATGAAGACAGTGCAAACTGGGGAAAAATGGAAATGAAAGCAGAGTAATTCTCAGTGAGCAGCGTTTTATGAGATTTGTCCCAGTGGGAAAGAAGTAATTGGAAATGTACTGATAAGCAAGAACCAGGAAAAAAGCCCCCTATAGCTCAAACTAAATTACAAAAGCCAGCAGGAGCTGCACAGAGAAAGCAGTACCTTAAACAAGAAACTAAAGCCCATCATCAGATATGAAGGTGGAAGAAAATTCTTTTTCCCTGAAAAACAAAGGCAGATTCTCATGAGGAGGTTTAATAGCTATGTTACATGATGCATTTTCAACATTCATTTTTATTAGAGGCTTAAAGCTACCAAAAAACTTCACTGATTTTTTTTCTATCTCTTAGATGCCAACAGAACAGCAGAAACTCAAAAGCACTTTAGCCAACAATCTCTGCCCAGGGCTCAGCTAGAAATGCTGCTGCTGCCTGCTAACAGTCTAAACCTCTCAGAACAAATTGTCAGGAGAAGAGCAGGATCTGTTAGCTGCCACAGTGATGGATTAGGGGACAGCTCAGGTGGCCACCACTATTGGACTAGCACAGCACCTACAGACAAAAGGCCTGACATCAAATTCACACTGTTCCTCTGTCTCTCACCTCGGATCATGAAGCTTCCAGTAGTGAGGTATTCTCCTGTAGGTGCGGTTTTAGAAACCTAAAAAAATCATTATACACTTACTATAAAGAGCATTTGTCACACCAGGCCAGCAATGTGTAATAACAGCACTAACAAAAGGTTCAAGCAAGCTGCATTTTTAACTTCTGGGAACAGCTCCGCAGGACCCTGTATCTGAGGAGTTCTTCCTGTCCTTTGTAGAGTATTTCCTAAGACATGTTTCAAGAGTAGGGACTCTTCATTAGGGACTGTAGCGACAGGACAAGGGGTAATGGGTTCAAACTTAAAGAGGGGAAGTTTAGGTTAGATATAATGAAGAAGTTCTTCACTGTGAGGGTGTTGAGGCACTGGCAGGTTGCACAGAGAAGTTGTGTGAATGCTACATCCCTGGCAGTGCTCAAGGCCAGGTTAGACATAGCCTTGGATGGCATGGTTTAGTGTGTGGCGTCGCTGCCCACTGCAGAGGGGGTTGGAACTAGATGATCTTAAGGTCCTTTCCAACCCTAACTATTCTATGATTCTATGAATCACACACTACTGGCACTATGATTTAGAAGCTCTGTGAGTACCTGGGTCATTCAGGAAATAACACTAAAGGCACTGCAAATTCCAGTTTAATGTAATTGTTACAGCCTTACACTCGAGTTGGTTGGGAGCACAGCAAGACTGCAGTTAACACACAAGAATCACAGAATCACAGAATGGTTTGGGTTGGATGACACCTTAAAGATCATCCAGTTCCAACCCTGCCACAGGCAGGGACACCTTCCACTAGACCAGGTTGCTCAAAGCCCCATTCAATCTGGCCTTGAACACTGCCAAGGATGGGGCAGCCACAGCTTCTCTGGGCAGCCAGTGCCTCACCAACTTTACAGCGAAGGACTTATTCCTAACAGCTAATCTAAACCTACACTATTTCAGTCTAAAGCCATTCCCACCCTGTCCTATCCCTACATGCCTTGTAAAAAGCCCCTCTCCAGCTTTCTTGTTGGCCCTTTTAGCTACTTAAAGGCCTAAGGTCTAAGGTACTTAAAGGTACTAAGGTCTCCCCGAAGCCTTCTCTTCTCCAAGCTAGAAGCCCAACTGAAGAAAAAAAAAAAAAAACAACACCAAAAAACACCTTCATTTTCAACAGAAGTTCTTCCCTTTCAAGAGAAGTTAGTGAGAAGCCAAGCCTCCAGCGTCTGCTCTGTCATGTGCATATCTTATCTGAGGTTACCTCTCCACCCCTGTTCCTAAGTGTGGCAGAGCCAGGGAGAACCCGCAAGGAACAGCATCAGAAGTTTCAAACGCCACCACGCATTCCCACCCAGAGACACTTTTGTCTGCAGTCACATACCAAATCCTTCAGATGTTCTGTCTGCAATGCTCATTCACAAGTGTCTTTACCTGGTTGTGGGAGACCCACCAAGCACTGGTGACAACACGGGCATCCCAGGCAGCACTGTAACACAGGGCCATCGTGCCTGCTTCCGTCAGGGTTCGTGGAGGGATCGGTTCACCTACAAAGTAACACCCAACACATCAGTGAACCTGATCCATGCAAAACGTGAATTCTCAAACTTCCATCTGTGCCCAAATCCTCTGTGAGCTTTCCAGATGCTCTGGGCAGAGACAACATTGCCTGGTTAAACTTGAAGACAGTATGGACAGAGCAGAAGCAGTATCAGCAGCTGCTCTTCTCAGCAGTCCAGAAGGCTGTGCTACTGCTCCTTCCTCCACTCAGCAATACAAGGAGCAGTAGCTGTGCTCCTCACAACACAAGGCCAGCTTCCACTACCTCCCAGGAACTGGACACAGGCAGGGTCTCCACAGCTTGTCGCCACTGAGATCCATCACACTGCCTTAAAACTTTGCTAAGCTCAGCACCCTGTCAGGGCCTAGACAGCTTATGCCACCAGTGAAAGTCTCAGTAGGACTCCAGTCCCTGTGGCCAGCAAAAAGCATTCACCCCACTGCCTCTGTCAGTGATCAACAGTCTCCGTGAGCACATCTCCACTGCTTCTTCCCGGCATGAGCCCAACTGAGCAACTGCAAGCAGCCAGTTGTGGCTGGGAAGTGGCAGCAGTCAGTGACACCTGATCTTGGAAGTACTGATGCCTCTCACATCCCAAGGGAAACATCTGCTGGAGCTGAGTACCACTGCAAGGGGGAAGGCTCACTGGGCTGGCTCACACAGGCAATACAGAGACTGCCAGTTCACAGTGCCTCCAGGCTTCTGCAAGCCCCTGAATCAGCCCCAAACAAGGTACCTGATGGGTTCTTGATCACACAGCTCGTGGCTCCGTGGAGATCAGCATGTACATATATATCCCCTGGAACGAAAGTGACTCAATCAGTCATACATGTGGCAACTACACAGATCCTCTGAGCTAAGGTGCAAGTTTCCAACATCAGTTGGAAACAGCTATTTTGGCTGCAAGGAGCAGGATGGGAAGAGGATACATCCTAGCTGCCCCAGGGAGAATCAGCGCCTTTGCTCCCAACAGGCATCTCTCCAGCCTACTCTGACCCCAGTGTTGGAGGGTCTAGCCTCCCACAGAAGACCTCAGACCTAAATGGACACACACACGGTCTCCAGGACTCACCATCACCAAAGTCCCCTTTTACCTAAGACTCAACTGAAGAACAAAGCAGACAGACCTGCCCCTGTCATTCCTGTACATTTACAAAAACTGGAAAGTAAGACAGACACCAACACACTGCACTTAATCTGACTCACCTGGTTTAAGATACCGCTTTACAATCAGCTCATTCTGCTGTTGATCTCTTCCAGCAATGATGAGGTAATTCTCAGAACTAATGAACCACAGAAACTTCTCAAACCTGCCAAATTACATCAATCCATTGTGTGAAAAACATCTGGAACTAATAGAACATTACAGAGGTATTTTTTATACCAAACTCTGAGAAACTCCATCATAGCATCTACAACTTATAAAAGACTACTACTTATAAACGACAAATGGTTTCCCATCCATCCATATGCCTGGGGCATAAAAACCAAGGCATGGTACATATACATCATCACTGCCAATGATATTTTGAGATGAAACAAGTACAAATACCACAAGGCCCTCCTGTTTATTTTTATTTTAATAGTTCAGTTATTAGACTATAAAAAGCTTTGGGATTTAGGTTTGGGGGTTTTGGTTTGGGTTTTTTGCTCTGCTCAGTTTTGGGGTCTTTTTTAATCTATTTTAGTATTTCAGATATTGAGCTGTCAGAAAGTAACAGCTGAGTTCCCTATTTCCACTAAGCCCATATTCCTAGCTGTGTTAAAACCAGAACACTCAGCTAAACTACAGGTCCACTGAAAGGAAGTTTCCCAGGCAAAGGAACTAACAAGCTCAGGCCAGCACCTTCAAGAAGCAGCTGTACGTCGACCCATGCAAAGCACAATGCTTAAAAATCACAATTAGCTGCAAGGCTAAGCAAGCAAAAACTCAGCCTGTCACTGCCATTCTCAATTAGTGAACGTTCACACCACATTAGATAACAACAATGAAACTGTACTTGCCAATAGACCTTCCTCGCTTTCTGAATGGTGGTAACTGTCTGAACCTCCCTCAGTGTCTGCTTCGTCTTCTTCTCAGCCGATTTAAATGCCTGTTTAGACAGAAGGCACGATCATGATTTGCCAGCACAGGAATCCCAAAATTGCTAACTGAACAGTAGAAAATACCTCTGAATATTTTCAGAGTGCAGGCTCCACAAATTGCTCTTCATTCCCTTCAAGCACATTAAGACAGCTGCCTAAAATCTTCATAAATCTCTGCCCTGGATAGCTGCCCCCTGAGATTATCAGCTCTTTGGCAGTAAGGATTTCTACTGATTTTCCACTCCTGCCTTCATAAGTATTGGTCTGTCAATATCTCCACCAAGCACCTGTCTTCAGTCAATACTACTGATGGAAAGAAGATGATCAGGCAGGGATCTGCAATCCTCTGTTCCAGCAGCCTAAGAGCTCCAAAACGACACAAAGCTGGTGGGTCTCATTTAGGGCTATTTAGTCCACATCAGGATTTTCCACTTATCAGTGACAGGGAGTTTGCTTTTAAATATCTTATCATAGAATCAACCAGGTTGGAAAAGACCTTCAAGATCATCCAGTTCAACCCTTAACGAGAACTGCCAAGGCCACCACTAACCCATGGCACTGAGGGCCTTGTCTACACAGTGTGAGAACACTTCCAGGGACGGTGACTCTAGCACTGCCCTAGGCAGACTGCTCCAATGCCTGAGCACCCTCTGGGGAGGGAATTGTTCCTCATCTCCCTCTAAACCTTGTAAAAACAAAACAAAAAAATACCTTCTCTGCAGCTTCTACTGTCTTCTGAGTTTTCTTAGCTGCATGTCTTTTGTGATCATAGTACCTGCAAAACACAAGTTTGTGTGTATCTGAAATCCCAGCAGATTCACTCATCTTCAGAATGTACTTCTCACCAACCTCTACATTTGCCATTAGCATTCAGTTTTGCAAAGAGTTCACGTTTTAGCCCAAATCTTTGGCTCTGTCTTCACCTGAGAAAAGCAACCAGATGAAGTAAGTCCCCTCTCAGACAAAGCACTGTGTTTCTGTGGCTGAAGCAGCCATTTAGTTCCATGCGTCATTGTGCAGAACTGTACCCAAAATTAATTTAATGTGATGTTGAGGGTGATGAGACACTGGAACATGTTGCCCAGAGAAGTTATGGCTGCCCCATCCCTAGCAGTGTTCAAGGCCAGGCTGGAGAGGACTTTGAGCGACATGGTCCAGTGGAAGGGGTCCCTCCCCATAGCAGGAGGGATGATCTTTGAGGTCCCTTCCAACTCAAACCATTCTGTGATTCTACAACAGCTAGAGATTAGCTGCAATGGAAGAGGAAGATACTGGGCTTGGACCAAGAAAAGACATGTCCTAGAGCTCAGGGCAAGCTACCCTTTTTAATTTCTAACTTTTATTTTTAACAAGATATACACAGAGCCCTTCCCATGATGTTATCACTAACAACTGCAAGCACAGAGAGACTTCTATTACCAAAGCACACATTTACTTAAAACCTTACTTTTTGGCATTGGCATATGCAGACAAACTGAGATCAACATCAACTAATGAGGGTTTGTTTTTCTGAGGTTTCTTCAACTGCTTGTTTTTATTCTTTTTCTTTTTTCCCTTTGGTTCTTCGGTTTCTTCTTTCTCTAAATCAGCATCCTCCTCCTCCTCTTCCTCTTCAGATAACACATATGGGTTCCTAAGAACACATTACATCATATAATTAAGAAAACTGGTTATTTTTTACCCTTAGTGCAGTGTACTTTTCTATTCTCTCATGAAAACTGGAAATGGCCTAAGGAACCCTTAAACCATTTCCACTGTGCAGCCCCAGGCAGGCCTCCTTACATACAAGCCTGTTTATGTGCTGGAGCCAGCCAAAGCTTGGAGGAAAAAAAGAAAACAAAAACAGAAGAGCCCAAATTTTCCAATTCAAAGCAGTCACATTTTCCAAGGCACTTTCTTCTACCAAAAGACACACATTCATGCTATCAACCTAGAGAAAAATTTAGACTTAAAATGAAGAACAGTTGTGAAGATCTACTCTCATAAAGTAAAACAAATACAAGATATTCTATGAGTGATCACCACATGGGAAGAGAACAGTTACACCATTATATCGACTCATTGACCAGGACAGGAATGTGTTGGTTTAGAACCTTAAAAAAATATCTGCTCCACTGTTTTCAGAGAGATATGCTGAGCACACACTAGCTGGATTTGTATTTGCTTCCTGCCAGGACATTAAAGCCTGCTCAATACAGCTGTACTAAGTCTGCACAGCAAAAAGTGGTGGAGTAGCATAAAATAATGTTCTTCATAAAGGAAGACATATCTCCACAGTCCTCTGTACTAAGGACGCATGATTCAACACCTAGTGGACTGAGCAGTTTGGTAAGTGAAGTGATCACTCCTTGCTACTAAAACAGATGGAGAAGACTGATGACACAGCTGCCAACACAGAACTCACTCCTGAAAATGGGTTTATTCTGTACACTAACATTCCTGAAAATAATGTAACTAAATCTTTATAAATTAACTTTTCCACATTACAGCTTTCATACCAAAAGTTCTAACTATAAGAAATCTTCACTTTTTTATCTCTAAGATCCTGATACAGCACCAGACCAGGTTTTTAAAGCCACTCCAAATACTGCCTCACTGCCAGCTCTTTCATTAGGAGTTCTATAAGAACCAACATCAAAACTTGCAGCTCACAATCAGCTGCCACCTTGAACCATCAGCCTTTTGCCAGACTGCCATTAGCAGTCAACAGCATCGAAAGGGGTGGGTTCTCACAGGAATTTTTAGATCAAAGAGTAAATCAGAGAGAGTTAACTGCTGACTGACAGACTGTAGCTTTGGAGCTATACTTTTTTAGGACCCCTTCCAATGTTTTAGAATACAGTCAGACAGACTTTTACAATACAAAAAAAAAAATAATAAGCTATTAAAGTAACCAACCTACTACCATTTTTGAAAGCAAAAAGGCAGCATTCCTCTCTGCTCACAGGACTATGCTCTCTTCATGCTGCTGCAAAAAAACCTGAAGGATGTAAATACCAATGCACAAGCTAAACGGACACTGGTCTCCTATGCAGCTCACACTACTGGCATTTGGTACAGGTGACCTGCAAAGTATTTACCTCAGCAGCATCGTGATATGATTTGTCTGAAGCTTTAATTCTTTGATTGCACTTGCAACGGGGTCTCCCTGGGCTTGAGCTTCTTTAACAATTGCTCCGATCTCTGTCCAGTCTATCTGGTTGGCTAATGCACTGCGGACCACCTGGATGGCTCGGTCAACGATCTCCAAGTTCATTTCTATAAGTTCTCCTTTCATCTTATCAGCTTCCTTAAGGAAAAAGTTTATACACATCAAAGCTAAAAAACACACTCAGCAGTGGTTTAAAAAAAAAAATAGAAGTAGTAATTAACATAGAGATAAAAGCCAAGAATGGCACTGAAGCGATCACATAGGACAACAGCCAACTTGACTCCTGCTCGCAGAGTAGCACAAGCACATTTTGGCAAGAGAGGTACAAAGCACTCACTAGGAGGCAGAGCACTGCAGAGCACGTCTAGGTTCTCTGAGGGGCTACAGGGTGCTCTCCAACAATGGAAGTCTTCACTTTGGGGTCTAAGGCTGACTGTAGCAATGCAGACCAGCAGGTACAACTCTTCAAGAAACACTACAGATCTTAGTTTGAAAAAAAATCTGTCTTACCTGAGCTTGCTGAAGAGCTTCTAGTCTGTGCTCATGATCCCTACGGACATTTTCAAGTTTTTTCAATGCTTGCTTTTCCTTTTAAGATGGAAAAATATAAATACAAATGACATTTTATTGCCTAATCACTGCAAGACACTTGATAGAGCATTCTAGCACAGAAAAATATAGCAGTATAAGAGATACAGTCTCCAAAATATTGCTGCTAATGTTATTAGTTACATTCCAAGCAGAACCAACTGCTATATTACACATATTAAAATTCACTCCTTGACCACCACTAACTCAGCACTTCCACAGCTCAAATAAGGAATGAAACCTCCCTCACCCCAGGCTACATGAACCAAGCGAAACTCAGAGGACCACCTCAGCTGCCCATTCTTGGATAAGAACATACCTGCTGCAATGCTTTTAGATCAATTTTCTGTCCCTCTAGCTTGGAGTAGAACTCATCTGCTGCCTGCAAGAGAAAATAAATTTTAAGGATCTCCAAGTAGCACTAACTCATACCAGCAACAAGCAGGCAGAGGAGGTTCCACTCAAGAGAGGCGGCTGCAAAACACTAGAAGAAGAGACAGATGCTAAAACAGGGTTCGGTAACTTCCCCCATTTTACCTTTGCATGATATGAGTTCACCAAGACACTTAAGGGTACATCTGACTGCAAGCCAGGAGCTATGTACAAGTGGCCAAATTATGGCCCACATTCTTTGCTAGGAAATGATGAAAAGAAAACTGCTGCTTGACACAGTATCTCTTGAGATTAAATGACTGTAATGATAGACCCGTATGCCCTGAATTCCTGCTGCTTCAATAGGTCAGTAAAAAAACCAAACCAAAACAAAAACAACAAAAAAACCACAAAATCCTATCAAGTATGCTTAAGAACTCGTGGTGCTCCAGCTGCCAGACACTGTGCTTAAAACACAAGCAGAGGAAGATTTTAGGCTGCTTAGATCATCAGCGCTGTGAAGGAGATGATAGAAATTCAGCCAAGAAGCAGGGTAGGAATTTGAAATGCAAATTCTAGAGATCAGGGTCAAGAACAACACAAAGTTAATGATTTCAGATATTAACAAGTCAAGGACCAAGAAGGACAACACACAAGGAAATACTAAATGAGGCGCCTGAAGCTTTCAAAGTAGTAACCGCAAAATTATAAATGTGATGACTATGACAACTGTTTGTTTCCAGCGACAACTCAGCATCTGAATTCTCCATTAACAAAATGCCTGACCAGGTCTGATTGCAGCCACCTTCCTTACAGATTCAGCACACAATTCCATTCAGTGCCACACGCCATATTTCAGCTACAGGACCTACCTGAGTTAAGACAGACAACACTACTCAGCAGTAGCCTAAGGCCCTGGTTTAGCTTGCTTTTTCAGCATAGAACATTTATCCATAAAATTAGTCATCTCTTCCAAGGCCTGTGTTTTCATTAACAACTTCTGCACTATAATCTTAATTACTCCTTTAGCATAAGTCAATTAAAGCACTTAAGTACAGTATCAGCAAAAGCACTGTACCTTATTGAAAGAGTCAAATTCCAAGTACGGACATTTTGAATGTTGAGAAAACAAGAAAGGATGAAATTCCTCATATCTGTAAAATACACATTTGATATTATCACCTGAATACTAATTTATGTTATGCAGACTAGTAGAAAAAGAAATAAATACTTTCAAATATTTACGTGTAGATATCTTCAGCTGGTTTATCTGGTTCCAGACTTGGCTTTTTCTCCCTTTTCTGGATAATGTAACCCTAAAAAGACATAAATATGTCATCAGCATTTGTCTTTGAAAAGGATCCCCCTTATCCTGGCAAGGCAGCAAGCTTTAGGTGCTAACCTACTAATCAGCACGAGACAGTAAAGCATTCTAGCAAGGAGACCTTGTGGCAGAAGCAGTGCCATTGACTGAGTAAAGCCCTGACTGCTTGCTTGTCTCGACTTCAACTTCTTCCAGAAGAAAAGGTGAATTTTTCTTACAAACCTCAGGACTATCCTACAAATTATTACACAAATACCCAGCTTATGTGCACAACAGTGTTACCTGCTATTAAAGCATAATTCTTATAGGACCTACATAATCCACATCAAGTGCAAGGAAGTAATTTTTATTCCCCATCACTACCTGGAGCCCAAGCTTACAGAATAAAACCTGACACTGATAACACCAGGAACAAGCACGTGCTGAACAACATCTGCCTACCAGTTTAATTCTGCAATTCCTGCACAGCCAGTAACCAAGTTGCCCACTGACACCCACCTTTCCACTGAAGTTGCCAGTTAGTGTCATATATTCTTCTGCTTTCTCTAAAGCAGTAAGCACTTTTTCAACATTTTCTAAAGAAAGAGAAGGGAGGGGAGGAATATTTTAAAACACCTGGAACAGAAAGATATTTTTATACAAACATAGCACAACAGCAAACCAACAACAGGCCAAGGCAATTGCTCTTCCAATTCTGTGCCTGAAAGAAACTGTCCAAACTAATCAAGTAGGATTCTAGCACATCTCAAAACTGAAATAGCAGATATCCTTTACTCCTGGTGCCTCACTACAGCAATTACTGTTAAACAGGAGCCTCAGTATACATTTTATATTTGGAGAACTTTCAGTTAAAAAAAAAAAAAATCTCAACAGGTACTCCCGAGACATAATTATTTAAGTTTCAGGAGAAGAAAAAAGACCACATGAATGCTAGCACTTTACAGAAATAAAACTGTAGAGGCAAAGCATAAACCAGTAGCTGTGAGCAGCTCTTTCTTTGCTACACAGCCGACTATAGCAGCGACATAATGCAGTAGGAAGTAAGAAATCCTTTTGATTTATGTCAAATATAAAACATATTTATATAAATATTGTTTATATATTTATATGTATAAAAAATAAGACTACAGAAAAATTTTTTCTAACTTTACTACCCAAATCCATAATTTCCCAATAAATGTAAAGCTGCTACTTCATCAACCCCTATAGTGCTTGCTACAGATAAACGAAGACTCTGATGATAACTATTCCAGACAGAATTCTTGTACGTAACCAGAGTTCACCTGATGTGTAAGGTGGTATCTCATTATAAAACCATTTAGACTATAAGAGGAGTCTGATGTTTTATTTCCAATATATGCACAATTCAAGTTTTAATGTGAACAAAGTTGGTCCCCAACCTAAAAACATTAAACATATAAGCATATGGTCAGAACTAGAGGTTTAAGGATTATTATCTCTTCAGAAAGAAATACTACATAGACATAAAAATTACCATATATGTAGTACAGCCTTTAGAACATTATTTCCTACATACCTTTACTTTCCATATGCTGATCTATTTTGACATAACCAGAAAATCCAGTTTCTATAAGGCAATGCTCAATAAGAGTGGCTCCGTAAGCTGTTAAAAAAAAAAAAATAACTAATTAAAAAAAAAAAAAAAAAAAAAAAAAACAAACAAACAAAACACCAAACCAGGAGGCAGAGTCACAGAATGGTTTGGGTTGGAAGGCACCTTAAAGACCACCCAGTTCCATCCCCGCTGCCACAGGAAGGGACACCTTCCACTAGAGCAGGTTGCTTCAAGCCCTGTCCAACCTGGCCTTGGACACTGTCAGGATGAGGCAGCCACAGCTTCTCTGGGCACCCTGTGCCAGTGCCTCACCACCCTCACAGTAAAGAATTTCTTCCTAACGTCTAGTCTGAATCACCCCTCTGTCAGTTTAAAGCCATTCCCACCCTGTCCTATCCCTACAGGACCTTGTAAGAAGTCACTCTCCAACTTCCTTGTCAGCACCTTTAGGTACTGGAAGCTGCTCTAAGGTCTCCCTGGAGCCTTCTCTTCCCCAGGCTCAACAAGTCCTGCTCTCTCAGCCTGTCTCCATATGAGGTGCTTTAGCCCCCTGAGCATTTTCATAGCCTCCCCTGGACTTCCTCCAACAGGTGCAGAGAGAGCAGATGATCAGGACTTCTGCCCACCCGGAAATGCTCACTGGCTGGGCAGAGCAGCTGGGTCTCCGCTCACAGCTGATGACTTCTTACAAACTTAAGGATGCTTAGGTTCACCTGGAACCCTGGGAAAGGTCTAGGATAGAGGGAAGACATACAGGAAGGACAGGCTTCATGTTGGCCAAAATGGAATTAAACCCTCATATTTAAAAGGGAGAAGGAAAGATTCTGAACTGAAGAGTTTAGGAAAGCAAATGAGAGTGGCAAACTACCTGGCTTGAAGTAAGGTATTACAAAACATGAAGTCATTCAAACTCTAGCTTCAAAAAAAGAACTAGGAAAAAGCTAGCAAAGCCAAATGTGAAGTTAGTGACAACAGAAACAGATGCGGCCCTATTTGAACGGAGTGCAGAGCAGCAGCAAACGAAAACTGATAAAAGCTCCTACAAAGATCCTTAAAAATAAAGAAACAAGAACTGGCCAATGAAAACCAAGCTTAACTAAGAACACTGAGAACAAGCAAAGCAGAAATATGAAGGAGGGAAGACAACCACTGGGAAAGTGCTGCATCAAGCTTAGAATGACGTAGATGACCTCAAAGTAGACAAACAGGATCTTAAGAGCTGAAATAAATTAACAAGACAACCACTTGAGAGGAAGAAAAAACAAAAAAAATGAAACCAAAACAAAAACAAAAAACAGCACAATCCCAGGGGAATTAAACCCCAGACCTACATCTGGGACACACAGCATTAGGGCTACAGTATTAGCCTACAGTATTAACTGCCTAAGCAGAGCTGCTGGTCACCCTGATATGCAGAGAGACGGACAAGAAACAGGGAGGAGGGATAAACTGTCAGCTTGTACCCTGAAAAGATGGGAAGCAAGCTGAGCTCTGCAGGACCTACTCTGGAGCCTGCACTGATCAACATGCATCTGACTGACCCAGGAAGGGGGGATGAAGGGCAAGGGGCAAAGGCTACTGATGAAACACAACTCATCTAAGCAACAAAGAAAAGAGCCAACTGTGAAGAACTGGAAGAGACTGAGCAATAATGAGTGGTTAGATAAAGAACTGGCACACAAACTCACTGTAAAGCGATACAAAATGATCCAAATGAGGAAGGACTATTCTACTAACACATACACCCAACTGATCATTTGTTTTTGGGAGCAAGACCTAACAACAGATGGCTCTGTGGAAACATAAGCTCAATTGTCAGTGAACACAAAAGAGTTCAGCTTGGGAATTACTAAGAAAGGAATAATGAACAGAACAAGGGAAATCATACCACAGCACAAATCCATGGTGGAATTCCACTGTGAATGCTATGCAGTTTTACTTACCCCATTTCAAAACAGAGCTAGAAAAGGCACAGAGAAGGGCAACAAGGATCACTACACGCTCAGAACAGATTCTGTATATGGGAAGACTATGTAGGTGATGTAGCAGGCTGGTCACCCTAGAAATTACTAACAAAATGAGTGGTGTGGAGCTGGTAAACAGGCAGCAACTGTTCACCTTCTCTTCAAATCCAGTACTTAGGGTGCCAAGCAAAACTGGTGAGATGAGTTTCAGAACAAAAAAAGGAGATGACTTTTCATGCAAGCAAGTGGAACTCCTCACCACAAAAAACACTGCAGATGCCAGAAGTTCATACATGTTCAAAACGAGATTTGGTAAATACATGGAAGGGAAATCCAACCCAAGCTATTAAATACAAAGATGCATGCTTTGCCTGGCTATCAGAGAACACCCAGATAGACATACCGAGCATCCCGGATTTACCACATCAACTGTCATTCCAGGGACTGGTGACACTGGCATCCTCCAATCACTTCCTAACAACATCTTTATCCTTACTTAGAATCATAGAATCATAGAATAGTTAGGGTTGGAAAGGACCTCAAGATCATCGAGTTCCAACCCCCCTGCCATGGCCAGGGACACCTCACACTAAACCATGCCATCCAAGGCTATGTCCAACCCCACCTTGAACGCCGCCAGGGATGAAGCATCCACAACCTCCCTGGGCAACCCATTCCAGGGCCTCACCACCCTCACAGTAAAGAATTTCTTCCTCATATCCAATCTAAACTTCCCCTGTTTAAGTTTAAACCCATTACCCCTTGTCTTCTCACCACAATCCCTAATGAAGAGTCCCTCCCCAGCATCCCTATAGGCCCCCTTCTGATACTGGAAGGCTGCTATGAGGTCTCCACGCAGCCTTCTCTTCTCCAGGAGGAACAGCCCCAATTTTCTCAGCCTATCTTCATATGGGAGGTGCTCCAGTCCCCTGATCATCCTCGTGGCCCTCCTCTGCACTTGTTCCAACAGTTCCATGTCCTTTTTATGTTGAGGACACCAGAACTGCACACAATACTCCAAGTGAGGTCTCACGAGAGCAGAGGAAAGGGGCAGGAGCACCTCCCTCGACCTGCTGGTCACGCTCCTTTTGATGCAGCCCAGGATACGGTTGGCTTTCTGGGCTGCAAGCGCACACTGCCGGCTCATGTTCATTTTTTCATCAACCCACACCCCCAAGTCCTTCTCCGCAGGGCTGCTCTCAATCTCCTCCCCGCCAAACCTGTAGCTGTGCCTGGCATTGCTCTGACCCAGGTGTAGGACTTTGCACTTAGCATGGTTAAACTTCATTAGGTTGGCATCAGCCCACCTCACAAGCGTGTCAAGGTCCCTCTGGATGGCATTCCTTCCCTCCAACTTATCAACCGAACCACACAGCTTGGTGTCATCGGCTTAGCCCATTCGGTATCACCGAAGACAAGATGCTGGGCAAAATGCATCAAGTCAGAGTTCTAACAGAGCTGCTGTTCTCATCAGTGCAAGGCTCATCTCTTTGTGCAGTTGGCTTGGAATAAAAAAACCCTACTCCGTTTTCAAAGGCTTATTTTTTTTGTTGTTTTTCAAACATGCATAAAAGCAGACTGTCATTAACAACATAAAAGAAGACTCCTTGAAATTCAAATTTTCAGCATCATCTAAACATAATGCCTATTAATCCCATTTCATTTGCTAATAAAATGCAATTACTTACGAAGATGCGGGTTAAGAACCCTTTTCAGTTGTTCCCCTTTAGATGCATTTGATATTATTTCAGTTAACCTGTGAAAGATAATGCAGAGTTGCAATTCAAATAACAATGAGTTTTAAGACTACGCTGTATTGCTTAGAAACTACATTTTCAGTTTTAAAAAAAAAGAAATGCAAAATGGCCTGTAGCATGTGAAAAAACTCCCCAAAGACATGCTGCCTTTCACAGTACCCAGTTTATCCCAAAACATACACCATTTAAAAGCAACTACCTTTCCAAGGTTGGCAGAGGTGCAGGAGCTTTCGCACTGTCCACTGGGTATCGTTCCCGAACTGCAAATCTGACATCATCTGCTTCATCCGTCCGAAATCTCAGAATGTTTAAAATCACGTATTCATGGTCTGTCAGGACAATGTTACCCTGCAAGCACACCACAGAGGACCATCAGCAATGGCCATACTCACGTGCTTGCTTACAAAGGACACGCCTGGAGCTCCGCACTCACCCTGTCATACAACTCAATGATGAGGTGATAAGCAGCTTCATCGCTTCCAAACTGGAAGTCCACAATTCTGTCTATACCCAACTGGTTGACACTGACAAGTCTTCTGGTCTTTAAATGCTTACGGCACTGCAAATAATGGAGAAAATGTCTGTGAGATGATGCAAACCTGTTTGTGTCACTTGCTTGTGATATTTTAGACTGAAATACATTCTTAGCTATAGATACCTCCTGTGACACTGACCACCTCTTACTTAATATGAATACCATAAGGGTAAAAATGCTGACCCTGGTAATATAGAGACAAGACAGCTGTTGGCAAAATAATACCCTGATATTTACAGGTAATGCTTATTGTTATTAACATCCTTAATGTTAAGCCATTTTGCCATTAAAACCAGCTATTTGTTTAGCTCAACAAGTGGGCAGGTAGTTAAAACTCAAAGGTTTATTTTACAAAGAGAACTGGGATTATCCCTGCATCCATTCACGATGTGGAAAGACACTGTAGAATCTTTGCTGAGTCACTTCAGTGAGGCTGCATCCAGAGATAGTGGGCTAAGCAACCTGTGGCAGTCAGCACCCAGACTCCATTGCATCCCTGCAGATCTACCTGCAATAATACAGCCTAACACCTTGCAGCAAGACCTGAACCCATTAAGTCCAAGCAGACCAAACAGCAGAATTCCACTAACACAGGATGCTGCATCCAGGGCCTAACAATTTGGATAATACAACTGGAATGACAAGGAATTTGCTAGAGTAAAATACCAAAAGGTCTGGGTCCAGCAGATCAATATTAGTCCAAAAGGCCCAGAAAATGTCCAGCAGATTAATATTAGTCTCCATAAATTTAAATTTTCATTGCTTCAGACACTGAATATTAGCAACATGACCCCCATGTCCACATTTGCTCTTCTCTTGCCTTGAGTCACTCGCTTGATCAGGATCCACCACTATTATATTATAAATCCTTCCACTATTTTCTTCTGTCTCCAGGGACAGAACATGATTTGGTTTTAAAGGTCTTTTCCAACTTAGTTGATTCTATGATTATATCATACTATGAACATTGCTTTCGGACATCCAGCTATCTTATTAAAAAGAAACTGTAGGTCAGTTTACCTTCATTGCAAAGCTAGATGGCATCATGTTCTTTGGCCACTCAAACTCCGTTGTGTGAATACGTATACCAGATTCAAGCAGCAGCGTGGCCTTGCAGTCTGGTCTGTTAACAAAATTAAGACTCACCAACCTGGCACACTCCTCACCACCTGCTGGGTTGCACCAGGCTGAGATCAAAGCACCACAAGTCAGGGGCACACTATCTACAGAAAACACTATTACCAAAACCAGGAATGCCCATCAGTGACACTGACAGGGAAAGGACATTCACTTAGAGTTTACAGGTAACCTGGCCAAGCAAAATGCTTGACAAGCAACTGACTTAAGAACTCTCCAACACAAGTGGAGGTGAGCAGGTGAGCAAGGGTCCACCTTAGACACTGCTGGAGTGGGCAGGTTACTGAGGTAACACAAGCCCTACCTCCCACTGGACCAGGACACAAGTATCACCTGCTAAGTGCTGCTCTTCCTTTCTCCAACTCCTCTCTTCCCTCCCCATGAAAAGAAACAATGACAGTTGCGTGCTTTTATACCAACATCTTTGGCCTTTTGTATATCTTCTGCAGTATTTGACACTTCAGACGCTATTTTCCAAGAACTTCCTCAGTAAAAATTACTGCATTTTATCAAAGAACAACAGAATGTCACTGAAAACTAGTCAGGAAAGCCACATATCTGTACGCACAAATTACATACATATAAAAAAGCCTCCAGTTCTCATCTGTATAGTAACAGCATAAAGAAATTTAAAGAAGCTCTTACTTTTGAAGGCGAATAAGATACGTCTTATTGTCCACATCATAAACATTGTTTACTCGCATTCCCAGTAAGCTGTCAAAAAGTAAGATACATGCTTTGGAAAATACAGTAACCACACAAGTGGGTGAAAAAGTCCCAGAGATAATTAAAATCTACAGAAGTGTCAGTTATGATAAATTACCAAGATGCAGCAAAGGAACGTTAATAGAATGAGCTGGAAACCAAGCAACCAAAAGATGAAGAAATTGCTGTTAATGGATACAGCACAAAAAGCTAATCAAGTCGAAAACAGAACAGCCATTGCAGCCACCCCAGCTGCAGACAGCTACTGGAACTCCATCACAGGATGGAGGCCAGGCTGCAGGCTCCTGCAAGCAGCTCTCTGCAGCAGGGATCCAAAATTTACTGGTTATACTGGATCACTTTGCTCCTGTGGGCTAATTTGTGCAACCTCTGGGGTGCCATTTGCCAGTGCAGAGTATCTGTATTCCCAGCACAGCCACAGAAATGGCTGGGGGGACTGAGGAGCCAGCCCCATCTTCATTTTGTTCAGAAAAGGGCTGAATATGCAGATTGCCCTGGATACCAGAAGGGGATCATAGCTCCTTGTGGCATGGATGTAAGCAGCATTACAGCTTCTTAGCTACAGGGCAGGTAACAGACCATAGCACCGTGCCCATGCAAACAGAGAAGCAAGGAATACTCCACTGCTCCCCAGGGAGAGGCTGGGGAACAGGAGCAGGGCAATGAGGCGGGGGGACACACTCAACAGCACCCGGACTGATGGTGTCACAGGCGAGGCAGAGGGGCTCGGTGTTCTGCAGCAGGAAGGTGTGCTAGTGGCCTCTCAGCAGCATCAGTAAGGCTCTGAGCTGCGCCGTGGTGCCACAGCACATGACAGAGAGGGGCAGTTCACCATCCAGCGAAGTGTGGGGCCGAGCTCCGCAGAGGAGCCATGCCGGCTACGTACGCTGCCGGTGCAGGACACCGCGGAGGGGCAGAGCAGGGATGTGCGCGGTGCCGGGCTGCTGGCGTGGAATAGAGCCCCGATGCCACCGCGGGGGCAGCCGCGCCAGAGTCAGGCTGAAGGGAGAAAGGCGCTACCGACCATGCCGGGGCCCGCCCCACTCTGTCGCGTCGGGAGAGAGCGGGCCCCGCACTACGGGACAGCCAGGGAGGGGTGTAACCGGTACCTCTGCCGGAGTTCGGCGAGCACCGCACGGATATCGACGGTGCTGAAGCGGGACTTCATGGCGCCGGCGGCAACAGCAACAGCAGCGGCGGCGGCGGCAACCCCGACCCCCCCCGCCGGCTGCCTACCGCACGCATGCGCCAGTGCTGGCTACGGGTCGCGCCCCGCACCAAAACTCTCCGCTCCGCTCCGGCGCATGCGCCGAGCAGCGGAGATGGGCGGGAGGTGGCAGTGGGCTGCTGCCGCGGTGCTCCTGCAGGAGGCGGTGTGTGCCGTGTCTCCGTGTCGTGTCGGGGGCTGAAGGCGGTACCGCGGTGCTCCCGCAGTAGGCGGTGTGTGTCGGGTCCTTGTGCGCCATCGGAGGCAAAAGGCGGCTCGCCGCTGATTCGTGAGAAGGCAGTGGTGCGTGTGTCAAAAGGAACCCGCGTCTCTCTGTGTTGCCCAGGCTACGCTGCAGTGGCTATTCACAGGCGCGATCCCGCTACTGACCGGCACGGGAGCTTTGACCTGCTCCGTCTCCGACCTGGGCCGGTTCACCCCTCCTTAGTCAACCTGGTGTGCCCCAGCTCCCCGGGGCTCACCATATTGATGCCGGCCTTAGCGCGGACGCCCGCTCGGCATAGCGCACTGCAGCCCAGAACTCCTGGGCTCAAGCGATCCGGCGAGCTCAGCCTCCCGAGTAGCTGGGACTACAGGCACGCGCCACCACGCCCGGCGCTGCTTGCAGCCGCGCTGCCTCCTCTACTCCCGCCACGGCCCCCGGGGCAGCTCGGACCCTCCTTAGTCCCCTCTCAGTCCCCTTCTTCCCCTTCCCGGTCCCCTTCTCCTTCCCTCAGCGCACACTCGGGTTGTACCAGCCGAGGAGGCAGCCAGGATCTGAGTTCGTTGAGGCAAGGCAGCCCGCTCTGAAGCTGCTGGCACCTCCTCAGCACAACCCCCAAAGATTTGTTGTCTCTCACAGAATTTTGGGGTTGTTACTGATGCCCCACAGCGGGATGTAGCTGGGGGCCATCTCTTTGATGAAGGAATTCCTAAAACAGTGTTTCTGGCTCCCTTCATCCCCTCTATAGCAACACCAAATTTGTTTCCTCTGTTCTCTTTCCCTGAAGAAACCCACTGTGAGATGTGATCTCTGCTCCCCTGTCCTGGATGGGATTCCCCGGTGTGTTAGTGCTGCTCATGCCTCCGTGCTAACGGATCATGACAGCTGGCTGCCCCGCTCCCCATGCAAAAGGAACTGGGTCCCGCTCTCCTGAAGCGTGACCTCTCGGGCATGATCCTGCCACTGATCCGCACAGGAGTTGTGACCTGCGTCCGCCAGCCTCAGCCTCCCGGCACTAGGATTACAGGCACAAGCCACCCTGCCCGGCTCCTTTCCAGGCTTTTGCAGACTCCTCGACATCCGTGTTGTGTGGGCTCTACGTGGCCACACAGTGGCAGTGGGGAACTGAGAAAATGTCCTTGGGCTGCTTGTACTTCATGTTTAAAAATGGGTGGATGAATAGACAAGAAAGATGCCTGAGCACAAGCAGGTTTAAGCAGCCAAGAAAGCCCAGGCGTCTGGTTTTGAACCAGAAGAGGCACATCAGGATGCCCTGTTTTCATTTTGAGCCACAGGCCTTGAGCAACTCTAACCATTCTGTAATTCTATGATTCTATCAGGGAGCTCTGTCTCCAGGACAGCTCAATACGCTTACTTTACTGAAGAGCAGATAAGAGATGTCTCACTCCCTGCTTTGAAATACTTCTCATAGTGAAAGGCTTCTTGATTCACCAGTGTTTTCCTAAGAGTCTAACGCTCCAAGCCAAGGACACAAATTAGCTGCGACAATAAACACCTGATGGAGCAGACTAATGGGAGGCTCCTGGGAGCTGGAGCCCGGCCTCCGTCTGGAGTTGGTTGCCTAAACTGGCAGTGTTTAATGGATGCTTACTGATTTGCAGGTGTGCAGAGTCTCTGAGACTGAAATGCAATGGGAAATTCTGCTGCCTGTAATTTCCCACTTTTGTAGTGACATCTACTGGGATCCCAAAGGTCTGGCTGGGTCCTGCACTGTGGCTTTTCACTGCTGGAAGAAATCACAACACACACAACCAAAACATGAGCACACCTGAGTGAGCAAGGCTGGGGTGGCATCTTCAGGTCAAACACATGTGGGAATGCCTTTGCCTTTCAGCAGTATTCCTTGGCTGTTTTGTGACTGCTCCACAGCACTGACAGCTGACAAGCGCAGAGTTGTGCAGGGGAAAGATGCCAAAAGAGGCTGGGTCCCACTGTCTTGCCCAGGCTGTGCTACAGGGACTGCTCACAGGCGCAGTCCCGCTACCGAGCGGCACGGGAGTTTTGACCTGCTCCGTCTCCGACCTGGGCCGGTTCACCCCTCCTTAGGCGACCTGGTGGCCCCCGGCTCCCCCAGGACCACCATATCGATGCCGGCCTTAGCATGGACGCCCGCTCAGCACAGCTCTCTGCAGCCCAGAACCCCCGGGCTCAAGCCGTCCACCAGCCTCAGCCTCCCTGGCGCTTGGATTACAGGCACAAGCCACTGTGCCCGGCTGGCTGCAGCTCCCACTGCCTCTGCTCTCCAGCTTCTGCTCTCTCTGCTCTCCCAGCTCCTCCAGCCTCACTGTGGCAGTGCACTGCATTAACGCAGTTGGAACACAAAGCAGAAGGAGGAGGAAATACAGGAAGCAACATTTAGCTCTTCAGGTGAAGATTCAACACAATACTTTGCTTTAGAAAGGCCAAGTTAAGCTGTTGTTAGCCCCACAAATGAAGTCTGTGGTCCTGCTCAAGGATGTCTCCAGTGAGAGAGCTCAGGATTTCCTAAAGAGTCTAAGAGACAACCTACTCGCTGCAGTGAATACTTGCAGGTGTAATGAAGTGTTTTGATCCTCAGAGAAGGATATAAAAGTAACAAAAATGTAATGCAAGGAATAAAATGCTGGAGGTTTTTGCAATAGACAGCTGCCTAGAAATACTTTCACAAAATACTTCTTCTGTGTGTTTTGCCTGTCTCAGAGGCCTGTCCAAGGAACCTCCTCCAGACATAGAATCATAGAATAGTTAGGGTTGGAAAGGACCTTAAGATCATCTAGTTCCAACCCCCCTGCCACAGGCAGGGACACCTCACACTAAACCATGCCATCCAAGGCTCTGTCCAACCCGGCCTTGAACACTGCCAGCAATGGAGCATTCACAACTTCATCCCATGAAAGTAACTGCAGCTGTCCAGGCCTGGGGATGCTGCAGGTCCCTCACCTCTCCCTGGCTCCATGGAGACCCGTGCATGCAAGGAAGGCAGCCTTTAGTCTAATCCAGAAGCACAGACTGCACTGCTCCTTTCCTAGCAGAGCAATCCAAAGCTGATCCATACCACCCTTGCCAAAATGGCCTTTCCCCCCCTCTCCAGATAACCATTATTTCTTCAGACACACTGAGCACTAGGCAGGGGATCTCTGGTGGCTGTGAACATGCACGGTAGAGCAGAGATCCTCAGACTGTCATGCCTATTCACAAAAGCCATGCAGACAACCTCGGAGGGCAGCAATCATCACTGACACACCAGCCTGGGGGAGAGTAGAACCAGCTGCTGAGATCAGAAACACTGCTGGCGAGCAGCACCAGACCAGCCAGAGCCTTGGGCCACTGCCTCCATCTCCATAGGTCCCCTCCATGCTCTCCCCACCAAAGCTGCCAGTGAGGCACAGAGCCAGCCTGCAGCCAGTTTAGCCCTGACCAAAGGGCTAAAAACACCAAAGGATGGTGCCTTTGCACTGTGTTTCTTCAGTGCAAAGGTCAAGGCATAGGTGTACCTCCTGCTCAAGCACAGATGTGCCTTGGTTCCAGACACAGTCAATGCACATGCATACCTCCTGCCCAAGGCCAGACCCACCAGCAGCCACTCAGGAAGTATCTAAGCATTTCTTCCAGGCTGCCTTGCTCAAGTTAGTGGAGCAAAGTCCAGGGCTAAAGTACACACACAGGAATCCCATCTCAGAAAAGACAAACAAGATCTTCCCCAGTGCTGCACAAGCCTGAAGTCCTTATGGGTGTCAGAGCTGCACGGTAAAGAGAGACATCTTGTTCTGGACTCCTATTATCTACTTAAGAGCTGTCAGTGACAGCTGGAGTTTTGGTTAAAGGCATTAGGATAATGACTTCGGAGGTTGTGGGCATTAGGAGATGTAGGGCTACATCCACAGAGGAGAAAGACAAGCTGTCCATACAGAAATAACACTTATCATGGGGCCAGGCATCCCCCTCCCCACTGCTCCTTCTACCTTTTTCTTCCTGGCACAAATATACAACTTTTTCATCACATGAAGAAACACAGCAGGAGTGAATCGAGATACCAGGGGCATCAAATTACTGTTTTTTTTTTCCCTAAGAAAATCCAATGGGAATTAGCTTGGCAGACTGAGGAGGGATGAGGCACAGCCAGGACACAGAGCCCTGACAGCAGTGCGGGCCTGCTAGCACAGAGGTGTGCCCTGGTGCGGCTCCTGACCACCGAGGTAACACCTGACATGAGAGATGAGGCCACTCAGAGCTAGGGAAACCTCAGTTGCTGGGCTCTGAGCTCAGGGGGAACTCTGCTCCATGGTGCTTATCTGATGGCCGGCTCCTGCATCTCGCTCAGCAGGAGCAGCTGCTCCAGGCTCCTGCTGAGCCCTCCTATGCAGGAACTGTGGCTTTGAGTGAAGCATCATGCGTAAGCAGGACTCCAGCCTCCCAAAGAACCAGCTTTGGGATCCCATGAGCTCTAAACCTGCCCGCCTCACAAGGGACAGGCAATGCCCTGGAACCAGAGACCCTTTGAATGACAACTAAAACACACATTACAGGAAAAAAGCCCTTAGAAACTGTATGCAATAAGCCCTAAGCATTAAAGTGTGGATGTAGAATATAGCAGATTCCTGCTAGCCCACAGCATTGACTGCAAAATACGACCATTCTGAGGTTCTTGGGCATCCTCTTATCACTGCCATGCTAGTAAGACAGCAGGACAGCTCAGAACATCTGAACATCAGCAATGGCTTGGGGTCCAAAAAACCCGGCTTGCAGGTCTCCATGGGGTCAGGCGCTACATCCAGCCAAGCCCTGAAAGTCATAAAATCATAGAATCATAGAATAGTTAGGGTTGGAAAGGACCTTAAGATCATCTAGTTCCAACCCCCCTGCCATGGGCAGGAACACCTCACACTAAACCATGTCATCCAAAGCTATGTCCAACCTGGCCTTGAACACTGCCAGTGATGAAGCATTCACAACTTCCCTGGGCAACCCATTCCAGGGCCTCACCACCCTTACAGTAAAGAATTTCTTCCTCATATCCTATCTAAACTTCCCCTGTTTGAGTTTGAACCCATTACCCCTTGTCCTCTCACTACAGTCCCTCATGAAGAGTCCCTCCCCAGCATCCCTATAGGCCCCCTTCAGGTATTGGAAGGCTGCTATGAGGTCTCCATGCAGCCTTCTATTCTCCAGGCTGAACAGCCCAAATTTTCTCAGCCTATCTTCATATGGGAGGTGCTCCAGTCCCCTGATCATCCTTGGGGCCCTCCTCTGCACTTGTTCTAACAGTTCCATGTCCTTTTTATGTTGGGGACACCAGAACTGCACACAGTACTCCAAGTGAGGTCTCACGAGAGCAGAGTAGAGGGGCAGGAGCACCTCCCTCGACCTGCTGGTCACGCTTCTTTTGATGCAGCCCAGGATACGGTTGGCCTTCTGGGCTGCAAGTGCACAATGCCGGCTCATGTTCATTTTTTCATCAACCCACACCCCCAAGTCCTTCTCCGCAGGGCTGCTCTGAATCTCTTCTCTGCCCAACCTGGAGCTGTGCCTGGGATTGCTCCGACCCAGCTGTAGGACCTTGCACTTAGTGTGGTTCAACTTCATCAGGTTGGCATCAGCCCACCTCACAAGCATGTCAAGGTCCCTCTGGATGGCATTCCTTCCCTCCAACGTATCAACCGCACCACACAGCTTGGTGTCATCGGCAAACTTGCTGAGGGTGCACTCAATCCCACTGTCCATGTCACCGACAAAGATGTTGAACAAGACCGGTCCCAGCACCGATCCCTGAGGGACACCACTCATGGTTGGCCTCCAGCTGGACATTGAGCCATTGAGCACTACTCTTTGCATTCGGCCATCCAGCCAGTTCTTTATCCACCGAGTGGTCCACATATCAAATTGATGTCTCTCCAACTTAGAGAGAAGGATGTTATGTGAGACAGTGTCAAAGGCTTTGCACAAGTCCAGGTAGATGACATCAACTGCTCTACCCCTGTCCATCAGTTCCGTAGCCCCTTCATAGAAGGCCACCAGGTTGGTCAGGCAGGATTTCCCCTTAATGAAGCCATGCTGGCTGTCACCAACCACCTTGTTATTCTTCACGTGCCTTAGCATGCCTTCCAGGAGAATCTGCTCCAAGATTTTGCCAGGCATAGAGGTGAGGCTGACTGGTCTGTAGTTCCCCGGTTCATCCATTTCCCCTTCTTAAAAATGGGGATTATATTTCCCTTTTTCCACTCATCGGGAACTTCACCTGACTGCCATGATTTTTCAAATATGATGGACAGTGGCTTAGCAACTTCATTTGCCAGCTCCTTCAGGACCCACAGATGGATTTCATCAGGTCCCATGGACTTGTGTACGTTCAGGTTCCTAAGATGGTCTCGAACCAGATCCTCTCCTACAGTGGGCCCAGGGTTTTCATTCTCACAGTCCCTGTGTCTGCCTTCCAAGACTTGGGCGGTGTGGTCAGAGCATTTGCCGGTGAAGACTGAGGCAAAGAAGTCATTAAGAACCTCAGCCTTCTCCAAATCCAGGGTAGCCAGTTCTGACAGCTTCTGGAGAGGGCCCATGTTGTCCCTAGTCAGTCTTTTATTTGCAATGTACCTACAGAATCCCTTGCTGTTATCTTTCACATCCCTAGCCATGTTTAATTCTAAGTGGGCCTTAGCTTTCCTAACCTGGTCCCCAGCTTCCCGGACAACATCCCTGTATTCTTCCCAGGCTGCCTGTCCTTGCTTCCACCTTTTATAAGCCTCTTTTTTCCTTCGAATTTTCTTCAGCAGCTCCTTATCCATCCAAGGAGGTCTCCTGGCCCTCCTGCAGCACTTCTTTCTAGTTGGGATGCATCGCTCCTGAGCTTGCAGCAGGTGATCCTTGAATATCAACCATCTCCTGCTCTGCTGCTGCTGGTAAACATGGGGTGTGAAAATGCAAAAAATCAGAGAGGGGAGGGAAAGCCTCACAAATGATTTTTACTCTTGTTAAGGCTTCATGATTTTTCAGGCTGATATTGTCATGGTGGTGATTCAGGATTTTGGCATACAGAAATTTGGTTGGGCCGTATCCCCCACCTACATTTCCTCTGTCTGCCTCTGAAAATAACCTGTGAAAGGAGATGCCAGCTTGTTTGCCAACAGTAACTACAAAGGCATGTCGATGTACTTAAGATACAAAACAAACCCAAACAGCCTGGAGGACAAACTGTTTTTCCAGCTAGGAGATCACTTTTGGAAGAGCTCTTCCCAGCTTCCTTGGGAAGCTGCAGGGAAACCAGGGAGATGAGGACAGGGCTTTCTCCTCATGAGAAATGTGGGATTTCTAGCAATACTTCAGGGTCCTCATTACACCATTTCAGCACACAAGTGGGCTAACACAAATCTGCTGTAGCCAGAATATTCTACAACACTTCCTTCCCACCTCCACTCCTTCCCTAACACTGTTACATTAACTTTATGGGAAAAGCCTAAGGATCTGTTTAACGCCACACTGCCTGTGAAGCATACACCGCCAGAGACTGCAGGTTCAGTTTCCTGGCCATGGCCAGCTGTGGTTGCACAGACACAGACATCACAGAATCACAGGAAATCGGGCTGAGACATCCATGGGGGACCATCTCTGCCACTCCTTGCCTACAGGCAGAAGTGATCGCAGCCCAGCACTCAGGAAAAGTGCTTCTCTAACTAGACTCACCCCAACAGAGGACACTTGGCCCATTGTATCAGATATTTCAATGGTAAGAGGAATGTAACTGTAATATCAAGGGTATAATTCATTTTTACAACAGAATAATTTATATGACATAGATACTAAACCCAAAACATTATTATATTCTCCTTTCCTTCCTTGAAAA
This sequence comes from Amazona ochrocephala, assembly GCA_039720435.1. Lineage (NCBI taxonomy): Eukaryota > Metazoa > Chordata > Aves > Psittaciformes > Psittacidae > Amazona > Amazona ochrocephala. The sequence goes on from CM077882.1 coordinate 61,452,178, forward strand.
GCCACAAAGGCCTTTGCAGCATCAGTGCAACATAGTCTTTTCCCATCTCCCTCTGCCAAAAGAGGAGAGAAAAGTAAGCCAGATTAGATAATACCATATTAGAATAGGTTTGGTCTGATAATCCAAACTGATTGTGAAGGTAGTTACATTCAAAGAGATAAAACCAAAGGTGGGTATCGATCCATTTCCTTGAGATTTGCTTATTCTGATGTGAAGGCAATTATGTGAAGTTGAAGGTGTATCATTTTCGTTCACCACTTTATTGTGACAGTACTTGGATCACTCATGGAGGACACAACACGTAAACACAGCCTTACAAAACCATGAAAAAACAATAGATGGAAACCTTGGTACCTGCACTGCCCCTAAAAAGAAAAGAAGGAATAGGCTGCCCTGCAGCCAGGCCCAAACAAGTTATCAAAAAGTCCTACAGGTATTTGCTATCTTTTTCCCCAGGCTTTAATCCTTAATCACTTTATAACCATAATTGCTTCTTATTCTCTGGGCTGTAAATCCATACTGGCATACAACGGGTACTCCATCCAGTGACACACTACCAGCCACTGCTTACTTTTAAAATATTTAACTTCTGCAGGCTACCTAGTAACCCGCTGGGTATTGCCAAGGACCTGAGAAGGTTTTTAATTCTTAAGCAGACATGTGAAACTGAACCCCTTCTAAAAGGTCACGTTTTACAGGTAATCTAGAACACATCTGGGTATTGTAAATGCTTTTGTGGGGTATTTGACCTTGAAAATCAATCAGCAACATAAGAACCTAAACTGTATCAAGTATAGGTAGTGCCTAATGTGCACTTCTTTCCCAGGATGTAGATTTGTACTGACTTTCGGCAGGCTGAGCCCTGCGATTAAGAGTCTGTTTTGCTCTGACCATCACATTTCTTCATCTTTGATGACACATTTCCATCCCACAGTTACTCAAATCACTATCTTAAAAATAAGAACCGGTCTTTCAAAACCCTGGGAAAAATTCACATTTCAAAGGCTCATAACAAAAGCTGCGTTATCTCCTGGCTCTCCAAGGGAAGATGGAGTAACTCTGCAGAGACAGAGCAGTGGGGTTCCTCAGACAACAAAGCCTTTATTTGCTTTACTAAGTTATGCCATTTACATTCTGCTTCCTGTTTACTGTCCTTTTTGTTAATTTAAGGAAACTAGCATGAGTCTACATAAAAATGTTTCAAAAGTAGGTGGTGCTCTCTCACCAGCTTCTCACCCATTCTCTGCGGGATTAGTAAATGTGAGCTGCAAGGATTGACATGCACAGAGCTTATTAGTGACTAATTTGAGATCTTAACTATTGAAAGTGCTGAGTCTTCAAATGTCTTTTTGCTACATATCATCCTAAAGAGCAGTAATGATTTCTTTAAAAACACATGCCAAACCATGACAAATCTTCTGGTGCACAAACCATATGGACAGAAAGTTTTCCTGAGCGGCAGGGAAGGATCCACACAAATGAAGCCCAGCACAGGTGAAAAAGCATTTGCCTGAGTGGATCCCATTTGTCTTCTACAGTACATAGCCATATCCCCACATCCTCAGTCAAGTTTTGTATTTCCTGTGTGAAGCAATGCAGCATATCACATCTCTTTGTCAGGTTTTTAGACATGGAAGATGGCAAGATCAACTTCGGATGCTTTCAGCAGGTCACACACTGACAGCTGAAACAAACAGCTCCAGCTCGGTGCTGGTCCAAGCTGAAAAGCACTGATCAGCAGCAGAGGAGACAGTTTGAGAGCTCAGGGAGTCATTGGAGTGCCCACCCTCTCCCTGCTCTGGTTGCCAAGGGACAGGACATGCAGTTGCTAAAGGCTCCAGGACTTGTTTGGCAAATGCAGTTGGGCAGGAGCTGCCGACCACAGCCTGGAGCAGCATGGCTCATCCCAGCAACTGACCCACCCGGGGCAGGACACGCAGCAGGAAAGGAGCGGGCCTAGGCTGGCAAAGGGATTGGAGCACCCTCTCGTTTGCTGATATCAAGCACGGGCACGCAGGAACGCTGTGGGGACAGGAGCAGCTCAGGAAGTGGCACTGCCGCTTAGTCAGAGGAAGGCCCTGCTGTGGGGAGATTACTCCTCAGTGGCTCTAGTGCAAGAGCAGCTGCCATCTTCCTGAAAGCAGCTCCCACCTTGGCACTCACGCATGCAAGTATTTCACAGTTCCCATCACTTCCAGTTTACCAGGAAGGAGCGAAGGAGCTCAGAAGTACAGAAGAGCCCAGCTGTCTGTCAGGTGAAATGGGCAAAGCCAAAGCTGGCCAAGCCCCGTTTGCAGAGAACCCCCAAGCATGAGGTACAGTGCAGCCACTGACAAACATAAAAAAAGCCATGATTTAGGAGGAGAGACTCAATCAACAACATGTCTGGGTCCAAGACAGAGAGAGAAGGTGACAGAAAAGCTTCTTCCCCTCTCTGCAGTTACTCATGTTGGTTTGTGCCTCATGGTACCCACCAGTTGGGTGAAAAACCTCACGTAAGCGTCACACCTGGTCCTTAGTGCTTTACACAGTCAGAACAAAAAGGTAGAAAGACAGTCACTTCCTGAAACCTGAAAATGACACTCTGAGGCCAGCGGGTAGAGCAAAGCAATTGATGCCTGCCCATGGACAAAATGCAGTACTTTAAAGTTCCTAATCTCTCCTTTCCCAACTATTTTGGTCAAGATGCACGGTCTCATACCACCGCTGCTTAATTTAATAAGCAGTTGCCCATGTTCACCAGCACAGAAATGGTCACACGGAACAGAGCCAAGTGGAAACCCACTATCATCCACATCCTGACATTAATTTTAGCCCTGCTCAGCAGTAAACGCTATTTAGATAAATTTCCTGTGCTAATGAGAGGAGACTGAAGTAGCTATATCCAGCGGGATCACTAGGGCTTGCTGTAAATCCATGCCAGTACAATACTTAACAATATTATCTGCTGCTTTAAACACAAGAATATGAAGCCTAGCACTGCCTGCTGTGTGCAGGAGCACTTGTGAGCCCTGGTGTCAGCAGACTGTACCACAGCACAGCCTGCACACACTCACTGCAAGAGGCCATGGATGGTATGTTTTCCTTGGCATTCTCCCTCTGCTCCTGCATGAAAAAGCGGTTTCCTCAGAAGTTCTTATTATCATCCACTTAATTCTGTAGTCTAGGAAATCTCCTATTCTTCTAGACTTCAAAGACACTAAGCAATTTCCCTTTTCCTGTTCCAAGGGGGATTGCTTTGCATGTGCCATATAATAACTTAAATTCTAGTATTTTTGAGAGGATAGAAGGATATGGTAAAGTCAGTCTTATACACACAACCCCAAGTGAAACCATACCTGTGCTCTTCAAGAGTGATGCTGTCCAGAACATGACATCACCTGGCCTCCCTGAAGGCCAACCCCAGCTATTGCAGCATATTTTGCTAGTTGCGTGTTCTGGATGTTGCTTACCATGTCCACTCATCAGCTCGGAAGCAACTACTGACACAGTATTGCTTTCCTCCCCACAGATCCTGCCAGCAGGAATTGGGTGGGCAACCAGCCTTGTGCTGCTTATGTGCACTGGCCTTGCTGGCACATCACCAGGAGCACGGGGTTGCAACATGTAATGCCTGTGAAACAGGCCAAATCTGTGCCTGCAATGTTATGTGTGGAGGGTGCTGCTCTGCGTCATGCAGGGTGTGCTGAGGCACTGCTCCAGGGAAAGGCAGGAAAGGACTGTGGCATGGTATGTGAATGCTGTTTTGTGAGTAGCTGGCCACAGCTTGAATTTCACTCATCTGAATTGCAGGGAGTGACCAAATGCAACAAGGAGCTATAAACCCAATGACACTATACATCATAGAATGGTTTGGGTTGGAATGGAACCTTTAATGGTCACCTAGTCCAAGACCCATGCCACAGGGACATCTTCAATGACACCAGGTTGCTCAGAGCCACATCCAACCTTGAACACTTCCATGGATGGGGGCATCTACCATCTACCTGGCAACCACCCTCACCGTAAAAAAACCCAGCATCCTAAGACAGGGTTTTAGTTTTAAATAGGGGAGGCTCTTTTCAGAGGGCTCACACCAGCTCAGGCATGGTGGCAAGGCTGCTTACAGTCATCTGGGTTCCTGGCTCCTGCTGCACTGCCCTAGCCATTTGCCCTCCACTTCCTCATTACGTTGCCCTGAGGTCATGGAGGACCCAACACAGCACCAAGCCCACAGCAGCACTCGGGGCAGGCAATAGGGGCCTTCCTTGCTACAGTCAGGGTTTGAGCTGCTGCCTGAGCCTGACGCCCTGCACCCCGCTTTCACCTTCCAGCGTGAGCAGGGAACCAGGCATCGCGGCCAGGCTGCACACGGCAGCTGCCAGAATACTGAAGCCGGGCGGCCGCAGGGCACGGCAGGGGATTGCTTAGGCCAGCACTGCACCTCAGGGTCCGGGCGTCCCACACGCCCCAACCCACCAGCCTTCTACTTCCCAAGGGGCCCCGGAGCCCAGCACCAGCCCAAGGGGGCAGCGCTTGCACACGCGGCGGCACAGAAGCTCCGCTCAGCGCCCGCGCGCGGGTGTCTGTCTCTTTAAGACGCGCCCCAGCGCCCTCAACGTGCTTCTGCTGACGTGTAATCGCGTGGCGCCTCTCCCCACCGAGGCCCCGCCCAACAAGCTTGTCTACATGCGCAGTAAGGGCTGGGGGGGTCTGGCTCCGCCCAGCGCCTGCGCAGCAGCGGAAAAAGAGGCGGCCCTGCCCGAGCTGCGGGGGAGGAGGGGCTGGGGCGGTGCGCGCGCGAGGACGGCTCCGCCCTTCCACTCATGCTCCTTTTTGCGTTGGAGGGGAGGAGCTCTGGCAGCCTCCGCCGCGCAGGCGCAGTCCCGTCCCGAGGCCGCGCGGGAAGCGGGATGGCGCGCACTGCCCAGGGCGGAAGGGGGCGGGGCTTCCTCGTCCCGCCCCCCCTTGCCCCGCCCTCCCCTCGGCGCGTGCGCGGGCGGTGGTTGCAGCGGGCGGCGCCGCTGAGCGGCGCGGGGCGGGGGCGGCGCGCAGGCGCGGTGGCGGCGGAGGGGAAGTGAGGCGGGCTCGCGCGGCGCCTTTTCCGGCGGTGCTAGTTGAGGGAGCGGCGCGCGGCGGAGCCGGCCCGAGCCCGCGGGCGGCCCTCAGGTAACTGCTGCCGGTGCCCTTTCCTTTCCCGCTCTGCCTCATGGCTCCTCTCACGCTGTTTCCGTCCCTTTGCAGGCAGGACGCGGAGCCGCCGCCCCTGAGCCGGCATCCATGAGCTGAGGTGCCGGGGCGAGAGCCAAGACAGGAGCCGGGCTGAGCCGCCGCCTCAGGCCCGGCGGAGGAGTGGAGCGTGGCGCGGCTCCTCTTCCCGCGGCGCCCGGGCCTCACCGCCTCGCCAGGTCTTCCCCCACCACCCTTCCCGCCCCGCTTCTTCCGCAGCCGCCCCATGCGTGGCCGGCGCTGAGCCCCGCCTGCCCTTGCCCCGACACCACCCCCCGCGCGGACCGGCCCTGCTCCGCTTCGGCCCCCGCCCTGCGCGGGCTGCTCGGGAGGGTCGGCGCTAGCCCTCCGCTCCCCCACCCCGCACCTCGGAGGCGCCGGGCCCCTTGGATGCCGCCGAGATGGGCAAGGTGCTGTCCAAGATCTTCGGTAACAAGGAGATGCGGATCCTGATGCTGGGTCTGGACGCAGCTGGTAAAACCACCATCCTGTACAAACTGAAACTGGGCCAGTCTGTCACCACCATCCCCACCGTAGGCTTCAACGTGGAGACGGTTACTTACAAAAACGTCAAGTTCAATGTGTGGGATGTCGGGGGCCAGGACAAGATCCGCCCCCTCTGGAGGCACTATTACACGGGCACACAAGGGTTGATCTTTGTGGTGGACTGCGCCGATCGTGACCGCATCGACGAGGCCCGCCAGGAGCTCCACCGCATTATCAACGACAGGGAGATGCGGGACGCCATCATCCTCATCTTCGCCAACAAGCAGGACCTGCCTGATGCCATGAAACCCCATGAAATCCAGGAGAAACTGGGCCTGACCCGAATCAGGGATAGGAATTGGTATGTGCAGCCCTCCTGTGCTACTACAGGGGACGGACTTTATGAAGGGCTCACATGGTTAACATCCAATTATAAATCCTAATGAGAGAGTAACTATTTAGTCTACAAAGAATTAAAGAAAAAAAAAACCCACATGGCTTTCCAGAAGAATGATTCTCTACTGAAAAGTAAAACAAAAGCATCCATAGGATTATGATCAACTTTCTTCAGTTACCACCCTTTCCTTCTGCACACTTGACTGGATTCCTGTTTTAACCCTTCTTGCTTGGCGTTAGGATGCTCTAATCTCCGAATGTGTCACGGACACAAGCACTAGATGCTATGGCAGACTTCCAGCAGACAGGGGAAAGACACATTGTAGACTTGCTAAGTAACCTTTTTTTTTGTGTTTTCCTCTTGATAGCCCTTAAGATGGTTTGGTTATTTTGGGGATGGTTGGGGGAGGGGTACCATTTTCAGTGTATGCTTTCTGGTTTTACTTTTTTGATTATATTTTTTTTCTTCTATCGCTGTAGATTGCTACTTTTTTGCATTCATGCAGAATATGTTGATAGGTCTGCGTCATCTAGTAAACTGAAAATTATTGCTTAAAATCAAACTGCAGTCTTGTCTTTTTATATTAAGGACTTTTTTTAAAAAAGTTCTGTTAACCTGTAACTAGATAGTGACTCTCAGTCTGTCTTCATATCTCAGACTACTAATGAAACGAATCCTTGCCTCAGTGGCAGATAGTGAGACTACCATTGTAACATGTTCAAAGTGCATATCAAGCGTAATGTTTGCTAGGTAATGTAAGAACTGCTTTGAAATGTCAGCTGTGAAGTTCTGAACCATACATCATGCATGAGAAAGGATGCAAATAAGTTCCCCATACTACATAGCAATCATATAGCAAATAAGACATGAATGATGTAATAGTTCCAGGGTAGATACTGTTCAGTTTTCTTCTTGCTTTGCAGACTAAAACAATGTTTAGCTGCAGTTTTTACTACTCATGTCAGTCTCCAATGCAAGATAGGTTCCTTCCAGAAAATGCAGCAATAACTTGTAAGAGTTGGAGCAAGTTTTACTTCAAATTGCAGATGTTTAGGCAAAAATCTAGTAATGACTTGCCTGTCTTGTGATCAAGACAAATGGCTTTCATCTCAAGGCAGCTGAAGACATCTAAATATTAAAAGGATTTCTCATTCTTTTTGGCATGCATGTAGTGGAGAGAGAAGTTTTGGTTTGGATTTTTTTTTGTTTTTCCATTTTGTAGACTTGCGAAGGGGCAAGTTCCGTGCTCAGCTTTAATTGAGCTCAGTAATTCTGACATCTGAATAATAACCATTTTGAGGAAATGGTCACTGGTTTAGTTTTTCAAGACTCGACTGAACTCATGCAAGTAGTTGCAGTCTTCACCATCTGTCTCAGTTGTTGCTGTAGTCCTGTAGGAAGGGAACTATGTTAGATGTCTGAAGCCCATTGAGTAGCTACTAATGAGAGCTGGGAGGGGAGAGAGAGTAGATGACTATGAATGTAAACTTCCATAATTAGTTCTTAAAGGGCAAGCAGCTCATTTGCCATATCACTGTTTGCAGATGTGACTGGCAAAAAACCCCACCCAGAGCAAGTATTAGTATAAAAACTCAATCGAGTATTAATGCTGGGTGCAAAAAATGTTAAAGCAGCTGGTTCTTATTCAGCCTTAAGGATTAACTTCACATTTCCTCAAGGAGGTAAACTCAATTGGGGAATTCTAGGAATGTATGCTACAAAACCAGAAGAAAATGGCTTTTTTTTTTTTTTTTTCCCAAGTATATGAGTTTTACATGAAATTGGGGCATTACACTACGTTTCTGCAGTGTTGACTCTGCATGCTGAGTACATTGTATATGGAGCTCTTACCAAAGATGTATGGGAATATAAAAATACTGAATTCACTTCTGAAATGGAATGCTTTGGACCACTTAAAAGTTCCTTTAGAATATGGTTCCAAAAGACTTACCTTGATGTGGGTTGCAAATGGGACTGAATGGATTCTTGATGTTGGAAGATAGAGCATTGATTGACTGTAAGCATTTATGAGTTAGAGTCTGCTAAAGATTGATGTGGAATAACTCTTCAATATCAGCTCTGAAGAAGAGGTGAGGGATTTTTTCCACTCAAGGCTTTTTGCCATTGGAGTATCATTGCTCTATTTTCTAGCTGCCTTTTTTTTAAAAATCTTTTTTCCTTTTTTTTTTTTTTCTGTTGATGTAACTTCACAAATAGTGTGGTGGTATAAAGACTAAAAATACAAGAATATGGTTACTGTTTTCTTCTGGAGCATAAATAAAGCAGCCAAGCACAAAGTAAATGCCTAAACTGGAAAACTTGAAGCTCTATTAATGGTTCTTGAACTTTCTTAAATCTCAGTCAACATGGAAACTTCAATAACTTCATTCTTCGTCTAAGTTGATTTACTACATTTTCAAGTGCTGGGGCAGTCTTCTTTGCTAGACTTTGCATTAAGTTGAATTCACAATTTTGTATTTCCTTAGTAACTTTGTTATTCTGTTTTTGTAGGTGAAAGGAAACTGATTATGCTTCTGATTTTTTTTCAATGTCTTTTTTGGGGGGCGATGGGGGGGAGAAAAAGTTACTGAACCGTGTGGCAGAGACATCAAAACTGAGTGGCCATTGCTACTGAACAAAGTATAAAGGTTTCACCTTCAACATGTCCTTTATAGGTTGTAGCTGAACCTCACTCACCACAATCTAGTGGCTCTCGGGCAGTGAACATAGCCTGTAGGATCAAGTGGCAATCTGTAAGAAATCCTATGATTTAAAAACTGATCTGGAGTTTAAAGTGCATCAATTAATTTGTGTTCATGTGAATTTATGGAGTAAGTTTTGAATGGCGTTAATCATGTCTGATAAGTGAATGAGTCTGTAGACTGTGATCTCCCTGACTAAAGTAAACAGGAATTTTGTGTTCTCAATATGGCTGTAGTGTTGGTAAAGAACTAATAAGCAGAAAATAAAGCAATTATACAGCGGAGCTCTCCTGGTATGTTACTTACACTTAATTATGAGAGAAACAGAAAGGGGCAATATGATGCTGGCCTAGAGTGTTCTGCTGGCATAAAGAGGTCTCTGTTCTGTATCTCACAGTTTTGAAAGCCTGTCTGTAATTCCTTTGAGACTTAGAGTAGCGACTATTTTTATGAGTGGAAAGGATGATACTTCTTTAATACTCCCACTTGCAGTTAGCAATCTTTAGCAAACTTTAGCATTGGATTTATGCTGCCTTGGCACTGGCCCCGTGGAAGTTGGGCAGGTGGCAGCTCTGTGAGGGCATAGAGGGACAGTCAGCGGGACGGTGCTGTGTTTCACGGGAGAAATGACTCGGTCGGAAAGGGAAGATGTTAGGCCAGTGTAGAAGATGCAGCAATGGACAGAAGGGTTGATGAGTGAATAGGGGTGCTTGTGGAGTTGGGATGACTTTGGTGCCTGAATAGAGCGCAAGTGGGCAGATAAAAGGACTTTGGCAGGTGCAGTGGGGAATGCGTGTTGGGGGGCAGGACCTGAGCAGCAGGCTGGGTGTATGCAGCAGGCGGTGGTTCCAGCAACAGCTGCCGGTCTGCAGGCCTAAGGAAGGACAGTGGAGCACCAAGAAGCACCCACTGACCCCAGCCCAAAGCTGGGCTGTTGGGCAAGGGCTTTGCTGTCAGAGGGCATGGCAGAGGGTTTGAGGGAACTCCCAGCTGGAACTGTGTCCTTGTGGCAAAGCTGTCAAGAATTGCCTGGAAACATTTTTCAGCCAAGTGGGAGTACCTGGGGGTGTGTGTGTGCGTGCGGGTGGGTATCCACTGCAGCTATGATCCTCTGCAAAGCCTTTTCTTCAGGGTACTGAGGCTGGGCTCTGTCTACCTGAATGTCAGTTAAGGGTGTGGCTGTGTAAATGAACTTACTCTGGCTTAATTAAACTACTTGGAGTTTGGCGACAAAGCTCCAGAAGAGTAAACTCATGTCTCTTCTGTTGTAGTAGTTAGTCATTTTCAAAATGTCAGCACTGACCGTTTTTAATCGGGCCTTTGTTACAGCAGCAGTTAGCGTGACTCCGGAGAGCACCCTTCCTGAATCGCACCGTACCGTGACTCATGCTGCAGCAGGGCTTTCCTCCCCCAGTCACAGGGCTCTGGTCCTCGTAGACAGGGCTTGGAAAAAATGTGCCTGCCATCCCTAATTGGAAATTAACCCTGCTAATACGATAGTGCTCCCAAAGGAATGGCTCTCGGTTTAACAAAAACATAATGAATTGCATCGTCAAAGCAGCTGGCCGCAAGTCCTGCGGTAGCTGGTTGCTTCTCTGATGGACCCTGAAGTGTTATTTCCCATGTTGCAAATGGGAGAAGTAACTGCCAAGGGTGGAGATCTTGCTCTGGAGTGTGGAAGCAGCCTTGGTGTGGGCACTGTGACTCGGACTTCCTGCTAACGCATGGTTGTGTTTTTTATCTTGGATCTGTTCCTAATACCTGTTCAGCTTGAAGGGCTCGGTATGTGGAATCTGAAGTCACCTTGGCTTTGGTGCTTTCTGGAGAATGAAGCTTTCCCCTCGCATTGTGGGGAAGCGTCAGTTTCCAGGGGCTGTTGGTGAGTTAGTGTCATCTCTGCTTACTGTCTTCCTGTTCCTGAGCATGACACCAGCACCAACGCTGCTCAGGTCTGTGTTTCAGAGTTAATGTCTGAGCAGACACGCTCAGGATTTAGGGCCGAGGTGGATGACTTGAGCGCCATGGGCAATCTCGCTTTCAAACTTTGGAGCACCACAGAGTAATTTTAGCCCTACTGTCAGTTCTGGAGGGGTGAAGCGGGTGAGTCAGAGCCCTGTGGTGCTCAGCAGCAGTGAGGGGTGCGTCCTCGACAAGCGCCTGCCGGGAACTTGTGTGAAAGGTGGCTTTTTATAGGCAGTAAGCTGGGTATGTGGTGTATTGTCCAGGAAGTCTCTTTTCTCTTGCTTAAGAACAGGTATCTCTGGCCTCCTTAAACAAAAGGAAGGGAGGAAAGAAAGTAAGATGTGAGTCATCTGCTGAGCTCTCCAGGCTGAGTCTCACAGGGGTTTAACAGGCTCTGGCCTTTGCTTTTCACCTCAAGAGAAATGTTTTCCCTTCCAGAGGATGCACTTCACTCCTCTGTTACTGGCTGCTTTAGCTGGAGCTCCTAGGACAGCCTCAGTTAGAAAAAACACTTAAGCATGATTTAATGGGTATGTGGTTTGTGAGAGATGAAGATCGATAATGCTTGGAGATTGATGACACTTAAACACCTTCCTTTCCTTAGGAGTATTCAGATGAGGGGGTTCTACCATCAACTCCTGGCTCAGTGTAGGTACCCCTTGTTCCCCAGCTGCCTTTCAGACTTGGTGCAAACTCAGTGGTTAAAAAGAGAAAAGGAGGAAGCCGAGCTGTCGACAATGGGCTGAACTCTTGACGTTATTTCGGTGTCTGTGCCTAGAATGAATACCTTGTTGGAAATACAGTGGGGGTGGTGCTGCCAGGGCCAGCCACCCACTTCATCCTGAAGTTTCTTTCTGATGGAGCAAGAGGGGAGGTTTCGTGTCTTTTCATTGCAGGAGAAGAAGACTTGTGGGGAGCTGCACCAAACCCCTGCACTGTGTGCAGTGTTCCGTGGCTGTTTTATGGGAGTGCACTCTGATTTCACATTTTGGGAGGGGAAAAGTAAAGACCTCCAGACAACTTATGCTGCATTTGGCTTTCCTACACCAGTTTGTAGCCTCTCTGGTTCCAACAGAGTAGGACAGGCAGGTGGGCTGCCGGCAGACCTTGGCAGCAAGGGAAGTGTTTTCCCAGCCATAACTAGGACTGCTTGAGGAGACATTACTGCTCTTTGTGTGCCTGAGCTGCAGCAGCGCCTGTCCCTGAGCCTGTGAGGGTCCATCACAAGCAGGTACGTCATGGGGAAAGGCAGAGGCAGCCAGCCTCCAGCACCTGCCTGGATCATCACTGCTGAGGATAGAGGAGTGGAGGAAAAGTGTCCAGAGCCAACACCAGCCTTGAAATACCAGACATACATTTAAATCTGGTATTCGAAGAACAAACACGTTACATGAAGGGCGGGAGTTACATGGGTTTGCAGTGCTAGGATAAGGCTTCAAGGTGGAACTGACAGCAGTGCCAGTGCCTGGTGCTGATAGCTTCGAACTCAGAAGTAAGATTTGCTTGGCATACTTATTTGGAAGGAGACTTTGTACTTCGCGCGTGTGGAACGTGGAGTTGTGTGGTCCTCGTGCTGTTAATAGTTGCTGCTTTTGCCCTGAGAAGCTTTCTACATACACTCCTTTTGAAAATGGGGGGCTGTTGTGGAGCAGGCACTAACCCTGTGGCTGGTAACTTTCGGCTGCCGCCCATCAGCGAACTGAGGGGCGCTCATGCAGTTATCCCATTAGCTTAACATCTGCCAGAATGCCCTTTCCCCACAGGGGCTAGATTAGTCTGGAACTGACCCAGCTCTCCAGGAAGCTTTTCCTATCACATACTTGTGGCTTTCAATCTGCTGCCCTAACTGTAACCAAAGCCAGTGCCTGCCTTTCACTGTAAAGCAGGAAGTTTTTGCAAGCAAAGAAGTGATTTGGCGCTACCTTTCTCTCCAAAACAAGTTTGTTTGTTTAAGTGTTCAAATTTCATCATGTTAAAATATTCAAATTACATCCTTTATATCACATAGGTACTCATATTTTTGATCACAAAGGTTGTTTCGGCTGCAATGACCTGCACTGGGCTGGTTTTCACACCAGCACCAAAACCAAAAGCACTTCAAGGGGAAGGTGAGGAGCAGCAGCAGGACAGACGCTGCTGGTATGCTTGATTTCTTTTTGCTGCCTGATACAAAGGTTTGGGGCAAGCTTCCCCAGCACCTGCTTGCTGGAAGACAAGCCAAGCTCAGCAAGGGCCGATGTGAAAGTAGCTGGCGTCCGGCTCTGCATTGTGGAAGGCATTGAATTGCTGCCAGTGAGCTGTCCCTGGATCTCGCTCTGGCTCATCTTACAACCTTGGACAAGTTAATGAATTCAAAGTCCTGCAGCCCTTGCCTTCAAGCATCTTGAGCATGTGGTGTGTGTGAGCCAGGGTCACCATGGGCTGGGCTGGGATGCTATGGTCTGAGTACTGGTGATGCTCCTGGGCTGCTCCTGCCAGCTTCCTGCTGCTGCAAAGTCACCTTTCCGTTTGCATCTGCTTCTGGCCACCTTTGAGGCAGCTTTCTGGCCCTCTTAAAGGCAGGATGGGATTATTTCAGACCAGGGCAGGGATACGTTCCCCCTTAAGTAATGCTGTCTGCAGCCTTGCAGCTGAAATTCCAGATCTCCTCTCCTGCCTTAGTGGTTTCTCTGACACCTAATGAAGAAATCATATTCTGTGTCTTCTCCTTGATACAGTACCAAAGCTTCCCAGCTTTTGTTTCCTTCTTGGACCTCATTAAAGATTTATGAAGGGGGCTGCATCTTCCCATGATGGTGAGCTGAAGCTTTTCTGCCTTGTTTGAAGTTGCCAGCAGGTTTCCCTTACCCAAGGCCTCCAGGTCATAGCCTGAAACCCCTTGCTCCAACATTATGCTTGCTATAGCTTATAGTTGCTTCTCTACCATACTGTGTCCCCCCAGCCCCACTGTGCCATGCGTGTGCCTTGGGGGAGAAGGGGCACCACAGCTTCTCCTTCCCTCCTTTCAGGCTCTCCAGCAGCTTCTGCTGCTGCTCCTGGCCCTCCCGAAATCACTCCAAGTAGTGAAACTGGTTAATCGCATTGACGCTGGAAGAATGCTGGCATCCGAGCAGGATCTGTGGATTAACTCGTTCCACCCAGTGTTTACCAACTTTCGGCAGCCTGATGCATTATTCAGCAGCTGAGCTGCTTTTGGGCATTTGGAAAAACTGGAGCTTCCCGACACTTGAGGGATTTATGAACTGATGTGTCTGCTCTGAAGCTAGCAGCCTCCTCCTCTCTTGGATTGCTAATGAACAAGAGGATGCTTAATGCTGAGACCCAGAATGTTTTGCTGCCGGTTCCTGCAGTCTGAAGGGGAGGCCTGTGGCAAGCAGGCTTACTCCTGAGCAACGACCCAGCTCCCAGTGACCACCTTGAAGAAAAGGCGCTACTGAAGGCATCGGATCTGAGGATGTGTTTAACATCTGTCAACTCTACAGCATCCCCACGTTGACAAAAATATGCGCTGCAGCACTGAGGAAGGCTCTGGGACAGCCACGCCGCAGCACGTGGGTACGAACCAGCCTGCTTCCAAACCTGCAGTTCAAGCCAGGGCACTTGCAGATGGCAGGTAGGGAGGGTGAGGTGACTAATGAAGAATAAATACCCTGTTGCACCCTTCTCATAGGCAGTGATGTCTCAACACACCAATAGCAGATACAGAAAAATAGGAGGGAGGCACAGCTGATTCCGTCAGCCCTGGTTTTCTTTTGTCTGCAGGTGTAGGAGAAAATAGGGAAAGGCAGAAGCTGTGGTAGCTGGGATGCTCCTGGGGGAGGCAGGGGATGTGGGACAGGACGATGGCTGCATGGAGAGTGGTGGGGATGGGGCAGCACCGGGCAGAGAGGCAGAGCAGCCCCTGGAGGGAGGCTCTCTTCCTCAAATGTGATTACTTCCATTGGTTTCAATGGCAAGACCTGGGTTGCTGCATCCTTTCCCACGCTGCAATGACACCTTTGAGTTTATGCCAGTGGAAGGCACTTGCAGGGCCATCAGGCCCAAGACAACGATTTCCCATGTTCTCTGATATGTGAAGGTACTGCAGAGTAGTTGCTGTCAGAGCCTGTTCCTCATTTTGGAAACATAATTGAAATTATGCAAATGCTGGTGCAGCACTAGAGAGTGACTGATGAGCTTAACACCCCAGAGCAGCACCGCTCAGAGGGGAAGCTGTTTTAGCACAGAAGCCCTGTGCTGGTCAGGGAGAGGGTCAGCCCTGCTCTTGCCATGGCTACTGGTCCCACCAGTGCCTGTGCCAAGTGTCTGATCCTGCTCCGATGATGTGCAGAGCACAATGCAGAGCTCACCGCATCCATGCCGAAGCACTCAGTGCTTGGAGCACTGACGCTGTGGCTCAGCCACCCCAGCATTGCCAGATGCTGCAGTGGTTGGGGTCTCGGGCTGCGTTGGGAGTGTGGGGTGGTTGAGCTTGTGCAATGCTGACTTGGGGAAAGTGGAATTTGGAGCACGAGGCTTGAGGGGCCAGAGCAAAGCTCTCCCTGTGAGGCTGCTCTTTGGGATGCAGCCCTCCAGAAACCCCACCCTGCCCTGATATGTGGTGGGGAACAAGTCCAAGGATGGTGCCTGGATCCAGTTACTGTTCAGACCTGGGGTATGGTTCAGATGTTGCCCTGGTGACCTGGCCCTGGGAAGGAGCAAGCCCTGGCTGGGTGAGGTGCTCTCAGCCACCCTTTGGCTGAGTGGCACCGAAGCTGTGCCAGTGCTTTGCACCTCAGTTATGATGGCCAGCAGCGGGAAGGGCGACTAATAAAGTCCAGGCTTGTGGGAGAAGCTGGCTTGGGGGCATCTTGATAGCACTCTGGGAGCAGGATCCTGGGAGGAGCCCTCATGGCACACAAAGTCCTTCTGCAGAGAGATTTGCAAGAGGGGGGGAGGATTTTGCCGAACTAAAAGCGCTTCCCCCCCATCCAGGCCTTCCCAACCGCGCATCCCTCAGCGGTTCCTCTTTTAGCACCACGTCTCCTAAAAAAGAAAAGTGTTGACTGCAGCTTTTCTGGAGGCTGCGGCACTCTCACGTTGGATAATGCACAGCTTTTCCCCATCCTCCTTCTGCGGCAGTTCTTGGGCTCAATGCAATCTTTTCCGGTCTGATCGCATGGCCAAGGAATGTATGTACATATACAGTGTGTGTCTGGAGTAAGTTAAGTGCCAACAGCGAGGCTTTCGCGAGCAGCATGAAGGAAAAAATGATGCTCAGGTTGCTGCTTCCCCTTTGGATGCGGGACGTCCATCTGGCAGGCGACGGGCTGCTCCGTCCCAACCTCGACGTCTCTGCCTGCATCACGGGTGCACAGCAGAGATTTCTGCCTCTCCACGGTCAATAAAATCTTTGCCAACTGGAACAAAAATATTAAATCCGGTTGGCTTGGAAGGTAATGCTGGCTAATAAGTAAACGAGGTTGAAAAAACCCCCCTAGGTGATCCAGTGTTGCAAACAAGCATGTCATTCAGCGCTCCCTGCGAGACACTGCGGAAGGGTGTGGAGGGTGACGATAGTAATTAAGAAAGCAATTAATACTAGAAGTGAAGCTGCCTCCCAAAGACACCAGGAAATACAGACTACAGCTGTGCTGGCATTGCTTGCCCTGGCAAAGACCCTGCCCGTGCTAGAAGGGGGTTGCACGTGGCACGTTCGTTTGTGGGCTCCTGGTCCAAGTGCCAGATCGAGGTTTGTCATCCCCCAGCAGGTCCAAGACCTCTCCATCAGCTTTGGTGGGATCTGTGCTGCCCTCTCCCTCCTACCAAAATGTGGCTGGGAAGTGCCAGCTGGGATGGAGGAGCAGGGGACCAGTAGCTCTTTCCCGCTGATCCAGTGCAGTGGAGCTCCCCGAGCATCTTTCCACGCCAGCTGCTTTGTCAGCTTGGAGCTCTTGGAAAAAAGAACGGAATTATGTTGCTGTAGCAGAGCCAACATCTAACACACTCAACTTGGCTGTGTTCCATGTGTGGGGCCGTGGTCAAGCACAGTTCTGGATCCAAACTACCTTTAAATGTAGATCTGAATTAGATCTTAATCTAATTCTGCACGTGGGGTGAGTTCACCCACCCCCTGCTCTACACTGCTGGAGTCAGCCACTGTGCCCCAGCGCAGCACCACAGCATTGCTGTTGCCAAAAGGCACGTCAGAGGTCTCCATTTGTGTATCCCACACCCAACCCAATCCCTGTGGGACAAATGAAATCAGAGCAGAGTGGCTGGGAAAACCAGCGGCAGGGCAGAGATGCTGCAGGTGGGATGGACATGGACCCCCTTCTGTACCTGTTCCTGCCATGGGTGTCTGTCTATTTTTTGTATTCATACCTCCCAGTGTAATGTCCTGCTGGCAACAGCAGCCAAAACGCTGCTTTCTGCCTTTGCCTTTGCATGTTTTTAGAACAAAAAAACCCCAAATGACTGCTGCTAGCTAAAATTGTGAAGGTTTATATATACTGGTGCTTGAAGGATGCCCAGCTGAAAGCATCCCCTTCTTGGGATGTTTAACCAATGCTGGTGTCTGCAAAGAACCTGGCACTTGCTCAAACCACAGAGGAGATGGGGATGTTTGTGAGCCAGGACTGCAGAGCCCAACCTGGTCCTGCACAGACTTCCCAAACCTGAGGCCTGTGAGGACACGGTGTTTTAAACCGGGGCAAAACTTTGGCACTCAAGCCACAGCACCCCATTTTTTGCCTAAGCTAAAGCCTCTTTATGCTGCTAGATGGCTTCTGGGGAGGTCATGGAAAGGAAAAAGGTCTCTGAGGTGCTGTTGAGTGATTTTATTTTGGGCAGACATGCCAGCCTCGTTGGGTTTGTGGTATTCCCAGGCACTGGATTGGGGCACTTCTGCCCCTTCTTTACATGAGTGTGAATCCTTGGAAGCAACCCCCAACCCCAGCAGCCCTGTCCTCTCAGCAGCAACCCTTCTCTTCCCAAAATATGCCCCCCCAAAAAGCTCTCACAGCTGTGGTTGCCCCAACAGCATTTGCAGGGCGTTGCCTGAAGGCCTTTCCACTGAATTATATACAACATTTGGGTTTGGGTTGATGATTTGGTGGTTTTTGTCTTGGAAGGAAATCTGTTGCCAAGCAATATAGCTATGGCCCTGCTTTCTTCTCCCAAACCAAGACCTAAAAGCACATGTATGTCTGCAAACATCTAACACATCCAAAGTGGGGTCACTGGAGGCTGGTTCACAGGAATCTGCTGGGAAAGTCTTTGGTGGGGTTGGGAGAAGGTTTTCCTTTTGTTTTCCAGAGTCTGAAAAGTTGGAAGTGGAGAATTGTTTGATCCTGGCAACTATAAGAAGTATGGGGGATCCTGAGAAACCCCAAGGGGTCCTACAGCGAGGGCAGTTCTGAGCTCTCCCCATGGTTTTACACACATCATGTGTACAATCTCCTGGACAGCCTGTTGTGTAAAAACATCTGGTTTTCCCGCGACAGAAGGGTGCTGTGATGCATGGACCAGCCCTGGCACAGAGCCCTTGTGTGTGGGGAGTGTGTGTCAAATCTCAGTGCTGCAAACCAAAGAGCAAACATCAGCGCCTGCAATCACACCGCTCCTCAGTCAATGGAGCCCACGCAGCACCAGCGGGTGTAGATTAACAAGAGGGTCAACATTGACCCATGTCCCACACTCAGGAGGCTGACAGTGCCCATCTGCCTCCTTGGGAAAGCTCTGGTGGGAATGGCGGCACCGACCCAATGACTGACTTTGGCCCTGGTGCCAAGGAGCATCACCCGTGCTGCAGTCCTGGGTGGGTTACCATGGACAGCCAGGCTGACATCCCAAAACACAATGCAGAGGGTTTCACACGCATTCACACAGGGATACCAAGTTTTCCTGATTTTTATCCCAGCTGTTCGGCTTCGGCGGGAAATCACAGCGGCATGCTTTCCTCATTAACCGCCATCATATTTTCCAGACAGAGCCTCAGTCTGCAAGGCTGTAAATTATTCTCCTTTCTCAGCTGAGGTTGCTGAAGGAGCATTGATTTAATGGGGTGTCAACAAGCCCCCATTTCCCACCCTGAGCCTGCAGAGGCATGGGGATGCCCAGTCCCACACTGCCACCCCTGTCCCTCCCCACATCTTCCCTTCTTTCATCTCTTGACTGTCTTACACATAACATGCAGCAAAACAAAAGCCAGAAGGTCAGCCATGCCTGTAGCACCTGCGTGATGTGGCAATGCAAACCCCGCATGCACAGGGCCCCAGGGCTGGCTGTGATCAGGGGCAGGAAGACACTGAGCACAGGAGCAAACCCCAGCTCCAGCACAAGGATCGGCTGATGGCGCCAAGGGTTTCACCAGCCTGGGTGTGTGCACGAAGGCAGGCTGTGATTTGCATTGCCAGATCACAAGCTGCTTTAAAAGGATGTGACCTAATTAAGTTTCAGCTCTTTTCAATATGATTTTCATACTTCCATGGCTTTTTTTGACCTGTGTAACCAGCCGCCCCAGCAGGGATGTTTTGGGCTTGGAAGCGGAAGAGGAGAAAACATCCAAATTCCCCTCTGGGAGCAGCTGTGGAGGCAAACATTGAGGTCCTTCCAAAGCCCCTCTATGCTCCCAAATGTCACTTTCTTGTTGTGAAGCCGATGGGCTCACAGGGCTCTCCTGTCCCTGCGAAACACAGGGGGCTATGCAGAAGCTCATCCAGAGATGTGCTCAGGGGGTGAGGACTCCCAGGGCTGGCAGCGAGCACCTTTCTTCCCCAAGCCAGCTGGTCTGCGCAGGAGACATTTTCTTTGGAAAAGCTTCCTTCCCAGGGCTCGGGGTGGGGTCTTATGCAAGATGCCTCATACACAAGATGCCTCAAGATGGGACCCATCAGATCCTGTTACCCTATCAGGGCTCTGAAAGTCCAAGGTGAAGCCAACCATCCCTTGCAACCAGACCTTCCCAGGAGGCTTTGAAAACCCAGCAAACATTGTTTTGAGTCTTAATTTTCCCCATAGGAATGTTCAGGGAGGGCCTGTTCCCTGGCGAACATCCCTGAGGAGGGCATCCCGGTGTTTTTTTGGCTGGATGGGTGGAATGCCCCGCGTTTCCCCTTTACTACAGCACGGGTGAGAGCTGGCATTTTTGTGCATGTGTTGGTAAATCGAGCCCATTCTGCGCAGCTGATTTGCCCTCCAATTAATTAGGGACATTCTTCACTTCCCCTTGCAATTAGTATAAAGAAAACCAATTAACTCCTGCATGGTGGATGCCGAGCGCCGCTTTCCTCAGCGCAAAGCTCTGCTGCTCTCCCATGTTTTGATACAGTCAAAACCCTGTTGCCAAAAGACATCTGTCGGGCTGAAAACAGCCCCCGTGCCTGGTGTGTGCCGGCATGCGACGCCTCTGCCATGCGTTGTAGCTCGGTCCCTAAGGGAGTGCCCCTGTTTGCCCCCGGTGAGTCATGTTCTTGGCTTTGCTGACGTTGGGGTTTGGCCACAAACTGGGGATTTAAGTGTAAAAGGAGATTTCTTGAGGCTTCTCGGCCATCCTTGGGCATGCCAGCACCTGCATCTCCCCTCTGCCTGCTATTCCTGTGCTGTGCCAGACACAAGCAATGCCATGCCATGGTGTTCGCTTTGCCCCACACCCGGAGCAAACCAGTAGTGGGCACAAAGGGCACCTCGGCTTCCCCCTCATCCGCTCTCCCTCTCGTCCTCCTTTTCTTATGGCTGAAGCCGGCTGGGAGCCGCAGGGTTTCACCCATCCCCTGGTGCTCTCATGGTGTGCATGCCCCAGCAGCTACGCCCGTAAACCCTGCCATGAGGTGCGGCAGGAATTACCTGTTCCCAGACTGCTCAGACTTGCCCTGCACAGCTCAGGCTGTCCCGAGCAGCTCCCTGCATCCCCCCAGACAAGTTTGGATCTCACATGGTGTTGTGGCTGCACCTTCTCCTCCCAGCAGCAGCTCTGCCCCCCCGGGGCAGTGGGATGGTGGCAGCAGGGACAAGCTGTGCCCTCTCTCCAGTTTCCCAAGATCAATACAGGAGGACGTTTCTGGTGGGAGAGGACGGCAGAGCCCGAGGTGGGTAAGGAGGGACAGGTGGCATGGGCTGACTGGCTCAGGCAGCACCAATGAGTCCCTGGGATTTGCTCCTGGGATTCCCTGTCACTGCACAACATGTTGAATTTGCCGGACTGATGCTTCCTTTCGCAGGACACGCCAGGTGGCCCTGGAAGACTGAGCACAGATGTGACTTGGTGACGTCCGGTTACCATCCTACTCATTCTCAGCTCCACCAGCTTCTCCTGAATTCCAGTTTTCTGGATGAGCAGCCGTGCTCCAGCTGGTTTATCCTCTCCTGGCTGACCCGGGGCAAAGCTGGTGTCCTCCCCAAGCCTGGCATTGCCCAAAATCCCAAGTGCTGGCACTGCCATGCTCCTGCTGAGGGATGTGCCCTGGGTGTCTGCGACAGGCGCTGCCCATTGTCTCCCTGCTCCATGGCAAACCCTAAAAGGGCCCCTGGGGTCTCGGGTCCCCCATGCCATGGCTCAGGTCATTCGCTTTCCTCAGGCAAGTTTATCTCATCTGATGCCCATCATGGAGCAAATCCTCTGCTTTGCTCAAGAGGAAATGAAACAGCCACTGTTAAAACGGGTGACCATGTGCGGCCCCCTCTGACGCAGCTTTGGGGGGCTCAGTCATGCCACACATTGAAAACTGCAGCAGCTATGTGGTTTGGGGGGGGTTGACTGTTTTAACACTAACTGGGTGTTTGTGTGCAGTGTGTTGGGCAAAGCCTGACCCCAGGGTGCTGCATGCTCACCCAGGTTGGGTGGTCCTGATGGGTCCCCTGCAAGCTTAGCAGCCAGTGTCCACAGGATACTGGGAACTCAATTCCCACTCATTTCCATGAAAATGAAGCGTTTCAGCTGCGCTGGCAGAGTGGAAGTTTAATGGCAATGCAGGGGTGTTGGAGGGGCCCCATGTGATGCCCTTCTTCCTGTGTGGGGCTGGAACCAGCATCCACAGTCCCTTTTTGGGGCATTTTTGGTGGTGCCCCCCCCGAACCTCTGAGCTGCTCTTAGCCAGCAAAAAACGGAAACAAAAAGCATAGCCCATTCCCAAGAGCTGCTCCCCTCTCTGCCTTGCACAGGGGTCCCCGTTTGCTTTAGAGACCCTGGGTCCCAGGAAGGGCAGGATCTGACCCTGTGAGTCAGCACCAGCAGCTAAACAGGCTCAAAAAGGGCTGCACGTAGGATATGTCTGGCTGCTATTAGACACTTCAGGACATGACCAGGAAAGGGCAACTCCATTGTTCACTAACAGCTATTGGGTGGGCTTCAGGAGCTGCTGATCTGTTTGGGGAGTGCACAGTGGGGGACACAGCCCCTTCTCATCACTTGGTGGCAGACGGAGCAGCTTTGTATGAAGATGCAAAGGTTTCTGGAGCTTCCTGCATCCCTGGCACCGAGCCCTCAGCCTGATCAGAGCCTGGAGGTTTGTCCATGGAGGGATAAACCCCATGGTCCCCAGCGCCTGTCTTTGAGGGCCATCCGTGATGCTATGACAAGCGATTACACCAACCATCCTGAATACACTGTCAAACACCATCCTCGGCCCCCACCAATAATCCCCCGGGCAGCTCCCACCCCCCAGTAATTCCTCCCCTGTGCCCTAATACCCGGCCCTTCTGTTGCAACAGCCAAATCCAATTAACTGCGCAATGGTCACACTCTGCCCTCCTGGCCTGGTGGGTGTTCCAGCAGAGCTGGCAACACGTGGGGACCCTGTGCGGGGTCCCTTAGGGACAGGCACTGCACCCCTGGGGCTGGAGAGGAGCCAACCTGCTCTTTCTTGGCGTTTATTCCTCCCCGGAATTACCTTCTGATCACCAGGAGGTGTGTCTGGGCAAGGCGTAGCCCCTGCCACGAGGGAGAGGACTTGTGGCCGTTACTCTGCTTGGGGGTTTCTTTTTTCTCCCATTTTCCCAGATGGATTGTTTACAGCACCAGCTTCCAAGGCACCACTTCAAACAGCAGCAGTACAGCAGCCATCGCATCCATGTGGATCCGACTCAGCCCCTGAGACCTGAGAGCTGTTTGCACAGGGTTTGCCATGAGCCCCTTAGCTCTGTTTCACATATGTGCTTGCAGAGGACGATGCTCTGGTGCTCCTCTGACCTGGCATGGGGATGGCTGGGGGCAGGAAGGATGCTCTCCAACCTGGCTGACAGCTTTTCCCACAATCTAAATGGTAAAACTGATGGAGATACCACAAATTCAAGACAGCCCCAAGAACCCCACCAAGAACTGGGTGCAGCCAAATAAACAGCCATATAATAGCCAAATAAACATTTAATGTTTGGGTTTGCAGCCTTTGCCACGGCAAAGATATGGATGAACTGAAGCTGCAAGATGGGGATGTGAACTCAGATATTTTTGAGATGGATGAACCTTGTGGGACAGAAAGGAGGAGCAGTCCAAGGGGAACTGTAGGGCACACAGGCAGCACAGCACTGGGAAGGGGGTTTGGTGGGGACCACCAGGGATGTGCCACCAAGAACACATATACTGGGGGAAAAGGTGCATAAATGGTGGTTGGCCCCAGGCAGCCAGGCAGCACCTTAAATCAAGAGGAGAAATGGATGGAGGTGGAGGCTGAGCCCAAGGGGACAAGGTTTGACCCGGCCAGGGGACGGTGAGGGTGGCACATCAGCCATCGGCAGCTGCTCCAAGACTTGAGCTAATGTTTAGCTTTGGACTTTGCCAAGTTGTCCAAGGGGCAAAGGAGGACAAGGGCAGGAGAGCCATGTGTGATGGAGTTGCTCTGCCTGCACAGCCATGGCTCTGGCACAAGCTCTGCTCAGGGGGGTGTGTTTCTGGGTGTAATTTCTGCCAGTTTTGTCCCACTTGAGCAGGAAGCTGTTTGCTGACAAGGCCTTGGTGAGCTCGTCCGTTGAGCTCAGCTCTTCATATAGTGCTCAGCCCTTCCCAGTTTATTTAATTCCTGGCATGCCAGGCTCCAGAGGGGCATTTGCAAGGGCAAGGAGCCTGGTGACTTCATTCACAAGGCTGCAAAAGTGTCCCCAGTGCTGCTACAAGGCTGAGCATGTCCCACTGGCCTGGATAACCTGCCCTGGGAGGAAACTTTTCTCCATTTAAACCCTGTTCTCCTGGGATTTTATTAAGGACATGTCTATTAAATTGCTCTGTGTCACTTCAGCATGGCTTGTTCCCATCACCACCTGCCCTCCCCAGGCGGCTCTTGTTTGACCACAACAGCGTGTTTCCTATCCATCCCCATCATACCTTTACTTGCATCATACCTTTACATTCTGAGTTTTGCCTTGCTGGGCAGTTTTGCACAGCAACATTTGCCAATCCCAGATTATTATAATGACACCGCTGAAGAGCTAAAAATAGGAGAAAGGCAATTTCTGCCTCTCCCCCACCAGCCACTGCTGGGAGCGTGGGGATGGTGCCGGCAGCGGGAGCCTCGGCTGTGTTTGCAGGGAGTGCTTGGAGAGTATCACACCTCCCCTTTCCTTTCCCAGCCGTGGATCTTTAAATATCTGGCCCAAATCCACACGAGCCTGTGGCTGCTTAACTCCTTCTTTGCATTCAAAGCAAAAGGAAGTTGGGCACCTAAATGGGGCTGGCCAAGGAAACGGGGCAGTGGGTGAGACGCCAACCTGGGAAATTCCTGGGCCGGGAAGCACTGAACCTGCAGGAGTGAAGCCATGGTGTAGGTGATGGGGGTGGGACTCATGGGGACTTCCCAGCTCCCATGGGGCTCATGGAACTTGCCTGTCCAATCCCACTTGGCTTCAAGGCCCTTGTGTGCAGTGGAAAAGGCTGTGAGTGGAGGCAGGAAGCAACCCCTAAACCTATGCTGCTCCCCCTAAAATGATGCATACCCCAAAAAAGTGAGGCACTGCCCCAAGACCAGCCATGCTGCATTCAGCACCCCTGAACATGCTTGGCACCGTGATGCAGCAGCTGGGGGACATGGTTATTCACCATGGATGTCACCACAGGGAGGGTTTTGGAAGCCCAGTAAAGGGGATGGAGATGGCAGCAGCCCCAGGGCATGGCTGTTCAGGGAGATGCTGCTTCCTCAAATGTGGCTTTTCAGAGCTGCTTCCTCCCTGCTGCCTGCCTGGCTGCCAGATTTACCCCTGCCTGATGGGGTCTTGCTCATGAGCTTGTACCTTGCCCTCAGTTTGAGTGGTGGATAAGCCAGAATCAACAGGAGGTCAGGCCCAAAGCCCCTCCAGGATGCCTCACTAGGCACGGCAGTGATGATTTCCCTTTCAGGGCAATGCTCAGTGCAGCTTGCCCTGGGTTATTTCTCTGTTTGCTTTTATTTAAGGCATCTTACTGGATCTACACTCACCAAGGGTGGCTGGAGCTTGGGAGTCCACAGGGATGTGTGGACAATGTGCTTTCACATGGCCTTGCCAGCCCTCAGAGGCCACCATGCATTGGCTGGGTTAAGCCTGCACTTCCAGCCTGTGCAGGGGCAGCAAAACATGCGGCTGCTGCCAAATCACATGCAGAAAACTGTCACTGACGACTTCATCCATGGCTTCAGACGGGGTTCACAGAGCCTGCATTGGGAATGGGTCTGTGCATCACCGTGGGTACAAAAACGGGTCCCGGCATGTGGGCAAGGGTACATACAGCAAGTCAGCCTGCCTGGGATGATACCCATCCCCATCAGGGACACAACTGCACTTTTTCCCCTTGGGGCAGCACAAGTCCCAACCAGAGGTGAATAACCGCCCTGCACCAAGGCCCTTGGGCCAGGATTCTGCTGATGCTGACCTGGAGGAGGGCTGGGCTTTGAAGACCGGTTAGAGGGGCAGAAGTGGCTGATTCCTGCCGCCATGGAGGGGAAGAGAAACACCAGTGAACCAGTGGCTGCCACTGCCACGCACCCGGGATTGGACTGGAGCGCAGCAGCTCGGCCCTGGCCTTGAGATGATGAGTCAGAGCTTTTGCGCACAATGGGAAGCGTGGGCTCAGCAGGGACAGGGACAAGTGGGATGGGGCCTCAAGGCCACCAAGCGCTGCATCGTTGTGAGCAGAACCTCCTCCAGGACAGGGCATAGAAGCAGCGGGAAAAAACATGGCTTTTGCCTGCCTGGTCATGGTGAGAGGGAGGAATCACAGAATGGTTCATGTTGGAAAGGACCTTCAAGCTCACCCAGTTCCAACCCCCTGCCATAGGCAGGGACACCTTCCACTAGACCAGGTTGCTCCAAGCCCTGTCCAGTCTGGCCTTGAACACTGCAGCGATGCGACAGCCACAGCTTCTCTGGGCAGCCTGCGTCAGTGCCTCAGCACCCTCACAGAGAAGAACTTCTTCCTAGTATCTAATCTAAATCTACCTTCTTTCAGCTTGAAGCCATTACCCCTTGTCCTGTCACTACCTGTCCTCGTAAAAAGTTCCTCTCCAGCTTTCTTACCAGTCCCTTTAGGCACTGGAATCTGCTTTGAGGTCCCCCTGGAGCCTGCTCTTCTCCAGGCGGAACATCCACAGCTCTCTCAGCCTGTCAGGAAATGAGTGAACTCATGGCAGCTCACACAGCAAGGGCTGTGCCACGCATCCTCCCTGTCCTGCCAGCAGCTGGACTGGCCACCAGCGTGGGGCTGCCTGCGCTTCCCAGCCCACACTGGCAGGGTACCAGAGACCACATCCCGGCTCAGCAATACGCGTCTACAGCCCAGCTGCTTCCTGAGGTGTCCCCACCTCCCTCCCACCCACTGCTGTCTTCTCCCTTACACAGCCTTTTCCTTATTGTAAAATAAATCAAGAAACCAAAGCAAACTCGGAAGGGCAAGAGGAATATAGAAATAACCAAGCCAAAGCAGGACCCCTGAATTGCCATGCATTCCACATCACCCCAACAAGCCCTAGGCTGCCCCCACTTCCAACATGGGAGCTCCTGGGGGCAGAAATAATTGGCATATACCAATTACAGGCATGAAAATAGAGGTGCTGCTTGGGGGCCACACAGCCTCAGCACATGGGTCTCCCAGCTTGCACTGACAGGAGAAACCTCCCATGGCAAACCTCAGCCATCCACCCCAAAGGACAGTGAGAAGCATCTTCCAGAAATGTCTCAGAAGGCCAAGAAAACGTTAGCCAGGTTTGCAGCCTCTATTTGGTCATTGGCATCTTCCTTCCCTTGGGACAGTGGCTGGGAGGAGTTGATCCTACAAAGAGGCCACTGAACTTGCATGCTAGCATGGGCCACCTGCACCATCACCCTACTGAGGTCCTGAGTCATGCCCCAGGGCTGGCAGTGCCCTAACACTCGGGCTCATGACTGAAAACCATGGCTGTGCACCAGCATAGGAACAGGTACTCACTGGCCTCTGTGGAAAAAACCTCACTGGTTGCTCAGCAGCAGAAAATGAACTTTCTTTTTTCGTTTCAGGATGTGAAAGGAGGTAACTGTTGGACCACAGCTTTCCGGCTCCTGGGGTGACGGGGCACTGCGCTAGCAGCAAGCCCTCAAGCCCTTCAAGCAGATTGAACCAACACCTTTTGAGGAGGCGGGGAGAAGCGAAGGCTGCGATCCCGCTCCCTGCATCCCACATGCCATCAGCCACGAAAGTGCACAGCACCAATGGAACCCTCCCCTGCCACCCGTGGGATTGTGCCTGGTCAAGGAGCCACATTGGCATCACTGAGGAGCACCCCCAGCTCAGGCTGGCAAAGCACCTGCGGATTGAAATGCTGCTAATGAGGCTGGCAGTTTCCATCTGTGTCCTCCCTGCCGGTATCATGGTCCCCCACTGTTGCTGTGCCTGCCACAGGCCCCAGGTAGCCCTGCCCACCCCTTTAGCAGAAAACAGCCCAAATTGCCAAGTTTGGTTTGGTTTTCATTAGTTTGGTTTGTTTGTTTTTTCCCCAGGCAGAGGATGTGCAAACTGGGATCATCTGCTCCTCATCTCCCTCCTTCAGCTGGGCACATTCACTTCCTGGGGACCCAGTGGTGCAGGTGGGGATGGGAAGTCCCCGCATATAATCTCCTGCTGCCGAGTGGGTGAGTTATGGTGTTGCTGTGCCATTTGCAGCAGCTCCTCAGTGGAGGCTCAGGAAATGGCACAACAGCAGCGATCAGCCGCAGGCCCAAGGGCATCTGCTCCCCCTAAAGAACCAGAGGCATAGTTTAACTGGGCCATTTGCCCATTTACCGAGACTCACTGCAGTTAGTGGAAGCAAGAGCAGATCTGCCGTAATAAAAAGCCTTTTCTAACACTATCTCTTAATGCTGCAGGCAACAAGTGTCATCTTCTAAGAGGGAAATCCATTTGTTCAGGATTACATGCCACAGAAAATTATTACGCAGCCGCGGAGGAGAGTCTTTCCCAAGTGAAGCCACCAGCCCCATGGGATGTGTGGTCACAGGCCCTGTCCTGACACAGTCCCAACGGGCTCTGCAGCAGTGCCAGTGGACACATGGGAATCGCTTGTGGATGGCCAGATCCAGACACTGGCAGACTCTGCAGCAGCTGCCCTGTGCCCCGTTCTTTTCCTAGGAAAGAATGAAAAATAATCACAGAGTGTCAAGGGAACCTCCTGAGGTTCTGCAGGTTTCTGAGCTGCATCGTGACTAATACTGCGACAAGAAGCCACCAGCCATTTATGTGGCTGGTGCTGAGCTGGCATTAAACACCGTGCTCAATCCCTGGCTGCAGCCAGGCACCCTCAACTGTTGATGGAAATGGAAATGGAAAGCTATGTTGGCTGTCATAATAAAGAGTAAGGACCCCCACAAAGCCCCAGTGGGACCACAGGACAATGGCACTGCTATTGGCATTGCTGAGATATGGGTGCCACCCGCCAAGGCTGCGGTCTGACCCCTGCACCTGGCAATGCCGCCCCGCACGTGAACATTGCAGCTCTCCTGTGGAAACCACCCATGACCTGCACACCCCACATAGCAGCTTCCCATCACTCCAACTGGGGCTGAAATTATTCCAGAAAATGATCCATTATTTAAGTGTGATATTCAGCAAATGGTCTGGTCTCCAAGATGTCTCCGTCCGTAACTGGCGGCACCAAACTGGCTCTCACAGCTGCAGCACCAGGAGGTGTGCTGGTCTCTCTTGTGCAATGAAATTGTGGCAAGGTGATGCAGAGAATGGGTACACAGCTCAGACACTGCAGCTTCGTCACTGCTGGTTCCTGCAGCAACCAGCCTGGAGGTGGCCGCACGCCTGTTAGAGCCAGGGGAGTGATGAGCTCTCCTATGTAGAGAGGGCTGGGGCAGATTTGGGCTGGCATGGACAGGAGTTAGTTTTTGTTCTCTGCTGTGACCCAACGGCAGAGCCCAACACTGGCAAATGGCAAAGCCATACATGAGCACTGCCAGGCACCAAAGCCAAACCTACCGAAGAGGCCTCGTGTTTATGGCAGCAATGCCAACACATGCTCCCCCCAAGGGGGCAGGGACAGGACAAAAAGCCAACAGCAACAAAGAGGACTTGCGAGGTGGCAAGAAGGACCAGAGCCTCCCTTGCATCCTGTTTTCCAGGAGGATGCACCTGCTCCTGGTTAAGAGCAGGGATACCCATGCCATGGCAGCCACTGGCCCTACAGGCATGCCCCAGCCACTGTGGGGCTGCAGGAGGATCCCAACTGCCTTTCCAAAAGCCCATTTTCCCCCATAAGAAAAGCAGCAGTTACATCTGTTGGTTGCAGGAACAAGATGCAGAGGCAGCAGTCATCTGACCCTGACACCCCCCCCGGGTTGGTGGCGGTTTCCTCTTCGCAGACGCAGCAGCAGGGGCTGGGTTTTACATCCCGCCTCGCAGCAGGTGCAGGCGGTGACAGGGAGATGGTGTAGGGGGTGGTGGGACACAGCTCTCCCCCCAGGGTCCCTCTCGCCCCCTGACATTCACAACTTGAGCACTACAGGCATGAAGTTAAGGGCACGGAGGAGCCTCCAGCAGCCGTGTGCGAGGAAGAGAAAAGCACAACTTCCTCCCTTTCTTCTCCTGAAAAGGAAGTGCTGAAATTGCACGCCCACATAAAACACAATTGCTCTGCCAGCACCAAACCTGCGGGTAATGCTGTTCCCCCTGCTCATACCAGGCCCCAAAGAGGGCACCATGCTGCCTGGCGGGATATCATCCCTTTTGGGCTCTTGCACATCATCCCCGCCACCACTGGGATTCCATCCCAGCTCCAAGCCAAGCAGCTCTACTCTCCCCTCCTGGGGGCCTGTGGTCAGCAAAGAGGCTCCCCTGCAGGAAAATGCCACCAGAAAACAGCACTGTTCTCACACTGCCCTTACAGTGTGCCTCTAAACAACTCTCTGGAACTAGAGTTTCCACCAAGAAAGCCATGCTGGCATAAACACAGCAGCAAACATCTTCCTGCAGGCCACTGGTTAATTAAGGAGTTCTTTTCATAACAAGTTAACAAATAATGCATGCGGTTACGACAAATTGCACTCTTGCTTTGCCATGCATTCACTAATCATCACTGCTGTGCTTTGCAAGCCAGGACAGTGTTTTATGAAGTGTGAACTTTGCAAGGAACTGGAGATAACAGGAGCTCGAGCTCAGGGAAAGTCCAGAAAGCACCGGGGTGCCTGTGAACAAAGCTCCCCCCAAACCAACAGCTGAGGTTTTGAGAAAACCCACCACATTTAGCTTCAATACTCAGGCACTCTGCAGTAAGGACCACTCATGCTGTGCACAGCAACAATGAGGAACTGTAACAAGTCATTTACAATCCACATTGAGCAGCACCTCTGTCACAGCAGACCTGCGTTCCCAGTGCTGTGGGATGGTGCCAGCAGCCGCAGCTGCTTCCATTACAGAGCAGAAGTGAGATTTCTTTTGAAATTAAATCTCAAAGCCATCCCTGCATAGGAGGCGGCTCAGTGAGGAACAGCAGCAGCAGCAACAGACCTGCTCACCTGAATCGTTTGAAGGTGTCAAGCTTTTAACACTGCAAATTCTTATACCAGAAAAGCACACATGAAACCAAAAGGCAGAGCAATCTTGCACAGGGATCATCTGCATGTTGTATCTGTGCAGTGCCTACCACCACGACAGCCCCAGTGAGACTCCCAGGACATCCGCAACACCAGCACGACACAGAAACCACCATCCACCCCATCTGAAGTGCAAAAGGTTTATTGACCGGCTGTGTGACTGAGCCTGCTCAGTTTTCTCCCTACGGAGACTTCGGAGCGGTGTCCTCCAACCCGCTCTGTGAGAACTTGGTAAGCCACCCGCTGCTCCAACAAGCAGAGGTAACCAGAACACATGGCCAGGGCAGCTCTGAGTTCTGTTTCTGCCTTCTTCAGCCCGCAGACACGAGCAGCTCACATCTGTCCTCTTGGAAGGCGCTATCAGTGGTCTCGTCTAATAAGCCCACTTCTTCTGGTGTCCCACGCCAAGTCCACCATCAAGAAGCCATTTTTAGTAGATGAGTCACAAACCACACTGGAGACAGTCTCTTTGTGGTGTTATTCTATACCCTCCTCTCCAGAGCTCTACCAGCTGCCAGAGGAGAGATACTGTGGTCAAAGATCTCACGATGGAATATTCTGTGAAGAGATGTTAAAAAAAAAAAAAAAAAAGGATTTTTAAGCCGCCCATTTTGGTTAAAGCACAGGACTCACATGTTGTATCAGCAGAACATGCAAGGTATTTTCTTCATGCATAATTGCTTCAATGAACCAAAAATCGATCTAACCAACACTGACAGATGCCAAGTACCACCTCTAGAGACTGGTTTTGGGGAGATGCTCTACAGCAGAGCACACTGCACTAAAAGCAGCAGTAGGCATATTATTTTTATTACTTTGGTGCCTCCAAACTCCAGTTTTGAGATCCCAACTCGCTACAGCACTGAAGAAAAGAAGAAAGTCAGTGCACAGCTCAAAGATGGTCCTTCTGAAGACAGAGGCTGGCACCTGGCAGAACACTGGGTTTCAGAACTAAGGAGCCCCTTTGTCCCAGCACAGTTCTGGTCTGCAGTTTCACAGGGTCCCTAATGGTATTTCACAGTCAGTTCAGACCTTCACCTCTGGAACGCTTACACTATGCCAAGTAAACAGCAGCTCTGAGGATTCCTGGCAGCATTCACTCTGCCGGTTAAGTAAACCTACCGTTTGCTTCCTGTGGATATTCATGATGTGAATGTCTTCGCTGCGATACTCCTCATCGTGCTTATCCAGGGGAATTTTTTCCAGCTCAAAGTCCAACTGAAGCAGCTGGTTATCAGAGAACACACAAAACAATTCAGATGATACTGACTGCCCTTTTGAACTAAGCACGTTCAGTTAAAGAGCTCCAATACACCTGCACGAGGGCAAGAAGCCTTCAGAGGCTGGAACCACTATGCTCAGACCATTCTACTAAAGGCCTCCACAAAAGTGCAAGCCATTTTCCCCGAAGTGCAGCACATTTACTCTTGTTTAACTATTCCAGCACCAACTCAAAGCTATAGACACATTACAACATTAAAGAAAAATCTAAAAGCTCATGATAAACCATTTTGCTTCCTCCAGTCTGCAAAGTGCTAAGCCAAACCACAGCACCTGCCTCTGCCAACATTCTCAACTGGAGGGGAGGGAGGGAAAAAAGGCTAAAAAACCCAAGTGTCAACTCTGCAGTATGCTCAGATTAACTTCCCTGCACCCTGGCAAGCTAAGGAATGAAATACATTACAAGAAAGCAGCCACCATCCTGAAACACCTACACCTATTGAGTTTATTGTGGGAGTGGCACCTCTTCAGAGCTGATCTCAATGATAGCAACCCTTCTCACAGTCAGGTCCCACGAGTTTGAGGCATGGCTGATTATCAAAGAGGTGCTGTTAGTAACACATGCAAATCACCCTGGAATTCTTGCCCTTCCCCTTTTCTGTAGTAGCATTATTACTACGTGTAATGCATTACTCCTGCACAAGGGCTGCTTTTCCGCAGACTTCACAGGTGCAGAGCTAAATCCTGCACTGACCATCATCTCCACAGCAGTAGGAAGGATTCAGCTGTTACTTACCTGCACAGAAGATACAGCTGGACAATTTAATTATATCACCTATTAATGCTCTCTCAGGACAAAAAAAATCTTTTCCAGAGCAGCTACACTGCCTAGCAGAGTCCTGAGCTCCTGAGCAACCCTGGAACACTTTACCTGTATTTTTCCCTCTGCTTTCAATGGAAACATGCCAAAAGAAAATAAATTTTCACCAGATTCATTTTTAATGCTCCCAATAACCTCTGGTAACATCAATACAACCACTGCAGAAAGAAGGCAGCAACCACCTGCCAATTCACTTCCTCCTACGAAAATGATGGGTTCAATTTTGACAGGTATTGCCTCACGTATGGTGGCCCTTTTGCAGATGTGGAAGGTCTCATGAGCTAGACAGGCTTTTAGCAAGCTGTGCAAGTCTGGCTGCCTGGATCAAGAACATCAATGCAGCTAAGATTAGTAAGGCAAGAAGGGTTAGCTCTATCTTTTAAGGGAAGGAAAGCTCAATAAGTATTCAGGAAGTTTCTACTGGTAAGTTGGAGAATAACTTCAACAGTCACCGTCTGAATTTCCTACTCCATTTCAAGAAAAACATGCCTCTTCCACTACAAACTCTACTTTGCACAGTCAACCTGAATCTGTACATGTAGCAACTGCCACTTATGTTCAGCTTATCCAATACAAAGACCTCCTGTGTCCAAGCTATCTCCCTAATGTTCAAAAAGGACACGTTAAAAACACTTACCTCAAAGTATTTTCTCTCAATTTCAGGGTTCTTTCCCATAGTCCTCTGTTCGTAACAGCACAAGATGCACGTATCAGGGCCAGTGAGATCTTTCAGTGTCTTCAGTAACGGTTCTAATGACTGCCCAAAAGAGGTTAAGTATTTCACACTTAGATTTCAAGTTCATTTTACTATCTCTAACTAGAGAAAGTCCTCACCCAAGAGAGAACTTTCCAGTTTTGCTTTTCAGGGAGTTATTTTTAGTACTTTAACTGGGACAAAAAGAACATGGGGGCAAGCTGAAAAGCAGAGGAGAAAGGGAGACTGCATAGGAGGATTTTCACAGACTGACCAAGAGAACTGAACTAGCATCAAAGCCAAAACCATCCCACATTGCCTAGTGGGTATCTCCTCAAGGCACACAACAATGCCTATTTCTTGACATGTTTCAACAGTGGAAGTTTTCTCAACTGTTCTTGAAACACGGCTCAGATCCAGACCACTACGTTACAGCAAGAGGACCAACGTGCAGGGAGCCAGCAGTAACACCACTGAAAGGGCACTGGGCCACTGTGGTCTTTAGGTCTTCTCCCTTTTCTTGCAACTTCCATTAGCTCTCTATGTACATCCTATAGAGCTCCAGCTCAGGAGATGGAGCAGACTACAACAACCGCTCAGCTGGAGCATGATTTCTCCTTTTGCCTTCCCAAGGGAAGCATAGGAGAACACAAACAGTGCAACTGCAGCACTTTTTAACTTTGTTTACCAATACATTAAACAGTTCACAACTATCTGTCACAACGTTTTTCTTCATACTTCTCAGTGTTAAAAAAAAGAGGGAGAAATATTGTTTTCTTTTTTTTTTTAAGCAAAGTCTCCAGTTGAATTTCCAATGACTTTGAATCTCTTAAAAATGCCATTTCCAGACTTGTTCTACGTATCCCTCTAACCATGGGGATCAAGATGCAAGCACAATAGTGACTTGAACACTTCTGAGACTGAACCTATGCACTTCCCAAGGAGGTTTTGTATAGGGGCTTTGCAAACTCCTCATTTACCTCCTCATAGTAAATGCAATCAGCCATTAGTATATAATCGGGGGGAGGCTGAAATTCTGTTACATCTTCACCCCTAAAAAGTAGAAAGAAAAAAGATGAAAACAAGCTTCAGAAATGATGCAAAATACAATACTAGAGGGCTGAACATGAAGTTTACTATGTTCTTATACCCCGCTCCCCTTTTACAGCAGTGCTTCCAAGTATATTCGGTAATTTCACAAAGCAAGAGCAGGCACCCTGTTAAAGCTGAACAGAAATGTTAAAAGGATCATACAAACCATTTCAGTACCTTGGCTCGGACTGACCCTGTGACCAGATGTTTGTTGTTCTCTATATTAACCATCAACAGCTCCTGTAGCTCCTCAAGGTCGGTAACTGTCACATTTGCCCTGTAACACACGCACACGGTTACACCCCGGCCCCTCGCCACAGCGCGCACACACCCAGAATACGCCGGTTTTGCAAGAACTTAAGACGGTTTCACGTAGGTAACACAATAAACCGGGCTCAGAGGCGGGCAAACAGCCAGGAGGGACCTGCCCCTTCTCGGCAGCCAGCGCTGTCCCCCCTTCGCCCGCGCCCAGGCCGGCGCGGACCGGAGCGGAGCGGTCGTAGCCGCTCGCAGCCCCTGGCCGGCGCCGCTCACCCCAACGTCGCCGCCATGATGCCAACGGCGCCGGTGCCGGCGCCCAGCTCGAGGACGTGGCGGCGGGCGAGGGGACAGGCGCCGGTCTCCAGGAACTTGGCGAGCACCAGCGCGGCGTCCCACACGACGCAACCCACGCCGCCCGCCGCCCGCTGCTCCAGCCGCAGCGCCGGCCCGCCCCGCCGCTCCAGCTCCCGCACGAAGCCCGCCATGGCCGCGGCATTGAGGCGGCGCGGACCCGCCTCCCGGGGCCGCCCCGCGCGCGCAGCTCCCGCCGTCGGCGCGCAGAGAAAATGGCGGCTGCTAGCAGCCGCGCTGTCCCCGTGGTGCCTGCGAGGGGGTGGGCGCTGGCCGGCCGCTGTCCCTGCGCCCGCACGGGCAGCTGCTTCCCTATGGGTCCCTATGGTTTACATGGCGCACATGCAAACCGCTACCCCCCTCCCCGCTGTCCTGTAAGTTGACTGCTAACTGCGTGAAAGCATACCCTGCACTACCCTTGTTTGACAGAAAACCGGACTTCCGTTTACTTGCCACGCAGTCAGGCTTCCCTCAGAGGTGAGAAACCTCCGTTTGGAAACCGCTCGCAGCAGCTCGCCTGGCAGCCAGTCGGACCCTCCTGATCTAGCCCATCACACTGGCGAAGCTGACATGAGCAACGCGGTCTGGTGGAAGGCGTCTTCGCCGTGGCAGGGGGTTGGAAGTGAATGAGCTTTAAGATCCCTTCCAACCTGAACCATTCTGTTATTCTATGATTAAACTCCAGACAGTGGGAAATGCTGTGAAGAAAATGTTCCACGTGTGAACTGGCTGAAAAGTAACACGCAGCGATTCAAAAGCTACTCCACAAGTTGCTCAGTGCAGCCTGCAAGCACTGTGGGCAAGCAGTCCCACCAGGGCCACAGGATTGCTAGAAAGCCCGGGGGCTGTAGACCCTCATCCAACGATTGAGCTTCCAAAAAGGTTTTAAAAAGGCAGCTGAATATGAATTGACAGTGTATCAACATTTTTAATTGTAAAGGCTTTTGTTTTTTTCCCTTGGACATGTTTATTACTTTTACTTCTTAGCATTTCTTACTAATGCTTGCTCCCCGGGGGAGGAGTTACTGTGTTCGCTAGGGATACCAAATTGTATATTGAGACTTCAGGGTGTTTCTGAATATTGAGTAAATGTGGGGAAGAACATACCTCCCCCCTAAAAAACAACCCCAACCGAACAAAAAGAAACAAAATGTGGTTCCTTTTGTCCCTTTTTGATCTGCTACAGCCATGCCATTGCATCCAAAGAAGTTAATCTGCCCGCCTCCAGAGCAGGGGGAAATGCTGAAGTCAGTAACTCAAAACAGGGCCACTGAAAACAGCTAGAAAGATGTTTCTTTTACTATTATTTGCCATCACATTCCATCTCTTTATCTGCACTTTTCTGAGGGAATTGCCTTTTCCCACACACACCAACTTCAAACCCAGCAATTTCATATTTTCCCCTCTAGCATTCCCCCCCCCCCTTCTTTGTATCTACCCCTCTAATTATACAGCAACTGAAATGTTAATTATTGCTCTCTTGGCATTCCCTGGAACCACACTGGTGGGAATCCGCCTGCATTTGACCACTTCCACAGCCTGTTACTTTGGGAATCTGTGTTGCTGTACCCACCATATTTCATGCCGCTGGCATCGCTGCTGCTGCCCTGCCTTGGAATGGTTCTTTGTATTTTCCAGCTCCTGTTATGCTTGGAGGACAGTTTAATTGTGTGGTAAGCTATCCATAAACAAGGTCCCTTTTATGAATCATCCTGTGATTTATGTACTTTAGGTAAACTCTAGAGCTGGTGCTACAAAGGTGAGAGTCACGTTTTGTGCATGGGAAATGAAGCTAGGAACATTTAGCTGCTGCTTTCTAGCGTAAGTATCTCATGTTTTCACATTATTGCCCCCACTGGAGATCAAATTTAAGAGGTTCCTGCTCTCCCCTTACCCTTCTGGAGCTTTATTGTCCCAGCACTATTGATCAGTTGTAGATACTGATGCTTTAAGCCCAACCTAAAGGAAAACCTACAGGATGTTCACTGCATATAATTTTACCACCAGATACTAATATAAGACTTACAGAAAAGTTACAAGCTGGGTTTTTACTGCAGAGGAAAAGCCACAATTGAGGCATCGTCCACTTCCTGCCTGCATTCCCAGTTCATGCATCTGAAATTTGGGACTTCCTCAATGTTATTTTTGTGAAGTGAAGCAGCTCTCCTTTATAAAGTGTTGTCGGCCCCTTGCACGAATAGATTGTTCCCCTCCTCTGTTCCTCAGAAAGAAGCATGAAGGGGACAGGCAGCAGAAGACTGTCTAAGAGGCAGATGGCAAATGCATCTTCCCAGGAGAAGAAAATTACCACCCCTTTCAGGTATATCACACCTCTCCTTTTCAGAAAATTCCCAAGATAGTGGGAGCAATACAGGCCGGCCAATGAAAAGCCAGAGCGTGACTTGGAAGCCTGAACTGCTGCAGGTCTCACCACAATGCTCTTCCTCTACTCGGGAGCCTGAAAAAATGGGAACCACTTCTCCATTTAGAGTGGCCTAGGTATCCGATGGGCTAGCAGGTGTTAGGAAAGACTCAAATCCCAGGGATCTGTTGTGTGTTGGGCTCAACTTCCTTGAAGCTTTGCTGACAGCCCGACTGCCAACTTGAAGGGCACCCAAAGTGGAGAACAGCAGCCTGAAAAATTGGGGGCATTTTGTATTGCCAAAAAGTTCCTAAATACAATTCCCAACCTTGTCCTTAGAAGGAACACGCACTGCTCAAGCTCTTAAAAATTAAGACTGGGGTGATTTATTTATCTTGTTAAGAACTCTGATACAAAGCACAGTAAAAGGCCACAGACCAGTAAATAAAATGTGGCTTCTGGCCACTTTATAAATGCTGCTACAGTACTACAGTAAAACAGACTCACTCTCACACCAGTTCAACCAAGTAGTTCGACTGGCAAATAAAAGTTCCATTCACTTATCAGTTTAAAAATTTTAATAAAGCTTTAAGTGTTTGCTGGTTTAAATGCTACCAATTTCCAAAATGGATTCACGATTAAGTTAAGTAAGATTTAAAGGAAGTTAATAGGTTTGGAAGGCAAGACTGTTCCTAAGCCAGAGGAAACACTTCTGACCGTAAAAGATTGCAGGAGTAGCAGACTCTATTATAGGCCTCAAATCACTGAAATTTATACAGGTTATTAGCATTATCTGTAAATATACAATATAAACAATTGTACATATATGGCATATAGCTTTGTTCAAAACAGTAGAGAACTCTTTAGCTTAAGACATCTTCGCCTACCAAAACAAAAAGGCACATCTGAACAAGATGCATGCTAAGTACTGGGGAACCTTTCCAATAATTCAAGACAGGTAGTCAGTCCTTGTTCAGCCTTTCTCAAAAGAATCAAGACCAGCTGAGTATTTTTGGTGTTTAGATTTCAACCTGGTTTTTTTTGTCTTCAGCAGCAAATCAACGGCAATTAAGACATGGCATTAAAATATTCGAGGACAGTAGCTGTCACTCACGAACCTCCAAGCTTACACAAAGTTAGAAGGCAAGTGGCTGGAGGTTTAAAATCAGTAACACTGCGTGTCCTCATATTGTATCATCATCCCACTGCTCTTTTTTTTAATTTAGAACAAACAAAAAAAAGGCCACTAGTGCTCAAATTTGAAGAAATTCCACAGACGCACCTTTTTTTTTGGCTCAGTGCAATTAAATGATGTCAGTTTCAATTCATTTAGTGTACTTTACAGTGCAAAAGATCTATTTTTTATACTGGCATGACTGTCGGCACTGAGGATGTGAAATAAGGCAATGCTGCTGATCACCTGAGGGTAATGCTGTTGAACAGATGCAGGCTAGAACATGTGTAGTCTTATTTTTCCAATTTAAACCTTTTTTTTTTTTGATCAGCAGCACTTTAAGAGCATAATTTGTGAAAGTACTAAAATACACTGCCTTTTTTGAATAAATAAAAAGGAACTTTACAAATACTATTCCAGTGTCAATGACTGCTGTGTCTAAGGTCATTGAGGAGTTTCTGCATTTTCCAGCAAAGACAGTCTGTGCAAAGGAGGGTGGGAGAGCTCCCTTTTGTAAGTCTTTGGTGGCAGTTTTGGTAACTGAGGGCTTGAATTGTGCCGGGGTGGGACGGGGGGCACAGGTGGGTGAACCAGGTTGTTGTGACTCGCGCTGATCACGCAGCAGCGGCGCAGGACCCTGGGAGAGGGTGTGCTGGGAGGAGTGCCGGGAGAGCTGGGGCCTGTGCTTGCCTCCCTGAGCCAGTCGGGATCTCTGGGTAAGCGTCCCACTGGCGGCAGCTGGAGGTTGAGAGGGCAGTTGATGAAGTGTTCAGGAGGCCGGAGTGGTACCGGTGGTGGAGTATCAGGAAGAGGGTCCCGTGGGGGTGGAGGAGGAGGACTGTGCAGTGGCTGGTCAAAGGGGTTAGTGTAAGCAGGAGCACGAGGCTGTATCTTTGGAGGTGGTGGCTGCCGAGGTGGAATCGCTGGAGGATCGTCATCCGACTTTAAACTTCCCTACAGCATTGCAAAGAAGAAATGCAGATGTTTAGATAAGGAGCAGATCCTCTGACAGACGCAGAATTCTCCTGACGTCTGCTATGGGTGCTCTCAGAAACATGACACTGGCATAGCTGTACCTTTGGGCTGGATACAACCTAAAGGAGCTAGTAGAGTTTGGACTCTAGGGATCTGAAACTTTTAAAAAGACAACTGCATTTGGATGTCTTTTAGACTACTGAGTCCTGTTTGGCTAGATGGTTGGACTCGATCATAGATTCATAGAATGGTTTGGGTTGGAAGGGATCTTCAAGACCATCTTAAAGATCTCAAAGTCCTGCCATCGGCAGGAATAACTTCCACTAGACCAGGCTGCTCAACACCCATCCAAACCTGGCCTTGAACGCTTCCAGGGATGGGGCAGCCACATCCTCTCTGGGTACTTAAGGTCTTATGAACGTAAAGGTTTTTTCCAACCTAAATGATTCTGTGATTCTAGATGTCCCCTGATTTATTCACAAAGTTACTCAATATAGGACAGAAATACCTTCGCATTAGAAGCATCCTGATCCAGCTTTTTTCGTGGAGGAAGTGGAGGAGGGTTTTGAGGCT
Organism: Amazona ochrocephala; assembly: GCA_039720435.1. Classification (NCBI taxonomy): domain Eukaryota; kingdom Metazoa; phylum Chordata; class Aves; order Psittaciformes; family Psittacidae; genus Amazona; species Amazona ochrocephala. The sequence continues at coordinate 61,492,523 of CM077882.1, forward strand.
CATCACTTAGTTTAGGAAAGCTACCCCATGAGCTGAAGAAAGTCTCTGGAGAGAGAAAAGCAGATATTTTACTGCTTGTGCAATATCCTAGGAACATACGCTACAATACTGAGCCAAACTAGAGGCAACTGAAATAAGCTGATCTTTGTGCTCAACAGCAACATGAACCATTAACTTCAGCTGGATGAAATTTCCCTTAATTTCGTTCATCAGATATGCACCTCACAAAGTGGTCTCCTATTTCCAGTATCAAAGATATACATCGACATTTAGCAGGCAACACTAAAGGTCAGAAAAATAAAGTAAACTGAGTGAGCACTCGAATAACTTTCTCTGTAATCCTCCCTATATTGCGGAATCTACCCTGTTCACCACCATGCCCGCAGTTAGCCCACAGGCCACTTTGGAGTGGAAGGTTTGTTCTCTTTGCCATATGGATACATGTTCAAATTCGGAAATTTAAAGGCTTCATTAACAGGCCTGCAACACTTCTAAAGCAGGAGAATTACACACTGAACCGAGCAGATGGTATTAACTCTTACAGCCTTTTAGGACATTTTTAGTCCTTCCTTTTTACAGAGGGGGAAAAAAACATCCTCAAAGTTAAGCAACAACACAACCTCCCAGCCTGTATTTGTGACTTGTCACACCTTCGCTTTTCTCTCTGAAGTGCACAGAGCTCTGTATCAACACACTGGGCACCTGTGCTCTCCAGTTTGAAATTCTAATCATATTCTGAAAAAGCCTATGTGCCCATGTAATAAGGGAGTAAAACGAGAAGCTGAAACCAGATGAATACAGGATATCCCTCGCTGCTGTGGTTGGTACAAGAAGTACCTCATCTTTCCCAGCAAGCTTTTCCAGCACAGTTATTTTCACTGAGTGGCAATACGAAATTATTGTGTTGCTTCATTTGTAGCATTAGTGAAAAAAAAACCCAAAAATAAAAATTGAGGGCATTCAAAATAGAAGCAAAATCATGCTAGAGCCTGGGGAAAAAATAAAATTAACCCAGATGGTTTTTAGACTTTACATCTTTATTGGACATTTGATCTAAAACCTGTATAAATAAGTCCTCAGATGCCTAATGAATACGGCCCACATTTTCATCCCAGATTTCAGATTTTAATTCCCATTCAGTTATCCTGAAACCAGGAAAAGCAGAGTGAAATGAAACATTTAATAGAATTATGGTACTCACTTGACTGTGGCAAACTGATGGGAGCAAAGATGCTGTTGTTTCCTGTTAAAGGAAAAATCAATTAAAGACTTTCCATACAGAAGAGCTGCACTACACCACATAATGTATGCTTTCAAGACTAAGGAGCTGCTCACAGCTACAAGCAAAGCTTGAGAGTGTATTGGTGGATCTGATCTAATAGAAATTCTTAAATCAAGACTGCATTTTGAAGGGAGTGCCCTGACCATCCCCACTCCTGGCACTTCAGTTCACATCTCAAAACACACAGACTGGATTCCCTTCAAAGGAAATTAAATCAGAATCACTAGCATGTGATCAGCCCACAGGACCACTCCTGAAACACGCACAGGTGTGGATGCCTGCTCCTCAGCACCTTCTCTTGCCATGGATGTGCCATACGTGGTAAAGCAGTAAACCAGTATTCAAAACACTGACACAGGAACTTCACAGTCCACAACTAAGTTTGTCAACTTTTTTTTGTAAAAGGCTGGCATATATACCAATACATTTTGGAAGCCTGAGGGACAGTCACAACAATTATTAAAACATATTGCACATTTACCGTAAGAACTGTTGAGGTCAATGTCTAAAAACACACTGAACTCTGAAGAAGCAGACACTGGTGGCGTAGACGGTGTGTTCGGTGAAGTTGGTGCCGACACTGTTGATTCATGCTCTGCCTCAGTAATTCTACTGAAACTTATCTTACTTGGTTCCTTTTCAAGTGGCAGTGGATGACTTCTCAAGGTGCCAGAGGTGGAGCTGTGTCTGCCAGCGTTGGGCCTTATCCCAGGAGACTTCAGGGGGTAGGTTGTTTTTCTAGGCTGGAGATAGTAAAGCTGGTTAGTACTGCTAACATTTCAGATAGCAAAACTGCCAAGCCTTCATGAGATATTTTAAAAAGTGCTTCTCAAATACACCTTAAAAAGTAGTACAGCCTTTCTACAACTGACTTGGGATACAGCCTGTTAACTGTAGAGCAGGAGTTTACTGAAAAGTTACGGATGCAGCTCAATAGATCTTTTTTTCCAGTTTAATGATTTTCTTTGCATTTTTTCCACAGCTATGCAGAGTCACATTTCAGATGCACGCTGACTGGGACAGAACACAGGGAACAGCAACTCACAACCTTGGGGGGGCACAGAGTAATGTCAAGTGCTTGTACCTCGGAAGGACACCCTGGCCCTACATGTATTCAGGATCGAGGACACACTCAGATGCCTGTTGACCTCATCCTCTGGGTTAGTTAGGACAAAATTCTTACATACACACGTCACTGGTGTGAGTGAAACAAGAGTCATTAGACTCAGGTGTAACACGGCACAGATCAAAACTGATTCTTTCAAGATGAACTACGTTCCCATCTTATGGTGGTATGCAATGACTCCACCACATCACAGTATCCAGAACTGGACTTTCCTGAAATTCCAATAAGAATGTGTGGTTTGGAAATCATGAACTACAAAGAATTCATGCCCAGCTGCCCAAGACTGGCAGCGTGGATATCTATTTCTGGAAAATATTTTAGAGATATTACTGTAAGCAGCATTTTTGCAACAGTAATTTCTGTCACATTTATCATCTTACTCATTCCTCCAACAGGAGATTGCTAAAATGATTTATAGCTTTCCCAAACCCAGAGATGTCTGTAGCTACTCTGCAGTACAACTACAGTGTATAAAAGACAAGTGTTGTAGAGAATGATCTTTCTGCTTAATAAAGAACCCTGAGCGCCAGTAGCTGTTTTTTTTAAAACCAAAACTGCTACTCCCTTGAACGGAACTGTTTTGTTCAGCAAGAAGGTTGCACCTTGTCAATTCAATTTTTGCAACAACGTAAAGTATTTAGACAAAAAGAAAGGAAATTAACTTCTACTTCAAGAAAATACATTCATGATGCATAAAAAAGTATTTCAGTTAGTATCAACATTTTGTAAGACTTCTTGATGCTGTGAAATAAGAAATGCTACCACACACTCTATCAGATAACTATATGGTTGGAAACACAAATTTATATGGCAGTATTTCAGACTGCAGAAAAAAAAATAATCTGAAACAAGAGTATTTTTAAATCAAGTTTTGCTGGAAAATCATCTCATGATAGAGAATTCTAAAGGAAACATCTATGGCTTATTGATAGGTATTCTTTTTCATAGTGGCTAGTGAATTTTAACTAATTTGCAGACAAGACTTACAAATCTAGGTGGTTGTTTGCAGTTTCGAGGTTCAATTTCTAATGACTTGTTGAACAGATAATCTGTAAACTCTTTTTCTGGTATCTTCCCCATAGGGTTGAGGTTTTCAAAGAATTTCTAAATGAAAAAAGCATCAATAATATTTTAAAAATAAACATATATACAGAATTTTAATGACGTGTTCGCAATTCAGAGATTAAAATTCTAGTTTTGCATTATTATGAAGCTTATTTCCAGAAAAAACAGAGCAAAACATTCCCTCAAATAAATACAAAACAATCCAATGCAAGAAACAGTCAGATTCCCAGTAGGTTTTCTGACATGAAAGAATGACTTTGTGCCAAATAACTAGGCATGGTAAATGAAATCTTCTGTAAATTGTTTGCTAATGTTCTTGACTAGTGAATTGTACAGAACACAGCAGTGCTAAGGGCTGTGCAACACATCCTGTGTGCTTGCCTTAGCATCACAGATCTGGGAAGGAGCTGAGTATGATGATACAGTAGAGGAAGCAAAGGTTCTGCTATCACCATTTCTTAGAGGTGCTTTGGACATGATCAATTCACTATGAAGAACAGCAGGGGACAGAGAACAAAAGCAGGAAGGTCAGAGGCAGGGACAGAGTATGGCACTGGGGTACAAGGACTGGATGGAAAGCATGGCTAGGATGGGCCTGGCACTGAGGGCAGGACATGGGACAGGACAAAGCTCCCTGAATGCCTGACCACCCTGCACTAGCTGTACTAGCTGCAGTGGGAGTCTGTGCGTGGTGAACTACAGCATTTCCATTTGTTCTTTTTGCAGCACAAACACTGCCATCCGTTGAACTTAGAGTACTTCTTGGCTTATAAATACTGTAAACCTAAAATCTTCCCAGACATATCCGCAGCAATTAAACACAATGCAAATAGCATTTTAAACAGCAGTATTACTGCCCATTTAATTCTTCACATAACAAACCTCTTTCTTGCTTCCTGCCTGCTGCTGCTCACTAGTGAGATCGAGAGCTCTTCGCGCAGCTTTTTGGAAAGGTTACAATTAGCTGTGCACTCAGGAAGTATGGCTGGCACTCAAAGCTATTTCTTTTCAATCATTAGTACCCCCACATAAAAAATCCTGTTGTTACCTGGCTCACCGTTTCTGCATCTTCCTCTAAATTCCTTTATATTGTCTGGGATTCACTAGTCTTTGTCTTGGGTAAGTAATGACTCAAGCATCCTCTCATTTCTGAGGATAATGCTAACAGTGGCACCTCCACATTTGCTCAGCTTTTGCCACACTGCATGACCATTCATATTTGTGCTTAACTAGTGTGTAGCAACTGCTAGCAGGGTCAGGAGACTTTGGTCAGAGGTATCATTACAGAATGTCTGTCTGAAGGACTGAACACACCAGGCACGTACAGAGAGTTTTGGGTTAAAGGCAACCAATTTTTCTTCAAAATGTTCTGCTGTTTAGTCAGTATGACTTATTCATTCTGTTCTGTTGCTAAGAAGTCTCTGATACTACACTGCAGAACAATAAGGGGATGAAGAAGACCCAGAATGATGGAATCCAAGTAAGCAAATCCGCACTTCTGGCTAGCCCTTTGTGGTGGTACTTTTTGTCAACCCAGCCTCTGTTCCCCCATCTTCTGATGGTCACCACTCATGCAAGATTAGGTCTAGAAGTAGAAGATTGTGAAGACAGGCCAGAAGAAGCTGTGGCTACCCCAAGTGTTCAAGGCCAGGTTGGACGGGGCTTGGAGCAACCCGGTCTAGTGGAAGGTGTCTCTGCCCATGACAGGGAGTTGGAACTACTAAGGTCCCTTCTGACCCAAACCTATCTGTGATTCTGTGATTATCTGCCAATTTTTTTTCTCACATTCTTTTCCCTCTCGTATCCCCAAACGGATATTTAATGTTTGCTTACTCGAATTTCTGGCTCTATCCGTAAACAGTAAGGCTGGTTTTGATACTGCTGAATTTCTCCTGTAATTTCAGCCACTTTTCTCCTCTTACTGAAGTTAATTAATTCTTTCCCTTGTCTTTTAAGGAGGTCAGGATTCCCTTCTTCTGTCTTCAAAATATTTGTTAGGTATATTCCTGATAAAGAGAGAAGTATTTGTGAAATTTAATTTTCATTCCAAGACCTGATTTCATTCTTCTAATGAATAATAAGGAAGTCTGAACATAGGCAGACCATTCCCTTTAACGCTTCAACAGTTTATTAGCTGGCAAGAATGAATCAAGTCTGCATTTTACATGGGAACAATATTTTGAAATAAGGTGTTTTATCTCCCTCACGTAACATCCAGAGTTTAGAAAAAAACATCTTCAGGTCATTGCCACAAACAGATCACAAGTGTGGAGGCAGTGTTAAACAAAATAAGGGAATATTCATACCAATATAATACCAGTAATCCATATACTGAACTAGAAACAGATATTACATAAAAGACATTGCCTCTTTTACCTGATCTAGTGGAAGGTGTTCCTACCCATGGCAGGGAGATTGGAAATAGGAGATCTTTAAGGTCCCTTCCAACCCACAGGACATTCCCTCCATAGACATTCTATGAAGTCTAAAAACATTACAAACCTTGGAAGCCAAAAGTCACACGTATTACAGACTTCTCAGAGCTAACACAACCCTGAAGACTTCAAGCAATATTAACACATCTGCATCAAACTCAACTTAAGCCTGACAATGCACACAGTATTAGCCTGCCCTGGCGTTACTTACCAAAGAAAGGCACACAGGGCGGGTTGATTGACTTGAGCTTAGCTAGATACTTCTTGAAGTGATCTTGACTTAATTCTACTGCTTCATCCAAAACTTTTTTTTTTCTTTCCTGTAGCGCCTAAGTTGTCAAAGACAAAAACCCAGGGATGCAATAGCATCGTCAGCAAAACCAAGGCAATTCCCTCACAGCAAATCATAGGAACTCAAATTCATATTTGAATCATGAGGCTGCTGTAAACAGACTATTATTTTGTCTATCAACTTAGAAGCATAATCTTGGTCTTTATTAAAAATTAGACATTTAATTTTGACTTTAACTGAAAGGCCTCATATGCCTTTCAGAGACATACAAAACTCAAAACTTTTTACTCATGTTTCTTTTTCTGTTTTAGCCAAGGGAGGCTTTGCCAAATCCTAGGTGTTTCTTTTCCTTGGCAACTGAAGAACAGAATTACTACTTGTGTTGTAGCCTCTCTTTCTACTGTCCATTTAAACCGTTGCAGCAGCTACTTGTTTCTGCTTCTCATGTCTGAATTTTCTGAGACACTCTCATCCAAGAGAAGTTCTTTTGATCAACTGAAATCTGATTTTTAGCTATCCCCTCCTCATGCCCTTCCACTCCCCCACTTCTTGCATAGGCAGGAAAGCTCTTTAAAGTCATTCAATCCAAGGTTCTCAGCCTTAGGATCCTCCTCTTTCATACCCGTAAAATGCTGGATTGAAGTAAGAGGTTAATTTCAGACAGATTAACAAACAGCAATCAAGCAGCTGCGGCATCTCCCCTTCTTGGGCTGAATACATGTGAGAAAACATCTGCTGAAAAGCTCCACTTCCCATTACAAACCCTCTGAGACACCCAGCTCATCGTATGTTTTTGAATCTATAACTTCGAACATTTCACACTTCTCTTCCATGAAGGTGAGTGGGATATGCATACTACAGATTTCACTTCAGAAATGTGTGTTACACTTCTGGAGTCCGAGTAAGTTTTTTCCCAAGAGCAGTGCCCAAAACTTACCTCAAATGTGTGGTCTAGTCTGTACACTGACACAGAGTTCACTGCACTGACGATCTCCAAAACACCATTGAAATTATTCAGATCTTGAAAAACCTGCAGGATTTCTATAATCCTACTCAGAACAGCCACTCGCTCTTCAAAATTCTCAGTTTCCACTATGCACCTAATCAAAAGATGTAATTTGAGAAACACTGATAAATAAAACCTGACATTTTGCTAAATCAAAATTTTCCAAGCAGACACTGTACAGTACATCCAATATGCACAGCTGGCTCTCTTTCAAGAATCTCAAGTACAGATTTATGTAATCACGTCTTACATATGTTCAAGTTGGAAAGCCAAGAAAGGTTTTGGCATATCCTGTAAAATTAATAAAGCAAATCCTAAGCAAGGTCCAGGGGAAGTAGGGTGACTCTCATGCCACTGTATCTACAGCATCATTTTAGACCTGCTAGGTTAGTTGTACACTTAGAAGCTGCTACACCCTTCTGACTGCAGCACTGGCCATGTCCTCAGAAGTACTTAATCATAAAATCATAGAATGGTTTGAGTTGGAAGTGACTTAAAAGATCATTCAGTTCCAACCCCCTGCCATGGGCAGGGACACCTTCCATAGACCAGGCTGCTCCAAGCCCCATCCCAGCCTGGCCTTGAACACTGCCAGGAATGGGGCAGCCACAGCTTCTCTGGGCAGCCTGTTCCAGTGCCTCACCACCCTCACAGGGAAAAACTTCTCCCTTATATCCTCTGGGATAACATATTTAAGAAGGGGAAAAAGTTACTGTGCAGGAGCAATTGCAATCAGAGAGGAGTGAATATGTGAGGGCAACAGCCCTGCATATCCCAAGGTTAATGAGGAAGGGGGATAGGAGGTGCTTCAGGCGCTGGAGCAGAGATTCCCCTGCAGCCCATGATGAAGACCATGGTGAGGCAGCCTGTTCTCCTGCAGCCCATATAGGTCTACGGTGGAGCAGATCTCCACCTGCAGCCCATGGAGGACCCCACACTGGAGCACGGGGATGCCCAAAGGAGGCTGTGAACCCATGGGAAGCCATGCTGGAGCAAGGTCCTGGCAAGACGTGTGGTCCCGCAGGGAACCCACGCTGGAGCAGCCTGTTCCTGAAGGACTGCACCCCGTGTTAGGTACCCATGCTGGAGCAGTTTATCAAGAACTGCAGCCCATGGAAGGATTCACACTGGATAAGTTCATGGAAGACTGTCTTCTGAGGGAGGGACCTCATTCTGGAGCCAGGAAAGAGTGTGAGGAGTCCTCCCTCAAAGATGAAGGAGCAGCACAAACAACATGTGATGAACTGACCGCTACCCCCATCCCCCATCCCACCACTGATGGGGAGGAGGGTAGAGAAATTGGGAGCAAAGCTGAACCTGAAGGAAGAGGGTGGGGAATTGGTAACTGGCGAGTGATCTCTCTCTGTCTTTATCTTGACCCATGAGCTTTTTGTGGTATTTTCTCTCCTCCATCCTGCTGAGGAGGGGAGTGATAGAGCGGTTTTGGTGGGCACCTGGCATCTAACCAGGGTCAACCCACCAAAATCGAAAAAACCCTTCCAGTCTCAGGAAGAAGGACCACGTGATTGGCATTGGCAATGAACTCTTAAACAGAAATGTGAAATTTCTGTAACACTCAGCAGCTCTCTCAAGATTCAAGGCTACAGAATCCAAGTAACAGAAAAATGCTTCTCTCCAAATTCCAGTGAAGTCAATGCCACTACCACCACCTGCACTTACTTCTCAAACCAAAGAGTAAGATTTGTAGTATGACGAATCATTTTCAACAGATTTGGGGAGTTAATTTCCTTATCTTCTTTAGTCCACACGCTACCAACGAGTTCAGAAGGCTGTACTGCCCTGATAACGACACAACAAGATGCAGAAGAATGCTCAATACAAATAATAATTGTATGTTCTGTGTTTGCATTAAAAGATTATTTCTTCCCTTAGCCATGAATTGATATTTCACAAATACAATCCAGTCTAATCTACTGCAAAACAGTTATGCAAAATAACTTTTTGCCGAGTATTTGAGTTTAGAAGGAAACACATTTTTATCTTGATTGAAATTGGCATTTTTGAATGAGTATTTTCAGATAAGACAATTACAAAGGAGTACGTTTAATTTCCTGCAAGTGTACTACAGCAACTTAAGCATTGTTACAGTTTTAAAATAGGAAGCTGAAGTACTTCGGCCAACCTGCTGGAAAAGTGGCCTATTTCAATAGAAAACCTGCTGTCTGAAGCACGAAACGATGACTCACCTTCAAGTTTTCTAAGACCTTAAAAAATTTCTACCTAGCAAAACCTAGGTCTCACATCAAGGCCAGCTCTGTTTATCACAGGTAACAACAGAGCTAGGAAAGAGCGGATACATATGGTACCAGACCAAAAAACCTCTTCAGAATTAGAGGAACTTGATGTCCCAGTGCTGTGGTTAATGCATGTAACACCTGGGCCTTTGCTATGCAGCTACAAAGGACAGGAGCAGAGATAACTGTGTTCTGTTTTTATGATGTAACAAGCATTTCTTATTAATGTAGCACTGAATTTGCTTTTAACAAGGAGAAAATATAAGTATTATCTACTCATAATACTTTAATGTCCTTCCTATACTTATTTATGTTGTCAGAAGTCTGATATGGAGATAAAAATCCCTTTTTTTTCCTTGCATTTTTTGATATTGAACAGATGGCAAGAGAACATTGCTCCATAAACTCTGCAGTCAAGGGGACGTACTTTTGAGTGACTGTATGAATTGGAACTCTTTCTTGCTCAAACAATCTAAAAAAAGACACCTTAGCTCAATCTGTACCTATAGAGGTCGGATTCAAGAAGTGTCAGCTGTCGAGCAATCTCTATAGGATGCAGAGTCATGAGGTCCAGCGTTTCACTGTGCCCAACACGCCAAATGTGCCACTCGACGGGGGGAGGAGGGCTCTCAAAGGTGATGTTGTGACTAATTCCATTTGCTTGAGCTTTCTTTCTCTTGATGATTTTAGCAATTGATTCCACCCACTTCTTCATGGATTTTCCTGCAAAACAGAAACCACAACTTTTTTAGTACAACCTTCAAAGACACCAGAAAATTTAGTGAAATCAACCCCCTAAAAACTTTTATGTGCACTCAGCACTCTGCATTTCTGCAAGCAGATTAATTACGTTTGTAGTTCTGTAGTTCCCTATTTTCTTCCTGCACGCGTTCTTGCATCTGCATTAGTTGGCAAATATGTGAACAAATTTTTGGGTGCTCACTTGTGTTTAACCACATCTACTGGCAGTTTTGGTGTGGAAAAAAGTGACCCTATACCCACTATATTTTACTTTTTCCCCTCAGCTGCAACCATGTCCACTTTGACTGCTAGCTTCACCTACTTAGAGGAGAACTACTAAAAAAGTAAACAAGCTTCGAGTGAGAACTTTGCAACATGCTGTCCTAGTGCACTGCAGAACAAAAAGACTGGAGAAATACACATTTACAATACCGGTCCAACATTTACAGTAGACAAAATAGTGGACAAGAGAGGAAGCAACTGAAGCAGTTCAAGACAAATACCTTTTCAGAGACTAACCAAAACTGAATTATTCCTCTGGTCAGCAATGGTTAGCACAGAGACCTCTGCAGAAGATAAACTACTGTTCTTTGTCTCAGAATTATAGCGACCAGTGTATGGTCTGGCGATCTGAAAAGTAAAGTCTAGCTTTGCCAGGGCAATGATTAAAAGTGACATGCTAACACTGTTGCCCTCCACACAGGCTGAAAAAAAAGAACTGCTAGTTTGTAAGCGGTTGCTCCAGAGGAAGTGACACCAAACAGATCAAGTATCATCTCCTAAAAGGACAATGATTTTCAGCTGGAAGTTTCAATAAATTTAAATGTAAATTTATGGTTTCAATACATTTACATTAATTTATTTTTTTTTTTTTTTTTTTTTTTTTAATTTAAAACCACACCAAGTGCAAGGTCCTACACCTGGGTCGGAGCAATCCCAGGCACAGCTACAGGTTGGGCAGAGAAGAGATTCAGAGCAGCCCTGCGGAGAAGGACTTGGGGGTGTTGGTCGATGAAAAATGAACATGAGCCGGCAGTGTGCACTTGCAGCCCAGAAAGCCAACCGTATCCTGGGCTGCATCACAAGGAGCGTGACCAGCAGGTCAAGGGAGGTGATCCTGCCCCTCTACTCTGCTCCTGTTGAGAACTCACTTGGAGTATTGTGTACAGTTCTGGTGTCCTCAACATAAAAAGGACACGGAACTGTTGGAACAAGTCCAGAGGAGGGCCACGAGGATGATCAGGGGACTGGAGCACCTCCCGTATGAAGATAGGATGAGAAAGTTGGGGCTGTTCAGCATGGAGAAGAGAAGGCTGCGTGGAGACCTCATAGCAACCTTCCAATATCTGAAGGGGGGCTATAAGGATGCTGGGGAGGGACTCTTCATTAGGGACTGCACTGATAGGACAAAGGGTAATGGGCTCAAACTTAAACAGTGAAGTTTAGACTGGATATGAGGAGGAAGTTCTTTACTGTAAGGGTGGTGAGGCCCTGGAATGGGTTGCCCAGGGAAGTTGTGAATGCTTCATCCCTGGTGGTGTTCAAGGCCAGGTTCGACATAGCCTTGGGTGGCATGGTTTAGTGGGAGGTGTCCCTGCCCATGGCAGGGGGGGTTGGAACTAGATGACCTTAAGGTCCTTTCCAGCCCTAACTATTCTATGATTCTACGATTCTAAATGGGAGAACAAGCTGGAAAAACACCCTAGTCTCAGTAACCAACAGGGAAGGAATTCTTTACAAACACAAGACAGGGAGGAGGGAGGTGACAGTCTGAATTACAGTCAGACAAGGATGAACATTATTGTCCAGAAGTAAATATAATGCTTGAAGTAATTTTTGGTAGCTGTTTAGGCTCCAGGCAAAAGCTTGCTTATGTAAAGGAGAGTCTCATAAACAGCTCAATTAAAACCATTACAATTATTCATGTGTAAAGATATTCTCATGCCTAAAAGCTGTCAGGATTAGACCAGCAGATTGTACCGAAATGCGGAAGAACAATGGGATCACCAATTACCATACCTCTTACACTGGAAATGAACGTCTCCAATCTCTCTAGTAGCTCCAGATCTCTTTCAAAATCATAAAAATGGTGCTCTACCCAGTGACGAAAAACATTCAATATTCTGAGGAAGGAGAGAGAGAAAAAAACCAATTATGTTTGTTTTTAAGGACTTCTAAGGCTCATCCCATATAAACACCAAATGAAACACAATTCTACAAAAGCTAAGTTACAGACTCATGTATTTGATGACTATCAAAATACATACGGACAAAGGGGCGGAACAAAGACTAACCATGGCATTAATGATCACAGATGTCCCCATGTAATTAAAACCTCATTTTCTAGTCTTAGCATATACTTATGCTATATATACATAATATTTATATATATATAGTTTGGTGGGTTTTTCTAAATCTTATGTAAAGAATGCTAGTGTTGAGGTGGTTTCAGAAGAGGAAAAACATACCAAATCAGATAAAACTGCTATTCTAATATAATTTACACTTTTTTTTTAAGCTAAAAAAAGCTAACTAGGTTTTCCCATTTGATAAGAAACAATTTGTATTTGTTTCTTTCCTATACACAAATTTCAGCTTAGAAGTTGTTGCAAGTATACTGATCCAGTTTTACAACTTTTAATTACACAAATGGCCATGCTAGATTCAGTACTTCCTTTAAAAATAACACTAAACTTTCTCTTGATTTTTCTCTGTTTTCTTAACAGATCACTAATATACAAGCCTGTAAATGTGAACTTCAACTGCTTTTCTGCCTTCTTTACTTAGGATGTAGCAGAATAAAAACCTGTTTTGGTTCTTCTTTAGGTAAACAAGTTGAGCTTGTACCTCAAAACTTTGACAGATCGGAGTGCATCATGTCACTTTACCTGAAGAGTGAGCAAAAATCTCCAACATCAGCTAGTACAACAGATCTTCCCTGTGCCAGTTCAACAGGTGGGACAGAGTGACGGGATTAATGGAGAGCCCTCAGACTCAGCAGAGATGGTTACAGTGACATGTGGTTACTCCTGCCCCACTGCCTTAGCAGAAGTGGCTCAGCTGTAAGTCAAGTGTTGCTGAACTCCTCTAGTCTTTGCATCTTAGGATATTAAGGTAAACCTGGGATAACTGCGTATCAGACTATTACTTTTGGTGGCTCAGCCCTGTAGATCACAGACAACAATATCTGAGCAGGGCAGGGCAGAAAACTGATCTGTAATTGCTGCGAGCCAGAGCAGTAGAGAAGCTTCTTGTTTAGCTTTGTCAAATGAAGGCGCTCTATGTGGATACAGGGAGAAGTTAAATAGTTTTCCTCTTTCCAGTACGTAACTTAAAGAATAAGGTTTACCCCATGAAGAGAACAGCTACCCAAACAAATCATTTAGGCTGGAAACCAATGACAGCTTGTAACTGTCAAAGGTGTGACATTTTGAACCAGGTTTCCAGTAACAGTAATACAGAATCCTATCTAATCAGTCTTTGCCTTTGCGATACCATGGTAGGAGTCCTGCAGAAGCAAGAAAGATTGCCTGGTTCTGCTGACTGCATTTCCAGCTTAGCTCCTCCTCTTTTCATGAACACACATGTATTTAATCTAGTCAAAGACATTACTGTTTCCATACCTGTGCACTGCACAGCATGTCTATAGCATTTTCTACAGGATGAGGAGTAAGTGCTTGGGCGTGAAAGGAGGGAAGGATGAGTATCATGACGTTCTCCACCTTCTTCCCAAATCTCAGATCTCTCTGAAGTAGGGGTCAATGCCATTAATAACACTGGAATTTACAAAAAGCTGGGCATATCAACCTGCCAGCTCAAATTAACTTATTTTCAACACACTTATTTTCAACTGTAAGACAGTCAAGAGTTTCCAGCTAACACAAACACATAGTATTTCCTAAATTCAAATATTATCTGTAAGCCACAGAAGAGAGCGTGTAAAATAGCAGCTTTAAATCACAGGTCTCATCAAGCAGGCATTAGGGGACTCAGCTCACCAATCACAGCATGAATTAGACAGCAAAGAGGAGCTGTCATGACAAGAAGTACAAACCAGGAACCAAACCCAAAGAAACCTGGATACTCTGGAGCGTGGCACAGATTTCAAACAGCTCAAAGATAACAAACAAAGGCAAAAGTGCTAAACTGGTTTTGGAAATTAATAGCAAGAAACATGGCTAATTGCCATCTCAAACTTTTCTACAGGCTCCAGTTCATTGGTAACCATTTGTCCTACTGAGCTACGGCAGCCAGCAGTGCTGCACAAAGATCTGTAGCAGGCAGAGGGGCACTGTGAGGAGGCCCCCAAGCAACTTCAAGCCTATTTAGTAGATGAGGCTGTAAAATAGAGCAACAAAACCAATACGACAACTCTTGAGCCAGTTATGCCACAAAAGCCCATTCCACCTGAGTTCCTACGAAGAGGATCTATAGGCACTTAGGTGGATGGATACAGAAACAGTTACTGGATGGATACAGAAACAGTTACTGGAAAACAGCAAGCTGAAACCAGGAAAAGTACACACTGAGAGGCAGCATGTAAAGCTCTCCCTAGACTGATAACAGTGGAGACTAGTGGTCCTGCTGAACTCACAGGAGCTGCTGATAAACTGAGAACACTAAGGGCCGGATAAATCAGTACAAGGCCATGAGCACACACAAGTATCAAGGTTACACTGAGGTTGTATAACTTGGACCATATCCAAGAATGTGGTGACAGCTGCTATATATCAACAAAATCTACAGTATTAGTAGTTATTAATTATACATACTTATATATATATTTTTAAATACACATATATGTGTGTGTGTGCATATATGTGCGCACAGATATCACCTACCTTGAAGGTACTGACAAGTCAGTACAATCCTTCACATTGAGTAAACTGCTGTTGCTCCAAACAGGTAACTACAAATGACTGTGTGTGGTGATGGAATAACTGTGGGTACTGTGTGCATAGTTATCTGCCATTAGTAGTAACATCTTCATGTTATTAATAAAAACTGTTTAATGAATACAAGTTGCTCTAACAAATACTGGTCATGATCTGTGTCTCCTCCCAACCTGATCCCCTATTAGTGAAACAATTAGCTTCATTCATGCTAGAAACTCTTAATTGTTCTCCAAGTTAGATTGGTCAGCAAGACCTTGAAGATTCACTGCAGCCCACTGCACTGTGTGGTACAGACAAGAGTGTCCCTGTCTGTGTACAAATACATCAAACTGGGCTGGGAAAGGGAGTAAAATGTCAGCAGGACTGAAAAAAATGGAAATGGAGAAACTATCTTCATAGGGCCTGTTAACAGGGAACATTCAACATGCAGTCAGAAACACTTTCAGTTATACATCTCTCACCCACACCTGCTTTACATAGCAGCCATACAGCGTTCTTGTGGGTGGTAATCACAGCTGTGAGCGGCAGAGAACCAAAGTATAGTTACAACAACAACAGAAGTCAGTATGACTAATCAGTACATGATTTGGGATATTAGTCTGGTTGCAGACAGTGATAAGTCCCTACTTGACAGCACAGCAGTCTCTAAAAGAGATTACTGTCTCCAGGATCACCGTATAATCAGTGAACTAAAATCTGGTTTTAACAGAACAAATTTAAAAGCAAATAAACCTGAGTTGTACTGGCTGGACATATTCCTTGCGAAACCGCTTAAGGTCTGCGCTGATGGGCTGCTCCCCCTTCTCAATTGCCAGCCTGTCTGCTTCAGTAGGCTCAGGCTCTGGGATTTCAAACCTACAAATAAAAGCACCAAAAAACAGATGGCAACTGAGATAAAACACAAACCCTTTACGTAGGACATGAAGAGCAAGTGCATTTAAAAAAAAAGTAAAACAGTGTGGTGAAACGCAAGCAACTCATCTAATATCCAGCTTGCCTGGAATTCCCTCCTCCCCTAGCTATGTACTGCTAACACACCCAGCTCTCACCCCGATAATTCACTAGTTCCCTCGTCATCACAAGATGTCTAGACGAGGATATAAGGTTTTTAACTACCTGCTAGTTTGATTAAGTGAAGATTAGAAGAAAGCTTAAGAGGAGCTTTATCGCAGTGTATTAAAATGTTGTTTACATTGTGTCTGTGCCTTTCAAACAAACTGCTTAGACCATTTTTGTTCTTATTTGCATCAGGACTTAAGCATACTTGAATACACTCTCACAATCAAGTTAAGGAGTTCAAAACATTATCATCCCAGAGCTGAGGCACTCCAAGCACTCTAGCTAATACTTCACTCAGTTAACTCGTTTAGCAAACTGGGAAGAAAAGGCTTGCATTAAAAACTTGTGCTGCTGTATCCTAGTTTAAAAGTTGCTGTTTTACGAACTTCACTAAAACACGCACCACATGGCACTGAGAACCTGGGAAGAAAAGGAGCAGGTAAACACACAAACCCTTTTGATATCTTCAGAAAGGACGACTGATACTTACCTTTCAATCAGTAAACTCAGCAGCTCCTGGGGCTTGCAAAAGGAGCGGTACGTGGTAAGGAAAGTACGTACAAAATTAGGATCTGTAAAGATATGAGAAAATGATTGAGTGTTTTTTTTTATCTGATTGCAAATTATAAGGAATAAAATACACACACACTCAGAAAAAGTTTAAAGTGCAGAAAACTCACTAAGGCTGTAAGTTAAGCACTGTAAGTTCAAAAAAATCCCACCCTGAAATCATACTGCTGCTGAAATTTCCAGTTAGTTCTTTGATGTATTTCCCCTGTAAAAGTGTTCAACTGCACATACTATGTTCTCTCAAAAACTCTGTCTCAGTCTTGGCAGGTGGAATGACTTCCATTCCCTGAATATGCAGCTATACTACGGTTTTATGAAGACAAAAAACCATGGTAGGCTGCCTACTCTCGTGACATCAGAAATACCTACAGCACCACGACAAGACATGTGTCTTACCTGTTCTGACAAAATCTCCAGCAGCAGGGACTGCACACCCGCCCCAGACACACACTGCAGCACACAACTACCCTCCACAGCAACAAAAATATGACAAGCAGCAGAGGCCTTACAAAGCAAATACCTGCAGCAGTTCAAGACATTGCATCTCCATAAGCCACCACACCTCCCTCCTGCTGTTCTGCACCACTGTTTGCATGAGACATGCCTATCCCACACACTACCACGAGTTTTATTGGGCCCACTCTGCTATATTAGAAATAGTAAAGGGAAGACATTATTCCCTTAATCTCTTTCGATTCCACTCTCTTGTGAGTTTCTTTGACTGTAAATAAGGAACTCATTTTATATTGAGCCATGATGGGTCAACATTTGGTCCTAATCCTGACATTCCTGCAGCAGACCCCCTCAGAAGGGTAACAGCAGCAAGACATTGCTACTGTGTTCTGCTATTGTGTCATATGCAGCAGCTTCCAGAGCTTCCTGGGAGCACATGAATAACACTAGAGGATAACGAAGCCTAGACAAGTGCATGTGTATGTGCTTACTCAGAAGTATGGATTTTGGGCTGTTGGGAGTTTCTTTTTTCATGCTGTTCTGTAAATAGCCTTGAATCTGTCAGCATTGGGTGCAGGTAGCTTACACCAGCAGTCTTAAA
Organism: Amazona ochrocephala; assembly: GCA_039720435.1. Classification (NCBI taxonomy): domain Eukaryota; kingdom Metazoa; phylum Chordata; class Aves; order Psittaciformes; family Psittacidae; genus Amazona; species Amazona ochrocephala. The sequence goes on from CM077882.1 coordinate 61,510,303, forward strand.
CATGTGGGCAGTGAATTTCTTCCAATAAGCTTGCAAAAGATTAAGACATACACTGCTTTTATGAAGGCTTAAATTCCCTTGAGAGCTCTGCTCAACATCGTTAAGGGCTCCATATACAGGAACATACTTGCTAGCTAAAAGTACTCGTGCTCACTCAGTGATAATGCTGCTGAGTTTGCACCTTAGTCCTACACTGGCCTGTTCTGCTTCCATGTCACATCCACATTCACTCTTCAGTACTATATACAACACATTAAAAGTAAACCTTCCTCTTATCACTGAACAGACAAGACCTGAAATTCTCTTAAAATGAGAGCTGTTACTCTGCTCTCCAACCTGTGTAGGTTTCTTTATATTGTTTTTGAAATTAATTTATTTCTGTAAATGACACTCAATAAAACAGAAAATAAAAGCAATGTGCTGCTAACAGCAGCTCGTGATTTAAATTCAAGAGTTTAACTCTGTATCTGCTACCTCCCATGGTATCCTGGTATCAACTGGGGACTTCTTTGACATGACAGAGATCATTCTGCAAATGCAGAGCCTGTGTTCTAGAGTAAAGCCTGCTTCATACACATCTCAAACTAACACAAACCTACAACAAACAGAGTTAAAAAGAAATAAATCATATCTGGACCTAAATACAAACAAAAAGCACCACCAAGATCTGCTGAGAGTCCCTCCACATGCTATTAGTCATCAAAATGCCCTTGTGGAGGCTGAGGGAGAGGATTTTGTTATTCTTGGCTTCAAACACTGGAAAAAGCACACAGAAACCCAAGAGGCAATGCTTTCATTGAAGATTCCAAAGGGCAAAGTGGCAAGTACTTGCAGCATAAAAACTGAAGTTACGCTATCAAACTAGTATTTGAATACATCAGTTCATTCAGGAAAAGTGCTTCCAACAAAAAAAGGAAGTTTCCAAGCCACCAAAACCCCTCACACTGCAGAAATGGATTACTTGGGACTCTCAGACAACACAACTGCAGATTACTTGCATACCAACTAGGTGCATCAACACTGAGCTTCAAGGTGGGAAATGCTATTTTATTATGATTTTTTTAATATACAGCTCCACACTCTCTAGCCTTCAGTTTTACAAAAAGACTCACTTAAATACCAGGGAGTTCTGTAAAAAACACAAATTTCTTTTTACTATTTCAGTAGTTTTGCAAAAACTGCACACCACTTCCACTGGCATCCGTCAGCTTCACTGTGTTCCCTTTCAGTGAGTGCTTTCCACCTTAAATCTAAGATCCAGTATTTTCATCAATATTAGCACTTCACGTAACTACTTCAAGGTTTCATTTTTGTGGTTTTAAGACAGCATTTCACAAGGAAGTCTGAAAAATGCTAACTGTGATTTGCATCCTTTTCTACCAAGGGACTTCACAAAGCAGCAAGTTGAAGTCTGATAAATACAACCTCCAACCTTTTTCTTCCTCCAGAGGCACATAGCCTGTACCACCACCTCTGCTTTAGCCACGATGGTCTCAGGAAACACAACAGTGGTTCCTATTAGACCACCTGTACTTTCTTTAAGGAGTATAGGAGAAAGCAGAGGGGAAGGACTTGCATACCCTAAGTTTTCTTGCACCTTTGCTAGCAAAGCCGGTTGATTTAACAACAGATACTGGGGATTTTTCTCTGCAAATCTTGCTTGACATTTAACTATACACAGAAAAAAAATCCCCAAACTAACAAGAGATAAAAGGATTAATTTCATCACCCACACAAACATGACCTTTAAAAACATACATATAACAAATGTACAACAGGATACCTGCATACATATGGTACGTTAATCTTTCGATTAATTTCACCACCGTTCCTCCTTTGATGATAGGAATGCCATTCCTGCTTTGCAAGTTGTCCTCAAAAACAATGTTATCTTCAGAGTCCTCCACTACAAAACGATACACGTTTGGGCTGGGCAACCTCAGTGGCTGCTCATTTTCTTCTTGCAGTAACACCGAATCAAGCATCCTATCGAGAGTACTGCGATACTGGAGGGAAATCAGAGCAGCCATCCAGTTACTCTTCTCTTCAGCAGACTTGGCAGCAAACAGTATACTGTTTTCATCTTTAGACACCAGTTCAAAAGCATGTTTATATTCAGACGTGTCATCTTTGTCAATAATCTGTATTTTCCTCATGACAATTTTTTCCTTCAGTCTATACTCGGCATTGCTGTAACCAGGAAGCCGTGACTGACCGTGATTAGTTTTACAGCTGATCATTAAACCATCAAAGAGAAAGATGTGGCGTTCATGTTTGGCTCCTATTTTCGTCAAGCTACCTTCCATTATGAATTCGTTACAGCACTGCCCAATATCTTTGCCTTCCCAGCCATCAATATTTTTCTGGATTTCATTCATTTTCTTGATGGCCAAGTGCTTGCTTCTTATTTGTCGGTGATAGAAGCGACAGACTGGCTCCCTTGAATGAATTAAAAAAACAAGGTCACGATGGGCACATTCTACATTTGCCATCCCAAGAAACGACAATCTCAAGTTAATTAATTACGTCCTTACTTCTTTGCACTAAATATGCCCTAACCAAGTTTACTGTTCCAAGTAAGTCACATGCACTGTTTTGGCTAGGGAAGGGGTAAGATATTAATGTTATTCATAGAAGTGGACCATGAAGGTTTTGGGCTGCTACTCCATTTACAATGAAAACTGGCATAAAGACATCCCTCGAAAAGGGAATACATACACGTTATCTAACAAGAAAAAGATTACAATTCCTGCCACATCATTTATCTCCTTCTCTGCCACCCCTGGGAAACCAGAGTAGTTTTGTGGACTGTTACCCAGGTCGTCGTCTTGGGGAGTGTTTGCTGTAAATGCGCTCCATGCTGCACTGCAGATTCAGAAGAGCAGTAATGGCCTGTTTCAAGCACTCCCGATCCTCTTCATCTTCACTGCATTCCTGCAATTGCTGTGAGAGAATAAACATTCTTCTTTCAGATTTGTCTGATTTACAGAAGTCTGGAAGGCTGACAAACATTCTTACACAGTGTTATCTACAGTACTCATTGAAGTCAGTGACTTCAAGTCAGTAAGAAATTATTACAAAAAGCACACTCAAAGCTAGCTATACATGTAGTAAAAAACACGTGTCAGAAGAAGTCAGTAGATACTCAGTAGGAAAGAGCAGGTGGGAGTTTAGAAGGATAAACTTTTCCCCTTTTATCGAGAGCCAACACAAACTGTCAGATACTGTTTTTCCTGTTATCTTTTCAACCATGTCCTGTTGCACAACTGATTTTATAAAATAGTTTGGAAGTTTGAAACAGATGCGAATTAAATGCTGCTTTAAGCAACTATGTGTAGTATTCCTTCAACGAGTCAATCTCAGCATTTCACAGCAAATTTTAAAAGATGGAATGACCAAGACTCTCTCTTTGCTTCTTACCATTCTAAATTCTGCCATCTTCAGCAAACTCATGTATTTCAACAAGAAATGTCAATTTTGCATGGTGCAAACTAACATAGTAAAAAAAAGTCTGAAATTCAAGATTTGTGATTAATAACAAAATATAAAGACAGTGAGAATCTACATATTTCCTTTTTATAAAGACTAGATCAGTCACCACCACTAGGCAGAAACCTCCTGAATGAGGAAATTCAACAGGCTTTTTATATGCTTGGTAGCAATATGTTTTGAGTAAAGCCTATTCAGAGAATTCCTCTTTTTGGTTCCTTAAGGTCACCACTCCTAAAGTACTAGCAGTATAAATAAAGAAGATTTTTCTTTTTAATCCCTTTCATTCTCAAGATCTTACAAATCTTTTAGAAGAAAATTAAAGTAAATAGATCGTTGGGTAAAATCTAGTCAATATGCCACACAGTTTTGGCTAAAGTCTGTTTACCTACATACTTTTAAGAGAAATCTTACTTACAATCACTCAGCATGGCAGAAGCCTTCTTTTCCTTTCCCCACTATGTTCCCTCAGCAAGGATATGTGGCTTCCTCTAAAAGTAATTCAGAGAACAGGATTTGACCAGATTGGTCCACTCTCTTGATGTAATTTATATTACTAAAAGTTAAATTTTTCACATGCCCAAACAACCTCCACCTTGCACATTAGAGAAATGAAAGTTTCATGGCCAAAAATTCTGGGGAAGTTTAAGAGCTGAGGAACAGTACAGGGAAGGAAAAAATAAGCTGTCTGCCTCTGTGGAAACCCGTCTCCTCCTTACCTTTCCTCCACAGAAATGCAAAGGACATAAGAACGGTGTGAAAAGATGACAAGTGCAAAATCCTAAACATGGGAAAAGCTACCAAGTCTGATAAAATACTTTCTCCTCACATACACTGAGCAGAATTTCTTTCATCCCCTTTCCAAATGGAGCTGTGTTTGGCAGTTAAGAGATAGCAAATGACATGTTTTGCTCTTGTATTGTATTAAAAAGAAAAAAAAAACAAAACCACCAACCACACGCACATATTGGGAAGTAATCTAATCCACTTCTACTATGTGATGCATGGATTCCTGAAGATCAGGCAGATCAGCTGAAGTGTATCTCATTCTGTGTAACCACTGGACTAACATCTGGTTTTCCAAATGTCAGTTCTTAACAAGCATTTTTCCAATTAAACAGCAGATGCAAAAGTGTACCATGCTTGCTAGTCAGAGATAATATGTAAATCTTCAGAAGAGGGAAAAGTGGGTCTTGCTTATGTATTTGAAATACCAGTGATGATAAACTGAGAATATTAACCATTCAATTTACTGTACAGAAAATTATCAGAAAATAGTAATACAGAACACTGTTCACTTCAGTTATGTCATGGTGATCCTGTAGAATACTGACCAGGACTTCTCTGTCAGTCAATGATTAGGCAACAGCAGAAAAGATCAAAAGGCTGAATTTCATGGTTTGGGTTGCTTGATAACAACACAGTCACATGCAACATCCCTAATTCTTGGGCCTGCAAGTCACATGAGAAGGAAGGACAAACATCCAGCCCTTATTCCTCTTGCTTGGGCAAAAAGGAAACTCTGATGCAGATCCTGCATCAGAGGCTCTAAAATCAGGTTTTTGCACCAGCAAGAAAAGCTCTACAAATGTGTTTTTTCTACACTTTAGTTTCATTCATTTTAATTTTGCTATTTTGCAAAAGAGCAAACATCGAGGCCTGTACATTCATTATATTATTTACCTCCCAATTCACTAGGGGTTTTTGGGTAACTTTCTTTAAGAGTAACAGTCTCAATCTTAGCATCTCTCCCTACTGAACTCATGAAAATATTGAGTATTCTGTTGCTTCCATTTTTGCTAAGTCTTTTGCAACCAAGGTTCCTGGAGAAAATCACAATGATAACAGAGAAGCAGTACCATCAGTTTATTGTATATTGTTGAATAAATATTTTATCCTTAAAACCACCCTGCTTGTTAAAAAAATCACTGCTGCAAATTTGTTTTCAAACTACAACATAAAATTCAATTTTTAAACCTGCAACTAAAGTGATCACAACAAAAGACTCCATAATTACCATTTCCCCTACTGGTACTTAAGATTTCTGCTCTGCTCATACTCTGCTCATGCTTACAAAGTCCGAAGGATTCGAGACAGCCAAGTCGCAGCCTCTGCAGCTGAATTCTAATTCTATTAAGAAATCTTGTATACTACGGATAAAGGTCAAATTTAATCATTTTCAGCACTATTCCCCAGTTAAAAAAGGCACTGCCTAACAGAATCTTTCATGCAATATGCTGCTGTATTTTCCAAGTTTAAATAAAACAAATAAATAACAAGATGGTTTTGCACTATCTGCCAGACTTTACTCTTCAAAGATAGGAAAATATTTAAGAACATGCATATATAACCTCAGCCTATCAATAGTAACGACAGACATGAGCTTCAGTTCTTTGAACAGTTTATTTTCTTTTGGAAGATGTCCTTATAGAAATTAAAGCTTTATGAAGGCAAACATTATACCCACGGCAAGGTAAAGTTGCTGCTCTTAATAGAGACTGTTCAGTAATCTACAGAAAAAATCACTGACCATTAGCATCACTAAATCACTTAGGTTAGAAAAGACCTTTAAGATCATCAAGTCCAACTGTTCACCCAGCACTGCCAAGCCCACCACTAAACCATGTCCATAAGCACCACACTGCCTCCAGGGATGGTGACTCCACCACCACCACTTCCCTGGGCAGCCTGTTCCAGTGCTTGACAACCCTTTGGGAGAAGAAATGTTTTCTAATATCCAATCTAAACCTCCCCTGAAGCAGCTTGAGGACGTTTCCTCTTGTCCCGTCACTTGTTACTTGGGAAAAAGAGACTAATCCCCACCTCACTACAACGTCCTTCCAGGTGGAGAATTTGGGTTGTTTTGGGCTGGTTTGTTTTGTTTTGGGGGGTTGTTTAAGTTTTGTTAAATATTTTCTGAACTCTTACTAGAAATGCTTAAAGATTTAAAATCTATTGAGCCCACTTAGATCTAAATCTTCCTACAAAATACTGGTAAACCATACATTGGAGATGTGTCGTTCATGGGTCAAAACATAACATCCTTATTTTTACTAATCTATATCAAGATACCGAAAAAATCACAGCAGACATAATGAAAACAAGACTGAAACTGAAGAGAAAATGAAAAAAGGACTATGTGCTAGATATTAACTGTGCATCTGGTCTTAATTGCTATTTTTTGGCTTGAGACTTGAGAAAATTTTCTATTATACGCAAGGTCTATGTTGCAAAGTTTCCTTTGTTTTCTTTTTACAAGTAAATCATTTGATATGCAAAGGAAGACCATACAGCAAGCTGGTACAACACTGCTATAATCACTTTTTACACAGAGAACTTAAAAGTGTAACCTCTGTTACCATTTCAAAACGTCAGCTTATAGCCACAGGATATTTCATCTGTCTAAGTATATCCCAGTTAGTTAATAATTCACTTACTCTTATAAGCATTACAAACTTTCACGACACAAAGGGACAAATGTTTTTTACAGTATCCTCAGCTACTTGAAAAATACTTAGAGACTTAAGCTTTTTAAAAGATCCTGCATTTTCTACAGCAACATTACTTTTTCTTATTCAAGAATGATTATTGTAGATCTCAGATGTTAAATTTCTGCTGACCGCTGGCCTCTCTTGTCATAACTCACAGCAAAAACATTTGCTTGTAAGCAAAAACATAAGCGCTCAGTTACTTTTTGGCTTTTAGTTGTTATACCCAAGGGAAATATTTACTGATGTGAACCACCTTGCTAGTGGACATAACAATAAAGTATGTGCAAGTGATTTGTGCAAACCAACAGAGGCTGTTCTAAAATAAGTAATGCCTCAATAGGCAAAACTGCTCATGAATGCGGACTATATGCCAACCTAAACAACTTGTATGGGTCAGACCCCTGAAATACATCCTACAGGAATAACTTTCTATCATCCAAATCAGAATTCCATAAAGCCTGACATTTCATCAGTGTCATTTCGTAGAAAGTAAGAAAATAACAGTGCTATTTGAATTCCCACTCAATACGGGGAAAAGTGTGGTATGCTATACAAATTTTATTTTCTACTGCATCTCTTCCATTTAGGACTCAGGACAAATGGGTGAACATCAAGAATGGATGATACTGATTCTGCTGAAAGGAAGTGCCTCCCCAGCTCCCAAAATAAGATCAGCTGCGCTGCAACTGGAGTGTGACTTGAGCCTGAGAATACTGATCTGAATTATGCACAGCTTTTCTCTGAACAGAGAAAAAATTGAGAACTCAAGGAAACAGAAATTATGTTTGCATGTTAAACTATATTACAACTCAAGTTCAGTAAAGGATTATTTAATAAGACAGTTATTTAAAATGTGCATACTGGAGCAATAGATGCTTTTGAACATTTTTCAATACGACGTTGCTTTTCAGACCTATACTAACCGGTGCCAAATCAATGTTTTTGTATCTCAGTATTTAGAAACAGTAAATAAAATCTAGTCACCTATTTAGAAGCTCAGATTCCCCATATTAAGAAATGTTTTTAGCACAAAACAAGAGCGTGGCCTTATTTACCTGTAATAACTCAAAGTAGTGCAAACAATGATAGACAGGGATAAGCATGAGTCGTGGGAGGACGTATCGTACAGCTTCTTTAAACCCTTCAGCAGTAGACTGAAAAGGGAAAATAAACATGATTATTACACTGTAATACTCAAAACAGGACTAGACAAGTTAGTACTGCTCCGAGTAAGATGGCTGTGCTAGACACATCCAGGGTGCCCCCTCCGTTCTACATTACACTATGTTTATATCTATTAGTAAGCAGGAACAATGTAAGTTTGCAAAAAGGTTTTTGTCTAATGAAACTCATTGTAAGATTCAGAGACGCATAAATGCTCTAATATTAAGCAAACAGAACCTGTAAACACCAAACACCATCTTCCAGGCACTGCAAACAGCCTTTTCTGCCAATACGGTTTGATTTTGATGCATACGCACTAGTGAATCCATAGCTCTGAAAACACCACTAACTCCCACAAGTACTGGCATAATCTGTCTCCTTAAAACAGTAACCAGTTGGATGCTCAATATTTTTGCCAGAAACAGAAAACATAAGAAGCTAGAGGACTAAGTTACCCAGAAGTAATTTTATAAGCATCCTTTATTTCATGTACCACAATCTGTAGCATCTTCGTATTTCAGCACTTTCTGTAGAACTCAATTAATAGCATTAGGTCAAGGTGACAACACCTTAAAATAATGCAGCGTTTCAGATGAAGCAGGTGCCTTATTCCCCAGTCAACAGCCACAACCCAGAAGGCAGAGAACGCTTGACTATATTTTGGCAAAAGCTCATACCCATTTCCAAAATAACATGTTTTGGAACTGGGTAGGGCCATGTTTAGGGCTACAGTTTGCTGCAGAATTTAAAGCAAACAGTTCAAGACCAGCCAGGACTCTCACACAATCTAATAAACTTGTCACCAATTCCCTCTAATGTCCTCTCCTCCCAGTTACATATACTGTGCTTCAATTTACACCCAATGTATCACAGAAATACAGAAGTCTCATCACGTACTGAAGAAATTAGTATCTCCTCTTCCTCAGAAACTGCGAATCACAAGTTTATGACCCAGAAAATGAGTTAGATATTTTTTCCCACTCCCAGCAGTTAACTAACACAAGACTTCAGGCTGTAAGAGTTTTTCCAAAGGATGGTGAATTCCTGCCGTCTTCCATAGCAAAATAACTATTGAATGGAAACTGAATTATTTGATCTCCTTTTTGGAAATGACCTCCCCCCGTTTAAAACTTCTGGCTGCATCTCCCTCCAATGGCCACAGACAGCTCATACATGTTCATGGCCCAGAGCTTCGACCTCCGTCTTCATGCCATGGCTTGGAGGAATGTGAAGGAACATCCCTAGGAAAGCCCAAACCTTTCTATAGTGAGGAGAGTTAAAAAGGAGGCCAGATTCACTGTCAAATTACTTGATTACCAATTTAATGTGGAATAGGGCTTTGGGCTTTAAATTTGCTAGGGAGGCATGTAAAGGGCCTTACTTCATTCATCAAGCAGTATTTGAGTGAGATAATGAGGTTTACTAAGCACTCATCACTGAAGAGGAAACACTCACCCTGAAGGAATAGCTCTGAGGAATCTCAGCTGGAAGAGACATGGGCCCCAGCAACCCTACAAACTAAGCACTACTATAATTGATTTAGCTGGGAGCACCACTGACCGAACACGTGCTCAGCAGATTCTCAAAGTTCATTTCTGAACACAAGCTCAGTCCTCTGAACAGTAGCCTTTAACACATGTGCCACATTGACAGAAGGAAGCGAAAACCCAAAAAACTATATATTAACAAATCACATATGATCTTGCTGGATAGTTCTATTAAAGAAATGATTCAAGAAAAGCTGCCAGTCCCAGCCTAAATGCTGAACAAGGAGGTATGGGATATGTATGTTAGAAAATAAAAAGATTGTGCCTGGGTGTCTACATTTGGCATTAAAAGGCAAACCAGAAATACAAGCAGCAGGTATGAGAAGTCACCCTCTATTCTCAAGTAAAAGAGTCTGATGAGAGGACAAGAAAAACTGCAAAAGGCATATAGATGGCTCAGAGCTATATCCAGTTCTTACACGAAGAAGCAAGACTCCAAATATCTTACAAGATAGGTCAGAATGTAGAGGATTTGGTCCTCGGTAAGGAGTAAAAACCTACCAACAATTTTAAACCTTTGACATATGACACCTGAAGCAATTCAGTATTTCTCATTTGCACTCACCTGAAAGTGGAGAGCAACAGCAGGTTTTGCCATTAAGTTATTAAAATGCTCATGAAATTGTGGAGAAAGAATATCCTGGGACAAGGTTTCATATGGATCAAAGGCTTGCTCCTAAAGAAAAACAGAGAATTATATACACATATGAAGGATGCAAGAGATTTCTGTCCCAGCTGGTACAATTAATTCCTATAATAAGCTGATACAATAAGCAGAACTTTTCAAGAGAAGATCGATTTTGCAAAACAACTTTTGAGTAAACCACAAGCCTTTTTCACTTCTAAATTTGAGACGTACACAACATTTTCTTGGCATTCTTCAATCTCACTACACTTATCACTAACACAAACATTGTCTTACTGAAGCAGTGGGAACTATAGGAAGTTCCTGTTTTCAGCCCACTCACATTTCACACTGATTGGCAATTTACCTCCTCTGACAATAAAGAATGACATTTCAGAAAGAAGTGCAGGGCCCCCAGCATAAGACGCACATGGACCTGTTAGCGATTCCAGAGGAGGCCATGAAGATGCCCTGAGGGCTGGAGCACCTCTGCTACGAAAACAGGCTGGGAGAGCTGCGGCTGTTCAGCCTGGAGAGGAGAAGGCCCCAGGAAGACTTTATAGCAGCTTCCAGTGCCTAAAAGGGCTGACAAGAAGGCTGGAGAGTGGCTTGTGACAAGGGTAGGGATACAAGGGTGACACAAGGCTTTAAACTGACAGTGGGTAGGTTTATACTAGATAATAGGAAGAAGTTCTTCCCTGTGAGGGTGGTGAGACCCTGGCACAGCTTGCCCAGAGAAGCTGTGGCTGCCCCATCCCTGGCAGCGTTCAAGGCCAGGTTGGACGTAGCTTGGAGCAACCTGGTCTGGTGGAAGGTGTCCTTGCCCATGGCAGAAGGTTGGAACTGGATGAGCTTTAAGGTCCTATCCAACCCAAACCACTCTATGATAAAGATGAACTCTGGAGCCTGTCACATGAAGGCATTGTTGTACCACCACCATTTCAGGGTACATCACATAAGAATCGTCAGTCACAAGCACTGGACTGCTACACACTTTTCTGTCCACGTTGGAAGGCTGGGAAAAATACCTTGCTCTGGGACAAAGCAGCTCATTTGAAAGAGCCTCAGAGGAAAGTCCTCTGATGACACCACAGGTTTCAGCTGCAAAAATTACGACTGGATGGAGTATCTGGCTGTGATTCTGTAGTACCAACTACAGCAGGATGGGATGAAAACCTAATTGTACATGAATCTCTGCAGGAATAATTTATGACTGCTCATAGATCACTGGCTCCAAAGCCTGTCAGGCTGTTCCCGACTCTGCAGATTCACTGGGCTGAATCACTCATGAATCACCAGGTTATTCAGTGCTGATGGCATGATGTCCAGAATAAGCACATACCTCTTTTCACCTTAATGGCAAAGTGCTTGTCAAAATACAGGCTGCAGAATCTAGGAGTACTAAAGGCCACAGAGGCTCATTTGAATATTCAGTAAAGTCTCAAGTCTTCATTTGCAGAGGGTCCAGGGGATTTTCCACTTTACTCTTGGGCAGCTGCAATTAAACTCTTTGTGGGGAGTAGAGGCACAGAATGCACTCTTTTCACATGCAAATTGTAATCATCTCCTCATCAAGTTCTAATCATCGATGTCCATTTGCATTAGATTTTATCTGGGAGGGGGATGAAAGGACGGGAAGAAGGTTTGGCACTTCAGCAGCTGAAGAGAAATGATTAAACTCTTTCTAACTGAACAGTCCGGTTTTCTTTAGCTGAATCTGAAAACACTCTGGGGCCTGTTTGTTTACTCCATGACTGTCCACTACCTGCAAGCATGCAGTACAGGGGTCATATTTTACAACATCCAATTAATAACAAGGGACTATAACACTGCATATACAGTTCCTCTTTGCCATAATAACCAAGATGAAATTAACATAAACATCTACAGAAGCAGAAAGTCAGCCATGGAGTGCGGGTTCACTTGCATCCAGAGGTAGTAAGCAGGAACATACAGATGGTTGCAGATGATCCAAAAGGTCCTCTGCACCGCAGGACACAAGAAGAGAGCGGGGCTGGAACTACTGCTCAAAAATGTAACCTTGCATTTGCATGCAAATCTCCTGGGGGTGCCAGACCAACACTGTTCACCAGAAACGACCTTCAAGACCATCCAGTTCCAGCCCCCTGCCACGGGCAGGGACACCTTGCATTAAAGCAGGTTGCTCCAACCCCTGTCCAACCTGGCCTTGAACACTGCTGGGCATGGGGCAGCCACAGCTTCTCTGGGCAGCCTGTGCCAGGACCTCATCACCCTCAGAGGGAAGAACTTCTTCCTAATACCTAATCTTAATCTTAATCTACCCTCTATCAGTTTAACATCATTCCCCCTTGTTCTGTCACTACATGTCCTACATATTCCCTCCATGCTGTCTTTTTAAACTTTTTACTGCATTTTGGAAGTGTTTTCCGTTTCTTCCACTCAGACTTTAATCAGGATTTCAAGTTTTTTGTCTGATTTTTGAACACAAGTTTGAAACAAACCTCGAGTTACCTTCCCAAGGAGACTAATTTTAAAAAAAATTAATAAATAAAAGGGGGGAGGGTTATACTTGCAAGGTTGCAAAGTTCTTGATATGGAGATGTTAACTGACACCCCTGTAAGTTATCTTAACGCAGCACATAGTTGTGGATTGGTGCTTGTAGGTTTCATCAGCCCCTTTCCCTGCAGTGCACTGATTTCCACCTTTTCTGCTTTGCTTTTGTAAACTTAAAACTTCAGTGGAAAGGCAAACACCAGCATAACAGTAGTGTAGTGATAACACCCTTGCATTACTAGCTGCCTTCTGAAACTACTTCAAAGTACGCACAAAGACCCTCTGCCCTTGGTTCTGAAGCTCCCCTGGCACTAGCTGAACATCACTGAAGAGATTACCTCAGGCAATCATTAAAACGTTGTAGTGGTCAGAATTGTACAAGTTACCACCAAATAAATGTTTTTCCAGCACATGAACAAATATTCATTTCCCACTCATACATGTTGGGCATCAAGTGCTTCAATTTCCTCCACACCAGAAAAAATCTTATTTTCCCCATACTTCCTTATCTCAAGAACAGTACAATATTTATGTTTAAACCTTCCAGAGAACTGGTACAGAAAAACAAAACACAAGACTCCAGTTTGCAAGGGTTGTTTGTTTTTAATAATCCTTCCAAATAAGTTGAAGGACCTTTATAATGGAAACACTAAGCGAATAAGCCTGGCAGTAAGATAGGCAGAGCAAATAAACACTTCACTTTCCTATCGCCCTTTAATGATCCCTCTTGCAAATACACACAGAAGGATGATCCCAACATGTGAGATGATCAAATGAACAGCCTATTTATTAAGTAGGTCTTGCTCCATATTAACTGAATTATTATAGTCAAACTTAGTATCTATATAAAAAGGCATAAATAATCTGTTCTTCATTTCCTAATGAGTTTTTCAGTTAATAAAAATCAGGTGAGATTTTTTACTCATTGAAAAAGATTTGTTTCCCTTGAAGCACAGGATGCCTAAAAGTAGCTTTTTCAATGAACTGAGATAGGCATGTTTTCCAGGATAGTGCTGTTCTAGTCCAAATTTTAAGTCTTTTTTCAACTTTAATATAAGCTACTTAAATTTTTGTTCAACTGCTTCTCCTTACCATTATATAAGCAATTATGCTTTAATAACTTAAGAGCTAAGACCTAGGCAACTGAACTTTCCTACCGATACGTCATGACTGCTTTACTGAAGTAGCGCCACAAAACTTTCTAGTATATTCATAAGTGCACAGCACACGGGATGTAGCATCCATGTTCTTCACACCCACAAAAATGTAATCATTTTACAAATGGTGTGTTCATGCAGTCCTCAGATTTACAAAAACAACTAAATGTAAAAGTGAAATGGAAGTTTTATCAGTTGTCATTTTCTTTATAAATATCATAATTTAAAAATAAAACCCATAAACTTCACATTCACCATGGGGTTCATCTGAGAGATTCTCTCTCAGGCCACAACATCTCATTTGACTTCCTCTGAAATAGTCAATGATTATCCATACATTTTGGTACAAAAAACCTGTGGTAAATGGACCCCTCACAAAAAAGTAGACTCCATTCAAACATGTTCAGAGACAGCAGATCTCCACATCCAGCTCAGTAACTTGTTCCCAGGTAGTTCCCCTGACAGTTAAAAAGTTGTGGTGTATTTCTAAACTGAACTGTCCTCTTTCAGAAACAGGTTTTTTTGCTGCGCACGTCTGCTGCATTCAAGAATTATTTGGTACTCTGTTTTCAGGACATGAAGGTACATACATACCTATCCTGACTTGAGTAAACAGAGATACATACTTTCTCGAAACTTAAGCTTTGTGACTCTTCTGTAGTCCTTCCAGTATTTCAATGGCCATCAAAATAAAAAAAAAACAAAATAATAAAAAAACCCAACAAAACTGACAAAATAATTGTCAATAATGTTTCAGTATGAGCCACACCAAATCCATGTGCAGTGTCTTCCCTTATTTCTTCTCTTTAATATCTATTTCACAGGTCAGTGGGTATCAATAGCACTTTTGCCGCACTACTGAACCATAAGCTTCTGTTCAGCTGCACATCTGTTTTGATAGTTCATTCTTTCCCAGAGCCATTGCTTTGCAGAGACATTTCCCATTCCAGATGTACAACAATGCTTTTGCCTGAATTAAAAACACATTTTGTTTTGAGTTAGTTCACTGTCCAGAGTAATGCAAGCCACTCATCTTGCAGATCTACATCCAACTGCTATGATTATGGGGTAGCCCTGCTCCTGACACCGATGCCTACAAATGAGGCATACCTACTTTCTTTCAGTAAGCAACCCCAGGTAGTTTCCAAATCCACATCCATCCCTACAGGATGGCAGCAATTAATTCCCACTCTAAAATAGGACTTTAGTTTTGTGCTTACCTGCTTGGTATTGTTTCTGTGACAGGTAGAAAACACGCTTTAGCTTACCTACTGAAGAACGGGTAGGGAAGATCTCTGTTCAGAGCTTATTAAAAGGACATTTTACAAGTGCAGATTTATCAGAGGTTTCAGTCATGACCAAAAGTTTACCAAGAAAATAAAATAATCGGTGATTAAAAACAAAGAACCACCAACAAACCACAGTACCTCTGCAAGATCCTCAAAGCAGCTGCCAGCCAGAGGATGAGGGCTACTTTCATCAGTCATTTCAACGGTATCCTCAATCAATCCCAAAAGCTTCACTGTCAACTCGTGAATATCTGAAATGTTGCTAAATATCACATCAATATCCTGCAAACATAAAACGTGTTGTAGCAGTGTTTAGAATATTTTATTTTGCTTATGTAAATACTGGAGCATTTTTTGTGAAGTCTGAACCAAGAGGTAAAGTGGAGAGAAGCCAGCAAAAAGCTAGGAAAAAGTTAAATTACCTGGTCTTGCCAGGCCTGCAGGCTTGCCCGGGCCCATCCAGCTTTGCACAATTCTATCCCAGTGAAAGAAAGCGAACCATCCTTCCCAGGCCACAGCAGAGTAGCATCAGTTGCGATACATGCTATTCAATGCTTTGGACAGAAATGCCTGGCCTTTTCAGCCACAATTCACAGCTGTTATTTTCCCCTCTGCTGATTCTTTTTTCTCAGAACACAACAGGAAGGAGGCAATTTAAAGTAGCTCCAAGGTCAGATCCTCTAAAGTGCAGGCAAAACTAAAGCAGCTTTTGGGCTGCTTTAGTAGAATACTACCTGGGCACAGAGGAGGAATCTGCATCTTCCTCTTCCAAATTCTACTTGGGTTTTTTCAAAGCCACACATCACACACACCCAACTAGGCAGCCCTTCCAACGACCTGCATTCTTCTTCTGACCCCTCTGAAACACTTCTCAGAAGCCTTCTCTGTCCCAACCTCACACTGCAGTTTGCTTGACCTCCTGCCAGCGCCAAGACCATGGCAACCTCTTCGTGGGAACAAGCAATCTCAAAATTTCTCATACCCATTCCCATATAACAAAAGAATATTCGTCAGCTCCAAAATATTCTTTCCTTTTCTTCCCATCACCTTCATTTCAATTCTGTCCCCACATTTGCACAATTCTCTGATACCCTATCAGCTACTGAGGAACCTCTACACCAGCTGTAACAGGAATGTCTCCTGCTGCCTCTCTTAACCTGCATTAACATCACCTAAGTTCTGCTAGCCTGGTCTCTTTCTCCTTCATCCCAAAGGAAGGATTCACTAATCTCTTACGATTACTTCTCTTACAAGAGCTGTGCTTCCTTTCTAAAATCCAGCATCCTGAAAACCGAATTTGCCACACATAGAATTTCAGGCAAATATTTCAATCATTTATCAAATGGAAACTCCATTCACAGTCAGTCTCACACTACAGAATCCAGAGCCAAGGGCTGTCTTGTAGTTTCTGCAGATAGGGGTACACTGGAGTAGACTTCCAATGTCAATTCAAGCATTCATCTGCATTCACTGTACATGCAGGTAGGTAACTGTCCATTTTTATGGTAAGCAAAAGTGTAGCTATCACCTATATGACCAAAGGACTCCAAATATCGCTGGCACCTGACAGGGAATCGTGTCCATTAAGCTTCACTCTGAGAGCAGCATTCTTCATACTATTAACGGCAGTTCCTCCATTTTATTTCATATACGGTCGACATTCATTATGCACTGACATATAATAAATCAAATTCAATTTCACCTCCAACACAGTTAATGTAAAATTGATACATTATGGCTGCTAATGGAGCTAATAGCATTACACATCAATAACCTATTAAAGGACTTACATTAGGTGTGAACAATTTTCTGTTTGATAGGAAAGCTTCCCGAAATACTTTTATTATCAGATTCAACTCCCGCAGATATTGCCTTTCTTCTGCAATTTCATTTCTCACTAGGTCATAGTAGTTGAGTTCCCCAGAAGAAGAGGGCTCATCTTCACAGAGAGAAACCAAACCAATATCATCCTGATCAAACATATCCATCAAAACCTAGCAAAAAAAATGTAAAATTACATGCAAGCCTGATTTTTACACTTGGCTCAAGCTCAGCTCTTTCAATGTGTTCAGAGAAATCCTTTGAGTTTTTAATACAATACTTTCTGTGATCACTTTCACAAGGGAGTAATATTTAAACTTTGGCAACAGAAGGCTGGATCACTTGCCAAAGCCATTTTCCCCTTTGTAAGTTAGTACGACCTAGAAAACAAGTTACAATTCATGCAGAATCAACTCTGAAAACAAGGCATCTTGCATAAGCCTTTGACAAAACCCTCCTGATAACGATAAAATTAAACAAAAATGTTTCTTATTTTAATAAGGATGAAAACTAAAGGTCTTTTTTGTATTACACAGAAGGAAAGAGCTGTCATGACAAAGCAACATCAGGAGGACAGTAACACAGCAGAGACATAAAGGACAACATTTTCTGTCCTTGCATTGTTTTGTAAGTACTACTGTTCCAAAACTTAACAGTCTTAACTTAAGCTTGTCTTTACTGTGACAGGTGTGGCACGAATAAGGGGAGAAGCTTCTGCATGAGTAAGACCAGTCCTTCCCTCCTGTCCTACTTTGGATGCATTTCCTAAAAAAACCAAACCAAAAAAACTCCCCAAAACAACTCCAGTGTCATCCATTTTAATCCCAACTCCTTACCTTATCAGCACACATTGAGACTTTAATGTCCTGCTGGGAGATCTCAAAGTGTCGTATATTGAAAACATAGTTTCCAGCCAGCTTTAAAATGTCAGCTGAGATGTATTCTAAGACAGCCACAATATAGAGAGAGACGTGATAATCTACCTTATAACCTAGGACCTCCTGCAAAAGCAAGAGAGAAAAGAAAGCTCTTTATTCCAGAAATTCATTCAGAATGACAATTAACACTGAAGTTTTTGCTGAAACTGATCTTGTCTGTGCTGACAATTTACTGTAATGTAACAGCCAGGGCAAAGGTCATCAAATGGAAATTTGAGCAGCTGCCTCAAAGGAAATCCTTGCAAATATTTCCTTGTGCTATTTTGCCATACACTGACAGATGAAAAGCTACAGAACATTCAGTAATACTTCCTCGAAAAATCATAGATGACAGCCCTAGAAATAAGGCTCCTTCAAGGAAGGGACTTCACTGGAACCACTCTTGTACTTAGATTTTAGTCTATGAGCTATGTTTGCTGCAGGACTGGCCCTGATCTGGAGTCTTCAGAAAAGAGTATGCTTCATTTTGAATTGATCTCAATGGAAAAAGTTATCTTTCATGAAGTTACAGACTGTATGTTCAATGTGTTACTTACTGTGATCCATTTTAGTCCATCCTTTACATTTGGCTAAACAAGTAAGCTATCTGCACCCGTGCATTCCATAAAATAATTAAACTTTGATTATTAAAGTCTGAACAGGAAAAAACCAGGATATTTCACATTCTTCTTGTAATACATGCTCCACGTTCTGCAAAGCATGCACTATGTGGCCTTTTATTTGTGATAGGACCATCAGGAATAAGTACAGATAAAGTCATGCATGTGAATAGTCTTGTTCTTACTGTATTTCGATAAAATACAGTATAAAAAACAGAATCTGTGCCTATACTGACACACCTCTACCCCAGAATTCATAGAAGAGAGCCAGTGTTGCTGTCTACAAAGGTCTTATTTTACGCTGTTTACTCTCCTAACGTCTCTTCCCCTCTCATTAAGTCACAAACTGAGACACCATACACAAGAACAGTGACTGGACCTGAAGAAGTGCTTTAATTTCTGCTTATGCTTGAATAGCGTTTTCTCAATACAGCTGGAAACTCTGATGCAACAATGTCACCACTAGATAAAAGCATTTTTAAAGCTATGAATGAAAAGCAAAAGCAATAGAAAAAAAGAAAAACCAAAAAGGAGCAGTGTCTAAGTCAGCCTGAATCTACTGATTCACCGCTGATCTAAAAGTGATTAAATGCTGATTTAAAAATCAGAGTACTGTTTTTATCATTAAAAAAAAAAAACAACCAAAACCAAAACTCTACAGGGGCTCAGTACGAATCCATGTTTACTGTGTGGCATTAACCCCTCACTGTAAGCCAGGAGCTCTATACATGTTATAAGTAACACTACATCTAGGAACCAAGATGAACACTCTTCCCCTCAAAACCCACCAACAATGAAGTCTGTATTTGGTTTTTTGTAACACCTTTGCAGAAACCAGGGCATCAGTGACATTCAACAGTAACTGAAAGGACATTGATACACATCTTAAGTTGACAGTACACAAGGAACAGGATCTACTTGTTCTCTCTTCTTCTATTTTGGCTTCTGTAACATTTTGAAACAAATAAAGGTGTCAAAAGAGTGCTACACAAGTAGGTAAGGTATTTGAGTTTGCTTGGGGTTTCTGTTAAAAACTAACCATATTTCAAAGTAGAGTAACATGTTAACGTACTACTGTCCAGAACATGACGCATTTAGGGATCTACTTTCATTACACACTACAACATATTTATCCTGTTTTACTGTGACTCTTTACTCTTTTAGCCAATATGAGAAACTGCCCTAATTTCACGCAAATTAAACAAATAGTTATGCTGGAGAGCTAAAATACAGCTGTGTGTGGCTGACAGAAGCAGCTGTCATCAGGTTCTTGGTTTAAGTACCTTTAATAGAGGATGTATTTTGTCCACAGGTAGCAGGAGAGGGTTTCTTCTTTTCCGTTTCTCTATAGCAGACTGTGCATCAGCAATCGCCCATTTGTCTATTGGATGAGGAAATGTCTTTTGAACTCGCTCCTGTCCAAACATAAAGAGTGCACTTAGAATAACTGCAGCAATCAAAGAGAAGTTAGAAAAACACAAATTACTTCCCCTGTAGTACAGACAATTATTCTCCTTCTCAGTGTTTGCAACACATTTTCCTAACTGTTCTCTCCTTCTTACCCAACTCAGCTTAGCTCTTTTCAATGATCCCAACCAACCTCCCTTCTGTAAACACAAACTCCTTCAAATCTCCTAAAACAACTCCTCTATGATCTTTACGTCACAAGAGCAGCAAGAAACCTTAGCTGAGAGCAGGAGGCCAAAATATAAACAACATCAGGAAGTACCCAACGGTTTGCAGTCTAAATGAAGAAAAAAAACAACCCACAAGTCATTATTGTTCCTATTTCACAGGAGAGTGTAACTTGCTCTACACAGGTCAGTTTTATGGCAGAAATGAGAAACAAGTGCAAGGTCTTCTAACTGGGAGAAGGACTCCGATTCATGAAAAGGGTCAGCTGTAACACTGGACTCCTTGATCCCATACAGGAGCATCTTCCTCACTATGCGGCCAACCACAGTGGGTACAGTTTACACCTTCCACTACGATGGTAAACAATATGCAATTTCAAGTTACTTTTATACAGATTCCCATTTCAACAGCTGCTATAGGAACAGGCAAGATGACCCCCACAACAGAACAAACTGCTTTGGGCAGTGGTCCCACACTTCAGCAGCCCCCAGGCCACACATGTATAAGATCCCAGTCCTGCTTTCCATGAAGTTCTCCAGGGCTGTGACCTGGGAATTAAAATCTGAAATAACGAGTCTAAACTGAACTCAGATGACTGCTTAAGTGACTTTGAAAAAACACTGCTTTTAAGTTAGCTCAGGGGGAAGCAGTGATCACCTCCTGCTGCTCAGCTCACTGCGGTGCCTTTACTCCCCAGCATCACCAGGCAGCCACAGCATGCGGTGTGGTGCCATACCTGACCTCTGCTTAGAACCGTAACAGCGCGATGCCTGGATGGGGGGTAACCCTTAGAGGAGAGATTTCATAGCTGAGCTAAAGAACTAGCTGAGAAAAAATGGTGTAATCTACATGGCCTTTGATAAAAAGATTATTACACATATTCTGAAATGTGTGTAAAAGGCCTGAGATCTTAGAGGCAGCTTTAAATACTTGCACGTGGCCATTTAACACTCAACTTTCTGTGTCAACTGTCTGTGCCAGGTAAACACATGGTGACCTTTCCTCTTGGACAGCAGCCGAATGCTCTGGGCTGGTTCACCAAAATGAACTTTGCTTGAGAGAGTCTACCAGATCACCCACAAAATGGATGTAACGTGGCATTCAGCTGTCCTTCAACTTAACAGCACACTTTACAAGTAACACACACCTTCTGTGCTCCGACTTCACTGGTTCCCAGTGTTTTTCTTGGAACAAGTGGATGGGCTTTTTCCATTTATAAAACCTCTATAATTCGAGATTTTAGACCTTGATCTTGCAAATACTTAAGTAAAATATTATGCACAGATATCTCCAGGCTCTTATGTAAATATCTGTATGATAACTTTAGAGATCACAGCTTTATGGCTTCTCTCAGCAGCTAAAACTAGGAGAGCCAAAAGCCTTAATTTGTGGACCCTGAATGCTTGCTGGCAGCACAATCTCACCAACAACCCATAACACAAAACTGAGTTACACCTTCTAGCTCTGTATTATTAAATTAAATAACTACTTTATTGCCAAGTGCAATAATGTTTTACTATTCACAGCTTTAAAATGCCAGGTATATTTAAATATACAGGATTTAGTGTTTGCTGAGATATTCGTAACCACAATTGAGAGAGTTGTCAATTATCTCTGTCTGTATTGTGCGCAGTTCTGTACACAGTAATTTGTGGCGCATACGTATACCCAGTGAAAATTATTAATTCATACATACACACAGGGTAATTTTATAATCTCATGACTCAGAGGCAAAAAATTATGGAGTTGGTGCACAGAGCAGCCAGTGCTACCTCAAACCATCCTGTGTGCTGAAGGGTCAACTGGGAACTGGACAAACACAGAATTTCTCAGGTCCACATCTAAAGTTCATATCCAAACTCAAGACAGTAAAATTCCTGAGTGCTACTAAGGGACTATCTATCAAGTTTTGCTTTTATTTAGTCATAATCTTTATGCATCAGTATTACAAAAGACATTAATCATAAACCAAAATTAATAATTAACAAATGAACTCAATGTTGAATAAAGGGTGACTGCTGCTAATAAGAAGCTAAAACCCCTCAGGCAATTACTTTATGTGTACATATATATATTCATTTCTGTGACACACATGTGGAATATAGACAAGGACTTCATTTTGGTTTAGGCTGAAAATCCTGGACGTATAAAATTGATGCAAAATTAATACCCTGCAAAGCTATAATGGGTCACAGCTACCTGAAAGCACATTCTCTCTCTACACTGTACACTGAAGCACACTCCATAAAAGCCCTCATTTTGTAACCAATGACAGAAAAGCAGACAGCTGCAATAACAGAAGAGCCTCAGCCAGTTCAATGAAGTTCCAGGAATATACAACTCTATTCCCTCAGTTGCACAATCCAGGCCCAACAACAGTAACCACTCATTCCAATATTCACTTTTTTCTGTATATCTATGTGAAAGAGTAGGAAGAATTCCAATATCCTTACATTAAGGCCAAATTGCAGTCAAGCAGCAGAAAATCTTTCAAAATATTCTGCATTTACAAAAATAATATTGACAGAAAACTCACACAATTTCTATTCTGAAGCCCTGCCTAGAAAAATTAGTCTCCAATTAACCTTGTTTTCTAAAATATGAATACTATATAAACTTTTAGAAAAGTAGTATTAACAAGCTCTGTTCTTTGGATTCACCTTGCTTTAGCTTCAACCTGCACTGTTCGAAATTCCTGAGTTCATCAGCGATTCGACAAGCAACCACTTGGTTTTCTGGTATCTTACCTCTACATCTTGGACCGTCCGTGGCTGAGCAATGCACAGTTTGTTTAGCAGCTGAAGTATCAACTCTTCAATGTAATATAGGGAATCTTCTTTTGCTGAAAGGTTTGGGTGAACCTGCTGCTGAACCTGTCCAAAGGGATTAAAAGAATTAGTACTTTTTAATTCAAAGCTGTACAGAAGGATGAATCATAGCAAAAGCAGAGTAAATCTGTACTGTAGTGCTACAAATTTGCACACTTCCAGTAATTTCCCACAAGTTTTGCTATGTAGTTAACATGGTAATTCCTACTCCTGCAAAGTTGGCATCTCTGTTCAATTAAAAACTATGTATTTAGCCTTAATGGCATGGAAGAAGTTTCAAGCCAAGGCAGATCTCTGCCAACGATACAGCGAGAACAATTGCCGTGGATAACTCTCCAGTTACTCATCCAATGAATGAGTAACATACAGTTATGTTACTAACCCTACGAATGAGTACTGGGTGACTGTGAACAGAGAAGGAGCATGGACCCACCTGAGGAAAAAGACTTAATAAGCAAGGACACCAGGATTAGAACTAACCAGTCTGGCAGGAAACTGAATCAATGCGCTGTTAAAACTTGTGGCAATAGAAAGCTATCATCATGACATGGGAGAAGGGCAAGAAGAACTCTTTGAGATGCCTCAGAACCAGAACACTAACTAGAATATGAAACACTGTCTGAGGCATGGGAAAGAGAGATGTGAAGATACAACAGAGAGGGAGACCTAAGGAAACACAGAAGTCAAAAGTCCAGGAGTGTCAAGACTAGGAAACACTGTGATAAAAGCTGACTTCCATCTCCCTCTAATGCAAGGCAGGATAATACCTTCTATCACACTTCAAAGAGACTAATCACAGCTTTTGTTTCCAAAGCTAAGATAGACCAGACACCTGAAACAAGCAACCTCATCATGTGCCTGCACAAGCTAAAAGGCCACAATGAATTAGTCCTGATCCAGCATGACTGTTTTCCTACTAAAAATCTCTTGAAACCAAACAACCCCACCTTAAAAAAGGGGTAAAAAAGGTACTCACTCAACAGTTAGTCCATATACCCACTTTTCCCTGGCAGCCTCTCAATCAGGAAAGTGCTAACTAGACCTTAGACTACTGCCAAAAGATTTGTAAGTAATACAGTCCAGGGAAATTCCCTACTCTTCCCATACAAATCGTATGTTAATCACCTCAAAGAAGTAATCTTTCTTACACTGGCATTCTGTGCACAGTTTCAAACACAAGACAAGTGGATCGGTAGCTTCTTGGGGGAAGACAACAACATCTTTGGGTCAAACTCTGATCCTCTGAAATACAGGCACTTCTCCCTCTATAGACTACAGTTGAGCCCACAAACACTGATGGCTTCTGAGAGCTTCCTCCACATTAAGTAACTAAAAATTTCATAGCAATACACCTTGGGTGCACTCTATTTGCAGCCCTGCAGGCTTTTGGAAATGGTGCAAAAACAAGACCAACAAGGAAGTAAGGTGTCTGGCCAGCTTCCTCCCCCGCCTGCTGCAAAGCTGCCCAGGAGCTGGAGCCACTGCAAGGAACTGCTCACGGCTCCACCTGTGCCAAGGCCTGAAAGAACTGGGGGCACAGGATGTGCTTTGTCCCCCACACCTCCACATGAGAAGAGAAGAGCCAGGATGGCCAACAGGTAGGGAGAAAAAGTCAAGATCCATGGAAGGGACCACTAGAAGGGGCTGCTGCTGTACATCTTCAACGTCCTAGAAGCAGGAGAAGTCTACCAATGTACTGCTCACAGACAGGGGAGCACAGACCAGGACCACACATACTAATGATGGGAATCCAAATGTCTCAGGGGAGCGGGAAGTGACACACACACTGAAAATGTGAAAACATATCCTGGCATTGATTGTATTGGAGATAATAATTAAGGTATTATACAGTGGTGGTAAAGAGAGACTGTACGATACCCAGGGACAGACGCCTTCCCAGGCAACAACGCAGGTAGCTAGTGCTTAATTCTGCACTGGCATCATAGAATCATAGAATCATAGAATAGTAAAGGTTGGAGAGGACCTCAAGATCATCGAGTTCCAACCCCCCCGCCATGGGCAGGGACACCTCCCACTAAACCATGCCATCCAAGAAGAACTAAATTAATAATTAACAAAATTAACTAATTAATAAAGCTGTTGCACACTAAGGGAGATGGTAGTACACATTTTCCTTCTAATCTAGCTGTCCAGTTTTGTTATGGAGTTTTTATACAGCCCCCTAAGTATCATTTAGTCTTCTGCACCTCAAACACAAGTATCTCTCCGCTTCTATAACGTTGCACAGCTGACACATATACAAGGTCCTGTACTACTAAAAGAAACAGCAACTAAAAAAAAAAAACAGAATCAAGAAAACCAAAAGCACTCCCTGAAAACACTTACTTAAGACTGTGGTTTTTCAACAACAGTCAGTAGCGCACTTCTGGCTCTTCCTGAGCATAAGAGTTTAATTCACAAAACAATGGAAAACCAGGAAGTGTTGAGTTAAGGTCCTGCCACGTATCTCTTACATGAGCACTACTACAGCAAAAGCATTAGCTAGCTACCTAGGAAATAAGATGAAATTATATTTCACCCACAATGAACCCTTAATGATGTTCTACAGAAATTACAAGGACAGGAGCTGTAAGATGAGAAAGGGAAGCTCTGCTCCCCTTTATGAGAAGATAGGCAACTCCCATTTACTGCATCAGATCGCAGCCATCCTCCTCCTCTCACAAGGGTAGCTCATTTTGAAAACAGACATCACTGCCACAAAGAAAACTACTTCACTTGTAACTAACTCCACACTTTCCTCAGCTTTCTCAAGAGCATGTGCGTATCTAAGGGTGAGGACAAGCATAAGAGCACACAGTCCTCTTCCAACACTGGCAGAGAATTTCAACTTCATACAGTGAACACAAACTGAAGTGTTGGAGTCAATTTTGCTTCTAAGGAGTAAACCTGACAAAGCTGAACGTTTCTTGGTTGAGACAGCTCTTCCTGGAGGATTTAGAAATGAGCTTCCATTTGAAATGATAATGCCTGCAGCATCGCAGAAAGGCCCCAGGGGTACTCGCACACTCCCTGGCTTTAAGAGAAGTTATTTCGACATGAGTGCTGTTACTGAGAAAAAACAATTTCATAGTGAGACACTGTTTTTCATAGCAAGCCAAAACGTTATAAAAGCGGTGCACTGGCTGAACAAACCACATGCCACTGCATCAAGGAAAAAACACTATTTACAGTATTCACCTAAGCCCTGACTGAAAGGACTGTAAAAGCAAAGAGAGACTGGTAAAACGCTGAATGCATGGGAAAAAAAAAGCAGTAAGAATTACTGAGAACACTTTCCTTTTGGAAGGTGCATTCACTGATTCCGGGTTCAGACTGTAATATTTGAGCACAACTGCAGTAGGTGGCATGACATAATAACACCACAGCAAACAGAGCACTAAATTTTAATCTGACTTGTAACTGCTTCCTTTAAGAGTCAAAATACTTAAACCCACACTGCATTGCACTAACTAGCAAGAGCTCTGCTGCAAGAACTCTGAGCAGAAGCTATCACAGAATCACAGAATGGTTTGGGTTGGAAGGGACCTTCAAGATCACAGAGTCAGAGACCATTTACTTCCAAACCCCCTGCTATGGGCAGGGATACCTTCCACCAGACCAGGTTGCTCCAAGCCCTGTTCAACCTGGCCTTGAACACTGCCAGGGATGGGGCAGCCACAGCTTCCGTGGGCAACCTGTGCCAGTGCCTCACCACACCCACAGTGAAGAACTAACTAATGTCTAACCTAAATCCATCCTCTGTTAGTTTAAAGTCACTGTCAGGACCCCTTGTCCTATCACTGCTTGCTCTTGCAAAAAATTTCTTCTCCAGCTTTTTTGTCAGACCCTTTAAGTATTGGAAGGGCGAGAAAACATTTTTGTTTCACCTATTTTACCTCTGAAACAACCCAAGCAGAGTGCCTGAAGTCATTAAAGAGGGAAATTAAGATTAGCAGGACTATTTTTTATTGTGTCATTCACATATGATTATTCCTTCACAAGCTCTTCCAAGGAATAGAAATGAAGTAACATGTAAATCATATAAACATGGCACTTAAACATGGTCTTAGGAGGCCTTTCTGGGGGACATGCATTTATTTTAGATGGGAGCTCCTAAACTGCTCCTTCCCTTGCTCCTCTTCCCTACTTCTGCCTACTCTTGCACCCCACCAACGTGTGCATCTTTGATGAAAATCCAGCAGCAGCTTCACAGGGGTCCCTCCTTCCAATAGCCGTAGCCTTCAGCAGATTTGGCAGGGCTCTCTGAGAGCCTGACTGCATCTGAACAAGCAGAGGCTCTAGAGGAAGATGAAAAACCCTTACAGGTAAACTGAGATCTTCCTCTATTCCTTCCAAGAGACAGGTCCTGCACCATGCCACAAAAACTTCTAGAGAAAACAGGCAGCTGCAGAGATGAAGTCAGGCTCAAAATTCCTTCTCAGTGAGATGTTAATAGTCCTTACAGGCCCCTGGGAAGAAGTCTGCTAAGAAAAGATGAAGACATAAGCCTTTCAAGGAGATACAGGACTAGAAGCAAACTGATCTTATTTTTTGGAACTAATACAATGGTGGGCTTAATTTTGAACTGTGGTAATTCTGAATCCCAATAATATCTGGACTTGGGGAAACTCAGAAGTCCGGAGTACCAAAGGGTTCTGTCTGAAACAATAAAAGCCGGGGAAAAACCAAACCAAACCAAACCAACCAAACAAAAAAATTGAAACTGCAAGTAACTTCTTTTTAGTACTAATGAGACAAACCAGCAATTTGGCTATACCGCCTGAATGTATTTTTCCATAACACATGTATTTTGGGAGTAAAAACATAACCAGAAAGTTCCAATTTTTCCACAGTAAGCACATCAGCAAAGCAACAGATTGTTCATAAAAAAAGCCCCAAACAACAACCAATCAACCAATAACCAAAAAATCCCAAACCCATGACAAGCACATTGAGTCTGCAGGCAGCACATAGCATCACAAACACGTGAATTCATATTCCAGAAAGACTAGGCTAAAACATCCTCTTCCCTACTTGTATTCAAAACAATTACGTTTTCAGAAAACAGGATTCCAATATTACCCAAGATTTCAAAACAAGAAGTTTCTAATTTAAAAAATGCCACCACAAAGTGTGTTAGCATGATGATGCAACATTTCTAAGCTTACTGTGCAAACAGAACAGCTAACTAAATTGCATGTTAAATTTGTAAACTGTTTGTAACCAAAACTACTCATTCTCCTTTTCCCGCAGAGACCAATTTCAACTTAGAAATGATTTATGTTTTACTTGCCTCGTTAAAACACAGTTATAGTACATCAGCGGACAAGTACATCTTTGCAAGGCTGCTTGTTTACTTGAAGAGCAAAGCATATAAATTTGGGAGCAAGAAAAATAATTAGAATATAAAAGTTAAATATTTACTATCACGGGCTGGTTAAGGCCTTGCCAACACTTGTCAGTATTTCCATGCGCTGTGCTCAAGGTGATGAAAATGCATCCCTGACAGAGAAAGCAGCATTAGGTTTGTCCCATACCAAGGAGCTGAAAGCCAGGAAGAAAAAAACAAAACTAATCTGACAACCATGTGGTTTTAGGTTGAGGTTCCTTATCTTTTCTAAAGATAAAAAGAGAACACTTCCATTAGAAACATAAAACATCTATTCCAAAGGCATTTCTAATCCTTCATCTGGATAATATTCTAGAGGAAGAAGGGAACCAGATGCAGTAAGTTAAAGGCCTGTGATTCCCTTATTCAGTGTAAAATGTCGGCATTGATATTCACAATTTTCAAATGTAAATACAGCATAATTCTTTGGAAAGAACCACAAAGATTTAAATACTCAGAGCTATCCCAAATAAAAATGCACTGCCAACTTTTTAAAACCTCCACACATTCCTACCTTTATTTCCAGTACAGCAATTTCCAGATAGCCCATCTTTCTTAAACTAATAAATGCTGATAGAGGAACAGTATGAAGCAGTCTTTTAAGCAAAACAGAACATAGTAATCTATCTACATGCACCATTTTAGCTTTTTCACTGTGATTCTGAACATTTCATTCATGGTTAGCAAAATAATCAAATTATCTCAGTGAAATAACTGAGCTACGAAAAGCATCTCAGGTGTAGACCATCCGTCAGTTGACTGACCGCTGAAAGGTGATTACAGGGGTGATTAAACAGTCATCTTACTCCACCACTTCAGTGTAAACACATATTTTCTTTTTCCCATCATTAGCTATTTACTATTTTGCTCTAGTACACTCTAATTGAGAGGAGGGTGAATTAAACAAGGTTCACGATGGGTGTGCAGACAGGGATATCCGTTCTGAAACAGCTTTGAAGATGGTCCTAAGATCTGCTGGGAAGTCTGCTTGGTGCAGGCAGACTCACTGAATCATTTTGGTTGTAAAAGACTTTTAAGATCAGAGTCCAACTGTTAACTCAGCACTGCCAAGCCTACCACTACACCACATCTCTTAAGTGCCATCTTAGTGTACTATGGATAGGAAAACAGGGTAACAACAAAATAGTCTCCAAAAAAACCAGTATATTAAATTCTTTTTGTTCAAAATGTAGCTTTTTATTTGAGGGGGAAAAAGAAAAAAAAAAAAATCATTCAGAGAGTGTCCTTCTCCAGTTCCTTAACTGCTTTTTAAACATACATTGATCATGACAGCACAAATGCTGCTGTACAGTCAGGCAATAAATTGTAAATCAAAACCACCTTTTTCTGCAATGAGCCGTAGGATGTAAAGCACCTCAGTGGCACGTGGTAGAAGGGGCTGCTGGATCCCTGCGAGGACAGCAGCACTGATTTCAGGTTTTTGCTGATTACAGCACAGATGGGCTTCCTCCAACAGCTGCCTGGAGGTAGTTTCGCCTGCTGGCACTTCCCTACCATGCCTCTCTTCTGCTCCATCTACGTTTCCTATCTGGTTTCTCACACCACCTTCACAGTCTCTGCTTTACTACAAAACATAAAATATCTCCTTTCTCCAGTTGATGTTTCCTTTTATACAGAGTCGAGAAACTAAAATGCATGTATGTTTACATGTGCACAAACAAAACATTTTAATCTTAAAAACAGATGGAAAATTGAGTATTTGGATTTTATCCATCCATATAAAGCACCGTTTAAATTGAGATAAACACTGACCGAGCTAGGCACAGCCTCTGCCCTGTGATACTGAAGGAAACCACCACAGTCAATGTGGGGATCACTGTGCACGTCTCAATTTAATGCTAACGGCTTGTAATTCTCCCTCAATTCTTAAACACATCATTTCCCAAAGCTGAGGGCTGCTTCAGTCCTGAAACTTGCACCCACAAGCTCTCTCTCCCCACTTCTCACATCACAGCATTCCCCAGAAGAACCGCTCACTCAGGTAAACTGCATTTCAAACAAGTCAGTAACTTTTCAATTAGACCTTTAGAAGAAGTAAAAATAAAAATTAATTCATGACCAACGCAGGCCAGCAGAGTGAGTTTTGAGACTGTGCTTTAAGTGGACAGACACGCAGATGAAATAAGAATAAAGGATGAAAAGGAAAGACAAACTAAGAAAGAAAAACAAGCACCAAACCTTGAATTTGGAGGCACTGACTGTCAGAGTCATTTCTTTTTGAACCAGATGATCACTGAACTAATATTAAAAAAATCAGGGACAACAAAGAGGCCATAAATGGGAAAAAAAGATGTCCTCAGCGTGTCTTTTGACATGACTAACCTGCTGAAGTCAAGGAACAGTAGCACACCACTCATCTGAAAAGCCTGATAGAAAGGGCCTTTGAGAGGTAATTATAAAAGCAAATAAACTCAACAGCTTCTCCAGATGAGGTTAGATAATGTGCAAAGAGGAAAAGAGAGGTGAACAACTGGGGAGAGAAGGAGAGATGCTGGAAAGGGGACAATGACACATTTCAACAGGTGAAAAAGCTCAAGTACAACAGAGACCATGCATGAAATGGGATGAGAAAATGAGACAATCACAGAATGGTTTGGGTTGGAAGGGGCCTTCAAGCTCATCCAGTTCCAACCCCCTGCCACAGACAGGGACATCTTCCACTAGACCAGGTCGCTCCAAGCCCTGTCCGACCTGACCTTGAACACTTCCAGGGATGGGGCAGCCACAGCTTCTCTGAGCAACCTGTGCCAGAGCCGCACCACCCTCCCAGGGAGAAGTTTACTTCTCATACCTAATCTAAATCTACCCTCTTTCACTTTAAAGCCATTACCCCTTATCCTAGGAGGCCAGCTTATGCAGCACTCAGAGGGGCAAGAGGACACCCAGTGAGGAGGACAAAGGCACAAGAGCAAGGTGAATGAATCACAGCAGTAAACACTTTTGGTTGGTTTTGCTACCTGTGCCCAGTTAGCCTGGCAGGTCTTCAAGTCAATGCAAACACCAATTTCCACATTCCATTTTAACAACAGGTAGGAAGTGTTTCTTCTGCTACTGCTGCCAAATGAAATACATCATTCCTACTACTTTTAAACATCTCTGATCTTATTTCACACCACTGGCTGAGAAATTTGCCAACTGCAGATTCTAGTGACAGTATTTAAGCTAAACAGCATAAAACCAAACAAACAAAAAAGGCATAAAAAACACAAACAAAAAAAGGATTTCGGTAGAAGGACAGCCCCCTTTGATTCCAAATTTTATTCACGATAGTATTTATTCAATAACAACAAAAAAAAAAAAGCCAGTCTACGTACTTGTAAGAGACTAAAACCAACTTAGAATGATACCGATCTGCCACTAGGAATAAAAGAGGTCTGGAAGAATCTGCCTATTGTTGACAGTGGCTTGGTAGTATCAACTTCACTGAGACTTGCTGTTCCTTCCCACACCTCCAGCCACCTCTCGATTGCGAGCACGGTGTTGTGAGGCAACAACTGGATCTGTGCTTCAAACTTGTACGGGTCTACGTATTTCACAGGTAATTACGTATTACCAGCACTTCCCTTACTTGCCGTTCTCCCAGGCAGAGGCATTCCTGTTTGTAGAAACTGAAAACCTGCAAGTGTCCAGGCTTCAGAGCTCTAGCAAGTGTATTTATTAGATGCAAAATGACCTACGCAGAACTATTATTTTAATACATCATAACAAGTGACTTTAGCAATGAAATTATAATGCATTAAATAATGCATGCTAATGAAAACAGCATGTATTAAATAATAATCCATGTTAATGAAATTAGCATGCATTAAAAAATAATTCATTGTAGTGACACTATAATTAAATAATTCAAACCCAAAGAGGCCTGATCCTGCAATGGACAGAGCAGTGAAGAAAACTGGGCAGCCCCTGCACATACCCTATTACCAAACCGAATACAAACCATGCAACCTCACACAAGAGCTGTGTCATTCATTATACATTAAGTCTCGTATGGTTTAAAATACAGAAAAGCACTAAATTAATGTAAACCTTAAAATGTCCTCAAAATGGTCTTTTATATTTCTGCATGCAACATTTGCTAAGAATAAACCCTTCAGTCATGCTCTAGAAATCTGATGAGTAGTCCAGAGCAATAGTGGAATTGTTTTAGAAAATGCAAATAGCGTACAGTGCTGTGATTATACCAACATGTGCAGTGCCTGCAGAAATGTATTAACTGTCTGACAGTCTCTTTTTGTAGACAATGAAGAAGACCAATACAATAATACAATTTTATTTAGGAAAAAAAATCAAAGAACAAAGCAACTGAATGGACAGCTCTCATTTACAGAAATACATTTTTAATTTGCCAGTGGATTTGTAAGAGCACATAAAATGATACTGAATGCTGAGAACACACAATATTTCAGGGCCAATAAATCCATATATACATGTCCAACAACGTACCGTGCACTGTTTTCAAAAACACACACTAGTTCCATGGAGTCACCCATTTCATTTTGAAAATCTGTTCCAAGCAATTGGAACAGAAGTTTACTCCAGGTAGCGACAGATGATAGTTGGCATTAATGAAGTTTTCAGTTACAATTCCCAAGAACTTTTTATACGATCCATGTCCAGACCATCGAAACTGGGACCTTCAGTGGCTACCACAGAGACTCACACACAATTTTCTTGGGCTGCCCTGTAATCCCAGCCTCAACCTGAAAAATCCCTTCAGTTCTGGGAAGTTTATTCTGGAAGAAAGTTGACCGCAAGAATAAGTTTTGGCACTGGACCTGTGCTAGGAAACCCAGTTACAAAACTGAAATGCCAGCTTTAGAAACGGGTTGCATAATTTGACATCTTTCCCCACAAAGGCCACGGAGCCAGGAACAGCTGAAAACCAAACAACTCAAACCCAAACAACAAACACCAGCAGAGATGAAAAAGGGGGGAGTGCAAACTCCCCACCGCTGCAGAAGATCCCCCTTCAAAAGAGTCCTGGTTTCACTGTAGAAGGATCTGGCCAGGCATGGAGGAGGGGGAACAGAAACACCCCTCACTCACAGCCCTCCCAAATGGCATTGCCCTGCTGAGCACCAGCTTTAATGACACAGCCAGTATCAACTTCCTGAGAATTCAAACCAACCAACCCCGCCAGTGGGGCACTTGAA
Organism: Amazona ochrocephala; assembly: GCA_039720435.1. Taxonomy (NCBI): domain Eukaryota; kingdom Metazoa; phylum Chordata; class Aves; order Psittaciformes; family Psittacidae; genus Amazona; species Amazona ochrocephala. The sequence continues at coordinate 61,543,988 of CM077882.1, forward strand.
ACACATGTGATTCCTGCTGGAACAGCTGCTTGCGTGCTTCGAGAATTATTCAAAGAGACATTGTGATCCTTTAATAACTGAAGTCAGTTGCCAGATTAAAAGCCTTTATAAAGCTTAGACTGTAGATCTGTTTGAAGTGATTTACTTGCTACAAACAGCAGTTCAAGTAACTTTAACCTACACAACCAGATAAAAATATTGTTTCCTTCTGATTCATTTACTTTGACAGGACTTTTATAATGAGTTTCATTATACTCGCTTCCTACTTAGGTTTCCAGCACAGCAACAGAAGACAGCAAAATGTTTTAGAGTAAGAACATGCTTGTCAAGCTACCAGCTGGAAGAAGCAACGCATTAAACTGCTTTAAAATTGTCTATGTAATAAGATTCCACAGTGACAGTGCTAAGCATTTGGTGATATATATATTTAAAGGTATTTTAAAACACCTGGTTTAATGATGTCTTCCTGTTTAGTACTGGGGTTTTTTTTTCTACTAAAAAAAGACTCACACTGGTAGGTAAAATTTACCACTCTGATAATCTTAAAGACGAATGGCCTCTTAAATGCCTACAGAATATTGTTCAAAAGCCAGATTTTCATCCTTTTTTTCACATACTGAAGTAAGAACTGATGTATTTTACCATTCCTCTCCCCCCACAACTAATTCTATACAGTTGACATGTAACAAAAGTAAATGCATGGGTTTAAAAGCAGTTTGATAAAAAGCAGTGACCTTAAACTTGCTGAATGCTGAGGAGCTTTGAAGCGTGTTACAGACTTAAAATCAAGAAGCAAGGAAATACTCTCTGTTGTTAGTACTGGCTCCTTGTCCACCTCCACATTTCCCTATTTCAGAATGAAAATTTCCCACACCTTAACATACACAAGGAAAACCAAAACCTCCTCTTTTTGCAGTACCAGTTTCTCTTCTTCAGAAAGTGTTAAAAAGAAAAGCTTTCAAGAATGGGAAGCAGAACAATGTCTCTGCACTTGCAGTGTACGCTACCAGGATGAAAACCCAGCCCAGAAGTTCAAGAAAATCTCTGTTCCAGGCATTTAACTGAAACGTTTCTGAAGCTCAGACTTTAAAACTTTCATTGCAAAAGCAACCTGCTTGAAAAGATCATGTCTAACCTGGCTGAGGAGATGACTTTTGAACCTCTTCAGAGCAAAATTACAAACTATTTGAAAACTGTGCTAACATTTTTAGGAATTCTGGAACTAATACAAGATCTGATGCTTTGGGGCACACTTTGGGTTCAATGCCGCACTTTTCCGCTCTCCTATAGATAACGGAAATGCTCTCATCTCATTATGGAAGTGAAAACGCAAGATGGAAACAAAACAACCTACAAATTTTCTAAAATGTCCTGGTTTAAAAATGTCCAGTGTTCATGTTACGGCATTTGAGTTTTACAGAATAGTGTCTCCCTGATAGTCTGACTTCAACAACTGGAACAATGATACAGTTTTGACTCACTGATACTGTGTGTTCATAAAAGAAATGCACATTACAATACGATTGCTTCATGCTAAAGGGTGGGTACTGCAGACAAGGAACTTTCCCAGGAAGAAAAAAATACATCTATAAGCAACTACAAATTTTTACAAGTAGTCACTGATATCACAGAATCATAGAACAGTTCGGGTTGGAAAGAACCTTAAGATCATCAAGTTCCAAACCCCTGCAATGGACAGGGACATGTCACACTAAATCATGTCACTCAAGGCTCTGTCCAGGGTAGCCTTCAAAAAGCCAGGGATGGGGCATTTACGACTTCCTTGGGCAACTCATTCCAATGCCTCACCACCCTCACAGTAGAGAACTTCTTCCTATAATATCTAGTTTAAACTTCCCCTGTTTGAACCCATTACCCCTTGTCTTATCACTACAGTTCCTAATGAAGAGTCCCTCTCCAGCATCCTTACATCAAGACTTCATTTCCTTTGGTTTACAAAGTCTAAGTTCCTGCTAAGTTTCTCCTCACCAAAAACAAATGTACAGAGACAGCAATTGGTAAGGGCAGCATTAACGCAGCAACTTTTATGCTACTTGTATTTCAGAATTATAAAAACGCCTTGAAATTTTTAAAGAAATCCTTTTGGTCAAACTGGTACAGATACACCTCACATTTGGATGGATGCTAGTTGGTGTCAACCTGCAGTGATTGGGAAAGGAGCAACTTTAGGAATAGCATTCCCTAAGCTTCCCAAAACACACTGGAAAGCAACTACTATGAGAAAGAGGAGATCCAAACAATAGAAAGCCCAGGATTCTTCAGACAGGCTTTATGTGGGTTTTATGCCAGCCACAAGGCTACTTAGCTGCCTTCAGTGGCTTTTAATACAAGTGATACAGGGGCCCAAAACAAATGCAAATATTCAATTCTCCTTTTTATATAATTAAAAAAGAGAGAATAATTACCCCACACCATCACTAAACCTATTCTTGGAGAAGAAAAAAAAAAAGGACAAACCACCACTCACATGGGTGCCTGCATTATGTGTATGGCAGCGCTGCCCAGCACCAGAGATCTAGATCAGCAGGCCATGATGTTAAGAACTACATCACAGTCCTCATCCCTTGCAATGGTAACAAGCAAATGACACAAGGCAGAACATCATCATCCCCTCCAGACCTCATCAGCCTCAATTTAACCCACTCCCTCTGCTATTGGGGGTGTCCTACCTAAGGGGTGATGTGCTAGCGCTAACCTGCTGTGCAAAACACACCATAAAAAGATAAACCCTTTTCCCATGACAGGCTAAGCAGTTTCCCACATATTTTATCTCACTTACACAGCACGTAGCTGTTTCTTAATAAAACACAGGCTGTCTTTACCCTCCACCAAGGCTGTTTAATCAACAGCCTGGCATTGCAATGGGCAGTGCATAAGCAGCACCTCGGCTGGGTGGTCAGCAAGGGAGTGTGGTCAGGGAAAGGGCACGGAGGAGCTGTCTGGAGAAATGACAAGGATGTAAGGCTGCCCTTCCAACAGCACATCCCAAAGGCAAATCAGTAGTACGAGAGGCCTCAAAGCAAGCGGCCCCATTGAGAAGGCAAGGACGGCACTTTTATTAAGTGCTACTTAAGGAGAAGAAGCAGCCTCTGACAGGAGCAGAGCCTTCTCGGTGCACATTGCCACCGGAAAGCACCGAAGGCAAGGCAGGAGCATGGGCACCGTCCGGGCACCCTGCTGCGGGTGACTCTGCCGCGGACGACCCCTCCTGAGCAGGGGCCGGCAGGAGAACCTCCGGGGTCCCCTCTCAACCTCTGCTCGCCGAGGCCGGGCTGCCGGGACGGCCGAGTACACAGGGCGAAGGAGCAGGACGGAGGATCTGGGCAGGACAGGGGCACTGTGCAAGCAAAGGTCCAGACGTCCCTGCTCTGCCCAAGAGGGTTGCCGAGGTCATGGGCATCTGCACCGGAGCTGCTCGCCCGACCACAGCCCGTGTGGCGGGACGGGCACTGTCCCCACTGCGGAGCGGCCCCAGAGACCGGCAGAGGGGCGGGGAAGGGGCGCTCCCAGGGCCGGGGGCCGCAGCGCGGCGAGAAGCGCAGGTGCCGGCTGCCACCACCCCCAGCCGCCGCCGGCGGCGGACTGACCTTGCGCAGGGCGGGCACGAAGAGTCCCCGCCATTTCGGGCCGTTCTCCTCGCCGAAGAACTCGTACGGCTGCGGCGGCGGCTGCATGGCGCCCGCCGACGGCTCCTCCGCATCGGGGCCGCCCGCCTCGCCGCTCCCCGCCGGCTACAGCGCCCAGGGCATGGGGGGAGAAAGAGGGGAGCCAACGCAGTGGGGGCGCTGAAGGGAAGAAGCCGCCGCTGGTGCTCGTCAGGGCCGGGCCGGGCCGCGCTGGGCTCTCGGCCGCCGCAGGCTCGCTGCTCACCCCCCCGCCCGGGCGGCCATCACATCCGGCGCGGGAGGGGCCCTGCTCCGGGCCGCCCGCCGTGCGCTGACGGGTCGGCGGGTGAGGCGCCTCGGGCCCGCTCGCTGCGGCCCTGCTACCGCCGGCGCCCTCCGCGCGCATGCGCGGCCGCCACCATTCTGCCCTCCCCCGCCCACTACAGCGGCTCCCCCTGCCGGCCGTGCCGCCAGTGGGGGTCCCGCACAGCGGTCTCGCGGTGGCGCGGCCGAGTCAGGTCATAGACGCAGAGTGAGGCAGAGCTGAGGTCTTGGGTGGCCACGTACAGCTGGACACGACCCTCCCACAACATCTCTTCAGCGTGAGAGGCTGCGAAGGCTGCCGCACCCTCAGCCTGCTCCTCCTGCCACCGGCTCCATCCTTCCCTTCGCCTTACTGGAAACAGCCTCACCCTGTGGAAGGTTCAACCAGAACTGCTGTCCTGGGAGAAGGGGCAGCAGCAGCAGCAGCAGTGCTCAATGAGCTCCCACCTCAAGGCTGGTTTTCTCCCCACCTCGAAGCAGTTTTCCTCTGCACCCTGCAGAATATCTGCTGTCGCTGTTCCTTCCACCCCCAGCCACACTTCCCCTCAGGGATTGGTTTTGGGATCAGTGCTGTTTAACATCATTGTCAGTGACATGGACAGTGGGATCAAGTGCACACTCAGAAAGCTTGCAGACAACACCAAGCTGTGTGGTGTGGTTGACACGTTGGAGGGAAGGGATGCCATCCAGAGGGACCTGTGGAGGCTGGAGAGGTGGGACAGTGCATGCCTCATGAGGTTCAACAAGACCAATGCCAGGCACTGGACTGAGAGCAGCCTTGAGGAGAAGGACTTGGGGGTGTTGGTTGACAAGAAGCTCAACATGACCCAGCAGTGTGTGCTTGCCTCCCAGAAACCAACCGAGCTCTGGGCTGCATCTCCCGCAGCGTGACCAGCAGGTCAAGGGAGGTGATTCCTCCCCTCTGCTCTGGTGAGACCCCACCTGCAGTACTGTGTTCAGCACTGGGACCCCAACACAAGAGGACATGGACCTGTTGGACTGAGTCCAGAGGAGGCTACAAAGATGTTCAGAGGGCTGGAGCACCTCTGCTATGGAGACAGACTGAGAGAGCTGGGCTTGTTCAGCCTGCAGGAGAGGAGGCTCCAAGCAGCTTCCGTTGTCTAAAGGGGCTGACAAGAAAGCTGGAGAGAGACTTTTGACATGGGCCTGTAGGGAAGGGACAAGATAGGATGGCTTTAAACTGACAGAGGCTAGATTTAGAATAGCTATTAGGAAGAAAGGGATAAAGTTCCTCACCCTGAGGCTGGTGAGGCACTGGCATTGATTGCCCAGAGGAGCTGTGGCTGCCCCATCCCTGCAAGTGTTCAAGGCCAGGTTGGAGCAACCTGGTCTAGTGGGAGGTGTCCCTGCCTGTGGCAAGGGGTTGGAACTGGATGAGCTTTAATGTCCCTTCCAACTCAAACCATTCTGGGATTCTGTGATTCATTTCCCTTCTGATTGCATCGTAATCAAATCTCACTCCCTATATACATTCCCCACCCCACCCCCCGCCTTGCAAGACTGGTCTACAAAGGGGGTGGATAAATTAAATGAGGAAAATTAAGTGCCTTTCTGCCACGAAGATTGTGATCCTTTGTCATGGCAGATTTCTTGGAAGAGTCAGGTCCTTGCAGAGGCAGCAGCAGCTCCTGTTGCTCTATGGTGCTAACCTTCCTAACACATCAAGGCAGTCTTGGAGGTTTCCAATTAAATATTTCTGTGGGAAGATGCTTTTTCATCAAACCCAAACCTTGAGCAGAAAGAAAACAGCTAATCCCAAGTGCTGCTTCAGGGTAACAGTGGTGAGATCTCCAAACCTGCAGTTCAGATGGCTAGGATGCCCAGTTTGGAAGCAGATGTTGCAGGTTGGGTGAGCCCCTCACCCAGCTCTCTATCCCCACCTTCACAGCCTCCAGATGGCCATGTTCTTCCAGATGTGACATTCCTCTGTTCTCCAGACAGCCTGAACTACTCTGAGGTGTGGCAGTGGTAACTGAACACAACACAGGCCTTAAAGGAGCTCCTTTTCCCAAGGAAGGCCACCCAGTAAGCCATGACATGGGCCACTACATCATTCCTTTGCAGCATTTTTAAAATGATCCAATATGCCACACTCTGCTCACAGGTTAGGACTGACCGTATGGGGACACTTTTGTGAATAAACTGTGTTTGTCCAAAGCTGTCCTGATGCATTTATTCAGAATTTCAAAGATTACCATTCCATGTGCCACCACAGGTCCAGGTCAGGGTTAAGACTAGTTCTGTCTGCCACATACATACCGGTGTGAGAAAACACTGTGAAGTGTGATAAGCATATATAAGATACAGGTACTTTAGGAAGACAAGTTTGGTCATGTGTTTCCCCACAAATAATGTAATTCCTATTATATAGAGCATTATCCTGCCTAATTCAGGTGAGGATTAGCAAGTTATCAATGAAACTTTTCTGTAAATCAGGAGAAATACACAGACTTCACAGCAACTAAAAAAAAAAACCAACCCAAACCACTATTTTAATCATAATAGAGAAAGGTGCAGTGGCTTCATTCAAGTGAATTAGACCCCTTTTGAAAACACATTCATACATTTTCACACTTTGTGGGCAACAAGATTTATGTTTGAAACTCCATTATCGTAATTCTCTGAAGTTATTCCTTTAAAAAAGGTTTATAACTTTATCTCCAGAAACATAAACATTTCACAGAACACTACCTAAAGATTCACAATTTAAAAGCTTCAGTTAAACTGTGCCCCAAAATAATCATCTCCTGAGAGTTAAAAAAGCCCAGTTAAATGTGCTGACTTACGATTCACCACAGTATATGACTGCTTTTACATTTTAATGTTCTTTATTCTGTTAATACATGTTAGGGCCACACCTCGTGTGGGAGGAAGTTGCTTTTGCAATCCTTTTGTAGTATTTACTGTTGATAGGCAACACTTCTGGTGGGGAGTGAAGATATGATTGTTCCATTGTGAAGACAACTTTTACACAGCCACGTGGCATTTTAACATTCGGAACATCTGAATCTGTCTAGTGGTGTGGCCAAGAATAATGTCCAAAGCTTTTCTTTGAAGGGCTTATTACTTGAATTTCCAGGTTGCCCTTATACAGGAGTCACTTTTCTGGTAAAGCAGATGTCACCAGGAAAAAATGAAGTTAAATAAAGATAGGTTAAGCCCTTCCTCTCTCAAAAGCGGCTCAGCTCTGTACAGTGAAAACATCAGGTAGCACACCTGAGCTCCTGTGCTAACACATTCCCTCGTGCCTGCCAGAGCAGTACAGAAAATAACTTGAAAAAAACCCAGGATGGCAAATTGCCTGATAGCAAACTACCCACAATTATCTGCATTACCCAACATCCTGTGAACATCTGCTTTAAAAGTATTCTCAAGTACTTTGTCCCTGGGGCCACATAATTCTTTTTTGTAGCAATTATGCAGAACATGCCAAGATACTCAGCTTAGTACCAAACTTGCTGAACATCTCTCCCTAGTTTAAAGCACGGTCTCCACAAAGACTCTCTTCCAGGTGAGCCTTTGATAAAACTGCAAGTATCAGTAAGAGTCCAGAAGAGTAACCAGCACCTTCTACACTCCCCTCTTGCCAGGCATGTGGAAAATGGGAGCCTTTCTGACTCATTGCTGTTTGGGCTCCAAAGGAAGCAGTATGCAACATGACTCAATTAAGACAGGTTTCTGTAGCTTCCCTCCTTTCACATTTGCTTTTACAAAGACCATTTCCACCAGATTGCTCAACATGCTGCACAAAGATAAGCTCCTTTTGCATTACCTGTATTCAAATTGAAAAAAACCCAACCCCAAAGATCAAAGTTTCTGATCTTTCACTGATCAGAAACTGAAGTACTTTCTGATCAGTGCTGACTTCCCAGATTTAAGTTAAATAAAAAATAACTGTTTATGTATACATTTTCATTTCAGCTTTATAAAAAAAATACAGACAGTGATCAGATAGACACCATATCTGACTTGAGTATCTAAATTGACTTGGATTTGGTAATCCCTCGTTAGGCTTATTTTACTGTGAAATACTATATGTTAATGTAGGAGGCTCTGAATATTGTTTTCAGTCTCTGATAAAGCCCTTAATCAGCAGAACTTTTAACCTTTAAGGGCTTATCCTTCTATCTCCATTAATTTAATGTAAGCTAGGGGACCGTAGACTCCAATTTAAACGGAGTCAGAGCCAAAGCACACAGAGAACCACTCCATGCCTGTGGTTTTTCAGAGGACCAACCACCTCTCCAGAGTGCAACAAGAAGGCAGTGTTCATACCTGAGGAATGGGAAGTCCATGTGGGTAACCTCACCACAGAGGCTCTTCCTGCTTCACCTAAGGGCCCACTATGGTTGGAGACACTTTCACATTGTGTGTGGCACCAGCCCCTCCACAGGCTGTTCCTGCTCAGGTGGACAAACCTCTACTGCTAACAGGGCTGTCTGTTTCTTTCCTGCAGACGGCTGTACCACACCAGGCCTGACCAGCCACCATAATTCCTGTATTCATGAAGCTGAGAAGTTGCAGGCTGGCAAAGGCAAACATTTCAAATACTGTGTTTGCTATACCAGTGCTGGTCTTCCAAGTGACACTTGCTCTGTTTTATCTTTGTTGTTAAAGGCTGTGGAGTTCATTGAATGCAGACAAGATGCTACACATACAAGAGGCGTAGAACCCCACTACACCTGTCAATCATTCACAATTCAAATCTTTGCTTCACTTCATCTGCAATCATTTTTGCAATGGCAAGGGAGGAGGTAGCAGCAGGAGAAGGGGCATTTCTGACATGAAGAATTCTGCTTCCAATATCTCCACTGCCTCCATCAAATACAAAGTCATCTACCAAATTTCCATCACTGTCCAGTGCTTGAGCTCTCACTCCGGATGGACCCCTGCAAAATAAAGGAGGAGCTCACCATTAGAAAGAAAATGTTTTCTGAAGTCAGGAAATCAATCATGACCTTGTAAAGATGCCCAGGCAAACAATAAGAAAGGCAGACCATGGAGTCAAAGCCCAGCGAGGCTTTTGAGGGAGCACAAGGAAGTTTAACACTTGTGACACAGAGCAGGAGATGTCTCGCAGTCATTACCGTAAAATGAGGGCAGGTAGCCAAGCAGAGGTTCTTCTGTATCTTTCCTGGTTGTGAAGTTACTCTCCTCCCCACAAACACAAACATGCCCTGTCTTTTCAAAACGGAAACCCTTCCCTTTGTTTTGAAACAGCAAGCCTTGTCAAACACGAATTTCACGCCAGTGGTATAGTGCTTGAGCTGGATAACTCCCTTTTACCATGCTCGAGCTTTTTTTATTCTGGATTTTCTCCCTGCAAATGTTTGGACAGTTAAATCCACCCGTATGCACTTAAAATGCCTCACCTTTCCTCACAAGTCTCTTAAGTTCCTTCACATTTATAAACTCCTCTGAATTAGTTTCTCTCTCCACACAGTAAGAAGCTGAATATCGTTTTATTGAGATGATGAAACTAAGTCAGTATTCACCCAATAGCAACTCAGTCTGGCTTCTCCTCTGAATTTCATCAGTGTTTTGCTTTCTTTGTGAACTGAGATTATGTTCAGGCTACTGAATGTGTCACCAGGATAAAGTGTCTTTCTTTTTGCTGAATATGTCACAACTGTGAATTTCAGCCTATGGAGGGTGCAGAAAGTCACACACATATTCATCAGACTTGTCTGTACACAAGCAAACACAAAAGGCCTTCCTGTGGAAAGTATGGAAATGCTTCAATGCTGTGGTAGCATATTTTGGTGGAGGGAGTAAGCTAATGCTACCTTTGCTACTGTTAAAAAAGAAGAGATTTAACAATGTAGTAACACTGGGTGTATCTAACAAGAAAAGTTTTCTTTACCTGAGTACATCATTGACAGTGACCTCAGGGATGAACTTCTGCAGTTGCTTCACCTGCGCACTCAGGAAACACGCTCTGTACATTTCATTCACTCCGTAAGACACATTCCTCAGCACGAGCTTCCACAGCCCACTGTAGAGAGAAAAAAATAACTGCAGTAAGAACAAATCTTCCAGAATGACTGCAGCCATGCCAAACTAACACTAAGACGGTATCAAATCCAACTACATGGCTAAAGTTCCCATTCCCAACGTTACTAATCTGATCATGCTCTCTAGGAGAAATATATGTTTGTCCTTCCCTGCTTCAAGAAACCTTGCTTACAGAGGTGCACTGCCTTTACGTTCTTTCTCTGAGAATGAACTCTGAACTCCAGTCCTTTCTACGTCCAGGACTTTTCTCTGGTCCAGTCAAATGGCAAGAGGCTGAAATCCCGTGTGCATGAGGGAAGGCAGACATGCTGCTTGAGCCTTTTTCTCCCACAATCATTCTGACAAGATCACCACACTCCTAAACTCTTCAGTTTTCAGCCAATGAACCTTGCTATGTCTTTGCAAATCTTGTTTCCTTGCTTCGCTTTCCTCAAGTCTTCCAGTATAAAATTCTACAAACAATCATCACTATGCTTTCAACTCTTTAATAAACTGCACTAAGCTGAGCTGTTTGCCAGAAAGCGGCTTTGCAGTTCTCTGACCTGTTGTTCAGCCTCTCCTTGGATCTCCCCAATATTGACTTTTTCAAGCCTAATTTCTAAAACTGAACACTTTGTCATGGTCTGTCCAGCCTCTCATAGAGAAGCGAAATTTGTCTCAACTTCCACAGATACTCTGTTCATTTATGTTTGCAATTTTGGCAATGATTCCCAATTTCTCTGACATGCCTTCTAAGACAGCTTCCTGGCCTCCACTCATGGCCCTTAACACTATTTCCTTGGCACTTGGACATTTTTTAAATGTATATTGATGGTCTGATAAAGTTTAACATGGCAATTCAGGCCACTCTGTGTTCTCTCTTCCAAGCATCTTCTGCAAGTATTTTAATCACACTGTCAAGGCTGATTAAAATATTACACTGCATTGGACAAAAACCTATCCTGGAAGAGCTCTAGTAGCAGCAACATGGCTGACCAGTACGTTCCGATGAGCAGGCACATTCTCAAACCAGCCGAGACATGTCTTGGTAATTAATGAAAATTAAAATATTAGATCACATCAAGTCAAGTGTCTTGAAGAAGTCTGCCCTCACCAGCACTCATGTCTTTAAAAACACAAAAAGCTTGGTAAAAGCAGGCTTTTTGATCAGAACTAGCTTCCATGGAGTCGCAAGCTGATATCTAATGACATTAAAATAACTGTGTTCAGCAGTGTTGTGGTTTAAGCCCAGCCGGCAACCCAGGAACCATGCAGCCGCTCGCTCACTTCCCCCCTTTCCTCCCCCACTCCCAGAGGGATGGGGAGGAGAATCGAAAGAACGTAACTCCCACAGGTTGAGATAAGAACAGTCCAGTAACTGAGATATAACACAAACCACTTCTGCTACCACCAATAATAATAATGATAAGGGAAATAACAAGGGAAGAGAATACAACTGCTCACTACCTGCCAACCGATACTCAGCCTGACCAAGCAGTGATCTCACCCTTCTGGGTAACTGCCCCCAGTTTATATAGTGGGCATGACGTGCTGTGGTATGGAATACCTCTTTGGTCAGTTTGGGTCAGGTGTCCTGTCTCTGCTTCCTCCCGGCTTCACCTCCTCCCTGGCAGAGCATGAGGCTCAGAAAGTCCTTGGTCAGAGTAAACATTACTGAGCAGCAACTGAAAACACTGGTGTTATCAGCACTGTTCCCAGGCTGAAAGTCAGAAACACAGCACTGCACCAGCTACTGAGAAGGAGAAAATGACTGCTACTGCTGAACCCAGGACAAGCAGACAAAAAGATAAAATATTACCTGTACGATACAGCATCTAAAAAGTCTCCAGTGTGGAAGTCGAACAATTTGTAGCCCTCTCGCTTAAAGGCTAATACTGCATTAGGACCAAGCCACACACTGCCATCCATTCTTGGTGTGAAGTGAAATCCCAGAAAAGGGAACCGAGGATTGGGAACCTAAAGCGAGATACAACAGTTATCACAGCTGTTACACACAACGTAAGAGGAATAGCCATGCAATCACTTAAGGTCAACAAACTCATCCAGGAAACATGGAAAACATTCACGAGGAGGAAAGTAGAGACATTTACAGTTTAATGTGTGAGAGAGTGAATAAAACAAACCAAAACACAGTAAAGGACTTGTCATCTGAATAAATGGAAATAACTATTTTCAAATGAAAAAGTGAAAAAAGAAGGAAATCTGCCATTTTATTTCCAATCACTACAAGAAAATTTGAGTCATAGAATCAGACAATTGGCTCCTGTGCAGGTTTTTCTGCTTGGTAATTGTGCAGTTATAGCACATAACTAATTTAAACCAATGAAGAACTGAGCAGGGCCAAGTAAGACTGCAAAACAAACAACAGGAAAAAAAAGTACACATGATTTCTCAGGATATAAGTCAAGCCACAACAAAACCAACAACGCACTAATGCTATTCACCAGTAGTAATTATACTGCAATAAAATGGGTTATAAAATATTAGGAAAACCTCATCGTTCTGTGTGGCTCAAAACAACATGCCATTAGCAAGCCTGATGAATGTTAATAATGGAGTTTTGGGTTTGTTTGCAAATAGAACACAGTGTACTTGCATGCAGAGACTTAAGCAGAAATAAGCTGCCCCTATGCAGATACAGGCATGAAATAAGCACACCTCCTCTTGCACTGATCTTCAGCGATTTACAAGAGGTGACTACAGAGGTGACTGTTGTACTCTGAACATAAGCAAGTATTGGGTATTTCTCAAAAAACAGTACTGTTATGATTGAAAAGTGATTTAAGATATATTCCTTTTCTGTATTGAGTGACTGATTTTCCTGTTAAAATATCCTTTTAATACGTTTGTAACTCACTGCAACCATTCCATGAGCTACATTACATTTTCAGTAAGATATTACTAAGAATCATGTAATTTTCTAATCTTATTACCATTATTTGGCCATAACAGAACTAAAAAAACAAACAAACAAAATAATCACGTGTTACAAGCTATCCTCACACAGCCATGGAAAAAGGCTGGAAGGCATCCTCATGTCCCAGCCAGTTCTTCGCTCCCATCTCAAGATAGGATCTTCAATCATTCCCAGGTGAGATGAAGTCAGACAAACTCCCCAATGCCCAAAGTTCCACAATTTTTCTAGCGTGACCTGCTCCAGTCTTTAGCAGGGAAATCTAAGTTAATATTTGAAAGGCATTACTTCAACGTACTGCATGAGTTAACTAAAATGCTGCCCTAGAAATTCCCTCTTCCTGCTTGATAACTTCATTTTCTGTCTCGGATTTATGCTCTTCATCACACTATTTATCTATATTAAATGCTAGAAAGCTTGTCCTTTTCCTTCTGTGTCTATTTTTTGTCATACAAAGTAAAGCTAATACAAAGATGATGTTTAGAGGCACATATCTAAATCTGAACTTTGGGTGTTAGCATGCAAGATTAAACCCTATGTTTAATTAGTTATTTACTGTTGTATCTCACTGACTTCTGAATCCTGTGTACCAATTTATTTTACAACAGAAAGAAGTAAGGCTTTTGTGGGTGTGGGACTATCATGCTATATGTTTCACTCTTTTGCTATTAAAAAACCAAAACCAGACAATCAACAACAAACCCCCAACACAACAAAAACACAAACGACAACAAAAGAAAGACTGGCAATAGTTTCCCTCATGGTACTTCTACCTGATCCTCAAGAATCATCAAAAACAAGCTGTAGTGTCAGAAGGCAACTTAATGTACACCCACATCACTGTCTGCAGTATAACAGAAATAACCATGAAATATTGCCCTTATTTCTGTAGTTTTAGCATTTCTCAGAGTGCACCAGGAAAGGCAAACAAGAGAGTACATACTGGATAGATATTTCCTTTAACCATGTAAGACTTTTCTGGTTTTAGCACCAAATAATCCCCACGGAAGGGTACAATACGAGGTTCAGAGCTGCAGCCACTGATCTCAGACAGGCGGTCTGAGTAAAGTCCTGCACAGGTCACAATGTGCCGACAGTAGATTTCCTCACCCTGGGGAAAAACAAAACAAAACATAAAACACACAAAAATTCAACGTACCTACTGAAAAAAACACCCATCACCTACAAACTTTGGGAGAAAATGAGTCAAGGCCAGAAAGAAAACCAAACATTTTCAGCAGGGAGAAATAATTGTTTCATTTGTAATATTCTCCCCCTTTGCTCCACTCTTGTGAGACTTCACCTACAGTACTACACCCAGCTCGGTGGCCCCAAAATAAGGATGTGGACTTGTTGAAACGAGTCCAGAGGGGGCCACAAAGATGCCCTGAGGACTGGAGCACCTCTGCTATGGAGACAGGCTGAGAGAGGTGGGCTTGTTGAGCCTGGAGACGGCTCCGGGGAGACCTTAGAGCAGTCTTCCAGTACCTAAAGGGGACAACAAGAAATCTGGAGAGACTTTTTGCAAGGACATGTAGGAATAGGACAAGGTGGAATGGCTTTAAACTGAAAGAGGGGAGATAAAGATTAGGTGCTCCGTGCATCTTTATGTCCCCCTCTGGACTTGCTCCAACAGGTCCACACACTTCTTATGCTGGACCCCCAAGAATTAAATCAATTAAGAATTCACTGCAGTTGTTTCATAGAAGCAGTCCTAGATGTCAGTGATCATGTTACTAAACAGCATCTTTCAACATTTTCTGGAGAGCTGAATAATCTACCAGGACTCAACAAAAATTCTTAAGAAAAGGAGAAACAGCTTCCAACAAAACAATTAAATCTTCAGCTTTGTTCTTACCTTTGAGTTCCGAACAATGACTGGGTATTTCAGTCCTGTCACAGAATTGGACAAGAGAAGGAATTAATCGAACACATAACAGAAAACTGACAGAACAAGCAGCTTGTCATGATGAAGATTTCTTCCACTGGAATATCTTCAAGCTACGGAGCAACTACTGTTGGACATAACTGATGTTGGACATAACTATATGAATTAACACAGGTTTTTTATTCTTTCATATGTGTACTAGCACAGATCCAACCTGCCTTCCAGGATAAAGAAAAAGCACTTTTACAAGAACATAAATGCAATATTCAGCTAAATCTGATTTTAATAGGAGATAACAACCTTCTTCCTTACATTTACTATCATATTATTCCATCAGCTTTAAATGTTTCAGCTGAAGTGTGAGCTGCCTGAAGAAAAAACAAAACAGTGAACTTGCTCAATAATCTCACTAACATAATTTTACCTTTTATCTCATCCCCACAAGACAGAAGGGTTCAGAAATGTCATTTCAGTTAAAACAAATGTGTTTTCAACAAAATCTTCGGCAGGATTGTAGTAAATAAAGGGAAAAAACCTGCCTTACCATCTTCACTTTCTGAAGAACTTTCTTTAGCCATCTCCATGTTTGTAACTTCAAAGTCAGTGAAGATCGTCCCACCTGCTTCCTGGAAGTCTGCTGCATAGGCCTGTGCCACTTGTTTGTAATTCACAATGCCAGTATATGGAGAATCAAGGGCCATCAGACCCTGAAACAGTATTAAGATACAAAAGAACAGTGAATGCTGTACGTGGACTTCGACCTTCAACACAGAGACTATTTCATCTGGAATGATGTGCATTGCAATGCAGAAGGGAGTCCTGCTGCCTCCCCATCCCTGTCTGCTTGTTCCTAGCCTCTCCACATGCCAGCTACAGTGTTAGTGTTTGCTGACTAGTATGGCAAAAACTACTTACAGTGGACTAAGTGATCACGTAACTACAGCATAATGCAGTTTCCTCAATAAGCACTTCATGATAAAACAAGTTACCCAGCCTTGGCTTCAGCTAATAGCTACTTATATTTCACTATGCACTATGCAATGGCCACTTGGGAGCTCTACCTGGCGCATGGCTGTTGACAATGGCCCTTGAAAGGCTAAAAAATACAATCTAGCCAGGGTGCAACACTTACTGCACTGCACATGAGAGAGAAAAGTCCCTTCTTATTTAGACAACAGCCTACACTTGTCTTAGCAGAAACAAGGGTCAAGCCCAGTGTGTAGCTATAACTCTTAACATTTCTTAGAGACACTTTACTATCTTTAGTCAGAAGAGGTTCAGTTTCTCACATGATTTTTATCATGGTAGATGTCATCACAATATTTTCCTAGTTCTGGCTATAAGATAAGGAGAGTTGCACTGCTTTATCTCTGAGAGATGCTGCAAGTGTAACTACATTAAAAGATTGACGGCCACTCAGATACTACAATAGCAGGGGCCATTCACATGCCCAAGACAACCAGAATGGCTGGTAAAACTGTATTTTCCATAAAACCTTTCTTTCCACTTGATAAACAGACAGGCTGAGAGAGCTGGGGTTGTTCAGCCTGGAGAACAGAAGGCTTCAGGGGAGACCTTAGAGCAGCTTCAAAGGGGCTGACAAGAAATCTGGAGAGGGATTTTTACAAGGTCCTGTAGGGATAGAACAACAGGAAACGGCTTTAAAATGAAAGAGGGGAGATTTAGATTAGATATAAGGAAGAAGTTCTTCACTGTGAGGGTGGTGAGGCACTGGAATAGGCTGCTCAGAGAAGCTGTGGCTGCCCCATTCCTGGCAGTGTTCAAAGCCTCCTTAGACCAGGGGCCTTGAGCAACCTGGTCTAATGGAAGGTGTCCCTGCCTGTAGCAGAGGGGGTTGAACTGGGTGGTACTTAAGGTCCCTTCCAACCAAAACCATTCTATCATTCTGTGATTCTATGATAACATCATTCAAGTGCTCTTTGCTTACAAGGATAGGACTCAGCTCAGGAAAACAAGGTAAATTAAGAAAGACCCCTCTGAATCTACTCATTTGCAGAAGGAAATGCTCAGCTGGATCTTGAACAAGCAAAGAATGTTTTAAGGAGCGGATACAAAATGTTTACAAGAAAAAAACAATAAAAAGATCCCTCTCCAGAAAATTTCTGCCTGTACCTATAACCATTCACAAGCAGAGTCATGCAGCGACACCAATAGCAAGCTGCCAGATGAAACAGTACAGGGAATTTATATCCAGGTTTTCCTTTCAACCAAAGATACACTAAACAACAACAAATCTGAACTCCATAAACTACCCACATTTCTCCTGCTGTGAAAATAAACAGGCTGAGAAGTGCTACACAACAACCACATGTGTAGGAAGGAACTGGATTGAAATCAGCTTGATCCCAATCTGCACTTACAGGTGGAAGTTGTATTATCAAGCTTTACTGTATGGTAAATAATTTTTACAGGAAGGAGCAGAATCATAGCAGCATAATCTCAGATAGAGCAGCTCTAACCTGGGCAAAGGCAAATCTGCCTATCAACCAAAAAAACATACAAGCAAGCACCTGCAAGGAGAATCACAGAATGATTTGGGTTGGAAGGAACCTTAACATCATCCAGTTCCAACATCCTGCCATACCTTCCACTAGACCAGGTTGCTCAAAGCCCCGTCCAACCTGGCCTTGAACACTGAAGGGGCAACAATTACAGATAAAAGTGAAACAAAAAAAAAGAATAATACTAATAATAATAAGAAAATCATTATTGGTAGGAGAACTCTTTTGTTTGTTTTGGGTTGAGCTTTTTGGTTGGTTGGTTTTGTTTCTGAGCACATACATCAGGAAGGACACCTCTGTGTAAAGCTGAGAACAAAATGAATTTTGAGCAACTTGTAGGCTCTGTTCATTTGCTTATAAGTTCAGTCCTGCAGAAGGACTCTAGAGTCTCCTACTTTGATTCAGATAAGTGTGATTCCTTTTGTAGGCTGCAAGTGAAATGGATTGCTTGCTCTCCAGTTTGTGAATGCTGGCTCTTAGGATCCAGTCAGTGCCTTATGTGCAATTAAAGCAGCGGCAACTCTTTATGCCTTCATCATATGGAGAACTAATGAATTATGAACTGACAAGTATGAGAATGAGAAGAGGTGAGCAGGAGAAACCTGGGGTGAAAGTGTCACCAATGATTCCACAGCATCACCTTATGTTGTGTTAGACCTGGTCTGATGTGTATGTAATGACAAATGCATGTGAAGGATTGGGCTGAGCTAAAAAAGTTCCAGAAATAAATGGATACATTTATTTTTGCTGACAATTATATTTATTCTGGGTTTTCAGGCTCTTTTAAACTTGTCCCCTACGCAAATTACCTGAAGACCAGAAACATACTTACGTTAAGTTAAAAAATGTCACCTGAGAAACTGAGATCTGACATGCTAATTAAAAATATGCAAATCCCTTACCCTGCAGAAGGGTTCTTTCGCTTGTATTTCTTTTGTTCCGATCAGTTTCAGACCCGGGACATTGTTCTGCAGCCCTCTTTTGTATAGAGCTTTGAGTCTTGGAATTTCATCTTGTTCAACAGCTACAATTAGCTTCGGAAAAGACAACAAGGCACAGCAGTGAGCAAAACACACACAGCCAGTTCAGATCTGGCATCAAGCCCAAGCTAACAAGCAAACAATAGTGAGTGAGTGAACAGTGAATTATAATTCAAGAAGGGAGAAATGTGATTTGTACCATTAGTTGCACAAGATTCTATAAATACTAGTTATTACTGAGAAAGCACTAATACATTAAGGAGAGTGAAAAACAAAAGTTAAACCGTCGTTTAAGCTACTATCAATGGATAATATTTGCTAAAAGTACCAAGAGACTACAAAACCGAACATGAAAGAAGAGAATATTATTTTAAAGAGACACTGGGATGCTTCCAGAAATAAAACTGAACTAATCCAAGTTGTACAAATCTCAAACAGCCTCGATAACAGAGAAAGGACGTGTTCTGACATGGCGTCTGAACTGAATTGTACCACTTCATTTAACCATGTAGCTAGCTCACAACTACCACAAGGGATTTATTCAGGCTATGAATTATCTGTGCCAGGTTTGCACAGACCTTGTTACTTCTAGGCCTAGCTCAAGTCTGACAACATAGGCACTTCTGTGTTGAGAAGCCACTAAGTTCTCCAAACCTGGGGCTGCTTTATGTAGAACTTGCTGTAAAGTCTCACCATCATCTTTCCTGGAGTAAACACTGACAGGGAAGGCGATGAGGAAGTAATAAATTTAATGCCAGCAAGGTCCAACAATGCTGCTGGGTCGGCTAAGCTTATCCAAGCTCGAATTTACGCTTACAGAGCAAGTCTGCAGTCTTGGGCTTTGAGCTGAGAGCTGGCTTGCCACATCAGGTGTATTGCTGTACAAATCCACAGTGCCATCTTGTGACCAGAGCTGCAAGTGGAGGCAGCACAGCCCGGCCGGGACAAACACCACCCACACTGGTGCAGGGAGTGTCAACACTGGGCCACGTCCAGGGATTCCTGCTCGGCACCTCAGAGCTGGCGAGATCTGCACCCAGCTCCCCGTATGTTCTGAGCTAGGGGGACCTGAAGTGGCGCTCATCACATCAGATAGGCTCAGCGTCGCAGTTACAAAAGAGAAAGGCTTAGGAGGTCCAAGAAGTTTACGAGTAACCTGGAAAGGGGCAGCCAGGGAGATGAGAAAGGCAGGTGACAGTTTAAAGTGACTCGAAATGGTTCTGACAAGAGCTGACTGTAAAGAACTGCAAAGACCTTCCAAGGTGAATGAGCAACTGAAAATGGTGGATGAAATTCAATGCATATAAATGTGAAATGGTGATCACAGAAAAAGTAGTCTTAGCCTCAGGTATAAAATGATGAATTCAAGTTCAAAGTTATTACTCAGGACCAAGATTTTGGGGTAAGGATAGACAGTCCTATGGAAACATCAGCTCAATGCCTAATGACAGCTGAAAAACCCTAAATTGAATGTTAGGAACAATGAGGGTAAGGATACAGGAAAATACAGATAATACTATTTTGCTGCAAAAATCCAGAGTCTGACCACATCTTGAATGCTGTGCGCAATCGTGGTCCTTATCTTGTATCAAATATGCATTAAACCGTGAATGGGCCAGAGAACAAGGCCAGGATAAAGAGAGTCATGATAAGCTTCTCTAAGAGGAATGACTGAGCAGTGTTAAGACTCACCAGCTGGAAGGGAGGAGGGAATGTGAAATTATGTGCAACTTAGAGATTGTGAGCACAGATCAACTGTTCATGAGCTCTTCTAACACAAAGGGTAGGTGCTATCAGATGAAGCTTAAAGGAGCCAGGTGCAAAATGTTGCATAGGCTGTTGATCTGTGGAACTGCTCATCAAAGTATGTGCTGATGCAAAAGCTTTTAACTGAAAAACACTTGGAAAAGAAATTCATTGAGAGTCACCACAAAATACATCAGGCTCAGAAAATTATCTGAGCTGAAAACAGTTGGAAGCTGGAAGAATTAATAACTTGCTTGTCCTGTTCTCATTCCTTCCTTGGTCTCTCCAGAAACTTCCAGAAATTTGATACAGGGTAGACTCCAAGTGATTCAGTACAGCCACTCTTCTGTCCCCAGCATTTCAGGTTGTGTTAGGTGGATGTAACATGGCATAAATACATGTAGCTGGGTCACATCTGGAGCTGTTTCCAAATCTTTTAAGAGCCTGATATATCATGAAATCAGGTATGCGCATACTGAGAGCTTTTGTGCTCCTTGGAGCTATACAGGTGCTCTTCCATGGGGCCAGGCTTCCACCACTACCTGGGATATTTCAGCTCAGCCCACAGATAAGGAGAATTATTATTTAGGTCCACAAAAGAAACCAATTTGAATTGCCGGAAAACAAGAAAACAAAAAGGCACTTTCATCCTGAAAGTAGTTTTGCAGGAAGTCATCTCCTGGGAGAAAGACCATAACCAGGCCTCTGCTATACATTGTAACATTACATTATACAGTCTCAGTTTCCAAATGTACAATAAGAATGCACAGCAGGTTCCTGTACCTTCCCACACCGCTTATATGGTATTCCCTTCTGGTCACAGTACTCGTAGCAGAGGGCTGCTCCCTCAACACACAGCTTAGCTTTCAGAGATCCAGGTGTGTAGTAAATTCCACTGTGAATCACGCCACTGTTATGTCCACTCTGGTGATGAGCTGAATAGTAAGAAAGGTATGTTATTAAAATGCACGTTTCCATTATTTGTTCACACTTTAATTACCTCAGCTGTCAGAAGAGCAAGGTCCTGCCCTAAATCAGTGTTAAAATAGATGCTCATATAAGGTAACTGCACAGCAGACCCAATCCCTCCCTTGGTCTCAAAAGGCAAGAAAAACACTGACCCAGCAAGACCTAGTTAATAATAAACCATCACAGCTTGCAGTGTGTTGAATCAACAGGCAGCATAAAAGCTAATCACAAGGTTTCCTCCAAGAGCTACACTTGCAGGCCAATCAACCAAAATTCTGTACATGCTCAAATTAATTTTAAGAAATTCAATTTTTAAAATGAAATGCATCTTAGAGGCCTCAAATAACATAACATCTGTGCAATCCGCAATCTCTTGGGATGCGCTGGCAGGCTTGGTAGGCCTTTCAAGTATTTGTGAACTGGATTAAGTCGCTATTTGCTCTTCGTAACTAAGCAAAACAGAGGTGAAAAGTATCATAAATGTTTTTATTTAAGTAATTTGGGCAGGTTCTCCCTCTTAACATATTGAGTCCCAAAGGTCATTCCTGCTTTGCACTCACACAACTGTTATGGACCTAATGTATATCCCATCTTATTACAAAAAGCCACTTCATATCACACATGTAACACCTCAAGACCAGTATGTAGCCTGGCTGATGAAGCTATTTAAAGCAAGACCCTGGGCTCACTGGTATTATTTTGCATTAGCCACCGACATGATCCCTTGGGGTTGCTCCTACCTACCCTGAGTGGCTGCCTATCTGCATAAGCACTTGGTGTGAAAAGACTGCTTATGGTGAAACGGTGCTTGTAGTTGAGTGAGCCAGAAAAGCTTTCAATGAAGCAATAGGGCTTATTCTTTCTTATTTCAAAGCCAGGATGGACGGAGCAGGTGAAGAGTGCCTCAAGATTTCCTGTGTAAGCAGACAAGACTGGGATCTGTGCCGTTTTACTCTAGTTAATTCTGGACCAATAACTAGTGCCCATCTTCCCAGTTATCTATTAGCTCTTTGCCTCTGATAAATGCCTCCCATACAAGTAACAGCACCTTGCACAGCATATACAGGGATATCCAGAATCACAGGGCAAATGACAGTGGTTTACAGTTCTGACAGTTAACAGACAGGCACAGACTGCGCAAACCAGCAGCGGGGCAATCCGTGGCAGGGGGTTGGAATTTAAGGTCCTTCCAACTCCAACCATTCTGTGATCCTAGGATTCCCTTTACACGCATGTTCACAAAGTACTGCGGTTTTGGCGAGGATGCCCTTCGGAAGAGGCCTTCTGACAGGCTGACACCTGGTGAACCCGAGCACACCCGGCTGAGGAGGACACAGCACCGTACCCAGCTCCTGCTCCTTCTCCAGCACGGCGAAGGCGAGTGAGGGATGCCGACTGACGAGCTCCCGGGCCGAGGCCAGCCCCACGATTCCCGCGCCCACCACCACCACGTCGAAGGTGCTGCACACACACACAGACAAGCAGGCAGTGAGCTCACCCGCAGCGTGCCCGCGGGGGCGCGCCTCTGTGCCAGCCCGAGGCGCAGCCCGCCTCCCGTCCCGGCTCTGAGGGGAAGGCGACCGCCCGGTCCCGGGCCCGCGCCCCCTATGGCCGTCCTCCCGCCGTGAGGGAAGAGCTGAGGGGCTGCGGGCAGGGCGGCCTCCTGCTCCCGCCCCGCGACCTCACCTGCGCTGGCGACGCTGGGCTCGCCACACCGCTTCGGCCCCGCCGCTCCTGGCCCGCTGCCGCAGCAGCGCCGCTGCCGCCATCTTGGGGGCGGTGATACACAGCGGGACGGGCTCGTCCTCCGCGCCCGCTCCGCAGTGGCGGTGAGGGGCCTCTGGTGGCAGGTCAGGCCGGGCTTCGTGTACGGTTTGCCTGCGTGTCCCCTGGGGGCAGCCCGGCGGGAGGGGATCCTGGCAGGGCGGTAGCGGGACGGGGTGAGCCCAGAGGCGGCGCTGGAGCCTCCCTTCAAGCACGGTCCCCGGGGCTGTGCTGCAGCGGTCGTGCCCGCGGAGCTGGCAGACCCGGTTAGGCCTTGAGGGGAAGCGGGCTACGGGCTGCCTGTCCCGCTGGGGCTGGCTCTGCGGATAACTACTCCGTTTGTCCTCCTTCCTTTTCTTCAAGAACATGGTGCTGTTGGGGAAACTTGCCCAGCCGGTGTGCAGTCTCGGCAAGCTGCCGCCGCCGGGTGCCTGCAGAGGCTTCTGGGGATGGCTGAATGCTGTGTTCAACAAGTAAGGGTGACTCGGTGTGTACAAGGCCATTAGCAGGTCCCATCTATGTCCTGTGCGGTTCGTGAAGCAGGGAGAATTAAGTCCCAGGACTGGAAAGGACATTTTGTGCTACCAGTGCCGTTCTTTCCCCCCAGACTGCATGTTGATGCTTGGCAGGGGTCATTCATTACCTGTTCAGTTACAAAGCTGAGGCCTTCCAGAGGAAGGGGTGTGATTTGCTGCCCTCCCAGTGGTGGTAGGCAAGCTGGCAATGTGGATTTTCTCCCTAAATGCCAGTCTTCCTTTGACCCCCAGATGCATTCAAACCATTAACACCACCATGCCCCTTTTACTCACTCAGAAAAGCATCTAACCAACCTATCGTTTACAGTGTGATTCAGCCACACCAGGGTTTCACAATTAGTTTTAGAAAGATAAAGCCCTTCTTGTGAAACTCTTTGTCTGCAAAGCTCCTTCTCTGTGCATAACTTTTGCTGGTAGCTAATAGTTTTGCCGTATGTTTTCTAGCTTTGTGGAAAGCGTTGCATGATGCAGGTGATTGCTGCAACAGGGTGCGAAGCCCAAGCAGACAGGAGTCTCTTCCAGGTCTCTCCTTCTGTCTTCATCATTCCTTACCAGACTAAGAAAGATATCTTTGTCCTGAATGGACCCAAGGATTCTAAGTGATTGCTGAAGTGTATCTTTCTGAAATACTGTAATTGTTGAGGAAAAAGGCTTCAGGAAGGACAGAAGTGTGACAGGCAATGAGAGGTGTTTCTGTCATCAGTGTTTGGGAGACAGATTTGCAATTGTTGCAAAGCCTTACTCTGGATAGAAGGGTGATTTTTCATCTCTCCTTACAGACATGGAAGGAAACAATCAGCTGTAAGGGTTGCATTAGTAGTCTTTCTCTTTTTACCACAAGCCGCTGCCATTTAAGACAAATAAGAAATAAATTCTTGCCTGGCTGATAAAGAACAATCCAAATAATTATACATAAACCAATTCCAGTAGATCATTTCTGACATTTTATCATATACCTAACCAAATATTTGTTGTGCAGTCATTATTATCATCCAGGCAATAAGTCTGCCACATTACAGAAGCCATGTGAATGCTCTTTCTGTCTCGCAGGGTGGACTATGAACGTATCCAAGCTGTTGGCCCTGATAGGGCAGCCTCGGAGTGGCTGTTGCGATGCGGTGCGCTGGTGCGCTATCAAGGCTATCAGAAATGGCAGCAGGACTACAGTGGTCTCCCAACAGGGCCCTTGGGGAAATACAAGATAGAAGCGATTGATGCCACTGAGTCTTGCATCATGTACAGAGGATTTGACTATTTGGGTAATGTAGACACAGCTGTGCGAAGATTATACTGACCAGTTCTTTCAGTTGCATGAAAATACGAATAACTGTGTCATTTTCTCCTTCCCTAGCAACATACAGAGAAATATTTTCAATTTTTCCCCCCCTTAAAATGGCTTTACAAATATTCAGCCATTCCTAAGATTTTGTTGGTGTGGTGTGAAGCAGGAAGAGATGGGAACTTCATCAGCCCTTACCCGAAGCAACAGTAACACTGAAGAAGTGCAACAAAGATTTGCTGTTTCATTGACTTGGTAGTTAAGTAGCTGGCAGCAAAAAGCCCTATGTTAAATATTTCTTTCCTTCTAAACCAAGGGATGTTCTCGGTGCCTGCAAAGTCTCATTACTTGTTCTCCAGGCATTTATGATGTCTTCAAAGATGAAGAAAAAAAAGCAAGCTCTCAGTTTCTCATAAAAGATTAAAGAAGTCTTTCAGGTCTTTTTTACGTAACAAAAAGCCAAAATGTGGAACAGACCATTTTATTTTTTCATCGGCAGGGGACCTTGAATTTCCTGCAATAGTACGTTCCTCAGTCAGAGTCCTTATTCTCCACCCAGACTTGTAGAGGTCTTTTTTGTTACTTGCCCATGCCAAAGCTCTGAGAATCTTACCCAAAGGATACAAACCTTGGGGTTTCCATATATTCAAAGTACCGCAAAGGGACTTCAGAGATTCATTTTGCTTTATGGCCCCCTGTATAAGGGAGTGTGTCACTGTGGGGGTTTGGAGGTGTCATGGGTTCAGCAGTAGCAGTCATTTTTCTCCTTCTTGGTAGCTGGTGCAGCGCTGTGTTTTTGACTTTCGGCCTGGGAACAGTGCTGATAACACCAGTGTTTTCAGTTACTGCTTGGTGATGTTTTGGTCTGACCAAGGACTCTCTGAGCCTCATGCTCTGCTAGGGAGGAGGGGAAGCTGGGAGGAAGCAGAGACAGGACACCTGACCCAAACTGACCAAAGAGGTATTCCATACCACAGCACGTCATGCCCAGGATGTAAAAACGGAGGGCAGAGACCCAGAAGGGTGGGGGTGCACTGTTTGGTCAGACTGGGGACTGGTGGTGAGCAGTTGTATTCTCTTCCCTTGTATTTTCTCTTGTCATTATTATTATTGGTGGTAGCAGCAGTGGTTTGTGTTATACTTTAGTTACTAAACTGTTCTTATCTCAACCTGGGGGAGTTCCATTCTTTTGATTCTCCTCCCCATCCCCCCGGGACTGGGGGAAGAAAGAGTGGGGAGTGAGTGAGAGAGCGACTGAATGAGTTTATAGAGGCTTAAACCACGACAGGAGGCAGCTGCTAAACTCGGGATTTACCAGCCAGTACAGGTTGTTCCTGGTGTTCTGAAGCCAATGCTCATTTTTGTCTTCCCAGATGGACTCGAACATGTTACAGAAATCAAGCTGCAGAAGTGTATTTACATACAGGATGAGTGTCTGCAGAGGCTCAGTGAGACAAAGAGTCTGCAGAAGAGTCTCCTCCAGCTGAAGATAATTTCCTGTGGGAATGTCACAGATAAAGGCATCATTGCACTTCACAAGTTGATGTACGTGAGCTGCTGAGCTCTTCTGTAGCACCTTGCTTCCCTGACTATTATACCCCACGGCTTTGGGATGGGGCTGACTGCAAGAGGTGGAGTCGGGATGTTTCTGGGCTGGTTTTGCCTGGTTTTATTTGATTATCACTTTGGTTTCTGTGGCTGACAAGACTGCTGCGGCTGCTGTTCAGGGCAGGCTTTGATGGTGTCCTATAACTTCTATGGTCCTTCTATACCTTGCATGACTGCTGTCACTGGGTTATCTCATGCTCACTGCAGCCTCAAGGTCTCAGGGCGGACCTGAGTGCTCAGGCCTGGGAAGCAGTTGGGTGCTGTGCACCTCTGCACACCATCCATGGGTGCTGTATTGAACTGTGGCCTTAAATTGACCCCGAACTGTTTAGTGTCACACCAAGCTGCAGACATCTATGAACAGGCGAGGGATTTCATCCTACAGAAAGGTTTTACTAAGGACTTTTTATATTACTCTAATTATTATTTACATTAAAATAACTTTTTCTAGAATCTTGGAATATCAGGTTAAAGGGACCTCAAGGATCTTCTGGTCCAGCCTGTCATGGCTTGTGTTTTCTAAGCTAAATTGTGAAGTTATTAAAGACTGTTTAATATAAAGCAAGTTCATGATACAGGGAGTCCAGGATCTCCTCTTAAGCTGTGCAGAAGGACTAAAGTTACAGTGAGCTGAACCCCCCCCCACTTCAGTAAATAAAGCAACTTTTAAGAGGCTCAAACCAGCTCTGGCAGAATAGTCCTTTGTCTAATTTCTGTGTCAACAGTTAAATAGTAGTCACTGACTTTTCTTTTTAAATATTTATAGGAACCTTGAATATTTGTATTTGAGCGACCTTCCTGGAATAAGACAGAAAGAAACTACTGCTCACATCCTTCAGCAGGCACTGCCAAACCTCAGGCTGGAGCTGGATTTAGAATAAACACAATTGCTCATAATGGGGATGTATTTGATTTCATAGTTTTTATTGTATGTTGCATAAACCAAGTTGTAGACATTACTGTATTTCTAGGTATGGAAATAAGCCCAGATCACCCAATGCAGCCTCAAAAGCTATACACAATCTTTTGACAAATTACGCAATTAAGTTTTATTAAGGTTAAACTATATAAACTTAAGCTATATAAACTATGTAAGCTTAAACTATTCCCCGATCAACAGCAGAGCAGCTAACCTGTGTGTTTAGTCATTTCATTCCTGTTTTTGTAGGAAGCTGTTAATACCTCGGTAGTTTTCAAGTATTTTATTGCACAGAAGTTCTTGTGCAAAACAACAGTGGGCAGAAGGTCAGTGTAGTGAAGCAGCGGTGCTGGGTGCTTCCATTGCATGGTGTTGGTGTTGTGGAATGGAAGCTCTTTACTCTGAGAATCTCACCTGGTTTTAATAAAATAGCTTAAGGGTCTTTTGTTTGTGTTCCTCAGGCTTTGACTCACATGCCTTTGTTTAAGTGAAGTGATCTACAAATAGGCAGTGTGGTCTCCTTGTAAACACTGAGCTGACAAACAGAACGTTGAGGTGTTTATGGAGAAGCAGGGTCTCTCAGATAATAGGTGTTTATGGAGAAGTGGGGTCTCTTGCGTATGCCGCTGCATGCATTTTTGCTGTATGTGGAGCTGGACTAAATGACCCCTGTGTACCTCTTTCGTTGCATCCATCACTCCTGCTAAATAAGAGGGTGATTCATCCTCAGGAAGAATACAGTGGTTTTAGTCAGTTCCTAGCTTTATTGTAAGGGAGAGAAGGGCAGTAGATGGCAACTCCAGGAAAGCAGGTTTCCCAGCAACGCCTCAGATATGTCAACCTCTGCATAACTGAGCACCTCTTGTCTTGTCCCTCATGGCCAGCTTGGCTGCTGAAGGAAATGACTCCAGGCCCTGGAAAGGACATTTTGTACTACCTGCATTGTGGGGCTGATTCTTTCTCCCAGCACAGAACAGGCAACAGTGGTGTCCCTGTACCCTGCCCTGCGCCAGGCTGGTTCCAGGAGCCCACTGCCAGGCTAGCAGCTGCTGATAACAACCTGTGGGTGCTGCAGTGCCTTGCACATACACGGGATTAGATGGCTGAACATCTGTGCAGAAAATCCTGCAGTGCCACAGCTTTCTGAGTGTAACCAAAACTACTGAGGCACAAAATGTACAAGATTAAAATGTATTAAATTATAACACGAAAGAAAAGGCAGGCAGGCACACTCTGTAAAGATATGGCACCTGTCCCAGTGAAACTGCTTTTCCAGTTGCTGAACACAGAACCATATTGGGGAAAGAAAACATTTTTTGCTCTAGGTTTTAAGAAAAAAGACGATGTTTTGCCCAGTTGTAGAACTTTATTCAGTAAAAGGCATCCAGTAAATTGGCAAAACAAACTACATTTATTCAAAATCAACACAATAGTACGTCCTAAGATTACACAAAACCTACAAATCATTCTAATACAGTTGGCACAGGCAGGCGAGCGGGATGGTGAGCACTCGCTGTATGACCAGGGCTTGGTCTGGCTGCCCCGGCGGTGGCCAGTGTAGGCACCTAGACAGGGCCGACGGGAAGGGAGGCTGCAATGCAGAGCTCGGGTGTAGAGAGCGCCTGCACTGCTCTCCTTGAGAGGAGGGTGCACAATGGGCAGGGCTGCGCTCTGTGCTCCCTGGTGGAGGTCCTCCTGCAGCAGTGGCTGAGCTGCGGAACGCTGTTACCAGGCTGAAAGGTGTCAGGGAAGCTGAGGGGGAGCAGCGCTGCTTGCTCCAGGACCAGCCTGTGCAGGGGCCTCGAGCGTTCACTGTCACTCATGCAGGAATGGAGGCTGCTAACCCAGGAAGCTGGGAAACAGTAATAGAGAAAAAAACAACAAAAAAAGGAGGAAGAGGACAATTAAAAGCAAGGGGCTTCCTCCTAAATCTGTTATCCCCACCCAGAACCGTTTTGCTGTCCTGCAGGGGGCTGATGAGGAAGCACACTTGCACCATGAACAACCGGCTGAGGCACTGGTAAAGAAGGTCATTACTGGTGCTGCCAGGAAAAAGTGGTGGGTCATAGTAGTTGGGGACTCTGCTCTGAAAGGAACAGAGGCACCCATCTGCCGGCCTGACCCAGACTCAAGGGAGGTGTGTTGCCTACCAGGGGCTCGGATCAGGGATGTGGCTGAGAAGCTGCCTGCTCTAGTCGGTCCCACTGACTATTACCCACTTCTAGTGATCCATGTGGGTGATACTGATATAAATAGCAGCAGCCCAGAGAACATCAAGAAGGACTACAGAGCTCTGGGAGAGGTGGTTAGGGGCTCTGGAGCTCAGATTGTCTTTTTGTCAATTCTCCAGGATACAGAGCAGGACCTTAAAAAGGCTAGGAGGATTGGGCAGGTTAATAAATGGTTAGAAGGGTGGTGCTATAGTCAGGGGTTTGGGTACCTTGAACATGGGACTCAATATAGTAGGCCAGGTCTACTGGGGGCTGGTGGAGCTGGTCTGACAAAGAAAGGGAAGAATGGATTTGGTGGAAGGCTTGCCAGGCTGGTCAAGGATGCTTTGAACTAGATGTGTTGGGGAAGGGGGGCATCATTCCATCCCAACACACCCAGTCAGTTGCCAGTACCTATAATAAATGTTCAGAGCAATGCAGAGATATTCCAGCTGCTCCAGCCAATGAGCCGGCTTCAATTGGAGCTCGGCTCAGATGCCTCTATACAAATGCCCGTAGTATGGGGAACAAACAAGAGGAATTAGAGATGTGTGCACATCTGCGGGGGTATGATATCATAGGCATCACAGAAACATGGTGGGATGGCTCCTATGACTGTTGTGTTGGAATGGAAGGTTACCGGCTCTTCAGGAAAGACAGGCCCTGAAGGCAGGGAGAGGGAGTTGCTATTTATGTTAGGGATAGGCTGGAGAGTATGGAACTCTGTCTGGGGACAGGTGAGCAGTCGACAGAGAGTTTGTGGGTCAGGGTTAAAGGGAGAACAGCGACGGGTGACATTATTGTGGGGATCTGTTACAGACCGCCTGACCAAGGGGACTTGCTGGACGAAGCGCTCCATAGGCAGATAGGAGCAGCCTCACGCTCGCAGGCCCTTGTTCTCATGGGAGACTTCAACCACCCTGATATCTGTTGGAGGGATGGTACGGCCCGGCACAAGCAATCCAGAAGGTTCCTCGATTGTGTGGAAGACAACTTCCTTCTGCAAGTAATAGAGGAGCCGACAAGGAGAGGTGCCATGCTTGACCTCGTCCTCACCAACAGGGAAGGGCTGGTTGGGAATGTGACGCTCCAGGGCAGCCTTGATGGCAGCGATCATGAGATGGTCGAGTTTGAGATCCTCAGGACAGTGAGAAGAGCGTGCAGCAAGCTCACTGCCCTGGACTTCAAGAGAGCAGACTTTGGCCTCTTCAGGAACCTGCTCAGTAAGGTTCCATGGGATACAGCCCTAGAGGGCAGGGGGGCCCAACACTGTTGCTTGATATTCAAGGCTCACCTGCTACAAGCTCAGGAGCGATGCATCCCAACTAGAAGGAAGTTCAGCAGGAGGACCAGGAGACCTCCTTGGATGGATAAGGAGCTGCTGAGCAAAATTTGAAGGAAAAAAGAGGCTTATAAAAGGTGGAAGCAAGGTCAGGCGGCCTGGGAAGAATACAGGGATGTTGTCTGGGAAGCTAGGGACCAGGTTAGGAAAGCTAAGGCCCACTTAGAATTAAATTTGGCTAGGGATGTTAAGGATAACAGGAAGGGATTTTATAGGTACATTGCCAATAAAAGACAGGTTAGGGACACTGTGGGCCCTCTCCAGAAGCTATCGGGAGAACTGGCTACCCTGGATTTGGGGAAGGCTGAGGTTCTTAATGACTTCTTTGCCTCAGTCTTCACCGGCAAATGCTCTGACCACACCACCCAAGTCTTGGAAGGCAGATGCAGGGACTGTGAGAATGAAGACCCTGGGCCCACTGTAGGAGAGGATCTGGTTCGAGACCATCTTAGGAACCTGAACATACACAAGTCCATGGGACCGGATGAAATCCATCCACGGGTCCTGAAGGAGCTGGCAAATGAAGCTGCTAAGCCACTGTCCATCATATTTGAGAAATCATGGCAGTCAGGTGAAGTTCCTGATGACTGGAAAAAGGGAAATATAACCCCCATTTTTAAGAAGAGGAAAATGGATGAGCCGGGGAATTACAGACCAGTCAGTCTCACCTCTGTGCCTGGCACAATCTTGGAGCGGATTCTCCTGGAAGGCATGCTAAGGCACATGAAAACCAACAAGGTGCTTGGGGACAGCCAGCATGGCTTCACTAAGGGGAAATCCTGCCTGACCAATCTGGTGGCCTTCTATGAAGGGGCTACGGAACTGATGGACAGGGGCAGAGCAGTTGATGTCATCTACCTGGACTTGTGCAAAGCCTTTGACACTGTCCCACATGACATCCTTCTCTCTAAATTGGAGAGACATCAATTTGATAGGTGGACCACTTGGTGGATAAAGAACTGGCTGGATGGCCGCACGCAAAGAGTAGTGCTCAATGGCTCAATGTCCAGCTGGAGACCAGTAACGAGTGGTGTCCCTCAGGGATCGGTGTTGGGACCGGTCTTGTTCAACATCTTTGTCGGTGACATGGACAGTGGGATTGAGTGCGCCCTCAGCAAGTTTGCCGATGACACCAAGCTGTGTGGTTCAGTTGATACGCTGGAGGGAAGGAATGCCATCCAGAGGGACCTTGACACGCTTGTGAGGTGGGCTGATGCCAACCTGATGAAGTTTAACCACGCCAAGTGCAAGGTCCTACACCTGGGTCGGAGCAATCCCAGGCACAGCTACAGGTTGGGCAGGGAAGAGATTCAGAGAAGGACTTGGGGGTGTTGGTCGATGAGAAAATGAACATGAGCCGGCAGTGTGCGCTTGCAGCCCAGAAAGCCAACTGTATCCTGGGCTGCATCAAAAGGAGCGTGACCAGCAGGCTGAGGGAGGTGCTCCTGCCCCTCTACTCTGCTCTCGTGAGACCTCACTTGGAGTATTGTGTGCAGTTCTGGTGTCCTCAACATAAAAAGGACATGGAACTGTTGGAACAAGTGCAGAGGAGGGCCACGAGGACGATCAGGGGACTGGAGCACCTCCTGTATGAAGATAGGCAGAGAAAATTGGGGCTGTTCAGCCTGGAGAAGAGAAGGCTGCGTGGAGACCTCATAGCAGCCTTCCAGTATCTGAAGGGGGCCTACAGGGATGCTGGGGAGGGACCCTTTGTGAGGGACTGTAGTGACAGGACAAGGGGGAACGGGTTCAAACTTAAACAGGGGAAGTTTAGATTGGATATGAGGAAGAAATTCTTTACTGTGAGGGTGGTGAGGCACTGGAATGGGTTGCCCAGGGAGGTTGTGAATGCTCCATTGCTGATGGTGTTCAAGGCTGGGTTGGACATAGCCTTGGGTGGTATGGTTTAGTGGGAAGTGTCCCTGCCCATGGCAGGGGGTTGGAACTAGATGACCTTAAGGTCCTTTCCAACCCTAACTATTCTATGATTCTATGTTGCTTAGGTAGAATTCCTGCCAATGTTATAAATGTTATTAATGAATTAGTTGTGAGAAAAATGATTTCTCTAACACTACAGGCAAGTGACTTTGCTACTGATGGAAACAGCAAATAAAAATGAGCTCCTAATGCAAGGAAGAAACACACAGGAGAGAGAAGCTCTGAAAAGACAAAATAAACCACAGGTTGTATTGTTTCTATGTTCTCCTGGTAACAGTGCCCGTTGAGCCTTCTGTTAGGTCTGAGTCATTACCAGTACCTTTAATACGACGTGATCTTTCAATGGTGCAGGAAGGACAGACATCTCTTTAGAGCCCTGCTACTTCAGCAGGTTTGGAACTTACTGGACCGGTTAGGCAGCCTGTCACCAGGCTTGGCCCCCCACACCACCCATCCCCTCCTCTACTCCCACCAGCAAGGCATTTACAGTTCCTTGTGAGATCAGTGACTCCAAAGCAGCATTACTGCTTTGACACAGCCGGACTCTGATTGCTTTGGCGAAGGCTGCAGTTCTGCTGACAGGTCTGAAATGCAGGGATGAACAGGCAAAAGGTTTTAAGCTCGCACTGCAAGCACTGGATTGCAGTAATCCTGAACTGGCACACAACCACAAACTGGTACACAACCATGAATTAAAACAAATTAAATGTATTTTCCTTGGTAAACAGAGCACTGACTAACAGGAGCTTGGAGTTCTCACTGCGCATCGCTTCCGTTACTGACCCAGAGTACATCACAGACCACTTTTGTGCATGTCCTAACAAGCAGTAATTTTGTTTTCCACCATTATTCCTTTTATAAACTGTGAAATGACTCGAACTTTGAACAATGAATAGTTTTTAATCTGCCACCCGGTTAGATGTTAGGGAAATGATAGTTTGATTTTCTTGTTTTGCAGCAGTACTTCTTGGTGTCCAACGCTGGTAGTACGTTACTACTGGTTAGCTGAGGCAGGTACTGTAACTGAAAGAAAAGTTACATAGTGTGTACTTGAAAGGAGACTAAAGCATGCATTTCATTTTTTCAAATGGAATATAAGCTGTAACAGTATTCATCCTGTAATCCTGTGCTCTTCAAATGAGCAGCTGTGGGGTTCTACAACTGGACTGGAACCAGAACAGCTCATTAAAGTTCTTTCTTCCAGTCATCTAGGGCAGGAAAAATATTACTGTTATATCCCATTCCACAGAAATAGAAGAGGCAAGTCAGTTTGATCCAGGAATTTATACGCTGTAACAGTTCTCCATCCCACACCTCCAACCTCCCTGCTGTCTTGGGGAATGTGGCTCGCAGGAAGAAAGAACTGAGCGCCTCTCCTCCAGAGGCTGGGCCGGAAACTTGGGCTGGTGTCTGGAAAGACTGAACCGGGAAACATGTGCTTGGCAGAAACACCCAGTGCATTGTGTAACGTCTGGAACCACACAGGGGATCACATCCCATCAGCAGTTACAAACAGAACGGGGCATTTTTGCCATCTTTGTAACTTGGGATTCAAAAGCACCAAAAAGATCCCAGAGAACTCCAAACTAAACCAGCCACACCGGCCTGTCCAGTTATCCTGCTGTGCTTTGTCAGGAATGCACATTCCTGGATAAACCTGATCTTTCACATGATGTGCTGCTTACCCCAGCGACTCAGTGGAGCTGCACGCTGAATTCAGTCTGTACTGAGTTACTCTTTAGCCAAGAGGTTAATTTTCTCCTCAGGCTGAAATTAAGATGGGCCCAATCAGGAGCTCGCTCTCACCGTTAACTGCCCCCATGAGCCCACCTCATGCGAGCCCAACAAAGAGAACCAGGCCTCTCTTCAGGTACAGAATATGAAATACTACTACAAAAATGTTACCCCTGGCACATGCTTTCGAGGCAGCCGGGCTGGTTTCCAAGCAGTTTTTCCATGTTCTTTGCCCAGATCCGCTGCTTCCCTAATGCTGTCAAAGTAGGGGTGCTGCAGCAGCTGCTCACAGGTCTGCCTCTTTGCAGGGTCCATACGAAGGCAACTCTTAGGAAAAAGATGAAGTAATGGATCACACAAAACACCCATTAAAGAGGTCTGCACAATTCCAGCTACTCACCAAGCCAAGGACTATTCACACGGATACAGTTGTTAATATTTTTCTTAATGGATTCTAAGAGTGGCTTTTCAGAGTCAGCACAAGGCATGCAAAGCAGCCAATACCCAACAACTGCCACAAGGCAGTAGTAGAAATTGCAGCTAGAGGGACAGTTGCAATTGGATGGTGAAGCAAACTTTAACAAACAGTTCAGCCCACGACTTTCATTTGAACTGAACAACTTTCTTAAGCAGGGGACTCCACTATGGCACTAGCCCCATTGTGCCAGTGTGCAGCATAGCCAGGACTGTCCGCAGCTGCACCTTCTTGTTAACGTCTCCGTCCTCACAGTTTCCATTCACTGCATCTTACTAAGGGAATAATATGTTTTCCACTTCCATGGTAAAAAGCAGTGATTAAAAGTCCTCTCCAAATCCCCTCCAGCTCTGTTTCAAAATGAATTTCTGGTAATTCAGTAGCCGACTCTCAAACCATTTACCAGCTGATAAGCAAAACCAGGCTGCATTTGCTAAGTCTTGGTGAAAAGCTCCTCCAAGAGCAGTAATTTTCTTACCTTCATGAGAGCTAGAGCAGAGTATGAAATATGAGGGAATTTCATTTCTAATGGCTCCTGGAGAGAAAACAACAGTGAGTGTACTCAGGTTAGCAAGCTTTGAATTCACCAAGGTACAAAGAATCAGCTTTCCACAGCAACATGACCTGTACCTCACAGAACGTGTCTCTCGCTTCATGTACTTAGAGGAATGCTGCTGGCATTACTGAGGATGGGTAGCTTGGCTGCTGTGCCACCAGAACCAGGGCAAGGAGCAGAGATTAAGCATTTCTGACTGCTCTTACACAGGATATTGGTTAAAATGTCATGAGAGGGGTTCAGCCACCTCCAAATATTCTGGTGTACACTGGCAAAGTAGAGGGCAAAACTTCTGGACAGGGAAAAGATGCTGTGCAGCAAAGGACTGATCATACTGAGCAAGCGAGGCTTTTCCAGCTCTGATTCCAAAGCAGACAGCATGTGTACTCTGGGTAGAAAGAAGCAGGAACATTTCTCTGTCTGAACACTGCAATCTCTTTAGCACTACACATAGATTGCTGGTTAGCACTGCACATAGATTGCTTGGGCTGAAGGGAAGTGCATCTGGAGGGAGCTCTTACCATGCTTTCCGGGTCTGGAATTCTTATCCCACTGAAGAACTGGTTGGTGCTGAACACTTGCTGGTGCCTGGGAATAAGATCCCCTTTGACCAAGAATGAAAGTAAAAAAGCAAAGTTGGATTAATTTGCTAGTTTTACAAAGCCTGCATTGAACAAGCTGACAAGGCTGACGCCATCCGAGAGAATGTCTGAAGAGATGGAATAACATCAAGTGAGCTGATGAAACATTCTTTTGCAAAAACTAATGTCCACCTCTAACACTGGTGATCCCACGGCTGTGTGACTGTGCTGAAGGAAAGCCAGGGCACCACAGCTCCAGCTGCCCGCGCTCACAGCTGCCCAGGACCTTGTGCTGTGAACAACTCAAAGAAATTCAGCTGGTGGGAGAAGGTTTTGCAGCAGCAGTACCCAGCTACTTTGCGCTGGTGAGAAACTCAACATGATCTGGCAGCGCGTGCTTGCAGCACAGAAAGCCAACTGTGTCCTGGGCTGCATCACCAGCAGCGTGGCCAGCAAGTTGAGGGAGGGGATTCTCCCCCTCTACTCCACTCTTGTGGGACCCCACCTGCAGTCCTGCATCCAGCTGTGGGCCCCCAGGGTAAGAAGTACATGGACCTGCTGGGGCGAGTCCAGAGGAGGTCATGAAGGTGTTCAGAGGGCTGGAGCACCTCAGCTCTGGAGACAGGCTGAGAGCTGAGGCTGTTCAGCCTAGAGAAGAGAGGGTTCTCTCCAAGGAGACCTTAGAGCAGCTTCCAGTACCTAAAGCGGCTGACAAGAAGCTGGAGAGGTACTTCTGACAAAGGCCTGTAGGGACAGGACAAGGGGGAATGGCTTTAAACTGACAGAGAACAGATTTAGATTAGATATTAGGAAGAAGTTTTTCACTGTGAGGGTGGTGAGGCACTGGCACAGGTTGCCCAGAGAAGTTGTGGCTGCCCCATTCCCGGCAGTGTTCAAGGCCAGGCTGGATGGGGCTTGGAGCAACCTGGTCTAGTGGAAGGTGTCCCTGCCCATTGCAGGGAGTCGGAACTGGATGAGCTTTAACATGCCTTCCAACCCAAACTATTCTAGGATTCTGTGTTGTGTGGCAGAGTGGCTTTTATGAACTGCAGCCACTGTACCTGGGGGCCTAAGAAATACATATTTCTACGTATCTCCCCATGCCAAACACCTGATCTGATCCTATCACTACATTATCTGGGTAACTGCAAATTTGGATTTGCACTAGCAAGAAGACCCCTCGGTAGAACACCACGGAATGGGGTGGGCAAGGCACTAAGTTGCATAAACACATCTGCTCTGTGCCAGCTCCTGGATCTCCGCTCTGCGCTGACTGAACTCTAGATGTGTGTATCAGTGAACAGGAGAACATGTTTCAGCATCATAGCTAGGGGGTGCTGTGCAAACACCTACAAGGATCTGAAACTCATAATCTGAAGCCACGGCACATCACTCAGCTTCAGCCAGGGATCCTTCCCAAAGTATTAAGCAGGATCAGACCAGCAGCTACCTCCCCTGCTCACATCAGACATGATGGACCAGCCCTGGGCTCTGATGAGCAACTGGCAGAAGCCACTGTTTGTTTTGGAGGTGGCCGCCTGGCAGCGTGAGCAGCATTGTTGATGTGCTCTCTCAGAGAGAGGGTGAGGCAAGCTCTGCTGGCCTGCTCTCCATGCCAATGCTGTGTTTCAGCATTTTCAAAGGCAAAAGGTTCCCAAGAGGCAGCCTGTCTGCATAAACAGTTGTGGCTTCTCTGACTGCTGGAAGGGGACAGGCTAACCACAAATGTTCTAGCTGCATTAAAATTTAACTCATATTGTGTGAAATTATTTCTCTACAGACCTTAGGATGTTGTATAGAAAAGAGATTAAATGTAGCACCAACAGGAACAAGCTGTAGCTTTTTCCCAACACAGCTTCATGTCTTTCTTGAAGCTTAGAGCAGCTCAGAGCAAGCTAAATGTTAAAATCAAACCTGTAACAAAAGAGCAGTACAACAGCCAAACTACCATAATTACACAGCTTTGGCCAAGGAGCTTTTCTCTGTAAACACTGCCTCAGTCCGTCACCTGGATCAAAAGGGAATTTCTCCTGGCTGAAACCCTATCATTAAAAATAAATGATAACTTACTTAACACTGGCACAAATGTATTCTGGAGGATAAAACAATCAATGTTGAACTGTTTTTCCAGCTGAGGAGCTTTTCTGTTTAAAGCCATTAGTCACCTTTATAGTTTTATAAACTGCTCAGCAAAAAACTACCATTCTCAGTTCATTTTAACAAATCTCAATTAGAAGTGTGGAGTTGTTCCTTTCCACCTGAGATCAGATGTTACACACCAAGATCAAACTGAACCAATGAGACAAGATTAATTTAAGTGTTATACAAATAATGGCTCTTTTATTTAACCCCTGCTCCAAATATGGAGCGGCTCCTAAAATTCCTTGGTGAAAAAAGACAAACGAGGGGAATACACAAATTTCAGTGTTTACGCTCTCTTTCCCAAGCACACAGCTATCCACAGGCACTGGCAATGTTTATGAGACCTCCAAAGCTGTGATAAACTAAATCCACCTATTTGTTATCTAGAGGCAGGGACCGCTTTGCTTGGTACCAAACCCCGAAAAATACCTGGATCTTTCTAACCTTCATGCAAAACATCCCTGGTCCTTTCTGATACAGGCGCCCCATTTTTCTATCTGTGTGGGGACAGCTGAAGATGGGCAGGAAAGCAGCAGAGATGACTATTCCTTTGCCTCCTGTGCGGGGCTGGCCTTGAGCTCCTCACACCCTGCACCACGCCAAAAGACCAAGAGAGGCATCTGATGGTCACCCAACACATCTCACATCTTTCTTAAACTGCTAGGCTACAGAGCCAGCTTCCCAGAGGCCACCACCGCTATAGAGAGCAGAAGGATGGTCTTGGGCAGTTTGCAGGCAGTGACCCTGCTTACATAGCCCTGTCCATTTTAGCCACAGTCAGGCACTGCTGGTTCACACAAGCTGAAGCCACAGATCTTTTTCTGAAGAACAGTCATCACCCACATAGACGACAACTTTGTTTTCCCTGGACCTGCAGCAGCACCTGTTACTCCAACTACACAATCTCCTAACAGGATGTAGACAGGTAAGTCATGCCTGTAAAACCCAGCTTCTACAAAAAGGGAGAGATCCACTGGGTAAATTCTTCTCCTGGCTAATCCTGATTTCCGTCACAGAGGACAGTCCTCCAGGCAAGCTCTAGTCCTGCCACAGGCACCAGGAAGGCCGGGGCTCTGACCAGGACACTTACCCAGGGTTCTCCGGATGAGGTACAGCTGGTCCACGTCAGACTGGCCAGGCCACAGGGGGACCCCAGACAGCAATTCTGCGAAGACGCAGCCTATTGCCCACACGTCCACGGGAGGCCCGTACTGGTTGTCCCCCACAAGTAACTCCGGAGAGCGGTACCACCTGGTAGCCACATAGTCTGTGTAATAGTCACTCGGACCAGCTAGGATGGGGTCAGGAAGGAGACAAACAAACAGTAATATAGGATCAGAACAATGAAGATGAGCAGCCATAAATTGTTACACATGTTGGGGCACCTCCTGGGCAGGCAATAGCTACAGGAACAGAATGAGTCACTGGCCACTAGCAAAACCCAACTTTGGAAACACTTCAGATATGGCAAAAATCAAGACTGTGTTTTTCTCCAAATGAAAATATGCAGAGCTCCACAGCAGGGCCCTGCATCAGCCAGTGGTCAGTTCTCAAAGCCCATGTGATCTGTCTGAACAAGGGCTAAAGAAACACCAGATTAGGGGGTTTATTTACCATGGAAAATGTGAGACCATTGTTTGCAGAGACAGTGCCTTCTGCCAGAGGGGCTCCTCCTGCCAGGGAACTCCAGCTGTGTCTCCAGCATTGCATAAGCAACGGCTGGGCAGCTCCAAGATGACCAAGGCCAACTTCCACCTACCAGTGCCAGCACCACCAGCAGTTCAGCTGCACCAGCAGGGAGCTCAGGCCAAGTTTGTTTGCAGAGGCACTTGGCATCTCAGTGTCTGGGCTAGCTCCCTTTAAGCTGGTTTGGGGATCTCTACCCAGCCTTTAGCAGAGCTTTTCTGTGAAAACATGCCAGCCTTTATACAGGATGATTTACATATGCATCAGACAAAGACAAGTGAGTCTTTACTGATGTTTGGAAGCCTGATCCTACACTCCCTTGGAGCTTTCAAGTGTTAACGACCTGTGTAAGTAGCATGTGGCACTCACTCAGTATGCGAGCAAATCCAAAGTCACAAAGTTTGATGACTGAGTGCTTTGTTATCAAGATGTTTTCTGGCTTTACATCTCGGTGGATGCACTGGAAATGGAAAAAACCCCAAGGTTAGAAGCAAGTCTTTAACCTGGCCATCAGATAAAGAACCTCTTAATTCAGGCACACAGCCCTTGCACATTGTGCCAGGCAATCATTCCTGCTGAAAGAGAAAATGGAAGGATTTAACAGCAGGTAAAGCTAAGTCCTGCTGAGCAGGACAATTACCCTGCCTATACTCCACCTTTGGGATGAGACACTGCAGGCTCCCAGCTCCAAGTGCATAGCTCTGTATCACTTGAACAACACCAAGTCAGCTCCTCAGAACCAGCTGGGAATCTGCTAGCAGGAGGAGCGAGGTTTGGATAACAAGGATTGTTGTTAACCTGGCTCTCTGCAAATGCAACTCACTTGAAACAGCTATGCGAAACACACTCCTAAAGAAGGGACTTGGGTTTACAAATATGTAAGGAGATCCTAATGAGAGGTGTTTAGGTCCTTTAGGATCTTGGACAAAGTCCATGAACTGTATTTACTGATAATCTAGTAGACAAGCAAATGATTTTGCTGGCAAAACTTACAGATGAGATGAAGGCTACATTTTATATACGGGACTTTATCTATCCTTGCAGATGCCAGAGCATGCCTGGTATTCCCTCTGCTCTGCACAGGTGAGACACATCCAGAGTTCTGTGTCCAGCTTTGGGATCCTCAGTAGGAGGAAGATGTGGGCATACTGGAGTCACTCCAGGGAAGGGCCACTAAAACGATTCAGGGATTGAGGTATCCGATATTTAAGGAGAGCATGAGGGAGATGGGACCATCATTCATTCAAAATGGAGAAGAGAAGGCTCAGGGGGGATCTCATAGATGTGCATAAATACCTGATGGGAAGAAGTAAAGAAAACCAGGTTGTCCAGAGAGTCTGTGGAGCCTCCATCCTTTGAGGTACTTGAACCCTGACTGGAAAAATCTGAGTGGCCTGCTCTGACTGCCCAGCTTGAGAAGGGGGTGTGGATGAGATGATCTCCAGAGGTCCCTTCCAACATCAGCAATTCTGTGATTCCTGGGAGGTGACCTTGCTTGCTGAAGGCTCACAACAACTGAATTTGGGCTTGGCAAAGAGTTTCTACTCATCAAACTAGCAGCAACCTTAATTTCTTCTGCCAATTTACAAAAGGTGTTCTCTACTGAAATCACCAGGGTCTAGCTCGTGTTATCCCTCCCCTACCATCACTTCAGCTCAAACACATCAGACTCTTCCTAGCTAAGCTGGTAGATTCCTGTGTCTCCTCCTGAGGACTGAAATGCTGCTTGTTAAACTGGTATCACGGAGTTCCAAAAAGGGCAGCTGCATAAAACTTCATTACCTGTTATCTATAGCTGGTCAGACTGCAGCATCTCATTGTTCCCTCTGCTTTAGAACTCCATTAAATCCTTCAGACTGAGTGGGAGAATAGAAAAAAGCAGCAAAACAACAAATCTTGGAAGCAAGACAAATCTATGGCCAAGTTCCTGCGGTTCAACTGGACATAATTCTCCCAGCAAAGACAAAACACCCATTCCAGAATGATCTCCTGCTCGACTCTTAAATCTCACACACTGGCAAATAAACAAAACCAAAGACAATTATAAATAAGTTTGCCTACAGAACTTCTACAAAAGGCTCCTTTCTTTCCCTGCTTCTTAAAGCATCTCTACTGCTTTCTACAAAGTTATCTGTCACAGAACACTCACCTCCCTCCAGAAAGCAGAAGAGGGGTTGTAAAACTGGTTTATTGAATCTAATATTTGTAACTTTTTTAGCTGGTGTCATGATTCAATACCGATGACTATCAACAGAAGGGCTTTGTGTGAAATCAGCAGGACTTTGCTCAGGTCTCAGCTGATGAGATGTTAAGCCAGATTTCTAAATGTCAGTGGCACAGGGAACACAAAGGGATAGATTCCTGCTCAGCCTGGAAGCTTACCCAAGGTCATTAGTGCAAATCATTCCTTGACAGCAAACCCAAGGGACCTGTGTGATAGTGAATGCAGCTGTTGTGGGTATACACCAGTATTTCAGATATATGTTTCTTGTTGAAAACAGGAAATTTCATCTGACTTCATCCCACGAAAACTCTGTCATCACGAAAATGGCAACAGAATCTCCATTCCTCCACGGCCACATTACAGCAATCAGTAGTGCTGTTTAGGGGACTTACATTGTGTTTATGGCAGAAGTTCACAGCTTGGAGGGTCTGCCAGATTATGCTCTTCGCTAGATGTTCCGGCACCCTGTTTTTAAAAAAGCACATTTTTATTTTGGCCATTAAAAATAACTTCACTATTGCAGGAAAAAGGAAGAAGAGGCCTTTTGAGTGCTAACACTGTAGAGGATTCTGTGAGCGAAACCATCAGGATCACATAAGAAAACTTAGAGAAAAAACACTAGGCACATTTTCTTGCTATAAGTAAGTTACAAGAAACACATAATAACCCTCAGTTTGTTGATCTTCCAGTGCAGGGAACCTGTCATGCTGGGCTGCTGGTGGTGAAGTCTGTTTGTACCTCTTTCCAGGTTTCAGAGCTGAGGCTGAGGTGCATCCCTGCACAAAGCAATGCTCTCCTGTGAGACTGCCCTTCAAGCATCGCAGGAGCATCAAAAGGAATGTCAACACCCCCTTCAAATCCTGTCAGTGCGACAAGATACAAGGATTTATGTCAGGTAAGAGCATGCCAGCATGTCTGGTACCGCTCAACCACAGCCAGCTTGAAGCCTGACAGCTGAAGACCACACATCAAAGCACGAAAGTCCGTGTCAAATCCTGCCTTGTGGCTGTGCTTAGCAGCCATGCTTCCTGGC
The DNA here is from genome assembly GCA_039720435.1 of Amazona ochrocephala. Taxonomy (NCBI): domain Eukaryota; kingdom Metazoa; phylum Chordata; class Aves; order Psittaciformes; family Psittacidae; genus Amazona; species Amazona ochrocephala. The sequence goes on from CM077882.1 coordinate 61,587,020, forward strand.
AATCCCAAAACACCAGCAAGCATTTCTGCCTCTGCAGCTGCTCAGAGTTGGAAGTGGTGGAGTATCCAGGGTATAAATGCATGACTTGCAATACTGTCATGTCACTGGCTGTCCAGAGTGGAGAGGTGACCAAAATGGGATGGGGAAGGGTGTTCGTACAAGAGTATAAAGTTCTACTTCGGTCTGCATCTCCTTTCCTTCCCTCCAGAGGCTGGCAAACACTTCAGAGAAAGAAAACTCTGTGAAAGATCCAGCCTCCTCTCCTCTCATTCAATTACTGTGCAACAGTTCTTCAACTTTCTTGTCTGCCTGTAAGCATCTTTAACAACCTCAGGAAAGGAAGAAGTGACAATCTTGGCACTTCCAAACTCAAACACCATTTTATTTAATGCGTTTAATGCTGAAAAGCTTCCGATTCATAACAAATTAAAAACAAAACGAACTAAACAAATCCAAAAGAATATGCAGGAATTCTGGCTTTTTCTTTAAGGCACCTTCTGCTGACAGAACTGAAGGTCTTGCTCTGACAGTGCTGTTGCAATGCTGGAGTTTCCTTGCAGAAACATCCTAGAGCACCCTGAGAGTGCTGTGCTGACAGCCTGACAAGGGGATGAAGTTGGTCAAATGACCTGGGAACATGATACAAAGAGGTCTGTGCCCACCTATCTTAATCCTGACCACAAAACACTTGACCATCTGCCATAGCAAAGATTAAAAGCAAAGTATGCAACCAGGTGTTACATGTTCATTCACACTGGAGTTGTTCTGATGAATAGAAAGTAAATGTGAAGTATTTTCTTCAAAGAGGGTTATTCAACCTCTCTTCAGATTCCAGGTGAACAGGTTCAAACTGTGATGAAAGTTGCTCACCAGCTCACAAAGACATTGCTATCAGCATGCTCCATGCTCCTTCTAGAGCTCCCCATAAGGAAGAAAGAGAGTAACAGGCTCTGTTTACTCAACCTCTAGTAATCTCCTGCAGGCAATTCATTTAGCTCCAGGCCTGTAGAATGATTTATGAACTTCTGCTTAGCATATCCACAGCACCAAGTCACTACGAATAATGAGGGACAATGCATTAAGTGGGAGTGTCACTTATAATGTGTGAAAAGAACAAACCCTGTCCTGGAGAATGTTCCTTCTGCCCACGTAGCTCACACTGTGTGCAAGTACCTGTTAAAGAAGACGGTATCTGACCAGGGAGTTCACTGAGGCTGTGCAGAGAGGTGCAGGCACAGCTTCTGGTAACTCCTGCCACCAACACATACTCCTTACCACTGCAGCATCACTAGAAGTCACTAGTCTGTCATATAGATCATCAGTGACATTGCTACAGACTGTATATTAGGGTGCTCAGTGATACTGCCCCTCTGCCCACAGCCCACAGAGATGTGCAACACACCAGGAGGAATGCCCACCTTCCACAGCAGCCCTAACCTTTTTGCAGTGAGACACAGGATGCGCCCAAACCGTTTGGGTTTGCTGCTGCCAACCCAGCCAAAGAGCACACAAACGCTCAGGCTCGATGCTCCAGTCTCCTTGGTGAGCAGCACACAGAGGCTCATACACAGTTCTTTCGGCCATCATTGCTATACCACAGGAACAAAGCAAGTCCTGGGCACTGAGCTGGGAAACCTCTGTACTTAATGAAATTCCTCTGAAAACTCTGCAGAGCAGCAACACCACAGACCTAATCCTTTGTTCAAAATTCCCACTGAGAAACAGGCCACTCACCCCTGGGGGTGCTTGTCCAGCTCATGGAGAACTGTGTGGTCGCAGTATTCAAAGACCAGATGCAGCCTGCGCTTCCTCCTGAACACTTCCAGCAGGTTCACCAGATTGGGGTGTTTCAGTTGCTGTAACACACAGTGGATAGAGTGGTTAGTTACTGAACAGGGGAGTGGGGTAAAGAGGTGGGACAGTGCTTTTGCCCTCAAGGGTCTCAATTTCTTATGCTGAAACCTTTTATACAAGCACAAGACAACATGAAGAAGCAGCTCAGCTATAGCTCAGGCTGTGGCGTAGTTATTTTAGGAACTGACTGTGGGTAACAAGTCAGCTTGGCTTTAGCGAGTGCCTCTTAAAAAAGACGCTCATAGATAAAGAATTCATCACGGTGCCCACAGCTATTCCAGCAGCGCCTTTCATTGTACATATCCAGCCTCCGACTGCACCACAAGAAAAGCGGCTCTCCCTGGAGAACAGCTTTGGAAATCGCACACGTAAGAGCATGTAGCAGGCGAACATAAGTTTAGGAGAAACCAAGAGCTCCTCTGGTAAGTGTAAGTAAAGCAGGTGGGCTCAGGTTCTCCTGCCTATTGTCAGAATCTGGGCAGGTTAATTAGGAGAATTTTCATTGCTGCTCCCTCCTCTCCCTTTTAATCCACTTCATGTGCTCATACCAGGGCTTCCTCTCCTGGGGAGCTGAGGCAGCTTCTTCCCCCACACAAAGCCTGAGCACAGCATGGTTGTTCAAACACACCTTGCAAGAGGTGAGGGTGGACATTACTGAAGCTTCTCATTTCCTTTTCTTTTACCCACATTTTGAGGGAGTGCTGGGAGAGGGCTTGAATCAAGGGGCACAACACAGTGCTTGGAAAAGAAAACAAATAAAAGCCAGACTCAGTTGAGGAATGCTATTTCTTTTCTGATGACTTAATGGAACCATCCCCTCTGCTTGCAGGGACCTGTATCCACTAGTGCTTTGCCTGACCAAGGCTTAGAACAAACACATTTCTAAGCAAGAAGGCTGAGTAAGAAAGGGCATTGCCTAGGAGTTATGTTAATGCCACCTTCTAATGTGCCTGTGAGCCATCTGGGAAAGCCTGCAAAGTGGAAGGAAGAGGAGAGTCAAGACTAGAGAAAACTGTAAGGGGTCCCAACTGAGGAATGCAGCTGTTTGGAGAAGCACCCAGTTAACCCCAAGGAGCTGTGAAATCCACAACTTGAATCCTGGTGTTAACCACTGAGCTCGAGTAAAACAGCAAGTCAGTAGACAACCCCACCATACCTTATGGCCAGTCTGTCATGACAGGAGGAATATGGCAGAGGCCATTTCAGTGCTCCGATGGGCACTGTGGGAACCTTTGCAAAATGTAATTTTATCCAAGCATGTCACTATAAGAGCCTCTTGAACAGAGAGACCTTTCAGGGAGCTCACTGCCTCTGGGGGACACCATACTGAACCCAAACTACACTGAGCCCATATGCCAACAACACACAGGGTACCTGGTAGTGTGCAGGTGGCTATTCCAGTCCTGCAAACCAGCAGCAAGTAGCTGGTCTGTCTAAACAGCATCTCTTACACATACGTGTCTTGTCCCTCCAATCCTGCCCACACTGTGTAAACCACCTGCCAATATCAAAGACCTTCACACCCATCTGGATCAAATCTAGACTACAACCAAGACCTTCTGAGTACTTCTTCAGTCCTCCATGGTGTTTTTACACTGACTGCCGGTCCTCTCTAGCACAAGGCACCCAACAGTGTTAGCAGGGGCTGACCCTCAGTGTAACCTTCTCTGTCCTGACCATGTCTCCTGACCTCACGTAATGGATGGACTTCTCTGCACACCCTCAGTTTCTATGGCAAGGCTGCTAAGCCACAAGGGAGAAGGCTTGCAACACTTCTTAAACTTCCTATCTACCTAGCAGTATCTCCATTCTCACTACTTCCTTATTCACTTTGAAGAAGACGAACAAATACACAGAACAGCCTGCAAGCCTGCTGAAAATTTCAGCAATGACAGCAATTCTCACAGGAACTGTGTGCATGCCACGCTACCTATCCCGTTAAGCATATTCACATAGAGCAAAGTACCTACCTGCCACGGTCACATTAGGGAAAGCCCAGTCTACCTGTTCAGACTCCATCACAGAAGTCAATGCTGCTGTGGCTCTGAATGCCCAGACCAGCAGCTCCTGATACACCGCATAATGCAGAGCCTTCCTTTTCCATGCATTTGGAGTGTTGGCATATAATGTTCTCAGATCAGTGATAACTGATCACAGAGATATCTGAGAGCAAGCTGGGCCTCCATCAACTACGCTGTGTAACAGGTACCTGATTCCTCAGCAGATCTGCCTGCCAGCATGGACAAACTCCTGGGCACAGCAAAGCCTGCCAGCAGGAGGGAGACAGAGGAGATAAACTGCAGTGCCTACATTCCTCCTTCAGAGGGAGATGAGGATGAAGTCATTCCCAGCTGATTGTACAGCAAGAAGAAAGTTAAACTGACAGTAATAGATTGAGATCTCTGGAAAACCTCTGGCAGTTACAGGCTGGTTGTATGGGTCAGGCTTCAGAACATGCTGTGCCTGGGAGCATGTCTGTGCTGGCCATGAGCACATGTGCATGGAGTGGGGTTTCTGGAGAGAATAAGCCTGGACTTGGAAGCACAAGGGCTTTCCAGGCAGTTGGATTCACTGGGCTGGGCCAGCATCTCTTCTGCAGGCAGGCATGCGCACAAAGCCACTGTTACCCTAACAACGTCCCTGACAGGCAGAGTTGTGTTTCAGAGAGCAGTTTCTAAGCTGCAGTGGCTAGTTGCTGGCAGCATCAGGATGAGCATCCCTTCCCTGTCCCCTGCTTGGGTGACAAGGCCACATGTCACCTTCTACAAAAAGGCCAGATGTCTGACATGGGCTCTCCCCCAAAGGTTATAAATTCTCCCATGCTAAGATGATAGGGATTATTTTCTATTTCCTACATGCACACAGCTTTGCATTGCATTTCTCTCTCATCTTCTTTGCAATGTCAAAGCTAAAAACTGTCAGGCTTCATGCAAAGGCTGGGGAGACAACACCCTTCTAGAAACAGCAGTAGTGATGGGGTAACACACAGACTTGCTGTCTTCACATATTTCCGGCCTTTCCTATGGAATCAGGATCATGCAAGGTGCTTCAAGACTCTGCATACCACCACGCACTCCCACCTCACCTCCCATGGCTCGTGGCCATCAAAAGCCCTTTATCTATAAGGTGTTTACCATGTAGAATAATAATTTATAAGGCCTTACAATTTTGCTGATGAAACACTGTCTCTCTACATCTTGACAAACACTTGTTGCCCAAGCCAGGAAATACCTCAACAAACAAACAAAGTTACTATTTACAGAGGAAGAGTTGAAAAGCTACTCAAGCAGGTCTGCGCTTGTTAAAATAACAGTGCCCCGACACTGATCCTGCCATGGCAGCAGTGTCAGCTTTGGACCCTGAAGGAAGATGCACTTATCATCTGCATTAAAAGTGACTTCCGCAATTATTCTCCTTTTTTGATCTTTAATAAAATTTATATCTTAATGCATCTCCAGCCTTGTTTAATAAAGCTACTTGTCATCTGTTTGCTTCAGATAGGAGAAAAACACAGACTGCTTCTTCCCAAAATCTAACTGAAAAATAAATATGCTTTTTTTCTTGGATGACGGCTCTTCTAGGGTGCTACCCAGGCTTATTTTGCAGTAAGTAAAGAATCAGGCCGTCGTATTCCTTTAGCAATATCATTTATACCACTTGTTTATACATAAATGCTCTATAAAAGTAAAGCACAAAGAGATTTTGGGAAAAGAAATACAAGAAATATTGTAACCTGCTGAAATCTTGTGCTTAATTGCAAATCTGAAAGCTACTTGGTTCCCAGGAAGCCGGTGAAGCTAACTCGATTGAAGGGAACACTGAGTGCAATGAGTATCAACTAATGCTGTGCAAATACCAACACGCAGTGAAGTCTGGGAATGTTGTACAGAAATTGGAGATCAAGGGACTATGAATTTTGGGAAATAAATTCTAAATAAAATGGAACATATTTCCCTGTTGATTTCTGTCAGGTTTTGTTAACTCCAAAATCCTAAATCATTGACTGTCTACAAGCATGCACTGTCTAATCTGAATGCCACTTTTCTGGTAAAAAGGAGTCCTACTGGAAGCCATTATTTTAGAATGTATAATAAACCAACATGCTGCCAATGTGGTTCTTTAATCAGTGTTTTAAAGCTATGGCTCTTCTGCATGGAAAAGAGAAAGCTGGAGAGATGATGGAGGTGTAAAGTACCCTGAAGAAAGGAAAAGGGAACGACTCCCCACTTCTTGGAACACACAACTAAGGGTACCATAGGCCATCAGCAAGTTTATAACAAACATAAAGAAATATTTTTTCACAAGACATTCCTGAAGTTGTGGTACTCACTGCCTCAGGAAACCATGGAGACCAAATGAATACGCCAATTCAAAAAGAGATGGAACAAACTCCAAACAGTCTATGAACATCTAATAAGCATGAAGTAATGGGTACAGCCTCTGGATCTAGAAACTTCACCTGAAAAATAAGTGTATGAAAGGAAATCTTACCTCATCCTCTCCCTCTTCCTCATAGGTTTCTCCTCATTTCTGCATGCTTGCTGGACTTGGGGTCTAACTTACTGCAAATGTTCTCATGCTTTTATTTTACCAGAAAAATAAACACAGAGGCTGAATAAGTAACCCATTTCTATGTGAGGATAAGCCCTCAGAGAAAAGTCAGGAAATGATTAGCCAAGACAAGGCGCCGCCACGGTTCACAGGTGCAGGTTCTATGGTTCCTTCCATGTGAGGTGAAAAACTCTGAGCCTACACAGCCCCAGACATTCAGTACATGTGGATCCCCCACAACCACGGGCTGAGGAAGGGTGTTGTAAGGAGAAGCTGGGGCAGATTTATAAGCAACTAGGAGAGCTGCACCCCACAGCTGTCCCCCACCTCATGCTATCCAGGATCACTTGCTACTCTCATACTTTACCAGAGCTCCAACAGTCCCCATCTCTGGGGGGAACCTCCCAGAAACAGAGGGGACTGCTGCTGGCTGGTCTGTTACATATGGTGCTGAGAGTGCACTAAGGGCAGAGCTGTGCCCGTACCGGCCAGGACATTGCTACCTGCATGAGGGACAGAGCCCGGGTCAAGAGGGCACAGCGATGACTTTGCTGGTGCTCCTGCACCCACACAGAGGTTGGCAGCAACTCGCCCTCTGCAGTGTCCCAGCTCCCACCTGCACCCATCCTCTTTGATGAGTGACAGCCCGGGCTGTGGAGGATCACCTCCGTCCCGAGGCATGTCCGTCCCTGGCCAAAACGGTCAGGCTCCCACCCGCAATGGCTTTCTCCCAGAGAAACGGACAGACTTGGGCACTTCACGTACTGCTCCCTCACATCCCGCCTCGTCGCTTCACCCCTCGCGACACCCCGTCTCGTCATGGCTGCCCTCACGGCCCTTCTCACGACGCCCCGAGCTTCCTCCCGCACACCCGCTCCCGGGCAGCTCCCTCAGGGCTCCTCAGGGCCGCCCAGGCCCCCCGGCCGCCACACCGGGAGCGGTGCCGTTAGCGGCGGGGCCCACCCTCCGCAGCCGTTCCCGGGGCGGTGGATGACGAGAGGGGCGCGCAGAGCCAGCGAGGCCGGGCGCCCGCCCGCAGCCCACCTTCAGCATGCTGATCTCCCGCAGGGCGATCTTCCTGATCACTGGGTCCTCCTCGGACTCCAGGAACTTCTTGATGGCCACGATCTGGCCGGTGTCCTTACTGCGGCACTTGAAGACTACGCCGTAGGAGCCCTCCCCGATCTTGCTCAGCTTCTCGTACCGCTCCATGGTGCGGAGCCGGGGCGGCGCCGCAGCTCCCTCGACCTCAGCGTGCCCAGCAGCGGCCGCGGCACCGCACCCGCCGTTACCCCCGCGACGCGGTCAGCGGCCCCGCCCGCCCTCCGCCAGCGCTGCGGCTGGGGCGGGCCCTGAGGGAGCGAGGAGGGGAGCCGCGGGCGACGCTCGGTGGGAGGTGTCTGTCGCAGGGACGCGGAGGGGAGCGGAGGAGGCACTGCCCCGGCGATCGCAAAACCAGAGAGGGGACCCCAAGGCCGCTCTCGGGGACACAGGAGCCCCCCGCCTCCCTCAGGCCTCGTGTCCCACAGCCCCATTCTGCCTTCGCCTCCCCAGCGCTCCGCTGTTTCACATCGGCCTCTGGTTTTTACTGATCTCCCTGGAGGTTGGGGGGAAGAGGGAACACCCCCGAAGTCGGCAGCACCCACTCTCCTCTAGCTGCCTCCAAGGATCAGCACCTGCTGCCCAGCGAGGCCTGGCTGCTGCACAGGGTCACGGGTGGCCTGTTTGGGAAGCACAGGCATCATGTGGAGCACTGGACAGCAACATTCCGACTCCACGGTTGGTGTGGGGCCTGGAAGACATTGCATTTCCCTGGAACATCTCTGCCCTGTACAGTTCAAGCCATTGCTTCCAGTAGTAGATTTTACAGACATAGACAACCCATACAAAGACAGGCAGAGGAAATTTGGGCTGTTCAGCCTGAAGAAGGTTGCGAGGAGAGCGCATAGCAGCCTTACAGTATCTGAAGGAAGCCTACAAGGATACTGGAAAGGGACTCTTTCATCTGGGAGTGTAGTGGGGTAATGGATTCAAACTTAAAAAGGGAAGATTTAAGTTCAATATAAGGATGAAGTTCTTCCCTGTGAGGGTGGTGAGACACTGGAACAGGTTTGCCCAGAGAAGTTGTGGCTGCCTCACCCCTGGCCGTGTTCAAGGCCAGGTTGGACAGAGCTTGGAGCAGCCTGGTCTAGGGGAAGGTGTCCCTGCCTATTGCAGCGAGGTGGAACTATATGATCTTAAGGTCTTAAATGCACAGGTGGCCACTACGCAAGAGCAAGGCTTGTACAAACTGCTCTATATCCTCCTGAGACTGAGCTGTGCCCAGGGGCGGAAGATCAAATGCTCACATTCATGTTTTCTTTTTCTAAGCAACCCTCCTTTAGAGCCTACCAGCCACCTTGCCATCTACCTGATGAACGGGCACAAGGTTCTGCTTGTGCTGGCACAAGCCAGCCTCTGCTTTTCAAGCTGAGCAACTCACAAGGGGTTCCGTGGTGACTCCAGGCAACTAGCAGCAGTGCTGTGCTGGAGCAGAGCAACGGGTGGCACGAAGCTGGAAAGGGGTTGCCACTGCTAATCTGCTTTCTCATTTCTGCACTATCCATAGATCTCCCTTTCTTCTGGTCAACCTTCTGTACGTGGGCGATGCCGTGTGGCTCCCAAGCACCCAGCAACATTAAGAAGAGTGTTCATCCCCAGATCACACCCTTCCCACTGCCATAAAACCTGGAGCCCAGCTGAATTCCTTTGAGATATGTCTGATAAGGTATTGTTCCCAGCAAGTCTACCACACTACATTTAGGTATCAAATAAAGCAGAGTTTATTTGGCATAGACTGAAATGAACCGCAACAGGAATTTATGTAGAACAAAGCCTAGTTATACAAACTGGAATGAGTGCAGTTAGAGTTTCAGTTACAATCTAATGGTAAGCAAGGTAAAAAGTACATTTCAGAAAGTCTCCCAGTCTTGTCCTTTCCATTCTGAGATATAGTGGCTCACTGATGCATTGTACCTTTCATCTTTTAAAGAGATGTCATCACAATTACAGTTGTATTTTTCAGTCACAATGAATTTGGTTAGGAATTGAGAAAAGACTAATCCACAGGCTGCTCTTCAAATACTGTTTGCACTTCAAAGAGCACTGGGATCCTGTTTTAAGGCTTTCAAGTTGAATACATGAACCTTGTGCATCAAATAATTAATACTTTAATAGCTGTCAGAAGTCTGATGAGGGGGTGAGCTAGCTTTTGCTTTATAAACTCCAAAATCACACACTAGGCTTTTTCAACCCTGGTTGAAATGTTACAAAACCAAAGAAAGATACAGACAATACCACACTAACTTAAAATGGTCTAACAATACAGATTATACTAGTCAGTCACTGAGACTGGCCGGTTCAGCTATGGAACATGCAAATCTGTTGTGCTATACTCCTCTGAGAGTAAGAATTGAGGTTTTACACTGGGAAACAGTATCTTGCAGATCATGCCAAAAATGCCACTGTCTATAAAAATCAGACAAAGCATTTCAGAATATGCCATTACAAGCACTTCAACAGCTAAAAAAGGAGGTTTGCTTAAACAAGGACTTTCTTAGATTCATTTTTTATGATTCAGCAAATCACCATTCATGTCATTCGAAGAAAAATACTTTCAGTTCATTATTTTTGCATGACAATGTCATGACCTAATAGTTTTTTATTCCAGTTATTCCCCATAAATAGTCATATTTTAATTACAGTTTTTTTCTAGTCTTTTAGAGATCATCTTTAAATGTTTTCAAAAATGAAGCCAAAATTACCTTCTGCGTGAAAGCGCTTGCTTTACGTCTACATCTGGTGCTTCACTTTCTCTTCATTCTTTTTTTAGTCTTTGTAGACTAGAAGTTATACCATTTGAGGGCTAATCATCAATCACTGTTACCTATGGAGAAGTAACTTCAGTACAGAACTCAGGTTCTTTAAAACACAAAAATTGCATGGCCTGCTTTTAATACTGCTGATCCCACTACCCCTGACCACTTAAAACATCTTTAATACATTGTTTGTGGACTATTTTTTATCTTTACGCTCACTATTTATTAAACTTTGCTTGCTGTTTCAAGAACTGAAAAGCTTGACTTGATTTCAATATCAAGTAAATAACAAGAATTAGTTTTGAATGACAACGCTAAGTGGATAAAATGCTAAATTGTGTGCAGGTCTTTTTTCCTCTCCCAGATTTTCAGAATAACACAAAACTCCAGCTGTGCCTAGTAACAAAAAGACATTACTAAGTCATCATGTGTGCTGAGTTAATTCCGTCAATGTTAAATTATGAATCATGTAGTCTGATGCCTCAGCAGACAACCCAGTGCCCCATTCCTCAGGTTGAGAGTTAAAGATCAAACCACTCGGGCTCCGCTGTGTCAGCAGAGCCCTCAGACAGGCCAAGCCGCTGTAACACACTTACCTCTACTGCTTTATTACAATGATGTGTGAAGCTTCTAACCTGTCTTTCCTAAGGCAGCAGATCACAGAAACTGAACATGCAGCAGTATGCTGTCAGATTTAATTTAAAATCCCCTCAGTTCAAATATTTATGAACTGCTGCTGTATCTGCCTACGGACCGTGTTTACCTACATCAAAGCTAGCAGGTTAATGTGAGGTAGTAAAACCAGATGCTATCCTGTAGTCAGACTGTATTTCTATTTAATGGTACCTCAGGAATTGTAATTAATGAGGAAGACAAAAGGAACCGATGTGACTCTTGAATGGAAAAATAAAGAGAGAAACAAAAATGCAGGTGACAAAACAGGGAAAGGGAAAAAGTGATGGAAAGCATGAATATAGAATACTGGTTCTTATCATATTTATTTATACTACACAGCTGGGGAAATAACCATTTCCAAATGACCCTCTGACTGACAACATTTGGATGCTGTACAAAAAAAGAAGCTCGTAAGCTCAGTTATCCCTATAGGCTCCCCTCTGGAATAGCATAAATAAACTATACGTCATGGGCAGTTGGATATGTGATACTTTCATTCATTAAGGATGATAACCAGGTACAGTTTCCCTTTCATGTCACAAGGCTTATCCCTAATTTATGAAAATAAAGCATATATATTTTGTACATTTTTATATATATATAAATATATATATATAAAAAAAAATACACACTGCCGGTCAACTTAACACTCATGCACACACACACATATGTATCCTGAACACACCCACCCAGTAGCAACATGTCTGATATCAATATTCTATTTTGTGTACACACACCTTACAGCTAGTAAATAAGAAAATCCCTTTTATGGCAATTCTGCAGGCAAAAAAATCAATACAAAATATTTTGTTGTACAAAACTGCATTTTTACAAGATCAACCGACATTGTAACATTCCCCTCAGTAATGCACTACATCCCTACAAGAAAAAAAATCAAACCTTTATACAATTGTAAAAAAAAAAAAATAAAAAAAATTGTAAGCTGCTCTGCAACCTTCCTTTGCTAAGAGTTAGATACATTACACCATTCTAGCAGCAGATTAATAAATAAGGATTAAATAATCTATTATACAAAGCCATACTGAATGGCAGATTTAAAACCAAAAAGCTTTGCAGATACTTTCACTTCCTACACAAATCTGTTTTATTAAGAATAAGACACAGTATAAAACAGGGAAACAGCCAGCACTGTATCTGTATCTACAGAACGTAAGGAAAATCCAAGGGAAGTAAAATATTTAACAGTTTATGGCACCTTTACTGCATAATACCTTTTTAAAGGCTCTGTTTCCCTATAACTAATGAAGTAAAGGGCTATCTATCTCTTAGCTTTTATTAAGCAAACTCAATATAACCAACCACACAGTGGCAAAAAGATAGAACCAGCTGTTCCCAGCTGCAAAAATATATTGATTTCCACCTTAAACCAACATCATTTAAGTGTCAAGAATAGAAGATCGCAGTCATGTTTTTATTGAGTTTCCTAATGCTTCTTCATCCCTCGTGTGGCAAATTCACTCTGTTATTTGCGTTAGGTTACCGTTGCTTAGTAACTATTTTCATGTCCAGCCAAGATGTAGAGATTACTGTGTGCAGTCGGATTTTCTGTTGGCCTGCTTTCTAACACTACCACTCTGCAAGCAAACACAAACAGAACCCAAAACTGTTAGTAGCAAAATACAAAGCACATGGTGTTACTACTGAGGAGGAATAAACTTGTTGCTCAAAGGTTTCTACAAATTGGAGGGATATAGGTTCACCTAAATATTGTGGGTACTTTATTTTTTAAATCAGTTACCTCATTTTCCAGCATCACATCACTAAAGTGGAATAAACAAGGAACAGAGGATTAGAAGCAGCTTCTTGAACCAGAATCTGCCCCTCTCAACGACGGGTACACACAATGTGTTACAAACTTCTTCCAAACTGACATCCTCCACCTTGAGATAAGTTATGTCCTCTGCTTCTGTTGGGAAGTCCTCTCAGATCCAGAGTGTTGTAAGCAGGCGCAACCCTCCTATCATCTGCAGCCCATAATATCCTACACCTTGTGATAAGCATCAGCCACTACCATAAACAGTTTTCCTCTCTTCTAAATATTTATCAGCCGATGGGTTCATAGGAAACACTCAACCCCAACTCAGCCTTTCTCCTGCTGGATCATGTTCCTGTAGGCTCCTCTGGAAAACCTGTCCTCAAAGATAATGCTCTCTCTTAACAGCTTCTGTCTCTGATCTTCAGTTCTGCAACTGGATAGTTCTAAGGTGATCCAAGGCAAAAAGGTGCCACCATATCTGCTTCACCTGAATAGCAGTGAAACTCCTGCTCCATTTGTACAGAGATTGAAAAGTTATCAAACAAAGGGTTTGGCAGTTCAGTGATATCAGAGTAGAAGAAAAGGCCTTGTATACAAAACTTCATACAGCAAAAGGACCTCAACCTGGGGATCAAAAAATGTTAAGTACACAAAATTATGGATTTGTTACAGAAAGCAAGTCAGAGCCAGGAGTCCTAAAGGCCAAATGAGGGAGTAGGAGATCAGGGATTAAAACTGATTTCTTGACTCATTACCATCTACTGCTACATTTAGGACTCTGGCTGTCTGAGAAACCACAGGTAAAAAAACCTGGAGGTGGCTGAACCTCTTCCCAGCTTCTGTAGCTGAAAGGAGTCATCTGGATGTTATGGGTAATGGAGTGCATTCAGGCCACTATGCATTAGCGCTTGTATGTGATCTAGTTTGCTGTGCTATTTCCAGACCTCAAGGTCCAGAGCAGTGAAGATTATTTTAAAGTAATTAACTGCCAAGATAATTCACCAATTCACCAGGAAAACTTAAGCCAGAAGGAGGCTTTTCCTGCTCATCACAAGCCAAAGTTGGCTATCTCTCCCTGTCACTTATCTCCTCACACTGTATCTCTATAGGCTCGTGTTTGTGTTCATACTTCTACCTCTGCAGTGGAAAGTGGAGGTCATAGAGTAATCATTTTGGATGCAGACACAATTACCAATTAAATTTTTGGCTACTGCAGGCAGAAACAGTATTACTGCCTCCCCAGGACTGCCTACAGACAGGTCTGTGGTGAGCTAGCAGCCAGTTCCACCTGGAAGCTAGAAAGCTGCTTCAGATAAAACGCTTATGCTACTTCAAGGTGATTACCTGTCTGATCCCAGTAAGCGGAAAACCCTGGTTTCATCAGATATCTCTTGGGTAACCTGTAAAAAATTGAGACATTTAGGTCCATTTCAGTGGCAAAATGAAATTTACTGGTCTGAGTCTCTGCCTGATATTCCTGGAAACAGAGCTTGCTAAAGCCTGTGTGTGTGCTTTACCAAAAGCAATGTATGCAGGCAAAGTCAGAGGAAGCAACTAGCAACCTGAAGCAATGACAACAGGGAGCACAAGCATTATCACTGAGGAAGCAGCTAGAGGGGCCAAAGCATCAAGTACTAAGCCAGGAACAGAAAGAAATTAAACCTGGAGAGACTGGGAGATTACTTACTTCATCTGACTTAAAGCTTTTGCCCTGCATGCCATGTTTCCAGAAGGCCAGCACACTGTCTTGAAGGCACACTGCAAAGGAGAAACACAAAATGAGACCCAAGCATGGCTTATCTGAACCAGGGAAACCTGGGTTTCTCACCAGCAGTGGTAATTGGAAGCATATGGAGAAAGTACATGGTGAAACTTGGACTCCTGGTAGAAGAGCCAAACTCCAAAAATCACAGAAACATAGAATAGTTAGGGTTGGAAAAGACCTTAAGATCATCTAGTTCCAACCCCCCTGCCATGGGCAGGGATGCCTCACACTAGACCATGTCACCCAAGATTCTGTCCAACCTGGCCTTGAACACTGCCAGCAATGGAGCATTTACCAGTTCTTTGGGCAACCTGTTCACTGTAGAAAAGCTGGACTGAAATGACTGTTTGGATCTGAGACACATTACTTTTTAAAGTGCAATTCAAAACATGCTACTCAGACATTCCTTGTTTGCCAGGACAAGATAAGCATCTCTGGTTTTTCCTTTTCTCCCTTTCACTTCTATTCTCTGGACCTTTGTTTTCCTAATGATTCTTGAGAGAACACCAGGAAGCATATAAACGTGCTGCCAACCAAAACACTGTGGGTTTCTGGAAATTACAGATCATTGGAGTTATTACATTTACTTCAAAATAGGTATGAGTATAAAAATTAGAAGGAGTCTTCCATTCAGGGCCAAAGAGAGAAAACAGGGAGCTACTAGCTCTGAATGATCTAATTACATATACAAATACAGCAGTTAATTAGAACATATCAGATGTTAGGGAAGACTCACAGGCTTGATTAAAAATATCTTTCTTCAGGACGGATCTGACATATCTAAATAGAGATGCTATATAAAGGAATGTGCACTGTTTTACCAACTGCTGTTAAAATACAAAATACCTATGTCAAGGATCTTCTTTTGAAAGGAAAACACCCGAAGAACCCAGAAATGCAAGTTGTACAGAACTGCTAACTAAAGCAAGCTCTGTCTTTACTGATTTTGATTGCAGAAAGAAGCGCAGTTTCCGAGATACAAATTATTAAGCTTATGTTAGATACTTCTGAGAGTTTATTACAGCAGAAATACTTGCTTAAGAATTACAGTTCAAGTTTCAGAAACAAGGTTGCTGTCTTTAAACTACTAGATGACAGCAGCCTGTCCTCAAAATATCAGATTCAAATACTGTTATCCTGACTATTAAAAAATCGGATGTGCTATCACTTTAAATAAAAATCTTAGCTTTTAGAAGACTAACACACATTTAGGTATTACTAAAACATTTTTCCTTCCCAAAGGTTTTTCTCAGTGCTACAGAAATGATCAGAAACTAGTAAGTTGTTTTTTTTTTTTTTTACAAGTAAGATGTACCATGATTTAGTTGAAAACAGAAATGACAATAGATGGAAACACATGCAGATTGGACATGCTATCTGGCAACTGCTTTACTTTCTTCATCACGTCAGTGGAGACAGACAGCTCATAATACCCTGACACATGCAGTTTTTAGTGTCAGGCCCCACTGGGTGTACTAGACCAGTCTAGATCATTGAAACCCCTTCGGTACTCATCCCTCTTAAGTTCTTAAGTCCTTGAGAGACAACAGAGAAGCAAATCACTTACCCACTGACTCAATGCAGAAATCAAAGCTCAGCTCGGAGGCCAATTTTTTGCTTGACTTCAATTTCCCTTGTAAATTCACAATTTTCACAAATTCTCAAGAAAACGAAAAAACAAGTATTGAAACCCACTGCTGAAAAGGATTACTGACAGCTTTAAGTAAAAAAAAATACTAATTTAATCTTTCAGGCACTGAGAAATGCCAAAACCTAAACCCAACAGTATCTGCTTAAAACAAAACCAAGAGCATCCTTCTATCAAAATAAATACAGAAAACTTTATACACTTTGTATGTTTTTAGACTCTACTGACAGCCTTCCTGCGCATAACAAACAGTGCAGAAATGTGAATTCAACATAAAGGATGGAAATTAAGGCAGGCTAAGCCACTGCAGAGTTCCCACTGAGGTATTAACATGATGCATGCGAGTTCTGGTTATAATTACGGTGCATGATGGAGTACTGGCTATTTGTCCTGCTAGCACATGCAACAGGCAAATGCCACTTTCCCCAAGTAGATTTTGAAAATTTCTGATTAGCTTATATTTGAACTGATCTGTAATTCTGCACTGCAATTTGAAAAGAAATAAGAATGATCCACACATGAAGAGGGGAAGTGGAATCCCAAGAGTCAAAAGGAACTCCTGCGTATTCTGAAATATTAAAACACAAATTAGTAATGAAGGGAGAAAAATTAACTTGTGGTAGAGCTGAAATCAACAACTGTGGCAAAACAAGGTTTGCACAAGGTGTGGTAATTTGCCCCATAGAGATGTATTACTTACTGTCCAGGCAGACTAAGACGGTGTCTCTTTCCAGCTGTGTTACATGAATGGCATCTAACTGCTGATTGCCTTGTGAAAAAGAAAAGATTATTTTATCTCGCATCATAAGACTGATCTCAGCCTCCCCTCAACCCCTCACCAACTGCTACAGCCTTCTCAGCATGCTCTAAGTCTTCTGCCATCTACACTTTTTGTTAACTCTCGGTTTTTTTTTTAAGGCTACATGATTTCAGAAATTTCTGGGAGAAGTACAGGGCCTAAGGACAAACCCATCAGTTCAAAGCAGACATTTCATATGAAAGCACGACTGTTTATTGGCATAAAATACATATTATGTTGCAGCTCAGCAGAGCACGTCAGCTTCCTTCAAAAAGAGGCATGATAAAGAACAACAAAAATCATCAAGGGAATCTTTGCTCCTAAAAAATCCTCTTTGCCCATAAATCCCCATTGGAAAGATTATTGTGCTGATATTAAACTAGATTTAATCGGTTTTCTAGTTTTTATTAATTAAGTTCTTGGTACAGCTGCTAAAATGAAGTATTTAAATGTAAAAAAGTATACCCGACAAAGCCTGCAGGAAAAAAGCATCTGCAAGATATCAAGTAGCTTTTGAAGATAAAACAGAATCTTCTATTTATTAATAGCCAGCTGAGGATGACAAGCCTCCCCCAAGAGCTGGAGGACAGACAAGAATGCATTTATGTGAATTTGTACACAGGAAAGAAGGGGAAAGAGGACTACAACTGATCCCAGAAAAAAGTATGCAACCACAAATGAGAACCCAATCAGCAGGGTCTGCACTACTGTCTAAAGAGATTTTTAAATTAAAAGATGCGTCTGAAACTGGAGTCTTTTAAGAAAGACATTTTATACTGAAGTTGGCAGGTCATCACAAGAAGAACCTGGAATCATCTTCAGTATGCTTTAGGTAGAGAAGCTGCATCATTTTGTCTAGCCTAAAGTTTCCAAATGACTGCTGAGGAAGGCATATTCAACAGTTACTAGACAATAAAATAGTTGCAAGATGGACCAACAGTCTTACCTGCACCGATTTCTGTAAACCATGAAGAAGCAGAATTCAAGTTGATTGTCTCAAAGTGAACAACCTGGTTTGGTTCAGTACCCTTGCTGATAGCTACGCAGACCATCGGGTACTCCTGCTCTGGTATCACTAGCATTTCAAACACATTCAAAGGGCTTGGCAAAGGAAAGTCAAAGTGCTGGAAAAAACATAAGGCATTTGTAAAGTTTCCTTTTACCTTGGAAATAAGAAGCCGAAAATAACATACACAAACTGTAAAAGATATAGAAGATTTTTTTCACTGCTACCAAGAGTGCTTTTCTGAGACAGCATGAGCTGCGAGCAATGTTACATTGCACAGAGGTACATGCTGGTCTGTTACTGCTAGTACTGGGCTTGATCCAACACTTGACTGACTTCAGTCACAAGATTTTTCTTAATCAAAATATGTCAAGCCAGATTTTCAAGTGCTCAGAACCCACAAATGGGACTAAAATGGGATGTACTTTCCATTACGAATTCTGGAGAGGTTATTTCAACAACTGTATTATGATTAAGATTAATGTTCTAAATGAAAATTAAATGCTTACCTTTATTAACATGAATTTCTGCATTGGCTCATACCACTGTAGTAGAACAATTCCGGACTGCAATGCACCACAAAGGTACTTATGTCCTGTGTATGGATTTCGTACTATATAAAAAAAAAACAAACAAACAAAAAAGCCCCCAGAAAACAACCTTTTTTAAGTCCTGGAAGTTCAGTGTGCACTTGGAAAAAACCCTACAGCTATCTTTGCGAATAATTTAAGAAACAGCATCAAGTTTCACACTAATTGCTTTCTGGCTTGCCATTCAGATATCCACAGTGATTAATACTGTGCTACTTTCCAGATAAATTCAATTATAATTAATAACCACTAGCATTCTTTAAGTTCCAGTAAAGAGACCACATGCTGAGTGGCCAGAAGAGCTGTTACGCCTTCTTCCTGGGGCTGTGAGAGCGGGGAAGTGAAAGGTCTGGGTCAAGTTGGATTTAAATAAAAAACATGCGCAAGCAGTGGAGATGGCCCACAATGTCTTTGAGTTTTGACAGTTCATGCAATACTACGATGAAGGGTTTGGGGTTTGTTTTTTTTAAGCTCAGTTGGATATAAGACCAGCCTGACTTCAGGAATCATTTGTAAATATGCCTATTGTAGACACTTCATATGAGCTGATCAGGATATCCAAGTTTTCAACTAGGTATTTCATACTCTGCTTAAGCATTTTTACAAGCACAAAGGTACAGTTTCATACAACACTAGGACCAGTTTTCAAAAGGACATGCACTCTGCAGAAAGCCCAAGCCTTTTCCCAAAATCAGTGAAGCCAAAGACAAACGTGTAACTTCACAAGCTTTAACCCTTCTAACTCTAGAGATCTGGAGCGATGGCCTCGCTCCTTTCTAGGCTGCCCAATTTTTATTCATGTCCAGCCCTTTCTTGGTAGAAAACATTCTTTTCAAGTGAGCCTTGCTGAAAGTTGGATGTAGGTCAAACCCTGAGCCAAACTGACAAAGCAGAAAAGATATTTGTATATGTGCAGCAAGCCTGGGATTCTGTAACAAGCTTTATAGTTGCAGACAGGCTGTGTTTTGCACTAACTAGTTGGCTCTGGAGGCAGCCTGAAGCCAGTGATCCCAAAGCCAGTGATCCCAAACACTGCAGCTCTCAAAGACAGTGTGCAACACCCATCAGCTATAAGCTGCTGGCAATCTCTGGAGTTTCCCTAGGGACATCATGCTAGACTGCAACATTTCTAGGTTAAGAGTTGATACAGAAAATGCTTTTCCACTCAGCAGCATAACAACCCTCCACATTAATTAAAAGGAAAGCTAAGCACCACTTAGGTACAGCAATAAGAAATGATGCAGTCATACTGTTTTCTGAGTGAATTAACCGTAAGTTTATTAAAAAGAAAGGAGTGTAAGACATGCCACACTCAATACAAAGACGGGAAAAAAATTGCACAACACAGCTCTGGCTCACCTATACAGCATTTGTGGCATCCTTTTGTATCAGGGATCTTTGTCGTTAAGGCAAACTTCCTGGAATAACAATTATGAAAACACGCATCAACCAGAGGTGTCAAAGGTCCTTCATGCTACCAATTCAACAGCATAAACAGTATTTATGGGCATTTCCACTTGTTAATAATAAAATAATAATCCACCTGTTAATAATAAAAAGTGAAAGATTTGTACCTTGGCAATATTTTGTCAGGAAACCTATGGGTTTGAATATGAGCTGCTAATCCTGTTTTTTTGGCTTGTTCAAACAAAGCTATTAAATTATGGGAGTACAGCTGGAATGTTTTCCCTGTAAAGAGAGGAAAAACACAACTGACATCGCACCCATGCCTGCAGCAGAGAACTGCACAGTTAAGAAAAATGTAGGCATAGAAAATTACCTTCTAGAAAAACGGGCCACGTGCGTCAGGTATTTCAAGTCCAGTTATGAAGCAAAAGAAAACAAAACAATAATAATGCATATAGAGAAGCCATGGCATTCAACTCAGAGTTCATTTCAGTAACACTAAAGCAGCTCTGAAAGTTAGTTTTATGTAAACATTTTTAGAAAGCTGTAATTATACAACAACAATTAACTGTATCAGAACATTTTTCTTTATAAATCACTACAAGTGGTGTTACACAAACTTTGCATGTTTAAAGGCACAGTGCTACAATTAGTCTCCATGACACAGTGCCTCCGTTTCCTATCTAGAATATCCTATTCCAGGAAAACTGATAAAAAACAACCCAACTTGCTTTTTCAAGCATCAATCTGCTGGATTGGTATTTCACAGCCACCTCGTTCTCCTTCAAATTGAAACTGGTTTTGGTTTAGGGTTGATTTATTTTTTGAATCTGGTTCATTCCAAAAATGCTACCAGGCTACAATACACTGAGAGTGAGCACACACTGTAGCTACATTTCAGTAATGCACCTATGGTAATCTCCTAATTTTGTTATGACACATGAAAGCCATTCCTATGCTGACTCTCCTAAGATCAGGGACCAGAGGAGGACACTTTAGATTTCCCAGCCACTATAAGTCAAATTGCAGCCTTGACAGAGGCAGCTTGTTTGACAAATGCCAAGTGCTGAGCTCTAACTAAAAATAAATTAAAAAAATAAAATAAATTCAATAAATAATTCAATAAATGCAATAATTATGGTGGGACATTGCAGACAATTGGCTCTACTACTTGTAAATGTCAGTTTTATTTTTTGAAGTCTTTCATATTGCCGATGACACCAAGCTGTGTGGTTCGGTTGATACGTTGGAGGGAAGGAATGCCATCCAGAGGGACCTTGACACACTTGTGAGGTGGGCTGATGCCAACCTGATGAAGTTTAACCATGCCAAGTGCAAGGTCCTACACCTGGGTCGGAGCAATCCCAGGCACAGCTACAGGTTGGGCAGAGAAGAGATTCAGAGCAGCCCTGCTGAGAAGGCCTTGGGGGTGTTGGTTGATGGGAAAATGAACATGAGCCGGCAGTGTGCGCTCGCAGCCCAGAAAACCAACCGTATCCTGGGCTGCATCAAAAGGAGTGTGACCAGCAGGCTGAGGGAGGTGATCCTGCCCCTCTACCCTGCCCTCCTGAGACCTCACTTGGAGTATTGTGTGCAGTTCTGGTGTTCTCAACATAAAAAGGACATGGAACTGTTGGAACAAGTCCAGAGGAGGGCCATGAGGATGATCAGGGGACTGGAGCACCTCCTGTACGAAGATAGGCTGAGAAAATTGGGGCTGTTCAGCCTGGAGAAGAGAAGGCTGCGTGGGGACCTCATAGCAGCCTTCCAGTATCTGAAGGGGGCCTATAGGGATGCTGGGGAGGGACTCTTCATTAGGGACTGTAGTGATAGGACAAGGGGGAACGGGTTCAGACTTAAACAAGGGAAGTTTAGATTGGATATGAGGAAGAAATTCTTTACTGTAAGTGTGGTGAGGCACTGGAATGGGCCGCCCAGGGAAGTTGTGAATGCTCTCGCTGGCGGTGTTCAAGGCGGGGCTGGACAGAGCCTTGGATGGCATGGTTTAGTGGGAGGTGTTCCTGCCTGTGGCAGGGAGGGTTGGAACTAGATGATCTTAAGGTCCTTTCCAACCCTAACTATTCTATGATTCTACATTAAAACACTCTTGAAGCAAAGCTTCAAGCACAACAAAAAACCCAGGTTTTCTACTTCAGCACAATGAAAATACATTGTACAGAATTACAACTTGAAGTGTTTCTCTTTATAATCTTACCGATTTCCCCCCTATTTATACATACCTGACAAGGACATTAAGGTGTTATTGATAACATACAGCCACGTGCACTTTCGGGGAAATAACTGAAGAAAGAAAGTATTTCCATTAATAGAAACATACAGGAATTTCTAACCATGGTTTGCTCTGCCTGCTCCATTTCCGCCACCATTCCTGCTGGGATTGATACTGGAGAAAGTCCCAGCTGCAGCTACAGTCTCCCCTTTAATTCATTCTTTTGGATCCTTACTTAGCTCTTTTCTCTGGGTGAAATATTTTCATACCTTCGCTCTTCTACCCCTGCAACTTTCAAAATTCTATTTTTCTTCATTTTTTAATTAGCACAGAGCCAAATTGGGACAACTGGCAAGACTGGAATCCCATATATAAAAAGATACAGCTTGCTTAGAAATGGCAGCCAGAGAAAGAGAAAGATAGCATTACAGAAACCTATTAAATCCCACAAAAGTCAGAAGAGAGGGGAAAAAAGGCTACATGATTTACACAGCTAATAGCACTGTTAGTAGCATCTTGTGCTAGGAGCAGAAAAAGAACCCATTACACACTATTTCAACTAGATATACTCATGTCAGCAGGTCCAATAAAGTTTACTTCACAGTACTTAAGAACTGGCTCAGACCCCAAGGTCTCAGTAATAATTATCTTCAAGAACCGATGGAGAACAAACACGATACTTATGCCAAATAAAAAGGGCAGTGGAAACTGCAAAATAGTCTGACTGACTAAATAGCCAGAGCAGCACAGGAACAAGCCACAAAAGCACTGACATATCTATCCTATTGAAAATAGGATATAAAAAAGCATGTGGAAGAGTCCAGAGAACACTGTTACATGAAGTGTTTAGGAAAATGTACAAGGAAAGAAATTGCTTTGGTTAATGGAGAAAAGAGAAAATTGAGGTAAGAAGGCCAGGGGGTCTCCAACAGGCGCCACCACACTTTTTAGACAGTTGTATCCTGTGTCTGCTAGGGCCACAAAAAGGTACACAACTTCATTATTCAACACTCTCCTACTGCATTCAGGTGCGCCCTCAGCTCTCTCAGTTCAAGAGGATCTTCTAATTGTACTGAATTCAAATTCCCATTTCTCATCATCAAGCCCTTTATAATCACCTCTTGTCTTTGCCTATGCCAAACTAACTCCTCCATGATCTTGTTGAACCACTTCCCATGTCGAGTTTTGTCCTCTTGCATGATGCTCCCAGAAACAGAGGACTTGAAGCACAGATCTCTGTGAAATCATCTTTCTCTCACTATTACTCAAATACACCTACTCTGCCACCTCTGCTTTCTAGCCTGTACCATGTCTTGACTGAATTCATCACTTCTTAGATGCTTGAAGTGCCTTTGTGAACTGCTTTACAAACCTACGAGAGTAAAACTCATTATCAGCATGTGTCAACTTCTCCAAGAAAACTCTGCTACTTCTGTCTCTAAAAGAGCAAATGTAACAGTACCATGACTGCGTGAAGTGCCTTTGGAAAGACTTAGAGAGCCCAAGAAAACAGAAGCAAATGCGTATTTATTGGTGATGATAATGCCAGCTAAATGAAATGGCTGAGTGTTTTGGCAGCATCCAGTGGAGCAGCAATATGCCATCTAGTGGAGATAAAACGGAGAGAAAGGGCACATAAATCAGCTGTCTCTGAGGAGAAGAAAGCTGTTTAAGGAGAGAAGTCCTCTGAAAGCAGTGTTACATAAGCAGCAACAAAAAAACCCCTCAAACAGGTAGGTAGGGGAACTATTAGTTTTCTGAATACCACTGCTGGCTTTGATGTGTATTAGTTTATGCCACAAAGCCCCGTATCCCATCTATCACCAAACTTTCTTGCTTCATAATATCCCTGTACCTGTGTTCAGTACACCAAAAATCACCTGTTCCATTGTTGCTTCGTGAAGTTCATTCAAATTCAAGGTATAGATACCTTCTTCTGTGCCAAAGATAATGTACTGATCTAAAAATTTAAGAGAAAGGTATTATTTCACAAGTTCATTACCACTTTGGCAACAAGCAGGTTTAAAAATACAAAATTAAAACAACTTTACCTTTAGTATCTGGATGTATCCACGATGTTGCACAATTAATCTTCAAAGGACAACCATCAAAGACTTTGGAAAAACATGCTCCCATCTGAAAGACACCAAAACTGAAACCTGAAACAGTTTACAGTATGAAGCGTTTATCTCCTGGCACCTGGCCACTAAGTACACAACTGTATGCACCATGGCTCTCTTTCTTCAGACACGAGCTTACTGTAACATGGTTTGATGCAAAACATTTTTATCTTCCCCCAAAAGGCTACAATTCAGCTTTCCAAACCTTTTCATAAGCTTCACACACATTAAGAAATGCACAGAGGGATCAAAACAGTATGAAAAATTTTATGTACCTACAGGGTGAGAACAATATATCCTGGAGGTATTTAAAAGATGTGAAGATGTGGTGCTTAGGGACATGGTTTAGTGGTGGGCTTGGCAGTGTTAAGCTAACAGTTGGACTCGATAGTCTTAAGGGTCTTTCCCAACCTAGATGATTGTATGTATGAATATTGAGTGGTTACAATTAGCATATGAAGGGAAAACAAGCAGAAGTAATAACATCATCTCACACCACTACCACCGCTCCCCCTTTCTCTTTACTAAGCAGGGACTGCTACTGGAGATCACAACTCCCAAAGCCAGTGAAGTCTCCAACCCTTCACATCCACACTGAATGGTGAAAGGAAGCTTTTAAGAAAAGAAAACAAATATCACGGGTTCAGTACACAAAAAGTAACTGGCTGAGTTGCAGAAAATCATGTCAGATGAGCTGGTGGCTTACTCCAGCATAAACTTTCTGACACTAGAGAGATGCCATGAGAGCAGGCTTCCAATAACTCCTACTGCAAATGAGATTTCTTACCAGCACCTTCGGTGTCGGTGGTAAACCATTGATTGCTGGCTTCTGTGGGAAGAAAGAGAGATCATAAAATACCTCTCCCACACTGATATAAGACTAGCTAGCTAACATGACACTGAAATCAGACTGAGTCACAAAACTTACAGGGAAATCTCTTTTCTCTTTTTTACGTGGCAGTTGAGGGATTTGCCCAGACCCTTCTGCGTTTTCTTCAATGAGTTTCAGCATGCCACCCCCATTTCCTGAAAAGAAGCCCAGACACATTTTGTAGCTTTCTTGACACAGTGAAATGGAAAACATTTTTGTTACTCTGTTCTCTCTTCTCCCCTTTACCTAGCAGGAGTTGAGAAGTGAACTCTGAAACATCCACACATACATCTCAGGTACCCGCACATGTGCATAAAGGAAAGCTGCGCCTCGTGATCAACTTGTGTTAAAAAAATTAGCTGCTAAAAATAGCTGACTCCAGAACTATTTTGCTTTTACAGGATGCAAGTTACCTATAGAAAATGTAATCCATTTACCTAAGTCGCTGTATCTAGCTGTCAGTAATCCAGGGCTACTGATGCTGCTGGTCATACCAATGGGGGAAGAATCAGTCTGAGGCCCACACACAGGGATACTCTGTCTCCTGTGAGCTGGTGGGGCTCTGTTCTGTGAGTCTGGGAAGCGTTTTATTGTCTGACATTTGTCATCATCTGGGAGGCTCTCCTCAGGATAACTGTTTATTCTCGGCTGCAACAAACCAGAGGTGAAGGTTACCTGGGAAATGGTACCTAGAAGCATAAACTTCAGACAAGTTTAATTCAAGTCAGACTGCTTCTCCATTAAAAAAAAGTCAGCCTTTGAAAAGAGCCATTTAACAGCGGGATAATCTAAGAGGTATTCCTTCTCTCATGGAAAATCACAGCAGCAGGCAGAATGCTGATGAAGAGGAAATCCCATGCAGCATGCTCTCTTAGAGGGAAGATACCTACAAGCCACTTTGTCCAGGGTAGTGTACAATGCCAGGAGCCCCCAGAGGTCAAAACAGTATAAACTGCAAGTCAGCATAAATATGAAACTGCGCAAAGTTTAATAGCAAATGTTTTTTAACAGAATATATAAGCTACTGAGAGCATCAGACAGAAGCACTGCAGAGGCTGCACAAGTGGAATTTGCTTCCTGAAACTCTTAAACCCCAGCATCTCTTACCTTAGGAGGTAGCGGAGGTGGCCCTGCTCGTTTTAGGGTTGACCTACAATGAAAGAGTTTGGTAGTTGTATTAGTTAAACCAACGACATAAACAGAACTACCTAAGAATACAGACTCTAAACAAGACGAGCTAGATGCATAGGATAGATGGATCAAGGCTTTGCATGAACCCATCTAGACGCACAGAACAGGAGGATCACAGCTTTGCATGAATAGGGTTAAACTAGAAGTCCAGGAGTGGGTGGGGAAAAGCATGTTAATTTTGTTAGAAGTGCTGTTTTTCTAATAAACTCATGTTCTTCCATAAACGCCGATGTTATAGAGCATTCTGTGGGGGAGGGTATTTGAAATTAGCAAATAAATTAATGTTCAAGACTAGTTTTGTACAGTTTGCAGCTTTTACTCTGGATCAGACAAACATCTGGGCACCAGAGGAGCTGCACATACCCCACCAGAGCTCTGCAGGAATACCTGCACGTCCTGTCACTACCGGATCTGGCCCACAATCAATGGATTAATCAATAGGAAATCTGCTTTAAAGCATTAGGCACTTCCATATGCACACTAAGATAACCTCAGGAAGGAGAGCAAGGGAAGAAAGCGTTACTTTGCAGACATTCTGCTGACGATCAGAACAGTCAAGCGTGCGTTAGACCTTGGAGTGCAACCAGGCCTCACTTATTTATGAGTGGCAAAGCTGCCTGCAGCATTTTAAGGAAAGAGGTTTCGCCAGAACGCTGCCTGTTTTAGCGAGAGCCACACGGAGTAAACACAACTGTGCATGAAGGAGATCCACTCACTCTTCAACATCTTCACTCCCATCGCCAAATTTTGTAAGCAGTACCCTAGGTAAAACGTTTATAAAATTAAGAGTTCTGCCCTAAGGTTGACACATGCAACTACACTGACTGGTGATGTCATTTAGTTTCGTAACAAACATCTCCCATCCCTTTTCAAAACAAAGTATTTCTCTCTTATTCACTGCATTGAGCTCTTTTTCATTTAGTATTTCCTTCCCCTCGCCCCCCCCAGTTATCATAGAAGCTCTCTTCCACACCAGATACCATCAACTCATCTTTCACTTCCCTACCTGGTATTTTAAATATTGTTGAAATGCTTAATAACAGTACAAGATGGAAGAAACAGGAAAAAAGAAGAAAAAATATGAGAACAGAGGAAGTTGCTGGGAGACGAATGGAGAAAAGCCTTTACAAAGGGAAGTTTCCTCCTTTAGTTTTCCCATTACAGTGGGAATTTTTGTTTCAAAACTACCTCGGGATCAAAAAAGAAACTGTGACTAGAGGATCAAAGTAGCACTACAATGTACTCCTGAAACAAAGAGAAACAGGTCAGATTTTGCAAAATGGCAATTTTTAAGGTCTGTCTTAAAAATAAAGAATTAAACTGCATTAAATAAAAATAAATAAATCAAAAAATAATAATAAAAAAAATTGAAACCAGAAATCTAAACCCAATAAAAAGAATTCCTTAGCACGTTGCTGTGATGTTGTGAACTCTGGGCTTCTGCATTTAGGAATGGTGAGGTGGAAGAGCCAGTTCAGAAGGTGGCTGGCTCAGTGTTTGACCAGGGACAGGCTGGTGCATGCTGCAGCTGCCTGGTGTAGTCCAAGTCCCTGCATGCAGAGCAGACACCCCCAAATCTGCCAACTCACACATCCTGCCATGCTCTGCAATGCACCACATCGCCCACTGAGGGATGACCACAGGAGTAACGAACAGGAAAACAAAAGTATTATACAAAAACAAACCCAGCCAAACTTGGATTAATGTAAAATTTCCCTGCAAGTTACTTCTGAAGGGAAAGCAGCAGACAGCTGCCAACAGGA
The DNA here is from genome assembly GCA_039720435.1 of Amazona ochrocephala. NCBI lineage: Eukaryota > Metazoa > Chordata > Aves > Psittaciformes > Psittacidae > Amazona > Amazona ochrocephala. Next base: position 61,615,124 of record CM077882.1, read on the forward strand.
ACTATTAAAAATTTTTAAAGAGAAAAAACCAACCATCCACAAAACCACCTCCATAATACAAAAGAAATCATTAAAAAGTATTTTAAAAATGCTACAATAAGGATGAGAATACCATCAGGTGGACATGCTGGTTTCCCCCCTTCCAGACCAGTAATTCCAGAGACAAAGATATTGATCACCATTCATTCTGATAAAGGACATGAAAAGCAAGGGCCCTCCCAGCACACATCCTCTCTGTGCATCGCTGGTATTACTCAGAATTGCTGGGACAGAGGAGCTATGCATTTCCTGTTTATGTTGTCAAACTGGAAGCAGTTTCCAAGTAAGCAGCACAGATTCACCATCCAGAAACTTTATGCCTTCCTTTCAAATACTAAATCTGTATTTATCTACTTACTGATAGCCCTAGCAACGTTTGCTATGGCCACATTCATTCTGCTTTTAATACAGCCTGTTATAGACAATCTGAATAACACCACAGAAACAGAATCGGATCAGTAAGTCACGTTGCTGGGAGGCACTTCCCTCCCTCCCTGCTCCTCGACCCCACAGATTCCAGCTGTCTGCACAAAAGCCAGCACTCACGAGACACGCTTTTAATCTGCAGCTCATCAGGGGCACACAAACAAACCAAGAGAGGAAGGAAAGCAGTTGCTGTCATTACTGGAGAGGGAGAAAGGGCCTAGAAAGCTACTCTGAACTTTTACCGCAGTACGACTGAGAACAAAAAATCCAAGTTGAAGTTAAAAAGACCCAAACACTGGCAATCTCCATGACATGGAGAGCTTTCCAGGGGGCTGCAATATCAGCTGACATCTTATGCAAGCCTGTATCTGCAAAAAGCCAAAGAAATTCACTGCCTGCTACTCAGTTCCAAATAAAGATGGGAAACAGCAATTATTTCAACTGAAATACTGTCTTTCCCTACATACATGCATCAGTCAGTATTACTGAACTTCCATATTCTTCACTGTGAATTCAAAGATTGCCTTTAAATGCAGAATCCAGTATTTTGCAGCAAAAGAAAGCCACATACCTAATAATTTCAGTCTTAACTTGGACAGAGACGTGCTTCCTTACTTCAGGCCTGCTTTATCCCAGGGGAAAGCAGTTATAGCATATGTTTACCTAGAACATTTCACCCCAGAACACTGTATGACTGTATTACAGAGTACACCTATCAGACCCCACAGCATGAGCAGTCATGCCACCAAACAAACTGGTTTCTCCTTCCCTCTCCTGCAAGGACCCAGCTTCAGAGCTGCAAATGTGCTTTGCCACAGGATATCACAACTGCAGTTGCAGCGCAGAAGTGCAAGGCCAGCTCAGGATTCTGAACTCAGCCCTTGCAAGGTTACCAGCTTTGCTTCAGAAAATTGACTTTGGCTGTATTATTTTAGTGTGCTGGCCATACATCACTTTCCTTTTAGAACTGGAGAGGGCTATAAGAAACTTTAAACAAACTACTGTTTCTGGCTAAAAGAGATTAAAATCCACTCCCCAAGAGAATGAGGAACCAACTGCAGAGGAGGATTGCATACTGAGTAAAATTTCCTTTGACTTTATGAATATTTAAGTGGATAAGGGCTTATGGTTTGATTTTTCCACCATAGCTCCATTTTTACTTCGGAGTGCATTTTCATATTAAGTCACAGAAATAAAAGACGTTTTTAAACTGTACTTACTTGCTGCTTCCATCAACAAAAGGATTCCAATGTGAAGCAAAGTCAGCGCCAGCTGCCACAACCTGAAGATGAACAAATTGTCATTTTTTCCCTTGTCAAAATGAAGTACTTTACCACAGCACATGAAGAGCCCTGCAGAATGACCCATACGTAGTAAAATAAAAATCCAAAGTGAAATGATATTTTACAATATGATTATAAAGCAACTATTGAAAAGCTATCGTCGTCTTAGACTCAGATTTAAAAGCAGCACTTGGAAATGGTGTAACACCAGTATCAAGTGGCAATAAGTGACATGGAAGCGAAAATTTATGGTGAAAACTCAGTAAGGATTTTCCAGTCAAGGCACCTCCAAGACACTGTTACAGCAAGAGAACATACTGCAGTCATCAACATCACCTACCTGGTGAATTGGAATACAGCTGTGAAAAACAGGAATGGGATTTTCTGGAGTGCTGAGCACTGATGTCTCCAAATCCAAATTAATGGCAGCTGTTGCTGTTGACAACACTTATTGAAAAATGGAGCCTTGTGTACACAGGCACACAGTAATTCCAAAGAACGTTAATTAGCTGATCTACAGTAAACTGCTGAGGGCTGGAACAAACAGCAGCAGCTCACAGGGGGCAGAACTGGCGGCATGTGATCTGGTGGCCTTCCAAGAAATAAGCAGCAAATAAACTCTGATGATAGGAAGATCAGGGACTCAAATGCAGAACAGCCTCTTCACATAATCAAATTAATTGGCACATATTGGTTTTCTCATTTAAGCATGACCGTAAAAGCAGGGAGGGAAATTCATGTTCTTAAAAATTGTCTGGGAATCAAAAGTGGTCTTCTCATCACTTTATATTTCAGACACATATTACTTAAAGCAGAGCCACAAAACAACAAAGACACTATGATTTTAACAAATGAAGAAAAAACTAAACCTGCCCTTACCATTTCATCCCGAGCTTCTGTTTCTTTCCGTAGAGGGGGCTCAAACTGCAGCTTATCAACTACAAAACATTGCATTTTCAAATTAAATGTACACAACATTAATTCTACTAATGCCCTTTCAATGCTTACTACTGTGAAATGCATGCTGTAACAGATCTAAATATTATGTACACAATGCTTAATTTGCCTATAAAATATGACCATCACTTAAGTATCAGCCTTATTGTTTAAATGCTTATATTTGCAAGCATAAAACCCACAAGAAAGAAACAGACCAAAAGTAAATACCAAGTCATTATGTGAAAGTACACCAAAACCTATGTATGTTAACCACATGCTACTTTTAATGAATGTGAGACTTTTTAACAGTAAGCTTCTTAAAAGTGTGATGTACACGATGCAAAGGAGCAGGCAGCATTGACATTACAAAAAGCATTTGTCCAAACCTGGAGGAGGATTGTTCCTACCCTCAAAATGTCAACTTCAATCCAACTGAGTAGTATTTTGTTATTAAAAAAAAGGTTGTATTAAAAGAAAACACATTCTGTTAACATGCACCCTGGTCAAGACAGCTATTTCAACCACAAGTGTTCCATCAGGGTCAAGGGAAGGTTTCAGTTATGAACTTGAAACAATCCTAGAATGGTTTGGGTTGGAAAGGAGCTTAAAAGATCACCTAGTTCCACCCTGTTTGCCACTGGTAGGAACACCTTCCACTAGACCAGGTTGCTCAAAGCCCTGTCCAACTTGGCCTTGAACACTGCCAGGGATGGGGCAGCCACAGCTTCTCTGGGCAACCTGTGCCAGGGCCTCAGCACCCTCACAGGGAAGAATTTTTTCCTAGTACGTGATCTAAACCTACCCTCTTTCTGCTTAGCCATTGTGCAGACAAACAACAATGTGGATACACAAAATGCTACATTTTCCTGTATTTTCTCATCACATCGTGACACCCAATGTACACGTGAAAAGATACCCTCCTAATTATCATCTCACTCTCATTTTTTGATGTCTGCACATTATGAGTGGTTTTGCTCTTTGAAGTCAGGCTGCATGGTCTGACACAGATCACAGAGCTGAAAGGCTCTACTGGCCATGCAAAGTTCCCACATAAACATTAAAACACAGCAATGAGATGTAATGAATTCTGGCTTCAGAAAAATATTACTGAAGATTGATATGTATGTGCTGTTTCTTCTGGTTTTGTTCCTCAAATCTTCCAGCCACAGAAGAGACTTTCCAGAGTACACAACACAAGAATGACACCGACATCCTTCATTGGTAGAAGCAAACCAACACCACAAAATGGGTAAAGCCCATCAAGAACTTACAGTTTATCTCTGACGCCGTTCTTTCTGCTCTAATGTTCCTGTTCGTAGAACGAATTGTATGGCGGATAACGGAATGAGGCTGCAAGGGTTAGAAATGGAAAAGCTGAGAGAAGTTGCATGGCCTTCTGTTGGTTCTCAATTAACGATCAAACTAACACGAGGAAAGCTGTTGCAGTCACACAATGTAACATGCACCACCTTCGTCTTAGCCCTGCACATGATCTTTCTATACACCCACAGCATAAGCATGACAAGCGCTGCAGCAATACGCCCTTGCTTCTCCTGCATGGCAACTCTAAAAGTGGAGCTCTCAAACTGTTGGGGCTGTGCCCCTGTCACGCTGCAATCGCATATTCCCAAAGTAAAGCAGGGTACTTAAACCGTAGTTTTACCTAAAGACAGAAAATAAAAGATGTTCTCACTCACCTCAAAATCATCATCATCAGCTTCACTGTAGTGTGCATGGTTGTCAGGGTTATTAACTTTGTCCAACAGCTCAACTGCTAAAGATCTCGAAAGACCAGGCTGCCCTACAAAGCTATGCTGGAACCGCAGAAAAGGACAAGATATAATATGCAACTGATATGTAGCTTTTATTAATAAACATCCAGTATAGAATAATACTGAATTTTGTCAGCATTCTTGGGGGCTTAAGTATTCCTTTAGCAACTCCTTAGCAGCTAGGGTTTCAAACTACTCAATAAGCACGGAAATGCTGCACTTTTGGCCATTTGTATACTGGAAATTAAACTCTGAGACAAACAATTACACCTTAACTTTATTTTTAAAATGAGCACTTCAGTTGAGTTTAGGAAGACAGAAATAGACACACGAACAACTGCTAAATACATCCATTCTCTGTCTGGGTGACAGGAAGGGTCAATGTCTATGTAGCTGCATCTAAGAGGCTGAGACACGCACTTGCAGAAAGACTGAAGACAGAATCCTAAGCAAATTTCTGTAACTTTTCCTAACAAAAATTGTATAAAAATATTGATACTGAACAAAATCTTCCTACTTCCTACAGCTGACTAGTACCCCGGTCCTTCGGATTTCACCACCCGTGTTGTAAGATCAGAGAAAGAAAATTGTTCCAGTTGGGTTTCCCTTTGATCTGTTGCTCACTTTGAAGCAAGAGATCTCTTACTGATGTCACTAAATGTTCCAAGACACTTACAGAAAGAAGTCTGTCTGCTGTCGGTCTCTTCTTTGGATTTTTTGTAAGTGCTATCTTGACAAAATTATGGAATGTTGATGACCTTAAAGAAAAATAAGCTTTTACATTTTCCTTCTCAAGAAGATATTTTTGATTTTAACACAGTTACTCAACAGATTACAAAAGGGTGTGCTAAATTTTAATGTTGTCCAGGTACCTCATCTCAGGTTTGAATAATTACATTTCCAAGGTAATAAAACAGGGAAAAAATGTTTGATTCATGAAACTTGCATAGAAAAGGTTTTGGTACAGAAAATAAGCCAAACATGTATGCTGCTATGTCAACTTTTTCCAGTTCCAATTATTACAGACTAGATATCAGAAATGAGAATTGTGATTTACATACTGAGTAAACCCTAAAAATCTAGTCTACAAATTTCACTGTATTTGGCTACAGGTAGGAAAATAAAATACCAAGCTCTAGGCAGAGACTCAACTTGCTCTTTAAAATGCTGTACTGCTATTTCCATAACAACTTGGGTGACTTTGTCATGCCACTTCTTTTTAGATCTGAATTATGACTTCATGTTACGACTGCACCTAAATTTTTCAAGCTTTTTTCTCACAATTGCATTTCTGTTAGTAAGCCTCTCTGAGAACAGTATTAGCTTGAGTCTGTCTGGTTTCAAATCATGTTACGTTTCCTCTTCTAGCCTTAGCATCTGAGAAGTAAAGCACATTGGCTGGGGTTATACCAAGCAGTTTCAATTCAGGAAACATGCACTTAGGAGAGTTTTCTCCCTCCCTCTAATACCTATCTGCCCATCCAAACACCTCAAGGTAAAAGATTGTACAGCAGCATCATGAGCAAAAAAATCCTGCATACCAGAATTGTTTTGAGTCTCGTAAATAAAATTAATGCGTGGTACAAAATCCTGCAGGCACTGTGAAGGCATTTCAGGTTAAAGAAATCATGAAAGGATTAAACAACTGCCTATCTACTGACAGCAGCAAATGCCTGGATACAAGGATAAAAATATTTTTTCTTCCTAGAACATAGAGAGAGGACTGAAGCAGCGAGATTTCATTTCTTTCTGGATCACTGGCAGGGATCAATTACACAGGTAGGGCTGTCCTGTCCCATACTGCTGGTTTTCTGCAGTGCCATAAAAAGTCTGTTGCTGGAACTTAACCTCCTGTTTGCTTTCAAACACCTATAAACAACACCTAATTGTTTCTCAGTGAAATTTCCTGTAAGTGAAATCACCTCTCAGGTTCCGGAGTTTAAAACTAGCACACACTATTTTTCACTGCCTCCCTTTTTCAATAATGACAAAGTTTTTTCACATTATCTACAAAATACTGAACAAAGCAAAAGGCTTAACTTACCATTTTGCTTTTTCCTTTAGTTTTGGTGGTTGAAAATTACTTTTTGACATTAAAAACAAAGCCCTAAAGGTAAAGGAAGAATAATGTTATTATATGGTAAAAAAATAATTTCATTTCAATTTCCAAACACTTTAAATGAATACGTTAGAGTAATCGTATTGGTGAAACTGGATTATAGAAGACAGACACAGTAAAGCTGCTGAATTATTTATCATTAGATAAAATCTTTTTAGCACCATGCATAATCCTGTTAAAAATAAGGCTACAGCTTCTCTAGTGATTTACTATCACTAGATAGCTCTTAATCAGATTGATGATATAACTACAAAGGGGGTTTTTTTGTTTGCTTGCTTGTTTGGATTTTTTTGGTCGTGGGGTTTTTTTGGTGATTTTTTTTTTTTTTTTTTTTTTTTTTACACCTAAAAATTTTGGTTATAATTTCAATTCTAAATTTAAGTCTTTAGCTTTAGATTAATGTCTTAAAGACAGACACAGCTCACACAGGAAGTAAATGCTTGATGAAGGAATCCTAGCATTAGTTTCTAGGTCTGAGCTACAGAGATGGTTACACTATATTTTAATAGTCCCAGCTGGGATTGAAGAGGGTCTAGAGATGAGCAAGTTCCCCAGCCAGCAGACCTCATCGGGTGAAGATCAAACATGGGTGGCTGAAGCTCTGCAAGTTCAATCGCTGTTATGCCAACTGCCCAGATATCGCAGAGCTGGTTGTATCCACCATTCTTTTCCACCGCTGCAACTTCTGGGGCCATCCTTTAAAAGCAAAGGCATCATTCACCAAGGGCACAGTCGGCATGCAGGAGGCACAAAGCACTGTCACATACCCCTTGAGCAGAAACACCCACAAAGAGCATAAATCTGGGAAAAGCCTGACATCCCCTCCCCTCACCCAGCATTAGGGGAGCTGAGAAGCACACAGAGGTGACGTGTTTTGCTCGAGGTCATCGGCTGGACAGCAACCCTAGGAATAGAACCAGTCGCATAATTCCTGGTGAAATGCTTTAATGAGCAGATAATCTTCCTGCCCTCAGTCCTCCTTCGCCAACAGGATAAGGAGGGCATCAAACAATTAAAAGCCATTGTCTGGATTAAGCTGTACATGCGCGTTCAAGTCTATACCAAAAATACCGCCCTAGGCATCTTAACTGTATCACAGTGATGCCAGAAACCAACAGCAGTTAAATTTGCATATATAATCCAGCTCATGATTTAAAATCATGTATTTTGCATATTAAGCGCTGTCTTGTACAGACATTAATCAGCAGAGATGATTAAAAGATAGTTTAAAATCTTTTTCTTCACGATTCTTTCTGCATAGATATCAAAAAGACATTGTTAAGTTTATTCACTAAAAGTGTAAGAAATTACTGAGAAACTAAATGACCATTAGGTATCCAGACAAAGGGGAGAATGTCCTGCATTAATAAACGTGTGAGAAACAGCCATTCTGCCTCAAACATCACGTAGCTTGTGTACAGCATCAAACAGCTCTAATCAGTGCTTCCCAGATTTTTACCCTTTGGGCATTTTACTTGGAAGAAAGGAAATTTATGCAATTGCTATACATATATTTAAAAATGTGTGCAAACTTCAGTGTGTGTATTTTAGAATTCTTGGTGTAAGTACAGACTTAGCTTTGCATACAATCATAGCAATCAAAGTAGTTCATTACCAGTAAGGGGTACCAATAAATGATTTTCTCTTTGCAATGGTGGCTGTTATTTTTGCTGCTACACCAAAGTCAGCTGGAAAAGAAAATGATGACAGACTTAGAAATCGCACTGTAAAATCCCAGTTCTACTCTAGGAAGAAAAAACAATCATGTTTTTCATCCAAATCAAAAATTCTCTAACCTTCAATAGTTAAAGATTAACAATGAGATCAGTTAATGTTTTCATTGACCTGACTTTAAATTGAAAAGTTTGGTTTCCACATACAGGTCACTTGTGATCCTGCTCTTCTCCTAGATTATTTTTCCATCTCGCAACACAGAAACCAAGCAACCTCACAGAATTTAGTGGACAATTCAATTTGGTATTCAAGAGGAAAAACAGCATCATGCTTTGGAAATGGTACTATTTCTGTGTTACTTATGGAACAGCAGGGGGACATCTGTTCTCATTTCTGGAGACATGTCTAGGGGACAATAATCCCTTGCTCTCAGAGCTGCAGATAATCAGGTGGTGCTGCAGAGCCAAAAATCATTTAAGTCCTTTTTGTTTTGATTGCATTTGTAGTACAATAGCTGGAAGATAATTCTCGGCAAACCTAACTAGCTTAGCAGGCAAAATGAAGGTATCAGTGCATAACCCAGGTTAGTTGAATTTCTTATCCATTTCAAGGTTTTACGTTTTTTATTCCTTGGGGTTTTCTTGGGGTTTCTTTTTTTTTTTTTTTTTTTGGTTTGTTTTTTTTTTTTTTTTTGTGGTCCCCCCCCCCCCCCTTCTTTCAAAAGCCATGCCTTCCTAGCACTGCATTCCTGGCTCACCACAGGGGAGTAAATGTGTTGAACCACACAGCTTTTCTGAAAAGCAGCGATGCAGCTAATGCACAACTGTCCTTATTCCACTGCCAGACACAGTGAGATGATCTATCTTCCAGTATCCCATTCCTTCCCCCAGGATGTCTGCTCCCTACTTCCTGCAGAGCCCTAACTACATGCAGACTTCTGTGAAGTGAGCCATCAGACAAGCAGATAGTTTTTGAAGGCAGTGCACTCAAGTTGAAGCTGTGGCTGCCCCATCTCTGGCACTGTTCAAGGCCAGGTTGGACGGGGCTTTGAGCAACCTTGTCTAGTGGAGGGTGTCCCTGCCTGTGGCAGTGGGGTTGGAACTGGATGATCTTCCAACCCAAACCATTCTATGAGTCCATGAGATTCAGCCTGTTTGTGCTCAACTAACTGCAGAGTATCACTGAGGGAAGCCAATAATACAGATCTTTTCTGAGTTTTCATCTGTAGACTTCAGAGTGCTTGCAAAGGAGAAGAGTTTCCTCTTCACCTGTGTGCAAATGCCCAACATCATACACTCGGTGGGAAGCACAGCCAGGATCAGACCCCACACTTTTCCCAAGGTTGCCAGGCTCAGGAGACGTCGTCTCACACAGTGGAACCTTGGAGGCTCTGAGGGAGAACTGTCATTCTAGCGAGGAACAAATGTGAATAACCAGGTAACCCCAACCTGGCAAATTGCAGGCAACCCCAGGAGCCTTCAAGGCTTGATGGCTGAAAAAATAAATTATCTGTAACTTCTTGATAAAATGCAAAACTTCTCATGTCATATGTACACAAGCCCATGGACACTTCTTATTGTCAACTATTGCCCTAAATAAGAGTAAGAACATCCTAGAGTGTAACACCAGAAGGTTTGTGACACTGAGAACAGTACTGAATAAAATTCACTGCAACAGTACAGGAGATCTGCTGTATTGTGCTTTATCATTTGTAGCAAGCTTAATCTTAGCTGCGCATTTTGTTGTTCAACATGAAACAAAGCCTAAAAATCCTCAATATTCTTCTTGTGTGGCATGGTCTCTACATTCTGGCCGTTTGTTTTGTCTTAATGGAATGATGAAAGGTAACTTGCTAAATCAAAGTATCCTAGATGGTACTGTAGCTTTAGATTGATCAAATTAAAATGTTCCCACTTACTTTCTGTCTTATTACATTCAGGCAACTTACCCAACTTGACATCTCCATGGTCTGTTAGTAGAATATTTGCACCCTAAAACATAATAAACAGAAAATTAACATTTTTTATCAGGAATACTTTTCTGCACTAGAAAGTTTTAGGTAAGTTTGTCAAAGTTCCAGGTTACCTTTATATCTCTGTGCATTTTGCCCTTCACATGCAAATAAGCAAGACCCTGGAAATAAAAAGAGACACAGCATGTCAGATCACCATCTGTTAACACACTACAGAGCCAGCCCCATTCAATAAATTTAAATTACTCAGTGTATTTGATTTTAAAGTGGAGAAATTTGAAATCTGCATAACAGGTATGCTGGATTCTGTTCCTCACCTCTCTCAGCTCCAGTCAATCTTTGTGAAGACTTGTTGAAACCAGCCATGATATAACATTTTACATATATGCACATACATACGTGTATTTTCAAAACAATCCTGCAATTACATCACTTTTTCCCTTTACTAAAGTTAACTACATTTTTGAAGTCCTGAAGGTTCCAACAAGCAGGTGCTTAGGCTTTAAGCTGCCCTTCCAGCAATACAAGTTCCTGCAGTAAGAGAGATCAGGAACAGAACTGCCAAGCCGATTAGCTCATGCATCTACACCCCTGCCTCTGGCAGTGACCAGTTCAACTACCCCTGCAGGGAAAGGTGTGCATCCCTGTGATTCTCTCTCATAATTATTCCGGGATACACAGAGCAGGGAAAGAAGAGTTCCTTTAAGAAACAATCTGCCTGCATTGTCTTATCTTGTAGTTCTACAGTCATTAGCAGTTACAATATGAAAGAGAGTTGTAGTCATCTGGTTGCAGTACTTTTCCTCTACAAATGATGAGAATTTATTGCCACAGATCAAACAGGCAGTTTTAAAATATGCTTTCCTCCCCTCCCCCTTTCTTTCCCCATCATTACTCAGCCACTTACCCTTGCTTACTTGGCATTAGCTGTTTTCTGCAATGAGATTCAAAAATTTGTCCTAACAACTGCTGCACTGAATCACTGCATTAAAACAATGGATGAAAACAGCCCACACAACACTGTGATCACAACCTGTGTAGATCTGTCTTCCACTGTTCCCTGAAACCAACAGGCTCACTCAAGAAACCAGGGCAGGACTGAGGTTCAGTATTTTGGTCCTGCAGCAGTATCCACAGAGACATTTACTCTTCTGAAAACCCCTCGGCAAATTACAGAGCAGAAGCAGCACTTCTCCAACAGTGATTTTAAGCAAATATTTGTATACTTCATTACTGGATTTTCTTGCTAATTTACAATATGGTAACTAACAGATTAACCCTGGTTAACTGGTTTCACAGATTCCCAATGCTTACAAATGCAAGTGATGGCACTGCACCACCTTCTGAAATCATGTTCTTTATGTACGTTTTATACATGGAACAAACAACTTTATGATATACCTGCAGAGGTACAGTACCTGCAAGGTTTCTCTGCATACATACGCAATTTGTAACTCTGACAGAGGTCCTGTGACTGAAAAAAAAGGTTTAAAAAACTGTGTGAGCCTCCAATATACAACGCGTAAATAACATTGTGAAGCAGCTAAAGAGTGGAATTGCCATGCAAAAGTGAAACACTGAATTTGCATGAACGGTTTTTGACATTGAATTCAAAAGAGGTTTTGTTTGCTTGTGTTACAGAAAGGCTTTCTGAAAAGAAAACCCAACCCCAAACCACCAAAAAACCCAAACAAACAAACCCAAACAAACAAATCCCAAACAAAACAGCACAGAAACAGAAGACAATACCCACAGTGATAACAAAACTTATCACAGAAATCTAATTACCATTTTACAAGTGACTGCATAGTAATGCAATATCCTATATTCTGAGGAAGGTAAAAAACAACAGAAGTGATTTCTGCTAGTGTTTTAAGATTAAAAATGCCACTGATCTATACCAGGGGCCTGTGTGGCTTCAAATTGTTTTAAAGCTATCTGCACTAACAGGCTGAAAAATAAAGCAGAAAGAGTTCTTGTACTAAAAAACTCCATGTTATCATCTAAAGGCAGAGCAAGCCCCCAGACTGCTTTTCCAACAAATCCTTCTACAGAATCAACAACTCCAGATGAAACCTCGGAGGGGAAAATATTAATAAGAGGGTGGTACAGTATTGCACAGGAACAGGAATAAGAGTAATTTTTACCCTTTAAAGATCAAATTTTGACATTTCCCAGTGAACACTGCTTCCTCGCAGCATGCACAGTCTCCATACCCAACTAGCACAATTTCTGGTTGTTAACTTATTTAGAGTTCTTTTTTCCACCCCTTCAGAAAGCCGATAACCTGCTTCTGCACATGGCATTCAGAAACATGGGCTAAGAGAAGCAAAGATACAAGCGAACTCCCAGTGTACAGCATTCGCAGTTAGTGAAGAGCTTTCCACAGGAGTAACTCAAGCTCTTTGGGTCAGTCCCTCAAGCATTGTGAGAAAAACAATGTAAGGATTAAAAAATAAAGTATGTCCTGCCCTAGAATAACAGGGTATTAGTAAAAAATGGTGGTCATCATATTTGAAAAGTTGGACACTAGAGGAAAATTATTCACGAGAAAAATCAGCCACTGGAATAATCCCCCCAGGGAAGGGGTGGACTCCCGACCATTGGACACTGTTAAGATTCAGCTGGACCGGGTGCTGCGCTACCTGGTGTAGGTTGTGCTTTGCCTAGAATGGTTGGACCAGGTGATCCTGGAGGTCCCTTCCAACCCGGTATTCTATGATTCTATGAAAAGTGCTCTCAATGAAATCTGTTGACTGTAGCTAAAAACCACTGTTTGTGCCCTAAAAAACATGTTCAGTGCCTGGTCAGTATCAAGCGTTCCCTGAGAGTTGGCTTATTATTTCTCTTTTTTTGCAGAAAGCTTCCAAACAAATGTTAGAATAAGTTCCAAAGTACCATGATAAATATCTTGGAGGGATCCCCCACCGCAGTATTCCATGCATATCCACAGCTTCTCACGGCTATCAAAAGAAAGTTAAAACACAGGCATCAGAAGCTGATTGATCTGTATATAGAACAGAGTTAATAATGATTATTTATGTTATTTTCTATTGGTCTTGATCACTCTTGTTAGAAGTACACATTCTGATGCAGTTACACATTTTACATGTTATTAATAATGTCAATATAAATTCTCACCTATCAAAATGAAAATTTTATGCCAAAGTCACTGAGAACTCTTTAAACATTATCCAACCCAGAAAGTGCTGCTTTAACTCTGACCTCCCAACTGCAATAAAGAACATGCAGAAGAAACACCGGAGGTTTCTCTGCTATCAGCAGTATTACATTAGATAACACGCTAAACTCACAGTTTCAATCTTAAATTGAAATCACCTTGCTATATCTAAAAAACCCTTTCATGGCTTCCAAAAGGCGTACTGGGGATTTAGAAATTTAGCCATTTTGCATGAGTTGAAGTCCATTAGGGCTGCACAGATCATTTAAAAAATGCAGTCCTCCTGTTGAAGAAGACCAAGCAGGCAAGGTGGTGATACACATTCCCACAGAGCCAATTGATAAATGGCGGAGTTCAACAGAAATGGAAAATATTCCCCAACTTTCTGTATAACATTTAATGCGTGCACTTGGAAGATGCAGCCAGCTGGCATTGCCTTGTTTCTGCTTCTCAGTACGTCGCATCTGTTACACCAGAACTGTGAAAAACGTTATCACCAGTGGCTCAGATACAGTGTTTTGCTCCTACAACTCACTGGTTCCACAGCACACAAGACTACCATTAAATAAAGTATCTAAAAGCAATTATGCTCTAGATAAATAATGAGCTACTTTCATATTAGAGCCGATAAATGTTTAAAATCTGCCCCACAAGTGGAGTGGGACTGGATATGTTGCAAGAGTCTCCAGGGGAAAAGGTTTTTTCTGTTCCTAGTGATAAAAATATTCCACCCTTTTGGCCAGCAGAGAAAACAAAGTATTAGTCACTTTATTTTTTTTAAAGCCAACTGGAAACTGAAGGAAATTCAACCTTGAAAAGAACACAGAGAGGATGTAAGCACTAAACCAGACACAGCATTGTTTAAGGAAAGAACCAGCAGAAATGCAGGTATAAAAAGTGGGATTTACCTGAGATAGCTCCCAAAATAAGCTACTATGTTGCAATGTTTGCATTCTTTAACCATATATATTTCTTGCTGTATCAATGAAAAGTCATCTCCTGGAAAACAGGAAAGCAGCAGCCACAGTTATATTGCTTGCAACAGAACATTCAAAGAGATGTGAAGGTATGCATACAGCTCATGAAAACAAGCCAAGGGTCTGGATAATTGCTAAGCCCTTCATGAGGGCTTTTGAGCACGCCAGCCTGTCTTGCAATGGTTATCTACACACACAATCCTTTCAGTCTGCATTCCTTATTACATCCTTTGCATGAGGCACAAATATTTCCTGAAGACCAACAGAGAAGGGCTGCTCTGGTGGCCTGAATGTGATCCACCAGTTAAGACAGCTCAACATGCTCTGAAAAAGAAGCAAAGGGATCCCACAGAGGGATGGGAGCACGTCAGAAAACTTAGAGCAGCGCCTGCACAGCCATCAGACAGCCCAGCTGGAGCTGGTCTAGCTCTACCAGGACAGTGCACACAGAACAAGGGTCCCAGGAACAGAAGGGAAGATTGCTGCAAGTTGATTCCAGCATCCCCTGCCTGAAACCAGAAGAGAACACATACCACAGGCTCTTTATGAGAAGTATTTAATTTCAAAATGACTCTGATACAGCATATGGCCTGCACGCCTACCCAGCCACCGCTGACTCAGAAGAGAAGCAGAGAGTTCTCAACACGCACTGCCTTGTCATGAGCGCTTTTTTGGATGAGGACAGCTACACAAGCACATTTGCACATCTTAAATATCCTTTGCCAAAAAAAGAAAAAAAAAAAAGGGAGGAAAAAAAAAAAGGCATTAAAGCATTCTACTGAAAAATACATTGAGACCAGAGCAATAGCCTGGCATGTTTCTGCCACTTTAATCTGAAAGGGTAAAAACTACCATAAATTTAAATAAAATAAATTCATACAGACAGTGAAGCACACTGAAATATCTGGGTGCCAGGAAACCCACTGGTACACTTTAATTACATCCCATCGAGAGAATTCCCAAACAGAGGATGTTCTCCCCAAAATACAGAGCTCAAACACTGCAGCTCTGCCTCCCTGAAGCTCAGGGCAGGCTTACACCCAGGAGCGGGTGATGGGCTCCTAGAGAGACACCGATCCGATGGCTATAGAGGGTCAGCCCAAACACCAGCAGTGACATATTAAACAACATTGTCACAGCCCCACAGCCTCCCTCTGAAGAGCAACATTGCAAAAATCAGCCTAGGAGGCCATTCTAGATGTGTGCCTGCTTTGTGATCATGCACACATATTGTATGTATATATATATATATTTTTATTTTATTACCTTTCCTGTTCCTTCGGCATGAACAAAACTGTTAACAGCTTGCAAGACATGAAAGAATATAATTTACATAAAGGTTTTAGATAAAATGCTGCTGCAGACAATGTTACAGCTACCATGTTCTCTCAAGGAAAAAATCACTTTGTATATTTACTTTTGTTTAAAGTTTAACTAGTAGAATTATCTCCTTCTAGCAAAGTCAGGGATGCATGCCCAGAAACCATATGCTGCTTTGTACTGCTCCCCTCCATATATATGATTTGGCAAGTCCAAGAGGTCTCAAGCACTGCTGTAAATTCTCTTTGGATTCTTCACGTATTTATTTGACAAGAAACAGCATAACTAATATTTTTAATAACCTCTTTAAAAATAGATGGCTTTATTTGCTGCGCTTTGAAGCAACTTCCCTAAGCAAGGGTGTCACTGGCACCTGCTGGATCCACAGTAACCAGGACTGATGTATGGTCCCATGGCATTTACAACCCCTTTGGATACCCCAGCTCTCCATACATACATGGGTACATAGCAGAGGCTTACAGACACAGCAAAAGCAGCACCAATTTGGTGTAACAATTCCAAAGTGACCACAACCTTTCCGTCTCAGTGATTAGCAGACTTTGACATAACAACAGAACTGTGAAATACAAAAGTAGAAGGGAACACACTTGTATGAAAACATCCCTGACTTACTTCAGTAGATCAAGGGCTGCTTGAAGTTGAATTGCATGGAGAAACACTTCACCAGGGCAGGAAAATATTAGTAGAAGAGTTTTAAATGTCAAGCGTTTTTTTGTAAATGTAAGTAGTGTTTTTTTATTACTGAAGAAAAGGCAACACAACTTGCATAAATTTAGCACAGATTTCACACTGCACTTGCTTTCAGGGTTACCCTTCAGCTACAACTTTGTTTGAATTCCTTCACCTAGAAAAAGATCATTATTAAAAAAGGATTTTTGAGTTTAAATTAGATTGATTCGTTTCTCCTGTTTTTCTGACAAACTTCCTAAGGGAAATCATTGAATGCTCACAGATAACTGGAGCATTTTAAAACTACAGAGGTTTCTCAAGAAAGTCAAATCTAAGCAAGTTCAAAGGCAAGAGCCTCCCACCCCACACCAAAGAAGGCACTTTCTCTACCACTACTAGCAACACATGAGCCCTCTTCATAATGCACTATCTTCAATCAAAGAATCTTTGATACATCAGAAGCTGCATTTCAGAACAGCTGAATACTGTCACAGCTGAAAACTATAATCAAGAAGCATCCTCCTAACAGC
Organism: Amazona ochrocephala; assembly: GCA_039720435.1. NCBI lineage: Eukaryota > Metazoa > Chordata > Aves > Psittaciformes > Psittacidae > Amazona > Amazona ochrocephala. The sequence continues at coordinate 61,632,046 of CM077882.1, forward strand.
AAAGACCTGGCAGCAGCCACAATTGCCCAGCAACAGCACATCAGTTGGGCTGCCTGTAGTGGAGCAACAGCACTGTCAGTTTTAGGAACCGTGACTAATGGGGAAAAATTGAAGGAAATAGGGGGACTTGGGCTACAAAAAGACTGACAGAAGAAAAGATAACAACCTTCATGCACATAAGGGGGGATGGATAATCCATTCTCCAGGTTTATGATAGGACAATTAGCAGTGGGCTTCAATTGCCTTAACCTACATTCCCTGTATAGATAAAAAGCTTTTCCTACCACAGCACTGAACTTGAACAGATGGGGAGCCGTGAAATTTCACATGAGTGGAAAAATATGAAAAAACATTGAACAAGTACTTTTCAGGAGTGCCTTAGGCTGATCCTGCCTGCAAAAGAGGAAGACAGAAATGACGACCTCTGGATTTTCAATTAATAAATGAAGAATCTATGCAAGAAATGGGGCTACCTACAGAAAAAGGGGGGGGGGGAATATTTCAAAGAGGAAAGGAGGGTGCTGGCTAAATCACAGAATAGTTTGGGTTGGAAAGGATCTTCGAGATCATCTAGTCCCACCCCCCCCGCCACAGGCAAGGACTCAAGCTGATAGAAAAGCAGCAAGCAGAGGGAAAGAAGAGAAGTATCCTTGAGAAAAGTTTGGATAAAATATGTAGAAAACGATTCTGAAAGATCAGACACAGAGATAGATAGGAGAGACGTATAGTCATTCAAAGACGACAAGAATGAATTCAAAACAAAGGAATGCAGAGTTTCCAGGCATCTGGAATATTAATCTTGGCAAAAGACACTGGAATAGGGCAAAAATAAAATATCCTTGGATAGCATAAAAAAAAAAAAAAAAGAAGACGGTATAACAGAGAATTTGTAGAAAATACATCATCGAGAGGGAGAGAGCAAGATAAAAAGAATTCGATCAAAGGTGACAATACATCCATACAAAGAGATTTTAATCTGTTTTAGTCATCACAGATTGCTTGATCCTAAACAACATGGAACTGGAAAAATGCACTTTTTGTCTACTCACATGTTTGCAATTATGGGTTATGTGGCATGCTGAGCAAAAACGTCGTTTGGGGAGCTGCTGTAAATCACACAAGCAGCGCAGTGAGTCACTGCAGCTTGCTACTATTATGTAATTTTACCTCTGCAGCGACACACAGGACACAGCAGAGCGTTACAATGGAACAGTCTCTCCCGATCACAGCCCGCGGTCAGTGGGTCGAGGCTGCGCTGGTTGGCACAACCAGCTGCTTGCTCTCCAGCACAGCCGGCAGGGAAAGAACGGCTGAAACTTGCTGCCATATCACCACGATGTGATCGCACCAGATTTCAGGAGCTAAGCAAGGTAAGGGATCATAAATTCACGACAGATCCATATTTAAATAGGAGATCATCAAGAAAACTGACGGTCCATTAACAGTAGTGAATTGTTCTATTTGTAGACACCATTTCTCACCTACATGGAACTGGTATGTATAGATATCCTGCCAAGTCCTAGATGGAGAGCAAATGTATCATGAATCCACATACACCGCTCTGCAGCATGGGAAGGCTCTGATGGCTCTAGAGCCTACCACACAGTGCTATTAGGTCTTCTGAGCATACCTGACCTTGATGGTTTTTAAGCAAGTTTATTCCTGGCTGTACTTTCATGTGCTCCGCTGATTGCTTTGAGCAACCCTGCAGAAAGACCCAGGGCTACTTGCCACAACTCTTCTTGGGTTAGCTGTGAATCCCTTCATTGTCCAAAAGGCTCCTTGGGAGAAATTCATAGCTCCTGATTTAAATTGGTTTATTCTGCATTACTTCAGTGCTGCATCACTTCAGTGCTGCATCACAGGGCTGATGCTGTGTGGGAACAGAGGGAGGGATGGGCAGGCAAGGCAGCATCCAGGGCTCACACGCAACTGGGAGGAGAGAACTGACGGCATTTGGAGACATATGCAGTGTCACCAAAGGGCGGGACACAAGCACGTACTTCGAAGCCAGAGCTTCAAGGTGCCAGCCAGCCTGCTAGCCCTCCTGCCCCAAGCCAGTGCCCTCAACACAGTCCTCACAGGCCCCAGCAGGCTAGACAGACATGTCAGGTGGCCTGGCAGGAGATGTGACCTGTGCTCCAAAGCCTACCCTCCAAGCCTCCCTGAGGAGCTTGACTGTAGATACCTTGCAGATTTGGGATTTTTAACACTATAATTAACACACTCTATTTAGAATTGATATGTTGTTTAGCAATGGGACCGGGTGGACTCTGCTGCATCCACTGTTGTATGGGACATTTAAAGACAAAGAGCAGGATCACACCATCACTGATGAGACCGAACGTTCTCACTGTAACCATAAAACTTGCCCAAGAGATGCCCACCTCAGTAAGTTAGCAGAAGCAACTATTGCCTCTGTGGAGACCAGTCCTCAGATGTCTTTTATTTCAACAACCTGAATCCCTGAACAAGGAGAGAAAGCCCCATGGGAGTGACAAGAATCTATTCATCCCAGTATATAAACACCACAGCCAAGCAATACCCACAGGTCATCAGCTCTTCTGCACTGACTTTCAGACACGCCCATGCTCACCAGTTCCCAATCACTCACCCCAAACCACTCTCCTGAACCTCTTGAGGGTTCATTCTCTGCTGATAAAAGGGATGGCTTTCCCAATATACAGGCTTTTGTTAAGACTGGCGTTTTGCTGCTGGTCTTTCCCCATTACCCTCATTAAGTTTAAGTCTCGAGATATTTTCCAACCTTCATTTAGATAGCCTGACACACAATATGACTGTCAGGATGCAAGGCATTATTGTAGCATCCTATCCCATAGCTCTGACACATACACAAATCCTTTCTTCACCACCCTGCACTGCTCTTCACCAACCATTTTGAAAACCAAGAATAATCTTCTTCTTTAAGAAAGGGAATAACATAAACCACAGTCAAGCATCCAGGCTATTTTACCCATACCCCTTTTCTCAGGATCTAAGGAAACCTGCAGTCTGACAGAAAGAATTTAGATTCCCCAGACTTGAAGCTCAGAAACTTGATTCCAAGCAGGAAACAGCTATTTGGAAACAATTATGTTTCCACCAGCAAATTTTACTGCCACGCATCTAGCTGCCAACTGCTAACCACCAATGGTACTGATTATCTCTCCTCTGATATAAAAACATTACGGATTGCGACGCAGTCCACATTAAGTTGCACACAAGACCAGATCACAAGAAGTTAATGTAATTAAAATGCTGGGCACTCTACATTAGAAGACCGTGCTGTCTCTGTTCTGCTTTGTGTACGCTCCAAAGGCAGGCTGAGCAGCTGCGCGAGTTGGTGGCAGTACCACTCAGGACATGGCACGGCACAAGCAAGCAATGTCCAGGCTCTAATAGCTCTGGCACACTTGGAAGCTTAGGCATTCAGCCCTGGCTAACTCCTAGACAGATGCAGTAGCAGTGTTACAAGCCACCTCTCCCAAGAAAAGTGTTGGTGTCCCCTGGGGTTACGGTGATGCCAGCCTGATGCTGCAGGAGGTGACAGCCAGAAAAGGAGCACAGGAATGAGAAGTGAGGGCTTCTGGTAGTGTGAGCCCAGCCACTTTATGCTCAGTGCATAAAGCCTGTGTCTATTTAAATTGGCACGTACAAGGGCCACAATCCCAAGCCCAACCAGGTTACACACCATAAGGCAGCAAAGATATAAGCAGTACTAAGAAGTTATTTTCATGTATCTTCAACCCCAGGTGCTGCCAACAACAGTTCAACCCCTGCAGACTTAGTTTAAATAAGCCACAGGCTTATTCTTCTCCATAGTGCATATCATGTCAAGGGAATTTATTATACAGAGAATAAGGCTGCATTGCTGTAGTACTCTTCTTCAGTCCCCAAAATGCTCTGGACTGACAGCGCAGTTCAACTGTGCTGCTGCTGTGGTCCAGAAGGGACAGAAGCCCATCACAGCCTAACTAAGCCCTGCAGCTGTGCTCCTATGTGGAACACAAACCTGCGCATCTAAATCAAGAAGTACAAAACAAGCGTAACGAACCAGACCTGGCTTTGAATGTACCGAACACAATACTACAGACCTCTGGATGACCATTTGCCTTTGTATAAAACCCCTCAAACAGTTCAACCTCCAGTTTAAGAACCAACCTGAAAGAGGTAACAGGCTACTTCTGGCCTTTACAGGGATCTCATATGGGAAATGCAAACATTGGACCAGATGAAAACCCGCAATTGGATTCTTCTGTAACTTTGTGAAAGGTACAGAGCATGACAGATTACTGCCAACCCTCTGAGCATCAAAGGTTTCCGAGGGCACTATTTGTCGTTACAGCAGTATTTAAAACGGACATTAGTAGATACTTTGTTTATTACATTTTCCCAGGGAGAAAGTGCTGTGGCAGAAAACTACATTGGCAAATAGCTACCTCTTTGTATCGACTCCCTTCTCAATTCATCTGCTAAACCCATAGAAGGAAGTGGCTTTAGTGTTCCAGATGGTTTTGGCTTCTCTGCTGCTGAGTACAGTTGGATTAGTTTCTGAAATAGAATTGGCTCCCAAATTATTTGAAGCATTTGTACTCAGTGGATGCTGGGAAATGTCATTAGCATGCCATAATACTTTTGCCTAATGCTCTCCAAAGTCTATGCCAAAAAAAAAAAAAAAAAAAAAAAAGGGAAAAACACTGTCTATTTTGATTCCAGCAGCACAGCTTAAGTAACTGTGGTAGCAGATCTAGCATACTGCCCAAAAATTCAAATAAATTAATGACAGTAGCCTTCTAAGTAGAGTTTATTTCCTTTGTCTGGAGAAGAGACAAAGAAAGGTAATAGCAGATGAAATAAAATACATATTCACTTTGGGGTCTCGGCTGTAGGTTGCAGTCTCCTTGCCTGCCAACTCACTCGCTACCTGCAGTGGATGATGGAGCAACATAAAAAAACCCACAGCTCACCTAACCATGTCAGCAGTTTTGCTAGGTCTCCCAAAACACTTCAATCTCACTGTGTGCAGTTTCTTGCAGCTTTAATTCAAAGTATTTCTCACCTCCCCTGGGCATTCTTTGCTTCAGTCTTTTGTCTTCAGCTTCCAATTCCCCATCTATATATTAATCAAGTGTTGAGTTTGGAGCTCTTATAATTTTATCTGCTAATTAAGTCCCATCTATAAGTCTCCTCTTCTCCAGAAGATGAATGTAACTCACAAGGCAATTTCTCTGGTGATGAACTTAATAATTTTATTACCAATCTTTTTCTAGTTGTGCCCTATGGCCCGATAGGACCTTGTGCTGGTACTCAGGGGGGCTGCCCTCCTCAGGGGTCCACCACAGCCACCTGCAACAGCTTCTGACACCGGCCTGTTCCAGGAATTGATGGTGCTCTGCAAGCACAGCCTCACAGAGCTATTCAAACCCCTTAAAATTAGTCAAAACACTGAAGAAGGGAGCAGCTGATTTTCTTTCTTTGTTTGCTTTTAAATCCGGAAGATTCTGAACAGCCATGTCTTCCTGCAAAGACAGCAAGCTGCTGCTCAGTCCAGTCACCCTGCCGAGGCAGTAGACACCCCAGAGATAAACAAATGCTGTAAACCTTCCCTAAAACCAAAACAAACGCCCAACAAAATCTCTGCCAAGAGGCTGTGGGTGTACATGCTATGGATGGAGATCAGGTTGGCAACGTTTAGAAGGATATATTAAAAAAACCCAACAAACAATGAATAGAAGAAAACACTTCCCCACGGCAAGTCAGACCAACAACACGATGAAACATGCAAGACATGGTCATGAGTGCCAATTAAAATGGGGTTCTCAGTAGTGGCGACTTTGGGCCAGTCTTCTACTTTTTCGCTTTGCTACATGGCACCAAGCAAAGGCAGAGGCTGCTCAGTCTCCAGCGGTTCCTGCTCTTCCCTCAGCCTTAACAGCAGAAGATCTGGCCTCTGCTTCAGCTCAGTTTCCAAAGCAGTTCTTCAAATTCACAATAAAAACACACCTACTTCATTTGGATCAGGTACAGCAACACAGACGCTTGAAGAAGCCTCTCACTACATTAGCAATAAGTTAATACCATTCCCTTTCTGCCATTAAAGAATTGCTCTGTCCCATCATAGACCTTCTGGGAGATAAATTTAGCTGTGGTTCACCCTCCTCAGCACCACTGCCTAAGCAGCAGCCTCAGTGTTTCACACACTGTCAAGTAGGGGCTGAGGGATCCCTGCTGTGGTTTCCGATGCACTTAATAGTGCCTAATTAGTCTTATCACTGCAATCCACATATATAAAACCAGCCCTCGTTTGGTAAGATTAATAGCCACAGTCACCCAAAGGCAGTGGTTTTAGCTTCTCCACTGAGCCTCCCTACACTTCTTCTACCTTAAACAAAAATACCTTTGGCAACACAGTCAAGTGGATCACAGAACCAACCAGAATTAGAAGTTAATCCTGTACTGAGTCAGGTATAGGGCCCTTCAGCCCTGCATCCCATCTCCAACAGAGGATGCCAAGAAAGCATGTAAAAATAGATCACACAGGGATGCTACTCACAAACACCCTTCCCTCCTCCAGAGAATTATCACTCGGAAAAACCTCTCAGTCATAGATGGGATCTTTGTACTCAATTCTTTCATGTATTTTTCTCTCTCACTGCTTCGTACAGTTGCTTTTTATACCTATGTAATCACAACTTCATACAGCTCTGACAGAGAAAACCACACTTCCTTGCTGCTCAGAACCTGCCATCCGCTCACTGAGCCACAGCCACTGACATCTGAACCATGTTATGCGCATGAAGCTGAATTTGCATAAGACCTGACTGTCTTCAGAAGATGGGAGCTACAGAAAAAAACCCTGGAATGTCTTAGAGGTCAATAGGAAAACCAACACCCCATGAAGAGGGAGATGCAACTGCTGATCTTCATGGTAAGTAAAACTGAACTCCTCTTCTCCCATATTCTCTAACCACATGACAGATGGGGACTCCCACTGCCTTCCTCTCCCAGCACTCCAGTCTTCCTGATAATCTAGCTTGAAAGGAAGAAAACAAGAGGTAAGATGAAGCCACAAAAGCACTCCATTTTAGAGATATTCCCAGCCCTTTTGGTAAAAACTACTTTGGCGAGTTAAGCCAAATTCACACGCAGTTGCTTGCCCATTTCAAAATGGCTGAAATGGCACACAAAATATAATTGAGAAATTCCATCAAGACTCTTAACAAACATTAAGGACTTTTTGGAAGACAAAAACCCCCAACTGTAAAGACATTACCACTCTTCCCTCAAAGTTTCCACCTGGGATTTCACAACCAGGAAATATGGGGTGAGGCACATGGCATTAAGCATTGATCCTCCTGTCAAAGGTTTGTAATTTTCATTATTCAAGGATAAAAGACATGTCAGAAGAATTTAACTGGCCTAAAAGTCAGCTGAAGAACACTTAAATTTTGTGAAAAATGAACACTTACTGCTATTTAAAAGCCGCCTTCTCTGAATCTTTACTCATAAAAATTTTAAATTACTCAGTTTCTAAGACTGACTCTCCAATCAGTCTCCAATGCACCACTCACTGGTTGCAGAGTCCTCAATGGGAGAGGAGCTGGCCAGATGTATTGGGTAAGCCCTTTCAAATTTGAAAGCTCTGCTAGCTTGCATTTAACAGAAAGTTGGAAGAACTACAAAATACAACAGTAGGATGGGCAGAGCCATCTCTCAGAGCTCAGTTCCTCAGGGATACACATTTGGAGAGACTGGGAGGAGAAAGGGCAGCCTTTCTACTTATCAAGGACCTACAGATATTAGCAAACCCACAATGCCTCTCTACCCCAGTGACCGAACAGAACCAAGCAACGGCAAGCAAATGAAAACATATTTTCCTAAGCCAGAAAGAGGAAGGCAGTACATCCACTTCACCTGCTAGCAGTGTACTGACACTGAGCTCCCCATTGAAATGGTAGTCTTTTAGCACAGTAATAGATGCTGGGGACTGGAGACATTTCAGTGCTGGTCATCAAAACCTCGTACCACAGAAGACAGATTGGCAGAGACCCCCAGAGGTCTCCGGTCCAACTTTCTGCTCCAAGCAGGACTAACCACAGAGTCAGGTCACATTGCTCAAGGCCTTGCCCAAGCAACTTCAGAATATCTTCAAGGATGGAGATGCCACCACCTCGCTGAGCCCTGCCCCAGAGCACAAATGCTCTCCTTGTGAAGAATTTTCCCCACATCCAGCTGGACTCTCCCTCAGTGCAGACTGTACTGGCTAACTCTCATCCCTTCTTTGCTGGGCACTCCTGATGAGAGTCTGGCTGCAGCTCTTATGCCAGTCTGCCATGGAGGACGGTGGTTAGATGCCACCTCAGACTTTGTATCCCCAGACTAAAAACCACTCTGCCAGCCTCTCCCACATCATCACATCTTTATAGATTCTCCTCCATTTTTCCTGCTTAAATAGTCTGTATTTAGTCCCTGCAACACTCTAGTCATGGAAACTATCTCATTGTGTATCATAAATTCTACTGCTTTCTTATTGTCTCTTAATTGCTTCATATGCTTCAGGTGTCAGTCCACAAGCACTCATCCAAGGGCAAGCATTCACAGGAGGAGCCTGTGCCTGGGAGACAGGATCCTGAACAGACACAGCACAGCAAAACACTACCAGAGAGACACTACAATGGCAAAGAGACATAGAGGAGGACTTCACTAAGGAGGGATTTGAAAGGTATGACAGTGACCAAGTAATGAGAGATTATTTCTTTGTACAAATACAAAATCCTTAGGTGGGACTCAGTTATGACTGAGGAGATAAAAAGCTCCTCTCCTCATCTTCACTGAGGACAATTTCTGGTTTCAACTCTCTGTAAAATTATAGAATGGTTTGGATTGGAAGAGACTTTAAAGATCATCCAGTTCCAACCCCCTGCCATGGGCAGGGACACTTTCCACTTGACTGGGATGCTTAAAGCCTTGTCCAGCCTGGCCTTGAACACTTTCAGGGATGGGACATGGACTCAGATTAGGCTTCTGCTCAGCAAATCTCTTGAGAAGCAAGTGAGCATCTCCTGCTTTTAGAAGTGGCAAAAAATGCATGGGGAAATGATAGCATGAGCCATTCTCCTCCCTCAGCACATGTTACAGGAAAGATGGCACATTACAAAGCACAGGGCTTTTTCACAGTGCGTCTTTGGTGGGCAGTAGCATCATTAGCTGGTCCCTTCCCCCTTTCAAGTCACACAACTGCCTACTGCTTCAGAGCTCACAATTTACCATCTGTTCTTAATCTTCTCTTTGTGCAAACAACACATTGCAACTACAACATCTTTTTATGCAACAATCGATAAGGCAGATAAGAACAAACAAGGAAATGGGCAGCAGGACATAGCCAAAAGTAATGGTACATCCTGCAGCGCTTCCTGTCATCTAACCACTGAAACTACAGAAAAACCCAAACACTCTTCTGTCTGGAGCTTCACAGCCATGTGAAAATAAACATATGGAAAAAATGAAAATGCAATTCAAAAACGCAGGAAAGAATGTAAAACTTACCAGGCTCTAACTTGATTATTTTTACAGCAGCCAGTTCTCCTGTGTGAAGATTTCTAGCCTGAAATAAGAGAGTTAAAACATATTTAATCACACTGCAAAGACACCTCACAGAGTCCTACAAACTGTGAAAAGATACGTTATGATGTCATGTGTTACACATATGGCACAATGCAATTAGGTGAGAGCAATCTGGCTGAGGATTGTCTGATTTTGGTATTAGCACTGTACGGACCCAGCTGAAGTTGTGAAGTGTTAGCGAGAGTTTGAGTTTTAAAAAAACACCCAGATACCTGCCAGCAAATCAGAGTTCACGCCTCTTAAACACCAGTTTTAAGGGATGTTGAAACTGAGAAGTTACTGCCATCCATGCTCACAGAGGTGGTACAAAAGCACCATGCTGCAACATGGACTGTCAGAGCATGGAGCATGCAATGCTCAACCACTCATCTCATGGTGCTAAACCTCAGTGTGCTCTGAAAGTGGAAAAGGCAGGTGAAGGGGCAGTGAGAATCACTGTAGATGCAGCATGGATAAGTCACAGCTCCCTGAGAACAGATTAACTCTGAAAACAAACTCCTTCCAGCAGACCCTGACAGAGTCAAGTGGTCCCCATGACCCTCTAGAATAAGGGGTAGGGAGCTCCAACGAAGCCTCAACAGGGTATGCTGTCCCCTCTGGGTACACTGTAAGCTTCACACTGAGAATTCAGTTCTGGAGGAAAATGTTACAGGAACCTCAGATTTAGACAGTTTAAAGAGAGGATATCATTAACACTTGTAAATCTAATAAAACAAACTCTACATCACTTGGGCATCATCACCAGAGCTAAACTGCATTATTTTTGACACACAACTTGATCTAATTAGACACCGTGGCACTCCCCTTTTGCTGATCATCTAGGAGTTACAGGACTCTAAAACCAAACTATTTCATTCTTACCCTGACAAACATGCAGAGTCTTCTGAATGTATGAAATCTGGTTAAGAGGGAGATTACAGAAAACCAAGAGAAAATTGGGTTAGGTGAAATTGATTTTGGGCAGTTACTTAAGACAAGGATGCAAACCAAATTTGACCCTGTGGACTGAAGTGAAGGAAGCTACTACAGAACAAACCACTCATGTGTATGGACAAGAAGCCATCTTAATTTAACAACAGGTAAAGCAAGAACTTGAAAGACGAACCCCTCAGTTTTGTCAACACTTAGGCAAGCTTACAAAATCAGGAAAGGCTTTCCAGCCAGGAAAAAACAAACCAACACCAACAATAATTGGCCTTTCAAAGTCCTGCAGCGCTCAGCCAAGAGATGGGTGTCAAAATGCATGCCAAAGACACAACTATGACTCAGCTGAAGTCAAAGAAAACCTGAAGTAACTGTACAACAAATCCAAACATTTGAAGCAACAGACCAAATCACTGAACACAGAAACAGTTATCTGCTAACTGCAAAGGAAACCTTCACCACTTCTTAAAGTACCTTCCTACTAGAAGTGGTTTTAGACCATAGCAAAATCATCAGTATCCTCCAACATCCAGAAGAAGCATGCATCTGAGCATGGGCAAAGGATTAGGACCTCTCTGGTACTGCTACATCTGACAATACCATTACGAAACACATTTGTTACTGTAAGGGACCAAGCACATACTCTACCTTGGTGAACCCAGAAAACCTCCACTATCCATGCTTCTATTCACAAGCAGCTAAGCTGCTCAGATAAACGAGATTGCATGGTTTCCAGAAGATCAGCTTCATTTCTAAAGTACAAAGACTGTACTCCTTACACATATATTCCTTCCTTTTCCACATAAGCAACAACTGCCAATGCTACTGTTATGCTGAAGCCTGAAGGAATGGATGTAGTCTGCCAAAGGTCTTTGGTACACAGACTGCTTGGCAGGGATTTAAAGGTTGAGGCCAGAGTACATCACTGCAACTACTGGCTCTCAGCTCTCACACTTGATAGGCCATACAGGTTGACCAAATTGCGTCCTGCTGCTTTCTAATATTACCATTAAGTTCTTGCATATAATCTATAGCTTGGACATGGGCTATTTTGGGTTTCAACCATTAAACTTTGCTGGAACAGAAACCTCTCCATCGGAACAGAAATCTCTCCACCAAGTTGGTATTTGTGAACTAAACACATCAAGTTATCTGAGCCACTTGCCCTAAGATTGGTTTTCTGGTTCTACAGCATTATCTTTAAACTGAACACATTCTTGAGTTGATGACACCAAGACCACACACACTACTTAACTCCTATCACACCAGCATAAAAGGCAAAAATTCTGATACTCAGTGTCCTTGTTTGGATGCTCACAGATACAGAACTGTATTAGATCTTCAGTCTAGACAGTCGTATTGCAAGCATGCAGCAAATGACCCAAACTGCTTTCCAAGAGACGTCACCTGCCCACAAATGTGACTGACAGCTCTTGTTCCTTCATCTCAGAAGCACCAGCTTTACACAGGCATGTACATCTCTCTGCTCTAATTCATTTTTTAAACTTTTCTGTTACCTTTGTCAGCTGAAAACTTGATCAATAATGAATTACTGTTATCTAGCACATCATCAAAAATGTAAGGAGGCGAGGGCTAAAAACTGGTTCTCTGTGGTACACACCTAAATATGAGAACTGTCACATAAGGATTCCTCAAATCATTTTGAGACATTAGTTAAAGACATTCTCAACTGATTTCCGATGGGTGGCTACAATTTGCACCGTTCTACTATTTTAAGAAAGGATTGTGTAGTATCAAAGAAGTCATAGACAGAAACGCACCACATCAACATTGCTAGCTTTGTGAATCAAACCTGAAATTTTACTACAAATATCCAAATGAAATTGGGGACACAACAACAACAACACCAACACCACCACCAAACAACAACAACAAAGAAACCAAACCTTCATAACTTCCCCAATGTGAAGAATTAGTTAATGATCTATCAATTTGTTTTACTGATAATATTACTTTATGGGGAAGAAGAAAATTGAAGTAAAGCTAAGAAATTACAGCTCTCCTAGTTAACTTGTTTACATTTTTAAAGCCCAACAGCAAAATATCTGTCTCCTTCCCATCTCCTGAAGCTTCCTCAGTATTTCAAGTCTTAATTCAAAATTAGCTGAAACCAATCAGCAGCTAGGGGATGCCTGCACGTGAAGTAATCCATACCTGGCAATTAACAAGTATAGCTTGCTGTAGATCAACACATGTTCTTCCAAACCAGGCACAATGTCAGTGGTGTGTCCCAATACCACACTCAAAAATGAGAGATGTACTGTTAGTAGGACTGGGGTTTTGAGGAGTTTTATGATCCCACACACAAAAGAAGTCATTAGGTTTTTCCACTGAGTCTTAGCTTTCTTCTCAGAACTGTACCAAAACGCTGTTGTGGGACAGTGGAACCCAACACGACACCTGTGGCAATCCCTGTGTAAAATGCTTCCCACTGCACACCCAAACAATACACACAAGAAAAGACATTTCAGGTAGGCCATTTTCTGTACCTAATGACCAGAAATAACCCAGAAGGCTGGTTTCAGAACCAGTTAGGCACTCCGCAGTTTTGTTTCATTTATTTTTAAGAGTGCAAGCCAAACAGTTCCACCCCAGGGGATCTACAGTCCTAAGCCATGCGAGATGGTCAAAAACTGGAGAATTTTGATCATCTGAGAATTTGGAGAATTGTTTCACTTGGACATCTGAATCCAAGTTTATGTGCTCAGTCTCTTTGTCCAGCCACCTTCCCCTTCAACACTGAGGAAGAGAAGGAGAAGATTTAGATTACAGTATCAGTCTCTCAGCCTCCAAGTTAGTATTTTCAAGTTCCATGATGAAATTCCCTCCTTGCCCTAACATTTTGTCTGATCTCTAGTCTTGGATTAACAGCCCAGTTCATCAGAAGAGCCATTTGTTCAACTGTGTCTTCATTTAATCTAACTGTAATTGCAGCTCCTGCGGCAACCCTCCCAGGCATCCCCAGCTTATTAATTCCTTGCCAAGCTCCACTCATCAGTGACCACATTTTACTGTTTCAAGTGCTTCTCAGTTTCTGTATATACCTTCAAAAGGTACCCTGACCTCCTGTCCAGCGACTGAAACTTCTTTTTCCTCTGCTTCCTACTTTCTAATCTCCTAAACTTCATAACTCTTAACCTGCTCTATGTGGTTTTGAAATTCCTGTTATCCTGTGTTCATCTTTCCATACCTCAGTTCCATCAAACAGATCCTTAAATTCACATACCTATGTCTCTGAATTAACATCTACCACTGCCTAGAGCTCTCTGCCAACTGAAGCGACTCAAAGAGATGTCTCTCACCTGGTCTGTTCTTAATCCATGAAAACAGATCCTTTTCTTATACACAGGAAGCACAGTAGGTACTTCAGTTGTGATTAAAAAAGAAGAATCCAAAATATTATGGGCATTATAGGGGAATAAAGATACCTGATAAGGATACCTGAACAAACCAAGACTACTGTACCTAGGTACCAGAAGGCAGGGGCATGGAGACCTTGAAACAATGGATGGGATCTTGAAGATGCCACCACAACCAGCCCATCTGTGGAGTAAAATACCAAGCAACTGCCACAGCCATGAGTCTTTCCACATGAGGATTTGGGTTTCACTTCATCATGTAGTATTCCCCTCCCATATGATACAAATGCTCCCATGAACATGCTGCGTTCTTTCACGTAACACTGCTTCAATTTTTTATCCTACACTCAAACCGGTCATACATAAACATGGGACATTTCTGTGATGGAAGGACTTCTCCAGACACAGCCCCTGATTCCCCACTGTTGTTCTCAGCACACAAGGAGAAACCCTCCAGACCAACTCTGGGGTCCTGAGGTGTTCTACTATGCTGCAGCCTCCACAGAGGCCTGACACAAAGGACAGAAGGTCCTCAGAGGGCCTCAGCAACTCTAACACAGGTTTGGGGTGTTTCATCATTTGCTTGAGGTTTTTGTGAACACACAAACACCTATAAAAATCAGAACCCAAGAGCCAATATTTAGAAATCCAACAGGAACTGCCAGACTGGATCAGGTTTCTGATCTGAACAGCTGACCACTTATCTCTCAAGTAAGCAGTTAAGTGATGTGTTAGGGGAAAACTTGATCTTGTTGGATCGTGAGCTGCTGGTTAATAACAGAATTTTAATTACGTCTTAATGCAGAAGTTCAACTAAGTGTTCCCAGGGTTTATCACAATTAACTGTACAATTTTGCTTACTCTTATGATTTGCATCAGACTGTCAGTTTTTAAAAATGCTTTGTAAACAGAGCTGAAAAACCACCAGGCAGCTAAAGCAAAGAACAGCAATGCTGGTAATACTCTTAATGAATGGAAAGGAGAGGCTTCTACTTTTGAAACACCATCTCTTCACCAGGGGAGTTTACCACCCAGACTGTATAGCTGGGGATTAAGTCAGTAATACATAGCCACAATGCTGCTCAGAAAACCCAGCTGAAAAGCAACAAGTTAATCCCTATTTTGGACGCCTAGAATTGCTATCCTTTACAACAGGAGAAGGGAACTTTCTGCAGTGCTGTACATCAGGAAAGCATTTTTGTAGAAGAAACCAAACTCTCTGAAAGCTCTGAAGAAAAAATGTCCTTGAACATTTGCAGGTAAAGGTTAACTCAAGCACAGAGGGCAGGTCTGACAGCTCACTGCTGAACACAATCTCCCAAAATGCTCACCTGACCAGCACCCTGCTCAGAGCATGAGAAAAAGGCCGACACTGGCTCAGAGCGGATGCAGACTTTGTGCCAAGAAGTGCACAGGCAGGAGAACTGCTGTACAGGCCACAAAGCGCCTGCAGAGCTCCTCTGCCTGGGCTCCAGCCAAAACCAGTAGCTCCCAGTACTGCTCTCTAGTTTTAGACTGAGTAGCCTGCTGGCTCCTGTTCGAGCACCAGGCAGCACATCCTACAACCACCCTCAGAAGGCTCACAAAAGTGGTACAGGACCCATGTATTTTTTCCTGCATTCACCTGTATCTTACCTCCAAGATGGGTGCTTGTACCAAACACGTACATGCGCAATTACTGCAGTCCTGTTGGGCTTTCCCCCTCCCAATTTTCTGATATACATATATATATATACACATATGTATACACACACACATATATATACATATATATACGCATATATATATACACATATATATATATATATATATATATAAAAAATAAAAGGCAAAATCAAGATAAAATTTCCCACAGCCCCATCCTAAGAAAACCTGAACAGAGTACTGGCCTGAATAAAGGCCCTACTACTCAGTGCTGAGAGCATCTCCATAACCGATGCTGAACACATTTTTCTCCCTCATGCGGGAAGGTCTATGGGAGGCTGAAAAATGTAGCAGGGGGAACAAAAGAGGATAGCTCAAAAAAAAAAAATAGTGGGATGACTCTGCCAAATATTAATGCAAATCTTACTGAATGGGCTGAGATTTATGCCAGACAGAAACAACTTTCCTTCCCATTCCGAGTTCTCACTACACTCCATTCATCACCGGAGGTGTGCCAGGGCAGCTCACATGTGAAGCAGATGTCTAGCTAGTCTTTGCTGCTGGAAAAGGATACCCAACAGTGATTTCCAGTTTTCAGGGCTGTTTCTCTTTTAGAAGGCAGAAAGACCCAGAAGCAATTGCTCACCCCGCAATATTCCAGCTGGGTTTCTGAAATGGAGAGCAGTACCAGGCTCCTTTATAGCGAAATGCAGAGAGGCTTTCAGAAGCCATTTCCCTAACAGAGACTTTATAGATTCAATACACTAAAACAGAATAGCCTTGTACAACCATCACCATTATGACTTTTTGGGATAAACCAAAAATATAGATTCACATGCTAATTTTACTTTTTATATGTATTTTTGAGTTTGTGTCAGCTAGTTTATACTGCAGCAGTGCTACTAAAAGAGCCATTACTTTGGATATAACAGCTGAATACTGTACAAAGACAAATACTGATTTAATGGGTGCTCTCCAGATGGACAACGCCAACCCTTGTCTATCAGAGGAGGAACAAGTATCAATACAAAGCAGGAGGCAAACTTCACAGCTGTCACTCCCTATTTCCACATTTACAGCACTTGCAGTTTCCACTATTGAACGGGCAGAATCCAGAATACAGAGAAGTACCAGGGTTTAAACAAATGCCACATTAATACCTGAAACCCAATGCAGCAAGATCTGTGACTGGTGCTCCCAAGCACAGCTAAAATGCAAATAAGGCTTAAATGTATTTACTTTTACTGGCAGTTGGTGAAATTTAGATAGTTTATCTCTGGCTGAGAAAATTGGGAGGAGGGAAACCTACCTTTCACTCACAGACTTCAGACACTTTCCTACTCAAGGCCAATTATCTCAAGCAATAAGGGATTAAAAGCTGATTAATGATGTTAGGCCAACTCCTTTTATTCCAGCACAGAAAACCAGACTAAGGGATTTGCATAAGCAAAGTGGCTTTACAGATCTCAGCAGCCATTAAAACATTTACTTCTCATTCCCAGCAGTAACTACTGAAGGACAAAGACCTATGGCAGTAAGGATAACAACAATAACAAAGCAAAGATCAGTGCAAATCTTAACAACACTTATCTAGGGAAAATAAAAACAACAAGAGAAGTCAGCTATATGCTTTCAAATAGAGGTTGACTACTCTCCTCTGAAATTTTCCTGGCAGATCATCCTTCACGAAATAATGCGCAGGATCCTTCCAAAACTGAAAAGCTAAAGCTAAAAACAGACCCTGACCACAAAAGTACAATTTAGCAACTAATGGAGCACAAAAGAGACAAACAAACAGCACATGAGGGGAAAGAGAAGGAAAAAAAAAAAAAAACCCAATTCTGACTCAGTTGGAGCAAACCACTGGCAAACAAACCAGAAAAGATCCTTTTCTAGTTACAACTACAGGTACTAGATGGTTTGGCAAAGCTACTAGAACTATCTAGTTTTCCTGATAAATAATATATATTTTTGAACATAAGATAGTACAAATCAAAGGCAGCTCATGATGCTGCTAACATACTTAAAATTGAGCAGACGCCTAACAGCTTCAGGGCCAGGGTATAAAACAGAGGGAAGAAAAAAGAAGAAAAAAAAGATAGATACCTTCAAACATATTATTAAACTACAAACCAAGATGGAGTCCATAGAATCACAGAATCATAGAATAGTTAGCGCTGGAAAGGACCTTAAGATCATCTAGTTCCAACCCCCCTGCCATGGGCAGGGACACCTCACACTGAACCATGCCACCCAAAGGCTCTGTCCAACCTGGCCTTGAACACCACCAGGGATGGAGCATTCACAACAAGGGCTTACTATTTTAAAAGGTTTTATTCACCAAAATATAGTAAGAATAAATGCAAAGCAATTTTATTTTATTCCAATGTTGAATGCACAGACCACAAGACACAGGAAAAAAACCCACGGTATTATGGAATATAAATTCAAGTAGCATGAAAAGATCACATATTTTATCAGCTGCAGGGGAATTTATTTATTCCTTAAGAGATGAAAGAACTAAGAAATGTGTCAACCAAAATATTTGAAGTATCTATGTCTCTTCAAAAAAATAAAATTAATAAAAAATTTGGCTTTTAGGCGAGGAAAAAACAGTTTCTGAAGGCAACGGATTGCCGTGGAGTTTTTCGGGGGGGGGGGGGGTTGCTGGGTTTTTGGTTTGTTTTAATTAAGCCACGTGTGTTACATTAAAGCATTTAAGACCATAATTTTATTCTTTCGATACCAAAGAAAAAGAAATTTTTCCCTGCTTTGCAACCATGAGCTAACTGACACAAAGCAAGACACGTCTCTTCAGAACTGAGGAACCACTGCTGGCATTTTAAAGAACAGATGAAGCTGCAGTTCCAAGATTGCAGCTCTTGTACCATCACTATCTGCATGCAACTTCCTAAAGCACCAGAAATACTTTTGCACATACTTTCAGATTAGTCATAACAAAATACACAAGTGTATGCATTTTGCTGGGGGCTTTGTTTGTTTTATTGAAGTTATTTTACCAAGAATTGCCAAGACATGTGCAAGCTCTTTTTGACCTATGGAGTACTTGCGCAAACCCCTCACTTTTCATGTCACACACAGGCTTTTCTGCAGTATCAAGCCTTCCAAATGCAGGGTACAAATTATATTAACTCATTTTCCTTACTGTAATTTATCTGATAGAATCTAGAGAGGTGCAGGTGGAAAACGTAGATATAAGTGGAAAAATCTAACTCCAGCACAGCTATTCAGTAACTGCCTCCTTAAAATTTCAATTCCTCAGAGATGAACTCAGTTACAAAACTAAAAGGAACAAGCCATAAAGTTGACTTCATGAAGAAAACAGGCCTGTGTGCTTTGTTGTTATTATTAAAATAAAACAGCGACCAGAACAGAATGAATGAAAAAGCAGCTGTGTAAATCAAAGAAGTTAAAAGAAAATTAATTCAAAAGAGGAGCAAGGAGTTCTTTTCCTCTCCTAAGATTAAGCTTTGGTTTGCACGTGTACTGTATCACTCTCCATCTCCTCGGGGGTGCAAGACAGGTAAGACATAACAATTTCCTCTCAGTTTCAGATGTGTATACATACTGTAGTGTGCCCGCTTCTTTCTGACTACTGGGACCACTGCTCAGCTGTTTCTAATAGAATAAAACCCAACATTTATTCACAATCTTAATTTTACATCTTGCGATGATGAAATAGAGATCAGTAATATTTCTAATTTTGTAGGCAATTAAAAATTACAGCCTGAAATTCTGTAGAAATAAACAGAAATTACATTTTAGTAAGATTTTTAACAAGGAAAATTAGAACTTTTTAATATGCTAGATACATGAGAAAGGTCAAGTATAAAGTATGTTTTGCACTTATGCTGACTAAGAGGGAAACATGCTGCCATTTCATTACAGATGATAACTTTCACGATTTTATAGCTATCTTACCCTCTCACACCTTATTTTTAGCCAAAATCAAGGAGAGAAAATAAACTGTTTTGATTTGGTTTTAAATTGTTTTCTCTATTTTGAGTAATCCACTCATTTAAATTATTAACTTCAAAATAAGAAGCAAATTTTTTCTACAGCTTAATCTACAGCAATTAAATACTGGTTTCACTTCAGCAGCCTGGTTACAAGCACTTGGCCAGTGACTTCCTCACTTTACTGGTTCAACTTTGTTTAAAACATGGACCAAAAATATGCTGCTCAAATAATATGCATGCTACAGAAATTACAGTATTACAGTAAATCAGGCCTGATAAATTAACTGGAATTTTAAAGAAATATTTTTAAATTTTAATATACTTGATAACATTTTCCATTTTGCCTTTTTCCTCATTGTTTCTAATTGTTTTTAAACTTTAAACCTTTGCTTGATCCCTGGTGGAACCTTGAGGATATTTAGGCAGTGTTCCTCCATCCCAGGAAGCTGCTCAGCCTGACAATCTGCTCTCTGACTCTGCAAAAGCCTCTAGTTCACACCCCCAATAAATGTAATTCTCTCCCTCAGCAGCTGTGTGATTTTCCATAGACCAACCTTCCTGAACCAGACACCACTAAGGAATGTGTTTGAGAAAGCTGGAGGAAGTCATGATCAGGACTCTTCACAGGACTTCTTTACATATACAGAATTTCCTCTTAGCATGAAGTTATAACACACAAGTGCTAATTCAGCTGCCCCATGCATTGAGTCCTCAGCATCCCCATCCTCCTAGGAACTGCTACACCGGAGGTTTGATGACCTGCACACCCACTTAGCAGAAGCAGCAAGCCACAGGACCTTTAAGAAGAGAAACACCAACCTGTGGGTTGGTTTGTTTTTGTTTTGTTTGCTTATGTAAGACTGCAGCCAAAATGCAGAGAATTACTAAAAAGCAATCCTGTAAATCAAAAGAGATTACAGCCACATCCTCAAGTAGAAACCATTAGCTGTGATGTGTACTATCAGAGGTACTACAAGGTCTCTGCAAGACATGTTATATGCTGCAAGTATATTCCACCTGCAGGAAGCTTAAGACATTGTTACTGCCCTTCTCTGCGCACAAATAGAAAACACTGAACTCATGTAATCCGAGAGCAACCACACAGGGATCACATGTGAATTCCACTTCAAGCTTCATAAAGCTTCCCGTAGCTAAATAAAATGATACACATGGATGAAGTAATGAAAGCAGAAACCATGAGAGAGTAGGCGGGCCAAAGCCAGAATGTCAAGATGAACTCAACATCCACTGAGACTGCATCCTGGGGAAAGAGAGAGCTGGTAAGTAAATAGCCTGACACCACAGCTGTCTTAGGGCTAACCAAGTGCACCAAGCATGGCTGGCAGGCAGTAGTTCACACACGCTTTCCACACACTGCAGGAAGCACCAAGGCTCTGAGAAACACGGGCAGCAACTGCTTTACCTTTCAGAACTTCACCATATCATGCTTTCACAGAGAAAAGCCTGTCCGCCTCCTCCTCCACCCATGCAGGAGCTAACTTTGCTGCTCAAGCCAGCACAGACAGTCCGTACCCAAGACATTTCATCCCAGTGCAGGATTTAGACAAACCTCAACACCCACAGAATGAGAAGGAAAAATTTGTGTTCACATACTCTCAACAGGTGGTCACTGTGAGTCCTGAAGCAATGGCAGATCCTAAAACATTCTCATGATCTCCCTACCCATTCTCCTTAGTCCCTTTGTCCCCATTTTGCTATTGTGAGCCCAATTTAAAAACAGACTCGCTGGACAGAAACCATTTGGCACAGTTTTAAAGGCCATACATAAATCCAAGTTAGTTGTGCCTCTTCACAGTTAACCAATAAGCATAGGATCAGACTCAGAGAAGTGCCTCAAATTTAAATTCAGACATGTCTGACAAAACAAAACAGTATTATCAAAAACTGCTTATCCTGTCCAACTACTGACCCAGACTCCTAAATATCATGCTAGTGAAGGTATTTTGACTATCCAGATACACTCCATCCAGTCTCAGAAACCCTCACCCCTCATGAGCTGCTAACATTACAAAAGTGATGCTCACACAGCTGAGCTAGCTCAGCTCCCTCCCTCCCTCCACCCATTGTATCATTATCCTCCTCTGCAGCAGAAATCACCCTTTTAAGGCAGGGGGCATTTAAAATGGCAATGTTTCTTTCACAAAAGCAGTCTTAAATGAAAAGAGATGTCAGCTGTTTAAGAGAATCTATCATTGTATTTAAATTAACATCCCCCCTCTGACAGGCAACACAACTGTGGGTACCTGCAAGGGATACATCAAATACTCCCTTAGCCCACTGTAGGCCAAGGCCACCCAAAGAAGAATTTAAACTGCTGCCAGTTTCAAATCCCTTGTAAATACAACCCAAATACCTGAAGCTGTTAATCACTGGAGAACAATGAACACTCATTAGGCATTGCTTCCTGACAAATGATAATTTTTAAAGTTCTATCAAGACAAAGTATATCTTTAAAAGATGGTATGGCCCCACCTTTATTCTTTCTACCTACCATGTTTACATTTCCATGCAAGACTTTACCACCTATCCTCCCTTAAGATTAATGACTAAATCTCCCAAACATCTTTGGGAGTCTCATGATTATAATTCAACTATTACATGCATGCCTGTTAAGCAGTGAGTTAAAGCAAATGTAACACAGTTCTACACTGCTTCAATAGCAACGACCAGCAAACAGCCACACACACAGCTGAGAACACAACAACAAAAACACCCAAACCAGCTTCTTGGGGTGAACAATCACATTAAATGCAAGAAGAAATTATGCCTTTAATGCTGTAGAGGAAAGAACTACACAAAAAAAAGCCCAATGATTTCTTACCAACAAGCCAACAGAGTCCCCCTGCAAGGACCTCTACACTCTGTGAAGAGAAACAGCACCTGCCTTTCTGGAATGTCTCAAAATTCACTTTTCTACACAGGCTGCAAATCCAGCTGTTCATACTAACCTGAAAATGTATTTCATTTAGCTTTCTGGAAACATGCAGCCAAATCTCCCTCACCTCTACAAACCTTCCATATACACTATATTCATGTAGAAGACACAAAAATAGACATAGGAGAAGAGTAATCCAACATGCCAAAATATCAAACATGGCATCAAAGACGCCATTTTTAACAGATCAGTTCAGTAAATGCAGCATTTCTGGCCACCAGCACTGTGGGTCAGCTCAAAGCTCTGAGGGGTATCCCTGACTGCATCTTGCACGATCATTTCGCTATCTTCAGGAGCAAGGAAGTCAGTATAAACATATATAGCAACACAAAGAATAACAGACTAGGGATAACACTGGAAGAGGCTGAGGCTTGGGCACTGCTTATCTTCCCTCTGTTGCAACAAATTTCACATTTTTTTCCTGCCTGCTCATGATGTACTGACCAGCATCTGCTGAACCCCTATCTTAGCATCCCACTGTCTCAAAAGTGAGCAACTGTGAGAGATCTGTGATGCGAAATGCACTAGTCCCGTAATTTGGCTACCTCTCGACACGGCATAGAGGAACATGCCATCCTGTGCCCCACGGTTCTGCTAGTAGTCACTAACTCAGAGATAACACGTTAGTCCTTTGCCTAATGCCCCCATCCCTTTCTAATGTTTCCATGTAAGCAAGTCCCCTCTTCAATCTTTCCTTGGGATTTTATAAGAGGAGGATGGAAACAGTAACCACAAAACAGATTTGCCCCTGACCTCCAGTCCCAACTGAAGGAGAAGCCAGGAAGCAACTCCTTTGCTCACCCTCCTGTATGCTCTTTTCACCAGAGACACAGTCAAGCTGTGGCTTCTTGGCAGGGCATTCTCCATCCACCACAAGGGAAGGTAAGCTTTGGATGGATCTTCAAGCAGCTGAGAAGGTCCTTGCAGGCACTATTTACCATGCTGGATAAAATGAATTACTCTAACGCTTCAGTGAAGGAATGTAGAAAGCTAAAGAGCAGAACGGAAACCTCTCTGTACCAAACCCTGAAATTTTCCCAAAATTAATTTGGAAGGAAGCGCAGTTTATCCCACTGTACACAAGGAGCTCCACACAGCTCAGACCTTCATGTGATGGGGGCATTTCCCGCGGACCAGCTGCAGGGAAATACAGACAAAGGCAGATCTAGGTCTCAAAACAATGCCAACAAGCTAAATATTATCCAACAGACAAAGAAATATTATCCAACAGATGAAGATACTGATTTTGCAGAGCTGGTTAGGTGGGAACAGAGTCAAAAGGTGTTTGGCTTTCAGTGGAACCATTCTGCTATTTTAAACAGAAAACCAGAAAGGACTCCAATATTTCAGACAAGCCCCTCTTGAACAGAGTCCCTAAATGAGAAAAGGGAGAGGGAGTGGGAGACAGATGATGAATGATGCTATATGGTGCTGCCTGTATAAACCTGCCGTCCAGTCTAGCAAACCACAGCTTGAAGAAAAACATGGTGGCATGCAGTATAGAGACCCCTTCATTATAATTATACAGACTGACTTAACCCGACAGAAAGATTACTGTCCTTGGCTAGGCCAAATGGAAAGTTCAGACAAATGATCTCTCCAATACCTCTTCCATAGGTACACTCTGTGACGAGATCTGGGGAAGGCCTGGTGGAGTAAACTGTCTTCTGCTGGTTTTCAACTACTGCCAGCATCAAGTCTGCTTTGTTTACCTAGTCCCATTAGAAGCAAGGTAGCATCTGGTTTTATAGCTCACAAATGCAAAAACTTGAACAAAATACCCTGCCCTTCTCACTGACTGCTGTGTCCATCAAACCTTGCCAAGTGTTCTTATTGCTAGGAATCTTTCAGAAATTGGGAACTATTCTAAATACTTGAAGAAATGCAAAATCTGAAATCCTAACAAAATGGTGAAGTGTGAGAAATCTGAAGTATCAAGGTAACCTTGCAATAAAGAACAGTCTTCATGAATATGGAGATCCACCCATTTTGCATTGTCCTCAAACAGCATCACCTTGGGTTGATGCCCTCTCTTTTCATTCACAGCCATAAACAAGGAGCCAGGTGCCAAACATGAGTAAAGGTGGCAAGCATATTTGTTTCCCCAGCAGCAGAGTGGTCGGACTGTTGCTGGTGTCAGCGAATTATGCTGGCAAACTCTCTTACGGCCTTGCTAACAGGAAGAGCTATTCTCTCCAACATGGATGACCTGTGTACTTCTACCACAGACCTCTGCTGATGGAACTGTGAATCACTCAGACACCTCATGCTATATTCTTAAATGCATTCAAAGTTAAGCGTTGCCAAAGAAAACGACCATTGCATCTTCTGGAGACAAAGATGAACTAGGTATTAGCATGCAAATGTTCTGATCTTTGAGCTATCCTTCCTTCTCAAAGACTTCTGATGTTAGGGGGATGGACACTGTGTGTTTCAAAGGGGATGCATGATCTACACTATTCTCTTCCTCTGAATGGGTATCTCGAATTGAAAGAGAGCTCTGGGGTGGAAGGCGGAAACGGCACAGGTCATATAAAGTATCTCTTGTGTTTGACACTGGTCTCCAAAAATGTGCACAACATGCAGGGAACGAAAGAACATGCTCTGCTTAACCCCTTCCTGTGCAAGTCCACAGGACACCTCCCTCACTGACTGTACCACAAAAAAAAAAAAAAAGAATAATAACAATATCCTCTACCCAGCAGAATGTCTCCTGAAGGATGAACACCGGATAGTTATACTGCAGGTGAGGACTACATCAGAGACAAGGCTGGTACCAACAGGATATTAAACTCAACAGAACAGACCCTCAGTTCCTCCTTGGCTCAACAGATGCTGGGTACAGCCTTCATACTAGCTGATAGCACAATGAAAGGTTGCTATTAGTCTTTCTTTGGCTCCTCTGAAGACCTAACCTCAGAGGGCAACTCTCTTCAAAAGAACTGGAAAAGAAATCAAACCTTATTTTTAAGATTCTGGAGACTACCTTCTTTTGGCCATGAGACAGGGAGAACCAGACATAGGGAGAAATATTCTATTCCAGACACAGAACCTACAATTAACAGAAAATTAATGAGCAACAGGAGGTAAAATTTAAAGCCAAACGGCTCTGAATGCTCCACAACAAAGCCCAAATGCTTAATAAGAAAAAAAAAAAAAAAAAAAAAACAAAAACCAAACAAAACAATCCCATCACAAAGTCTACAAATGGAAAAGCACAGCCTTCCCCCAACTCCTGAATATCTTAACAGAGAGTGCCCATATGTCACTGAGCACCTTTGTTCTCAGCAATATACATACCCTACTGACTGTACCCTAAAAGAAAAACATGCAATTTCTGAGAAGAGAAACTGCACGGCAAGAAGAATCTCAACAGTTTTGGTCTGATGCCATTCTAAACACCCTTCCTTCATATGGAAAACAAGCGTAGGCAGAGTTCAGGCATGGCTACAGCAAACACTACTAATCAGAAGGCTTTTATCTGGAGAGGAAGAGTGGAATCCCCGATGTGACAGATGTTTTATGGTTTTTTATATGTGTAAGCAATGTATATTCACCAGGAACAGCAGTGCTGAATCAGAGACGGCCAATCTAATCAGTCTGCAGCTACAAAAACATATTCATATAAAGTTGGGAGTATGTGATTAAAAACTACCATAGATGTAACTGTACTCTAGTATTAAAACACAGCCTTAACACTCCATTCTTAACCTGCTGACTTTAAGTAGCAGCACGCCTTACCCAGTAAGCTCTCACTGGAATGGGTTGCCCAGGGAAGTTGTGAATGCTCCATCCCTGGCAGTGTTCAAGGCCAGGTTGGACAGAGCCTTGGGTGACATGGTTTAGTGGCAGCTGTCCCTGCCCATGGCAGGGGGCTTGGAACTAGATGATCTTAAGGTCCTTTCCAGCCCTAACTATTCTGTGATTCTGTGATCTGTGAAATCAGACTGACATTAAGAATTACAAATATTAAATGCGGGTTCTCAACAGCCTTTGACTGAAGGAGAAAATATACTCCAGAGCTCAGGGAATAAAGCACTGACCGCACAGCAGGGCCAAAACCTGACTCCAGCTGGACAGAGACCCACATCTATAGTAAACTTAAAACCAAAAACCTTGACAAAAAAACCCAACAAACCCAAAACAACAGAAAACTCAAACTTTTTTTTTTTTCCTTTTTCCTTTTCCAAAAATGTATTGGAGCAAAAGAGTCTGTGTGCCACGATCCAATTTCATTGCTCATTATTTTCCTGCAGCCGCACTCAGTGGCAAACCAGTACAGATTTCTTCCCAGTTAATGCTCTTTTCTGGTGCAGAAGATTAAAAGAAAAATCCTAACAGAAGAAAAAGAGACTGAGCAGGTGACTCAAGAAGTAATGAAATTTCCATGATATTCAATAGAAATGCATCTCTTGTTTACAAGTGGTTTCTGCTATTAATTTGGTATGTTTCTCATCCCCTGGGCTTACTTTTAAAGAAAGCTATTGTAGCACTGTTCACAATCCTGCTTGGAAAAAAACAAGACAAGACAGCTCAAGAATTGCTGCACAAGATTATATTTGATCATCACCTCTCAGGGAGGACAGACACTCAACTATTAATCCCGAGAAGCAGCCTGCAGAGGGCTGAGCACATACATGATCCTTCAGCTCAGCTGCCAAACAAGAGCATTCAAAAAGACAGTCTACATAAACTGCCCTTTGTGCCTCTTCTCCAAAATTGAAGATTAGTTAAAACTCTGTTTGGGGCACTTGCATTAAAAAATACAAAAATTCAAGTCCTGTGTACTTGGAGAAGGAGGCAGAGTATGTAGTAGTGAGGGGAAATCTTTTGTTCCACAGCAGAGTCAACACGCTGTCAGTGAGGATACTCACAAGAAACAACTTAAAATTTCATGTGAAAGCAGTGGTGACCTCACATCTCTCGCCATGACACAGGGTATTACTTCCCCTAAATCTCTACACCAGACCTATTCCCAGTCACAAATAAATACTCAAATAAAAAGCACATGCAGGAAATGAGCAGGCTTTAAGCAACCCGGTCTAGTGGAAGGTGCCCCCGCCCGCAGCAAGGGGTCAGAACCAGATCATCTTTAAAGCTCCTTCCAACCCAAACCACTCTATGATTCTATGAAATCCCAGTAAGATACAGCTAAAGTAAATTACCACACTTTAATGTACTGCTTGTTTTTTAAGTCCCTTCAGGACATCAGCATCTACATATACATATAACCTAATGACTTGATGTTCTGATGTAACCAAATCCCACATCTAACCAGAACAGGCCAGTCTTACACTATCCCAGGTACCCCCAGAAAATATCAGGGGCTGCAGAAACACATGCTTATAGAGCTGAGGATGTCAACTTGTTATCACAACTGGCCTCATACAAATTGGACTAAAAGGTCCTACTGAAAAGCTGCAGGTTCACTGACAGGTCATGCTGACATGAAAACCCATTCTGGGCAAGGTCTAACCACATGATGCGAGTTTACCTGGGATGGCATCTGACTGGCCACTTCCTAGTGCTGGAGATTAAATTCCATTTACAGTTCCCAGTGACTTTTTTAATTTTCTGCTCTAAGATACTGGTCAATTGGATGCTTCTGCATAACCACACACAAACCATCTATTTCAGCATGACCCTACAGATGCATAAACAGATTTCCATTCTTTTTAAATACTGCTTTGAGACTGTCATGTCTATGTTCAAGGAGGGCAAATAGAATTCTTAACAGGAAAGCCAAATTAAAACCTCACTCCTGTAGACTTCACCTTTGCAGCACTGCGAGATATGATGTTAAGGATGCTAATCACTCGGCAGAAAGTGGGGACAAAAAAAATATTGTCAGCATATTATGAAGTTCCATTGAGTTCCCAGTCTGTGTTAATACAACCACTCTCAGAAGTCAGTAATTAAGATAGCATAATACAACACTTTCAGAGATAAATTATGTTAGGATTTTAATGAAAATTGTACTTCCAAGATTGCGAGATCCAAGCTTGGCTCTACTTCCACATGCTGTGAAGAGGTAAGAAAATAGTTTATTCACATATGGTTTCTCCCCCACCCTAAACTGCATCAAATGCATACAATCAACCATTGTGTGCCATGCGACAGACAAGAGAAATAATAAAACCTACAAACACTAAGAAAAACACATTTCAGTTTAAAGCTTCCATAATAGTAAAGAAAAAGTGGGTAGATTTTTAGAAAGGCCTTAAACACTCTTCTGTAACCTAATAGTGAGCACAAATATTTGCTTAACCTCAGCCTTCCACATCCAAAAAAGAACCAATTACTCTAAGAGCTACCAAATGCCCCAAGAAGAATTTGAGCCATGAACCACCACCACCAAAAAGCATCTGAGGAAGAGGCAGATCTCCCACAATCAGAAAGGCTGCCTCATTCAGACATCCTAAAAACAACGGTGCTGGAGACACTGGTGACTCATTATTAGCAACGGAGCTGAAAAACCACTTGAAGAGGTGAGAGGAAAAATCCATTTTCATTTAAGAGCACTCTCTAGCAAACTTTGCCCGAGCTCTGCAACATAACAACAATCGGATATTCACTAAGAAATGCATTTTATAAACACTACTGACAGCAGCCCTCAGCAAGCACAAGATTTGCTATCTGTGCTAAGAAACTTACCACAGACTAAGAAAAATAAAAGTAAAATGTTTATATGTAAAGTCCTTTCAAGAAAAAGTTTACCTCAGTTACATTTAAAATTAACATAACATCAATGACTTTTAAAAATGAGTTTGCTTTGCACATTTGTCATAACAGCCAGTGCCATCTGATTCAGTATTCCCTTGATACAGTTCCTCCCTCTTGCAGGCCTTCATGAAAACAAAGAGGAAACCAGTGACCTAGAAACAAATGTAGGCTCTCAAATTACTTTAAACTCATTAACTTTAGACCTATAACTACGTCTAAAAAGCCTGCCAAAGACTTTGATTTCGACTTGTCAGGTTGCACCGTGATAAGGCTCAGGTTTATTCCTATCTGAAACCATGTCAGGAATAGAAGGCACATTTTTCATAACCCAAAGAACAGAGGCAGGGGAAGAGAGCTGTGGGTTTTTTTTTAAGGGGATATGTTTAAATGGCACAGAGCAGAGCCATGCATTGAAAGCAGCTCCGGAACCGGAAGCTGTATGACATGTCAGCACAGCTCGCCTCTAATTACCAGGGTAATGAGAAGCAGAATGTTTCTTTTCCCACAAAGAGCAAAGAGATTACACAAAAATACTTCTCTGCAACGCAACTAGTTACTTCTTGTCATGCTGCCCTGTGCTATGCAGGCATACTCACAGTAGCTCTAGGTACACCAAGCTGCTGATTTATGAAATCTTAAATGTCCTTTTAAAGAATTTAGCGCTACATTCCCCAGCAAAGAAGTTGACTGGTCTGTGTAGAGCACTCAAGGAGGGAAAAAAATGAGAGAAAATTAAAAAACGTAAATATGCACCACGAAAACTTTTAAAAATAACTCCCTGAGGCTGCAAGTAACCATTTCAAAGGGATGGTGGGAACAAGATCCATCTATAAAACTTCAATTTGAACATTAATGAAGCGTCCTCCCCCAGCATGAGCAATTACCACCGACTTTCATGTGGCAGCGCAACACACCTTTTCTTGTGCAGTTGGTCGTGCCAGCTCTATTTTAAACACACTGAAGAGCACTACAAATTAAAACCTCACATCCAATCTTCCCATGCAGTTGAAAACACAGACCACCAAACGCAGGCCAAAGACTTTTAAGACTATCAGCAACCCAACCCTGAAAGCTGCTGAGCATCCCTGATATTCAGGGAAGTGGCTTAGATCCCCCAGAGAAGTACAGAGGAATGCACCACACAATAACAGAAATATAAAATTGCTCAGGTTGGAACAGGCCATCGAATCCAATCGTTAACCCAGTATTGCCAAGTCTACACCATGTTTTCAATGGCTGTGGTTCTGGCAGAATAAGCACCAGTACAAACCATTCAAGAGCATCCACTGGATGTGCACTGCAAACTCTACCTCCAGCTGTTAACTCCCTTCTAGCTTCTGAGGAGCCTTAATCTGCTTCTGCCTTTTGTGTGCTATTATTAACCTCGGGGATAAACTTGCACCCTGTTAATCAGGTGCTTTGACTTATGCATTGGGGAAACAGGTACAGCAAGTAGATATCCTCTACCTTCTTTAGCAGTAACATGGCAAGTATCACCCACAATATACACGAATTCAAACCTCTACAAAATCAGTGAGGGGACCGGCAAAACGGACCCTTCTCCAACGCTGCAAGTCAATCTTTACAAACAAAAGTGTTAAGCAGAGAAGGAAACCTCACACTGTCA
Source organism: Amazona ochrocephala (assembly GCA_039720435.1). NCBI lineage: Eukaryota > Metazoa > Chordata > Aves > Psittaciformes > Psittacidae > Amazona > Amazona ochrocephala. Next base: position 61,662,904 of record CM077882.1, read on the forward strand.
GAGATGCCCCGACTCCACGAGTTTTCCACTCTGTCCCAGCAGGTCCCTTAACGCCCTGTGCCCGGCCTCGCCGTGAGGAGCCCTCCGAGCAGCGTCTGACGCAGCCCTCGGCCACTCACCTTGTACACATCGCCGTAGGTGCCGCTGCCCACTCGCTGGATCAGCTCGTAGTCCTGCTGCGGGTTCCGCCTCAGGATATCCCCGCTCGGCCGCGCCGCGGGCTCCATCTCTGGCCCCGCGCAGCCCCCGCCGGAGAAGGGGCGCAGCGGCCGCTTCCCTCCTCGCCCCGCCAACTGGGGACACTCCTAGCACGGCAGCCGGCCCATGGCTCCTACGGCGGAAAATGCCGCTGAGGGGGGGCTCCCGGGGCGGGCTCTGGGCCGCGGCTGCCGAGACAAAGGCAGGCAGCGGGCGGTTGCCACGGCCGTTGGCGGCCCGGCGGCGGGGGCAGCGCCCTCCAAAACCCGCGCCGGCTCCAGAGGCTCTTTGGGCAATAGGGAAGTGCCGAACCCGTCGGGGAGCAACCGGCCCCAGCAGCTGTGGGGAAGGAGGTCCGGTCCCGTCCCGCCGGCGACTGAGGAGGCGCCGCGGCCCGTCCGCCGCCGGCCGGGCAGCCACCCGCTTGCAGCCAGGCCCGCAGCAAGGCCAGGCCGGCTCCTACCTGCGCACCCACAGCCCTTTGTCCCACCGGAGAGGGAGCGCCGCAGCCTCCTCCTCCCGTCGCGGCGCCACGCTCCTCCCCAGCCACGGCCCCGCTGCCCGCCGCGGCCCCGGCCCCCACGCACGCACGCACCCGCCCGGCCGAGCCGGGACGGGTCAGGACGGAACGGGACGACAGCGACCTCCGCGACGCCGCAGCGCCCCGGCGCGGCCGACGGCCCCACTGCGGCCCGGCCCACCCTTCTCCTCCCCTCCTACCGGCCTTCCTCTCTCCGCCCCTCAGTCGGTGGCGGGGTGAGCTGGGCCCGTAAGTGGTTTTGCGTCTGCCGAGCTCCTCCGGGCCCCGATGCCGGAGGTGGGGCGCGGGGCTCCTCGCGGTACGAAGAGTGCGGCGAGGGTGTCTCTGTGCTCAGTGGAGACAGAGCCAAGGGTGCAGATGGGCTCCGGTGCGGCTGAAGGCCACACTGCTTGCTCTGAGGGTACAGTGTGACCCGGCTGCTGCTGTGTCACAGGGCTCATGGAACCACAGAACGGTTTGTGTTGGAAGGGACCATAAAGACCATGGGGTTCCACCCCCTCTGCCACAGACAGGGACACCTTCCGCTAAACCAGATTGCTCCAAGCCTGTGCAACCTGGCCTTGAACACTGCCAGGGATCGGGCAGCCACAGCTTCTCTGGGCAAGCTGTGCCAGCGCCTCAGCGCCCTCACAGGGAAAAACTTCCTCCTAATAGCTGAGGTGCAAGGAGGAGCAAGAGGAGGAAGATGTACTGGCTGGGGGGAACAGGGATGCGGACTGGGTAGGACTCCCTGGTCAGTGAGTCTCCTCCTTTGCAATCTGGATTGCAACCTTGCAGCCGCATCATGTAATCCTTTTCATGGGCTAATCAAGCACTGTAGTATTTAGCTTTGTGGGCAGCTAGTGCAATGATAGTCACATGCAAATTAACTTGGACTTGTCAAGACTTGTTTCCTTGGGCTCCTAAAAGTCAAAAAAGCTTCTGTGCAACTGTAAGATGGAAAGTATTCTATGTCTGCCTTTCCTTCTTTGGAGAACTCACCTACGGGCTGTCAAATGAGTGCTAAACAATTTAAGAAACCCAAAGGTGGGGATACGGAGTAGAGGAATGCTGGAACTAGCGGTAGTATTCCCTGCATGTGAAATCATTAAGGCCTAAAACGAGGTGTCATTTTCAAGGCGCAAAAAAAAACCCCAACACATACTCAAACCAGGAAATACATTTGCAAAAGTTAGGTAGAAAAAAATTAAATGGATGCCAGATGTACAAGTCTGGTGTTCAGGACACTGGATTGGTTATTTAAGAATAGATTCTGCCTCTTTGTCAGTCAGATAGCCCACAGAGGTCCAATATAGTCTATTGACAAAGTAGCTGGGTACTGATTCTTACTTTAAATTTGAGTCTTTGTTTTAAGCTTACTCCAGCATATTTAGAAATCCCACATGCAAATACCTGAAACAGCAGTGCCGATTGTGTAAGCTTCTCCTTCAAAACTCAAGGCTCTGTAGCATAAGTCATTAGGATCAGTTTGTCACTTCAGGTCATACTCAAAGACAATGTGTGCAGACTCTCGGGAATTGCATAGTTTGATTTTATTGGGTCTTTGTTTATGGGCTCATTTGAAACTGCGTGTGTCAAAAGCAGAATGCAAAATGTAAACTGTCCTGCTTCCGGGGAGACAGGGGAGCACAGAACTGCTAACTTAGAGATTCACACTGAATTTCCCCTCGTACTCTGAAAGCCTTCTACATCCTGTATGTTCTTTCCAATGTAAATACGTAAGTTTTCCTGAATACCCAGCAAATAAAGAAGAAACTATTTACCCTTTAGGGAGCTGTATTTCCTCAAGCAATTTTTAATAAAACAATTACCTCACCCCCCATAAATTAGCTTCCTGCACTCCTGATAGCGAGCTGTTTGCGTCCTTTTGCTTTTCTCTTCATTGGCTGAAAGTTTGAACGCCTCCTTTCCCTCTACTGATTTGCTGCTCTTGACAGGCCATCAGATAACAGCACAGGAAAGAGGCCATTCAATTTTCCAGTAGCAGATGGTACATTAAGACTTGGTCTCCCAGAACATCTTACACATCCAAGGGCTGTGCAACAACTGCAATTTAATACAAAGGCTCCCGTATTGATCGCTGTTTTGTCCTTGCTCAGTTAAGTTTCACTTCCCACCCGGAGGTGTAGTTTCCCATCCTGCACTGACAGTGGTTAAGAGTGAACTCTCAGAGCCCACCTCGTGATCTGAGCTTTAGTCCACCTTCCTCAGCTGGGTCTCAGTCCCTGCTGGAAGCACTACTGGAAAGTCTACATAAATAATAGCAGCACCAGAACTGTGTTCCTATTGCCATTTCACAGTTAGAAAAATTGAGATAAATGATTTGTGCAAAGTGCATGGTGCAAGACATGGCCAAGCACTGCACATTGTCAGGCGTGTACTCTTGAACACATGCCGATTCTCACTCTGTATCTTCCACCCTAGACCATGTCGCTTTTCTGGTCAAGCATGTTACGGAATGTGCTTTTATGCAGCATCTTTCATCTGAATGGGTTCCAGCCTTAAAAGGAACGTTAAGTGGTTTTACATAAGGCATTACGTAGGATTAGAGAATGTGATCTGTTTGCATTGTAGTCTTAAGAAGAACAGCCAAGGTTATTTTAATGAGACATTGAGATTTGTCTGGTAACGGTGGATGCAAAACTGTAGAAATTTCTAACTTAGCAATATAATAAAGGTGCGTTTAAAAGCAGTGGAATGTGCCATATGTGTGAATGCATGTTCGTTGTCAAGTAAGAACCTCTGAGCTGTGAGCCAACAGCATGGAGAAAAAAATACTTCAGCCCTAGTTTTTATCAGACCGCTAAAATGTCCTTAATTTCACATACTCTAACAATCTCATATGGAAGGTATTAAAAAATATTTGGGGGGATTGCTTCATGTTTGCGGTGTGTTCGCATAATAAAATAGATCAGCTGCATGGCAGTGCTGAGGCTGAAGACTTGTGAATCAACTCGAGGGCCTGCAGCTTTTCCCACTTATCGATTCCTGCAATACACTGCATTTTACATCAAACTTTGTTGAGGAAACAAAGTACGCTCTCAAGAAATGCTGCAGCATCTTCCCTATGATTTGAGATGTAGCTTTTTTCCTAAGTTTGTGGTTTGGCTTTTTCAGGCTGTTGTTTCTCCCCAGTGAAAACACACTCTGTTGCTACACCCTGTCTCTCCATGGGCACGAGCGAGGAGCCTGCAGAGGAGCTATTTCCAGGCTCTCTGTGGGCAGCTCTCTGCCACTGAGTCCAATTCTGCCTGTGACAGGCAGGATGCTGAACCTACTAAAGCTTCTTGGGGTCACCTCAGCAGCTATTAGTGCTGTTAATGCTCCTTTACCTGCCTGCTGAGCTCTGCTACTGGGACTCAGAGGAAGAGGGGTAAGGCAAGATTCACAGGGTCCCAAATGGTGTCTCACTGCTTGAACAGCCCTTTGGGGCAGCTGGGGTGACAGTTGCTGTGGACACATGATAGCAAATACAGAAGATGCCTGGAAGAAACTAAAGATCTTTGGTAAAGGAGCTCTGAAAGGAGCGTTCTATTTCTGTCCCAAGAGCAGAAAGAGGGAGAGGTATTGGCAAGATAGATGCAATGAATACAGCTGAGGGAGCATCTCTGGGCAAAAGAAGGAGGAGGAGATGGTGTCTAGGCCTGTTAGATGCTTCTTAATGTCCAGTGTGGGAATTCACTTGCTCAAGAAAGCATCAATATCTCATAAACTGAGGATCTCCCCAGGGGTTGTTGCTGAGATGCTTTGGGAAGACAGAAAAGACACTAAGGGAGAGCAAAGACTTTTCAGGCTCTCAGGAGATTTGTATTCCTTGCAGGCCAGGACAATTAAATCAGACATAGCTCAGACCCTCACACCAGCCTTAACCAAGGCCCTTGTGCAAGGGTTTGTTTTTCACGGAAGGAACAGGAGTGCTAGTGGCTATACATTATTTTGTGTCCCCCTGTTTACATGGATGTATCTCAGGAGACTTTGCAGCTGATTGTGCTGTTTGCATTCAAAGGAAGGAAACCAGCTGGATGCCCTTCCTTTCCACTTGCATGCATGGGAGGGCAGAGGTGAAGCAGGCAGCTCCGCTGACAGCAACTGCTCAGCACAAGGATGCAAGAAAATGTGACCGTTCAATTAAAAGCAGCATTCACAAGGGGACTTGAGAGCACAACCTGGAAACCTGGCTGCTCCCCTGTTTCCAGGTGCACAAATGTGGCTGGAACATACTGTGGGTATCTTGCTGAATCATGCAGGCAGGTGGGTTCAGTTGTTTCTGCCAACATGCAAGAGGAACTTGAACCCTTTCCCTGGACGAGGTGTATCTTCAGGGGAAATCCTAGAAACAAACTTGGCACATACAGATTTTGGCTTGGGCTTACTAAAGCCGTGTTGCAAAAAACAAGACTGGCAAGGTTGTTTTGAATATTGTGCCCATCTGCCTGTCAGTGCAGGAGAGAAAGAACAAATTAAAAACAATATTGGAAATAGAATCATAGAATCATAGAATAGTAAGGGTTGGAAAGGACCTCAAGATCATCGAGTTCCAACCCCCCTGCCATGGCCAGGGACACCTCCCACTAAACCATGCCATCCAAGGCTATGTCCAACCCCACCTTGAACGCCGCAAGCGATGAAGCATTCACAACTTCCTTGGGCAACCCATTCCAGGGCCTCGCCACCCTCACAGTAAAGAATTTCTTCCTCATATCCAATCTAAACTTCCCCTGTTTAAGTTTAAACCCATTACCCCTTGTCCTCTCACCACAGTCCCTAATGAAGAGTCCCTCCCCAGCATCCCTACAGGCCCCCTTCAGGTATTGGAAGGCTGCTATGAGGTCTCCACGCAGCCTTTTCTTCTCCAGGCTGAACAGCCCCAATTTTCTCAGCCTATCTTCATAGGAGAGGTGCTCCAGTCCCCTGATCATCCTCATGGCCCTCCTCTGCACTTGTTCCAACAGTTCCATGTCCTTTTTATGTTGAGGACACCAGAACTGCACACAATACTCCAAGTGAGGTCTCACGAGAGCAGAGTAGAGGGGCAGGATCACCTCCCTCGACCTGCTGGTCACTCTCCTTTTGATGCAGCCCAGGATACGGTTGGCCTTCTGGGCTGCAAGCGCACACTGCCAGCTCACGTTCATTTTTTCATCAACCCACACCCCCAAGTCCTTCTCCGCAGGGCTGCTCTGAATCTCCTCCCTGCCCAACCTGTAGCTGTGCCTGGCATTGCTCCGACCCAGGTGTAGGACTTTGCACTTGGCATGGTTAAACTTCATTAGGTTGGCATCAGCCCACCTCACAAGCGTGTCAAGGTCCCTCTGGATGGCATTCCTTTCCTCCAACTTATCAACCGAACCACACAGCTTGGTGTCATCGGCAAACTTGCTGGGAAGTTGAGCTTAAAAGAGATCTTACTGACTTCTAAAGAGAAGTAAGAGAAAGGAAGAGAAGTCTCAGAAGGTTGTAGTTAGTTGTGTAATGCTGGTATACCTGTGTCTGTGACAGAAAGGAATAACCTGGTGCTGTGAGGCAGTGAGGCTCCAGATACAGCATCAAAATACATACAGATGGGTCTGCCATATTATCTGAAACCACAGCTGAGACTGTGATATTTTATTAAAATCCAGCAAAACCTTGCAAGAGCTCTGAGGATGCTGCTTGGGGTGAGGAACCTACTGGAAACCAGGCTGACAGTCTAACTCAGATGATGGGGTTAAAGTTTTAGGCTAGTGGCTCTTTATCTACATGGCTTCTTGTATTCTTAAGTAGCTCCTTGAGTTTGCAGAGCATCTTCCAGAAGGAAGGACCTTTGTACAGACTGGCTAACATGTAATTTAATTAATCACTAAATTGTGCCTCCTCTATGAGTGAAATAGGATGGCTCTGTTACAGCAATAGTGTGCAATCATGTTTACAGGAGAAGCAAAGATAATTCCTTTGGCTGCAAACCCCATGTAAATGTAGGCGATCATAACACTATTCAAAGTGAGAAGTAGGAACAGCCGGAATAGAAGGATTTCCTCAGCAACAAAGATCAGCTTTGCTTAAAAATATTTCAGTAAGAAAAAAACTGAAAGAATGCTAGGACAGCTTCAGCTTTCAAGAAGAGTGGGGAAAAAGCTGATTCTGTTTTCTTACTTTTTGGTATTTGCTAGGAATTGTGGCCTCTTTGCACATGAATAAGGATAGAGAAATTAAAACAATGACAAATCACCACCACAGAATGCAACTGCTTGGGAGAAGTCCATGTAATGCTCTTCAAGTACAGTTTAGATCTATAATCCTTTTACTTTCCCATGCAATTAAGCATAAGCAGTGAAAAAGTGAAGACTGAGAAGGCAGAAGTGATAATAATAACTGCAGGAAAGAAGCAAACATTCAAGAACCTTGTATAATCACCATAAGAACAGCTGTCACTCAGGGTAGACTTGTCTGTGTCATCCAAAGAAAACTTGTGCACACAGCATGGTTTCCCTCAACAGCAAGTCCTGGCGAGTACTTGGTGGCACCTTAGAAAGAGCAGAGATTTTGTAGCGTCTCTTTCCCACCTCTTACGTAAATATTGCTCAAGGCAGCTGGTTTCTGTTTGTGAAGGGCTGGGGATATCAAAAGCAACTGTGAATGCTGCCTGGGTAAGTGGGCCAGTCGAATCAAGGTAAATTATGAAACTGCCCTGCACACTGTGTGAGCAGTACACACAATGGATTTAAACCCAGGTTCTCTCCTAATTCTGGGGCCTTTTCAGTACTGTATCTCCTGGCACATCAGCCTGAGTGATCCCCTGCCTGCAGTCTATCTCTGTGGAGTATTATTTTTCCTCAGAAATCCTTCCATTGCATGCCTGTTCAGCACATCTGCTGTGAAATAGCTCTTTGTGATCTGACAACTTGGGGACCAAGAATGTAAAGATACTTCCTAGGAAGTGCTGTTTGCAACTGGCAAAATAAAAGAAGCTTCTATCGGTGGATTGAAGGGATGGATGGTGGGTGCAAATGAGCAAATGCTGAGTCACCCCCCAGAAACAAAATCATCTGCAAAACCCCCTGACTAGGGATCAGAGGAAATAATGCAGGAAAAGGCCTCAGGAATTCATGCAGTCAATCCCCCCAGCACAGCACAGGATCAAACCTCTCTGCTCTGCTTTCATTTTGATACCACGTGCCATAATGGAAAGAGGGAAAAAATGCCAGTAAATGGGGAGTACAAGCTTGACCTAAGCAGCAATTCTTAAAGGAAAAGAGGAATACAGGACCTAAGCCCATCTCAGTTTAATGAGACTTTCAAATGAACAGATCTTCTTTTCCACCTTCTTTCTTTTAACCCCCTCTCCATTTCCCAGCTGCTTTTCTTTTAATCTCCTCTTTCAACCTATTTGAGCCCCTCCAACAGTATCCAGCGTAAGAAATCCCCCCTCTCACAATACTGATTGCTTCTCTGCCACTTCCAAGAAGCAGCAGGCACATGCAATTGCAGGGATTATTTATAAAAATCATAAGGGAGCTTCTGCAGAGGCCATGAGCGGCTGAGCTCCTCATGGTCGCAGTGCCCAGCAGCTGCGGGTAGGAGGATTCAGCTGCCTGCCACGTGAGCCAGCACTTCAGCGAGCTGAAATTATATGTTTTGCTCTGATGCTGTAAACACAGGGAGGAAGCCAACAGGAGGCAGTCGCCGAGTATTGGAAAAGGCGCTTACAAATTAAGTACCAGCACATCAATGGAAGCGCAACAACACATGGCTGCAGCACGGATCAGCTGCCTGGAAGAGAAAACTGACTCACTTGTGAACATTCTTCCCAATATCAGACATGAAGAGTGGATCCTGCTTGTTCCTGTGCACCCAGCAATGGTGGATGGCCACGGCTTTCCCTGACCGTTGCAGGTCAGCAGTGCAGAAATGAGCAGCACTCTCCCAGAATCTCTCTTGCAGTCTTAGGCTCAGTTCTCTCTCAGACTTCCAGATTCTGGTCCACAGAATCCTCTGGTGACTGTCACATTTCCAGTTTAATCTGTTGTTCCTTGAGCACTGTGCTGTGCTTCTTCCAAAGAGCAGCACAGGGCTGTAGCTTCAGAGACAGGTCAACTCCAGCACCTGGCTGGCACCAAAAGTGTGGGCAAGCATGAGCTGAGGACAAGTGTGTTTACCCATGTGCTGGTCTGCACAGTGTGGGTGGGAGCGGGTGAGCTCTCTGTGGCTGGCATTGCAGAGGGCTTCAACACTTTTCCTGGCTTGCGCAATAAACACAGGCCTGGGAGGCTGCAGCTGGCAAGAAAGCACGGGAAGACAAGGAAGAATAAATAAGAATGTGCTCCTTGCATTCCTCCCGGTGGGAAGTTTTGGCTGAGGGCACAAGGGGCACATTGAGTCAGCCAGCATGCGCAGCCTGCATCACTGCTCCCCTGCCCAAGTTTTGCACCTGGGCATTCCTGTGCTCTTGGGCTGAGTCATGGACTTACATGGCAGAGTGCTTAATCAATCCCAAATATGAGGGAACAAGCGCTTGCTGTTAAAGAGGGAAATCTGGATGGAAGGTGCATGTTATCAATCACACTGCAGCTAGATCTTCCCCAGGGGTGCCCAAGCCTGGGTCCTCAAGCTGCATCTTTTGTGCAGCATCCGCACCTGCACAGCGTGTATCTCCTGCTGCCTGTGGAGGCTGCTGGCACAGGTAAGAATTGGAGGAGCTGGAGCTGACTTACCTCCAATGCCATGGCAGGATCCCGCTTGCTATTTCGCAGCCCATGTGTCCCTGTGTGCTCACTGCACACTGTAGGTAGGGTTCATGACGTGTTTGAGCTCTATGTGAACACAAGCTGCTGTGCGTAGCTTTCCTTTGGGTTGTGTGTCCCACCTGGGTACTGTGTGTTAGTGAGCCTAGCTGGGTGGGTATTTGTGCAAGTGTCCACCCTGGAGGGTATGAATGTGTGTCAGCCCCACCCCAGTCCATCACACACAGGGCAGGCCAACTGGGGAGCTATATGTCCAGTGTCTCCCCATGGGCAAGTGCCCATGGGGTGCCCCAGATGGGGACACCTCCGGTGGGGAGGATGCCTATGAATGTGCTTAGTGTTCCCAGGTGTGGATGCCCCCCACCTGGGTACCCCTTTCCCCAAGCCCAGTGCTCTGGTAAGAGTGACCTGGGTGTGGGTGCACCCTGGCTGTACTGGGTACCCCAGCCATGCCCCCATGGGTGTGTGGGTGCCCAAGAGAGTGCTGGGTGTGAGGGTGTCGCAGGGTGTGGCTGCCCCGGGAGGTGGGTGCCTCTGGTCTCCATGCCTGGTGCACGAGTGGGTGCCTGAGCGTGGATGCCCGAGCGTGGATGCCCGCGGGCGCGGCTTGGGCGGATGCCCCAGGGGCCGCCGTGCCGTGCCGTGCCGTGCCACGCCGTAGCGGCGGGCGGGGATGCTGCTGCCGGCTCCCCCGCCCGCCCCGCGCCACCGCGGCAGACGCAGCGCGGCTCGGAGCGCGCACGGAGCCTCCTGCAGCCGCCGCTGCCCGGGCAGCCCCGCGCCCCGCCATGGCCCGGAACCGCCGGGAAAGGAGCAGCTGGGGTAGGCAGCATGGGGGCGCCGGCGGGGCGGCTCCCGCGGAGGGGCAGCGAGCCCGGGCGGGGCAGGCAGCGCCCCGGGGCCGCGAACAATGCCGGGCCTGCAGCGGCCCGTAGCCCGCTCTGCGCTGGGGCGGAGGGCGAGCCCAGCCCCGCCGGGGCCTGGGCCGCCTGGGCGGGGCGGCGGCGCCGCCGGCGGGCGCGGGGACTGCGGGGGGCGGCGGTGGGGGGCTCGGCCGCCCCGGGAGGAGCCGGGCGGCTCGCGGGGGCGGAGGGCCGCTCTGTCCCCGCTCCTCCCGTGGGGACGCACGGGAGTCTGCCCTCCCTTTTTCCCCTCCTTCCGGGGTCTGGAGCCGGTGGCGTGGGTGTCCACCTTCCCCTGCGTTGCTGCCTGCTCGCAGCGTGGCCGGGGAGCGGGGATTTGGTTGGGGGTGCCCGTCTCTCCGCGGGCCTCACTGGGGTGCTGGGCGGGCCGAGGCGCCCCTGGTTTGCCGCCGCCCTCAGCCCCACACGGGGCGGGCATCGCCAGCAGCCGCGTCTGCGGAGAGCCCTTCGGCTGCCCGCGCTCTCCATCGGCCTGCTCTGGCTGCCCTGGCCCCGCAGCACCTGACAGCAGTCCCCAGGGTGGGGTGTCAGCTCAGCCACCACCCGCCCCAACCGAGGAGCAGGAGTTCTGCTCACCCCACCTATTTCAGACGCGGCCGTCGGCGTTCCCCGGCACGTCGCTCCGGCACAGGGGTGCTTCACATTTCTGCAGGGCTTTCTCGGTGTGTCAGACCTTCCAGACAGGGGCCGTTTCAAATCTATCCCTTTACAAACCCCACCTGAGCCAGGGGGAGCTGGCAGCAGCATCGCCATGGAGCAGAGCAGGGACACAGGGAAGAAGAGGTTCTGCCGGGTGTTCCTGCAAGTCGTTCCTTCTGCCTGCGGTGGGCCTGTATCCACCAGTGCTGCTGCTCTGCTGGATCCAAACCTGGTCCCACAGGTGGGCTGCACTGAGCAAGCAAGGGGGCTCCTACTGGCTTTCATCTTGCATCTGGTGCTTAGTGGTGTACTGCTTTACCAACTTCCACTTTCGCGCTGTCTTGTAGAAAATCACATTTTATACAGCCATTTGCCATTCTTTGAGGCTACTGATGAGCGTAATTTGTCATTTCCTCTGAGTTGTATCCCTTTGAACTCATCAGTGCTCATGGTATCTTGCCTCCTCAGGCAGCGCAGGTGAGCTGAGCTGTGATGTTTAGATAACGCAAATTACATTATAATTTGTATAGATGAGAGTAGTATTTCCCATGGTAATGATTAACAGTTCAGGGACATGTTTGCAGAAGCATTTGGGTAACAGAGTGTGTGATTTGAGTAAACAGAGCGTGTGGTGGTCTTACTGCAAGACAGAAGGGAGAAAATTAGCAGCACTCATTTTATTGGTGCTATTTTTAACTGTGCCTCTTGATGAAGGTTGTTAGACCCTTGGGTAAACTGAAGGGAAAACTTCCCAGTGAATATGGTGATGTTCTCAGCTTTGTCTCACAGAGCATGTGACAGACGTGTCAGTCGTGTCTCTGGGTGTGTTGAATATCGCATCCATGTATGCACACTGGTGCTTTCCCATCAGATTTTGATAGCAGAAGAAAATGCAAACGTTGCTGAAATGGATCTAAATGGAGAAAACATTGTCTTGGAAAGTGTAGCCTTGGTCCAGCAGGACAGGTGGGCACATCCCTCAGTCTGAACATGCTGCTAAGCCATACATAAGTGAAATCTGATATGTCACTGATTTGATGAACTCTTCCTTGGATTCTCTGTGAGTTCTGCAAGAATCTGGAACCACCCGTGAATCCAGGTAGATCTCTGCGGGGTCAGCTGCTTTCTGCTACAACCCATCCACAGGTCAGAATCATACTCTGTCTTCCGCAGAGGTTTACCCATTCCTAGAATGATTTTCTGCCACTTTGCCAGGCTGGGTGACACTGCAGGTAATACATTAGAGAGCAAAATGCCTGTATTTTTACTAGAAAAAAGAAAAAAGTCCCCTTTAATGAAAGTGTACATTTGTATAACAGAATCTCATTGCCCTGAAAGATGTGTTTATGTCCAGTGACTGCAGCATTGTCTGGTGACATCAGTCTGTGGGGTGACTACTCTACTGCTACGTTTTTCAGCCTTGCTCGTGAAGGAGGAGTCTGAGGCTGTTACTCAAACTAAGGCAGAAAGTCCTTGCTGTGTTCTGAAAATGGGCTTATAGGTCATTAAAAATACATGCTATTTTGAAATGGATCAAACTTTGTCCTAGTTACTCTCTGGTTAGTCAGGCCTGAAAATGAGCAGCTGCTTAGTGCAACCTCCTCCTTTGTTTCATAAATATAATTTGCCTTTTTAAAGATCACAGAGCAAATTAGGGTGACTGTATGGCACCCAGAAGAAATTGCCCCCGGTCAGCTCTCAAAGCTGGGTTACTGTCACATATGTACATCCCCCGGAGCTTGTGTAGGGATGTGTAATGCATCAAGCATAGGGTTTAGCCTTGGGCAGAAGGTCAGCATAAGGCTGTGCATCATTTAAGGCTCTCTCTCACTGAGTGTGCTAAGTGGTGCATAAACCTCACAACTGCTGCTAGTTGCTGGATGAATGGCTGAGGGATCTGCAAGTGAAAAAAATCACATATAGTTTTTCACTAAGAGTAGGGGGCCCTGCTTTTCCTAAAATAAGGACTTTTGGTCTAAATCCTGATGGGCGCAGTGAAGTCCAGCCAGCTCACTGAAGGCTTGGAGTACACTGATTATTTTTGTGCAATTCTTTGGGCTTGGCAGTTGCAGATGCTCAGCAGCCTGCTCCCTCTGATCCAGTAAAGCCGTTAGAGATCTCTGCTCCCAGTCCCTCATTTCAACAGCACAGACTGAAACAAATTATGTGAAATCCCTCATGTTTCCCATCAGGGCCAATGTTATAATCAGAATGACCCACTCATCAGGAATTCAGTTTTAAAACTGGAAAAGGGATTAGAGAAGTTATATATACTTCTTGGTCAGGATTTTTAAACTGGACATGAGATTCATGAGAGCTCCAGAAGGGGCCCGATTGGCAAGAGGGGCTGAGCAACTGTTTAATGGAGAAAGGACTCCTCTCCAGCACAGGCCAGGCTGAGATCATCACTGCCACACTTTTAGACTACACAGGAATGGGTTAAACTGGCAAGAAAAGGATGATTTTGGTAGGTGTTTTTGTTGTTGTTGTTTTAACTGATAGTGCTAGCATGTTTTCTGTTTTTTATTTGGTTTCTGTCCTTTTATGGTAGACTTTTAATGGTGGATGTGCTTTAGGTGACCCTACTTGAGTAGGGAGGTTGGACTAGATGACTTCTAGCGGTCCCTTCTAACCTCAACCATTCGGTGATTCAGTGATTTTCAGATTCCACTTCCTGGCATTTCTTTGTGACTCTGAATGCTGGGAACGTCCTGAAAAGTGAAAGCTGAGACGTTTCAGTCAGACAGACCTTTACACAAAAAGCCACTGGATATGAGAAGATTCACAACCAAATTACTAGCTTGTAAATGGGAAAAGAAAATGAAGTGTTAGGACTTGAGAGAAGAAACAAAGACAACGTTAAAAGCTAAGCTTGGTTGTTGTACCTTTGGTTTTGAGGCAGCAGTGTTGTACAAAGAATTTGAATAGCATGGTTTGATCCGTTGCAAGATAAGCAGGAGCGAGATCAGCCTGCCTTTCCCCTTTTGGGGGAAGAACCGAGATGCCCCAAACCTGCCTTGCAGCAATGACATGGTGCCTTCATCATGCTTCATGTTGTATCCATGCTGTGAGAGGCTTCAGTGTTGCCTGAGTAATGGAATTCTGCCTGCCTAAATAGTGGAAGGGAGAAGCAGCGTATGGTGCTGGTTGTATCTTGCTGCGTTTTCTCTGATAAGCCCATGAATGAGAAACAGCACATGTTTATATTGTTTAGGGCCTAGGTGATGCTCATAGGCAGTGGGCCTTATATTAACTTCCCTGCATCACTGACTGGAACCTTCTCCAGCAGGGAAGTGAGTCTGGTGCAGGTATTACCATGCTCTGGGAGGCACAAGATGTCCAGTGGATAACCTCCGAAAGTCACTTCAGTCCAGAGAGACCCCAGCTCCTCTGTTCCTGCCAGAAATGCTCGCGTTTGCCACCAGTTGAAGGAAGGTTAACGGTAATAAAGTAACTTAACACAAATCTCCCAAATGGGGTAGAGGCTCCAGAGAGGGTGCTGAACTCTGCCAAGCCAGTCAAATGTATTTAAAGCTCTCTGCATGCATTTTCTCCAGAGTATAATTGCCTTTCAAGATAGATCTAAAGATTTTGTGGCACATTTACCAAATTTTTTTGTTAGGCAATTGTAACAACACAAGTGTGAAAAAAATTTAATGCCAGAATTGACTTAATCAAGTACTAATGGTGGAGGATGGCTGGTTGCTGACAAACAGCAGGTGAAGGACCATGCAGAAAATGCATGCTGGGAGTGAAGCTAGAGTTTTGGAGACCTATTCTTATAGAACTGTAGAATCCTAGAATGGTTTGGGTTGGAAGGCATGTTAAAGCTCATCCAGTTCAACCTCTTTGCCATGGACAGGGACACCTTCTGCTAGACTAGGTTGCTCCAAGCCCTGTGCAAACTGGCCTTGAACAGTGCCCGGGATGGGGCAGCCACAGCTTCTCTGGGCAACCTGTGCCAGTGCCTCACCACCCTTACAGTGAAAAACTTCTTCCTAATATCTAATCTAAATCTGCCCTCTGCCAGTTTAAAGCCATTCTGCCTTCTTCTATCCCTACGTGCCCTTCTCAAAAGTTCCCTCTCTAGCTTTCTTGTCGTTCGCTTTAGGTACTGGAAGCTGCTCTAAGGTCTCCCCAGAGCCTTTTGTACTCCAAGCTGAGCAAGCCCAGCTCTCAGTCTGTCTCCAGAGCAGAGGTGCTCCACCCTCTGAGCATCTTCCTCGCCTCCTCTGGACTTGCTCCAACAGGTCCATATATGTCTTATGTTGGGGAGCCTCTTGCAAGATTAATTTCAGACGTCCTATCACACCTGGTTCTGGCTAGGCTTAAATGTGGGTGAGCAGGACCAGGATTTGTACCTGATAAATTGATAGTGGCCTCTTTATAGCACTCTCTTACAACAGTCTTTTGATGAACACAGGTGGGAAGAAGGTTCCTTCTGAGAATTGCCCACCTTGCCTTTGAATCAGTCAGTCTTGACACAAACTGGCATGGACATAGCGCAACTAATGTGACCTTAAACTTTCTAAAAATGTCCTAGAAAAGCTTCTGTCTGATCTGCTTTCTTCCAAAGGTAGTTGTGTGCCTGTGTCTCTGAAGCATGTTAATAACGAGCTCAGACTGGGAATTTCACAGCAGTAGGCATTGCTGTTGTTTCAGAGCCAGCTAAGGCACTGTAGCTTCATGTCAGTGGTGGTAGGTGTCATTGTTAAAAAGTTTCACATTGGACTTTGGCATCTGAGATGTGTCTGTTGTAACAGACGGGTTTGGTGGCTGGTAATCATCCAAACTCTTGGTTTTGTCAGCAGTCGTTTTTGCAGGAAGCTCCCAAACCACTCTTGTTATCAGCATTATCATTCACCTCCTTGTTCTGTCTGCCAAAGGGAAGAGGGGCTGATTTGCCACGCTCAGGCTGAAGCTGCTGTGCTGCCAGTTGGATGACTCAGGGCTGGTGGGAAGGAGTGCACTCTACATCTTGCCACTGCTCCAAAATAAGCAAAGGATGAGTACCAAGCCTGGCAGCACTAGCCACCCTGCTTGGCTCCCTGCAAGCATCCTGGGGTGCAGAGAAGTGAGGTGCTTGGCAGGAGTGCATGGAAGTGCAGATTACATTGGGCAGAGATGTTAACACTGCTGTACAGCGGGGCTGTAAGAGTTCACCCTGACATTGGAGAGGATAGTTTGGGATCTCAAAGACCCATTTGGGGTTTGGAGACCCCAAAGGACTACCAACTGTGGCCTTTTATCTGCTGTTCTTGATTGTCGAAGGACAGGGCTGACTTTTTACATGACAGTTTTCTTCACCTGTTTCTAAGCCATGCTCTGCAGCTCCTTGGGTGGTGGCCTTAATTTGAAGCTGTGTCGTTTTCCCATCATTTCCACAAGTAGCAAGAGCCTGCCTTGCACCGTGGTTATGGCAGAGCTGTTACTGCATCTGTTCATCCTCTCTGGGGAGGTGCAAGTGGTTTCCCCCTTGGGCAGGAGAAAGTCTGGGTCTGCCTTCCCTCCCATTCACTGCTGTATTTCCCAGACCACCAGCCCCAAGCATAAGGGGACAGCGTAGGAAGGCTGGGGCCCGAGGGAGGTACTTGCATGTGTACTGCTTCAAGGGTGCTCTGTGGCTCTGGTTTGTGGATGCCACCAGCTGGCACCTGGTGTTTCCCCTCCTCAGGTCTGGGGTCCTCTGACTCCATGGGGGTGTCACAAATCCCAGCAGAGGTGTGAGCAGGGTGCAGGAGAGTTGTGTGGCTCTGTGGTCAGCCATGCCGTGGATGCAGAAGATGTAGGTAGGATACAGAAGGGGGTGGTAAATATGTGAGTGTTGTTAAACCCAGGTCGGGAGGCTGTTGGCTAGGAAACTTCAGAGAGCGCTGTGCAGAGCAGAGATTGGTGTAAAAGAGGGCTTTACCCAGCCAGGCTTCCCTGCTTTGTCCTCTTGAAGACAGTCTCCCAGGAGCACCTCAGTCTAGACACCTTCTGGCAGCCCCCCACTGAGGGAATCTGCTAACTCACAGCTGTCCAGGCCAGGCTTGCATGGCAGTCTCAGTGCTTTGGGATGCTGCTGGGAGCTACTGCGCATCCTTTGTGCAGGATTGATACAGATTATTGCTCTACAACATCCCCTCTTCCCTGGCTGTCCAATATATATGCCTTGCTTCAGTGCTTTGTTTTCCATTTTTCCCTTGTTAGCTGGATAAAATGCAGAGCTCTGTGCTAACCTGTCTCAGAGAGGAGAGGATGTCTGGTGCATGCTCAAAGTGATGCTGCCTTTCCCAGCCTCCTCAGAGCTTTGCTGATGATCGTTGGCTGGTTGTTGTGTGGCAGAGGTAGATCAGCATGAATAGAGGGAGCAGAACTCATGTCACAGCAGCAGCCGCGTTGACTGTGATAAGTGCAAGGGAGACTGCAGCTTGGAGAGAGATGTCTTTCTTTGCCAGTGCCATTTGGGAGGGCAGATAAGGTTCTTGGAAGCTGAAGCTCTCTGGAGAGTGTGCGGAGGATCAAGCCTGACTGTATGGTCTGTTCAGCACTTGGCTCATGGGATCATCAGTGGCACTGTGACACGTTTGTAATGTAAACAGCTGGGGCGAACACAGCTTCAGAAAGGATCCACACAGCTATCACTGCTGATCGAATTAATCCCCAGAGAGCTGCTGATAAGCAACCTAACCCGATCGATGCAGGGATGCTCTGTTCCAGGGAAATAACAAGGTGAAGCTTCTCATCAAACTTCTGTTTTGTCTCTGGTAGTTTCTGTTTTTCCACACAGTAAAGTAACTTGGTTCGAATACTCTCAGGATAGCAGCACTACATGACATCTCTGTGTTTTAGTGGGTGGATTGGAGCCCAGGCTGCAGGCTCTGCTTTTCATGGGCAGTGCTAGGGTAAGTAAGGCTCCTAGGATCCAACAGAGCACAAGAGCCAGGCTGGCAAATTGGCTTTCTCAGTGTCTAGTTAGGCAGCTTGTATTTGCACAGATGATGGGTCATGGCTGCATTTCATTCTCTGGGATGAAATGTACTTACTCTGCAAACTCATTTAAGGAAAAAGCTCACGTATTAGTTGGTCCCTGGAAGGAAGTCAGCATTTCTGTGACTTGTTCTTCCATAGCTAAGGAAGAACAGGCTTACGCAAGCACTCACCAAAGGTACATTGCATAATTAGTGACATGTAATTTGCCTAATTTTTTCTTCTGCAGGAGCTTAAATACATTTGACATTGGCTGTACACCGGCACAACATGAAATGTTCTGTTTTACTTTCTTTAATTTTAACCAGAGCAGTTGAAAAATGCTTTATTTTTTTCCTTAGTCTCTGACAAAGTGAGCATTATATCCTGTATTATGGTCTGTCTGCACAAATTGGGCTATTTCCTTGCTGCTCTCTGACAGCCCGGTAAGTATGAATGCAAATTCTGACCTCCTTCACCTTTCCACTTTGAATCACCATATGGAAAAGAGATGTGGAGTCCACCCCACTTTAGAGTCATGGAAATGAGCTGTTATGAAATGGGGAAAAAGAACTGTATCCTGGCAATTTCAGAATGAGCAGCTTGAGAATTGACGTAATTGCAGGGCGCTGAGAAAGAGCCGACAGAAAGGAGGAGTGAAGTTAGAAAATGAGTAAAAACAAGAGTGTGTTTAGGAAAGCTGAGGTCTCCTTCCTTCCCTTTTTGGCCAGATGATGTTTTGCCTTTGCCAGGTACAACTTCCTTCAAAGCAGATAACTAATTTATGCCGGAAAGGCCAATTAAAACAATTGATTTCCAGAAATGTGCAGCCATCTTATAAAATAATCTCTGTCTCTCCAGCATGGCAGATAATCTAATGAGAAGAACGTGGAAGTTTCATCACATGGAAATAAATATGAAAGACAGTTTTGTCTGCAGATGGCATGCATGAAAGAAGCAGAGCTAACAGGGCTGAAATTAGTTCAGAGACCTGCTTAATATAATCAGAGACCTCCTGATGTCTCCGATGAACTGGGAAATCAACATATCCTGCTCATAATACTTTGTGTTTTGTTGCTGTGCTGTGCAAGCATCTTGGGTTTCCTAGTGGTCAAGTGATGGAAGGAAAGTGAGGAAGTGAAGCAAGGAAATCCCCTGGGAGATTGTGGCCACTTTGGACTGTTACCTGTGCATGGAGGCATTCTTCCAGAACTCTGTCAATAGCTGCTAAAAAAATACAGGTTCTCACATTCTGAAGGGACAACACAACCTCTTCTCCTCTGCACTGGTTGTTGTTCTTTCTGGCAGCTGAACTGGAGGGAGAGCAAGACCTGAGAGATCCCATCCAGGCACCAGGAGGGGTGATCTGGCACCAGCAGTCCCTCTGGTAGAAGGGTGGGAGGGATTTTTCTCAGTCCCCTGTTATGGTTCTTGGAACGTTGACCAGGACTGTCAGTTGGTTCAGCGGTGTGAGCTGGCGGCATCCGTGCTGCCTTGCCTTGTGCTTGAAGCCCACAGTCAGCAGGGTAGTTGCCCATCTTGGTACCCAACTGGATGCTTGGCTTCCTTTACTGCTAGCGTGAGATGAATGAAATGCTGGTCCCTCTCTCCCTCTGTCTGTGTGCCTGGAGGTGGGATTTATCTGGTTTGGGAAGGTGGCTCAGCTATTTTACCTGTACCCCTGATGGCTTGGCTAGAGTCAGAAATGCTTAGATTTAATATGATTTACAGACATCTTCCTGCCTCTGCCATGAGTCACATCCCGTACAAGGCTCTCTCCACTGTTCTTTTCTGTGCAGCTGTAAAAAGAAAAAAAAGCCTGGACTCAGTTTGCTGAGCAGGGTGTTGGGAAAACCATGGGAAAGGAGGTATTTCCTATTGTAGACTTTATATGGAACTTGCAGCATGGCAATGCTTAAAAAGAGCACGTGAGTCTATGGCCCTTTGGCCCCTGTCCCTACACGTATGTTGGGAAGATCGAATTGCTGGAAACGGTGTTTGGTGTGTGCAGCAGGAGGACTGACTGCTCTCAGAGGCCTTCATTTTTCAAGTCATTTGGCGAGGTGTGCCTGGATTTTGGGTCCATGTATTTGAAATGGAAAAGTTTGGTTTGGGTTTTTTTTCCCTGGAGGCCTCTAAGCATTAATACGAGGCAGGCACTGGTGTTTGAAGGGAGATTGGCACTGCTGGTCCTGGGCTGCTGCACTCTGGTGGAGAGTCCAGCTTTGAGAGTGTTTGGGACTTTTGTTTAGCTAAAAAACCTCCAAGCATTGGGAAGAAAAGATCTTTGTCTTTCAACTCTGAGCAAAGAAAGCTCATAGTATGTGTCCGAGAGCCACCAGAAATCCCTTAGCAACCAGGCTTAATGATCCTGATATTCATTGTGGGACCATAGGAAATCAGAAACTCATACAAAAGCACTGCTGTTATTTAAAATATGAAGTTTCTGCTGGAGGCTTCTTTATAAAGAGGCCCAGAATGGGCAAACCCTATTCCTCTTGGTATTTATAGCTTTTCTTTTATCATGTGCACACATAGTCCTTGTGCTTTGAAATAGCTGAGACTGGCTGAAAACTGGGTCCCTGAGGTCAGGGTCTGAAACAGAGCCTGAGGAGGTTTAACTTGGGGCTACCATGTTTGGAAAGTTGCAGCTTGAGCCAACAAACCAGGAAGTTTCTGTAGAGATGTTGAGGAACTTCCCATCACAAGCTCTCTTTCCTGCTGGTTAGATGTCGTGTGGCTGTAGGTGAACTGACTGGCATGATTAATCACCTTTGGCATCTCTTTCCTGTGTTGGGAAGTTTGGAGACAACGAAAGGAAAATTACTGGAGCTGGCCTGCTCTTTGCAAAGCCAAAGGCTGCAGTGTCTGTGGACAGCAGGTCTTAAAATGCATCCATCTCCCGTATTGTGACAGGTACACAAAGCAGCCCAAACAGACCAAGAGGCCATTAAAAGCTGTCATCATCTCAGCTGTGTTGGCCTGGAGAATCAGGCAGGTGATACTCATGTGTCTGGCATGCTGTCATTGCCACACGTGGGTACAGTGACCAGACACTGAGTCCTTTGCCTTCAGATGGTCCTGCTGTAGCCTCGTGCTTGTCGCTTCTGCCCTGTCCTGTCATGGAGATAAGGCCTTCTTGTAAGGCCATATGAACACTATGCAGCCTGGGCAGCAGTCACCTCTATGCCAGGGAGCAGCTCTGCAGGGAACCTTGCCATTTCAAAGCGGGAAAGCGAGCAGTGCCCGTGCTTTGCTATATGCTCTCCATTTGGGAATGAAGAAGTGGCTTTTATCAGGATGGGTGTGTGTCCTCATGGGGTATGTGGTACCTGCTGGGGCTGTCTCAGAAGGAGAACATTATACTTTAAGCATTAGTGCAGAATGCAGATCGAACAGTATTCTGCTGTTGCTACAGAAACAGGAATTGCACAGGATGCATAAAGGCAGTGCCCTTCGATAGAGACATGAGGTACTTGAACACCTTGAATGTTTGAATGCTGCAACATTTTTGAGACAGTCTTCAGGAAAGACCTGGTGGGATGTGTCTAGAGGACAGCAGTCAGATGCTTGGATAATGTGGTGGCAAGGATGACTGGGGGCTTGAACTTCTCTTTTCCAGCAGAGAAAAAGCTAATGGTGGTGTTATGGCAGTATTTGTGTGTGTAAGAAGTAACAGGCAAGAAAAGAGTGATCTGTTCTTCATGTCAACTCTCGTAGGACAAAAAGTAATGGGTGTGTTTTGTCAAGGGATATTCCAGCAGGGAGCTCTCTGCCTGTGGGCAGCCTGTGGACAGATTGCCCCAAGGTGGCATAGAGCCTCCATTGAGATGTCTGAGGACAGCTTCAACAGACATCTGCTTAGAACAGTGCTGTTTTGAGATGGGTATTTGGGCTAGTTGGCCTGTTACCACCCCATCCAGCCCTGCTGTCTGTGATTCTGCACTTTGCAGAAGGAACCTAACAGCTCTTGTTTTACTTGTTTACGCAGGTAGTTTTGCAGAGAAGACTTACGAGTGGAGCTCGGAGGAGGAGGAGTCCGTGAGGAAGGCAGGACCAGTGCAAGTCCTCATTGTAAAAGATGACCATTCCTTTGAACTGGATGAAGCTGCACTGAACCGCATCCTCCTCTCGGAGGCTGTCAGAGATAAAGAGGTTGTGGCTGTGTCTGTTGCTGGAGCTTTTAGAAAAGGAAAATCATTCCTGATGGACTTCATGCTGCGGTACATGTACAATAAGGTATGGCTCCAGCTGAGGTGCCTTTTCCCAGGGATATGGTGCTGCTGCTCACTGGTCCCATGTACCACTCAGGGATGCGCTGGACAGGACACTGGCTTGGTGCTCTAGAAATGCTCAAGCTTCTTGTTCGCGTGGGTTTCACAAAATAAAAGCAGCTACAGCCGTGTGCACCAGTGCGTCCACAGTAGAATCTTGGCTTTGAAGCTGAGGTACATTTGCTGCCCTGTAGGAAACCTCCCTTACAGAGGCTGCGCCGCTCCAGCACTAAGGTGGAAGCATCACAGAATTAAAAGCATAAAACCAAAGTGCGATGATAACTCCTGCAACTTCTTTTGTTCCTATCTGCAGGAAGCAGTGGACTGGGTTGGAGATTACAATGAGCCTCTGACTGGTTTCTCCTGGAGAGGAGGGTCTGAGCGGGAGACAACCGGCATTCAGATATGGAGTGAAGTTTTCCTGGTGGACAAACCTGATGGTAAAAAGGTGTGTGCTTCTCTGTTGCATTGCTATCTGTTGCTGGTCAGCTCATTTTTCTCTTTGAGCTTTGATAAGACTCTTCTGCCTTGTCCTGGTGGCTCAAATGCCTGTGTAAAGTTTAGAGAAGGTCTTCAATACCATATGCCTAACTTAGCATAAATGGGAGTCCTGGTTTCAGCTGGGATAGAGTTAATTTTCTTCCTAGTAGCTGGTATAGTGCTGTATTTTGCATTTTGCCTGAGAATAATGTTGATAACACACTGATGTTTTAGCTGTTGCTAAGTAGTGTTTATACAAGTCAAGGACTTTCCAACTTCTCATGCCCTGCCAGCAGGATGGAGTGGCACAGGAAGCTGGGAGGGGACACAGCCAGGACAGCTGATCCTCACTGACCAAAGGGGTATTCCATACCATAGATGTCGTGCTCAGTATATAAACTGGGGGGAGTTGGCCAGGGGTCGAAATTGCTGCTTGAGAACAGGCTGGGCATTGGTCCGTGGGTGGTGAGCAATTGTACTGTGTATCACTTGTTTTTTCTTGATTTTTTTCTATCTTTCTGTTATCCTCTTTTTTATTACAATTACTGTTATTGGTAGTATTAGTATAATATTTTACTTTATTTTAATTATTAAACTATTCTTATCTCAACCTGTGGGTTTTACCTTTTTCTGGTTCTCCTCCTCATCCCACTGGGGAGAGGTAGGGCGAGGAAGTAAGTGGCTGTCTGGTACTTAGTTGCCAGCTGTGGTTGAACCATGACAGTGTGTTCAGTGCAATGAGTTGATGTGATGTCTAGGTGTCCCTGATATGCTCTCCAGGTGTCCTTCTAACTCTGGGTATCCCAGAGTTTTTTTTTCTTCTATTCCCAAAGATCTTGAATCTGAGGTCCTTGTGAACTACATCCCCTCCCTAGAGCAGTAGCTGCTATAAAATGGCATGTCTTCATTCAGGATGGTCAAACACAATGCAGACTGGATTTTGGAGCATCCTGCAAATTTGATTTACAGCAGGAATACTTGTATTTGTCTACTCTTTAACAAAGAGCCTGACACCAAAGTGATGCAGAATTATTCATGGTGTGATTTCTAATACTGGCTGAATGCGTTTCGGGTTAAGGAGATGTGATGCGCTACTGTGTTTGCCTTCTGTGACATGAAGCTAATGCAGACTCCGGAAAAGACCCAGCCACACTGATAGCAAGTATTTGAGGAGCAGAGCAGTTCCCTCCTCTGCCTTGCATAGCATTAATTTCACTGCCTGCTGGGGTCATCGCACTGTCTGGAGTGTCTGAGGCTGTTCTTTCATTTGTCCTCCACCAATTTTAAGTCTGAGGCAGAAGCAGTGAGATTCCCAGTACAAAAATGCAGCTGACATTCACACCCCCAACCGCATCCCTTTGGCATTTGAGTGATTTTGCTTGGATGCAGATGCTGAATGGGCGCATCCAAGCTGACGTGGAGCTTTCTGCCTCTCAGGTTGCAGTGTTGCTGATGGATACACAGGGGACCTTTGACAGCCAGTCCACCCTGCGAGATTCGGCCACTGTGTTTGCCCTAAGCACAATGATCAGCTCAATACAGGTAAGAATCACAGCAATCATTTCCTAAAAGGCAGTGGTGGAAACCCAGTAGCTTAGCACCAGCCCAACACAGCAGCTAGCCAGGGCATTTGGTGAGTGAGCTAAAGGCCAGCGTGTTGACTGCACTGAATGCAGGATTCACATATGGCTCCATCATCACAGGCAACAATCTCATCTCCTCATCTTGCCTCAAGAGCAGGGCAAGCAGCAGTTCCACCCTTTGCTTCCAGCTACCAAAAAGGAAAGGACCTTGGTCTGTGGAATTGGGGGTGCTTTTGTCTTGGTGCTGCTGGCACTGAGGAACCTCTGGGCTGGAGGTGCTCACACACCAGTAACCACACAGCCTGTTAGGGCTTCCCTTCCTACCATCTGGCCTTTGCTCTTGGAGGGCAGCCTGAATGTGGAAAGTGTGTCTTTGTATAGAACTCATCACATCATAAAAATGGAGAAGGAACATTATTTGGACCTGACAGGATTCCAGGCTGGTGCTCCCATGCTGGAGTGTTTTGCTGCACAGGGAACAGCAGTGCCTGTCTGACTATGTGAGTCTGTCCAACAGTATGACTGTGCTTGGAGCCTTGTACCAGTACCACAGGCAGCTGTGACTTTGTCTGTGTCCCCATGGTAATGTTGTAGAATTGGACCACACCGACCCCTGTGTTGGCCCAAAGGATAGGCCGTTTTGAGTGTTCTGAAGTTTTTGTTTTTAAATGCAGGTTTATAACTTGTCCCAGAATGTGCAGGAGGATGATCTGCAGCACTTGCAGGTAAGACCCTTGTTCCTACTGCTCCGCAGCACTGGGGTGCCTGGATTACACTCTGCACTTGCAAACTGTTGCTCTGGAAAGTCTTTTTCACATTTGGAGCCTCCATTTCTCAGTTCTCATGTTGGTTCATGGGCATGGAGGAGCAGTCACTTGGGTTGAAACCTGTCTTGCTTATGCTTTTGTAGCATGGCTTCTTGGGGGCCTGGGTCCTTTGGAAGGGCAGTCAGTGGAACACTCGCCAGGACTGTTCCAGGGACTGCTTTGCATCTGTGGAGCTGCTAAAGGCCCATGGCTGTGCTTGGTGCTGCAGCCGGTGGCTGAAGGGCACCGAGATGCTGAAAGAATCAAGGCTGCTTAGTCAGGAGACAAAAGTGTCTGAGAGTGGAGGTGGTGATGGTCTTCAGCTATGTAAAGCTGCAAAGTGGAAGCCAGTATATTTTTATATGTCCACACTGCATGGGTCCAGTTGGCATGAGTGGTGCTGCAGTCAGAGGGGATTAAGTTGACTTTTTAATGACGTGGTTAAAACAGCATCAGACAATGCAGAGTACCCATCACAAGGCCTCTCAGTGTGGAGCACCCATCACAGTCTGCAGCAGACAATCTGGGTATAGCCCACACTGGCCTGTGTATGCTTCCACAGGATTATGCTGGGGTTCCCCAGGAAGTAGAGACCCATTAGAGGCCAGGACTGACCCATGAGGCTGGAAACATGCAGTGATGCGCAGCAAGGGGCTGAAGTAACTGGTAATAGGAAAGGATCCAGATTAGTTATAAAACCATAGAATTGTTTTGGTTGGAAAAGACCTTTAAGATCATTGAGTCCATGTATTGGAACCAATTAAGACCATTGAGTTAAGAATCTCTGGTACTCCTGCTGCTGAGTGTCCATCCACTGCTCCGTGAGTAGGGGCAGTAAAAATGCTCATTTGACTTAACAGAGAAACTGATGTAGAAGTTGCACTGTTCATGCTGCAGGACTTCACTGTTCATTCTTTGTACTGTTAGGAGAAGCCCAAAGAAATTAGATAGCCACTGTAAGTCTGGTATTGACATCTGATACTGGCTCAGTACAGGGGACCCCTAAGAGTAATTACATCCCTGACTGTTGGAGACAAGTAGCTAATGGGATTTTTGTGAAACGGGTGTCCTGCCCATTTCCTGGTGTTACCTCTAGCTTTCTCTTCTGTTCAGGTGGTTGTTTGGCTAGGTAGGTTTTTCTAGCAGCTTAAGAAAAAGAAAAGAAGAACTCCCGCTGGAAAACTAGCATCTGAAGACCTTCTGTATAATTTCAGTCAGTAAATTTGTTTAATAATAATGCCTTTTTAACACTGAACTTACTCAGTGCAACTCTGATCTTTCAGCTTGGATTTTATGCCAGTATTGTTTAACAGGCTGACCCATTTTTAGGTATCTGCGAAATACATTATTGTGCCTTCAGTTAGAAATTAGAGTCCAGAGAGACTGGAGAGCCTTCAGATTTTGCTGGGAGCTGATCTCACGGTCTTTGCAAGCGGGGGGGTTGCAGGGAAAGTACTTATTTCTGAATTAATTTCCGCTTCTTCCTGGGGTCTTTAAAGAGAGCAGGGGCTCCAGCAGTCCTCTGTAGCCTGTGAAGTTCCTGGTTGGTATGAAAGCAATAGCAAGCAGCTGATTTGAGCCATTTTCCACAGATTTGGCAGCCAAAAATTCCAGGCTGAGATCTTTCACATGAGGGCTCAGCATGGTGGCTCTCCATAACAGCTCTGTATGCCTCTCAGATGTGAACCAAGAGCATACAGCTTGCCAGTTTCTGTTCCAGCTCTGCAAATGGTGCTGTTAGCCCTCAGTCGACAACCGTCCCTTGCTGCTTGTGTGGCCCACAGCTCCCTGCCCGGCCGTGCGCACTGTCCCGCTAACAGTCCTGTTCTTTGCTTCTCCTTCCAGCTTTTCACCGAGTATGGCCGGCTGGCCATGGAGGAGACATTCCTGAAACCTTTCCAGGTGAGTCTGAGGGTCTGGGCCAGCTCCTGTGTGCTGTGTCGGAGGCGGCTTCTCCCCAGGCTGGTTGGCTTTCACCACGAGGTGTCACTGCAGTTTACAGGACGGGAGGAGATCGGGATGCCTGGGGCGCCCTTCAGCTGCCCGAAGGAAAGGCTTCGTGATTCCTTGCCGCCAAGGAAGCTTCTGAATGTATCCAACATTCCTTTCTCTTTCCTCGCCATCCCAAGAGCTCTGCCCTGTCCTGCCAGGCCTGGAAAGCAGTCAGGTTTTGCAGCAGGTTTGTCATGCCGTCTACTCAGGGACTCTGCCCATCCTTTGCTCTGAGAAGTTTGAACCCGCCTGCCCTGGGAATCCATACGTCTGCAAAACAAAAGGATGAGGATTAGCTCAGAGCTCTCACGAGTGACAGCAGAGCTGTGGGAAAGCTTGGTTTAAGTGGGGCTTTCACTTCAAATGAGGGACATCTGTTCACCCTGCAGCCTTCCAACCTGTGAAAAGCTGGCGTTTAAAAAAGGGAGAGTGCGGGGCAGATGCCAGCTTGCTCTGGACACAAGGGCTGTGAGCAGTTCCAGGGGTGGGAGGATAGTTGGCTGTGACAACCCCTTCCAGGAAGAGAGTGAATATGAGTGAAAAGAGACAAAGCAGAAGGTAGGGGAGCAGAGGATACCCATGACAGGGTGTGGCAGCTCACTAAAGCTCCAGTCCTTTGACAGATTGAGTCGTGTTTTTGTGTGGCTTTGATTACGGCTGCAGTGAGTCCTTGTGCCTGGGAGGCCGGGAAGGTGGTTGAGTTTTTAAGCTTTTGGGGCTCTGTGAGACCAGGTATGAGCAGGGAGTTAAGGGGATGGAGGGAGCGATGCTGTGAGGTCTCCATGTGTCCTCATGCTATGCTGGAGCTGCAAGGCTCATTGCATGATCAGGGTGGCAAATAGAAGGAAAACACCTTCTGTGGGTCTCTCTCCTTGTGCTGTACAAGTTGTTCCTTTAACCAGACGCTCTTCGACATTCCTAATGTCTTGGTCCAACTACCACGGGCATCTGTGGTAGGTTAGGTGGTAGTTGGATGGGGGTTTGTGAGGTTCCCAAAGTGGGCAACAGCACAGAGCAAAACATACTGTAAAAAAGCAAATGGTAATTGGGAATGGGTTACAGCTATTTTACTTTTGTGTTCCAACATAAAAAGAGAATTGTTATCCTCGCCACCATGCTGGAAGGCCTAAGGGGTTTATAGGGTGTCTGTGGTCACGAAATGGAAATAAAATTAAGAGTTTAAAATATAGAACAAATGGGTAAATCATGATTTTTGTGAGCTTTGAGGGTATATTGGATGCTGGCATGGGCAGGTGACTGATAAATGATGTGAAAGCTACCAGTAAAAATAGAGGACTCATAGTAGCAAGAGCTAGAAGAAGTACAGAAAAAAGCCAGACATTAAATAAATATTCCTGTTCCTTATTTAAAAACTATTAGGATAATGAAGCCAAATATTTCAGTGAAAGTTAAATACTTCCTACTCCATCAATAAAAAAGAGGCTGTAAGGGGAAACTTAAATATGCTTAAGTCATTAGGACTGGATAATAGGCTCTGATTTTACCAAAGACTGTAATTGCTGTGAAGGCACACAGTTTTGTGGATAGCAAGTCTTGTAAAACAATCCCATTATCAACTTTTAAAAGACCACGAGTTCAGTTGATAAAGGTAACTATCACCATAGAATCATAGAATAGTTAGGGTTGGAAAGGATTGTATGTTGCCTTCTGTAAGCCTTATCTTCCTGCCATGCTGATTAAAAGCAAATGAACAACATATCAAGTCAGCTTTGTGTGTTTTAATGCATTATATATGGATTAAAAACTCATTAACTGATAGATGACAGAACACACTGAACTGATTTAATAGGGAATCATCATCCTTCAGAAGTGTTTCCTTTGGGCTCTCCCCAGGCTCTCCCTGGTTCACTGTCATCTTTATTAATGATCTGGGGAAAAATATCAAACGGCTGCTGGTAACCCTTTTAGATGTGATAACATTTGGTAGCAGGGTTGATGGGGATGTGGCCAGGTGAGTAACGGAGACCTCCTGTCCACATTGCAAAGTGGGCTTTTCCTGCAGAGCACTGTTTTAAAGACAGCTAAGCATTTTGATTAGGAAGCAGGGGAAGGGCATGGTGAATAAGCTAGGGAGGATGGGGCAGCATGCCACTAAGTGTCGGTATGTGAGGCTGGACAAAATCAGACTAGCAATGATGAGCACTGTTAATAAGGGGGCAATTTAATGGGTAGGGTGGCTTAATGAGAGATGAAGGGGCTTCTGCGGTAGCTGCACGCTTTAAACCGAGACAGCTTTCTCTGCAGAGGGAGTCTACAGCTTGAGTTTCTTGGTCGAGATTCCATGTGTGGAAGTCAAACAAGCTGAACCTCTTTCGTCCTTAAAATATGCAAATGTGTAAAGGAGGCTTTGGAAAACAGCTCCTATAGGAAAATGCTGCCAAGCAGAGAGTGCGGAGAAAGTGTTGAGAGTGAGGCAGTTGCGCTGATCCTGCTGGAAAGGAAGTAAGACTTGGCAGTGGAAAATTGTCCCTTTGGCTCTCTCCTCTCCATGGTGTGTCCATGCACGTGCGCTGAGGTGTAACTGTGCTGCCCCAGGAGCCCTTGCCAGATGGTCATGATGCCTTTGTGGAGGCTGAGCATGGTACCCAGGGGTTCCCTGGGCTGAGGGTGGCTGTGAAGCATGGCAAAGACAGCACGTCTGGAACTGTTCTGCTTCAGAAAGAAGAAAATAATTCCAAAGTCAAGCAGCGCAGGGCATGTGTTTGTGGAAAAGCCCTAAACATGGACATGCCTCCTAAGCATCTCATGGTCTCCAAAAGAACAGCGTGTCCTGAAACAGCTAACTGGGTGCAGTTGCTGTGGCTTGTCTTGCAGTTAGAAATGGCCAACACGCTGTTCTTCTTTTTTTTTAACCTTTCCTGATTTTTATGGAAGAATAATAAGGAGAGGAAATATTTTCCCTCCCTCCACTGTATCTTTGTTCTAAACATAGCCAATTTTTAGGGGAATTCCAATGAAATAGATTCCGCTTGCTGACCTGCTTATTCATGTGCATGAGAGGAACTTTGGCACCTCTGCCAGGCCCTCCTGGGCTTTGGTGTTCAGGGCTTCCCCTCCTCCAAGCTGTGTATTCATTACAGGGGACATGGGTCCCTTGCACAGATGAGACACTGGAGACGTGATTTCTTCTGAAAACACTTTTAAAAACTGTATTTTTGAGATTGCAAGTTGACCGTGCTGGTATTTATTTATTTATTGCATAGGAACTGCAAATGCCTCTATAAAGATTACAAAAGCCAGTGATTTCTTATTCAGCCTCATTATCCTGCATCTGTTTTTCATTAAAAGTCTGTCTGGAAGGCTGCCCAGTGGAAAAGACTGAAAAAAATGAGCCTGTAAAATTCCCATAGGATGGAACTAAATGTGGCTGGAATTAGGGAGCTCATTGCCTTTTGTCCTGGTTAGCAAAAATCTCTTTCTTGTTTTGCGGTTTAAATGATTGACGCTCTTTTTCAAGCCAGGGAATCAAACTGCCACCCAGCAAACCAGTGCAGCAGTTTGCTTCTCACTTCCCCTTGCAGGACACAGCCACATGTGCAGTGAGTCTGCGTGGTCTCAGTGCTGTGACGGGGTGTCCCTGCGCAGGGGGGTATTTCCACCAGGAGAGGTGTGAGATGATGCTGGAGCTGGGCAGAGACTCAGGGCCAGGTCTTCTTGTGGCCTGAAGGTTGCAGCAAGGGTGCAGGGGTTTCTGGCACTGCTGTGGACTCTGACATCTGCTGCGAGTGGTGGTGGCAGGGAGGGAAGCCCTGGAATCCTTGTGAAGCTCCTTTTGGTAATGTAGGGCAAGGTTGGGCATCTCATACAGCAAGTCCTGGTCCTGTGATTAGCAGAAAACAGAGCAGCACCCTTGAAAGATGAATTTTCTGAGCTGACTCTGGAGCAGGTGGTGACTTTGATTCAGTGGGTGCTGATTGACGCTGACCCAGTTGTGTTTCTGTGTCTGTTTTCTAGTCCCTTATATTCCTTGTTCGTGACTGGAGCTTCCCTTACGAATTTTCCTATGGATCTGATGGTGGTGCAAGATTTTTGGAGAAGCGGCTGAAGGTGCGTTCTTTCTGATCTGGGCTCACTTAATCGGCAATGTTAACCTGTGGGCATGCTGGTGGGTGATGGAGAGTGAAGAGGCAAATCTGGCTTGTGACCCAGGGATGATACACTGTCATTACCTGTGTGTATGGAGAGTGCACAGGGCATGAGAGTGACACCTTGCTCTGGGAGGGAGCAGCACTGGAGGATGTAAACCTGGGCAGGGAGCAGGAAATGAGGTGCAGAGCACCAGCACCAGTGAGGTTTCAGCTGTGTGGCCACAGCGCTGGCTGTTAGGTGTGCACTGCAGTGTATAGAGATGCTGGTTATAGTCACACTCAGCTAGTGCTTTAACATCACAGAAGAGGCATTTTAAGAGGCTGAATTTTCTTGCCATGTTCAGTGGAGGGCTTGTGCCCAGGCCGCTTGTGCCAGGCTTCTGGCCAAGCCTAGGCTCCGTGGGGCTCATTGCTGGGAGCAGCAAGGAGAGGCGTTAGAGATGGGAGTCAGCAGATTCCCAAGAGATCAGGAATGATATTTTAGTAATAGGTAGTTGTGAAGTAAAAATGATGGGCAAGGGCTCCACTGGGATTAATCAGGAAATGCATGGGTGATTTGGTAGTGGAGAGACCTAATTAAATGTGAGACAAGAAAGGCCCTAATGGGAAATCCCAAATGTTTTTGTATTCCAGTCACACATGGACATGCACATTTTCCAAACGATAATAACATGCCCCAGGGCATGTGGTCAGAGATATGCTAGGTCCTTGGTCACTGGAAGAGCCTTGTCTTTGACCTTGCACAGCATATTCCTACTTCTGTGTTGATTTTTCGTGCTGTAAGCAGCCACAGTGCTGAGTACCCTGTTCTGCTAGCACCGCTGGCCCAGCATTACTGGTGTCCCTATCAGAAGGAAGCCCCCTGACCCCAAACTGGTCTCTCGCAGGTCTCAGGAAATCAGCATGAAGAGCTGCAGAATGTCAGAAAGCACATCCATTCCTGCTTCACCAAAATCTCCTGCTTCCTCTTGCCTCACCCAGGCCTGAAAGTTGCCACCAACCCTAATTTCGATGGAAAACTGAAAGGTACGAAGACAGAGGTCTGTTTTTTAAGCTGATTTCCTAGATTCTGTGTCCCACTGGTTCCTGAAATTCTCTAAGTATTTCCCATGAAAAAGCTTCTGGGAGAGGAGCTGGATCCTTCCAGCAGCTTACGCATGCCTGGCTACTTCCTCTGAATCCAGCAGGCAGATGTGGAGGCCGAAAACGTGTGGAGGCCAAGACAGATGGAGGTGGATAAGGTGTGGGAGGCTGAAAAGGTTTTGGAGCCACTGGCAATGCATATATTGGGACAGATGACTGGTAGGCAAAAAGGGAAGGGCAGGGCTGAGGCAGGAAGTTCATGGATGTGATGTTAACCCTGCAATTAACTCCTGTGCCTCACTTGGAGTTCAGCACAGGTGCAGAGTGGTGCAGACTGGTTGCTGCAAGGTGGGCTGGTGCCTGTGGAGAGTGAAGACTGGTTACACATGCTTTCAAGGGAATGTTATTTCACTTTGAAAAGCTTTCCAAGGAATATTTCATCTTCCTGACTTATCTGATCAGTGGTTTCCCTACGGGGCAGACTTAATCCAAGAGGTTAAAAAAAGGGGAAGGTAAAAAAGCTGTGGTAAGATTCTCCACCCTGAAAGGAGCCACATGCTGTGGATTGTTTTAATTGCTTGTTGTGAGTCAGCTGCTTACCAGCGTGTTGCTTTTCCTCTGCTTTTGTCCAGCTAGTGATCAGATATGTTCTTCTGGCAATCTCTGTGCTAACCAGCAAGCAGGACAGTGAGGTAGCAGTGGGGAAGTGTGGTTGTGGAAATGGAGCTGATCTCTGTTAATTCCCTCCTTAATTTCAGGTGCTGATTAGTACTGAGCAAGTGGTGTGTGCAGAACAGGTACCGGAGTTGTCAGTAGCTTCTTGACACCATCTCCTTGTTCCCTGAGAGCTGAGCGCAGCTTTTTGTGGGCTGATGGAAGAGACGTGGGGAAACCTCTCCTCTCTCCTCACCTTACAAATGCCTGGATGTTGCATTGTTTTTTCGGTCTTCAGCCTCATAGAGTTTAATTTAAATGGCAATAAATGGATGTCAGACACTGTGGAGACATAAGAATGACTGTTAGGAGATGAGTTAGCCCCTGTTAAAGTGACACAAGCAGCCCATGGCCTCCTCAAACAGCGTCCCATTCCAGCTCTGTTCTTTGGCAAAGGGGACAGGCTGCTAGCAGTAGATTGTGCCCTTACCTGCACTAAGGGCTGTTTAATGGTGCAGTGTAAATGTGCAGTCACTCGCAGGAGTCTTTAGTATACTTGTACTAAGCACCTAATGGTTTGCAAAGCTCTGAAATGCTTTGCATTGAGAATTTCATATATAAGTTCATAGAGGGCCAAGAACTCAGAATAGAACATCTTGCCTGCTGGCACAGGAGGTGGCAGGGATGAGAGACAGAGAGCCTAAGTCTTGGCAGAAGTTTTCCACTATGGGTGCCATGGAGGGAAAGGGAAGGCACATCATGTATCTGTGCCCTGCACACTGAAGGTCATGGTTTGCTAAGAGTGTATGTGTCTAGGCAAGAAGATGGTGCTCCCTGGCTGTCAGTGTTGTGTGCACATTTATCAGTCATCAGCAAAAGCAGGTTTTTTTCCTCATGCAGTCACATTTGTGTTTGAGCTCATATTTTTGAGACCATTAAGTTGGTCTCTGAATGTAGCACAACTATATTCTGTCCATGGGTTAAGTAACGACTGAAATGGAGCCATAATCATTTCTGGGTGCTCACATCACTAAATTACAGGGTGTCTGAGCTTCCGGCTTGACTCTACTGCTCTTTTTATGTCAGTGCACACTGAAGCACAGGTCTGACATTGGGCTGGTACTGATGACATTGGGTTTTATTTCCAGAAATAGATGATGAGTTCATCAAGAACTTGAAGATTTTGATTCCTTGGCTTCTTAGTCCTGAGAACCTGGATGTCAAGGAGATTAATGGGAACCATATCACCTGCCGAGGCCTTGTGGAGTATTTTAAGGTATTGGCTTATTCATCTGTGGCATGCTTGCACTTTGGCTGTAATTGAAGTGGAACAGCAGCAGGCAGGCCAGCACTTGGTGGCTGGAGGAAATGTTCTTGGTCTGGCTAACAGTCCTGACTCTCACTGCTGCAGAAAGCAAACACCTCATGGTCATGTATTTGACCACACAGTAAGTCCAAGAAGTGGGCAGGGCTGATTTCCTCCATGGGAGAATTGAGGATGAGAGGGAGGTAGGCTGAGGGCTGTATTCCCATTGCCTTTGGAAAAAGCTGATTTTTGTTGTCATGACTACTGAAACATTTTAGTGCAAGATATCAGTGAGTAATTCTCACAGCCTGCTCTCCAAAGCTACCTGACTGGCTCCTTCTCCTTCAGTGTAGGGTGGAGGTAGGTGCAAATCTGAGGGCAGATACTTGATGTAAGTGGTGGAGCAAGAGCACTGAGTGACTGACTCAGGCCACCCAAGGAGTTGACCTTGAGCCATGTTAAGTAGCGTTTTCTGACAGCATCCCCTGCCAAAGCCATCTTGTGCCAGGAATGTCCTCCTCTTCTGTGCCTTAACATCCTGCTTAAAGCTGTGCCTGGGACTGGGTGGGGGTGTTTGCATGTTGCTCATGTGTGCTGCATTCGACGTGATTTCATTTTCTCTGCACTGTTTTGCAGGCATACATAAAGATCTACCAAGGGGAAGAGTTGCCACACCCAAAGTCAATGCTGCAGGTATGTGTCAGCTCTCAGCTGGAGGGCATTTGTGCACCATAATTGCTGTTGATTTCCAGTTAATTGTTCGAGGTGCCCATGTAGTGCAGTACATTGGGTCTTCTGTGATTTGATTTCAAACTCCTTATTGTAACAACCCAGGAAACAGCCCTTTTGGAAGTATTTGGCAGTCATGAGTCTGACATGGCTGAGCAGTTCCAGCAGCATGGCTCATGCCCCTTGGCTGGCTAGGCACACAGCGGCAGCCAGCTTAGCTAAAATCATTCCCCCACAGGTAAAAAGCATCATCTTTGGCTGCAGTGGGGCCACACATGGAGGTGACATGGCCCCGCACACGGGCAGCAGCTGCTGGGCTGCAGCTCTGTTCTCTGAGCCAGACAGCTTTGCGGGAGGTTGCAGCTGTAGCTGTTTACATTTGACTGAGCTTTCTATCTGTTTTCTTGCTGTTTCCCACAGCTGAAGCCAAAGTTTCATTGCTCTGACTCTGAGGGTAGGAATCCTCTCTTCATGCAGGCTCTTGCCTGGGGGCACTGAGGAGACTGGACATGTAAATAAGAGATGATCTTATTTGGCATTGGTCAGAGGCTGGGGAGAGTACACTTGGCTGAGACAAGGGAGCTTAATGTGTAATTCTGTACGTGAGCACTTGGGTCTGTGCGCATATCCTGGCCACATACATGCATGGACCATGGGTACTAAGGCAGCCAGAGCCTGCTACTTTTTGCAATTACACTTCCTAACCCTGTCCTTCTGCGGCTAAAATTTGCACCCCTTTTGCCCTTCTTGCAGGCCACAGCAGAAGCCAACAATTTAGCAGCAGTTGCCACTGCCAAAGACATGTACAGCAGGAGGATGGAAGAGGTAGGTGGTGCTGAGCATGTTGTTTCACTCATGTCTCCTGGCTCTCCTGTCCTGGCGAAACCTTTCTGCCTGGGTTCCTGGTAGAAAATGTCCAGCATGGACTTGCCCAGGACTGATTTGCACATTCAGGGTCCCAAAGAGGTTCTCTGTTCATGGTGGAAAAGGGGCTTTCTTGAAGGCTGGAGGAGAGCAATCAGGGTATCACAGAGGGACAGGGGAGGGGGATTGACAAACAGTCTCTGTTTCATCTGATAGCAGCTTTTTGTAGACTGCCTGGCCTCTGCTGAATTTGTATCATCTTTCCATCATTCCCCAGCATGGGTAGAGGCAACCCAAAGATGTGATGTAGTGGGGTGGAAGGGCTGCATGACTGTGCAACCTGTGCTGGTGCCAGTTAGGGCGTAAAGTTATTATAACTGTCTTTTCACCTGTGCCCTGCCCCATTGGCCTGTCTGTCTCTCAGCTCGAGTGAGGGCTGGTTGTGATGTTGTAAGGTGAAGCTCAGCCCCTGCCTGTCTCCAGCCACTTCAGGACCTCACTCTGTTCATCAGTACTGGAGATTGCTGCCTATTGGCAGGAAGAAAGTTTGGAGCTCTGTGGCCAAACTGTCTGTGGACTGCCCTGGGCCTTAAAACCAATGTGTCCATGCTCTGAAGCAGAAGTAAAATGCTGCCGAGCTTCCAGAACTAGAAAATGCTGGGGTTTGCTCAGTGTGGCTCAGCTGTCAGTGTTGCCCAAGATCCTGGCTTGGGCTGTGAGTGAACTGAGTAGGGGAGCTGTGGGACACAGCTTCCCAGTGCAGACACCCGCTGCCCTGATTTAACCTGCACCCTGCAGAGCTCTCCCGGACACCACAGTCATACAGGTCATTGTTCAGGATATGGTGGTCTGTGGCTAACAGGAGCCTGTGGAGCCTTAACTCCAGTGGTTTGCATGGCACAGCACAGGAGGATCTGTGGATGCTGAAGTTTCTGCAGTGATTGGACTGTGTTTTCCACGCAGGTCTGTGGTGGGGACAAGCCCTTCCTTGCACCTAGTGACCTCCAGACCAAACACATGGAGCTGAAGGAGGAGGCTGTGAAGCTGTTTCGTGGGGTGAAGAAGATGGGTGGGGAGGAATTCAGCCGTCGCTACCTCCAGCAGCTGGAGAATGAGATAGATGAGCTCTACATCCAGTACATCAAGCACAACGACAGCAAGAACATCTTCCACGCTGCCCGCACCCCCGCCACACTCTTCGTGGTCATCTTCATCACTTACGTGATAGCTGGAGTGACCGGCTTCATTGGCTTGGACATCATAGCCAGTCTGTGCAACATGATCATGGGCTTGACACTTATCACACTGTGTACCTGGGCATATATCAGATACTCTGGGGAGTACAGAGAACTGGGCGCAGTAATAGACCAAGTGGCCGCAGCGTTATGGGACCAGGTAGGATAAAGAGCTTTTGATTTAAAACGAACAAAGAACAATCCCACCAAATTCTGAAGTATTGAGTTTCCTGGAGCTTTTCCTCCCATTTTGAAATGGCTTTTGCATTTAGGGTTGTTAGATGCTGCAGCTGGGCCTGCCTGGGCAGATCCAGCTGCTTGAGCTGGTTGTGCTGTGATCAGTGAGATTAGACCTGTGCCCTGTCTTCTTCTTTAACCCATTCCTTAGACCTTTTAGATGGGAAAAGCAGGGGCAGAGGAAATCGTTTTAGTTGATTGTAAAGGGAAATCGTTTTAGTTGATTGTAAAGGGGAGATGTCTTGGGGAGTGGAGATAGGCCTCACTGTGGCAGAGGCAGGCAGTATGAGATGGGTCACAGAGCAGGAGTGAACAGCAAGGCAGGAGCCATGTACCACCCCTTCCTCTGCTTGAGGCTGAGCCTCTGAATCTTGCCCAGTGTGAAAGACAAGCTGTATAGATCGGGGTTGGGGATGAGAAAACTCACAGCAAGCTATTTTGTTCTGCCTGTTTTTTTTCTTCCTGTCTTATCCATCACCAAGTGCTGGCTTGTGGAGCCTCAGACCTTGTGGGAATGGGCAGCTTTGCCTAGGCTCCCACTTGGAAGGTGTTCTCGGAGCCAGTGTGTGTGCATTTCATGTGCATGTCTGTATGTCAAAAAGAAAGACCGTATTTCTCCCCTGGTTCAGGGCAGGGATTTTGGATTTAAGCAAGAGCAGGACACAACCAGCAGGAACCCAGAGACGTTGTCCATTTGCAGCTTGCCCAGCTGGGGAAAAATAAAGAGGTGAAAGTGCCTGCGGCTGCTCCCTGGCCCAGGCTGCCCCCTGCGGTGCCGCTTTCCAACTGGAGGGAAGGTTCCCTAGGGAGGAGCTGTGCAGATGGGCAGTGCTGGCTCTGCTGCTGGCATTGGGGCTTGGGTGGCGTGACTCTGCTCACCATGGTGCCCAGGGCTAGTGCCCGGCTGCCCTGGGTGGGTTCGAAGTCCTTGTGGCTCTGTGCCATGCGAGTGCGCAGTGTCCCGCTGTGGTGGGACCGGCTGCAGGAGGGGTGGACAGAGCTGTGAGGGGTTCTGCAGGAGGGGCAGCCTGTGTGGGGCAAGCCCTCTGGGAATACATGGCTATGGTGGCACCAGCAAGTGGCCATGGCCAGAGGCATGAGCACAATGCATGAGACACAGAGATGCTATTGTTTTTCTTTCTCTGTCTTCCCCCTTCCCAATGCCTCTCCCAGGGAAGCACAAATGAGGTAAGTGGCTCCTGTTCTCTGCATGCAACACCGCTCGCTCCCATGGGGCAGATGGGGACAGGCGTCTCGGACCCAAATGCACGTTTCAGCCATGTTTCTTTGGGCTTATGGAGGACAGGGGGGTCACAAGGGCTCTGGGCAGCATCTGACGTCCTGGCCCTGCACCAGGGTGCTCACTGGCAGCTGGGCTCTGGTGGTTCCCTGGGATCCAGATTCCTGGGGAAGGGTGTTAAAGTGGGTACAGCGCTCCAGACAGTGCTGGCAGCCAAGCAGGGGAGAGATTTGCTTGGGGAGCATGTTTGTTGTGATGGGGACTTTCATCTTTCTCCCATCAATCAGCTCTGTTTGGGGATTTTCCTGTTGTGCTGAGAGGTCAAACCGAA
Organism: Amazona ochrocephala; assembly: GCA_039720435.1. NCBI lineage: Eukaryota > Metazoa > Chordata > Aves > Psittaciformes > Psittacidae > Amazona > Amazona ochrocephala. Next base: position 61,701,799 of record CM077882.1, read on the forward strand.
ACACCAGCCTTGCAGGTGTCACACAGGCATCTCGTCAGTGTCTCATGAAAACAAAGACAGCCTTACTGCACATATACATTGATCCAACACTAGCCAGGGACCACCCCAGTCTGACTGAGGTGTGCGCAAAAGACAGCTGCAGCTTTTATTGCGTCGCCAAAGCCCAAGAGCTCCATCTGCCACTGTCAAGACGCTGTTCAGCCACTGACTTCTGTGGGGAGTTCTGTGGGGAGTTCCTCTTAAAGTTGCAGCAGCTCTCACCGGTCCAAAAGGCCACTAAAAAATAGGTGATTAAAAATCAAGCCATTCCTTTGGGCAGTGGCCAGGCCAGCGCTGTGGTCTCTCGCTGAGCCACAGATGCTGAGCAGCTAACAGCTCTCTGCCCACTGGCTCTGTGGGCTTTGCTCTGGCTCATGCAACAGCAAGAGGCAGAACAGTCTTTGCTACTGATGTGCTCTTGAACAAATCATGTCAGGTAAAAGTCAGTTCTGTGAGACTGGTTTAGCATGAGAAAGAAAGCCTAAATACTGCAAGGTCCCTTATAGGATCATAGGATCAGCTGGGTTGGAAGAGACCTTCAAGATAATCAAGTCCAGCCATTACCCCAGCACTGACAAGTTCACCACTGAACCACTGGGAGCTTCATCTACACTGTTTTTGAACACTTCCAGGGACGGTGATTCCACCACTGCCCTGGGCAGCCTGTTCGATGCCTGAGCACCCTCTCTGTGAATAAGTGTTTCCTAATATCCAGTCTGAACCTCCCCTGGCAGAGCTTGAGGCTGTTGTCACTTGTTATTGGGAGAAGAGACAGACCCCACCTCACTGCAACCTCCTTTCAGGCAGTTGTAGAGAGCGACAAGGTCCCTCCTGAGCCTTCTCTTCTCCACACTAAACCACCCCAGTTCCCTCAGCCATTCCTCATCTTATTCTCCAGACGCTTCACCAGGTTTGTTGGCCTTTTCTGGACCCGCTGCAGCACCTGAATGTCTCTCTTGTAGGATCTGAAGGTGTATTTTCAAGAAAGCAGCACAGAGAAGCTGCATGAAGGTTCCTTCATATCCACTGTGTTCCCAAAGAGTCCCAACACAATGCAGACAAAGCTCCACTTCCATTTCCTAAGGCCCATTAGGTCAAGCATCACCCCAAACAGCCCCTACAGGGGTCTTACCGCCCTACACCCTCTTCCTCCTTGCTGCAGCTTCAGCCTCTCCGGACAGTCATCTGCTTCTTCCCATCCTCGCCTGAGCTAATCCTGGCTTACCAACAGTCTTCAGGTCCCCAGTATGAGCTGTGGGGTTTTGGTTGAGTTTCTTTTGCCTTCCCAATGAGAAGTTCATTTAAAGTTGAAATCACGGCGCTGTGACAGCCAGTCACGTGAAGCACTCTGCAGCTGTACCTGGTATAGCTGCAGGTAGACCCTGTATATAGAGAGGGGATCTTGGCTTCTCCTGTACCGTTTGCACTCCGTATAAAGCCCCTGTCAGGGTGAGAGACATGGTGTGTCACCACACAGCGGTGGTACTTGCCTGTCTCCACCCCTTGTGGTTGGAGCCATGTCTCCACCTCACGACGGCTCTGACGTGAATTCTGTACAGGAAACAGCCCCCATCCACGCGGGTGCAGCCACGGCAGCGGCTCCTGCTGCGGCTGCTGCTGGCGTTCAGCTGTTGCCTGTCTCCCTATGGAGATAGTTCTGAGGCCGCAGTCTGCTCGCTCCTGCCCTGCAGAAGCCTGTGCTGCTGCTGTTTGTGAAGGCCAGGCTTCTCTGTCAAGACAGGAAATTCAGTTCTGGGGCCCCAGGGTAAGAAGGTCGTGGACCTGCTGGAGTGAGTCCAGAGGAGGCCATAAAGATGCTCAGAGGGCTGGAACACCTCTGCTATGGAGACAGGATGAGAGAGCTGGGCTGGTTCAGCCTGGAGAAGAGAAGGCTCTGGCAAGACCTTAGAGCAGCTTCCAGTGCCTAAAGGGGGTGGTAAGGCTGGAGAGGGGCATTTGACAAGGACCTGTAGGGACAGGACAAGGGGGAATGGCTTTAAACTGACAGAAGGGAGATTTGGATTAGGTATTAGGAAGAAGCTCTTCCCTGTGAGGGTGGTGAGGCCCTGGCACAGCTTGCCCAGAAAAGCTGTGGCTGCCCCATCCCTGGCAGTGTTCGAGGTCAGGCTGGACAGGGCTTGGAGCAACCTGGTCTAGTGGAAGGTGTCCCTGCCTGTGGCAAGGAGTTGGAACTGGATGAGCTTTAAGGTCTCTTCCAACCCGAGCCATGCAGAGTCTACAATTGCAGAAAAACAACCTAGACAATCAGACATTGCATAGCAAAGCCCTTGTGTGATGCAGCGTGTGTCTGCCTGGTGGGGTAAAACAAAATGCTGAGGATGCAGAAATTTGAACTCCTGTGCATGAAACCTGTAGAGGAGAACCTCCTAATACCTGCGAGTCCCTTACTCACACTCTGGGTCATCCTTGGTTAATACAGCTCCAGGGGGTTCCTCCCACAGCTGAGACACTTGATCAGTGAACGGGTTATCTTTATTCTCCCTGTTGGCAGTTGGATGCAATCAGGAGTTAATGCACAAAACAAACCGCACACCGTGGCTGGTTTGAACCTGCTGCTGCACGCTGTGCTCATCACACACAGCAGGGCCAGGGACGCAACCGCTTTCTCTCTTTTCCCAGGCTCTGTACAAGCTGTACAGCGCAGCAGCGACGCACAGGCACCTCTACCACCACGCCTTCCCTGCACAGAAAGCAGAGCCCACTGAGGGCTCGGAGAGGAAGAAGGTGTAACCCCGGCGCGTTCCTGTCAATGCATGAAGGAGGCACGGAAACCTCATCCTCAGTCCAGCAACTCTCATCCTCATGCCCCTCACAAGCTCCTGCTGCAGAAGAGCGTGAGTGGAGAACACATGTTGTGTAAGGTGGTTTGGTGCCGTGTGTGAGAGGATGACCTCGGCATGTTTTTCATTTTGTTCATATGTACATGTTGGTACTGCCGCAAGTACAAAGTGCTTTTAATTTGTAATAGCCAGCATACTCCCCAGCTCATTGCAAAGCCTTATTTCCCCTTAATTCTTTACAAAGTCACTAAAAACCTCGTAAGTTACATGATACTGCAACTAAAAATCTCTCAGACCTTAGCTTATTCAAAAGCCAACTGATTTTCAGATACTTGAACAAGTTATACCATGTAACCAAGTTTTTTCTTCCATTAACTGTTTAACTATAAAAACAAAAATGTATTAACTCGCTTTATCAGAAGCAGTAAGGGCACTTCTGCTACAGTATATTAATGGTTTGGTAGGGAAAGCATACTTTTCTGTTGGTAACCGATGCACAAAGCACCACGTTGTAGATGTACTGAGAACGTTTTGTTGTATTTCTGTATATACGTTCATTATTGCGCATCGGAAGTGTGTTCAACAGTTCTATTCTTTTATCGTCAGAACTATTAAAGTTTGCTGTCACTTCCTAAGACTGTGGTGGTGCAGGAAGCAGTTGTTGACTAATGAGGTGAGAGCTTCTCTTCTTGGGTTCCTCACATTCTTGGTTTCCTTTTTGGTGTTTTCAATGGCGAGTTGGTATTTGGAACACACTCCTGGCCTGTCTCTGGCCCAGCGGTGACTGAACGCTGGTAGGTGCTTCTCTCATGCATAAGGTGAAGCCAGGTTTTACAAGTCTTGGGAATAACCAAGTCTCCAGCTCTTAACAGCAGAGGAAAAGCTTCTCAGGTGAAGCCAAGCTGAAGGAAGGGTTGCTGCTGAGGTCTACAGCCCCAGCCGCCCTTCACCTCTCTGTCCTGATGCGAGGGACCCTACTGTTGACTCAGCACAGCCAAGCCTGGAGCCTTGAAACTCTACATGGCTTCAGAGAGCCTGAGCTGCTGCTTGTCACCATCCTGATCAGATCCTTGTTCTGCTTGTACAGTTTGACATTCTAAAAGGCAAACCAAAAGACTCGGACAACCCTCCATTCACTGAACAAAACAATTTTTATTGAGTTAACAGGATTTACAAGAAATGTTGGGGAGATTTTTTTGTCTGCAACCATGTTTATTGCACTAAAAAGAATCCATAAATAACGTTTCAGGACAATCAATGAACCAAATGAAAATACTGGAGAGGCTGACTGTACAATTAAAAATTTTCCCCAAGTAAGGAAGTGTTACTACAAGACTAAAGCTCCTTTAAAAACGATTTTGTGTCACGGTGTAGCACAGCTGCTCACACTGTGCCGTTACCTTCCCATGTGGCGGGGTCGCATTTCACAAAACACAGTTTAGCTTGGATTTAAAAACCAGGGAACAGTTTGCTTAGAGAGCTTGGTCTTCAGGGAGGAATTCCACCTCTAATTTCCGTGAAAACTAGTAGTAAATCCAAAGTAGTAACGCGCTGAAGTAAAAAATAAGGCAACTCGGACTTCGCTTTCATGCTCTGTTTCACCTGGTTACAGCACTGGGCCTTACCGAAAGGGAACAGGGTCTGTGTTCTGTCTGTTAAAGCTGTAAACAAAGAGCAGAGCTCTCTCGAGAGGGATACGACACCCCAAGGGAAACACCCAGAAACAGTCACTGGGATTTCAACAGCGTTTTGAATCCAGGACATTTCATGTAGTTGCATCTATTGCGCTTTAAAAGTAGACAGTCAGCTTCTAAATAATGCAGCCGGCTGCTAGAAAAAGATACCGGAATCAAGTGTCTGATTAAACCCCGCGCTGGTTTTCAGAATAACAAACTACTTCTTGTATGGAAAAAGATTAACAAACATTTGTCATTTTTATAAACAATAGATAATACATGTAGAAAATTATTCAAGAGGGTAATAACAAAGGTGCAACAACATCAACAAAAATAAGCTGCCTTTTCAACAAAAGCACTTTTTTCATAGTTTTAAGTGTGAAAACCTTTTAAAGCTCTTTGTGTCCTCATAAAAGTCTATTTTAAAAAAGAGTTGCTTAAAAATTCTTGCCGTGCTGCTGGGCATACCACTGCTGCCTCTGCTTGCGGTGCTCCAGCTCGGTGAGGAGCGCCTGCCTGTACGCTTCGTACAGCTTCACAATACGTTCCAGTTCTTTCATGAACAGAAGCTTCAGCATTCCCTGGTACGTGTCCAGGTCCGCCAGCTGGAAGAGCTCCCACTTCAGAATGTGGTCGTATCTGTTTTGGTAAAAAAAAGAAAGGGGAGAGATTATCTGCAAACCTCTGCAAGCGACCATGCAATGTTCCGGGTGTTTTCTTTAGAACTGGCCTCATGGTTGTACAGCCTCTGATCACAGTCTACACCAGCATGTTTTATGTGAGGAAATAAAGTAATTAACACCAGAAGACAGGCGGTTGTGGCTCGAAGTGAGTCAGAGAAACATCACTTACAGCTGAACTGCAGAATCACTATAATACAAGAGAAACTCCAGAAATAAAGATCCTATTAACTCACTATAATAAACCAACACAGAAAATACCTTTTGGAAGCAATGAAACCAGCAATTCCATCCATGACAAGCCTCAAAGATTTACCAATAAAACATCTTTTAAGAATAACACAGAAAATACAATTATTTCCCCAGCTCACCCCGATGCTCGCCAGCCAGTGCCTCACCAAAGGCAGAATACTGAAGTCTTCCCTTGCCACCCGCTGCTGTTCCCAAAGTGTTCTTGTTCCAGCCTTAACAAGTGCTCTTGGACTCTGTCCCCATCTTGGTTTATTAGCAGCAATAATCTAAGTCAGGGTGTCTTAAACTGCAGGTCATTAATGCCATGGGAGCCCAAAAGGGGCGATGTTAGACAGCATCAGGGAGTACTGAGTAGCAACAGATCCAATTAGGCCACAATTAACAGCTGCAAGTACTCACACCAGTGAGGGACATGCTAACAGCTCACAGCTATGGGCAGAGATCTGTCCCCATGGGCAGGTGTCAAGGGAGCAAAGCAAGGCCTAGCAGCTATACATCCTGCATGTTCTTACTCCCCATGCTGGAAAAGAGGAGCTGCTGTGAGCCTGGGGATGTTCCCTGGAGTCTAAAACATCAGTGCCACCCTGAACTCCTCCCTTAAGATTATCCAGCTGAGATGGAAACAAGCTCAGCTGTTAAGTCAACCAGCTACTGTTATCTTTCTTCCCACTTCCACCATACATGAGAAGATACATTCACTTGAGTGGAGGCTGAAGCCAAAATATCAGTAAAATTAAGCAAATAAACTGCATTACATGTTGCAAGGACACACTTGGAAGGCTGTATGCATCAGAAGCACCAAGACATGCAGGTGACTACCAAAGATGCTTCTCAGGAATTTTAAGAACTTAAATAACCACAACTTCTATAACCTTCCTAAATAACAGCTTCCATATTAAAGTCATCCCAAGTCTTGACAGGGCTGCACTGCTGAAGTCACTCTTCCCCAAAAGTGGGAAAAAACCCCCAACTTACAGCTGGTTTTGTCAATATGGGGACCAAACTCCAGAGAGAGGTAGACTGCATGCTGCTGCTTTGAAGGCTTGCCAAGTACAGCTATCTTTGCATGCACTTGGTGACTGAGTTTACGTGAACACCATCTTTCCCTCTCTGCTCCTTTCCCACATCATGAACTGAGTTCAACTGCAGCAGGATTTCCCCGGGCTTGCCCTGCGCTGATGGATCCTTTCAAATGTTCTGGGCCAGTGGCATATATTAGAATACATGCTGCAGCAGGGCTGATTCTTAGTGGAAGGACTGTTTCTTGTTAAGGTGGCAACAAGCAGAAAGGAAACCAAAGCTCCATCACATGCAATAACACATCTGCAGGTTTTCTGGGGTCTGCATCACTATTTATGATAATAAAACCTTGGTGGTTTTTAGCTCTTTGAAGCTCTCACTGCTGACAGTTTCAAAAAAAGCAGCACATCAGGATTATTTTCCAGTGTTAGAGATTCGTTTTGCCTGGCAAGGAACAGGGCAAGAAGTCTACTTAAAGATGAAGCCATCAGCAGAGCCTCAGTGGGAACGGGCTCATTCCACTCCAAGACTGAAGGTCTAGGAACACTAACCACAGAGGTGCATAGAGGAACATGGCACAGAGTACCAGTACCTGACCTAGACTCACATATTTTGGAAGGACATCTAATCACAGAGCCAGGAATCAAGGGGAGAAAACATGTTAGTCCGAAAGTGCAGAGTCTTCCCTCCTGGATTAGAAAGCAGGAGCTTACTAGACAGAACACACAGCCAGAATACGCAGTCTCCAGCACTTTTCCCAGTAGATAGCAGGTATTTAATATAAAATAGGACACTTTTAACACAAGAGACGCTGACCTGCCCTGAATATTTACAGCCAGCTGGTTAGAGATAGAGGAAGAAAGTCCTGTGTTCGGATCCTGCAGTATGTAGCAGGCTTTAAACTGAAAGAGGGTAGATTTGGATTAGATATTAGGAACAAAATCTTCCCTGTGAGGGTGGTGAGGCACTGGCACAGTTTGCCCAGAGAAGCTGTGGCTGCCCCATCCCTGGCAGTGTTCAAGGCCAGGTTGGATGGAGTTTGGAGCAACCTGCTCTAGTGGAAAATGTCCCTGCCTGTGGCAGAGCGCTGGAACTGGATGAGCTTTAAGGTTCAACCAACCCAAAGCACTCTATGATTCTATGATCCTTGGTTCAGAAGAGATGAGGGAAGAATGTGAACCATGATCTCTCATACAAGAAAGGCATTTTTGGTCTCTTCACCCTGGCAGTCCCATGCATGCAATCCAACATATTGTGGGAACACCTACAAGACTGGGCTGCCTAACTTGGAAGGTTGGAGAAACACTCAGTTCTACAGTCAAGCAAAGGGTTAACTGCTAGCCAGGAACCTTACTTCCACTGCACTCAAATTCTGATAACTGCACTTCTGCTTTCAAAAGAAGATGCCAGGAGAGAGGGAAAAAGGATGCTTCAAGTTATCAAAAATACCTTGAGATAGAAAATTGTTACCTCAACTAGACATCAAAGCCTCTTCATCGTCTAGTGAGCCAAGTATGATCTTCTTAAGAGTTTGACCATTTTTCACTAAAATAGGACGTATCATGGCTAAAACCTACTAAACTCTCCGTTAGATTTTTCCAGCAGCCAGAATCCTTATCCTTTAGAGAAACTTGTTGAAACAAAAGCTAACATTACCTGTTTTTACTGTGATTACCTACTTTACTCTACAAAAACAACTGGCCTTTGGTTGACTAAATCAAGTTAAAGAGTCAGGCGTTATGTAACAAATAATAACAAAACATACCACAATGATTTCAGGGCAAAACCGCACTGATAATCAAGAGATTTTCAAAGTAAATTTCAAATAGCAGATTGCAGAAGGTGTTCCTCTACTGCTGCTATGAAAGTGTTTGGCTGCTTACTTCCATTTCAGCACCAGAACATGGGAGGATGTTCATACCGTTCTCATATTCAGCTTTTGGACAATACTACTGGAGAACTTACAGGCATTACTGGATGTTCTCCTTAAGGTTTAAGCCAGTTGCTCTGGCAACAGAGAAGAGGTTCATTATGAAAATGACACTGAAAATACATAAGTGATCCTGATTTCAATAACAGTGAAAACTACGTATCAATTGTTCCTCAAGAAGCCCTCAAGATGAGGCGGCACTAAGCCAGCTGCTACCACTCCTCCCCACTTTTCTAACAGAATATTAGCATAAATCAGAATTTACTTCCTCACAGAAGTGCTGGAGAATTACAATAGTATTCCTATTACCACTAGCACTACTGTAATGGAAGGCTAAAAGGAGACTAGAAAATACATGATTTTTGATTGCTCTGAACAATGTAAATTCTATTTAAACAGCTTGAATGAATTAAATGTTTTAGGTTGTGGTTTGCTGGGGTTTTTTAATACATCTAGTAGGCTGAAGCAAATTTAAGACATTCCTGATAATGTTAAATTGTTTAAATTGTCTTAAATTCGCTTCTCAAGTTTCAGGAAAAGTACCAACAAGAGTCCATACAATACAGGCTGAAATATTTAAAACTACATTGCCTGGATGTGCCAAAGACCTAAATAAAGAAACGCAGCTGCAGCCAAAACCTAGAAGGATTTCTAGGAAACAAGTCCTCCTATAGGTTACAGGAAGGTGTATATTGCTGGTGCCTAAGTGTACTGGTGGATTTTAGGCCAATTTAAATCTTTATGGGCTACTGGCAAGCACAGAAGCCACAAGAAGTAATAAAACCTATTCAAATCATAGTTAATAGCAGCAGCTAAAAAAAGAGGATTCTTTAGTGCAAGTCACTGAACATCATACACAGCCTGAATTTGCAACTACAGACTCACCTACTCATTGCTGTAAAACCCAGTTTCTTCACATTCCTCTTATGAAAAATGTACGATTCCATAATTAATTAAGATATATCTGGATTTTTTATTGCCTTTCTATTTAGTGTTACTCTTCTGCAGAACCGCACCCATTAGAAAATGTAATTTGTTTCATTATGCTGATTCAAGTCTTTTCTTGGAGGAGAGGCCCTGTACTAACGCTTAGTTTTTAATTCAAGGGATTTCAGTCTGAATTCAAAATTCTTAATTGCGAAGGAAAATCTGTTTGTCTTTTTTAAAAAGGGGTAAGATATAGATTAAGAAGTTAACACTCTGAAAATATTTCACATAGTTTATAAGCACATGGTGCCGTTCTCACAAATATGCTGAAAGTAAATCCCATCCTCGGCTCTCTAACATAGCATTCTGCCAATCACGTGAACTGCCACAGGTACTGTGATAATTTTAAGTAATGCCTAAACCAAAACAAACTAACGTGATGAATGTTTGGTACAACTTACTCATGTGCTGTCAGCAACAGTACCTATGCAGTTAAGAAACAGATACCAGCTACAGTCAGTCATCAACATTAATCTTCCTTCTAAGCAATGCGTGCAGAGTGTGAAATGAAAAGGGAAAAAAAACAAAGCTCACTTTACAGGGGCTCTGGCATAGACCTGCAGCCAGTCCGGAATCTCTGCAGTGTGGTAAGGATTTGCAGGGACAAGGAGGGGCTGGCTTCTCTCCACTTGCTGCGGTTGATAAGTCACTGGGGGAGGCTGGTCGTAACGGGGAACGCTGCACAAAGGAAGACAAAGTCCATAACCTTCAAGCAGTAACTTAAACATGCTGATATCATTAATTCATTAACATCAGTACACAGATTAATACACGCGAAGGCTAAGGATGCAATCACAAATGGAGTGTTGCCTCAGCAATGAACATTCCTCATATAGCGAGAGCAACTTTCTGCCGCTATTTTTGTGCTTCACGTCAATCACCACTGTATGTGTTGCTGCTATCTGTTAGCACGCTGTAAAACTCACCTTGGACATATTCACCTACTGCCCACTACCTGGATACTAAAGCAGAATGTTTTTAAAGGCAAGTTTTACATTAAAAAGGCAAGTACTGATTCAGCCAAGTAACCCAGCATTTAATACATAAGAACAAATGTATTCGGGCAGCAGCCAATAAGAGTTATTCTGTTTGTAACAAAGGATATTTTCACATGTTTATCTTTTGTGCCACATGTTAAAAATATTTCTTTTCCTGGGTAACAGCAAAACAGATTAAGAAGCAGAAGTTAACTGTTAGACTTGGTGCATACTAACATTATTTTACCTTGAAATTCCAAGTAGATAAAACACAGATTTTTGTTCTAGACAAGACTTACTTCATGTTTCAGATGGTATGTGCTATTTATTCAGTCTCCTGGAACATCAGATCAAGTTTCAGTATGCAACTGAATTCTGTTCTCAGCAACTTGTTGTTTAACTGACAGTTGAAGAGAATAGCTGCTCTGTTTTAGTGAGTTAGGAACAATATCCTGTTTCTAAACTTAAGACAGTAACACCTGAGACAGAAACCTAACAATTACAACTACTTCTAAAAGTCTCAGTCAAGAGCCAGTAAAGCTTACTTCTAAAAATAAGGTTTTGGCACATTATATGAGACAAAAACAGTTCCACTTTCTTAACTGGCTTAAGAAAAAAAACAACAGTCACAGAAGGCAGATGCCTTACCTGGGAGCACAAGGGTGTTTATACTGAGCTCTTTTATTGATGTGATCTACATAATACACGCCAAATTCTGCTGACTCAACCCTCTCCCATCCTGGAGGCAGTCCTTCACGCTCGAGTGGGTGGCTCCAGTGGGTTGTATTAGTGTTATGATCTATATAGTATTTCCTTCCTCTAATAGTCCAGTCCACTGACCAGCCAGGAGGAAGAGGTAAATCTTCAGAACTACGATTTGTTAAGTTTCCTAGAGATGTAGCAGCAACTCTACCAATGCCTAAAAAGAAAAAAGGGAAAGCAATGCTTAGCTAAGCTAGTAATACCAAACCCCACCATTATGTGCAAAGTCAACTTCCCCCCTCCAGGCACTCTATGAACACTGAACAATATCATGGCCTTTAGGGCGCATGCACTTGTATGTTAGTGAAAAAGAGCAACTGAGTCAAAATAGCTCTTTCTTTTTAAGTCTCACTTGTTTTGCTCTCCTCCAGCTCCAGATTCACTAGACAGGTTCATTCTGAGACAGTTAAAGCATACTTGCTGTTTTCAATTAGAGACATACATTAGCATACATAACAGGGACGAAGCTGTTACTGCCATCTCAATTTGCTGAGCAGAGAGCTGATAATAAGATTATAAATGTTAAAGCTTTACATAAATAACAGTTTCTGTTGATGTTATTATAGCTGCATCAAAACTATTTATCTACAAAACCCCGCAGCTATTTCTTTTTCTAGTTAGCCAGATATTACAACTGTGTAGAAAAATCACTGAATACCAACAAAGCTCTTCAGACTAACCAGTCAAGTAACAGGACCAGGTAAACTAATAAAGGAAGGAGATGTAAGCTAGCACTATCCTGCACTGAATGTTACTGCTGAAGTGCATGCAATCATGGCTAAAAAGTGTCAGCAGTAACAAGAGAAAACAAGAGCTGGATCCACGGAGGATCCCGCACAAAGCCCTTCACTGCACGCTGGGTGAGATATCATGCTGCTCAAATGCTGACCAGATAAGATCGACAGACCTTTTCAGAGCAAGTCACAAAATCTCCCCATCTCTTCCCCTCATCCCCTTCCACCCCTTTCCTCCTTCATTCCCGCAGATCTTGGAAGGAAGCTTTGTTGTCTAGTACACTGTATAGCTGCTTCTCTATATCTTGCTCTTCTTTCAAAGTGAGCCCCTATGGTTCAGAATGCTGAAGAGGAATATGGAAAGAAGTAATTTCCAGCTTTTCCTGGTGCTGTGGGCTGCACTGGAAGGGCTCCTCCAGCAAGAGAAGTAAAGTCTAGGTTATGTGTATTGGTGGTTTGAGAGCTGACAGGGATCAGTAGCTGATGAAGTTCCCACCTCTGTCCCAGAAACAATACATTCAGGATTTATCACTGAACAAGTTAAGATACTGTTCACTAGCATTTTAAAATACGTGATTTGCTGTAACATACGCAGGTTTTATGTTTTAAAAATTAGCATGCTGGATGCTCTTGTGAGACCTCACTTGGAGTATTGTGTGCAGTTCTGGTGTCCTCAACATAAAAAGGACATGGAACTGTTGGAACAAGTCCAGAGGAGGGCAACGAGGATGATCAGGGGACTGGAGCACCTCCCATATGAAGATAGGCTGAGAAAATTGGGGCTGTTCAGCCTGGAGAAGAGAAGGCTGCGTGGAGACCTCACAGCAGCCTTCCAATACCTGAAGGGGGCCTATAGGGATGCTGGGGAGGGACTCTTCATGAGGGACTGTAGAGAGAGGACAAGGGGTAACGGGTTCAAACTTAAACAGGGGAAGTTTAGATTGGATATGAGGAAGAAATTCTTTACTGTAAGGGTGGTGAGGCCCTGGAATGGGTTGCCCAGGGAAGTTGTGAATGCTTCATCCCTGGTGGTGTTCAAGGTGGGGTTGGACATAGCCTTGGATGGCATGGTTTAGTGGGAGGTGTCCCTGCCCATGGCAGGGGGGTTGGAACTCGATGATCTTAAGGTCCTTTCCAACCCTAACTATTCTATGATTCTATGCTGAGAGATGTACTAGAGAAACTCAATTCCAATTCCATCTTTTCCTTCCCTCTGTACAGTATGGATACTTGGACAGCCAGCTGAAATAAAAGCCATAATAATAATTACAGAAAACTAAAAAAAAAAAAAAAAAAAAAAAAATCCAAACCAACAAAACGCAAACCAACAGCAAACATCAAACCAATCAACAAAACCAACCACAAAACCCAAGTGATATAATCAAGAACTCTGCAGGTCTCTTTCCATTCCTGGGAAGCCCGCTACCTACTGGAAGTGCTGGTTTAAATTCAACTCTCTCTTTAAAATTCGTTTAAGTAGTTACCTTTAGTTACCTTCACTTACCCCCAGTTCTACAGTTAAACAGTCCCTGGCTTTAAAGAAATACCAATTATCTTCTCATCCCACAATCAAATGCATCTCTTCAACCACAGTATTCATCAGTTTGTGTGTTACTACTTCCCATCACCAGATTAAGGGGTACAGAAGGCACTCTATTTTCTATAAGTTAGAAAGTGACTCCATCCCAAGCACCGCACTGCCTGGGGAACACACCCTTTCCCTTCTGATTTTCAGAAATAGCCTTTTTGTGTGATTATTTTTTTGAGAGTGGAAGGAAAAGGCAAAGTCCATCTCATCTAGAGTACTATTAATAATAGGTTCCAAGTGTGGTCATTAACTCAAAAAGACAACAGTAATACTGAAGAAGCATCAAAGCTGTTATACTTCTCAGGCAATTTCATGCGCCTGCTGGCTGACAAAGGCAGTGGTCCTTCTCAACAACACATACACACTAGAGCATGCTAGCCATGAGATGTCATCTATTTTAAAACCTTAATTTACACATAAAATGACAAATTGAAATCTGGATGGGCTGCCATTCTGATACAAGTCAGCAGTCATCAACAATAAAGTAATGGGAAGGCTCCAAAGCAACCAAGTAATAAATAAACAAATCTCACACACTTCCTCCTCAGTCTTTAAAACACTGGTGCTCACCTACAGATCTTTTTCTAGCCTTTTCATGTTCTGAACTATTTGGCCTTGAAGTATTTCCTCTTGTAATCGTACTTACCTATTTTTTAGTTCTATAAAGGAAAGCTGATGGCTGTATTCCTGTGATAGCTCCCATCTCATACTATGATTAAGCAACCTAGACCTTTACTTCCAATGAGAAAATACATCCTGGAGGCTTCCTGACCTTTGGATAAACAAATTCAGTATTTTCTCCAAATAACTGGACCACTGTGTTGTGGTTTTGTGTGTGTATAAACAGTGACTATTAAATCACCATTATCAGAAGACCTGAACACACAAACTCGACTGGGGAAAGAACTTTCACAAAGGTAGAAACGTATTTTTTTGTTTACTGTTAAAACCAGGACATATCTGTACTTTTATTACAGTTTCTTCCACTTAAATTCTAGCATGATTCCAACAGCAAATACATTTATATTCATTCCTTGGGGTACAGGTTAATGCTTTCCAACATTTGGACATTGGTATTAGATGTTGCACGAGCCATCCTCCGCACCACAAGTTCTTGACTCAATGCCTATATCTCTTCATACAAAAAGCCTGGTAAGATTGGAAGATGGACTCAGATAGTGAGGAAAACCAAAATCTAGGTTAGATAGAACAATCACCTAGAAAGTAAGCTAAAAAGTAATGCTGTACCCAACGGAACAGCAACCCTGGCAGTTCTGTGCCTGCACAATCATTCAATTCTAGTTTCATGCTACATAGCTACAATGCTAGCTTCTTTTTTTTTTAATTTGAAAATGCAAGGAACAAAAATAACGCTGGACCACAGATACATCACACATTTCTTTTGCTATTTTGACTTCACCTATGAAGAAGCAGAGCCGTACTCCTAAGGTATAATTTATGCAGCTGTATCAGTTACCCGTTTTGAACAGCATTCCAGGCTCTACAACTACCAAGCTCTAGTTATGAAATCAAAGGCCAGATTTATAAACTGTCAGTTGCAATATTTCAGGTTGTAATTATCATATATAGTCTTTATGGGCATTTTTCCCCTTAAAATCACAGCTCATACTGAAATACTGCGTGCTGGAAGTTCTAAGACCTCAGGTAATACTTACAGCATCTCACAACCATCAACTCACTATGACATTAAAGTCAGCAATTAGGACAATTAAGCCATTTGTTTATACAACTGGAGTTACTAGAGATAAAAAGAAACTGTATGTTGGTTTTCCAGATAAAACTCAGCAGATGCTTCCTTCAAGGGAGAGTGGATATACATGCAAGAGAAATAGCTCCTGCTATGATTTTGAACAGTAAGAGAACATGAAAATTGGCCTTCATATATATACACCTCTAAGTATCAGTAAGACTGAACAACACTTGGAAGAGCACATTCCTATGGAATCTTTTCCAAAGCATCAATCAAAAAAGAAAGTTACAAGACAGCCTGAAACCATCTCCTGTAAGCACTACCTGTTGTGCATCACATTGCCAAAGTACAACACGCTTATGTGTTCAAATCTGAGGTAAGGTCTTTGCCCTGAAGCATTTTCATGGCAGCCCAAAGCTTCACACAGGATATTACCGTGTGCACCAAGGATATTCCCTGCATCACGGGCTGGTACATAATACAATGCAAACTGTCTACAGAAAACAAACAAACTTAAACCATTTTTATCAAAATACCTAGTGTAATCCCTGTGATTTTCCTGTCATTGGAGGATAAGCGAAACCAGACTAGTCAAACCAGTTCACTGTGACTACTGGGGGTTTTCTTGTTCACATGCTGTTTTGCCTATGTCAAGACAGAAATTCTCATTCTCCCTGCTTTCCCAGGGAACGCCCTTGTTTAAATTATCTGCTTTTCCTGAATGTTAAAAGTCTCCTTTCCTCTGCTTAAGGACAGGCACAGTTATTTATAAATTTCCCTGAGTGGCACTACCAAATCTCAAGAATGGTCCAGAATGAATTCTAATTTTTGCAACAGTAAATCCTTTCAGGTTGCCTTATTAGACCTTGTCTAGCCTCATTTGTTAATTATGCTTCATAATGGTACATGTTTTGGATATATTTTGGTTCAGCTTCTGCTTTTAAGTAACATCAATACTGAACATCATCTGTGGCTTTGTTTTTTCCTTTTCTTGTAAAATACAATATCTTCAGTTTAAGGTCTTGAAATAATTTGTCAACCAGGCCGAAAGGTATTATATTCTGTCCCAAAGCAAAAGAATCATAGAATAGTAAAATCCTCTTCAATGCAGTTTGCTTGCTTAGAAGTATTGCTGTGTATGTTCTTGACACTTTGAAAAAAACAAGTGCAAAGGGACAGCAACCACTTATTGCTACTTTTAGTAAAATTAAAAATACTCAGAGTTTTAAGTAAGGCCAGGCCCTAAATTCAGCCTTATTTTCATCTTCAACAACAGGGTGTCCTAATACCAGAACCCAAACTTTAACTTTGAGCAGTACAATGCAAATTCCAGTGCATTGTATCGGTGCAGAGTTCCTTCATTTAATAGTCTTCTCTTTAAAAATGTATCTTAAGCTAGTGATGTCACCAATGTGACAAATATGTAGTATCTTCTTCAATCAAGGAAATTCTGTTTGGTTTGTTCCATTAGTATGGAACAAAAATTGGTAAGGGATATGTGTTAACGCCTTCACAACCCAGCGAAGGGGTTTTGTTGTAAAGAAACTCTGCCTGGAAAGAAGTCAAAGTTCTCAAGGGGAAAGGCTTCCAGGTCAGCAAAGGGCAGTTCTTCAGGCTGCCTGGTGGAAAGCACAGGAGAAAAACCACATCACCACAGCAGGGAAAAGTGGAAAAAACGCCAAAAAGAGCAGAAAGTCTCCCTTTGTTTATTATATATAATGCTGATGTAGGCAGAGAAGTTTCAGACTATGAACTCCCCACAACTAGCTTTAACGAAATTTCTAAGTGTTGAAGAACAGATCTAGCCAAACAAAAGGCCTTCAAATTCATTTTTCATTAGGTCAATTGTCTCAACAGCCTTTTTTCAGAATGCCAAAATCCTCTCCCTTCCCCTCAACAAACCAGGATGAAGAACAGGAAGAAAACATGAACAAACTGCTTAATTCTAAGGGAGTAAGTAACAACAAAAAAAGCAAAAGAAGTTCCAATAACTCTTATTTAGAAAGGTCTGTGGCTTCTAGGCCTTTCTAACTCATTCCAAAGCATCTGAAGGTACTTCCTGAGCACAAGTATCTCATTTGGAGAGGGAATGGAGCATTCCAAGTACACATAAATTCACAAAATAGGAAATGACAGGAAGTACTTTGAAAGCTTCGAAAAGTATGCTACAAAGAAATTACTGCAAAATCAGCACATAAGAAAAGGGCAGGAACTGCCATTTGTTTAAAAATGAGTTAAGTCTACATGCCTAAAAAGAAAAGCGCTGCAACTTTACCTCTAAATAGGTTTCATTTAATAATTTGTATTTCTTTATTTTGCTCTTATATTAAGCATGAATACCAGTTTGCAATTTTTAAGGGGTACATTTTCACACAAGATGATCCTACTTTCACTAAAGCACACTGGATTCTCTGCTCACAGGATTGTTTTTCTCTTCTGACACCACAGCCAACTGCTTACAATGCATCATCAGAAAGTCCCTTTACACTGTGATTTTGATCTCACCAATTTTCATATACACGTAAGAATTTTTTAGCTTACCGCTCAAACAGGTACAAATAACTCTGAGGTCTTGGTTACAAGTTAGTTCCAATCTATACTGTAGATATAACTTCAACCACAGACCTCCCCAAACCTTTAACCTAGAAGAGAGGAAAGAGATGTCGAGGAAAGACAGGTAAAGTCTCTTAGAATTAAGTTTGAAATGGACACTATGAAAAAAAATAAAAATCAAGAAATGCCACAGAGGTAGCAAAATGTACAAAATCAGGAAATAACTCAAATATCTCATTCTTTTTGGAAAACCACCTAGATTGCTAATTAAAACCAAATCTAATGAAAGCAAGAGAAGGAGGACACGGTAGAATTGAATCATACTGAGACAGAAAACATGACTTCAAGGTGAAAGAACGTACCAATGCTGTCAACATCAACTGCTGAAAAAACACAGGACTTTCTTAATACTTCGCTGAATACTTTGAGTATGAAGCTCACAATAAAATCATGGTTTTAACTTCTCTCCAAATGATAAAGAATGGAAATCTTTGTTTTGAGTGAAAGCTGAAATTCACATGCACCTCTTCACTTCCAGATCACTGCTTCTAAAATGTCATCCCAGCTGTAGCCAGCACTAATTGAAGTATTACTCACCGACAGCAAGTATACCTTGTGCTCATCAGGGAGCATTTCTGCAGCAATCAACCCAAACCATAACAGAACTGACTGAGGGCACCTTCTGATGCAGGGTGGGAGAGGAGGAAAAGAGCAGGAGGCAGCATTTACACATTCCAGCTAATTAACAGAATTTACATTGAAACTGCGGGTGTTGGGCAATTCTGACATCTCTTGAAGAAGAATTTTGATTAAGTGAAATGTTTAGAAACAACAATGGAGATGGTAAGGCAAGTAATTTAGACAAAGACAGTGAAAGTAAAAGGCCTGCCTCAGTATTTTGGAAATGCAGGAAAAAAGAGGAACTAGAAATTACAGAAAAATTAAGTGTATCTCAAGGAAAACACTGACGGTTTGAAGACAATGGATGGTTCAAACAAAAAGAAGCTTAATGGTGAGATGAAAGAAGAAAGAAAATCTAAGGTTTTCTTATTTCTGGTTACGTAATTACTTCACAATTCTGGAAAAGATGTACAGAAGTTAAGGGCATCGGTCAATGTTCTTACTGCAGTGAAACTGAAAGAGGAACAGAATTCATATTCATGCTGAGATGAAAGCAAAAAAAAAAAAATAGAGGAGAAGGAAACATTTTGGCAGACAGAAAGCTCACCTTTTTTTGTCTCTCCCTACAAATGCAGATTGAATACTCATGCATTACAAAATACGTATGGACTTTGTTCAAGGTATTAAATGTAAAAGTATGAGAGCGAATGACAAAGGACCAAACAAACATCAGCAGCTCCTTTATGATTTCAGCTAGCCAAGGGGGCATGTTGACAAATGGAAGGGGAAGGAGGCGGAAAATCTGTTCAGAAAGAAATCCATGTTGCTGCAATTGAGACATACATGGCTGTTAAACCCTCCGTTCAGCTTGGTTTAAAAATTTGCTAGATTAAACTCCACTTTCAAACAAATAGCTAGAACTCCATCTCCACTTAACATCATTTCAGTTCTGCCCAGCAGCAGCACCATTTTTTTTAAGTTTTCCTCACACAGCTACTATGGTAATTTCAAATGTTGAACGGATGGATTGGTTTATGAAATCCTGCCCTCCTGTCTCTCCTCCCTACAACATCCCAGCACACAAACTATTTTTGTTTTCCAGACCAGGTAAATGTTCAGTGATCGCTGGCTGAACAACAACTGACAGAGACAGAAGGCTTTCATGCAAAATCTAGGTAGATCAGATACATTAGCGTTTAGCAAAATAAACATGGGTTGAAGTAGCAAGTCTCAAACTTTAGTATTTCAGAATTTACTGGCTGACAGCAGTAACACCAGCACTATTCTTCTGTCACTTTTCATGGAAATGTGTCTGTAGTAAAAAACCCACAAAGCACTGTTGGGTTATAATTCCATACACCAGGTCACTAGCCTTAAAAATTTATGCTCTTCCCAGATTTATTTTTCTAGACAGATTTATTTTGTTAGAGACTATTTGCTATTTCGTTGACAGATTACAAGTAGTAATGCTGAACTAACAACGTATTTCATACTGAAGGCATATTATTTACAGGTTTGAAATGTTTGATTCGAACTCCTCATTGAACAGTTTTTGTAGTATATACAGTGCTGGAATACAGCAAAGTTTACATCATACTGAAGGCATATTATTTACAGGTTTGAAATGTTTGATTCGAACTCCTCATTGAACAGTTTTTGTAGTATATACAGTGCTGGAATACAGCAAAGTTTACAACATTTAAGGTCACCTTTCTGCGGCCAGTACTGTAATTTCAGCCTTTTTATTCCACCAGCAGATTTACAACAGCACCAAAGAATTATTCTTCAGTGGCACCACGGATAGAATCAAGTATTTCAAAAAAGTAATATTTACTGGATTCTTCTTTCTTATGCTGTTCTTCCTTTAGAAAACAAAGACAGAAATTGAGGGGGGAAACAGGCATGTTTACAAACAATACTACAAGCTAAAAGAAAAAAAAGCATCAAGGAATAGGATGTCAATTTCAGCACTAATTATATGCTAATTTGCTAATTATGCAAAACAGTCATGCCACCCTTTGACTATTTATAATTACTGATGTCACATCAACACAATAAAACTAAAGAGTAACACAATGATAGTTAAAATACAGTAATAGTAAAATGAAATGGCAATGTCACGGTTTGGAGCTGTTGGTTATTCTCTATGTCATGAAAATAGTAGATATCCCCTAATGAATAAAATCCCTTATTAGCTAGCAACTGATTCAACTTTGTGTAGAGGTGCTGCATATGTGCCTGGCATTTAAATAAGAACTTGCTTGACCTTAGCCCATATATTTAATAAATAAATCCTGGTTTATTTTTCCTTCTGGATATGTGCACTCAAATTCTTAAGTCTCAGAAATGTGAACACACAGTGTACTTGGATTCCAGAAATGTAATTAAAAAGCAGCTTTCCTTTACAGCATAACTCCTAAAAACATGACCCCAATCGTGCAAATATAGCTCTGCACTTAAAGTCTTATCAAAAACATATTTTCAAAAAAGCAACAATTAATACTTACCTGAAGTGTGTCTCCCATGATTCTGTGACATCCTCTGGAAGAGATCACTGTTGTGTTCATAATACCTGTAGTCCTCATGTACGCGATCATTTACATGACGCCTCCTCTGGGCATCATAAAAATGGTCATAATAGTAACAATGGGCACCAGCACCTCCATTTTCCAAAACAGAATTAGCTTCTGTTAAAAAGGACTGTGAGGAAGAGCCATATTCCCTGGGGACATCAGCTAAACTTCTTGCAAGATAGGAAGGTGCAGACAATCTGTTGCTTTCACGTCTCAGTATTTCATGAGGCGGCCTCTGCACTGGAGCTCGAAGGAAACTCTGGTTTCTGGAAACAATTCCATCTCCACCAGAAGCATATGCAGAAGTTGTTGAGTCAGGAGGACAGATATCAGTTCGTCTTGGAATGGTTGGACCATGACGGATAAATGAAGGCATCAGATCTGATGTATAGCATGAAACAGAAGTAAGAACTTTGTACTTACATATAAATTATGTGGCTAGTCACAATGCTGATTTACATCATGAAAATGAGAAGACTCAAATGCTAGTACCCCTTTAAGGCACTTCTAATGCATATGCAAGCATAATGGTAATGCTGCAGTTCGTACTGGTGCAACAGAAACCATCACACCTTCTGCCAGCAACAAACTATTGCCAAAATAGTGCAGTTTTGCCAGTGTAACTGCACCTACAATAAACAAACAACCCCATACCCCATCAAAAAACCCAAAAGCTATTCATGCTGTATTGCGGCTACACCAGGCTTCATTCAGCACTACTAAAAGGGTCAAGAAAATCCATGTGTTCTGGCTACCACTTCATCAGGACCACTGCCATTATGAACTCAGCAGAACTAAAGATGTTAATGCCTAAATGCTCACAGAACCCATGACAGAATCAGGAACAGAATATACTTTCTCCACTAATCGCCAAATTCAGCCAGTAAAATGTTGTCATTCCTCACACATTATGTTCTCAAATTATCACAAAGACATTCCATTTTCTTGTTTTTTCTTGTTTACCTAAAGGTTTTACACACCAACAGTGACACTGATTTGTACAATCTCACTGTTTCTCTCCATTGAGGCATAGATTACTGTTCTCCCTACTACTACTTTAAATGTGATATAAACAAGTAGTTTCCTGTCAGGTGAGCTAATACAAATTATGACTTTCAGAAGGAACTTATTCCTGTTATTAAATACTTTTAATTTCAAAGTCTTATAACCTAGGGTAAAAATTAAGTGCATCCCAGAAGGCATCATCAATACATTTACAACAATCACTACAAAGCAGTCATATAATAGCTGGTCATTACATAAAGGCAACTAGCATACATGTCTAAGAGATGTTAACCCCTTACACAGCCTGCAAAAAATGTGGGTTTGTTGGTTTGTTGTTTTTTTTTAAGGATTAAGCCAATGTAATCAGACTACTAAATGATTTTGCCTGTTGAGCAGGGAACCACCTGTTCATGCAGCAGACTTCCAGAAAAGCAGAGCGCCTGCTCCTGCCAGCAAATCAGTTGTTGCTGGTGATGATCTCCAAGATAATCTTGCAATTCTAGCATAATATGTTTCAGTGTCAGGTTGTTTTTCAAAGATTAACAGAAAGAAATCTAAACGTGCTTTCAATGTGTATTGTACAGTATAACGTGTATTGTATAGTTCGAGCAGAACTGTGGCATTAACATCAGGTTAACCGCAAGAACATCAGTGCATCCCAGGTACATAGTGGTGACCTCATCAAGTTGATTCATGGCTTAAGAACTGGAGCACTTGCTTCCACAGGGATTTTATGCAACTGTCTCATACAGTTATCTCATTTTCAAAGCACACACCTTTTGGCAGTGCACACAGCCTAGATTGGGAAAACAACCATTAACTTCTGGAAAGACAGAAATGGTCAAGGCCAGGTCGGATGGGGCTTTGAGCAACCTGGTCTAGCAGAATGTGTTCCTGTCCACTGCAGGGAGGTGGAACTGGACGAGCTTTAAGGACCCTTCCAATGTAAACTGTTCTGTGATTCTATGATCTGTTGCATCCACCTCAGCGATATCTGTGCGGAGACTGTCTTAACCCCCATCTGCTGAAACTGAGCGACTGCTGCGGAGAACCACTGAAGTTTGTTTATCGTGAACACCAACGAACACGTACATACACCATGTGTAGGGCCCCCTTTTAAACTCAGCTTCTCTTCCAGGTTGAACCTCCCTCCACCAACCCTCTGGTCTCACAACTTGGCACCCCCGCCCCGGGAGTCCCCAGAGCCTCTGGTACCAGCCGAAGCACACAAAGGACACAGTCCCCGCCGAAGTCCTCGGGTTTGTCCGCCCAGCCCGGCCCCCAGCCCGCCGAGCCCGTCCCTGACACTCACTGCGTAGCAGAGGGCTGGTCTCCTTCTTCACGTACTTGCCCTGTACCTCACCCGGTTTGGAGAGCTCCGTTCGCGTCTTCTTCCGCGACAGCATCCCACCTCCCGGCCCGCTACCACCGCCCGCATGCCCGGCGCCGGGCGCCGCTCCCCGCTCCGCAGTGCAGGGCGGGGCAGGGCCCGGCCGTCCCGGCCCCCTCAGGCACGGCGGCGGTGGCTCCGCGCCCCCATGGCTGCGTACCGGGGGCCGCGGGCACACACACGGCACACGCGGGGAACGGGGCGACGCGCGGGGGCTTGTGGGACAGCGGCCTCCGCCCTCCGGGGAAGGCCGCGGGGCAGCGGAGGGGAGCCGGTGCGCGCCGCCACAGCGCCCCCGCGCGGCCGGGAGGGCGCATGCGCTGGCTGGATGGGAGGTGCCTCAGCGCCCGCCCTAAGAGGCGGCCCCGGGGGCAGGGGAGGGTGGGAGTCTCCGGCCCCACCGACCTGCGTGCCCCGCGGCTGAGGGACCCCCGGCTGGCCGAGGGGCGAGGTGGCACCGCAGGAAGCTGGGGCCGTGTCGGAGCTCCGTGAGTAGCGGCTGTGCCTCCCACCCCAGTGACCAGAAGTGAGATTTAGGTTAAACTGGAAGGGTTTAAAGCAAGAAGCACTCGGTATTTTCCACATGAAGGTGAGGGCAGAGTGTACCTGAAAATAAGACGAGGTGTGTTCATTACCTTTCAGTTTTCCACACTTTGCATACTTTCATTAACAGAATAAACTACTTCCAGTAGCTGCCAAACTGTCCTGTTATTATAGCCTTGTCTATGCATTTGCAGACACTGCTTGAAGTACCTAAAACTTCCATGGGAAGATAGTGAAGTATTTTGATGTTGGATAAAACACAAATGACACAAATAGGGATAATACAGTATTTTTATATATTTATATATAATACATTCATTATAAATAATGTGTAAGTTGGTTCATCTTTCAGTTTTACCTGATGTTGCAAGGACAATATATTACACCGGAACAAAAAACTCAATAGAAAAAACAATACACAGTTGTTTTCATTTTACAGAAGTCATTTGTCATGAAATGACAGCACCTGACACCAAACTTAACAGATAAATGAGGGAGAACCTGAGAGACACTGATAGCATTTCCTGAAGGTAAACAAAAGGATGATTTCTCTTTGTAGAGCCAAACAGCTCCATGCCCTACCTTCCACATAATCTGGCTAAATTAAAACATGGTAGAATCCTTTTCCCCCCCTTTTTTCCAATCAGGATTCAAAGAACTCAATTTTCCTTACATTTAAAGTAGTAATTAGAGAATGTGTGACAGTGTATCCTTTTAAATCATTCTAAATTGACAAGTAGCACTACAACTGTGTGAATTCAGTACACATAAACTTAACTTGGTGTCGCTCCCCTTCCCAAACTCCCAACCCGAGATATCCATGTGCCTTCGTTTTCACAGTGATTCATAAAGCAAGAGTGGAAAACATTTAAAACATCTTCCGGTGGCAAAGTAGTTAATAACTTACTTGACAAGACCTGCTGTAATGAGTGAGGCCTAGAAATTCAGTGATTTTTGACTGGAACAATACCAATAAATACTTCGGTATCTTTAAAAAGCCTATACTGCATAGGATACACATTCATGCACAAAAGACCACTAAATGCTTAATAAATTACGTGTTTCTATGCTTGTTTTCAGTAGCATGGACTTTATGAACTAGCTGCTTATCTTCTGAGCTGACACAATGAACCAAGAAGCAACATGACGCTTGTTTGTAAGCAGCACTATTTTTCTCTGTGTGCCCCCCTTTCGGGAAGGGATTTCCTGAATTATCCTGTAGCCACAAAACCAGTACAGTACAGAAAGGCTCTAGAATATGTAATTACAAAAGGCACTTCTGAGGATTAATTCACACAAGTATTCCAGTGAAACTGATGTTTCATCTACGAAATATTTACCAAATATTTTCTTCCTCCTCCTCTCTCCTGTGGTTAGATTAGTTTTTAGAAACTAAGTGAAAGAAAAGTAGAGCAAGTTAGGTGAGAAAGGGAGCAGTCAAAAGTCCCTTTACTCCATTTTTCCCCCTCTATTCCAACATTCCGGCTCCCTTTTTGGTACTGTGCTCTAGAAATGTCTGTATGTTTGGTTTAGAAAAGCCTGGTAACTACCAGGAGATTAAAAGAATTAGTTAAGTAGTCTACCCTTTAAAACTGAGTAATGTGAAATTAATTGCACAATAGCTTAAGTGAAGTACCCATTCCTTCTCACTGACACCAGTCACCGACTGAGTGTTAGAAGGTTACCTAAGTCAAGATACAAAGTAGTGTTAAAATGTGCTAGCTAATAATATTTTCCCAAATACAGTGCTGATCATCTGAACCTGCTTAAGACTGTTTCCTGGAAGTACTTTGAAATTTTGCTCAGTTACCATATTGCTGACACACAGTGAAAAACTTTGTGCAGCCTCTGAGAAGTGGGATATATAAATCCCTGAATTTGAGATTACTTGGAAAAATACACACTAAAAGCATTTATAATAGCATAGCAGTGAAATAATTTATAGAGACTTTGTGATACTCCAATGTGTTCTTCTTACATGATCGTATTTCCATTTCCACTATATTCCCTGCAGAAAGGAAGGGAGGAGTGGGGGGAGGAGGAGGAGTGGGGGGAGGAGGAGGAGTGGGGGGAGGAGGAAGAGTGGGGGGAGGAGGAAGAGTGGGGGGAGGAGGAAGAGTGGGGGGAGGAGGAAGAGTGGGGGGAGGAGGAAGAGTGGGGGGAGGAGGAAGAGTGGGGGGAGGAGGAAGAGTGGGGGGAGGAGGAAGAGTGGGGGGAGGAGGAGGAGGTGGTCATCACCCTGTGTGTCTAGTTCAGTCCCTCAACCCTCCAAAACTGGTAAATAACCACTTGGATATAGGGAACATCCCCTACAGCCATAGCTGATCAGTACTGAGCTTTTAAGCAGTACTGTCCCCTTTTCTGGGGGACTTTTGGCTCATTACAAGTACAGTCAGAACTGTCACCTCACTAGTGGTCTCAGAGACAAACTGTCTACTCTCCTCCTCTGTATTCTCAATTCACATGTATATGAAGAGGTCCTGTTTGAAGTATTGCCAGTACGGCTCTTTTCACTAGTTTTACTTATATTGTTCAAATGTCTCACTGGTCTGATGGAGGCAAGGCAGTTGTAGGGCGTTTAGACTATCTGCAGTAATAGATTACATTACAAGCATTTGAGCATGCAAGTTCTTACTCAGCTGCTTCCAATTCAGACCCCTCTCAGTCCTGAAGGTGTTCCCAGAAAATTTGCATCTCCCCAGCCTCATGGGCAGATCAAATAGGACCTTGATGCTCTGCTACCTTCATGGCCACAGAACTTCTGCATATTGGTCTAGGAGTATTACCGTAATACTCATCCAAGTACAATTTGTTTTGTCCTGCCTTTCCTAATGCATATTTATCTTCATCTACTGACATTAATATCCACATTTATAATGTTGAAGGAAGTTAATTTAGGCTATTATTCCCTGAGTTCTTCGTAGTCACATTGAATATGTTTCCTCACAATTAATTACAAACTTAGATTCTATACTAGGAACTACTGCAAAAGACAGGCCTTTCCAAATTACCGCTCAGATTGAAACAAACACTGTGTTAATGGCAAAGGTCCACGTCTGTGAGGCCTAATGATGGGATTTCACTGATGAAATTACTCAAATCCCCCTCTTCATTCTTCTTGCAGTTCTTTAATAAACATATTCTGCTGCCTTACTGAATTTACAAATTATCTAAGCAAAACTCACATCTTCAGCTTAGCAACTCTTCCCTTCTTTAGTAACTTACCTCCACACACAAAACAAAAAATGAAGGCCTCTACAATTTTTACATTGTCTGGCAGCAGAGCTTAAAAAAAAAATGATAAAAAAAAGAGTAGCAGTCTTCAGTTGCCAGCTGGGAAAATTCTTCAGATGAAGCACTGCTACACTTGCTTGGAGGCAGTGGTCTATTTACATATTTTAAAGAAAACTTTTTTTTTCTGAGCTCTGCAGAGAAACAGCCATGAGGAATAACCCAGAAGTCCAATGCATCAAGTGGAACATATTGCTTTACAGAAACCAGAATCAGTTTGCAGGACACAGACCATATCAGGAAAGTCTTGCTTTCAATACCAGTTATACTGACAGTGTTGAAGACTAACCTATCAATACTACTGGCTTTGGAGCATGAAGTATTCTAGAAAGCCAAAAGCATTTTAAAGATTTGAATTCAGTAATGCAAGTTTGCATTAGACCTTGGCTTCAATCTAGATATAATTGATTCAGTACAGTAAATTCAGAATTTATATTTTAAATTAAAAACAAAGTATCAAAATAAGTTAACCTAAAAAAAAAAAAAAAAAGTCTTGTTCTTTACATAGCAAAGATTACTTTTGGACAAAACTTAGCAGAAAACCAGTTTGGGAATAAACAAAAGTTCTTGTTTGGCAGTGTCTGGCTTGGGATTTAGCTCTGTCCTCTCCTTGGAGGTACCTGCTAACTAAAATTCACCAATACAAAAGGCAACACAGTGAAAAGCTAAAAAAATGAAGATTTTAGTAAAGTGCACAGGACTGTGGCATACTGCCCATCTTTGCTATGACCTTATCTCAGATGCTGAATGAAATGATGGGGATGCCAAGTTCTTTACTATCCTATTGAGGTTGGCAATTTTTTCTTCTAGTAAATAGTTTTTCTTTTCAGCAGTTCTCTGCCGCTGCTCTGTTATCTCCAAAGCCTTCATCAGTTGTGCATTCTCAACATAGAGATCCTTGACCATTGCATCTGCTTTAGTGTTCTTGGAAAGCTGAATTGTGAATAGAACAGAATTACTTAAGCAAATTAAAAGGAAAATAAATATAAATTAAAAGCAAGAACAGTGCTGAAGTAAGCCCAATTTGGAGTTCAAGGAATTTTTAGGCAAATAGGCTGTGCTTTAGCTCAGAAGCCTTAAATAAAAAGGAAAGCACCTTTAACTTTATTCTAAGCAAGAATGCCTTGGCAGCTTGTTATTTACAGAAGTAATGGGGACAAATTGAGGAAGAGAGTAAGAACACCTACTTGTTCTTTCAGCTGATTTACTTTATCTTGGAGAAGCCTCTTCACAAGCCTTAGTTTCTGTTCAACATCAATCATGCGTTCTTCCATCATTTTTAGAAGCTGCTCATGACCCTCCTGAAAAGCAATATTTACATGAGAATCAGTTAACACAACTCAGTTCACATTCACCAGTATTTTTCTTTTTTTCCCCAGTTTATGCTTAAGAAAATAGCTGGCACTCCACATTTGAGTCTATTTTAGAGAATAGACTAAATTAATATTTGTGGAAGCAAAATATTAATGGCAACACTTAAAGGACACTTGCAGCATTAAACTAATTTTCTAAGTTACACTCAAACTTACCAGATCTAAGAAAAATGTATATAAAATTTAAGTTCTGTCATAACTGATAGTCAGATCTGGACAGTTTCCTTTTCATGTTCTTAGGTGCTGCCATATTTCTATTGAATGGGGGAAACAAAATGCCAATCAAAACTTTAATGATTTTAGAAAAAATTAAGGTAAAGTCATAAGGGCAAGTCTGACAGTACAACTCTCCCACACCAAAGACCCTTTGAAATGAAGTAATGTCCTAAAAGAGTAGGATGCTATTACTCAAACTTGAATTTGTGTTTGTTTTTTTTTGTTTTGTTTTTTTACAAGATTAGTTGTTCATAACCAATGTTTACCAAATAGTAACTCTAAAACGGTTTTCCCGGTTTTCTTCAGTGAGGTTAACAGTCTAGCAACTTACTAGAGCGCCCATTACACCAACATTTGAATGAAATTTCCCCAAATAAAACAGAAACACCAGGAACTACAAGAAAGGCTGGTTGTACCTGGGAATTTTAGACACTGACAGCCAGGAAAGGGAGTCTTTATTTTAATGCTACCGTGTTACTCCAATTCTAGGAAGTCACCTGAGGAGATTAACTTTGCGAGAGCACTAACCTGCCCCCTAAGGACATACCATCAAAGCCAAAGCACCTTCACACATGTCTGGGAAGATACATGAAAAACTGCAGGAAGATTGTTTCAGGTAGGTAGCTGCTCATCTAAACCACTCTAGAAAGATCCTCTTAGGGGACTGATTGAAGTCCACTCAACATTTTATTTTTATAACACCAGAAACTCCTTAAATCTACATAAGGGGCTATATGACTATTTAGCTTGTGAAAAATTGGAAAAAAAGTTAGATTCTGCAGAAAGCAGTTTTACAGTGTTGCTGGACCAGGTATTTTTTCTGTATTAAAAAAGTATTACTAAGCAGAAATTGCAGGGAATTTACTAAGCAGAAATTGCAGGGAATTTACTAGCCAAGTTATCTTGAGCTACCATTCACAGTTTGATTGGAATTCAAAAACATAGCTGACTGTTACGAACTCATATGAGTTGCAAGAGCCTGGAGTGAGTAGTTAAGTGGAAACTAAGAATTTATAGTGATCTCAACACCCGTAATACCTGTTTGTTTTTTTGCCTTAAAGTTGATTTGAGAACATCCTAACTTCATATTAATTCAAGTTTAATGAAAGAAGCCAGCTGTTAGCTCTAAGGTCATTAGAAAGTTAGAAGCAAAAAGATCTTTCAAAACAAAGAGCTGAAATGGTTCATGGCTCCCATCTAGAAAAAATCATAGGCCTTAAGGAGGTGTTTTGCTAACCTATTAAAGAATTAAAAATCTAGTTTAATTTAGTAATTTTAGACACAGAGTAAGGAATGTTGTCCAAGAAACTAGTGTGTTAATTTTCCCTTTTCTGGCACTGCCTGTTTACTTCATGTCCACGGTAACAGAATATGCCCATGTACTATGCAAATTCTTTTCTTACATGTGCAGGTACATCTGCTAAAGAGAAGCTGAGTATCTGTACTTAATTACATTCCTATTAGAAATCTTTCCCAGAAATCCCGATATGACAATCCTCAGTATCAAAGACAAATATCTTGTCTAAAATTTGTTAAATCTTGTTCACGAAGCTGAAACTATTGATACTATTAAGACAAGAGACATTATGTTTAAAAAAAATTTTATTTTTCATTTACATCAAAAAGTGTCATCTTTCCCTGTTATAAAGTTTGTACATCTTATACAAAAATGCAGTATAAACACCTCAGGTTTTCTTCAAATCTCATATAAAATTAGTTCCATTTGAGAAAAAAATAGTCTCTTTCCACACTGAACAACCCCGTATTTTAAATAACATAAATAAAAAGACTTTGCAACAAATTAAAAAAGACAGCTTATAAACTTGCACAAAATAGCTTCTAGACAAATAAATAACACTGTGGAGACTTTTTTTTTTTTAAGAAAAAGTACAAAATAATTTGATCCTCAAGTTTCTCAGCTTATGCCAGTTCGTGTGTTTGTGTGTGTTTATCATGGTAAGGAATGAAATCATAAGCAGCCAAGCTGTCAGAGGTGCCCAATCCTCCGGTAGGAATCTGCATGCACTGCGCGCTGCTCCGGTAGCAAGGCCTAGAGAAAGAAGGCAAGTGGGATACTTCACCCTGATATCCAGATTTTCTTTTAAAAACTTATGTATACTTAAAGCAAACCACCAATACAAGCGAAGCAAGCAACACAAGACAAAAACACACACACAAAAGAAAATATGCAGAGTATTACATATTAGATTTCTCTATTAGTATTAGCACTACACATATGCAATTGAGGAGATATTCAGGATGCATTTTCTAAATGTAAGGACTCTTCAGATGGCTCACATCCATGGTTTTGAGGGACTTAAAAACATCAGTGGCATTGATTAACTGCAATTAGTAGTTGTTTCTTAAGAGGAAATTATCTGCCTTTCTCTATATATGTACATATAAAACCTCAGATTGCCAAATAACATTTCTGAAAAGTATAGTCCAACTGACCATCTTTGAAAGCTTATTTGCATTTCTATTTAAACCTAGTAGTAAGCCTTTTCCTAAGACAGGAGAACAAGCAGTTGGTCAGAGGTGATTTGAATTTTGAAATAGAGCTGACGAAAAGGGAAGTTGAACAACTCTAAGTACTCTGAACAAAAATATAGGTTAGCAGAGGTTCTAAGAGGACTTAAGGAAAGACTGGGTCATTATCAGGCTCCAGAAATCTAGTTGTTGGGCAAGGAATATGAGAATAAGCATGTTGGTACTCGGCAGTAGGTAAGAATCATAGCACTAGACACAGCAGAAACAGTCACTGGGAATTCAGAAGAGTTCACACAGGTAAACACACCAGAAGAGGCTCAGGAGTTTTAAATTAGTGAAATTTGAACTTATGACAGTAGCCTCTGGGGTACAATAGCTCAAGACTGACTGTAAAATGAATAAAAACACAGACCACCATAGCCATGATCAAAAAAGCAATGAAAATTGCAAAGCATGATGAACACAAGCATTCCAAAGTGGAAGGGGATGACTCTGAATACCTTATTACTCAGGATCTAAGAAAGCTGCAGAGTGCAAAACAGTAGTAGCAAAACTAGGTAACTAACTTTACACAGAAAGCATGGACATAACCTGACATTGTACTCACTGGTGAAAAGGTGATGAAGAGGGATTAGGATGCAATTTTTCAAGATGCTAAAGGGGATATTAAAATGGACATAAGCTCAACTAAATGCTAACCCTGAACATCAGGACAACGCAGAAAAATTAACAGTGAGAATTAAAGTGAATGTGCTCACAGAAATGTCAAAGTTGACACTTTGACTGAACTAAAACAAATTTGGCCTTGTTTTCAGTTGTAGAATGCATGCATTTAATAATGATTTTAGAAAGTTATCTAGTAAAGCCCACTAAAAAAAGCTGTAGGGGATGTTATAAACTGGAATATTGATTCACTATAAGCACACAAAAAAGCAACATGATAGGAAAAAATTAAATGGATTAAGTGCATTAGTGCATTGACACCAAATATTTGCAAAGCCTCTCTGAAACTATTTTTAAATTCAAGAAGCTTCCCAGAATAAAAGCTGTTACAGGAAATGTAGAAGTGATTTATCTGTGGAACTGCAAGTTCCAGGATGTGACTAGTTTGCAAATTGTTTCTCAGGCTTTCAAAGGCAAAATGATAAAGTCATCCCTCCTAATGCAATACACAGCACGTTCATTTACAGATGCTCTTGCTGTAATATTGCTTTTATTGATTTCAAAACTAAATGGCAGGCTTCACTTGCCACTGTCTGGCACCAAGCACATTAACCTGTGGTAATGCACTTCTATTAGGACTCAGCTGAAAGGGAGAGAACCTTACAATTGATTTACTTATCCTATATTAGTTGCTGTTTAGTTCTTTTTTGGGGGAAACTTTGATTTTATGCTTTTCTTAAAAAAAGAATTCTTACTCCAAGTTTTGGAAACTTCAGAAACTGTTACTGTATATAAGCTCTCCCCAGAATACCTTTTTTCCCCGAAATATCCTAGAAACACATTCAGGTATTTTTAGGCTTCTGAGTCTTGGGTCTTATTTTTTTAAAAAGTGTAACAGATATCTGAGTTTAGAATGTAAAGTTTGTTGGTTGGTTGTTTTTTTTTTCTTCTGTTAAGAGATAAATCATAGAATCATAGAATAGTTAGGGTTGGAAAGGACCTTAAGATCATGCAGTTCCACCCCCCCTGACATGGGCAGGGACACCTCATACTAAATCATGTCATCCAAGGCTATGTCCAACCTGGTCCTGAACACTGCCAGGGATGGAGCATTCACAACTTCCTTGGGCAACCCATTCCAGTGCCTCACCACCCTTACAGTAAAGAACTTCCTCCTTTTATCTAATCTAAACTTCCCCTGCTTAAGTTTTAACCCATTACCCCTTGTCCTATCACTACAGTCCCTAATGACAGTCCCTCCCCAGCACCCTTGTAGACCCCCTTCAGATACTGGAAGGGGGCTAGATAAAATATACAAAGGTGTTAGTATTTTATCCAAGGTATTTAGAGCTTTATCTTTTCTCATAAGTTGTAATACTATGTAAGACCTGTGGCCTGAGCTAAAAAGAGATTTAGACAAGGGGGAATGGCTTTAAACTGACAGAGGGAGATTTAGATCAGATATGAGGAAGAAGTTCTTCACTGTGAGGGTGGTGAGGCACTGGCACAGGTTGCCCACAGAAGCTGTGGCTGCACCATCCCTGGCAGTGTTCAAGGCCAGGTTGGATGGGGCTTTAAGCAACCTGGTCTAGTGGAAGGTGTCCCTTCCTGTGGCAGGGGGGGTTGGGTTCCAACCCAAACCACTCTGTGATGCTATGATTTGGAAAGCCTAGTCCCCAAGCTTAATTTTTATATGGAAGAGATAAATTGTTCTACTTATTGCCTATAATTCAGTTTTACATGCTAAAACCCACAAACACTACTAAAAGTGACTCTGTCCAGTATGTGCAATGGATGTAATCTTCCTCAGAATTAAACTGTTATCATCATATGGAAACTTCAACATTGGCATTTCTGAGGAAAAGCAGTGTTCTCCAAACAACATCTTTTCTCATGGCCAAATAATGAAGAGAAGCTGACCTTATAAAAAGGATTAATTTGTTTGAATTCTGCTTTACTACAGCTGACAGAACTCCATGTGACAGCAACAGTCCAAACTAGTATTTTATGTGCGATGAGTATGTGCTTGTGCAATATGTAATGTAGTGTATTTTTTAAAACAATGGTTCCAGACATTGACATAAGGTAAAGAAAACAAAAACCCCCAACCTATGAACACTTACTGCACATTGATCATAAGGAGAAAAGCCAGTTGTATGTGGATGGGAGTGGTTTTTAACTCAAGAAGATTACGAGGACTTTAGAATTACGCTATGGCTTAAACTGAATATGCTAAATAAGAAAGGGTTGTTTTGTACATATGTTTGAGAGAATGAATTTTCATTTTAAGTTTTGAACTGGCATAAACAGAGAATGGATCTCATCAGAATTTGAAAAACCCAGAAAACTAAGCAGATACCCTTTTAAAGTTGTAACTTGCAGAGTAATGAGAGCTTTACCTGTTGCATGTTTGTTTCAGAGGGTCTATTTTCAAGTTCCTCCTGAAGACGTTGACTCCTCCTCTCTGCCTGTAGTAGCTGATGTTGGAGCTGTAGGAACTGTTCCTTGGGCACCATAGCACAGCCTTGCTGCTGGAGCTCCCGGGAGTGCGGTGAATGGCTAAGTATCACACTGGTGTTTGAGTGGAGCATCTGAAGAGCAGAGTAAATCAGCCGTCAGGAGAATGCAGCACTGCCATACATACAAGATATCTTTTGGTGATGCACCAGACATCTGGTTACTCTTGAACAATTTCTTGTATGAAAGAGAAACAAGCCTGAACTCAGTAACAGAAGCTAAAGAGGCAGCTTTCCTCTTTCCAGTGAAAAAAAGATGCATCTTTATCTGCAGTTCTGAAATCTAAAGGAATCTGAGCTTTGATTTATAATTTCAGTATGTAAAGGGGCCTGCAAGAAAGCTGTGGAAGGACCTTTTAGAAGAGCATGTAGTGATAGGACAAAGGGGAATGGCTTTAAAGTGAAAGGGGTAGATTTAGATTAGATACTAGGAAGAAGTTCTTTACCGTGAAGGTGGCGAGGTGCTGGCAGAGGTTGCCCAGAGAAGCTGTGGCTGCCCCATCCATGGAAACATTCAAGGCCAGATGGGATGGGCTTTGAGCAACCTAGTCTAGTGGAAGGTGTCCCTGCCCATCCAGGGGGGTTGGAACTGGAGGATCTTAGGTCCCTTATAACCTAAACCATTCTAGGATTGTATGATTTCAGACTTGAATTAAAAATTCACTGTATTTCTGATGAAATCCCATCATAGTTAAGTGTGCCTGTGGTCAGCTTTAACTTAATAGAGCTTTTTAATTCTAACCTTGATCTCAGCAGCTCTTCTAAAAATAGCATCCACTTCCAAATAAAACCACTAGCACGAGGCAGGCTGAAGAGACTGTCCACCAGTGCTGAGTATTTCTCATCTTTAACCCACGATGGAGAGAGAACATTCTCAAAAGCAAAACGAATTTTCAATGTCATGTATGGTGACTTAAGTAATTTGGTGCCAGCTGCTATATTATTCAGAATTCAGTATTTGGAACCCCATATATCTTTCGTTATATTCACTACTAACTGTAGAAATGTTAACATATCTTATAATTTTCGAGACATGCCCCAAGCAGAGTTTGATACTGAGTCTGGAGATCTGAGTACATGTGCTGCATAAGCAAAAGTGTACTCAGAGGGGCCCTGAGATACAGAGGGATGCACATAATAATCTGAAGTTAAAAAAAAAAAAAAAAAAAGCTTACAAAATTCATCAGCAGTCTGTGCAATGTAAAGGCAACATACGCTAACAAATAGTTTGTGTGTAATGGTGGTGCTTAAAATTACGTTACCAAAGAAGCTCTTGTTGGTAAAACTAGGCAGGTCATGTGAGACAAAAACATCACACTCTCCATAGTACTTGCTACAGCAAAGGCTGCAGCTCAGAACAGACTTGTCCCAGACAATTCAGGTTCCCCACATCATTTCATTAGGTGCTGCAGCCAAGCAATGCTGTCACAGTTATTGCGTGGAAGTGGCTAGAGAAGAAGCATTTCTGACATTGCCCTACTATGGCAGCATTGCAACCACACAGACCAAGTTAGATGAACTGTCCCAGCATTAGATGATCTTTCAGATAGTATTAAGAGCTAAGGTAGTCACATGAAACAATTTAGCATTTTTCTAAAGGGAAATCCAGGTAAGACTAGCTCACATTGTAAGAGTTAATAATACTAATAAAAGACCAGAACTGTACAGTAAACACTCCTGATACTTCAGACAAGCTGATTTGCAGCTTGAATTTACATAAGAGTAATACTTTCTTCCCATAAAGGTCCTCAGTTGACATCCTCGTAAAATTCTCACCTGTTATCTGAAAACCATTACTCTATTACCTTAGGAAAAGGCACATAGGATTATGTTAGTGGTCTAAATTTTCCTTTCACAAGTGGTAGAATTAAGGCCTCAATTCATAACATATTTCAGTTACTGAGGCCACGTGTAAACAACTAGGCATTTTTTTATAATGGCACAGCTCTTCTGGCCATGTTTGCATCTGTGCATCTCTGCTGGCCCAGGTAAACAGAAAATATGTTAAAGTACTTTAAAATAAAACTATCTGTATTTTTTTTAAGCTGTAAGGAGGTTCTCTTGAATCAACTTGTCTGTAAAGGAGCTGTTCTTTTACTGACAATATAAACAGTGGAATTAATGAGATTTTGATGGGATTTGTTTAGGATTTCCCTGTAAGGTTGTGATGTACATGAGTATGTAATGAAACAGCTGAAAAAACAGTCAATGTTAATGCTTCTTAAAAATAAATGCCATTTGCTTGGCTGATGAAAACAATGTAGACTTACTGCATTCTTCTGTTAAAGAAAGCAGAAAATAACAAACTTGCTAAACTATTAGAGATGACACTAAGTGTGATCACATTTCAGTTAGCATTATTAATTAATAATTAATTAAGGAAACATTCGACAGTGGTGAAAAAGCATGCAGATCTCAGAGTAAATATGCAAACACCTTCAAGCCTCACAGTCAATGGGTTAGAAGGAAGGAGTTGAGCCACTTTTCATTTTCTTATGCTGAGTTTAATTCTTTTGGATGCAATTGGTCATTTCTCTCCATTTTCATGGCAATGCCTTAGAAGTATGCACTTCTTGGCATACAGAATCAACTTGCATGATATCCGCTAACAATAAAGAGTAAAAATTTTTCACTGAAATTGGTTGATGGGGCTTTGAGCAACCTGATCTAGTGGAAGGTGTCCCTGCCCACAGCAGAGGGGTTGGAACTGGATGAGCTTTACAATCCCTTCCAACCCAGACCATTCTGTCATTCTATGAAAATGAATAGTGGCTTCTTTACTTAAGAGATGCACAGAAGAAAAGAAAAAATCCATAAAAGAAAAATGTTATCTCCATGCTTTGGTAGTACATTGAAAATGATTGCTCTACCTTCGCACACTATTTCAGAAAGAGAACTGCACCCTTCTCTGCTAGTTCCAACCACTGAGTTCTAGACAGGTTAGCCACAAACAAAAGGAGAACAGGCACAAAAGAGAAAGTTAGAAGTCATAAAGTGCTAAGTGAATGTTATACACACCTGCTGGAAAATGTTATCAGGAGTAACAAAAGTCCTGCATGTTTGAAATACAAATTTTAGGAGAAAACACAATTCCATGCTTGGTGTTTATATTGAAGAGTTTAACAGTGTTTGGAGTTTTCCCAAAGTTCAATTAAGACCATATAAACCAAAACAGATGGCACATAAACAGTCTTTTCAGTAACTTGTAAAAAAATCTGATCTTTTCTAATAAAGTTTTCACAGTTTTATAGCTAATTACATACTATATTCAGCATAATATGTTTCCCATTTGCTCTCTTGATTAAAACCATAAAGTCTTTTAATAAACAGTGTTGTAAAATCCTCAACTAGAAGATGCTTTGATTTATGGAACAAGTCAAAATTGTGATGTTTGCTGGGTTTTTTTAAATATTATGTTTTAGTCTCAAATTCAGGACCTCAAGTTTAGGCAAGACTGCTGAGAGGCAACACGGAAGTCTAACCTGAAGGGATAGGCTAACATAGCATAATTAAGCTTGCTCATTCCTGTAACCAAGGCAAGTTGGGTAAATTGTTGCCCTATCATGATCTAGATAGGGTAGCAAGGCTTAAATTCAGCGAATTATTCCTCTAGTAAGAACAGGTTTCTACATTAAGAGCAGCATTATACAAATATTGGTTAGGAAACTCGAGATGACATGTTTTAGGAAGGAAGAGGAAAGTGCCTCAAGCACAGCAATAAATTTCTTTGCTATTTGATTTGATATCTGAAGCCTTACATGAATTATGATAAACCACAACATGCTTCAAAGAAGCCAGTTTGCCACACTAACGTCTTGATCACGAAGACAAGATTAGGCACTGGGGGAGATTAATTCTTCTGGTTTCCTGTAAGTTCTCACTTTTCCTACACATCTAAAAGTTGTTTTTAAATAAATTCATAGGTTCAGGGAGATACTGAGAAAGCCCCACACTATTCAGCACTGATTGACAAGTACCTCCGTTAACCGATCATCCAGTTTGACTTGCTTTTTCCTTAGCCCTTCATTTTCTGAGCTGGTTTCCAGTTCCCGTTCAAGAGAATTCATCTGACTGATCTGTTAAAGACAAGAAGTTTCCTTAGAAAGGCAGTAGTTCCTTATTTTATCCCTCTCCTCCCCCCCCAATATGCAAGTCACAAATCATTGCATGTGAAGACTATTCAAGATTAAAAGACATAAGTATTTGGACAAGTCTAATGCTTTGCTGAAAGCGATGTCTAAGACAATGCTATGCAGCACCTCTGACAAATTGTAAAGAATAAGCAGGGTTTAATCTAGAAGTGGTAATGTAAGCGTTATGTACTGCAGAGCACTTGGAACAGGCCACATTTTGTTTGTGGTTCTTGTGTTCCACCACTGAACTGTTAGAACCCACTAGGAGGCATGTAGCACACTGGCAGCACTTCCACCCTGCATGCTCTGCAGAAACACAGAAGACAGTCAGCTCCTTGGGACAGGGATTCACAAGAGACAGAAAGCTAAAGGCTCAGAGAAAAAGAAGAAAATTCACTGCTTACCACATTAGTTCTTAGAGATGGGAAGTACTGCATTGAGTCACGTATTTGCTCTCTAAAACTAACCTTCCTGTTTGCAGATGACAACTCCTTCTGAAGCTGTTCACACTCTCTCTTCAAGCTTAATTTCTCTTGCTCTATGGCTTTGACAATACCCAGCTGGCTTTGATGCTTCTGGTGCTTGAGGGAAAGGATAGTAGATTCCAGCTGTCGGATCTAAAGAGATCAGAGATGAAAGGTGTTGAAAGATGTTCCAGACCATTCCACAAATCAAATTGCATACGCTTCATCTAAAATACTGAGTACCAATGGACTTTGGACTCATAACAGATTTTTTGACATTTCAGCTTTGACCATCTCATCCTTCTTTCCCTTCCTCCTCCCCATAATCTGCCTAATACTGTGAGCCAAGAAACGCGCAAGAAGAATGCCAGGAATATTAACATTTTTTTTTATAAAGAACAAAATTTACGTGTGTTAACTGAAAGTCAGACCAGAAACTTGGACAGGAGTTATCAGGGTTTTCTTTTAAATAAATTGCTGTTTAAGACCTCCATAAGTGTGTCTGCTAATGAGGTGCAGATATAAAGAAACTCTACTCCATTACACATTCTTTCTGCAAATGTTTCTAGTCAAAGCTAATGAACAACATTCCCCTCCTTTATAACCCACTGCTAAACAAGAATCACTAAAGACTGCCCTTGTGATCTGTCAGATTGCTCTGGTTACCTTCTCCCTGGAGTGAGCCAGGTCTGTTTTAGCACTCTGCACTTCTCTCTGCAGCCTCTCATTCTCCTGCCTGAGCAGCTGCTGTTCCTGTTTCGTCAGCTGGTCCAGCTTATCCCAGTGCATTTGCCCCTGTTGCTCCTGCAGCCCTGAGGAAGGCACAGCCAGTTCTAGAACCCGATTCTTAAGACAGACAGAATTGCAGGGTTAGGCCTTAAACAAAGAAGCAGACATTTTCTCTATTCAGGTGGGTTTATAAGTAGGCATTCAGTAACTGCAGACTCCAAAGTCACAGGATTCCAGTCTTCCTCACAGCCTACACACCATCTTCCACTAAGAAACCCAACACGCCAATCACAGTGCAAACCCAAAGTGCTTCCCATTGCTAAAATCATAGCTAATAGCTCTGCACCAGAATAGCTGACA
The DNA here is from genome assembly GCA_039720435.1 of Amazona ochrocephala. Lineage (NCBI taxonomy): Eukaryota > Metazoa > Chordata > Aves > Psittaciformes > Psittacidae > Amazona > Amazona ochrocephala. The sequence continues at coordinate 61,741,876 of CM077882.1, forward strand.
GGAGTGCACACAGTTCAACACTACAAAACAGCGCTTTGTGCTCTGTTTCACAGCCTTATCAAGCACATAATAGAACTCAGTATTATATATTATTCAGTAATAGCTGTAATTTAGTTCCTGTTGTACAATTCTGAAACAGCCTCTTTTCCACATGGACATTAAATATTCCTTAATTACAGGGCAAACAAGCCAAATTACTAACTGAATTTATAATACCAATCCCAACACTGCTGTCTACAACCTCCTTCAGTTACGGTTCCTCATCAGTTGAGGCTGATTTAATACCATGCCTTTCAAAACCAAGTGTGACTGAAAATTAAGACCCCCCTGTCAATTACTGGTTTGACTGTCAATGATTATAGCATTGATAGGTGTAAATTCATACACTGTCCACAGATTCACAGCCTCAGGAGATGCACTGATCATGCCTTGTCCTCATGTTCAAAATTTAAAGTAAGCTTTCTAAAAATAAGTTTAAAATCTGCATGTTATATACAATCCAACAAGACTAATTACGGTTAACTATAATTATAGGTAATATAATATAATTATAATAATATCATTATAATTAGCCATTTTAAAATGGAAAACTACAAAATAAAATCATAGAATAGTTCAGGTTGGAAAGGACCTTAAGATCATCCAGTTCCAACCCCCCTGCCATGCGCAGGGACACCTCACACTAAACTATGCCACACAAGGCTCTGTCCAACCTGGCCTTGAACACCACCATGGATGGATCATTCACAACTTCCTTGGGCAGCCTATTCCAGTGCTTCACCACCCTTACAGTAAAGAATTTCTTCACTATATCCAATCTAAACTTCCCCTGTTTAAGTTTTAACCTGTTACCCCCTTGTCCTCTCACTACAGTCCCTAATGAGGAGTCCCTCCCCAGCATCCCTATAGGCCCCCTTCAGGTACTGGAAGGCTGCTATGAGGTCTCCATGCAGCCTTCTCTTCTCCAGGCTGAACAGCCCCAATTTTCTCAGCCTATCTTCATATGGGAGGTGCTCCAGTCCCCTGATCATCCTCGTGGCCCTCCTTGGACTTCCTCCAACAGTTCCATGTCCTTTTTGTGTTGAGGACACCAGAACTGCACACAATACTCCAAGTGAGGTCTCAGGAGAGCAGAGTAGAGGGGCAGGATCACCTCCCTCGACCTGCTGGTCACGATCCTTTTGATGCAGCCCAGGATACAGTTGGCTTTCTGGGCTGCAAGCACACACTGCCGCTCATGTTCATTTTCTCATCAATCAACACCCCCAAGTCCTCTGCAGGGCTGCTCTGAATCTCTTCTCTAAGTATATTTCTTCTAAATACAGAGACCAATATTAAAATAAGGCTTTTTTGTACCCACCACCTTTCAACTTTTTTTGGTAATTATTAGCTTTATATCACTAGTTTAAAAATAACAAGAAATCAATAGTTGCACAACTCAGTCTACTTGCTCAAACCTGCAGCACTATGTGTTCTTTTAGTGGATGAGCCATCCTAAAGAAGTTTGCTACAGAAAAGCAGCAGCCAGTGCCTGTAACTCTGACTGCCTTTGAAGCACCTCAAGTCTGTTACCTTTTCATTTGCATTTTGCAGTTGCTTGTGTAAAGACATCACTTCTTGTTTAAGAGTTTCCTTTTCCTGTTGCACCGCCCGTAAGTCTGATTTTAGTCGGGACATTTGAAGGTTTGTATTTTGCAGTGTTTCGTCTAGACTCTGAACCTGTAACAAGCAAGAAAGCAGCTTGGCATTTGCTGGACCAACATTTCTTGTAACCTTGGTCTGCTTGGATGTGTATGCACCACATATCACACACATTTAGGGTCTCTGATGGAAGGAGAGAAGAAAAGGAATGAAGAAGTTACAATGCTGACAGCCCTCTTTAAAAATGACAAATGATTTTGACTTTCTGTTCCCAATCAGTAGTGATCCACTTTGAATTCAGCCACAATACTGCATTCAGAGACACATTCTTGTTCCAGCCCCAAATATTTACAGTGATATGGTGGGAAGAGAATATTTCTCTTGAATTATTTATTCTTCCTGGCAGCCCCTGGCCAACAAGAAAACCCAACTGTTGTCGGCCAAGCAGATAGCCATTTGTTCCCCTCCCCTGCCTGGAGAGAGATGAGCCACTGCCAGAGAAGAGGACAGCAACAGCAGAACCTCTGCAGTATTTTAAGAATAACCGGGCAGAATGAATTGGCAAAAGTAACTTAGCTGTAGATGCAATACAACATAGCTTATTCTTGGGGGAAAAAAGTCCCTCACTGCATTGAACAAGGTTCCTCTTGCCCTTTAAGACCATCGCTTTGAAAGCCCATCAAAGCAGCTATTCCTAGCTGCATGACATCTTTGCACACATTAGAAGATGGCTGCTTTTAAAGAAAAAACATTACAAGAGATTATAAAAATGCTTTTGATCTGGGGCTATAACAAAAATCACTATTTGTGGTGGTGCATGCCCCCCCTCTTCCCTGCCTCCTGGACCTCTCTGCTTCCCCAGGAATGCAGCCTTTGCACAGACATAAAGAGTTGGGCAGCTGGGCACCCCCTGACCTTACCAACAACTCTGGATGCATAGCAAGCGTAGGGAACAGCACACAGAAATGTGGATGGTTGGGCATTCCCCAATCATACCAGGAGCTCTTTTGGGAGGATAAGTCATTCCCTGACAACCTGGAACAGAACTGTTGTGCAACTGATGGAACTGACATAGCACTGAGGCCAGGGTGGAAATTCACTGATGACTAAAGCCAAGGCCCTAAGAGAGAGAGAGACCCTTTGAGCTCTCCCAGACCACAGTGGGCTGCAGCAAGGTATCTCCCTCTGAGTGGAACACCTCTCGGAGTTTGTAAACTCTCAAGTTTACAAAATAGGAGGACCATTTACCTGGGCCCTTATTTCTGCTCACTGATATTCAACCCTTCACCACTTGAGGAATGCTGAGAAAGCTTATGTATTTTCACTGCACCTGAGAGAAATTAACAGGATCCTTTATATAAACGTATATATCTTTACACGCATATGTATGTACATATATATGAGTGTGTGTGTGTTGGTTCAGGTATTTGATTATAAGTGTGTGTGTATTAGCTTTAATAATCAAGTGTTGTTAGAAATCTTGTGATTCACTTTAAAACTGCAAACTGCTGCTTAATGACACTTGGAACCCTTTAGATGAATACCATTTACTAAGTCTGAGACTAAAATGTGCCTAGGCTCTGTCAGCAGTTTAGAAAGCAAGGGGGTCCAATCTGAACCTCATGACTCAACAGGAGAGTCTCCCTTATCCTTTGTGCCTTCAGTCTCTGTATCAATCATCTTTAGTTCAACTTTACCTCTGTTTTCCTCTGTATGCTTCACCCTTGTTATAAGTAATAGAGTGAATCTTGCCATAGAATTCTTCTAAATCATGCCTTTATAAATCATATTAAAATTGTTCTTGCTAACACCTTCGATGGTCTTTGAGAGAGCCCAAATCACCCATCTTTCACAACACTTTTATACCTTTTCTTGTGAAACTGTGAGCTGCGTTTTCAGTGTCTGACTCTGCTGCTCCCAGGACTTCTGTTCCTGCTTCAAGCTGCCAACTGCATTCTCTAAGCAGCTTGCTTTAGCCACCTGAAATAAGATTACACTGGTAAGTCTGACTCATTCAGGATTTGCTTTAACTCAATTTGACTGTGAGAGATAAGCTAGAGAGAGTTACAAGCTAGAGAGAGTTACAGCTATGCAAAGAAAATGCATGAGAGCAGAAAACCCCCCAGCTCCCAGCCCTGAATCTCCACACAACAGGACCATTATTTACAGTGTGCATACGAGCTATGCTGCTCGAGTTCAGAGTTACAAGATGTAAGAGTTGCAGTAAAAGTGCAAGAACACTGTCTTCCTTGTCCTGCTGCAATACGTATAGCCAGGCCTGTGCCCCTTGCAATGTCTGGAATTTTCTATGTAATCAAATCACAGTAAAGCTGCACTTCACAATTGAGGCTTTTTTTTTAAGACCAGCTAGGGAGAAAAAACCCCAAACCAAACAAAACAAGGCAGTGGCAATTAAGCCTTTATCTGGCTTGAAGGGAAATAAAAAAGAAAAAGCAATTTTACAGGTTATGGGGACAGATAATGACATAAGAATTTTAACAGCCCGTTACAACACATAGATAGTGATGTGGATTTGCAGTTCTTTCTTACCTTATCAATACATCTGTTTAATTCCTCACTCAGGGCTTCCTTTTCTTTCTGCAGCTTTTCATTTTTAGAAACTAAGCTCGAAACTTCATTCTGAAGGTCAGAGAGATCGGAACATCTGGGCAGCTGTGGAAAGCAAACCCCCCAGATACATTTCTGTGCTGTTTCAGATTTTGCATGCAGGTGTTACACCATACCCTCTTCCAGGCCAAGCATCCCACACTGGATAGAGTGGAAGAGAGAAGTGTACTCCAATTCAGTACAAATGACCATAAGAGTACCCTTCACATGATCCAAGGCATCCTTTCTGCAACAGCAGGTGCTAAGGATTCCCAATTGCCCTGTGATTCCTGGGATTTGCATTAGGGCTGGTTCTTCTCTGCCTCTTCTATGAAAGGCAAAAAAACCCCCAAACTTTACTGTTGACTTCTGATCCTTTTCCCATTTGACATAGTGCCTTAGCGTAACATCTCATTCCATTCTCCAGGTGAGACCTCATAGCAGCCTTCCAGTATCTGAAGCAGGCCTAAAAGGATGCTGGAGAGGGAACTCTTCATCAGAGACTGTAGCGATAGGACAAGGGGTGATGGGGTTGAACTTAAACAGAGTAAGTTCACATTAGATATAAGGAAGAAGTTCTTTACTTGTGAGGGTAACGAGGCACTTGAACAGGCTGCCCAGAGAAGTGGTAAACGCTCCATCCCTAGCAGTGTACAAGACTAGGTGGGACAGAGACTTGGGAGACATGGTCTGCTGTGAGGCATCCCTGCCCATGGCAGGGGGGTTGGAACTAGATGATCTTAAGGTCCTTTCCAACCCTAACTATTCTGTGGTTCTGTGAACACTCTACTTTCTCCTGTGCTGTTCTGTCATTACACTCGAGCCACAATCCACTCTACTGAATAGGTCTCATCTGCTTTTTCTTTTTAATACCATTATCTATTCTAAGCATTGGGTACATCAAATGAATGCTTCACACTGTAAAGAGAATTACTTTATGGAGCCCTAATCAAGAGAGCTAACTCATTTGTAGCCTTCACTATCTGTGTTTATTAGCATATATTTACAGCCAATTGAACCATGCTTATACAGGCAATAACCCAGCTCTCCAGAAAATTATCCTCAGAAGCTGTGAGATGTCAAAGTCTCCAGATAGGTTTAACAATAGGAATTCTCTTTGAAAGGATGTGCTGGAAGAGACCAGTCCTTAAACTGAGCTATACAGGACCAGGTTAGATGGGGCTCTGAGCGACCTGGACTAGTGAAAGGTGTCCCTACCTGTGGCAGGGGGCTTGGAACTAGATAATTTTTAAAGTCTCTTACAACCTAAACCATTCTGTGACATTATAATATGGGGTTCTATCCCATCTGCACAAACTAGAAAAGCCCTGTCTGTTCCTTGATTAGAGCTTTAAGTCTTCGCCTTCATTATCAAAGCCTGCTTTTGTAGATCCACCACTCCGGAACATTCTGGCAAGGGCTAAGTGAAACCAACCTTATCTGAACAATTATGCATTGTACCCAGAGACTCTTTCAAGACGATTTATATTGCCCTACTGTTATGACTTTTCTTTAGAGAATTAACTCTTTCCAACTCTGACAAGAGAGCAGGACATATTTAGAGGCAGCCAGCATTCTCTCACGGCACTCAAATGAGCTTCCATACCTGTTTTGTCTTCTCAAGTTCCTGCTTGAGAATGTGGTTCTCCTGCTCCAGCATATGAGCTTGAACCTTCACTTTTGACAGCTCCATCTCCAAGGAAGACACCATATTTGATGACTGCAAAAAATAAAAGGCTCACACTTCAACATAGGAGACATGCAGAGTAACAAAGACTAACCAGAGGATGCTGCAGCCAGTGACATACTTGGAGCTGGGATGGCACTGTATTGCATAGAACAAATGCTAGAAAATGCAGTTAAATCTGTAGCATCACTAAGCTCCATTTTCAAGACAAACCTGAACACTTCTACTTCCCCACTGCTGGCTGCTGCCAGGCTTTCCTTCCACCCCCACTACCACATGCATGTGTTTGCAACTAGTACTTGGAAGTTCAGCTTTCAAAGAGCACAACACGCAGCTCAGGAATGGGATGCTAACTCTATAGGACCTGCACATGCCTAGAAGTTCAATTATTTTGCGCTGTTAGAGACAGTGTAACCCAGTTACCTTTACTTTAGAGTTTTCCAGTTCCTCTTTTAGTACCAGTCTCTCCTTTTCCCATTCTTCCAGGGTATACTTTCCTTCTTCTCTTTCCTTTTGCTTGAGCACCCTTGCCAGCTGTTGATTAAGATCCTGCACATCTGCTTGATTTTTGGAGTTCCTCTGGCTAAGTTCTGTATTTTCAGAGTCCAGCTGCTGGTTTCTGGTCTTCAGATCTGCTACCTGAACCAGGAAAGCAGTGTTAGTTATGTTTGCTTTTACACTGGGGAGTAAACTGAATGTGACTCTGAACAGTGGTGGGGAGCTGTTACCTTTACTCTATGTAACAGTCATGAGCCCAGTAGCACTGCTTGCTTTATTTCCCCATAGCTCTTTAACTTGCTTCACGCTCTAATTTTAGGCCAAATCAAGTAGGATCATATTTAGGAGTAGGAGTCCTCCTGATGACCTGTTGCATGCATGGTCAGCCTTGCAAACATGATTTCTCATAACTGGCCTCAATCATATCAATTATAACAGCAGTCATCTGGCTCACCACTCTGTTCCTCCTTCCCTTTGCCATGTGATGTATATTTTGAGGGTTGTGCTGGTGAGCTAGTAGATTATTCTGAACAAGTAGAATTTTACTAAGCAATACTAAGAGGGGATCGAATGTAAGAGCTATTTAAACTTTCCACTTTGCCTAGCATAACAAACCGACCTTAAAATAAAAGTAGCAGTCTCATAGATATGAGCAAAGGGTCATGGCTGGCAGCATTCCTAGACCCAGCTAGCTGGGAAATCAGTAGAGGCTGAGTCACGTAACCTCTGTTTCCCCATGGGCTACTGCAGAGCATTACCCACAGAAACTACAAAAGAAAGATTTTAACTTTATATTTCTATTAAATAAACTTTCCAAGTTAACTATGGAAAGCGCTCTTAAGTCTGTAAGATGGGTAGTTACAGTAGCATTGCAGTTTCCTGATCAGGTCAAACAAGCCTCACATTAATCCCACATTGTTAATGAGAACAGTTATGAGAGTTTAAATGCATGTAATGATCATTTCTACTGCCTTTGTGACCATGTAAGGAACAGCTTTTCTACAGTGATGATTTCTACAGAGAAGGTTATGGGCTCACAGCCTGTATACCTGCTTTTTCAGGTTGTCAACCATCTTCTGTACAGCCACTTTCTCCTTTCTCACAGCTTCTATCTTTTGCCTAAGGAAAAATGAAAGCTCATTAACAGAAGCCAGATTAACTGCAGGAAATAGGGCCATTTCAAATTTCACAGCATGTCCAACACATGTAGGAGCTTCGAAAGAAGGGATGCAAGCATCGTGTCTGCACCGCAGCAAGAGCCCAAAGGTATATATGCAGTACATGCCCCATTGAACTCTTACCGCATTTCCTCTCGGGACCCGTTTAGCTCCCTCAGTTTCAGGCTGGAAGCGCTACCCTCCTCATTCAGTAAAGTCACTTCATTTTTCAGAATAATATTTTCTTCTCTGAGCTTCTCAGCTTCAAATCTGTGACAAGGAAAAGAGACAAGTGAAAACTGCTTCTGTATATCACCCAGGCCCACAGCGACAAGATCTACCAAAAGCCTAAGCCACCTGTAACATTTCAAACTAAAGCTGCAATTGACTTATCTTATGTACAAACAGTATATGGATTTTACATTTCGTTTAGTAAGAGCATTCCCCAAATCACTGAACAAGGGGCTTTTTATGCAAGTTTTTGTACAGCTGAAGTTGGTTAAACTCTAAGATACCTAGTAAAAGTTTCACACTAATACTGTACTATACCTTTCAGCCCTTAAGTTACAAATAACATAACTTTAAGCAACTTAACACCACAATATGCAAATTGCTAGGAGAGCAATCTGTTTCTGGAGTCCAGGGTGCTGGGAACAGCAGCACTGGAAAATGCCTTTTCTGTCCTGAGGCAACTGTAAGGAAGTAACAGCCATGGCTTAATACCTGAAAGAACAGCTTCTTGCAGGAGACTGGTGCTGAACAGTAATTAAGCTACTTGTAGCCACTTTACTGCCCTGGTTTTGGCTGGAATAAAGTTAACTTTCTTCCTGTTAGCTGGCACAGTGCTGTATTTTGGCTTCAGTCTGAGAACAATGCTGAATAACACACTGATGTTTTAGTTATTGCTCAATAGCACCTACCCTGATCAAGAACTTTTCAGTCTCTCGTGCTCTGCCAGTGAGAAGGGGCACAAGAAGCCAGGAGGGAGCAGAGACAGGACACCTGACCCAAACTAGCCAAAGGGGTATTCCATACCACAGCATGTCATGCCCAGTATATAAATGGGGGGAGTTACTCGGGAGGGACCAACTGCTGCTCAGGTCAGGGTGGGTATGGGTCAGTGGGTGCTAGGCAATTGCATTGTGCATCACTGCTGTTTGTTGGTTGGTTTTTGGTTTTTAATTTTTTCCCTCATATTCTTCTCTTCTCTCCTCTTGTTATTTCCCTTATATTAGTAGTATAATACTGTACTTTAGGTATTAAACTGTTCTCATCTCAACTCTCAATTCTCCTCCCCATCCCACCCAATGGGGAAAGGCAGAGGGAGGGGTGAGCAAGGGGCTGCGTGGTGCTGGGTTATTGTCTGGGTCCTTTTTGATGCGCAACACGACGCACAAAGGTTTGAGGTAACAACAGATCTGACCAGAGCCTGTCAAATTCATTATAAACATTCACTGCATTGGTTTAATAGCCACAGGCTGCAATGTTGATTTATTTGCTCATAGAGTTGCACTATGTAACACCTTACTTGCAGTATGCGCTCCCTGCAGGGATGCTTATCATCCACAGTGCCTGGGCTGAGGTTCTTGGTTTTGTTGTATTTTTTAATAACGGCTTGTAACACATTATTGCTGGTCATTAAGCCAATCGCATTTGTGTACTCAGCATTGCCATCACCTCTATACTTTGGATGCCATCTAATGAGCACTATTAATAATTATACCACTTGCCTTTTCTCCTCGGAGGTCCGACCTATGGAGGAGAACCTCCTCGCACACCTTCCCCACCAGCCCATTTGAGTAGCATTTGAGAATTCCAAAGGTTTTGAATATCCTTTGGGTACTCTTGAAACCAACCTGGCCTTTTTGCTGGGAACCAGCATGCTGCTTATGGTTCAGGTCTTGTTTAAGGTTAAGCACCTATTTAAGAATACTACCAAGAGATCATCCTCAAGGCTGAATAGTTATGAGCAGCAGGGTGTGTGAGATAGTATGGGTGTATGGAGGTCTGTGGGCCCCTCCAGTGCTTTGGAGCTTCAGCTCTGAGCAAATGCAAAATCTGGAAAAACTAGTAAAACCTTTAGAAAAGGTACACTGTCATCCTGGCAATACCAGAGAGGTACAAATAACTGCAACGTGCTGCGGCCTGGCCCATCCCTACAGAGCCCTGCTCAACACTGTCCAGTACCTTCATGGGGAAAAGGTAGTCTCTGGATCTGATGGCAAAGCAACAGACACCACGGCTACTCCTACCCCGACAATGAGCACAGCAACTACTCCAACCCTGTGATGAGCACCGTGGGTACTCCACTCTAACTCTGACAACAGGCCCTGCAGCCACTCCAACCCCAGTGAAAGACACTGCATCTGAACCAAAGAACCAATCCATGCCCCTATCAGTCACCCCTGTACAGAAAAAGAAAGGGACATGGAAGTCACCTTGAGTAGTGAAACAGGACAAACAGGGCCTCCACAAGAAACAGAAGAAGCAGTAGAACCAGAGGTAATCTCTCGATCCCTGTCCCTGAGTGAGCTGCAGGATATACTAAAAGGTTTCAGCCGTTGTCCAGGTAAGCACATTATCGCCAGGCTGCTCCAATGCTGGGACAATGGAGCTAGTAGCCTGGACTTGAAGGGTAGGGAATCCAAGCAGCTGGGATCACTTTCTAGGGAAACAGGTGTTGACAGTCAATTTGAAAAGGGACACAACCCCTCAGCCTCTGGAAGTGACTTCTGTCAGCTCTGAAGGAAAGGTATCCCTTCAAGGAAGATGTCGTAAGCAATAGAGAGGGGTATCTAGTACCTGAGGGAACTGGAACAGGGGCAAGCTCCACCACACCTTCAATACATTGAAAAAGGGAAGAAAATAATCCAGGTCCTTCTGAAAGCCGGTTTGCCATAAAACAGAGTCAGATCAAGGGACCTGACAGGAGATCCAATTTTTGGAAAGAAAATGGCTGCATGGATGTCATCACATCCCAAACTTTCGAACACTGGAATACACATTTAGCAAAGGTCACGTGGTTAGTTACTAGAGGATCTGCCAACTGGGCTGGCCAAGCCCAGCCAAAGCTTTTAGATACCATAGAGGGGGATACGGTTCCTGTGGTGCACATAAAGAATTTGCTGGGGAAGAGAGTCTGGGTTATTCCTGCCTCAGGCAAAGGCAAACACACTCATGGGATCACTTTTGCTCAAGGATGTGGGTGCACTTGACGGGTAATGCGGAGGATGGGGAAGTCTGGTGCTTACCTCAAGGAGATTTGATTCTGGGTTAAAATAGGCAATAACTTAAACTGTATGATGCTATATAACATTAAATATCAGTGCTTTCACTGCAGCAACCCATCACTGTGCTGGACACCTTGTGGCACCCATCTCCACTGCTTCAGATTTGAGGATCTGAACCTAACTCCCTTTTGATCACCCCATTAATGAACAATGAACTTTGATAAAATTGGACAAGTGAAGCAGTGATGGAACTAAACGGAGCTTCAGCGTGCAACAATCCAACACCACACACCATCCTTCCTGCCTAGAGAAACTGTTATGACAGATGGAGCCCCAGATCACGGAACTCAGACTTTTGTAGGGATGGCCCACAGACTAAGGGAATGATCTCTGTGTGTATATATATATATTTATATATCTAAAGACAGTAAAGGTGATGGTGGGAAGCATGGGACCTAGCATGATGTGAATGGGATGAAATATGGAGTGGAGAGTGTCCTGTTTTCGGCTGCGATAGAGTTAACTTTCTTCCTAGTAGCTGGTATAGTGCTGGGCTAGGAATCAGTCTGAGAATAATGTTTAAACTATGACATTCCCTCAAAAAACCAAAAAAAGTCTTTACTGAAATAGAGCAGTTACAAACAAGTAGGTAAAACCTATTATATTCTCTGTGTTATAATGATATTTACCATATTACATACCTGATGGATTCCTAACACTTAACTGCTCCTGCTGGGGGAAAAAGTTACCAGATCTCTCTAGTATTAACTTAAATATTGGAAAAAACAGAAGCATTTTCAGCATTCCAAGTAATATTCAGTACTAGGAGGGTGCAAACCGAGTGAAGAAGTGATATTAGTAAAAGGTAAAAGCATTCTGGAAGTGTTACCATAGTATTTTGTACATAAAAATACAGGGGTTTCTGATGTACCATAAACTACACACCACAAAGGTGACTACATCACAGAACAGTCGGCAGGTTGCTCCTGTTTTACCATTTGTGTTAGGTCATGGTCAGAGAGGAGTAAGTCATACATTCCAACCGTCATTATCCACGATTAAACAGTCTGCTTGCTGGTAGTTACAAGTCCAAGGCACTGATCTCTAATCAGAGTTAAACTACAGTGGTTAATGCAGCAGCCATACAGCAGGCAGGTGGCTACAAAGCAAAGAGTGGGACGCTAGGTTAGTTTCTAAGCGGCATGTTTCCCACTAAGTTTTGCAAGTATACGTTACCTCAAAAGATCAACTTTTTGCTGCAGCTCAGTGCATGTGCTTTGTAAGCTGTGCTCCACTGTATGCCTCTCCTCCTTCTCTTTGTGGAGATGCATGTCATTTGGGTTAACCAGAGCAGCTTCCAGTGCTGCTTTCCTTCCTTGCATCTGACACACCTGTACCGTGAAGGCACGGCTGCCTGCACTGGCTTTAACACATGCTTTCTCCAATTCTGAATCCATTTCAGTCATTTCTTCCAGGTCTGTAGAATCAGCCTCCAAAAGTGGAAGGACATTCAAATCTATTCCCTTGTCTGCACTGTTACAATCGCTGGGCAACCCTTCAAAGATGGGATCCATTTCATCTGGCAGCTGAGATTGTTCTGAGCTGCAGTAGGAGCAGCCAGGACTGGGAGGCTGCACCATCTCCTGCTCCGCTGCTTGCAATTTGTGCTGCAGCCTGATGATCTCAGCAGCCATTCTGACATTTTCCTTCACTGCTTGCTCATGCACTTTCTGCAGATTAAAGAGGACATCCACATCATCTCCCAGAGGTGCCATACCACTAAAAGCAGCAATTCTGCTCTTTGCTTTTGCATACTCATTTTCCAGAACCCTATAATGATTCTGTAGTGCAGAAAAATAATGGGTCTCACACTGCAATTTCTGTATTCTCCCTTGAAGGTTTATGATTTCTAAACTCATCTTGGCCTTCTCTGTTTCTGCTCTTACACAAATGTCCTGGTTTAAACTCTCCAAAGCAAGAAGTTTGGAATTGAGGTCTTCTTTCTCTTGCTTATATTCACTGTGAAGTCTCTCCAGCTTTTGCCTAAACAGCTTCCCATTTTCCTCCGCCATAGATATACGCTCCTCTTTGCTCTTTAGCTCTTTCTCATGGTCATTTTGGAGTTGTGTTATTTCATCATTTAGCCTTTTCTCCTGCTTCTCAGCAGCATTCCTCAGGTCCCACAGCTCTTTCTGAAGCTGCTCCCTCTCGCACACAAGCTTGTTCACCTCTTCCTTGAAGTTTTTCTCCAGGAGATCTTTCTCCTGGGTGAGGGCAGAAGAAACGGCCTTTTCATTTGCCAGACTTTCCTTCAGTTGCTCGTGGGCTTCAGCAGCCTTCTGAGCAATTTCATCCTTTTCAAACTCCCACTGAGATTTTGCCTCTCTTTGCTGTTCAGCAAGTTCACGCAGCTCTCGCTGGTAATGTCCTTCCAGATTTTGGATCATTTCTTCGTATTTATTCACAAGTGTTTGTGTGTTGACAGAAAACGGAGTTTCTACATGAGATGCTCTTCTGTTATAGTCACTTTCCATTTTTCTCCTAAACATGGTTAACATAAGATATTACTAAACTCTTGGCTAACTCAAATAGATTCAAATGGCTTTTTAGGCTGAATAAAACAAGCTGACAAAACCCCCCACTTTTTCACTGAGCTTTAGACGAAGTACCACGTGATGGGTGTTTCTGAGAGCCAAGGTTACATTTGAGGCAATCTGTCGAAACTTTCAAAAATAAGAACCTAATTGCCTTGGAAAAACGTAACTCATGAAATATCCTCAGGAAAACTTGTGTGTACAATATATGCCCTTCTGTTCTTGTGATGAGATCTGTAGGGGCAGATGTTCTTACCTCCATCACTCCCTGTCATCTCTGGAGGGTTTCAGTTTCTTTTAATAGTTGATCTTAGCTAAAAGCATTTACCATCCATCCCGTTACCTCTTCAGAAAAGAGGTCTGAAACCCCAAATGCTTTAAAAGTACAAAGCAGGGATTTGTAAAGCACAGAGACCCTGAGCAGAGGCTCAACTTAATAATGTCTGGTTATGCTTTAAAACTATTGTCGCCTCTGGGTGAGTTAAAAATCAATATGAAATATCTGCTTAAGAAAGACAAGAAGGAAAACAATCCCTTGAGAGTTCCCCGGTGTTGTGGAATAAAACATGTAACAACACCGTACAGTTTGTACATTTTAATTAAGCATCAGGAGTCAATTCTGCACTAGGTTCATAGTCACCATGCCAAGCCACTGAGGTCAGCGTACACCACCACTGTCCCCACCAGCAGTGACACTTACCTTTCCTCCTCCAGGTCCTGCTCGTGCTTCCTCAGCAGCTCTTGCTGGAGCTCTTCCTTCTCCAGGGCATGCACCTCAGCCATCCTTTTCAGCTGCTCATGAAAGCCACGTTCCAGCTCTACCTTCTCTTCCTGCAGTGTCTGCACTAAAACTCTCATCTTTTCTTCTACCCAGACACCATTTTGAATCAGTTCTTCCCGTTCTTGACTAAACTTCTCACTTATCTGATCCACTCTGGCTCTAATGTCTTCTTCATGCTCCTGCCTCAGTAGTTCTTGCAGATTGGCTTTTTCCTCATCAAAACGCATTTGTAATTTGTTTTTCTCATCACTGTGCTTACAGTCAAGCTTTTCCTGCTGTTCTCTGAGCACTGCTGCCTCTCCTTGCAGTTCTACAATTTGATTTTTAAGACCAGTTATTTGCTTTTCCATGACATGCATCTCTTCAGTGTACTTCTTCCTCATATCCTCTTGCTCCTTTTCAGAGTGGATTTTTGTCTCATCCAGCTGCTTTTCATAATGGCTCACCTACAAAAAGGAAACCCGATTGGATTGGCTCATTTTCAACAGAATGTTCCACAGAAATGTTTTCTCAACATTTCTGTACAAAATATCTCCATATATTCTATAGAATATTTTGATTTGCACATTAGCATCTTACATTGATTTCCCCTGCAAAGAATGCTAATGCCTACCTTAATTTCTTACTTGGTGGGTTAAAGATGATTATTACATAGAAGCCAGTGAAATTCACGTTTTTCCATTAAATGAATTTGTGGAAAGAGAAGCCACTAACAACTCTGAAGCCCTAAGTCAGGTTTGCAAATTGCAAGGGGGCTGTACTTCACTGCTCATTTTTGGTGCATTTCTCTGGTTTGGAGGCAAATTTTTTTGTGCGTTTTTTTGTTTTGCACTTTAAAAAAAAGGCAAAAAGACACAAAACCAAAACCCCAAAACTGACAGGAGACAAACACTTAAGGAAAAGTAATTATTTTGGGGTGATATTTTATCAGCCCCCTTTCCCCACTCCCATCCCAGCTTCATCAGAATACAGTTTCAGCGTACTTGTGTTACGCCATATATAGAACGAGTATTTACAGTCCTATAACAATTATATCTGACAGACATGGGGGAAGCCTGATGGGACCCCCAACTTCTGCTCCTGGACTGACTCCCACAGAACGAGCCTGGCCATCGCTATACCAGTGCACCTCACCCACAGAGGAACACTGTGAGCCTGCCAGGGATGCCAGCACAGGCTGGCAATGGGTGTTGCGCCATGTCCAGACCTGTGCCAGCTCACCCCAGCACCCCAGGCACTACAGGGGGGCCTCAAAGCCCATCCAGACCCAGTCTTTCTCTAAGTAGAGCCAGTGGAGATATTTCTGCAAGCATGGCAAGGATTATTGCAGATGGACACCCAGGAAACAGGAAGGTGACTGCCCACTTTCAGTAGCATGTGCATCACAACAGCAGTTTCCATACTTCCACAGGACAAATCACGTTTTGACACCACCAGACTGCACAAGCATGGCATTTAGCAATGCAGACTCCTGCCAGCAGCCTTTTTAACCTGCAATTATCCCATGCCAGCAGGAATGAAGCAGCTAATTCAGATGCAGCAGGCTTTCACTACAGGAAATGCAATACTGCCTCAGAAGAGCTCACTGCTCTCTCGTTAGCTGGTGGGTGGCATATGCGTGTATCTACCACAGCATTCATTCAGCCTTCTCCAGCGCTCCTCCATCGCACAGCAATGTGGAAAAGCAGCAGGGAAGCTAAAGGCTCAGGTTCACAGAAAGGTTATAATTTGACCAGGAATTAGAAGTCCTTCTTCAATACCATTCCACCTCTGAAGAGACTGAAAAAGGTGTGAAGTTTCATTTCAAGTTAAAACAGCTTACTGTGTCTTCAAGCTCCTGTTTCAGGTGATGCAGATCCCTGTGATGTTGCTCCTTCATTTGTTCAATAGCCATTTCTGCTTCTATGCTCATATTTAGTGGATTGCAGTCTTCTGAACCAAGTCCTTCAAAAACAGTAATTTTATATATATATATAAACACATATATACATATATATACACACACACACATCCTTGAAGCCCAAAGAGGTACATTCTCAACAGAATTGCTTCATCAATTTAAATTTGTTTAGGCAGCTAACTTGCAGCTCTCAAGTTCCCCCTGCACATACATACAAAACACTGCAAGCATTAATTTCAGCTTTGAAGATAGCACAACAGCCATATTCCATGTTAAACAGCAAAACAGAGGTGGTGTTTATGTCTCACTGTGAGGGTTTGGGAAAGTTTTTAATAATAGCTTCTAAAATGCTGTTGTACCTACAGCAGAGAAGTTGGTTACACAGGAGTTGCGCTTTACCTTGGTCAGGCTCAATACCACTATTGCCATGACTTTTCATATCAATGTCAAACTCTTCTGACAGCAAGTTCTTCAGCGAAGGCCTGAGCACTTTGCCTTGAGCACGGTACTCCTCCAGCTCTGAGTGCAGCTCATCTATCTGATCTTGCAGCTCCTGAAAGAGGGGAAAAAGAAGCCTGAGTGAAAGCAATCAAAGACAGCTCAGCATCTGTACATCCACACACTCCCACAATGAGACATTTAGAAGGGAATTACAGTAGGTAAAGACTTGTCAATAATCCTGCCATGATCCCAGAGTTAGTCATCCACCTATCTGCAAACCAACACCCTTCTCCAGGTTCCAACATGTGCAAGCAACAAATATGTTTTTTACTAAAGAGCAGAACCTTCTTCACACAGCCTGTGTATATTCTGCCTCTAAAGTATATTGTGCTCCAGGACCTTTCACTTTCTTCCTTCTTCCTATGGCCTTTTTTTAAACAGCAGCTTAGGAACATTTTCAGTCAGTGAAGAAATACCCCCTCAAAAGCCATCTACTTGAAAAATCAAACCAGAAGCAAGAAGATCAAATTAGGAAAGAGATACCCTCATTACAGCATTTACCATCTGGTACTTCTGCCCACTTGCCAATGGAATATCCTGAGAGTTTGTGCCAAATGCCATGCGCTTATTTTGATAAACAGCATTTACTGAGGAATGTGAATCCCTGAATGGGTAAACACAATTCTGAGGATTGGAAAGGTTCAGAAGATAAACCTCCAATCCTGATTCATACCTGCCAGTACTCAAAAGAAGAAAATCAGTTGCATATTCAAGCAACATTTTATCAAAAGAAAGGGCTGGAACTTTACAAAAAGAAAGGGCTGGAACTAGATGATCTTCAGGTCCTTTCCAACCCTAACTATTCCATGATTCTACAATTCTAAAATGCATCAATTCCATGAATCTTTATAGACAATTTTTGCCTTTAAACTGCAACTTCTTAAGAGAGCTACTGCTATGTTTCAGATTAGAAAGCCTTTTGCCAAGGCAGTCCTTTATTGAGTGCAAAGGATCATGCAGAACTGATAAGCCAAATGCTGGTAACCATTGTAGTCATCAGAAAACAGGATGTAAATAGATAGCTTGCAGGCCCACCTTAAAGAAGTATTTCAGCCATACAAGATGTGGGGAGGAGAAGACAAGTTTTACCTTTTCAGTTTTAAGAAAACACTACTGTTTTGGAAACCAGCAAAACTCAGCTACATCTTATTTCTACTGAGGGTTCCTGCAACTCTGGATACCAATTAGGACAAAGATTATTTCATAAATCAAAAAAATGCTAGTGCATGGCTGTGCAAGAAATTGGGCTTGAGATACAGCTGGGGAATGAAGGAGGCTCCACAGACCCCATCCCAGCCCTCCCTTAGGGAACCTCGTCCTTTTAGCTCAGCCAGGAAAAACACTCAGCAGCATTATATTGCTGTTCTGTGCTGCTGTCTGTAGTGAGGATGTTCTTGATGAATACAGGCAGATGGGTGCCAGGTCTCCCGCCCTGCGCTTCACTTACTCTGCACTGCCGCTGGTACTCGCTTCTCATTTGCGCCAATCTCTCCTCCTGCAGAAAAAACTCTGTGCTGCTGGGATCCAGGTCCCCAAACTGAAATGGCATAAACAGAATACAGTTACTCTCATATCCATCACATCACCTGCTCATCACAGCCTGGGTGCCATCCACAGGCACTCCTGCAGCCTGCAGCCTGCACCCTGTCCCCTTTCTTTTTTTATCTTATTTTTAATACAGAAGCTCTGCTTCACTGCTGGTAGGGGACAAAGAGCAGCCTCCTTCGCAGGTACTAGCCATAGCTCTCATGCTAACTTTGATTTCAGACCTCAACTTTCTAGCTTAGCATATGCACATTTTAATTTAATAAATAATTCCAGCTTTAAAGAAGTCTGGAAGATAGATTCTGGGTGAGAATCCCAGTACATAGCTTCTCCCTATAGAAGCACACCCCCACACCAAAATGCCTTTGAAGAAGCTGTTACTCTGATGAGTTCATTGCAATACAACTATGATCAGCCATCCACCTCAGTTTTCACTTAAGATGCAGCAGAGATACACCTCATGTATCATCTTCCCTAGAAAGGGCCTGCATGCTGGGTCTGTCCAAAACATTGTGCTGGCGAATAAAATCCCCACAGATCTGCACGATGATTGCTTCACTGTAAGGCTCCCTGCTGTTAATTAGTGTAAAATTACAGCTAAGGTGGAGTATCTCTAATTTCCTTAACATGAAGTGAGGCAGGCAGTCCACATCAAAAAGCAAGCTGCGCCTTGGTACTGTCTGGATAGGGACCATGAGAGCCTCCAGCTATTGAATTGGCAGCTTGAATGTAGTAAACAAAAAGCAATGTAATTCTGGAAGCATACTGGGAAGAGGAGGATTTACCTTCTCAGTCAGAACGTTTTCCAAGTTCCTCTGTAGTTTGCTTGCCAAACTTTCATACTTGGACAGTTTTTCTCCCATTTCCAATAGCTCGCTTTCCAGGCGGCTGTTTTTCTGCATCAAACAAAAAAATCACCCCAAACGCCTCAGATTTTGAAGGAGGAAGAAGCCATTAGCACATCCTCCCAGTCAAGTCAGAGATGACACTGCTACAAACTTCAGCCGAAGACAGGAATTGTGAATGCACGCCCATACAACCCTCCTGCTTGCAGCAGAACAGCAAGTGTGTACCCCAGACCTGCTGCAGCTCAGAAGCCCTGTGTTCCTCTGGCTCATCTCACCTTTCAGCTGGCTGCTTCAGAAAGAACATTTTACAATGATCCTGATGCCCACAGGATAACCACTCCCTTTCAAAAGCTGCTCACCTGAACACTGTAAGGGTGCATCAGCTCCCTCCTGTGTTCGTAAGACAACACCATTACTGATTACATTCTGGTTTTATACTGAGCAAAAGTTAATTACATGGTCAGCAGCAGACAAAATATATCTAGAAAAGGAACTGAATCTGTGGAGTCATGGGTGAGTAATACCACTGCATTAGGCAGCAGTTAAATTATCAAAAGGGATAGCAGCAAGCTTGTTTCAGAAGGGTTTTGTGTGTTTGGTTTTGAAACAGTAATTTAAACTTTGTCAAGACATTAGCTTCTGGCTGGACAGCCAAACAGCCAGCAGGGCACACAGCCCTTCTGATAACCCTACACATGCACTTGATGGCAGCAGAGATTTGAACTGGAGCTTTATCAATCCAAGCAGTAACCTATCAAGGTGACCTAAAAAACCCAATTCTCATAGATACGCCTCTATCTTGCTGCTGAAATTACTTTCAGCTAGCTCAGCATGCACTGCAACACATCTCCTCAACAAGAACCATGCAGCAAGCGGCATTCCCCTACTTCAGGGCATCCTTGTCTTTCGGGGGAAAAAAAGCTGCATTTAGTGCCCATTACCTTCAGGGAAAGGGCCAGGCGGTCCCGGATGTAGTTCTCATCATTTTTCAGCTTTTCTATCTCCTGCTCCAGATCCAACCGCTGTTTGTTAGCCTGCTGCAGGATTTGCTCCCGCTCCCTCTGGAGCTCATTCTTTAGAGCTGCAATTCGTTCCTTGTACTCCTCATCCAGCTTCCTACAAAGGCATAGGAGGCAAGAAGAGCTCATAAGAAGGAGCAGTCAGCCAGTGATGCTGCGAGTGAAGCTCAGTGGTAATCAGCGAGTGTAAAGCCGCTAACCTCCATCACTGAGTCCCTGCAACACTGTGACAATGATGCCAAAGATAAGGAGAGGGGTGAACCGCGATATCATACCTGAGGTTGTACTCATTCCGGCGCTCAATTGCAGCGTGGTGGTCATCCACTTCGGAGGCCATCAGGAATTTCAACTTTTCAGCTTTTTCCAAGTCTGACCGCAGCTTCTCTTTCTCTCTGGCCACTTGGTCAGCTCTCTCCCTAGGGTAAGCACAGCAGGTCTGGATTAGGTCATCCCTCACAGCTCCCCCAAAGAAGATACTTGCAAGAGGCTCATCAGAGAAGAACAGCTCAGAAAGCTCTCCAAGGGTCTTATCAACTGCATTTAGTCATTAGGTATGAACTTGCACACACAGCTCTGGACATCCCCTCTTAGGTCCACAAGACCTCAACACTTGAACTCCTCAGCTGTGGTCTGTCTCCCCCAACTGCAGTGCTATGCCATTTTGACAGGCCACTTTCTGCCCATTTATTTGTTCTCTTGTTTTATTACCTTTACCACTTCACCCTTACACTACACCTACCCAGGTTTTCATCACAAGCTGGTAAAATCTGCTACACTGAGCAGCTTTCTTGATGACAACTTGACAACAAATCTCTCCACTGAGTAAACATAAAAAGTTATTTACACATGTAGATGCAAACACACCAAGAACCTCATCTTTTCACACAAGCCAAGCGGGCAACTTGCAAGCACAAGAGGTGAGCCAACAAGGAACAGGACTTAATGACCTTGCAGTCTTAATGACCAGTGAAAGTCATCTGTGGTGTTGCATGGAGGTGGATGCATAAGCTGATAATTACCTAAGCTACTCAAAGATTTACAGTACAAACAAAATACCACTAGCAACTGGAATTCATGCACATGGCAGATAGATACCACAGTTACACAAGAGGAGCGAACCAATGCAAAACTGAGGGTGCAACGCTTAGAGCAGGGGTCTCTGAAGCGTGGTGGACAATGTGATCCTTTGGTATCTGTGTGAAGAAATACCCGAGTTCAGTAGCACATGCATATCATATCTATATTAAATATAGAGCTTCTCATCTCCTACGCTCTCTCAATAGAGAGGTCTGCATGGCAAGTCCAGCACAAACTCAAACTGTGTTGACTTTCAAATGAAAAAAGCAGGGCCCCAAGGTGGTTTTGTACCACACCTACCCCTTTATCACATGGCAAAACCTATGTAATGCTACTGCAAGAAATAATGTTATTATTAAAGGTACTGCTTATCAAATTGCATCAGCCTCCATCTTTGGTTTTGCATTCCTTGGCCATCGATGACTGCAGATTGCAGTGACCATTCCCAGACTGCAGAGCAGGGCTCTGGGAACAGCCTGCTGCTTGGATTTTATTAAGTCTAATTTTCTGCAGTACTTGGGTTTGAGTGCTTTACCCATGCAAAATGAGAGCACTGAAAGTCTCTGACCAAGCTAGCAGAGAACCCTGCCTTCCAGCGAAAGGGTAGCGCCACATCAATGCCCCTCAGAGAAGTGCTATGAACCATCATTAATCAGCTCCTACTTAAACTTCTGCTTGGCCAAAGGGAGAGGGCAGTGAGGAAGCGGCAGAGGTGGCAACCTGGGTGACTTACAGCAAGTGCCTGATCTCCATTTTGAAGCTTGCCAGGGCTGCCTGGTGGATTCCATTCTTGGTTATTAAAAGCTCATTTTCCAGAGCCAGCGTCAGCTCTGTCAGGTTCACCTTCCCATCCAAGTTGAAGTCCAAAGCCTGCAAAACACATCATTAGACCAGAACAAGCGTTCCTGCCCTGCAGGAGCCCAGAGACATTTGTGCATGGAGTGACAGAATAAAATGAGGAGGCTCAGAAGAGACTAATCTGTCACAAATGCCTTTGGGGCAATAAACCAGACATCTCTGCCACTTTCCTATGTTAAAGAGCTGCTGACAGCTGCGGAGATGGAAAGTGTCCTGGGTGTGCTGCAAGACCAACAGGAAATTAAGCCCATGCCTGATTAAAGCTACTAATTCTCTAGAGGACATAAGTACACTGGCCTTCTTATGTCTTCAAATGCTGAAAGAAAGTGGTTGAAGATGTTCATGTTAAACAAAATCAGCTCTTGCAGTAGAAACACAGAAGCGGCCTTGTAGGAGATATTTGATAGCAAGTATCCCACCTCTTATAGAGTACAGAATCATACAGAATCAATCATATAGAATTGCTCCCACAATCTCTCCTCATAAGAAAGATGCTCCAATCCTCACAATCATCTTTGTGGCCTCCGCTGGACCTCCTCCATAACTCCTTGTCTTTCTTGTACCGAGGAGCCCAGAACTGGACACAGTACTTCAGATGTGGCCTCACCAGGGTCAAGGAGAGGAACCTCAACCTGCAGGCCACAGTCCTCCCAATGCGCCCCAGGATACTATTGTCCCTTCTGGCCACAAGGGTTCACAGTCAACCTATCATTTGCTTTCTACAAATACAGGTGACCTCCTCAAGCTAAGCTGGAAGTCACGTTACATTTTTAACATTAACTTCTAGCTCTCTGGGATGCACCAGCATTTCAATAAAGGAATTTATTGGAAATTTCCTGGAACATTAAGACTCTCCTCACTAGCACTGGGAATTCTAAGAAGTGGAAAAAAGTAGTAATCCGGCTACAGTCCAGCATCCCACACTAGGGTAAAAACCAAGGCAAACAGAAGGGATGAGATGGAGCTGTCAG
This sequence comes from Amazona ochrocephala, assembly GCA_039720435.1. Classification (NCBI taxonomy): domain Eukaryota; kingdom Metazoa; phylum Chordata; class Aves; order Psittaciformes; family Psittacidae; genus Amazona; species Amazona ochrocephala. Next base: position 61,764,790 of record CM077882.1, read on the forward strand.
TTACCTTCAGGATCTCCTGGCTGTTCTCTATGCCCTCCTGGTGCCAGCAGTCGAGGACACCCTCCACGCAGCCATAGCCCATCCCATCATCCAGGCTGGAGAAGAGGCAGAAGCCAATGGTGCTGGACATGGCTGAGTGGGTGATCATGCGCCTCCCGCTTTCATCAAAGGACTGTGGAGAGAGGGGAGAGGATGTGATGAGGCATAGGCAGAGCCAGGCATTTGCCCACCCTGTGATGAGAAAGGCTTGTAAATGTAATTTCACTAACAGTATTCTGGAGATTAAGGATTAAGTCTGCTCTTCCTCACTGCCAAGCAAATACCCAGCAGGAGCGCTGCTGCTGACCTCCCAGCACCACAGCACAACCAGGCACTTCGGATTTGAAATAAATATGAGGAGGAACAGCTTCAGAGCTGTTCTCAAGGCTCCAAAAGTGTTTTGCACTCTCTGATTTTGGCTTCAAGTGTCAGCTCCCCTAGAAAGGCTGCAGGAAGCATATGCACGGGTGCTTTTGCTATAGCCCTCAGCTTCAAGGCAAAGACAGGTAAAAGATTCCAATTTCTGTCCCTGCTCACCCCAAAACAGAGGATAGATGTGGGACCGGCATGCCCCCAGTCTTCAGCCTACCCCATTTGCGGGACAGTCACAGCTGCCCCACCACAGAGACAAGTGGGGAAGAAAAGCAGGAGGCAGGCTAGGAGCTGCTTCCTCAGGACATCCCATCCCACTCCTGCTTCTACCCCACGATCCACCCCAGTTTCTCGCCTGCATGGAAAGGTGTCGCTTCAGTTGTCTGTACGGAGTAGATGCTGAGGGCGTCAGCGGCTTTCCGTTTTTAAACAAGCCATAGAAGAAGTCCTCTATGCTCATGGTGCCATCTTGCTCCAGGTTACGGAGTACCTCTTCAAGCACCTGCAAGTGGCAGGGGATAGAAATCACATCTATCTATTCGGCTATTGCCAAAACCACCATGGTAACAATTTGGCAGAGCAGAAAGCACCCTATTCCCAAGCCTCTACCAAAGAAAAAGGCAAAGCAAGAGTTACCTGCTACACTGCATCAGCCTAACAGTGGTACAGCAACCTTTGTACAGAAAACTGTAGATCCGCACACACTGTGAACATCCTGCCTGTAAAATGATGTAAGCTCCTGGTCCTCTTGGAGCTTCTGTATCTTGTGAGGCAGCATGAAAACACATTTCATTCTGCTCTTGAGACAGAGTGACCTCAGGATTCAAGTGCAAGGTGACGAGACAGATGCCAAACGCCCAGCAGCTTTAAGTGACCAGGCAAAACACACAGTAAAACGCTGCAAGGTCATAACAGATCTGTTTTATGCCTCAGGGCAGTCTGCTTTCTGCAAAGCAAGACCAACCTTATTAGGACCAGAGATGTTAAGATTAGTCCTTTGCTATTTCTTCTCTTACAGTTTCTTCTTTCCATTTTGTGCCTTAATACCCTGAAAACATTTTGTTACGAATGCTGCAACGGAATACTTGCTCAGAAACACGTTTCATGAAGGAAATGATTACAATTTGTATTTCAAAACACAAAAGAGTCTTTAGGTTTTTTTTGTTTTAAGAAAGCTCATCATAAATTGGCAACAAACTTCTCTGCTAAAGAAACAATTTTCTCATGAATTTTTCCTGCAGGACAGAAACAGCCTGCAGGCCCTCAACAAAGTCAAAAGCAACCAGCTATGAATATTTTCGCTCATATTTACTGTTCAGCTCGAACATTTCTGGGATTAAGGAGACACGTTCGGAATCTAGAATATGTTTTAAATTCCAGCTTACTCTGCGACTGCATGAGGAGACGCACACTGCACAGTAAAGCTGGCAGCCGCCTTCCACCAGAGCAGCTTCCCATGTCCAGTGGTTTGACACCAACAACCTCACTGGAAAACCTTAAGCTAGGGCTGAAAACCACTTTCCAGGTGGTGACCTGTGAAACAGCACTTGTGCTTTAGGCTTCCAGTCACCCACAGGACTGACTTTGCGGGGCCCAGGCCAAAACCCAGATGTACATCGTGGAGCAAGCAGGTCCGCACGTGGCCACTCACCTCCCCAGCTGCTGTTTGGAGCCCATACTGCTCACAGACGGAGACAAGCTTTTTCCGGTTCAGGTGGCCATCCCTGGTGATGCCAAGGTGGTCGCAGACCTCCTGCAGTTTCTCCTCAATCCAGTCCGGGCTGGGCAGTGAGGCACCAGGGGATGTGCTCAGGTCATCAGGGTTCCAGAAGCGGAGCTGCCCTGGAAACAGGGGAGAACTGCTCTGGTTTCCATCCATCCACTGCACACAGGTGACCCACCAGAAGGCTTGGGGACTTGCTGCTGCAGTGGGCAGAGCATCCCTCATTGTCTGTCAGACTCTATAGAACCATTTGCCTTACCCCATCCTGCTCAGAACACACTCATTATTTTGGGGTATGGCTATTGGACTCTACCAGAAGAAGCTGATCCTGCTCAGCACTCAACGCACACGTGCCACCACAGCTGAGGGAACCCCACATACCAGTGAAGGATGGGACCATGGCCAGGAGGATTGTGGACAAGTGGATTGTGCCAACCTGGGCTGGCAGTCAGGAGAAGCACACCCCTGCTGCCTTGGCTACTGGCATGGATGGAGAAGGGACCTGGCCCCTCCTCTTCTGGGCAGTTATAAGGCCAAGGGAGAGGACTGAGCAAGTTGTATACCCATACATAACCCTGACCAGGTCAAAAACTTCAATGGTTGCTTGTCTCCATAAATGCCAGCCAGCAAGTGGTGCTTCCTAAACTCCCATCCCCTTCGAATGTGAACTGTAGTGTATGTTTTGATCTAAAAACACTTCCAAGCACTTCTTCAGGGGAAGAAAAACAATAAAACAAGTAATTCAAAACCCAATAGCCTCCAGCTGCACACACTCCCTCTACCTCCAGCAAATGCCTGGAGTGCAGCCGCATCCAGCTGCAAATGCCACTAGACATAAAGCAGTCAGAGCTTGACACCTCCCCGCATCCGCTACCTCATCCTGGGGCTGAAAAAGCAATTTTTTGAGGGGAAAAAAAGAAAATAAAAACTGGTCCCTTTGGATGCAGTAGGTGTTAGAGAGCAGCTGAAACACAGAAGGTGTTGAAGTGATCAAGAGCTGCATGGCTTAGTTATAAACATATCTGCATGCTGCAGGTTGTGCTGAGGGCTGGTGCCAAAGCCCAATCGTCACCCTGACCATCACGCAGGGGGTCACCCTGCTCTCCCTTGTAGGACAATTAAGAAATATCTAACGGCTGGTCCACGCTGACATCTAGTGCCTACCGTCCTCCACTGCAGGAGCCCCCCAGGCAGGAGCAGGGACCAGGACCTACTCTTGGGGTGCTGAGGCCAGGGAGACCAGGAGCAGGATAGCCTCTGCATCAGGCAGCAGGAAGAAAAGAGGGCAGAAGGGATAGCCCCACTTTTCCTTTAATTCCCGGATAGGGGCTTGCTTGCCCTACATGCACCTTGTCAAGCTCTGCATCACACCAAGCTGGGGCTGCTCAGCACACCCAGATGGCCTGAGACTTACTGTGCCCTTCTGATTCATCTTCAAAGCTGAAAAGAGAGTAAGCACATACAAGTACTGCTGCTTGCTCTTACCCTCAGCCTCATACTCCTCGCTGTCTCGCGTCTTCCAGTGCTGGGGAGAAAACAAAAGATTCCCAAGTTATTATTATTGCAAGACATCGCCCATATGAAAGAGACTCTGCAATCAGCATCGAACGAGCTACAGGGCTCCAGCAACGCCGCCAGGCTTTCATCTCCCCGCTCCCCGCAGGCTGGGCTGGCAATCCATGGCTCTTTGATGCTCTTTTTTTCTGTCACGCAAGGTTCTTTCATGGGGATAAACCACAGCTGCAGAAAGATGCCTAAAGCCATGAAAAGACCCTTGAGAGGTGACAGATCAGAGTCCAGCAGGTTGATGGGGAGGGAAGGAGAGATTTGCCCTCCAAGCAAACCACACTGCTTTGTCTTTAGAGGTATCAGTGGTCAAGATAAAAATTCAGAAAGAGAGAGTTATGGTTGTTCAGCCTGGAGAAAAGAAGGCTCAGGGGAGACCTTAGAGCAGCCTTCTGGTACCTAAAGGCGGCTGACAAGAAAGCTGGAGCAAGAGCATGTAGGGATAGGATAAAGGGGGAATGGCTTTAAACTGACAAACAGGAGATTTAGATTAAGTATTAGGAAGAAGTTCTTCCCTGTGAGGGTGCTGAGGCCCTGGCACAGCTTGCCCAGAGAAGCTGTGGCTGCCCCATCCCTGGCAGTGTTCAAGGCCAGGTTGGACAGGGCTTGCAGCAACCTGGTCTAGCGGAAGGTGTCCCTTCCTGTGGCAGGGGGTTGCAAGCGGATGGTCTTTAAGGTGCCTTTCTACCCAAACCAGTCTGTAGTTCTATAATCATGGGCTGCATATAGCCACTATTTGAGTTTAGGTTGTCCCTTCCTTCCAGCACCCTATTTTCCCCTACTTTGGCACGTGCTTGGCCAAGCCCACTCCAAATCACCTCTGCCAGCTGTAGCTCTAGGTCAGGAGACAGAACCACACTGCCAACGAGCTCTCCACTGAGCTAGCTGCAGAACAAAACCCCAACATGCTATTTGCTGGTCTTAAGCCATCCTGCTTCCTCTGTGGCAATACCACATCAGCTCAGGGGCACTGGGAGCAGGGCACAAGTACATTGTTTAAAGCGATTTCCTCATGTACTACACGTTGTTATGTCTCTACCACCCTTGTCCCAGCCGAGGGTATTTAATCACACACAATGCTCAGTCATATTAACTTTTGATTAAGCTGTGGCAGTGACAGATGTCACTTCTCCACTGTTACAAGTGGATACTTCTGCATGCATGTGACTGATGGATTTGAAGTCAAAGTCACCCAGGACATAAAGAGGCTCTAAATCATCATATAAAAGTTCAATGCATCTCATTCAGATTACAGCTAAAAGCCATTAATCTACAGTGTTACCATGGAAACTGGATTAGGTCACTAGACTTTTTTTAGCTCTGCTGCTCGCTCCTGTGTCATCTCCTGGACCAGGCAAGGGCTGTTTGCTGCTGCAGCATCTCAATGTACCCCTCTGCTTTTGGGGAGAGTCACAGGGCAGGAATCAGGGAGACCCTTAGATGGAGCTCATGGCCTTTGCTTTCCGAGGCAGGCAGTCACAGCGGCTTTGCTGGATGCCCTGGAGAAAGCCAAGAACACCTATAACACTGCACTGGAAATCTACAGATTTTGGCCCAAGCAAGTGCTGTCCTGCCAGCACCACCACTGAGGTGTTCACATGGCAGATTCTTGGTTTGCCTGATAAACCATCAGGGCGAACACACAAAAAGCAGGAGCTGAGGCAACAAGTACCATCGAACTACCACCTGCAAAGGCAGAAAACAGCCCGTATTCCCAAAAATGCATGAGCTGGCACCAGCCCAACCCATAGGTGCCTGTGCATGTGCAACAGCCAACTTTGTACTGAGAGAAGGTATCTCTGGGTGCCAGACAGAGCTGCCACCCCCCAGCCACTCATCCTTGTCTTTGGGGGGGACACTGAGGGGAATCTGAGCAGCGATGCTCAGAAGGAGGATTCACTGCTCTGTCCAAGTACTTTTGCATAAGCGACATGTATTTTTATACAGAATCAGATCTAAACCATTTAGCACCAGACCCCCTCAAGTCAGGGACTTACAAAACCAAGAATCCCAAACCACAGCACAAGGTAACTCTATAAACACCAACAATCTGAAGAGGCTGAATACAGGAGGGGTGTGCACATGTGTGTGTGCTACAGGCTGGTAACCCCCTGACACTGACCCTGGGGAGCTTGTGTGATCTCCCTCCCCATGCCAGGGCCTCACTATGGAGGGCAAGGGGGTCCCTTTATGCGGTGGGGGCTCAGGGTCAGCCACCGCTAGTGGGAGGACAAAGCAAATCTGGGATGGGTGCAGAGGGACAGTGCATCCCAAGGTCAGGCACAGCATTGTTTCCCTGGCCCCGGTGGTGCTACAGCTGGATGCAGGTCACACACATCCAGGCAGAGTGGAGATCCCAGGAATGCATGATTATCCAGGCAGGCGCGTGCTTGGCCCGGCTGAGGAGCAGATGGCCGTGGCTTTCAATGCTCGCCACCCTCCAGCTTGGAGCCCAGGCGAGCATCTGCAGCCTGCACTGTTTGCTCGCAGTGGCCTCTCCCCATAATAAGGCAGCAACCTCTCTCCCCTGCCATCTGCTTCAGCAAGACAGGGCTTTGTTCTCTGCCAGAATATACTGCTAATTAAAATGACGATCAGGAGCACACGCTGAGCCTGTTCTGCTTTGCACGCGGCAAGGTGAGCCTGCGCACCAATGATGATGGCCCCGTTTTTCCCCTCCCTGCATGCTTGCAGAGGTCAGCACCCTGGTCTGAGCAGCCAGAGCAGAGACCCCTTCTGACAGCAAATCTCCACACCCCACTTTGCCAGTTGGCTTCAGCTGCAAAGCACCAGAGTCACATCAATAATGCGCTTGTGTCGGGCAAGTGCTATCCTGAGCTGTTTTCTGCAGGTCCTGGCCTTACAGGACTGCTGCCCTGTGGGAACCTCACATTTGTACATGGAGGACCTGAAGACAAAAAGCTTCAGCCTGACCCTCCCAGGTTTTGCTCTGAAAGGCCGTGCCATGCTGGAAACCACTCTATGCAGAAGCAAGCACACAGATGTCTGGGGAGTGAGTGGCTTTGCAAGGCAGCGAAAGGACAGAGCCGTGACATGACAGCAGTTTCTACAGCCTGCGAGCAGGACTGACCTTTCCCAGAGCAGAGGCAGCAGCTGGGGAAGGGGAGATGATAGAAGCCCTGTGCTGAGGTTTGGAAGTCAGCATGGCCTTCAGACTGGCCATGTGTGGCTGTGTACACAGGGGTGTGCTGCTGGGAACCCACAAGCCAAAGGGTGCTGCTGCTCTACCACCAGCTTGTGGTTGGTACCCCATGGCCACCAAAACGGCTCCCCATCCTAACCCTGCATCACCACCACTGAGCAGATCATCACCAGGCCTAACACAAGGCAGAAACGAAACGAAAGCAAGGTCATAGTGCTTCCCAAGCCCACCAAGATCCATTGTTTGGATCAAGAGGTTGGAACAAACAAGCTCAAGTGGTAGCCAGGGCTGGAGATGCACAGCTTTAACCACCACAAGCTTTTACACTGCCGTTCTAGGGGCTTTCATAGCTGCAGCTCCATTAGCACCACATTCATAACAGTGCCAAAGCCGCTTGTTTCTCACCACCCATATTCCTAGTAGCATCCATGGGGACAAACTCATGTGGATCAGAGGGAAGCTTGGCATCCCTACACCACCCTCTGCTCATGGCTGGGTCAATGCTGAATTCACACCCAGGTGTTCATGGCTTTGTCCAGTCCCTAGAAAGCCACCGGGGATGGAGGTCACAGAGCATCTCCAGGCAGCCGATCCCACATACACAGACCAGCCCTCCGGCCTCTGCTGTTTACAGAGATGAGTAGGGGAAGGAAGCCTCTCAGGCAGAGTCTGAGCCCTTTTAATTGGCACTGGTTGAAAGAAAGCACCAATTAAGCCACACTGCCCCAGTTCTCAGGGCAGCAAAACACCCTGGGCTAGAGGCAGCCTTGCAGAGTGCAGGCAACAGGAGAAAACTGGGCAAAGGCTGTTAGTTGTGGCGAGCACCAAGAAGTCAACACATCAGGAGTCTCCAACACTGCCCAGCATTTCAGGCCCAGGACCCCCTATGCCTTCAAACAACTGATTTCTATGCATACCAAGAGAAGAGACTTACAGAGATAAGACAGTAATGCTGATAAAAGTCCCAAGTAAAGCAAGTGGTGATTTAAACAAAATTAGCCTGTGGTTTGCTGGAGCTTCAAGAGAATTAACCATCCCATCCACCCTGGAAGGTACAGCAAGTGTTCCCACCAGGAAACACAGTGTGGTTATGTACTGGCTGAGTTAATTGAATGACCTCATTAACAGACTAGCCTTTTACACCTCCTTGACAGTTAGAACAGAGGAGTAAGATTAGAGGGACCTCTTCCATCAAGAACATCTCTTCCCTGGGGGTTGTGGGGAGATTAACATTGATTTCAAGGTCAGGGCAACCCATGGGGCCTGCACCAGCAGACAGATGAGCACCCCTGCGGTGGTGAGCACGCATCACTGAGAACAGGGTAAGGAAGCTGGTTCTGGTGGAAAAGCCTTTTTTCTAAAAAAATAAAAATAAATATAAGAAAAAAAAAGTTTTTAAGCTCAGCTGCATAGGAATAACACCGGAAACCGGAAATTTCTCCCTTACTTCCCCATGCAGTGTTGGGTGCAGCGGCTGCAGAGTCCCCAGACCTTTAGGAAAGCACAGGTGAAGCCAGGAGACGGACAAGAGAAGAAAGCAGCACCGTTTTCTCCTTCCCAGTGGAAAACTCCCACTGTGTGCTCCTGAACATGCAGCACTAAATCAACAATACTTAGCAAACTGGGGCAGGCTGGAATGAGCCCAGCGCCAGAGAAGTGCTGCTGTGGCTGTATGCTAATGCACACCATCAAGCCCAACCACTCTTCACCTTTTGCTCTTCTGTTCTGAACAAGCGAGAAGAGATTCTGGGCTTGAAAGCACTAGCACAAAGAGACACAAATTTTGATCACAAAAACGGAGAAAATCTGGACTTTGGAGCAAGCATATGTGGGGCATGGGGGCTGGTGAGAGCCGTGCAGCTGTGGTGCAAAGGCACGCAAGATTTTTGCAGCGAAAATCGAAAGTGAAAGACTAAAAGAAGCAGCTGGTGGCTCTGCATTTAGGGCACCATCCCAAGGCAGCTGCCTGCTGCAGAGCTCTGTCACTCACCACCCCTCTTCCCAATTCTCTCTACCCAAGAGCACCAGAGCCACGGCCAGGTTTTTGCAGATGAGGGAATAGATGAGGACGTGCTCCTTCCGCTCACTTAGCTCCCAGCCCACACTTTGTTAGCCACAGAAGCAGCATTGCAGCCCTCACTTGATTGCTGGCCCACGCTGCAGCCAGGAGCAGAAGGAGGCCAGGGGCACCAGTGCACAACACCGAGCACCCAGATCCTCCCCAGATCCCCACAGCAGCCTGCCTGCAGATGGGAATCTGGAGCTGCAGCAAGGGAGGTCTGCCGGGTATGGCTGATCCTTGGGGACAGGCAAAGAGGGAGACCATCCCCTTTGTTAGGAAGGCCCCAAGGACACCCAAACCACTGCAGGATGGGGGGGGGATGGCGGCTCCCACAGCACCCAGGACCCTTTCCGCTCACCTCCTCACAGCCGCTGGAGGCGATGTGTGGGGGACACGCTTCCTCACTCAGTGGCTCGATGACAGTCACCTCAGCGAAGTCTTCCACGGACTCCTGGAACTCCGGCAGGGACCGCCGGCCATAGCGCTTGCCGCCTTTGATGTACTTGGGCTGCGCTTCTGGGGAGGAATCTGTGACATTCAGGAACAAAACGTTATCAGTAACGTGACTTTGGCAGACCTGGCTCCCAGGTCACACCACACAGGACCGGCCTGGTTGCAGCATTCTGAGCTCCAAATTGCCACTACCATTGCTCCTGGGCAGGCAACAGTGGCTGCTCCTTTCCAGGACCACTACCCTCACGATACCATCTGGCCTGACGGGTTGGAATGGGTCCTGCTCAATGAAAAGGCTGTCACCAAGTGAAATCAGGGCTCCATCTTCCTCATCCTTTGCCAATTCCCAGATCACATTTGCTCTATTAACAGGATGGGGCAAAAGAAACCCAAAAACCCAACCTTGCAAACAGCTTCAGATGAAAAGTCCATTAGGTCTCTCCTCCTTACACTAATCTTCATTACCAGCGATGGGCAGGTTTAATTAGGGACAGCATTGCACTTAGGCAGCTCAAGTCTCCAGATTATGCAGACACCTGGGCGACTGCTGCTGCTCTTGGTGGATTTAAATCACAGCTCGATTAAATGAGTGGCAAGTGGAAAAAAATTGGGCAAGTTTGGAGGCAAATGTCTCCTGGGGGCCAACACAAGCGGCTAATTCAGGCGACAGCGGGACAGGTCCCAGCTTGTGCTGTGCAACTAATGCCAGCTGCAAGATCTAAATAACCCTTTGGAGTCGTCATCTAATTACAGGGGGCTGCACTCACATTCCCAGGCTCCAGCTTCCCAAAGCAAGCCTTTTGCCTTTGGGGACTGAATTATCCAGGAGCACTCACTGATGAGGATCAAACCAAAAAATAAATAAGCATGTTTTGGGCTATTTTCAGTGAGAATCAGCCAACGTCTGGAGCAGGGGGCAAATTAAATCGAGGACCAAATTAACCAGGGATTCAATTAGGGCAAGGCTCTCTGCCGCACTTTGTTTCAGTGTTTGCTAACCCTACCATCGAAACCCCCCCAGGACTTGATCATCTTTATTTCCCACCACTTGCAGCGCACTGAGGCAGTGGCAAGAGCAGCAGCCTTTTGAAACTGTATTTGCAGAGCACCCTGGTACAAAACAAATGCACAGTGCAATACTAATAAGGCACAGGGAAGCTGTTCAATCACTGACAAACGGTACACAGAAAGCAGAGTCTCTGAACCCCCCCTGCCCAAACGCCTCCTTGGATAATATTCCTTTAGATATGGAAGAAAGCTTCAAGCTTGTTAGAGGAAAAATATTCTGCAACTTAGCTATGCAATGAATTATAAAATACACAGGGCTAGGAGACCTTTGATTCCTCCAGCTTTGCACTCCATCCATCCATACTGCAGCTCTAGGGAACAAACCCGGCGGCCTGTGTTTGAACAAGGCCATTTTAACAAGATTTGCTGCAGCTGGGACTCGCACATGAAAGTTGTGTGATGAAGTGTGCCGATAGAAAAATCGCAATGAGACAGGCTGATTAAGTAAGAGCCCGAGAACAAAAGCAAACCTTATCACTCCTATTAAAGCTTGCCTGGTGGTGAACAATCTTCATCGAGCAGCTCTCTCTGAAATGCTAATGTTTGTGGCTACTCATTCACCCTTTCATTTTCTCCCTGCTGCCATCTCCCTGCCCTTGCAGAAGAGGGCTGGGGGGGGGTGTTGGGTTTCTGAGAAACAGTTTTTCCTCCTCTAGGACAAACACACCTCCCCACCCATCTGTCTTTGGAAAGATGGGGGGGGGGAAGAAGCTGTAATTGAGCAATAATGAAGCTATGGCTAAATTTCCTTTTGGGCTCCCCAGCGCTCAGAAGGGCTCAGTTTCCAATGCTTCCCACCCTGACAATGTGGTGTAGCCACTGCTGCAGCTGAGAATCCAGCTTTATCTGGAAATACAGGTGCCTTCACACCATGCCACCCCACAGTGCTTTACCAGCAAGCAGAAATGGGAACATCTCCCCCTTTTTCCATTCTAAGCATTTGGAGGCTGGCAACTGATTTCTTTCCCTCTTCTTTGGTCTCAGCACCGGGGTGTGCTTGGTTTTCCTTTGCAATTAAAAAGCTGTGAAGCCTGAGAACATCCCCAGGAGGGAAAGGTGACCCTTCACAGCTTGAAAAGAGCAGAAACTTCAATCCTACCTTGCAAAGCCAACTTCAAAACAGGCTGTGCCTGAGTCCAGCTACAGAAGGAATCCCAGCTCAGGCACCCTGAAATCCCATTGCCAGAGCCAGACCGCTTCTGTTAATACTGCGTTACAGCTCTTTCCCTGCTAGCCTCCCATGCACCTTTGTGCTGCTGGCTGCTGGGTACCCAGTGCAGACCAAAGCAATAGCATTACAGGGCCATGGCATCGGATTGGCGTAACAGACGCAGCCTGCAGCCCCATCCCTAGGAGCACAGACTCGTCTCTCCCGCAGAAAACCCCGTGCACCATTATCTCTGGACCAGCTGTGCATGGATATCTCCCATGCATGCAGCATCCTGTAAATCCCACCATCTTCTCGCTTTTCTAACCAACCCCCCCGCAAAGCAGCTGATGCCCTTGGTACTCTTGCCATTCCCAGTATTTAGGGAAAGCTGAGCACACATGCCAACAAAAAGCAGCAACCCATGCTCCGCAAATGCAGAGTTCACGGATGAGCTGTACTGAGTTTCTCATTTCCAGCCAAAAGAGGAAGGAAAGAGCGGCTCAACCCACACGTTCTTTCAAAGGCACACAAACAGAAGGGAGATGTCAAAAATCAAAGCTTTCAGTGAGGCAAATGCCCATGAGACAGCCCTGTGTGTTATTTATCCCAAACACTGTAAAATATAACTCCGTATTGAACACCAAGGGGAGGCTGCTCTTCCTCAAGCCTGACCTCTGGTACCCCCGTCTGCAACCAGCAGCAAGGAGAGATGCTGCTCCTCCAAGAGCCTCTCTATTGTGTGGCTGACAAGCCACCAAGAAAGGCGAAAAAAAGAGAAAAAGAAAATAGGATGAATGCTCCCTGCTTCCTATAGCCCTCGGCAATGCACGGGCTTAGCAAAACACACTCCAGAGCTAATTAGACACTGGGGTCCGATCTGCCCCCCTGAACTGCTCCCGGCTGCGGTAAGAGCAGAAGCTGCCAACAGAGCAAGCCTCTCACCTTCCTGACCCACTGCCCAGGGGGTTTGTGGCCCCCAAACGCCTCCTGAAAAACAAAACAAAACCAAAACCAAAGCATTTCACAAGAGCTCCCCTGATACAAGTGCTGCAGACAAAAGCCACCAATTCCCTGGCTTGCTCCCCCCATCCACCTCGACAGTGAAATGCTTAGAGATTTACACTCAATTTTCTGCCTTTCTGAGCTACATGAGTATTTTCAAAATCCTGCTCTGCCCTCAGACGCTTGGGGAGGAGGGGGGGGGGCTCTCCTTGATGGCAAACAGCATTCTCCTGGGCCCAGCATCAAAGCCACCGAGTGCAGACAAAAGGAGGTTTAGGGAGGAAGACCCTCATCCTGCAAGCCTGTTTAGAGATGAATGTCTTTACTGCTTAAGATCTGGAAGGGAGGGATCCTCCTCACAGCAGCAGCCAGCCTTCCAGTGGGCAAAGCACATCACAGCTGGGATCTGCTAAACCCTAATCCTCCAAGACACCAGGTACCATCTGAACTCCTCCCATGCCCTGTTTCACACTCAGGGCTCAGAACTGAGGTGGACAGGAGCAGCGGCTCGGTACCACAGCCCCACAGCAATGCATTTTGGCCCAGAGGCATTGCCTGTGCCTAGGTCATCCTGTCTGGACAGTGACACTGGTTTTATACCTGTCCCCCCCCGGTCTGCTTGCAAAGCAGGAGCCAGACTTGCAGCCGCATGAGCAACCTTTTGCCCATGGACAGGATTCCTGCAAGAGCATCATCCCCACCAGATACTCTTCTGGAGGGTGGCTCTGTTGTCTCCACATGCTGGGAAGCCAACAACCCAATAGCCCCTCATGACCACAGCAACGATGGCATCAAGCTGCCCTTTAATTTTCCTGGGTGTTCCTGTAATCCTGTGCTCCACCCTGGCAATCCCTTCCTATCCAGGCTTCCATGACACACAGAGCTGACTTTTTATTTGCCTGATTTCCCTCCCCATCACCCACATAACTGATTTTTTTTTCCTTCCAAGCCCTTAAATCTCGTTTATTGTCCCCAGGCCCCCCCTCACTGCTACAGTGGCCCACGGACAAAGAGTATCGGCAGCAGCGGTCCCCAGCCCAGGGCTCCCAGGAGGAGCAGGCTCAGCCTCAGCCCTGCAGGAGCATCTCTCCAGAACATCTAATCCCAGCAATCCTGGCTACCTCTGCCAGGTACCTCTGCACAAGGTGCTGTGGGGGGTGACAGGTCTCCCTGGCAGTCACACTCCTGTTTGCAGGAGCTAAAACAAGCACTAAAACAAGCACTATTTTAAGTACATTCAGGCCTTTTTCTGCTTTTCCCAGCGCTTCCCCCATCCCTCTGCCCAGCCATTCCACTTCCCAGTGGAGCTGAGGACTGCCTGGCTGGCTGATGCCCACGCTTGCAGCTGGATCTGTCCCCACACCAACATCCTCGAAGGGATGGAACTGATGACAGCAGTGCTGGGAACTCTGCCTGCCTTGGTTTTCAGGGCTGCTTCCCAGGCAAAGTGCCTGCAGCACGTCAGGACCATCCTCCTGGCAGCCTTCCCTTCAGAAAGGGAGTTTAGCTTCTCTGTCAAGAATAAAACCACCCCCAAACAAACACATCAGCTGCTCTCTGCAAGCCTGAGTGCTTCTCCCACCTGCTGCTTCTCCCCCAAAACAAGGAAAGCCCCATCAGTCACTTCTGCAGGAACTGCTTTTGCATCCCATGGCAGTTTTGGTTCCGTGTCCCCAGCCTGTGGGTCCCCCTGTGACCCTGGGGGCTGCCCCATCATCCAGAAGTTCCTTGTGCCAAGCCATCCTCCCTGAGCAAGCCGCACTGCACCCATGGGGACAAGGACACTTTCCCCTGCCAGGTCGCCTTGCCTGTGTCTACAGGCTGTTTGGGAGCTGCCGGTTTGGAGACCAAAGACACAAGCCCTCCAATTGTCCCCTGGGGGCCTTTCCATCACCCAAGTCCCTGGGTGAAACCACATCAAGGTACACAGCCACGTCCCTGCAGAGCAAACTGCAGATGCAGCAAACAGCTTTAAGATCTGCGTGCCTTCCCCCCCCATAATTTAAATTTTCATTTAACCGATATGATTTGAAGCTCTTAACTCGATTTTTCCCAAGCCCGGGGCGGGCTGGAACACCGGCATTTCCACAGTCACTGACAGTTTGACACCAACGGCACAAAGCAGCTTGTTCTCCAAATCTCAAGTTTGATCTAAATTAAAAGCAGCAAAGACTTTGGCGTTAACCGACCTGTCAAAACGCATTAAAAATAAATGCCTCCCAGGCCTGCCTGGTGCAGGCTCCCTACCTGCACTGCATGCCCTTTGATTACCTGCCATGCAAGACCCAGCTGACAAACGTATCCCCAAGGAGGGTTCTCCAACCCCAGCGCAGCCTCTTGCCAGCTGCATTTGTAACTTCCCCTGCAATAACCCCAAATTTAGCCCTTTCTAGAAGATTTGTTTATATTTAAATCAAGCCAGAGCTTCTCAGCCATATGATTCCCCAATAAATGCAGAGCCCTGGATTAGTTCTGGTTCACTGGGGTGCTGGGGCTGCCTCCTGCTCTGTGCCAGCTCCTCTCTGAGGGGCTGGAAGGGATCACAGCAGACCTGACCTCTTGCCAGGCACTGGTGAGGCTCCCCCCTTGCTCCTGAGCATCTACCGACCTGCGCTGGGAAATTGCATTAAGGGATGCTGGGTGCAAGTGCTGTCATTGCCCACCTCCCTCTAAGCATTAAGTGCTTTGGAAATGAGGGGTGGAAAATAAAAGTAATCCATCAATTGCATCTCCTGGGCCCTGCGGTTTTTGCTGTCTATTTAATGGAGAGAGCTGTAATTTTGCTGAGAGGCTGGGCTCTCGAGTGGAGGATGCTCCAGCTGAGATTGATGCTCCAGGAGAGAAAACCTGGAGTTTCCCCTCTCCCTCCTTGCTAAGCTGTCTTCTCCTTTGGGGATTTCACAGCCCTGCTGCTCCAAAGGCAGGATTAGGGATTTACATACAGGTGTGACAGCAGGCAGACTGCAGACCCCCAGCTCCAGCTGGAGCCACAGGGGCTCAGCCCTCACCCCACAGCTCCCCAGTGCAACCAGCACCACCAGCCCACACGCACAAAGAGCGGGGCACACCAAACCTGTGACCCCATTTCCTGGTCTAAAAAGCTACATTTTCAAGGCACGTTGAAACAAAGCAAGATAAAAACCAGCACAGGGAGGAAGGAACAGCAGCAGCCACTGCTTCTCCAACCAGCCCCAACTTGGTTTGTCAGAGGGCTTGTCTTGTGCAGAACCCTGGGAGAAACAGCCACCTCAGAGTTAACTTCCTACAGGTCTGGGCTCACCCTGCTCATCTCAGACACAAGGAAACAATATGGACTTTAAAGAAAAATCATGCAAATCAGCGCTAGACAGGAGGGGTATTTCTGTGCTGAGCAGCCCATCTCCAGGAGGAAATCTTGTAGAGAGCTTCCGCTTACAGCCTTCACAACAAAGAGCAGCACCCAAAGCCAGCACAGGTTTCCAGCAAGGCACTGCTGTCCCTCAAGACAGATTCCGCCACCAGCCCCTCAGAGGCACGGCAGGAACACAGCAGCTACTGCTGGCTCAGCCCTTCTGCTGAGCTGGGCCTTCTGCGCCACATCAGCTCAGAGCTGAAGCACTCAAGTGGAGGGCAAGGGGATGTGCCAGCCCTGGCTGGGAAAAAAGCACCCACAGCAATAAAGCGGCCATTTGATTGCCTGCCCGTAACTATCTGCTGCAGTTGGAGAGCACCCAAAGCATCCCTGGCCACTGGAAGTGTTATGGGTAGAGAAACCTCAGCACATTTAGCAGCCTTGAGATGCCTTGAGCATCTGAAGTGCCATTAGGGTCTGCACACAGACATCACGTGCCTCTCCAGGCATTCAGATTGTGCTAATGGGACATAAATATCTAATAGCTCAGAAAATGCTTTTGTAGAAAGCTCCACAACAGACCTTAACTCTCCATTCTCCCCAGGTCTGGGCATCCAAGCAGAAGAGCCTGCCTTAGCACCTAAAGAGCACTTTCTCTTCTAAGCTCCTCTGTAACAGCCACCCATGTCTGCTTTGCCAAAGAAAAACGGACTGGTTTAGATAATTCAGTATTTACCTGGTTCTTGGAAGTGCGCTTCGTTTGACAGGGTTCTGGACAAGATGAGGATAAGTGCTTCTTTAAATTGATCAAAGTGGACCTGTGGGGAAAAAAAGGAAGAAATCAAGTGGTGCAGAAAATTAAATATCATGCTAATAATCCATCAGGAAGACAGGCAGCAATGCAGAGCACTCAGCCCACCACACTGAGACAAGAGCATGCCTGAGTCTGCCAGCCACCTCAACAAGGGACAAGGCTGAACCTCAGACCTGGGGCCTGGGGAAATGACACGAAGACACAACCAGCATCTTTGAGCATGCGGAAAAAATGACTGCTGCAATAGAATGACTCAAAACCACTGCTTTAATGCATTGGTTGGGTTTTGTTTACAAGCAAGACAATGAAACAATACATCCACAGGACCAGGGAGCATCTCCATTGCTTGGGATGACCTGGCCAGGGACAGTGGCTCCTACAGTGAGATGCCAGTCCTGACCAGGGATGAGCCGTTCAGCTGTGGAAATGCTCCACTGCCCAAACAAAGCTTCAGAAAGCACTTTTTTGAAGTGGATGGCAGTGTCCTTTCCAGGGCAGCCCCAGCCTGGTGCTCCAGCCTGCTGCAGCTCCAAAAGGCCTCGAATGGAGAAACCATGTGTGGAGCATGGCTATGGGAAAAACAAGGAGGGATGATCCTACCACTGGGGCTTTCCCCCCCACCCTTTTCCATCTGTGTCTTCCTAGTGAGACAAGGGGGGCACAAAAATCACAAAATGAAATATATAAACCTTTAGAATCAATTTTAAGCAACGTGAAGTTTGATGGCTTTGTAACAGCAGCAATGGAAAATTACTGAGGTGCATGATTCACAGAAAAAAATAAGAGTACAGCGAGAGAACATACTGAGAATTCTTGTATAAGATAAACCATTGTAGTTTTAGGCCTTTATGACCTTAGTACAAAATGAGTGTAAGAAAAACAGGCTACAAGAACAGGATGTAAGGATAAAGAGTATCTGGAACAGCAGGGGTCCAGGATGGGCTGCAGTTAAACTAACTGATAAGTAGAAGGACAGGATGATTGTTATGTGTGTGGTGTTAACGAGCCAATTAAGCTGGTATAAGCATCTACTGCGGGTGCTTCAAGGCTGCCAGAAGTGATGAAGACTGCTGGAAGAAGTAAACGACGCTCAGAGACCACCACCACATTTTTGTAGGCATGTGGGGAACTTTCTGGAAAATGATGTAACCCATACGTAGCCTCATGAATACGTATGCATGCCCAGCAGCTATATAAGGACGGCTTGTGTCACAACACGGGACACACGTTAGGAGGAGCTACCCCCCTCGTCTCCCAGCGCCTCAATAAAGAATACCTGCTTGTCAACTTACAACGTCGTTGGCAAGTTTGTTCCTGGAGTTTTCTCTGAATCACTAGAAAGCCTCCTGCCTCACCACTATGAGCAGCTGCAAAGGGGCTACAGCATCCTCCACAGCTGCTCTGGGGAATGTCAGCAATTCCAGCCGTGGGGGACAGGAACCAAGGGACAGCTGGAGAAGCTATTTGACATGGGTCAGTGGCGAGACAAAGCTGGCTGCTATGATTCCTTTTGGCTAAATAAATCTTGGAGAGAATTTTTACACTGCACAGGGGACTTCATTTAACGAACCCACCGAGGCTGCCCTTGCTGGCAAAGCTGCTGCTGCAAATCCAGCATGAGGAGCAGCCAGAGAGAATTCTAATGCTGGGGGGGAGCAGCATTAGAAGGAAAGTAAAGTCAGGTCTGAAGTTTGCCAGCTTGTTCTTAGGGTCGAGCCAGCCCAAAAAACCAGCATCATGCTCCCAGGCAGACAGGGGATAACAGTGGACCTGGGGGCTCAGTCATGGGCCCCCATGCAGGGGAGCACCTCACACTGCAGCTCATGTGGTGCAAATCATCACCGTGGTTCAAAACACACACTCCCCAAGTAATTAAACAGTTAGAAATATGTTCAGCAAAGAAACTTGTCGAGGATGCCTTCATCTGAATACTAATTGCTGCCATTCACTTCCAAACACTGGTGTACTTCAAAAGGACATTTTACAGAGATAGGAGAATTTGTCCGATTAAAAAACTTGACATTTAGACTAAATGAGCATGAATAAAAGATGAGGGTGTTCGAATAACAGGTCCCCTCCGCTGGGATCTCCTCAGGAACAGTGACAACAATCACAGGGATAGACACAGCTGGTCCTCAGATGAGTGCTGGGGCTGGGTTTGAATGGGACCTCATGGCAGTAAGAAAATAAAAGTCAGAATCGCTTTGCATCACTCATGCGAACACACTGCATGAGTACAACCACCTATGCAGCTGCAGAGAGCACCACTGACAGGTAACCTGCTCTGCTTAACAAGCCCCACAACTCATGTCTGCCAAGAAGCACTAAAGAAGGGGAGGAAGGCAGGAGGGGGGCTGAGCCCTCACTGCCACAGCTGCACACAGGACAGATGGCTCCAGCACCGAGGCCATGGAGCAATTTTACCATGACCACAGTGTCCAAAGGAGCCTGTGGAAGATTAGGCTGCGGGGCAGGAGGTGGCCAAACTCCCGTCCCCGCCTCCGTGCCAGCGCCTTGGTCAGCTACACAGCAGGATTTAAAATGCAAATCAGCTGCAGAGAGACCCAACAGCAGGCACCAGAACAGGCTCACGGGGTCCCACAGCATCTGAGCAGCAGCGCCCAACTCTAGAGCACAGCCCAAGGTAGCAGAGGCAGGTATTTTTCTTTAGGAAAGTTTCTGGCCTACCCCAACACCAGATAACCAGGTTAGGTGTCTGTGGTGCACTTCTGAGCCCAGATGCTGCATGTGTGTACACAGAGTGCTTAGAGAAATACAACTGTTCAAATCAGAGCTGTGCTCAAGTATAAGCCAGGCAAAGCAGCTTGCCAGACAGCAAAGCCACAAACACTACAGTGTCTCCATTCTAAAGAAAGCCTCATATGCTTGGTGTCAGCACACCTCCAACACCCATGTGCTAGCACAGAGTCACATTCCTGCCTGGAGACCCCATGCCAGGGAGGCTGTGGGCTCCCTGCAACTGCAAGGGACACTTGCAGGGATGTGAGAGCTCACGTGGGCAGGCACAAGTCCACAGTAACAACCTTTGGGTTTTGCTTAGAGAATATTCCCAGCACAGGACAGGTGAAACAGCCCTGGGGAGGACAGCACCAACTGCAGCAGTGCGGCACAAAGCACCATCCACCTATGGAAAACAGCCTCAGACACTCAAGCCAACCTAAAAACTCGACAAACACAAGACAGAAAGCATATACCAGCAAAACACTGTTGCAGTGTTTGAAGTTTAATAGCATTTTCAATGTGCTGGACTAGATTTGGACAAGATTCCAACTTGTGCATCTGTTCACAGGGGCCTTGAACAGCAGGGCTGATCCAATCCAGCCCAAACACAACAGAGCTTGGGAGGCAATGACATGGAACATGTTTGTGCCAACTCAGAGGCGTGGATCAGGGACAGGACACAGGTACTGGCAAACCCCACAGTAAGACCAGGGTTCTGCACAGTGCTGCAAGCACATTAAGTCCCCAGAGGGAAGAACTTTCCCCAAGAACAAGTAAATCAGAGGCAAACAAGACTAACAGACCAACGCAGGCATGGCGAGCCCAGCCCGGCTTCCCTGCAGTAATCAGAGACCAACCAAGCTCCCAGCTACTGAGCAACCCCAGCACCTTTGAGAAATCTCGACGCCAGCTTTAAAGCAAGTTCCCTATGAAGCTGTGATTTATTAGCACTAAAAAGAGAGTGTGTGTGTGCCAAGCTACCTGCTGCTTCTCACTATTTGTCCCTGCAATGCAAAGCAGCAGTCTGCAAGCCCAGACTGAGGCAAACCAGCATTGGTGTCTTCTTCAAGCTCCCTCTCCTTGATCTTCAAGCAAAGTCCCTTTCCCAAAGCCGTGTCCGTGCTTGCAAACCCCTTCTAGCAGCAGCAACCACACGGTTGCAGAGGGAAATGTCAGGTGGGGAACACACAGGAACAGGGCAATCTCACAACCAAGTCTCCTGCCTGGCACGCAAAAGGATGATTCATGTAAGGGAAGCAGCATCACAGCTGGCTCAGAGGGAGTGTATTTGCAAGAGGTCACCAGCCAAAGCACTGAAAGGAGCTGACAAGCAAAGCAAAACCCCATGCCACAGTGTCCTTGCTGCAGGCTTGTTAATGCAACAGCATCAGGGCAGGGTGAAACCTGAACTCCCTGTCCCTGCTTGAGGACGGTCCTTGTGCAGGGCCTGTAGGTACCCGACTTGCCCCATCCTTGCAAATCACATAACCTCAGTCATCCTGCAGCCCATGAGCACTGTCCCTAAGATACCACTCTGCATTAGCAGCTAATTAATGGTCAAAGCCTCTCGGAGGCCAGATGAGAAGGACATGCCTGTATGTATCCTCTCGGTCCTGCAGTCAAGCATGAGGGGCCAGAGGAAACAGCCTCCCCAAAGAATCTCAGGAATTGCTGTGATTGCATCACCTCCACAGGCAATTGCACAGGGAAAGCGGCTCTGGGATGGTTTCCTCTGCTGCAAGGCAGGGCAGTATCTGCACACCCCCGCCAGAGCGCAGAGATAGCGCGCACCCATTAATCCCCACAGCATCGCACCAAGCGAGCCAGGGATGCAGCGCATCCAGCCCCTTGCTGGGATGCTGGCTCAGCTCCCGGTCCAACCGAGCAGGCCCACCATGGGGCATTCATCCCCAGAGCAGAGCCCCCGGCACAAAAGCAAGCACATGGCCCCACCGAATTGCCCCTCAGCAGACAAAACCATCCCTCCACCACCCCCCTTCCCAGTGCCCTCCCATGAAGCCCAGGCTCTGGAAGTGAAGGCAAACAAAGGCTGCTCCCACCGCACAGAGGGACCATCTGCAGCAAGGAGCTGGCAGGGCAGGTGCACGGAGCCTGCACTCAGGGAGCAATGAGTTTGCTGCTATTCTCCTGATGAGCTCCCTAGGAAACCCAGAGGATTTGACAGCTATTAAATCAGGCTCGCGCTTAGACATGGGCCATTGCTGCTGCTAACAAGCACAAATGCCAGGGAGATGGGAGGAAGCACAGGAGATGGATTCTTCTGACATGACTCAAGTCACAGGTTGTAAACAAGAACCATTCCCCCAAGACAAAGCAGGGGAATGAAATAAAAATGCTCCTCAGGATGTCTTGTGCCATGGGACAGCTCGCAAGGATGGAGCTCCTGGCTGGGACCAGGCAAGCATAACCCAGCACTTGGGATGGTTTAGCAGGAGCTTTTTGGTGCCACTGGGCTGAGCATTTACAGCATTTAACTTTGCTTTCCACCCACCCTGAGCAGGCCAAAGGGATGGGCACTGTTGTTTTAGCCCTGAGAGGTGTCACAACCACATCCCGTCCTTACTGCTCTTCCTTCCCCTCTATCCCAGTACCCTGCAAGCAGCAAAGCCAGAGAACAGCATTCGAGCAGTGGAAGCTCATGATGTCCGAGCAGCACAGAAAGTCTCCAGGGCACAAGCAAGTGCCACACTGCAACTCCAAAGGTCAGAGACCTCTGTCTGGATCCATCTGCGCTCCAGCACTGCTCACTCTCAGCAGAAGAGCTACTGCCAAAGGGCAGGCAAGGAAGAGGAGGCTTTGTTCATTAAAGGAGTTGTTTTGTGAAAGCTGCAGTTTGATAGGAAACTGGAGTCGGGATGGCTGCTTAGCTCATGTCTATTCAGAGCCCTACCTGGCGGCTCTGCATTTTCTGGTGTTAATAAGCAGTGATGGGATTTCTGGGTGATTTTGAGGGAAGCACCCAACATTCTCTGAGCACAGTGTGCTGGGAAAGAGATAATGCATGAACACAAGGACATCCACGCTGAACATGGAGGTCCCCCCCAGGGGCAAGCAGCTTCCTCTCAACAACCTGGCATTTAACTCTATAGAGGTATAACCACAACTGAAAAAGTCACTTTGGAAAGCATGGTGTGCTCACTGGCCAGAGCTCCCCCTCCGCAGGCTGGTGGGATGCTACAGCCCTGCAGAAGGAGCCACTGGTCCCCAGAACCCAGCACCAGGTGACATGGACAAAGGTGGCTCAGCCAGCGACTGCCGGTGTTGGACAACAGTCTCTTCTTCAGAGAAGCGTGCACAACTGCATGTGGCTCCACCTGTTTAACTACAGCTTAAGTCAGGGTAAATCACAGGCTCAAGCCCTGGCTGTACTTCCCCAGCACTGCAGTTTGTGCAAGCACCCGGTGAGCTGGTTTGGGGAGATGACCTAGGCCAGAAGCAGCACTAACCAGTGCTGGGGGCACATACACAATGTTAACAAGCATGTGCTGGGCTGAGCACCAGCACCAGTGTGAGGGCAGCAGGGACCCAGCACTCTGTTTAGCCTTGGACACTGGGACAACACGCTGTGCATCAGCGCAACACCAGCACACAAGGCTAAACACACAGTGTCTGTTTCTGAGAGTGCAGATTACCTCCAGTCAGGGAGGACACATCAGTGAGGAGCTTCCTTCCCTGTTATCACTAATCCCCCCCTCGGAAGCTGCCCTGCGCCCACCCTGCTGACCAGACCAACAGACACTGCCAGCCCTGCTGCCCCAGAGCCTCAAGGGTGCTGGACATTCATTCTCTGGTTACAGACGTTCAGCCTCTTTCCATCACCCTCCCCACACACAGGAGCAGCTGCCTGCCACTGCCTGGCTCCCAGGCCCCCCCACTGTCCCCCACCATCACCCCAGGCTTACCCTGCCGAGGAGGTTGTCTTGGAGGAGGGTCTGCTGCAGCGCCGGGGCTACCTCCTCCAGGTGCAGCACATGGCAGAGGTCAGTGAGCTCCTCCTGCCCCAGGGACCCTGTGCCTGTGCTGTCAAAGCTGTCAAAGAGCTCCTTGAGGCGAGCTTCATACTGGTCCTGCTCAGCTTCATCCATCCCATAGCCTGCCACACTCACCTGCAGGGAGAGATGGGGCCAGTTAACATCAATCACGGTACTCACAGCAGAGTCTAAAATCCCCAAGGGCTGGTACGGGGGCAGCCCACGAGGCTGTTTGTTTGCAGCAAGTGAACCTAGTGCCCTACCACTGCTACAACCTCTTCCATCGCACCAGGTGAAGGCAGGAGTTGCACAGCAGAGAGACCAAGGGGACAAGCCTGCAGAGCCACCCCATGCTGTCTCCATTAGTGTCTCAGCTGGAGCAGCTGAGGAGCTGCAGGGGAAAATTGCTCTCTTGAGCCCTTCGGGTCCCCAGGTGTTGCAGGTGATGGTTTGCCCGCCTTAGTGAGAAGATAAACAATGATGCCAGCAGCCACAGCTCACCAGTGGCAGGGAGGAAAGCATAGGGCTCTGCCTGCAGAGGGGAGGGCAAGAGACCCCAACCACTCCTCTGCTCCCACCCCAAACACTTCAAGTGAGGCAGCCACCATATGCGTCTCCCTCCACAAACACGAAACACATCCCTGTGCCAAATCTGCTCATTTTCATGCTGGCCTGACTTCATGGAGCCCCAACACACTGTCAGCCCTGTTGATGCCAGTGTGCAGCATCTCTGCTTTGCTCCACAGCCCCAGCGTGCCCCCACTGCGTCACTGCCCAGTCCCATGGTACTGCTCCCCTTCAGGTACTTCACATCAAACCCTGTCTGAAGGCAGAGAGCTGTTTGACAGGCGACACTGCTAGGATGGCAGCAAACCCAGCTCGAGAGCACAGCTGGGCCCAGCACAGAGGCAGCTGAAACATACCTGGTCTCCTGCACCAGCAAACAAAGCCAAGGTGGTTTCCTTACCACTTGCCCAAGAGCTTCACCCTCCCCTCCAAGTCAACAATTTCTCATTCTTTCTCATCCCACTGCTAACCAGAGCATCACAGCCCCAGGAACTGTTCTGGCAGGGAACAGGGAGGGAAATCTCCGGTCTGAAATGAAGGATTCAGCTGGCATCTCATTACCCAGCCTGACTGCTGGGCTCCGCACTGGCTTAATGCAGCAGCAGCGTAACCCAGTGCCATGACACAGCCCTGGCATGCACAGCCACCACAGCAGACATGCACAGTCACTGCAACCATCACTGACAGGGTGCACCAAGAGGCAATAGGCATTGCAGGGACCCAGTGCCCCAAGGACACAACCAGGCACCCTGGGATGCTCAGCCAGCCTCAGATCATCACGCAAGAGCCAGCCAGGTCTCTGTGTGAGCTTTGTTTTGCCAATGCTGCTGCAGGTTGCCTCATCCAGATTTCCCAAAGAGGAGGCCCTATCCAAACCCCCTCGATGCCCAGCCCTGCTATGGTGCAGCCACCTCCCACTATCCCTCTTAGCATCACAGGGTGCCTGCAGCTGTCTGTGTCACTGGCAATGCTCACGGACATCCCAGAACAAGCGAAGATGCCCCGACTGCAAGGTGCAGCCTGATTTCATGCCCTGTCCACTACTGCAGCCTCAAGGAACACTGATCTTCTAGAACATCGTGAGCCATCACATCAGCTCACACAAGCACCCCACAGCAGAGAGGCAATTAGAAAAGCCTGTCCAATGCGGCTGGATAAGTGGGAAGCATCCAGGGCAGCACTGCAGCAGCTGTGTCCTTGATTTTGCTGGCCACAGGAGTAGATGACAGCGCAGAGCAGCACCAGACCCCCGTGCCTGCTGAGGGATGCAGGGCTGGTGCCAAGCAGCATGCAGGGTTCACAGGACAGAAATAGCACAGCCTGGCTGGCCTTCCTCCTTTGCTGACATAGGCAAGGATGGCAGCATCACAGGACCTCTCAAGAGAGCGGACACAACCCCACCCCCTTCCCCACATGGCCCCACCTGAGCCTCAAACCCTTAGTGTCCCCTGGTTTACAGCCCCCCCAGATGCCGCTTGAGCTGCTTCAGCAAAGCACCCAAGCACTGTGGGAAGAGGTGAAGACACAAATGCATTTGCATTCAGCTCAGGGCACAGAGGAGTTGTCAGCACTCAAAACCTCAAGTGCTTGCTAGCAGAAGGAAGGCAACAAACTACTTTCTGTTCTCAAGCCAGCAGCCCCATTTCCCACCCACACCCGTGGCTCAGCACACATGGGGCTCCGTAGTGTTGCTGGGTACCAGCATCAGGAGAGCCCTGCCCAATCCAGAGCTCGCAGCCCAGCCTGCAGCAAAGGTGACACCGACCCATGGAGCTTCGCAGGCATTCCTGAGCTTCTTATCATCAGGGTCAGCCACCTCCTGCCCACCGGAGACCTCTCCAGCACCTGACCCTACCATCACACCACCAGAACCAGTTCCCCCAGTCAGACAGCACAAAGAGCCTAAATGCCACCTCCCAACATGTCCCCAAGCACCTATGCTGCTGGAACATTGGGATCACCCTATCATGGAGCCATACCAAGCAGCAGCCCCAAAACCTACCCCAGATGAGTCCAGATGGGCTGAAGGACCCTGGGGACCCCATAAAAGAAGAATACAATCCCCAAAAGAGAAGAGCATTGGGTGCATGGTCCCTGCCTGGGGCAGACCTCCCCTACAGCCCCAGTGAGGGTTGGCCCCTCCAGCCTCACATATTCCCATGGCGAGGGATGGTCAGAGCTCCACACAAGCTCAGCGAGACCCAGCCACCCTCACGCAGCCCGGGGAGGGGATTCCATACCTTCACCATAACAAGCATCAGAAATAAAGAATGACAACGCTCTTCTCCTACCTGCAGTCAGTCAACAATGGCAAGCTGCTGGCAGCAAGGCGATCCCGCACGCATCCTGCACAACCTCCATCTTAGGAAGCCGGCTCCAGCAGGCAGCCGGCTGTGCAAGGTGACCCAAGATGCCTACTCCCAGCTGAATTATTCAGCAGCGCTTTGAGAGGGGGGGCAAAAGAAAAGCCCAACCCTCCTACCTGATGATCTCACAGGCTGCCCGCATCACCCAGCAGTCAAAATAATGAGGTCAGCGGCATCAGAGCCCCAGCGCACAGCCGCCCTCTGCACCCGCGTACTGGAGCTGCCCTGCAGGGTATGGGATGGGAGACTGGCAACAGAGAAAGGGCTAAGGGGGGGTGGGGGGGGAGGAGCACAAGAGGCACACAAAGCCCGAATTAAACCCCAGCCTTTCATCTCCACTGCAGATGGGCCAGCAGCTGAGATGCAAGAGGGCAGCCCACACCCGGCAGGATAATAGGGGTGGCCAGCAGCTGAGTGGGGGCTCCCCGGTCTCCACATAGGGCATCACTTTGTTCAGATTTATAGCTGCCCTTCTGTGTCATGTTAAGTCTCCCCAAATGACTGGCTTGAGCACACGGCAAAGGAAGGCGCAGGTTTAAGAGAACTACTTGTAGTCATAGCCACATTGTTTGTTCCTGTTCTCCCTACAAGTCATCCCTGGAAGCAAAGCACTTGGGGATGATGAGAAGATGAAGTTTTCTCCAGCATTTCTTTCCTTCCTTCCTTTAAATCCACCCCCTCCTGAGAGCCAGATAACCTTCACAGCACACAACGTGGGGGCCTGATATGACTGAATTCGCAGCTAAATTTAACTCAGTATAGGCACAAGCAGTAATTACCACTTGGCATATTAAATTCCTGGAATCAATACCAATCTTGAAGCTTTAGCTTCTGACCAATGAAGACACAGATTACCTGGTCAATCAATGACACCATCAAGTAAAAACACCACAATTAGCACAATGCCTTTGTTTTTTTGGTGCAAAACAGTATTAATGCAAACAGCATTCATGCAAGCTGCTCAATGGCACAAGCTGGGCATTTTAGGGATTCTCTGCCCAAATGCCCTCATGGGCTGCCATCACCAGCTGCCCCTCTCCAGGGCTATGGGCTACCCTGCCTCCATCCCAACCAGCCCTCCACAGAAGGCAGCGGCCTGCAGCAAGTAATCTCCTTCAAGAGACAGCATGGAAAATGCTGCTTTGCTCTTACTTACTTGATTGCCTCATCTCAAATGAGGGCCTGGCAATTAGAAGCAGGTAAGCGCCCAACAGAGCAGCATCATGTGGCCACCTCCAAAACATGAGCACCCACTCCCCAGGATGTAACCCTCTGGTAGCATCCACCCCATGCTGAAGAGCAAGGCCAGGCATGAGCAGGTTAAAAGCAACTTGCCTTTCTCCCTGCACTTGTGTCAACTAGGATGATGTGAACACAACTGGCAAAAACCACCAGGACACCAATTTTTAATGGCAGGATTCATGAGAAGATGCCCATCAGCCACCAAAACCAGACCCCTTAAGCCCTTGATGGAAACCCAAAGCTGAGGCTGTCTCATCTAACTCATTCTCTCTTTCCCCTAATGAACCATCTCATCCATCCCAGCTGCAGCAATTCACTCTGCACACACCCAACCCCCCCACATCACTGCCTGCATCAAGGTGATTTCTCCTCAGCCCACCCTGCAACACCCATCCACAAAGGGTCACACCAAGAAACCAAGGAGAAAGGGAAAAACAAAACCCAAAAGGACAATGAAGCACCCTAGTATCAGTAAATCACTTGACAGCACACCCGACTCTTCAAGGGTCACCACCAAAGTCACACTTTACAGCTGGCGGTTCCTCCTCCCCATTGAGCATAGCCATAATTTTTTGGCACTGGCTGCTTTGCACCTCAATGCCACCTTTCACCGTGCTCCCCAAAACACACACAAACCCTCCAAAGTTGGCAGAGAAAGGAGATTCTGTTAACCAAGCTCCACTCCAGATTAGCAAAGCAGCGATGGCATATAAAGTGCTATAGATTTATGTAAAGAGCTTCAAAAGAAGGCAACGTTTTGAATATTCACACCACCCTGGTATTTGCATTGCAATAGGGCCTTTCAATCAGCAGCCTTCCCCTCCACGAAGAAAAACAATGCACCCATCTGGTTTGGTTTTGCAAACCCTGCCGGAGTTGCGCTGCAGTAACTGAGGGAGCCTGGGTTCCATAAAGCCCAAGGTAGAGGCACAAAGCTGATGATTTCAGAAGTAAACAAAGCGAGCTGGTAATTTAACCAGTGGTACCTCGCACACCAGGAAGTCAGTGATACCATAACTCCTGCGGAGCTCAGCCCCGTGCTGGCTCCGATAAACCCGGTCCATGCTGAATCATGGCGGTAATGCCGTGCGCCCATCACACTGCAGGGACCGTGCTTTTTTGCCATCATCCCTGTTTTGGTGAGCAGATGGCAAAGACGTGCAGGATAAACACACCCACCCAAGCTGACACCCACTGGCGTGGCAAACCCCGGGTGCATCCTGCTCTGGGGGCTGACCTCCCCCATGCTGCGGGTTTGGGTTTCATAGCCTCAACCCCATCCTTACCCGGATGTGACAGAGGTGATGGGGCCCACGGTATGCGGCCAGACAGCAGATGCTGTCTGCCGCCTTGGTGACAGCGGGGACTTCGCCTACGACAAAACAACTGCTGTTACAAATTCCTCCAGCCTCAGCCTGCTGCTTCTCAAACCCGGAGAGAACTGGGCGAGAATCGGCTCCCATTCCCAGCATTTTGGGGCGTTCGGAGCACCCAAATATCAGTAAATCATTTGACAGCACACTCAGCTCCTCAAGGGTGGCCACCAACGACAACTGTCGGGGGACAGGGGTGCACCGCGGGATAGGGTTCTGCCACCGGTGCCGCTGCCACCAGCGCGGAGGTCCCCACTGCCGGGGCCGCCAGGATTTTACCGTGGCTCCCTGACTCCTCAAAACCCCATCACCACATCGCACCTTCCGACTACGAAACCTCTCTCCCTCCCCCACCACCCCTCAACTCTCCCCGCGCACCCACCTTACCGGCTCGCCCCGACCCCGCCGCCCCGGGACGGCGCCCCGCGCACACGGCTGGAAGGGGCGGGCTGCGTCCCGGCACCGCCCGCGGAGGAGGGACCGGCGGCGGTCAGAGCCTTCACCCCCCACCTACGGCCCCGGGGCTCGGTGGACCCCTCTACCGCGGTGCTCCGGTCTGTCCCCACTCCCGACGGCGCTGCCCCGTTCCTCTCGCGGGCTCACCCGGCGCAGCTGCCGGTGCCTCCGGCGCAGCGAAGCGTTGCGAAGAGAGCGGAATAGAACGGAATGGAAAAGAGGCGGCGCCGCGTTCAAATGCAGCGGCGTTTATTGGGTCACGGCGTAGAGGCGGCCCCGGGGCGGGAGCGACCGGCGGCCTTTGTGCAGCGGGGCCCCGCAGGCACCACCCAGTCCCGCCCCGTGCCCGGCACCGGCAGAGCCCCGCGGCCTACGGTTGCGTGGGGTTTGCCCCGTGTCCCGCACCGCCGTGGTCCCCGCTGTCCTTCTCCCCTGGGTGGCATCACATTAGTTCTATCCCGCACCCCAGGTGGCATCATCCCGGCTCCCCACTGTTCTGCACCCTCGGGACATGGCCCTGCAGCTCCTCATTACATAAAAAATGAAACAATGGCACATCTGGACTGCCCATGTCTGAAGGTCATGGCATGATGCCACCCCACTGTCCCCTGCCCGGGGGACATGGCACCCCGGCTCCCTGCCATCCCAGGCCTTTAGAGTTGGCATCCCCCATGGGTGTCCTTGTGCCACCATGCTGCCCCTCTTGGCACACAGCCCTGTCACTCACTGCAGCACCCGTGGTGGCTCAGCACACAAACCCACCTGTATCCCCCACTCGCTCTGGGGAAAGGGATCATCCTCTGCCCCATAAGCTATTCCATAGGGGGTGAGGGTCCGGGGTGCTGATGCACCCCCCATGGGCACCTCAAAATTCAAACCCTTCTTTAAACCTCAGCAGCCACCATTAGAGTTTGGAGCCACCAGTCACTCACACTGCAGCTCAGCACCAGCAGCACAGGCTGAGTGACAGGAAGCCAAAGGTCCTGGAGGGTTGTGGCTTGTGGATTCTCTGATGGCTAATAAGGGGTTTTATACACACACACACACACACACGCACACGCACACGCACACGCACACACAAACACTGCAATCTGCTCTTACACAATTGCATGAGCTTATTTTGCTCATTTTGCAAAAATGCCAGGGGATGTAATAACTTTGAAGCCTTCTTCCCTTTTCTAAGGTATCTCTGAAACTGGTCTGCAGGTTCAAGATGTTTATGGGGGAGGAGCGAGGGGAACACAAAAGCCTTGCAGCCATATGCATGCACACACTGCAGATTGCATAAGCTTTTGATAGGAAACCAAGCTAAAAACTCCACAAGGCCCTGCAGTGGAGATGTGGGCTGGGTTGCCACACAGCCCCCCCAGCTATGGGGACACCATATGTGAGCCAAAAACCATGATAAGACATTAGCCTGCTGCAGCAGCAGGGGTAACCCTGCTGCCCCAGTGTCCGCACATCACTGCCAGCTGCCCCCATGCCAGCGCCAGGGCCATGGGACATGGCAGCACCAAACACATCCCCCAAAGCCCTGCCCAGGGATGGGGCCATGCCACCACAGTGATGGAGGCAAGGAAAAAGGTGACTTTACAGGGAAGGGGGCCTTGGCGAGAGGCTTTGCTGGACAGATGTTACCTGCCATGGGCTTTGTGCCTGGAGAGGGCTTTTTGTTTTGGTCTTTAACATTTGCCATTTTTTTCCAACTCTTTCTTCTGCTCTGACACTTGCTGAGGGGTTTCCTTTCTTTCCTTTCTCTCTCTCTTTCCGCATTTGCTTTTTCAGCCCCAGTTCAAATACTTTTTCACCATGTATTATGCAGAAGTTGAAACCATCTGGTGCTTTGTTTTGTTGCAAGCCCGGCGAGTGCCAGGACCTTTATGCTCCTCACCCTCCTCTTTGCTGGGACAGCACCGGTACCTCACTAATCCAAGCAACAACCCCCAAAATCTCCGCTATCACTCAACAAAGTGACTTGCCACACATTTGCATGCGTGCAGCCAGATAGGCGGTGGGGACAGGCAGCGCACTCAGTGTCCCTGTGTCCCCAGACAGCCCGCAGGGGTGTACAGACCCCTGGCTTGGCAGTGCTGGGCTGTATCACCATGGTGAAAATTCCTGACTCATTTCTAGGACCGGCTGTAAGCAAAGGCATCCTGATTTTGTTTCTCCCCCGCCTTTTCCCACAGGAGGAAAGCATGTTTCAAGGAGCCATGGAGCCCTGCCAGACATGGACCCCGACAGCCTATTTCTGGAGTCCATTTCCAGGGAGCAGCTGTGTCTGAGGATGGCATTTGCAGCAGAAGCCTTCCAAGCAAGCCTGGCGGAAGGAAACCTCTGCTCGTCCCACCACCACATGCAACGCATGCCACAAAAACAAGGGGCATGTGAGACAATCCAGGACTGCTGGACATGAGCTGCCTCCAGCAGCCCGGATGGGCTCAGCGCCGCAGCCAGGCTCGAGGGCTGGCACAGAGCCACCCGAAAACGGGGTCAGCAGCCATGGGTCTGGCACAAGCAGTGGGTGACCCCTCCTTGAGGCCCTGCAAAGCACGCTCCACGCATGGCTCTCACTGCCCTTCACTCTTCCCTCCCCATTTCCCCTGCACAATGGGGCGCTTTGTTCTCCTCGGCGAGGAAAGGTCCGGCTGTGGTCCGGAGAGCTGCGGGATGCTGAAAGCCGCTCCAGCCTTCCGGGGGTCTCCTCCCGCTGTGCCGTGAGGGGAGGTCCACGCTTCACACCGCCCCCCGCCACGGCAGGGGAAAGCAGGGCCATAAACCAGCAAAAACATTATCAAAGAAGGAAAAGCTATGAAACCATCAGCAAAAGTGAACAAAGTGGGCATGGAGGAGAAGACGCCGTAGCAAAATCCAACCCGAAACCTCCCCCTCTCACAGCTGGAGCGGGGAGAAGTTTGCAAGGAAACAAGCCCAAACTTTGCTGGGTTGCATACAACAATGGCGAGCCGGCCGGTGTCGCGCCCCTCGGCTGCGGCTCATTGCTGCCATCGCATGTCCAGCCCCTGCTGTACAAGCCGCCTTTCCCCCAGCACGCTCGGGACTGAGCCAGCACAGCCTCTCACTTGTAGGAGTTCCCCTCCTGC
This sequence comes from Amazona ochrocephala, assembly GCA_039720435.1. Taxonomy (NCBI): domain Eukaryota; kingdom Metazoa; phylum Chordata; class Aves; order Psittaciformes; family Psittacidae; genus Amazona; species Amazona ochrocephala. Next base: position 61,797,375 of record CM077882.1, read on the forward strand.
CCGGGAGATCCTCGTGGTTGCGACGTTTGCTGTGCTGGCTCCTTATGGCACGAAGTATTTGCGCCATCCCGGTGCACGCGCGGCATGTGCCATAATCCTGTGCTGATCCCCTTCAGCTCTTGCAGCCCAATAAAGCCCCTGCAGGCAGCTCAGGCTGCACCCTGCCCTTGCCTGTGGACCACAAAGTCCATCTCTGCTGTCATCTTCACAGCAATGCACTGCTGCTGCTGCCCCAGCTGCAGCCCCTGCACCCACCAGGGGCGAGGGATAATAGGGGGTGGAAGCAAAAAGCTGCCATGAATAAAAGCAGCCGGATGTGCTGGTTGCTTCCACTTGTCCTCCTGCTCTCTTGAAGGATGCACTGCCTGGACACAGGTCATGCAGCTGGGGCCATCACCTGTGTCACCAGACCAGGAAGCATGGCTCACAACTGACATGCCCTTGCAGGAGGTGCTGAAGCAGGACTTGGGGTGCAGCTCTTGCAAGTCCTGACACATCAGTGCTGGGGAGTTAAGGCGTATTTGCAATAGGGCTGTCACACACACACCCCCCCCCCCCCCACTGCCCCATGTGATGCTCCTGGGCACGGCTTGCATAGTCCTGTCCCAGGAGCAGCACCCAGATCACAACAGTATCCCTATCCCCCAAGTAACCCAAAGCATCCTCGAGGCAGTGGGTGAATTAGAACATTTTTCAGTAGTTTTTATTACTTACAACAGTAAGTTCAGTGCCATAACAGGTTCCTGGTGTGGATTTGAGCAAGTGCTTGTGGTTGCTGCATGCAGCAGCTGGCATCACTTAATGTTCAAGAAGTCTCTGTAACAAGATGCAGTAAATCTCACACTGTTATTGCTGACCATCCTGTGGTGCTTCAGAGCCTGGTTTCTGATCCCTAGATGTGGGTCTGAGTTGGGCTTAGAGCAAAGCTGTGCACCCAGCGCAAAGAAGAGATGGGACCTCGCTGCAGTGTCACAACCCCATGACACCCAGTCTGAGGACAGGCTCGGGGCAGTGAGGAGCAACTGGAGTTCAAAAGTTGATGCCAGTGAGCAGTATAAGAGGGGAAGGAGCAGGGGAAAGCACATGCATGGTTGTGATGGGGAGGATGCACCCCTGGAAGAGGAGGCCCAGGCTCATGCTGTACACCCCATTTCTGCAGAGTAGGCACGCATGACTGAGCCATTGCCTGTGTCACCACACCTGCCAGCATGGCCCACAGCAGAGAGGGCTTTGGTAAATACACCTCAGGAGGGCTGAGAGCAAACCCCTTCCTGGAGGAGCAGCCATCCCATGCGAGTGTTTCCAACTGCTCTTATGCCACCCGCCCTCCTGAGCAGGACCAGCGCACACCGGGCTGCTCCCGCTATTTCAGCCGAGCTCCGGGGCCAGGCAAGGCAGGACACGATGGTGGGACAGGCTGCTGAGACAGGGCAGGCGCTGGGCATGTGGCGCTGCACCCTCCAGCACCCGGCACCCATGGTGGACAGTTGAGGTGTTGCTCAGCAGGGTTATCGTGTGCAGCCCTGTGAGTCAGTGAGGTCGATGCGGACGAAGCCTGTGCCAGCCCCGAATGCAGATCCAGGCAGGTCCCGTCACACCAGGGCTGTGGGCAGGTGGGTGCGGGTTCCCCATCAGCAAACACTGCAGTAACACGGCCCAGGCCAGCCGCAAGCTGCTCTGCCCACACCGAGGGAGCAGGAGGACAAGTGGAAGCGATCAGCACATCCGGCTGCTTTTATTCATGGCAGCTTTTTACTTCCACCCCAAATTTCCCCTTGCCCCGGTGGGTGCAGGGGCTGCAGTTGGGGCAGCAGCAGCGCACTGCCGTGAAGAGCACAGGAGAGGTGGTCCCCACGCCTCGCTTTGCTGTCAATGGGGATGGGCAGGGTGCAGCCTGAGCTGCCTGCAGGGGCTTTATTGGGCTGCAAGAGCTGAAGGGGATCAGCACAGGATTATGGCACATGCCGCGCGTGCACCGGGATGGCGCAAATACTTCGTGCCATAAGGAGCCAGCACAGCAAACGTCGCAACCACGAGGATCTCCCGGGCAGGAGGGGAACTCCTACAAGTGAGAGGCTGTGCTGGCTCAGTCCCGAGCGTGCTGGGGGAAAGGCGGCTTGTACAGCAGGGGCTGGACATGCGATGGCAGCAATGAGCCGCAGCCGAGGGGCGCGACACCGGCCGGCTCGCCATTGTTGTATGCAGCCCAGCAAAGTTTGGGCTTGTTTCCTTCCAAACTTCTCCCCGCTCCAGCTGTGAGAGGGGGAGGTTTCCGGTTGGATTTTGCTACGGCGTCTTTTCCTCCATGCCCACTTTGTTCAGTTTTGCTGATGGTTTCATAGCGCTTTTTTGTTTGTGTATTCGGGGTTTTTATTCGTTTGTTTTTTAATGTTTTTGCTCATTTATGATGACAATGACATCTTTATCTCTGGTGGTGACGTTGATCACTTCCTTCGCAGAGCTCTCACTGCTGTGGAAGTCAGAGGCTGTGCAGGATTCTCCCAAAGTCTGCTAAGAAACCACCGCAGGCTGCAAAGCACCGTCTGTGCTGGCCACAGAAGGCCGGCAAATGGGGAGCAGCAGGTGCAGGTGAGCACAGTCTGCTGTTTGAGTGGAAGCAGCAGCAAGTGACCCATGCCCCCAGCTAGGCACTAGGTGGGCATCATGCACACTGCTCCTAGCAGGGGGGCTGGAGGTCAGAGTTCCTCTTTTCCATGCATGAAAGGCCACACAAAGAGAATAATTGATGTTTTGACCCTAAATCTCTTGTTTCCAGCAGCGTCCCCAGTGCTGGCTCATGTGCGGTTCCAGGGCTTGGGCCAAATCACAGCAGGTCATTTTCAAAACATCACAAGTCCCTTCTCAGAGAGGACCCCTCTCAGAAGGCTGGGGCTGGTCAGGGCATAGACCCCCATCCCTTCTGCCACGTGTGCAGGTGAGGGGCTCTGGGCAGCCAGGCCATGAGCTGGGCTGGGCAGGTCACTGTGCTAGTACAGATGGACTGAGGGACATTGCCACCGCTGCTGCAGGGTGTCACTGGGACCAGGCTCAATGAAATGCACAAGAAACTCAGCATGAATTCAGCCTTGCCCACAGCAAGGCTGGGGAAAGACAGAGCAGTTTGCCTGCCCAGGGCCAGGGAATCCCATAGCCACATGGGAGGCAATGAAAGGGTTTTAGCAAGGTCACCCTTGAAAAGAATATATCCTTGTTTTATTTCCGGGCTGTAGCCTTTGAATCAGTTCTGCCTGCTGAGGAAATACACTGCCCTTGTGTCTGCATGAGCAAAGCCAGCGGCCAGGGCCATCTGTGCACCCAAGTGACAGCGCATCAGTGGTGGGGGTTCAGCTCCTGGCTGGCTCTTGCAGCCATCATAGGGAGCACAGGGGAGATGATGTGGTAGGATGGTGATCCCAAGGAAGCGAGCAATCCCCCAAACACAGGCTTGGGCCCTGGAATGGTGTGCAGACATAGGCTTAGCTGCATATCAAAGGGGTTAGTTAGGCTGGCACAGTGCTCAGTGGGATGGGCAGCATCTGACCTGAGCCCTCAGGGCTTGTCCTTCACAGGGACATCCCAGGTGCTACTCCGGGGCACCCTGCTGTGCCCAGGCCTCCCCAGATCCCAAAACACCCATAACCCTGTGGCAGCTCCTTATTGCAGGAGTCCACATGCAGGAGTCCAGGAGATTTCACCTGGATAAGGAATGACTTGGGATGGATGGGAATAAGAACACCCGGGGCTGAGCTGATACGGCCTCAACTCTGGCACTGCCAAGACTGGCGGTGATTTCTGCAGCACCCAGAACAGCTTTGCTGTTGTTATCAGTGCTACCAAAAAATCAGTGCTTTAACAGAATCCAACCAACTGCCAGGCAGCAGCCCCGCTCTGGGAGTTGGCAAGGGGCAAAACCCGCTGCATCCTCCCCTCCAGGTCTCGGAAGGCTGCAGACAGCCTGGCTGCCTGGCTCAGAGGACATGAGGCTTTTTCCCAGCTGAATCCTCCACTGCCTCCATGCTGGCCTGATCCACAGTCCCTTGTGGAGTAAGGCTTCCCGCTGGCAGCTTCGGGTGACACATGTGAGTCTGCTGTGTTGCTGCACGGGGACAGGGGAAAGGATGGGAGATGAGAGAAAGGAGCACAGCCTGTGCTCCACACAGATCAATACAGCTCTGCTGGGTTGGACCCTTGAGCATCCCAAACCCACCCCATCTCTCTGCATTGAAAAGCCTGTAACTCACCCATGATCCAGCCAGGGATGGGGATCCTTTTGGAGCTGTACATGGATGTCACCACTGCAGAGGGGAGACAACTGAAAGTGTCCCCATCTCAGGTGTCCTCCCTCCTCAGGTTCTGCCTGGGGTCTTCCCTGTGCTGCAGTGGCAAAGGGCTGCATGCTTCCCCCAGGAGGATCCCCCGGGGTCTGTGGTTAATAGTGGGGGGTGCAGTGGGATCTCTGCCTCTTCCAAAGATGCAGGGCCCCTCCTCAGGCTCTGGAATTAACTCCAGTGTCAATAAAAGCTGCCCCAGAGATCATCTGCTCTGCAGATGCCAGCCCAGAGACCAGCCTGCCTTGCTCGTGCAGATATCATGTGCTTTGCAGACCCAGCTGCCCTCGGGGTGCTGCAGAGCCCCTGCACATGCTCCCCATGTGCAGCTCCTCTCCCAGGCCTGCTCTGTTTAGCAGTTTACATTTCACCTTCCTCCTGCAGACCCCAGTTTCCGCAGCATCACTGCAGTGAAGGAGAACCAAAGCCCCCGTACGCAGTGGTAGCCATCGCTGCCTCCCCATCCCTTGCCTCCCCCATTGTCCACAGCAGGGGAGCAGGAGCCATTCCTAAGGGTTCATTTCTAGCCCACAGTTCACACCAGGAGCTTTGCTCACAAACTGGCCCTGTGTGTGTGTGTCCTGCTGACAAGCATAGGCTCTTCTGTCTGTTCCTTCATGTGCAGGTTTATGTCAGACTGAGCACATCCTTCTCATGGGAAGCCAGAAGAAGCTGACCTGGACCCGTGTCAAATGGGCAGCATCAGTGGCACAGTGTTTGAGGAGGAGTCATTCAGACCCATGCTCTGCTCCTGTCGCCTGCCTTGGCTCAGTTACAGTTCTTAGCAGCTAAGATGCTGCGGCTTTGCTCCTCCTCAGAGCAGGCCCGGCAGGAGCGAGTGGGTGATGTCAGGTGGGCAAAGGAAGAAGGAGGAGACGGATGAGGACATGAGTTCATATGGGCACTGATGACGGCCGGGAGCAGGCTCAGGAAGGAGGCTCCCTGTGGTGGGTCCTAGGCTGCTCCACAGCACAGGGCACAGCCAGCTCCACAGTCACCCATCTCCCAGGAGAACCAGCTCCTGCCGGGCCCTGGGACATGGCCCCATCTGCTCTGGTCTCCCCTCACCCTGCAGTGCAGGCTCCGGTCTCAAGGGACAGGTTCAGCCCAAGCTGCAGCTGCAGACAGAGCTCCTGGATCCTGTCCTTAGGAAGCACTGAATCCAAAAGTCAGGCTCTCGTGACTGGAGCCAAAAGCCAATTAGTAACAGTTTAGCTTCATCAACTTCCTGACTGAATGCAAGTTTTAATTAAACATCCCATTTTAATTAGTCAGGCATCACATACAGTAAACTTGCCTCAAGATTTAAAGGCTGTAGGTCTTATGCTTTAATTAAAGAAAGGAGCACATGACTCCAGCATCTGTGACAGCTCCTCATCATTTTGAGGGTACCAGCAGAACAGCTGGGAGCAGCAGCTTTTCTTGCTGTGGCTTATTCCTCTTCTCTTTTACCTCCTATGGATGCTCCAGCAGAGGAATTGGCTGTGAGATTGCTTGGTTGGAAGGAGAGAAGAAATGGACTGCTTGCAACATTTGGGACGTCAGAGCAGGTACCGGGCTCTCAGTGTAATGCCAAGAGCTCTTTTGGGCTGTTTTTTCTGTCTTGGGGTGACGGGCAGCACCTAGCACATCTGTGCATTGGGTATGTCTGCCAAGACTGATTGCAGCTCCTAGATTACTGTTCTGCTTCCACACCAGTGGTGTAAACCTTAGCGTGTTCCTGCCCTCTCTTCTTTCCATCTATCTCAGAGGCGTATTTATCATTAATAAGAGCACATCTGCTGCCAGGTTAGCTGCCTGCCTTCCTCCAAGGGGCCTGAGCAGAGCTGACAGAGGCATTCTTCTCATCTCACCCTCCCTGTGGAAATCAGTTCTTGCATTTTGTAGGCTTTGCAGAAGGCTGGGTTTGGATCCCAAACTCGTGTTGCAGCACCAGAGTGGCAGGGCAACACCGGAGGTCTCAATAAAGAGCAGAGGTGAGCAACATGCACAGGGCATCTCGCATCCATTGCCAGCATATGCTGGGCAGGAGCAGCGTCCCTTCTGCTCTATTAGTTGTGACACAGGGCTTTCTCCACTCAATTTCTCTATGTCTTCAGCCTGGTGGTTCCTGAGGAGGTGGAGGAGTCCCAGAGGGAGGTGGTGAATGGTGAACACTTGCATGGCTGTCTTTTCTCTCCTGGGCACCAATGGCTCATCCACATCTTGTCTGGAATCTCTGTGTCTTTTTTTTGCTGGCTGTGTCAGACTTTGGCCAGTGAGGATAAGGTTGGAGGACAAGCAGCTCTGCTGAGAGGAGGTCTGGTCCCTGGCCAGGGTACGGGATGTGTCAGGAGACATCCCCTTTCCCTGTCATGCTGTCAGCCCTCTGTTTTCAGAGCAGGAGCAGGCTGTGTTAAACACATGCAAATGCCCAACTGCAGCAGTCTGAGCAGAAAAAGCCCCGACCATCTCTCACATTCCCTGTGTAGCTGACAGGAGGCTATAGGGTACACAGCCTCCTGGCCTCAGGTCCAGAGGAGTGCAGAGGCTGCAGACAGGGTCTGTCTGGTGCCTGTTTGGAGACCTGTCTGAAACGTGCTTGTGCCTCCTGTGCCTCCGGGGAGCTGTGGAGCAGCAAGGGCTGTTTTCTGGCTGAGTGGGTTCCCCACAGGCACCCCCAGAGGAGGTGCTCTGCTTGGGACACTATGGAAGGAACCTGAGCCTTTTCTGGCGGGTACTTGAACAGCGGTGTTGAAAGACACGCTCATCTTCACCAAGTATCACATTCATGCAGTTCCCTTCCCCCTTAGGCTCTGCCATGGCAAAAACATGGGGTGCTCCCTGTTGTGCAGGTCCCAAGGCTTGTCTCTGCTGCTCCAGCATCGCTTGTTTTCCTGCAGTGCATTTGTTTGATGGGAAGCAGAGCAGTGCTGGCTCCCGGGCTGTAGAGAAGGCCTGTGGCTGCAGCCAGCTCTGCAGAGGGTGCAAGAGAGTCTCCCGTGTTTGAGCCCAGCTGCTGTGAAGCCTCTGGGCAGTTTCACACCAGGTACATCGTTGCGCTGCCGGGTTTCACCAAAATGCAATAGAAAGCAGAAGAAACCAGAGGAGCTCTTGGGGACACCTCAGCTTCATCTGCAGGGTGGAGGAACTCGGTGGAGCTTGGTTGGAGAGCAGCCCCTTCTGCTTCCCCCCACCTCACACCATGAGACCACAGTTACATCCCTTGTGCCGCGCTGGCTTCGCACCGAGGCAATAACCGCATCCTCCATGCTGCAGCTGAGACATGCGTGCTGCAGCTGTCCCCCACTGCTCCTCTGTGGTGCCAGCAGCCAGGGTTACACTAATTTGTGTTTAGTTTCCTCCCCAGTGCCGGCCCCCCCGATCCTGCAGCTGGAGGAGTGCTGCACCCACAACAACAGTGCCACCTTGTCCTGGAAGCAGCCCCCCTTGTCCACGGTGCAGGTGGAAGGCTACATCCTGGAGCTCGATGATGGCAACGGCGGCCAGTTCAGGGTAGGTGCTCAGACATGAACCAGTCCCAGCAGCAAGAGGTTGCTCCTGGGCCTCGTATTTCCCTGCCATGAAGTGACCAAAGAGTTCCGCAGGCTTCTTGCAAGTCCCCTCTTTCCCTGGAGACATGAGACTCGGCGCTGGGGTGCCCAAAGCCAATGGTGTGGACAAGCTGCAGGCTCTTGGTGGGGACAGGGTTATTTGAGGGAGTGGAAATACCTTTGCAGTAGCCAATATGACTTTCAAACACAAAGAACACATTTGAAGCTCCATCTTTTCAGGGTGCTGAGGGAGGTGCTCCTGCCCCTTTACTCTGCTCTTGTGAGACCTCACTTGGAGTATTGTGTGCAGTTCTGGTGTCCTCAACATAAAAAGGACATGGTACTGTTAGAAAAAGTCCAGAGGAGGGCCACAAGGATGATCAGGGGACTGGAGCACCTCCCATATGAAGATAGGCTGAGAAAATTGGGGCTGTTCAGCCTGGAGAAGAAAAGGCTGCATGGAGACCTCATAGCAGCCTTCCAATATCTGAAGGGGGCCTATAGGGATGCTGGGGAGGGACTCTTCATTAGGGACTGTAGTGAGAGGACAAGGGGTAATGGGTTCAAACTGAAAAAGGGGAAGTTTAGATTGGATCTGAGGAAGAAATTCTTTACTGTAAGGGTGGTGAGGCCCTGGAATGGGTTTCCCAGGGAAGTTTTGAATGCTTCATCCCTGGCGGCATTCAAGGTGGGGTTGGACATAGCCTTGGATGGCATGGTTTAGTGTGAGGTGTCCCTGCCCATGGCAGGGGGGTTGGAACTTGATGATCTTAAGGTCCTTTCCAACCCTAACTATTCTATGATTCTATGATTCTATGATGCTAATAGCCATGAAGGACTCCTGGTTTGCCAGATGCCGGCAAGCAGAGGTGTTTAAGGCCTGAGGGCTTTTAAATCGCTGCAATTACACAATTCAAATATGAATTTTCTCTGATCCGACACGCTGATAATTATCCTGGTGTGTTCACATCCACCAAGAGTGGGTGCAGGGAACAGCGCATTATGTTTCCTGAATTCATTCACAAGAAATTCAATCGGGCAGGAGCCAAAGCAAAGCTGGGGCAGAAGAGAGGTGACACAGGTGGGATCTGGAGATAGAAGGGGGCAGGAGGATGGGCGTGAGGAGACCAAGGCTCAGCCCAGCCATCCTGGCAAGGCCAAGGCAGCACAGAACTCCCCACTCCGAATGCAGCCCATCAGCAAGGGGGTTGAGGGTGCCAAGGAATGGCCCTGGGTGCAGAGGAGCAAGGATGTAAGAAGGAGGGATGAGGGATGGCATGTGCAGGAGGGGGGAATTACCAGGGCTGAGTACAAAGCAGCATCTCCGCAGGGGGCAAGCTGCAGTGTCCAACCCAGCACAACCATCCCATCACCAGCTTCTGCCACAGACCCACCCAGGGCAAGAGGAGGTAGCAAGGACCAGGTGGGGAAGAGAGAGAAAATGACTGAGATCACAAGATGCCCAGAACTGAAGGAGCACAGCACTGCTGTGATGCAGCACCAGCACATGGAATCCCTTGGGAGGGTCTTTCTTCCATAAGCAAGGGGAAACACTGAGGTATGAGTGCTGTTGGGGCCGTGTCCAGAGGAAAGTCCTGGACAGTGCTCTTAGGACTCACTGCTGGGAAATCGGTGCCTGCTCCAGGTTTTCTCATGATGCCTAAGGAGAGGTTTTCAATGTGAGGCCTCTGAGCTCATCATGGGCTCGGGTCCAGGGCTAAAGAAAAACATGCTAATGCATTGCATGAAGTGCATTTATGTCTCAGAACAATGCTTGTCCTTCCCAAGAGGGCACATACCCAGAACACCAGAGATACGGTAAACTGCGTCCTCCCTGCAGCCTGTAAAACCCAGCCTGGAACTCCGGCACAACCCGGGGCCAGTGGACACCACCCCGCGCCGCGTGCAGCGCAGCTCCGGCCCTCCAGAGCAGCGCTGGATGTCCCAGGCTGCCCAAACCCAGCCAGGGTTCTGCCCCGCGCCGGGCAGCTCTTGGAGCGCCCTGCAGGCACCACTCGCAGGGCTGCAATTCCCACCTGCGCTGGAGGGCAGGTCCTGGACAGGAATCACCTGGTGCAGGCACCCAGCCCCTGTCTGCTGCCAACTGGTGAGGAAACCGTGCCCAGGCTTCCACCTGGACAACAATCCTTCATCCTGCCCTGGGAAGCATCAGGAAGATGGGCACATTCCCTTTTTCCCATGTTGCACGTGTGCGGTTTGGGCTGGTTCCTGAAGTTTTGGTGAGCTGCTGCAGCCCTTTGCCAGGACCCGGCTCAGTGTGGAGCCTCGCCCTGCCGGGACCTGGCTAGCGTTATCGGTCGGGTGGTTGGGCAAGCCCAGGAGCAGGGTTGCCCAGTGCAGCGCTTGGGTTGTGATGCTCTTCGGCTGCGTGTGGGTTCCGCTCTGCAGAACTGGGCAGGGAAAACACGCAGCGCTGGAAGGCCTGCGCAGGCACAGCTGGAGGAAGAGGAAGAGGTGTTGCGCTGCATGCTCAGGTCAGCTACTCTTGCCCTCGGGAGGAACCGGGAGGCAGGGCCGGGCTCCGAAGGCAGGGCAAGGCAGGCAGCCACGGAGCCTGCCCGGGGAGACGGCCGGGAAGGGCCCGGAGCCGACCGGAGGAGATCCCGCGCCATCCCCATAGGGATTCCGGAGCGCGCACGGACGAGTGAGGAGGCGAGGGGAGGGCGGGGGAAGGCTGCTGGGCACGGGTGGGACCGCGGCACCGTCCCTCTGGCCCGGCAGAGCGGGTTTACCCCCGATCCCGGCGGGAAGGGCCTTGGACGAGCTCCAGAGCACCGGGCGGAGCCCCCGCCGCTGCCTCGGTGAGACCCAGGATCGGGCCGCGCCGCTCGGTGCTGGTGCGGGCTCCACTCGTCCCCCGGCTCCCTGCCCCTTCCCTTCGCACTGCCCTCTGTGCCCGGCCACGGGTGGCGGTCCCCGGGACCCCGTCAATGTGCGCTGCTCCCGCCCCACCAGGGGCGGCCCTTGGCGGCGGCCCCTCCCCGTCCCTGTCCCTCTGCCGGTGCCAGTGCCCTCCCCGGGGCGGAGGCGGAACCCCAACGTGCATCCCGAGCCCAGCCCCGCCGTGGCGGTGTCCCCCGTGTGCGTGCCCCGCAGCCCCGCCGGGATGTCGCGGCCGCTGTCGGACCAGGAGCGGCGGAAGCAGATCAGCATCCGCGGGATCGTGGGAGCCGAGAGCGTGGCCGAGCTGAAGCGGGGCTTCAACCGGCACCTCCACTTCACCCTGGTCAAGGACCGCAACGTGGCCACCCCCCGCGACTACTACTTCGCCCTGGCCCACACCGTGCGGGACCACCTGGTGGGGCGCTGGATCCGCACGCAGCAGTACTACTACGAGAAGGACCCCAAGGTGGGAGCGAGGGGATGCTGGGCGGGACCTCTCTTTGCAGGGTGGGGGTGCGAGGGAGCCCCCTCCCAGTTTTCCCAAGGTGGGTCCTGCAGGGTGGGATCGAGGGAACTCCTACAGCCCTTGTAACCCCTTGGGTGCAAACCGTCCCTCTGTGAACTTGCCAGAAAAATACAGGAATGGGGGGCTCGGTTTTCCTTTGGTCTGGGGATATTGCCCTCAGCGCTGCGGAGCAGAGGGACTGGACTTTAACAAGGAGGAGGCCGCTGTCCTTTGCTTTGCAAAACAAACAGCGCAGCTTGGCTGGGAGCTGGGTGCAGGGCATGGGAACAGCGTTTGTTGCCCCACAGTGCTGGCGTGGGTGAGCTCTACCAAAAGCAGCTGCAAAGCCTTCTAGGGTGAATTGCTTGAAGAGCTTAAACGAAGCCAGCTGCAAGCAGATCTTGCCTGAAAGAGGCACAAGGCTGATCTGTGCTGCAGGGATCCCAAGCAAGACAGATCTGGGTTTGTGCAGGAATTCCTGCTCTTGTGAGCTGGCTTGCACCCGCCGAGAGCACAGGGCTCTGGCTGCTTGGGGATTAAGCAGTAATCCCCTCCTGCAACCTGGATGGCTCTGTCGCCTCCAATTTCCTTCCTGGGAGGATGGCCCAGGAAACACCTCGCTGGGCTGGTGCCAGCCCTGATAGCTCAAATCCCTGCCATGTCCTGTAGGGGTGAGAGGAAGAGAAATCCCTTCCAGGGCTTCAATGTGGGGACTCGCCCATATAGCTGAGCCACACTGAGTGCCCAGGGACACCTTCCACTAGACCAGGTTGCTCCAAGCTCCATCCAGCCTGGCCTTGAACACTGCCAGGGATGGGGCAGCCAAAGCTTCTCTGGACACCCTGTGCCAGTGCCTGACCACCCTCACAGGGAAGAGCTTCTTCCTAATATCACATCTAAATGTCCCCTCTGTCAATTTAAAGCCATTGCCCCTTGGCCTGTCCCTACATGTCCTTGCTTCAGCTTTCTTGTCAGCCCCCTTTAGGTACTGGAAGGCTGCTCTAAGGTCTCCCCTGAGCCTTCTCTTCACCCATCACCATCCCCAGCCCGCCCCTGTGCAGGTCCTGGGCAAAGCCGTCAAGTCAGCGACTTCCTCCAGCCTAAATCCTTCCTTAAAACCTGCTGGTGCTGACACAGGGGACAGCTTACACAAGCATCACCTTCCCAGCCACATCCCGCCCCCGTTGTGTCAGCAAGAGGGGAGATGAGAGCAAACCCAAGGGGGCAGCAGGGGAAGCTGCTGTGACCCTGTGGCTGCCACACAGCTCTGTTCCCAGTGGCTGCCTTGGTTTTCCGGTTGCTTGCAGCTCATGGGGACATTGGGTAATGTCTGCTCTTTAAAGGTTACCTTTGTACCTCTGCAGCCCCCGGCGTGCTCGGGCAGACCATCACGGAGCTGTCCCTGCTCTTGGACCCGGCACCGCAGCTTGTCCGGACAAAGCAGCTCGGTGCTGCCATCTTCCTGGCTTGGGACATAGCAGGGGCAGGAGGGCAGGGCAGGAGCTGCCGGCACGGCTGCCTTGGGGCCTCCAAGGAGCCCCAGCCCTCAAGTTCCTGGTGCAAACCACCCTGCCCTGCTGACAGTCGGGGTTCTCCTCTTGCTTTGAGATACCTCCCAGTAGCAGCTGCTGCGGTGCAGGGGAGCCTCCTCCAGGCCCGGGGGAGGTGACCTGGGCTGGTTTTCTCTTTCAGAGGATTTACTACCTCTCCCTGGAGTTCTACATGGGGCGGACGCTGCAGAACACCATGATTAACCTGGGGCTGCAGAATGCCTGCGACGAAGCCATCTACCAGGTGAGCATCCCAGGCGGTGAGGCCCCGGGGCAGGAGGGCTCCATGCTCTCTGGATCCTGGAGAGGTCTGTGTTTTACCACGCTGTCTGCAAGCTGCTCCCTGAGCAGCAGGTGATGCCTTGGCGCATGAATGCTGCTCCAGGACCTGCTTTCACAAGGCCTGGGGCTGCAGCCAGCACTTGCAGCCTGAGCAGGGCTGCCCGGCCCCACCGCTGTGTGCTGAGGGATGGATGCAGTACAGCTCTGCTGCACCCATAAGCTGACAGGAAACTCGTGGTTCTATGCATGAGGCCGTTAACAGCCCTAATCGATGGCAGAGGAGCCTAATTCAGCCCCAGCCTGGGGCTGGCACCCTGTGGCACTTGGGTTGTCCAAGGTTTTTGGGTGGCTCCTTTCCCCCCTACCTTTCACCACTTGGCCCAGCGTGTCCAATGCGTGTCCTGTGCAGCTGGGGTGTCTGCACAGCAGCGGGAGCAGCTTCTGTGCAAACACGCTCAAGGGAGAGGAGTTTATTTTTAGGCTTCTTTATCTCTTATCTGTTGACCTTGGCAGCTCAGGTGGGGGTGCGGGTGGAGGGCTGGGGCCTGGGATGCTGCCTGGTGGTAGCCTGGGGAAGCAGAAGGTGTGAGGCTGTTTGGAAATCACCCTCTTTGCAGCCGATGGCAGGTGAAGCTCTGGGCAGAACCTTCCTCAGTGCATGTGCCGAGCTCCCGGACACAAATGCCAAACGTTTCTAAAGTAAAACGTTGGGTAGAGTAGAAATCCCTCGGAATATTTGTGTGGCGCTGAGGGCTGCCAGTGCAATGCAGGGCTGGGAGAAGGTGCTGTCTCTCACCTGTGAACAGTGCAGGGTCTGGCTCTCCCGCATGGGTGGCCGTGGCACTGGGCTGTCCCTACCTGCTGTGACCGTGGGACATCAGGGGAGATGCAGGCAGAGGAGTTTCCATGGGAAAAGGTGGCTCAGTGCTGACAATGCACCATCTTATTTCCTGCTGAGCTGCCCGAGGTGCTTTGCATAGGCAAAACCCCTTCTTCCCACAGCATCCCAGACTGGAACCTTGAGATTTCCCTGTGAAAGTGGTGTGGTTGCCTCTCTGGGTGTCTCTGTTAAAGGGTGATGCCTGGGGCCATGGGGGCGGGCACATGGGTGACTGCCCCAGAGGGCAGTGATGCACTTGGGTGTCTGCCCAGGGGGATGGGGGTTCTGTGGGAGCAGGAACACAGCACTGCTCATGTGGGGCTGCAGCCGTGGTGCTGGGGCATAGGGAGAGGGAACAGGGCTGGGAATAAGACCTGGGAGACCTGCCTGAAAGACCTGGGACCAGCACCCTGGTTGTGGCTGTGCCCTGGTTATGGCTGGGTGCCCCCAGGCCCGAGGAGCTTGTCCATGGCAAGGTCACTGGTGCGTGCATCCCTTGTAAAGGCTGGTGGAGGGACTTCAAACACCAGAGCTGGTCCCTGCCGCAGCGTGAGCAGCCCTGGAGGGAGAGGGAGGCTGCTTTGGGTGCAAATCACAGTGTCCCACCTGCAGGGATGGGTCTAGCAGGGTTGGGTGTCTTTCCCCCACTCCTGGAGCCCACCCTAAGAGGGACAGCAGCGGTGGGTGCAGAGTAGCATCCAGGGGTGCGTGCCAGCAGTGCATCCCCTCCGCGGGGCTGGGCACTGAGCACGTGTGGCCCATCACCTTTTCTTTCTCCTCTGTAGCTTGGGCTGGACATGGAAGAGCTGGAGGAAATCGAGGAGGATGCTGGTCTGGGCAATGGCGGTCTGGGCAGGCTTGCTGGTGAGTGAGCCCCCAAATGGTCTCATTGCTGGGGAGATGGGGCACAGCCCCAGGGCCTTTGCATCCTCTGCAGGGGGTACCTAAACCAGGGCATAGGGGTTTATTGCTCCAGCCTGTCCAGCACAGGATGAGAGGTGTTGAGTAGCGGGGCAGTGAGCAGCCACTGCTGGCCCGGGCTTGTGTCCATGCGGGGCTCCTGCTTCTGGCCATTGCTTTCCATGGGAGAAGGACCCACTGTCTCCCGGGGCTCCCCGGGGCAGTGCCCCTCAGTGCTCTCTCCTCTCTCCCCGCAGCCTGCTTCCTCGACTCGATGGCAACGCTGGGGCTGGCAGCCTACGGCTACGGCATCCGCTACGAGTACGGCATCTTCAACCAGAAGATCCGGGACGGGTGGCAGGTATGGATGGAGGCGCGTGGCCCTCGCCTTCCCTTGGAACAGCCAAAGCCCTGAATACGGCCTGCCCTTGAGATCAGGTTGAGATCAGGGTGCACAGACGCTCTCCCTGAGCTTGGGGACTGCAGGAGCTGCCGGTGCTGTGGTGTTGAAAACTTGTCAGGCATTTTCTGGAGCAAGTTTAACTTCTTAATCTGGTGCAAACAGGGATGGAGAGGTTGTGTCCATGCTCCTCATGGGGTGAGGATGGTTTCACTGCGGTTGTACAGGGATGGTGTGGGGAGGGACGGTAGAGGCCAGAGGCAGCCCCCGAGCCCTGATGTGCTGCCTGACGTCTGGGTTAAAGCATCAGAGGGTGGAAGAGTCTGTTTAGGAAATGCAGTGGAAAATGTGGTGTGCATCTGCAGCACCCCTGGCAGGAGGCAGCTGCGAGTGCCCAGAGCACCCTGTGAGCACTCCCAAAAGCTGTCCCTATGGTCAGCAAGTGGAGGCCTTTCCTCCTTGGCACAGCATTCCCTGGCTGCTGTGTCCCGATGTGGCTTATCTCCCCTGGCCCTCACACAAAGTCCTTGCTGGCCGGAGCTCTGACCTGTCCGTGCCAGAGGTGATCTCTGACCTGGGCTCTCCCCAGCACTGCTGGGGCAGGGATCAAGTCCACTTCATTAGCTGGCCTGCAGGCTGACACTGACACTAAGGGGCTGGTGGCATCTTGGCCACAGCACGGCAGTGTTAGCGGTGCACTGAGAAGCATTCATTTCGTCCCCACCTCCTCATCCCCGTCCTTCACCCCTCTGGCAGGGAGACCCTGGGGTTCAGGGGGTCAGGGCAGAGACTCCCGTCTCGCCCTGCGGCACCAGAATTCAGGTTGAGGTCAGGCGGTCTCCAGAGCATCATCCCCTTGATGCAGCCAGAGCCTTTCCCAGCCCCACACGTGGCACAGCCTCGGGAGGTCCCCGGTGCGGGGTGTCCCCACAGCAGCTCCCGCTCCCTCTGGCAGGTGGAAGAAGCCGACGACTGGCTCCGGCACGGCAACCCCTGGGAGAAAGCCCGTCCCGAGTACATGCTGCCCGTGCACTTCTACGGCCGCGTGGAACACGCTGCCACTGGAGCCAAGTGGGTCGATACCCAGGTAGGGGCTGGGGCACAGCCTCATGGGGCCGGTGTGTGGGGACCCCCTATCATGGCTCGTCCTGTCACCTGGGGAGCTGCACCCCTGCCATGGGTCCTGCAGCATCCCTGCTGGGGAAGGTTGCATTGGTGAGGGTGCTTTGCTGGGGTGGAAAAGGCAGTGGTGGAGCAAAGTGGGGAGGAGATGGACATTAGGGATAGGGACAGGTTTTGGTGCTCCACATCTGCAGCCAACCTCTGAAATACCCAAAAGCACCTCCAGCAGGTCTGTGTGCAATGCACAGCATGGTACGATGGCTTAAATTAAGCTGCTTCTGACCCTTGCAAGCCTTTCTCCATCCCCTGCGTGCTTCTGTCAAACATCAGGCACTGGGCAGACCTGGGAGAGCCGGGATGTCACCACAGCAGGGACTGTCAGTACAAAGCATGTCCCCACCATGAAGGTGGATGCAGCCCTGAGCTCAGTCCTGGAGGAGGGTCTGTGGGATGGGAAGGCTCAGGTGGGGCAGGGGAGACCTGCAGGGACACCAGCCAGGGGCACAGCCCAGCCCCAGCTGCCCTGCTGATGTTGTAGGTGGTGCTGGCGCTGCCCTACGATACCCCTGTGCCCGGGTACTTGAACAACACCGTCAACACCATGCGCCTGTGGTCGGCTCGAGCACCCAATGACTTCAACCTGCGGGACTGTAAGTGGCTGCTGGTGCGGTGCCAGCGGGATGGGGTGAGGGGTCCCATGCCCACCCTATCCCTCTGCTCCTCCACAGTCAACGTCGGAGACTACATCCAGGCTGTGCTGGACAGAAATCTGGCAGAGAACATATCCCGCGTCCTCTACCCCAATGACAATGTAAGTCACGATGTGGGGGGAGAGTGTCCCTGGTTTAGGGATGGATAAAGGCACACAGAGTGTGAAGTGGAGTAACCCCGGGACACTGCAGAGATGCTTATCCTTGTGTTCCAAGCTGCCTGTAGTGCTTGGGTGGCGATTGGTGTGTCTCACCAGGGCTGCAGCAGAGATGAGTGTTCCTGGGCAAATCTGTGCTCAGTGTGGTAAAAGGGAGTGGGGATGAGCATGTCGTGCTTGCAGGCGTAGGGGAAGAAGCTGAAGGGCAGCTCTCCGTACTCTGCAGTCTGTTTTGGACAAGCCTTGATGGGTTTTTTTCCCATTTAACCCTACCCCAGCCTTCCCAGCTGTCAAGGAGAGCTGGGGATACCACAGCTCCGGTGGTGAGCTTGCCTCTTACGGATCCTGATTTGCACACCAGGGGGTTGGTGTTTTGTGCTGTGTGAACAGTGGCTTTAATCTGGTCTCAGAATTAGCTCCTCGGTGTTATGGCGCCTGCAGCTTCCCTTCCCGTCTCCCCATGGAGAACAGGTTTTGACGATGCTCGGGAGGGACTCAACCTGTTTGCGGTGGCACATCTCAAACCCCTGTGCTGCAGCCTGGAAAGCACGGAGAGACGCTGGGGTTAGAGCTGCTGCCAGAACCGGCACAGGAAAAGAGTGGGGCCTCACGCCGCGCTGTGTGGTGCATGTGTGCCGGTGCACGTGTGCCGGTGCTGGTCCCTCATTCAGGGAGCCCCAGGGAAGCGCAGGTGCCGCAGCACAGGCACTGCCAGGGCAGCGCAGTGCAGTGCTGCAGCCCCCGCTGCTCTGCTCGCAGTTCTTCGAAGGGAAGGAGCTGCGGCTGAAACAGGAGTACTTCGTCGTGGCTGCCACCCTCCAGGACATCATACGCCGCTTCAAAGCATCCAAATTTGGGAGCACAGACAGTGTCCGAACCGTGTTTGATTCCTTCCCTGACCAGGTACAAGCCCAAGTTGCTCCAATGTGTACCTCGGAGCTCAATTTGGCATTGCCCTGGTGGCCGCCAGGCCTGGAGACGTTTTGTGGACCTCTGGGTACCTGTGCCCAGCTGATGGGCACTGGGATGCCCCCATGTCCCACCCACATCCCCACTTGCCACCGCTGCTCTCCTCACAGGTTGCCATCCAGCTGAACGACACACACCCTGCCATGGCCATCCCTGAGCTGATGCGGATTTTGGTGGACATCGAGAAGCTGCCGTGGAACAAGGTAGAGAGAGCTGACTTGGCCGCTGGTCCCCTCCGCTTGCACTCACCTTCCCACCAGGCATGGTGGAGGAGCTGGGGAACCAGTTTTGTAACTGCTGGTGGCCTGGGGAGTGATGTGGAGTAGTCAGGAGTGGAGAGGATAGCTTTAATGGGTATGGACTTGGAGGAGCCGCCTTGGCTGCGCTGCTGACCATGGTGGGAGGACCATGCATGGGTGCTGGCACCCAGCCATGCTGCTCAGCACCAGCTCTCCCCTGGCAGGCCTGGGACATCACCAAGCGGACCTTTGCCTACACCAACCACACAGTGCTTCCCGAAGCCCTGGAGCGCTGGCCAGTGGACCTGGTGGAGAAACTGCTCCCCAGACACCTGCAGATCATCTATGAGATCAACCAGAGACACCTGGATGTAAGTCCCTTGGGGCAGCAGAGGAACCTTCTCCAGAGAGGGGCAGAGGGATGGCATGTGTTGTGTTGTCAGGACTAAGGGGTGCACAGGCCGATGATGCTGGGTGTGTGGCCGCGTGGTTCTGCCTGCTATTTTGGGAGGTTGGTGTGCAGAAAAGCCCTTCCCCACCATCACCTTGCCATCCTGCACTGACTGCCTGTTTTAAAGACTTCACGCATTGCTCCAGGCCCTTACCTCTTGGCCTTTCTTTGCCCCCTAAGTGCAGAATTTATCCTGGGAAAGGATGAGGTGGAGGGTACAAAGGAGGTGGAGGTTTGGCCTCCTGGGCTGGCAGCACAAGGCCTTTACCAGAACAGTTCCTCTGGCCACACATGTGCCCACAAGCCCCTCTGCATGGAGGCTTGAAAGGTCCTTATATCTGGAGACATCCATGCTGAGGAAGGGCACCCTTTGCAGGGTGTTTGCACTGTCACTCTCAAGTAAAAGCCACCGCTCTGGCTGGTGTCAACTGCACTGGAGACATTGCTGTGGCCCTCTCCTCAGGAGCCATTGGGTGGGACATCCCTAAATGCCAGCAGCCCTCACCATCTCTCTGGCCTTCTCCGCAGCACATTGCATTCCTCTTCCCTAACGACGTGGACCGACTTCAGAGGATGTCCCTGATTGAGGAGGGAGGTACCAAGCGGATCAACATGGCCCATCTCTGCATCGTCGGCTCCCACGCTGTCAACGGCGTGGCAAAGATCCACTCGGAAATAGTCAAGACTCAAGTGTAAGTGTGGCGGTGGATCACCCTTGCCTTGCTAATGGTGGTGCCAGGAGGCAAACCTGAAGTTGTCCCCTGCTCGTCCTCACAGCTTCCAGGACTTTGCAGCGCTGGAGCCGGAGAAGTTTCAGAACAAGACCAACGGCATCACCCCGCGGCGCTGGCTCCTGCTCTGCAACCCGGGGCTGGCGGAGCTCATTGCAGAGGTAATGCTGTGGGGGGAGCGTGCTGGCCCCCAGCCCTTCCTGACCCTGGGGACGCTGCTCCAGTCGCAGCCCTTTCCATCTTCTAAATGGTGGTGACGCGTTTGCATCTCTCCCGAGTGCTCTGCTCCGGCTTCCCAAGCGCCGCTGGCTCTGCCCGCCGGGAGCAGGACGCCCACGGAGGCGCCTGCGCACATCCTGTGGTCAGCGCGTGCCTGTGCTCCCATTGCAGAAAATAGGGGAGGACTATGTGCGGGACCTGAGCCAGCTGACAAAGCTGCACGAGTGCGTGGACGACGACCTCTTCATCCGGGAGGTTGCCAAAGTGAAGCAGGTGAGGGGGTGGCCAGGGGCTGGATGGGGGAGAGCACAGGCTGGGCGCTGACGTGCTCCCTGCCCTCACCCAGGAGAACAAGGTGAAGTTTGCGCTGTACCTGGAGAAGGAGTACAAAGTGAAGCTCAACCCTTCCTCCATGTTCGACGTGCATGTGAAGAGGATCCACGAGTACAAGCGGCAGCTGATGAACTGCCTGCACATCATCACTATGTACAACCGTAAGCCACCATGCACCCCAAGGGGACAGGTTCCCTTGTGGGTGCATGAGCATTCCTAGCCCCTGGCATGCAGCTGAAACAGAGGGTGACACCTTGCTGCTGTCTTCTCCAGGCATCAGAAGGGATCCTGTGAAGCTCTTTGTGCCGAGGACAGTGATCATTGGGGGCAAGGTGAGTTGGGTCAGGAGTTTCAGCCATTTTGGAGGAATTCCTTGATACTGCCCTGGGGAAACTGGCTGCAGACGTCTCATGTGGCCAGGTCCATGAAGCTCTCCAGGAAGTGCTGGGGGGGAGCACTTTTGGCTTCAATCCAAGACAGGCACTGAGTTCTGGGGCTTGCACACCCATGTGCTGCCTGTGGTCAGGGAAGCCCCTGAAAGCTTGGTGGTGCAACACGTGGGTTGGATGAGGTGATGGAAGAAGTCTTGGGTGCGTCCTTCCCTGGGCATGTGGGCACTGGATGGACCTCCCCTGCCCCTGGCCAGCCCTCTGGGCTCACCTGTGGCTTTTCTCTTAGGCTGCCCCAGGATATCACATGGCTAAAATGATCATCAAGCTCATTAATGCTGTGGCTCAGGTGGTGAACAGTGACCCTCTTGTGGGGAGTAAGCTGAAGGTCATCTTCCTGGAGAACTACAGGGTCTCGCTGGCAGAGAAAGGTAGCCCATGTGGAGTACAGTGTGGGGAGGGTACATCGGCCCCGTGGCTGTCCACCAGCCCATGGCTTCGTCACTGCTAGGCAGGAAATCTAACATTCTTTGACATGATACAAACGCAAAGCTGGTCACTGTGAGCCCCGTGTGTCCACGTGTTCTGTTGGCAGTGATCCCTGCTACTGACCTGTCGGAGCAGATCTCCACAGCAGGCACTGAGGCGTCGGGCACGGGGAACATGAAGTTCATGCTGAATGGGGCTCTGACCATCGGCACCATGGATGGAGCCAACGTGGAAATGGCTGAGGAGGCTGGAGAGGAAAACCTGTTCATCTTTGGCATGAGGATGGAGGATGTCACAGAGCTGGACAGGGAAGGGTGAGGGCTGGGGACACCATGGGGGTGCCACCACAGGCAGCTGGAGCAGCACCGTCTGATATCAGCCCTTCCCTGCCAGCTACGACGCCCAGAAGTACTACGACCAGCTCCCCGAGTTGAAGGAAGCCATTGACCAGATTAAGAGTGGCTTCTTCTCCCCAGAGGAGCCTGACCTCTTCAACGATGTGGTCAACATGCTCTTCCACCACGACAGGTGATGCATGAGATGCCATCCATCCCCTGGCTTGGGTTCCCCCACCAAACTGCTGGTGCCCGTGTGGAGCAGCCCCCTGCACCGACCATCCACACTCTGGCTGATAATGTCCCATTTTCCAGCCCTCGTGATGTGCATGTTGTCAAGCAGTTGATGCTTCACTGGTACAAGAGTGTGTCTGTGTCCAGCACTTCATGCTCGCCCCATTAAAGCCTGGAGTGCATTAAGGCCCAGATGCATTTGTGTGCACAGTCCTCACCAGATGATAGATGCTTTTAAGTATCTCAAGGGCTTTCCTGGCCAGAGCTTAATGCTCTGGCCAGCCAAAGGCCATGAGGCCATAGCAGCCAAAGGCCATGAGGCCATGGCAGCCAAGGGCCATGAGCACTGGAGAAATGTCTCCCAGTGTGCCCTCCCAGAGCAGATGTGCCGCAGCACCCACGGGCTCGCAGGGCTCTGCACAAACAGGGCTTGGAGAGGGTGAACTTGTCTGAAGTGCTTCTGTTGGAGGCAGCCCAAGATGTGGCAGCCCAAGCCCGTGTGCTGCAGCCACCGTCCACACCGAGCTCCCACCTCTGCATCCCTGCTGTCGCTGACTCCTTTCTTTGCTACTACAGGTTTAAAGTTTTTGCAGACTACGAGGCTTATGTCAGGTGCCAGGAGAAGGTCAGCGAGCTGTACCTGGTGAGTGCCGGCCTGGGGACGAGGCAGGGGAGCCCTGATGGGGGCACCACTTCCCCTCCCCAGGGATGGGTCTGTGCATGTACATGGGTTCCTGGTGAGGTGGCTCCTGGATGTGCTGCTGCAGGGAGTTCTCCGTCTTAGGGCAGCGTAGCACCATGGGTACAAGCCTCCAGCCACAGTCCCACCTCTGTCCTTGCAGAACTCCAAGGCATGGACCAAGATGGTCATCAGGAACATCGCAGCAGCCGGCAAGTTCTCCAGTGACCGCACCATCAAGGAATACGCCCGGGACATCTGGCACGTGGAGCCCTCCAACCTGAAGATTCCACCACCCAATGAGCCCCGGGACGCGGCTGAGCAGAGTACACCCAATGGCACAGCAGCGTAGGGGCACGGAGCTGCTGCCAAGCGGAGCTGAGGGATGTGAGCACGGATGCTGTACGGTGGTCTCTGTCTCTGCTGTGTGGTGTCTGTGCTGCTGATGGCTTTCCTACGGGTGGGGAAGGGGTAATTTTTATAACTCAAGTGTTGTGCAGGAAGCGAGAACTGTTGCCCTGTTGTGTCATTGAGTCCAAGGGGCTGGGCTCGTACCAACACTAACGCAGAAACTGGGTGTCAGGGGCGAGGTGTTGGGACTCAGACAGGGATAGGTTGGGCAGCACAGCTGGACACAGCTGTCTAAGCCCTTGCAGGTGATGCTGAAGCAGTACTTGGGGCGCAGCTCTTGCCAGTCCTGACGCATCAGTGCTGGGGAGTTAAGGGGTATTTGCAGTAGGGCTGTCACCACCCCTCACTGCCCCATGTAATGCTCCTGGGCACAGTCCTGTCCCAGGAGCAGCACCCAGATCACAACAGTATCCCCATCCCCCAAGTAACCCAAAGCATCCTTGAGGCAGTGGGTGAATTAGAACATTTTTCAGTAGTTTTTATTACTTACAACAGTAAGTTCAGTGCCATAACAGGTTTCTGGTGTGGGTTTGAGTTAAGTGCTTGTGGTTGCTGCATGCAGCAGCTGGCATCACTTAATGTTCAAGAAGTCTCTGTAACAAGATGCAGTAAATCTTACACTGTTATTGCTGACCATCCTGTGGTGCTTCAGAGCCTGGTTTCTGATCCCTAGATGTGGGTCTGAGTTGGGCTTAGAGCAAAGCTGTGTACTCAGGGCAAAAAGGAGATGGGACCTTGCTGCAGTGTCACAACCCCATGACACCCAGTCCGAGGACAGGTTCAGGGCAGTGAGGAGCAACTGGAGTTCAAAAATTGATGCCAGTGAGCAGTATAAGAGGGGAAGGAGCAGGGGAAAGCACATGCATGGTTGTGACGGGGAGGATGCATCCCCGGAAGAAGAGGCCCAGGCTCATTCTCTACCCCCCATTTCTGCAGAGCAGCACTTACTTCACCAAGGCAGGCACCTCCGCGTTGAAGGAGATGTAGTCGTGGCCCAGGCCCAGCTTTTTGGGAAAGGTAATGAACTTCACCTTGGTTTTGTCCCTGTATGCGCTGCGTGCTGTCTCAAAGAGCTGACGCAGGGTGGGAGCTCAGTAACGGCCATGTGGAGAGGACCCCATAACCCCCTGTGGCACCCCAGGGAAGGCCACCCCCTCTCCAGCCACTTCAGCCCTCCAACCCCAGGCTCAAATGGTGCCCACCCACATTAAAGCCCATGCACAGGGACTGGTCCTCACCTTGCGTCCCAGGAGCGGAGGCAGGATCGAATCATCTTCTGCATGCAGGATGAGGAGTGGGCAGGACAGCACCTGCACACTGTGACCAGCAAGCAGAGTGCTGAGGAGTCACCCTGGAACTGATGGGTCCACTGGAGCCTCCCCAGCTTCTGTAAAATCTCTCACAGCAACCCTGACCCCCAGGCACTGCCCTTCAGAACCAGCCTAGCCCATCAGTAGCTACAGGCAGCTGCTGAACCGCTGCAGGGTGATGCCCACGCCACTTGTGCTGGTATGGCAGCACCAAGCACCCTAAAAGCTTAGACCTGGTAATGGGGTGCTCAGGCTTCAAAAGCTTCAAAGCTTTCAGTAAAGGCTATTGAGGTGTGTGTGCTGCACTGCAGGTGGGACTGGAGCGTGTACTGCTCACAAAAAGGATGGTGGTTTATGGACTTTATGCAGTGATAATACTGGTATCTGAAGACATGCAAATAAAAAGCCACTCATAAAGCATGAGTAAGATGAGCAAACCCAAATCAGAACGTAGGCATTTCAAGGTGTGACAGGTCGAACCCACCTCTCCTCGACCAGGTGCTCCCACTGCCATCCCCACAGCCAGTGGTGCCCCTTCCCACCAGACACTCACTTCTCATCGCTGCGGAAGAACATGTCACCCAGAGCGAGCGAGTCCAGGATGAGATACTCGAAGCCTGGGAACTGGCGGTAGATCTGCCAGGGAGAGAGTTGGGGGGTGCTAAGCTTTGCCCTTGACTGATGCACCCTTTCCCTGCAAAGGGGGGAACACCTGGGCAGCCAGGGCTGCCTCTGAGAGCCCTTGATCTGTCACCATGGTGGGACTCTGCAGACTGAAGCCTTGGGCTCACCTTGGTGAGTGGGATGTGGGCAGCTGCCTCACGGATGTTGGTGTAGGGCGATTCCAGGACAACAGCATCAACCTGGATTCCTGGGGTCAGAGAGAAGTGAGAGTAGGCATGGCTGCAGGGGAATTTCTCTCCCCAGGCATCAGCCATGAGGCCAAAATGACCTCTCCCCTCTAAGAAGCATGGGAATGGTCACTTGTCTCTGCTCCAGGACCTGACCCTGATGCTTTCGCAGACAGTGACAGGGATCCCCAGCTCCTCAGTGGCCCCTGAATTGTGGCACACCAGGGATGTACAGAGCCCAGAGGACAACTGCACAGGGCCAACACAGCCACAATGGCCCTTACCTCGCTCCTCCTGCAGTTTCCTTGCTGCATTTGTGGCAATCCTGTGAGAAGACAGACGACAGTGAGGGGGAGCAGCAATGATGCTCCAGCGGGATGCACAGCACCCTCAACACCCCTTTTGCCTGCTGTGTTTTGCCTTGCAAATGCTTCCACCAAGGAGCTGTTCCAACACCTTGTCCATCCTCAAACGGCATTGGTCTGGCAGCAGTGTCACAGCTCAGGGACTGACTGCAGACTCCAGTGAGGCAGTACCCACGGGGCGAACCCCCCATCTATTGCCCAGCCCCACACCTACCCTGTCCCCAGGGAGTGTCCCCAGAAGAGAATGATGCTGTTCCCACTTCGTGCTTTGGCCCAGTCATAGAGTGCCAGGACATCCGTGGTGAAGCCATTCTCCGTGGGGTGCCCGCTGGAGTCCCCATAGCCTGCAGGGGACATGGCTAGTTGTCACGACCCTGGGGAGGCCGGCCCCAGGAGGGTCACTCAGCAAGAGGCAGGGGGATGACTTTACCTCTGTAGTCGAGAGCCAGGATGTGGAAGCCAGCAGCACCCATTGTCTGTTGGAGGAACAGCACTGTTTTATGCCTGGGTGGAGTTTGCACCCTAGGACCCCCAGCATGGTGGGGTTCACTCTGGCCAGGGTGTCTCTTTAGTCCCTGGGGCCGGTGTGAGCCTTACTCCCAGCAGGTGCCAGTCCCCTCACAGGGAACCACTTACCTTCAAGAACTGGATGCGGTGTCTTGCAGCTCTGATGGGGAAAATGAGGTTAGAGCTCAGGCAGGGACCCTCAAAAGACCTTCCCCTCCAGCACCAAGGGACTGAGGTGACCCCCTCCTAGGAGGGCAGAGCTGGATGCTCTGGGCTGAGTGGGATTTGGCACTTCTCTTGAACTCCAAGGGACTGTCCTTGACTCATGGGGTCAGACACCGCTGCAGCAGTCCTGGCCAGGCAGCACTGCTGGCTGCTGCACGGAGTTTGCTAGTTCTCACCCCAACAGAGATGCTGCATGGGAGCAGCCTCCTCCCCTGGCAAAGCCAGGGGCGCTCACAGGTACTCGCCTGGTCCCCCCATTGCCGTGCAGGTAGATGATCACGGGGTGATCATCGCCAAGGGCTTTCTCGTACCACTTCTGGTCCTTGCCCCGCGCCTCGGCTCCTCTGCTGTTCGGCACCGTGTGCCTGCGGAGGCAGAGCGGGGTTACCCTGGGGGGCTAAAGGGCACTGGAGCAGCCACCCAGCTGTGCCCACCCATGATGCTGCAGCTGTCCCACTCACCAGATGCCAACCATCACACCTGGCTCAGTAGTGAGGTACAGGTTAATGGTGTTGTTCAGCAGTAGCTCTGGCTGACGAAAGTCAACGAAGAAAGGAAAGGCCACTGGGGAAAAAAACACAGCAATCACTGGGGCAACCCAGGAATCATCACACCCAGCTGCTTTATGCATTTGTTCCAAAGCAGGATGTTACTGGTTTAAAATTATTTGCCTGGAACCCCAGGGCCATTCTCAGCCCAGCTCAAGAGTGGGGAAGTGAGCACAGCCCTCGGCCACCTCCTCCCACACAGATTTCTAGCCCCACTGGCATTGTGATTGCCCACATGTTGCAACTTCAGGTAGTAAACAGGGTCGACAGCACCGTGTTATTACAGGTTGCAAAACATGAGGCACCAAAAGAAATTCCCTCCATGCCTCCTCTGCAAGCCCATGGCAAGGAGGCATCAATGGGTGCTGTACCAGTGCCACCCATGCACTGGGTGCACCCACCCACATTTCAGGCTGCCCCAACTCTCTTCCTGATGAATCCTGAGTGGGGTGGTTCACCCAGCCTGGGGCACTCACGGAAGTTCAGGTAGACAAATTTGGTGAGCAGGACAGGGAAGAGGCGGATGAGGATGGGCACAGAGATGTAGATGAGGAGCGGGACCAGGAGGACAGTGCGCAGCCGGGGACACCAGCGCAGCCAGCCCCTGCGAAGAAGGCATCTTGTTAGCACATCCCTTACCACCCCACAGGCTGTGGGGCACAGCAGAGTGGGGTTCTCACTCCCAACCCCAGTTTTGAAGGCAGTGGCTTGTCCCCTGTAAGGGCCTGAGGCTGCTGTTTGTGTTCCTCTGCCATGGGGAGCTGGTTACCCACACCAGGTTGTGTCTGGCTTTTGGGCATGGAGCCAAGCTGTCAGAGCAGCCCCACTGTGACACAGCATTGTGAGAGGCCATGATCCAGCCCCCCACAGCCTCCCATGGGAAGAAGGGCAGGGCAAGCACAAGGGCCAGGAGCTGCAAGCCAAACCGGCAATGAGGAGCGGCCCATACTCAGTGGCAACACCCTGAGCTGTGACTGCTGAGACATGGTCGCAGAGGTGTCCCCAAGCCCAGCACCAACAGCCTCTGTGATTCTCCAGGGACAAGGAGGAAATCTGGGGAAAGGGCTGGGAAACCCACAGCTCGTGAGAGAAACCAATCCCCAGAGCTATGTCCTGCACTACCACCAGTACAGGGTAGGGAGTGTGACCACCTCTAACAGCATCATGTTCCCAAGGGCTAGGGGACACAAACAGCTGCCCCAGCTATGCCCTCGGCAGCAAGCCATTGGCCAGCTGAAGCCCCAGTCTCCGAGAGGGAGGGGAAAGCTAAGAGCTGCAGCTTATCCAGCACCAACATCTCTAATGGGCTGATGGTGCTGGGTGATGGGGAAACTAGTCCGGGCACAGCGCTGGGGGATTCAGGGCAGAGGTTTCTGACAGGCATCCAAGCACAGCTCACTCCTTGCCAGCATGTGCCTGGCATCACCATCACTCCTGCTGAAGAGGACTAAGCCCAGTGCCTGACCTGGGGAGTGCTGCAAGATGCCAAGAAAGGGTTGCAAAACGGATGCCAGGGCAGGGTGCCATAGTCCCTTGGGCACCTGCACCCTTCCAAGAAGCCTGACATACAGGGTGGCATGAGCCATAATGGAGCCATACGGAGCTCCTCAAGCCCCAGTCACACCCTGAGACTTCAGTCTCATCAGCAGCAACGGGCCAGAGATGCCCTCACAGTCACTGCAGTGAATGAGGCACTGCTCTCGGTCTACACCCAATATTCAAGTGCAGGGGCGAGCGCTCACACCCATCCTTGCACAATACCTGCTACAGGTGAGCACTGATGCATCCAGTCCAGGGGGATGTGCCCACCGAGGGGCACCACTGACACCTGGGATGGCAACAGGCTAAAGAATGGCTTCATAGGGATAGCAAGGTGACATGGGGACACATTCACAGCCTGGCATCATGAGGGTGGGGTCACGGCCATGGTATGGGGGGATCGTGCCCATGGCAGGATCCACATGGAGCCACGGCCACCATGGCTGCTGCAGGGTGGCACGGCCATGACAGGGGCATAAGCACAAGGTCATGGCCTCAGCAAGTGACAAGGCCACACCGTGGGGACACAGGAGCATGGGCACAGCGCAGATGGGCTCGGCAGGGTGGCGAGGCCACAGGACGGGGGCAAACCCACTGCACAGGGGCACAGCGGTGGCACACGGCCACAGGAGACGCGGCAGGGAACACGACCGGCGCACAGAGAGTGGCCACGACCGGGGACAGCGGGACCCGGTGGACACGGTCCCTGCGAGCGCAGCGGCGGCGCTCGGCAGCGCCCCTAAGCCGGCCCGGCAGCCCAGGCCGCCGGCACCGCGGCGGGTACTTACCGCCGCTCCTCCCGGGCCCCGCTCTCCTCCCGGGCCCCACGCCCCTCCTGGGCTCTGCTTTCTGCCTTGGCCCTGCTCTCCGCCTGGGAACTGAACTCCTTCCAGGCCCTGTCGCCGTCGCAGCCGCCGCCATCATCCCACTCGCGGCGCCGCCGCCACATCGCCACAGCTTCCGCCGACTGCACGCGCGGACGCCCGTCTCCATTCAGGCCCCGCCTCAACTACAGCCACCCCGGGGCGGGGCCGAGGTTGCCCCACGGCTGCCGCCGCGGACCGGGGGACGCTGCAGGGACCCCTCAGCCCGGGGCCCCCCGCCGGGAGGTGAGGCGCGGGGCGCCCCGGCCGTGCCGAGGGAAAGATTCCGGATAAACCCCAAAATAGTAATAAAAATAGAGGTTTAAAACCAGCGCGGTGTCCCCGCTCCTTCTGGAGGGGAGAAACCTGCTGCTGGTTCCTTTCCCCGCGTGCCACTGCTGTGTCCCCTGTGCCATAGGTCTGTCTCTGTGCCACAGCCTTGCCACGCTACTGAAGCCATCACCGTATGCTGTGGCCATGCTCTTGTGTCCTCACGGCGTGGCCTTGTCACTTGCTGAGGTCAGGATGCCATACTGTGGCTGTGGCTCCATCTCACCCTGCCATGGGCACGATCCCCCATACCATGGCCGTGACCCCACCCTCATGATGCCAGGCTGTGAATGTGTCCCCATGTCACCTTGCTATCCCCATGAAGCCATTCCTTGACCTGCTGCCATCCCAGGTGCCAGAGGTGCCCGTCGGTGGGCACATCCCCTGGTCTGGATGTGTCAGTGCTCACCTGTAGCAGGTGTTGTGCAAAGATGGGTGTGAGCACTCACCCCTGCACTTGAATATTGGGTGTAGACCGAGAGCAGTGCCTCATTCACTGCATGGGTGACGCTGGTACAGCACGCATCTGACACCCCCTGCCACTGGCTTGCAGAGGAGGCATTGAGGTACCTTTTCCATTGGTGCCTCGTGTTGTGCAAGCTGTTGCAACACATGGGCACGCACAGTGCCAGTGGGGCTAGAAATCCGGGTGGAAGGAGTTGGCAGACCGCTGTGCTCACTTCCCCACTCTTAAGCTGGGCTGAGAATGGCCCTGGGGTTCCAGGCAAATAATTTTAAGCCAATAACATCCTGCTTTGGAACAAATGCGTAAAGCAGCTGGGTGTGATGAATTCCTGGGTGGCTCGAGTAATTGCTGTGAGTTTTTACCTAGTGGCCTCCCTTTTCTTCATTGACTTCCATTGTCTGGAGCTACTGCTGAACACCATCAACCTGCACCTCACAACTGAGCCAGGTGTGATGGTTGGCATCTGGTGAGTGGGACAGCTGCAGCATCATGGGTGGGCTCAGCTGGGTGGCTGCTCCAGTGCCCTTTAGCCCCCCAGGGCAACCCCGCTCTGCCTCCGCAGGCACACGGTGCCGAACAGCAGAGGAGCCGAGGCGCGGGGCAAGGACCAGAAGTGGTACGAGAAAGCCCTTGGCGATGATCACCCCGTGATCATCTACCTGCACGGCAATGGGGGGACCAGGCGAGTACCTGTGAGCGCCCCTGGCTTTGCCAGGGGAGGAGGCTGCTCCCATGCAGCATCTCTGTTGGGGTGAGAACTAGCAAACTCCGTGCAGCAGCCAGCAGTGCCCTGTGGGGCTGTGAGGATGGTGGTGGAACCACCTGTTTGCTTCTGCTGTGAATCCTTGTGCTCACCTGAACCTGCTGCTCCCCATTTGCCGGCCTTCTGTGGCCAGCACAGACGGTGCTTTGCAGCCTGCGGTGGTTTCTTAGCAGACTTTGGGAGAATCCTGCACAGCCTCTGACTTCCACAGCAGTGAGAGCTCTGCGAAGGAAGTGATCAATGTCACCACCAGAGATAAAGATGTCATTGTCATCATAAATGAGCAATGACATAGCAAAAAAACCACAAAACCTAAACTAAAGGAAAAGACAAGAGAAAAAGAAAGAAAAGAAAAGAAAAGAAAAGAAAAGAAAAGAAAAGAAAAGAAAAGAAAAGAAAAGAAAAGAAAAGAAAAAAAAAACGAAAAGAAAAGAAAAGAGAAAAAAGAAAGAAAATAAAGCAAAAAAAGAAAGGCGCTATGAAACCATCAGCAAAACTGAACAAAGTGGGCATGGAGGAAAAGACGCCGTAGCAAAATCCAACCCGAAACCTCCCCCTCTCACAGCTGGAGCGGGGAGAAGTTTGCAAGGAAACAAGCCCAAACTTTGCTGGGTTGCATACAACAATGGCGAGCCGGCCGGTGTCGCGCCCCTCGGCTGCGGCTCATTGCTGCCATCGCATGTCCAGCCCCTGCTGTACAAGCCGCCTTTCCCCCAGCACGCTCGGGACTGAGCCAGCACAGCCTCTCACTTGTAGGAGTTCCCCTCCTGCCCGGGAGATCCTCGTGGTTGCGACGTTTGCTGTGCTGGCTCCTTATGGCACGAAGTATTTGCGCCATCCCGGTGCACGCGCGGCATGTGCCATAATCCTGTGCTGATCCCCTTCAGCTCTTGCAGCCCAATAAAGCCCCTGCAGGCAGCTCAGGCTGCACCCTGCCCATCCCCATTGACAGCAAAGCGAGGCGTGGGGACCACCTCTCCTGTGCTCTTCACGGCAGTGCGCTGCTGCTGCCCCAACTGCAGCCCCTGCACCCACCGGGGCAAGGGGAAATTTGGGGTGGAAGCAAAAAGCTGCCATGAATAAAAGCAGCCGGATGTGCTGATCGCTTCCACTTGTCCTCCTGCTCCCTCGGTGTGGGCAGAGCAGCTTGCGGCTGGCCTGGGCCGTGTTACTGCGGTGTTTGCTGATGGGGAACCCGCACCCACCTGCCCACAGCCCTGGTGTGACGGGACCTGCCTGGATCTGCATTCGGGGCTGGCACAGGCTGCGTCCGCATCGACCTCACTGACTCACAGGGCTGCACACGATAACCCTGCTGAGCAACACCTCAACTGTCCACCATGGGTGCCGGGTGCTGGAGGGTGCAGCGCCACATGCCCAGCGCCTGCCCTGTCTCAGCAGCCTGTCCCACCATCGTGTCCTGCCTTGCCTGGCCCCGGAGCTCGGCTGAAATAGCGGGAGCAGCCCGGTGTGTGCTGGTCCTGCTCAGGAGGGCGGGTGGCATAAGAGCAGTTGGAAACACTCGCATGGGATGGCTGCTCCTCCAGGAAGGGGTTTGCTCTCAGCCCTCCTGAGGTGTATTTACCAAAGCCCTCTCTGCTGTGGGCCATGCTGGCAGGTGTGGTGACACAGGCAATGGCTCAGTTGTGCGCCCGCTGTGTCTAGGCAGCGCGTCCTCCTGCGCTGGTCCGAGTCTCAAGGGAATACCGGGGAAACGGGGATATTCCTTTCCTGGTGGAAGTTTCTGCTCCTGCCGACTCAGCCTGACAGAGCTGCAGGCAGGAGTCGCAGCAGAGAGGAACCAGCAGCAGGTTTCTCCCTTCCAGGAGGAGCGGGGACACCGCGCTGGTTTTAAACCTCTATTTTTATTACTATTTTGGGGTTTGTCTGGAATCTTTCCCTCCTCACGGCCGGGGCGCCCCGCGTCTCACCCCCCGCGAACCTCGAGCCCCCCTGTACGGCCCCGGGCTGACGGATCCCTGCGGCGCCCCCCGGCCGCGGCGGCAGCGGTGGGACAGCCTCGGCCCCGCCCCGGGGTGGCTGTAGTTGAGGCGGGGCCTGAATGGAGAGGGGCAGCGGCGGCAGCCGTATTGGCCGCGATCGCAACGGCGACGGGGCCTGGGAGGAGCTCGGTTCCCAGTTCAGCTTTGCAATATTGGGGCTGGGGTAAGTCACTAAGGAAACGAAACAGAGGTTTTGAGATACCGTAAGTTAGCCAGGCGCACTCTGTGGTTAAAGACAGTATCATCTCTGGACAAACGTTACACTCTGTGGTTCAAAAGAATACTATCTTTGCACAGCCTATGAAACTAAGATGTTGCAGGCTGGTTAAACAGTAAGTTGGGGTTCTACATCTGCCAGAGAGTTATGAAATCGAACCATAAAAGAAGATAGATAAACAATAGGAAGGGGCGTATGAATTCGAGTAACGGGAGATGCAAACAGAGGCGGGACAGTTGCCATGTAGATTATACCCGTTGGATAGGCTGTAAACCGTGGAGTAGCCAACCAATGGAAAAACAAGGGAGGGAAAATGCGGGCTACCTAGGAAATACAAATCAAAGTTCCGCCTTTGCTGTGTGTGCCCACTTGCCAGGAAACCTGTTTTTGCAAAACTGTTCATAAATAGCTGCTGCGTCACTGCTGTGCCTGCCCCGAGCTTTACAGGAAAAGTTTGCAGCTCACGATGTGGGGGCTCGTCCGGGATCAAGTCATTGCTGAGGGGACCTCTGCCGCAGAAGGATGGGGAGATGTGTCCTGTTGCTTTCAACAGCCTTGTGCAGCTCGACGGGGGTTCCGCAGCTACTGACTAAAAGCCTGAGACCATTTTTATAAGGTAGACCCAGTGAACCAGAGGGGGGCAAAAGAGACAGAGGAAAAAATAGGCACTACTGCAGGAGGCAGGCAACTCTGTGCACAGGCCAAGGTATGAAAATTGGACTTGAAGCATTACCTGGGTGGCTGGGACATTCTGAGAGACTTGAGTGTGCATCTGAGATATACAAATAAGTATGAAGAGAGTGTGCGAGTCCGGATCCGCGTTTCTGTTATTCTGTGAGGGATACAGCCAGAGAAGGACAAAGTGTAAGGACTTGCTGAATGGAAGTCTTGGGAAACAGAATGGAGAATAAGAAAAACAGGCCTAAGGAGAAAGAGAAGGGATGAGAGGAATCATCCCAGGAATAACATTCTTCCAGAAAGCTCCTCAGGGAGGATGTTGAAAAATTGGAAAGACATACCTTATATCAAAAGGGACAAGATAAGAAAAAGATGGTACAGTACTGTTATTTTATATGGACAAAGGAAAGTATTCAGCCACTGGCCAGATTTTGGCCAAAGTATGGGGCTAGGGAAACATAAGAATGTCAGACTTTAAATCTTTATGTAAATGTCAAGGGGTAAAGGGTTCAAACTTAAACAGGGGAGTTTAGATTAGATACAAGGAAGAAGTTCTTTACTGTGAGGGCGGTGAGGCACTGGAATGGGTTGCCCAAAGAAGTGGTAAATGCTCCATCCCTGGCAGTGTTCAAGGCCAAGTTGAACAGAATCTCAGGTGACATGGTTTGGTGTGAGGTGTCCCTGCCCATGGCAGGGGGGTTGGAACCTGATGATCTTAAGGTCCTTTCCAACCCTAACTATTCTATGATTCTATGTTAAGGAACCTTTCTCACAAGAAGAGTCTGATTATGCAGCATCCTGGGTATGCTGGGAGTGTGACAAGTGTAAGAGGTCTCCTGGGAGACTCAGATCAGGATCAACAGTGAAGCAGGAAGGAGACATTCTGCCCATCCCTGCAGTTCACCTGTTCCCCTTAAAAACAGCAAACAAGGAAATTAAGGGACATACTGAGGAACCTAAGGCATGGGATCCTCTGAAGAGTTTACCCCCTCCATATGATTCCCCCCAGATAGTTTATAACCCACCCCCAGACAATCCTAATGAGCAGGAGGTGCAGCATCTGCGGCCATAGTGCGTGCAGTGCCACTGGGCTCAGAGAAGCCTGTCCATGCTCAGATCACTGCTGTGTGTGTGCAGTTGGACATCAAGAGATGGTGACAAGAGAAACTGACACAGCCTCTCTGGAAAGAGGCTAGCTCTGCACCGCTGCCAGCACCTTGCTGCCAGGGTAGGATGCATTAGGCAGAGGGGATGTGCATATGCCAGGTCAGATCCAAGCTGCTTTAGCAGGGCTGACTGTGTGAGGCTCACACAGTGCCTCTCTCTGCTGGGACCGGGCTGAGCCAGCAGTCTGAATACCTCACTTTCAGGAACAATAATTTCTCTTATTGATTTTACGAAAGAGAAGGGGGAAAAAGCTATAAATGACTTACAGTATTTCAGGAACATTGTTTGGCCCTGTAGTAGAAAGCCTGCTCCACAACTTGCTGTTTGTATTTGTTCAGTCAAGCTTATCAGATGGCTGTACCCAGCCACAGCTCCAGAAACGCTACTCACGAGCAGCCCCGTGCAGGCACAGCACACTGTGCACACAATCACATGCATGCGGAGCCATACACTTAATCACACACATGAGCACATGTAGTCACACACTTGATCAGGTATACTGAAATTATTAAACCAAAAGATAACTGTTTTGGGTCAAATTTTGGTTTCAATGGTTCTATTAACAGAAAAGGATGAGGAAAATATAGACCCAGCTGCTTGGGTAAAAGAGGCAATTCGAACCTCGCCTAGAAAAGACCTAGAGATATCCTCTTTGCCCTGGGTACACAGCTTTGCTCTAAGCTCAGCTCAGATCCACATCAAGGGATCAGAAACCAGGCTCTGAAGCAGCACAGGATGGTCAGCAATAACAGTGTAAGATTTACTGTGTCTTGTTACAGAGACTTCTTGAACATTAAATGATGCCAGCTGCTGCATGCAGCAACCACAAGCTCTTACTCAGACCCACATCAGGAACTTGTAATGTTGTAAGTAATAAAATCCACTGAAAAATGTTCTAATTCGCCCACTGCCTCAATAATGCTTCGGGATACTTGGGGGATGGGGGTACTGTTGTGATCTGGGTGCTGCTCCTGGGATAGGACTGTGCAAACTGTACCCAGGAGCATTACATGGGGCAGTGAAGGGGGGGTGACAGCCCTACTGCAAATACCCCTTAACTCCCCAGCACTGATGCATCAGGACTGGCAAGAGCTGCGCCCCAAGTACTGCTTCAGCATCACCTGCAAGGGCTTAGACAGCTGTGTCCAGCTGTGCTGCCCAACCTATCCCTGTCTGAGCCCCAACACCTCGCCCCTGACACCCAGTTTCTGCGTTAGTGTTGGTACGAGCCCAGCCCCTTGGACTCAATGACACAACAGGGCAACAGTTCTCGCTTCCTGAACAACACTTGAGTTATAAAATTACCCCTTCCCCACCCGTAGGAAAGCCAGCAGCAGCACAGACACCACACAGCAGAGACAGAGACCACCGTACAGCATCCGTGCTCACATCCCTCAGCTCCGCTTGGCAGCAGCTCCGTGCCCCTACGCTGCTGTGCCGTTGGGTGTACTCTGCTCAGCCGCGTCCCGGGGCTCATTGGGTGGTGGAATCTTCAGGTTGGAGGGCTCCACGTGCCAGATGTCCCGGGCGTATTCCTTGATGGTGCGGTCGCTGGAGAACTTGCCGGCTGCTGCGATGTTCCTGATGACCATCTTGGTCCATGCCTTGGAGTTCTGCAAGGACAGAGGTGGGACTGTGGCTGGAGGCTTGTACCCATGGTGCTACGCTGCCCTAAGACGGAGAACTCCCTGCAGCAGCACATCCAGGAGCCACCTCACCAGGAACCCATGTACATGCACAGACCCATCCCTGGGGAGGGGAAGTGGTGCCCCCATCAGGGCTCCCCTTCCTCATCCCCAGGCCGGCACTCACCAGGTACAGCTCGCTGACCTTCTCCTGGCACCTGACATAAGCCTCGTAGTCTGCAAAAACTTTAAACCTGTAGTAGCAAAGAAAGGAGTCAGCGACAGCAGGGATGCAGAGGTGGGAGCTCGGTGTGGACGGTGGCTGCAGCACACGGGCTTGGGCTGCCACATCTTGGGCTGCCTCCAACAGAAGCACTTCAGACAAGTTCACCCTCTCCAAGCCCTGTTTGTGCAGAGCCCTGTGAGCCCGTGGGTGCTGCGGCACATCTGCTCTGGGAGGGCACACTGGGAGACATTTCTCCAGTGCTCATGGCCCTTGGCTGCCATGGCCTCATGGCCTTTGGCTGCTATGGCCTCATGGCCTTTGGCTGGCCAGAGCATTAAGCTCTGGCCAGGAAAGCCCTTGAGATACTTAAAAGCATCTATCATCTGGTGAGGACTGTGCACACAAATGCATCTGGGCCTTAATGCACTCCAGGCTTTAATGGGGCAAGCATGAAGTGCTGGACACAGACACACTCTTGTACCAGTGAAGCATCAATTGCTTGACCACATGCACATCACGAGGGCTGGAAAATGGGACATTATCAGCCAGAGTGTGGATGGTCGGTGCAGGGGGCTGCTCCACACGGGCACCAGCAGTTTGGTGGGGGAACCCAAGCCAGGGGATGGATGGCATCTCATGCATCACCTGTCGTGGTGGAAGAGCATGTTGACCACATCGTTGAAGAGGTCAGGCTCCTCTGGGGAGAAGAAGCCACTCTTAATCTGGTCAATGGCTTCCTTCAACTCGGGGAGCTGGTCGTAGTACTTCTGGGCGTTGTACCTGGCAGGGAAGGGCTGATATGAGATGGTGCTGCTCCAGCTGCCTGTGGTGGCACCCCCACGGTGTCCCCAGCCCTCACCCTTCCCTGTCCAGCTCTGTGACATCCTCCATCCTCATGCCAAAGATGAACAGGTTTTCCTCTCCAGCCTCCTCAGCCATTTCCACGTTGGCTCCATCCATGGTGCCGATGGTCAGAGCCCCATTCAGCATGAACTTCATGTTCCCCGTGCCCGACGCCTCAGTGCCTGCTGTGGAGATCTGCTCCGACAGGTCAGTAGCAGGGATCACTGCCAACAGAACACGTGGACACACGGGGCTCACAGTGACCAGCTTTGCGTTTGTATCATGTCAAAGAATGTTAGATTTCCTGCCTAGCAGTGACGGAGCCATGGGCTGGTGGACAGCCGCGGGGCCGATGTACCCTCCCCACACTGTACTCCACATGGGCTACCTTTCTCTGCCAGCGAGACCCTGTAGTTCTCCAGGAAGATGACCTTCAGCTTACTCCCCACAAGAGGGTCATTGTTCACCACCTGAGCCACAGCATTAATGAGCTTGATGATCATTTTAGCCATGTGATATCCTGGGGCAGCCTAAGAGAAAAGCCACAGGTGAGCCCAGAGGGCTGGCCAGGGGCAGGGGAGGTCCATCCAGTGCCCACATGCCCAGGGAAGGACCCACCCAAGACTTCTTCCATCACCTCATCCAACCCACGTGTTGCACCACCAAGCTTTCAGGGGCTTCCCTGACCACAGGAAGCACATGGGTGTGCAAGCCCCAGAACTCGGTGCCTGTCTTGGATTGAAGCCAAAAGTGCTCCCCCCCAGCACTTCCTGGAGAGCTTCATGGACCTGGCCACATGAGACGTCTGCAGCCAGTTTCCCCAGGGCAGTGTCAAGGAATTCCTCCAAAATGGCTAAAACTCCTGACCCAACTCACCTTGCCCCCAATGATCACTGTCCTCGGCACAAAGAGCTTCACAGGATCCCTTCTGATGCCTGGAGAAGACAGCAGCAAGGTGTCACCCTCTGTTTCAGCTGCATGCCAGGGGCTAGGGATGCTCATGCACCCACAAGGGAACCTGTCCCCTTGGGGTGCATGGTGGCTTACGGTTGTACATAGTGATGATGTGCAGGCAGTTCATCAGCTGCCGCTTGTACTCGTGGATCCTCTTCACATGCACGTCGAACATGGAGGAAGGGTTGATCTTCACTTTGTACTCCTTCTCCAGGTACAGCGCAAACTTCACCTTGTTCTCCTGGGTGAGGGCAGGGAGCACGTCAGCGCCCAGCCTGTGCTCTCCCCCATCCAGCCCCTGGCCACCCCCTCACCTGCTTCACTTTGGCAACCTCCCGGATGAAGAGGTCGTCGTCCACGCACTCGTGCAGCTTTGTCAGCTGGCTCAGGTCCCGCACATAGTCCTCCCCTATTTTCTGCAATGGGAGCACAGGCACGCGCTGACCACAGGATGTGCGCAGGCGCCTCCGTGGGCGTCCTGCTCCCGGCGGGCAGAGCCAGCGGCGCTTGGGAAGCCGGAGCAGAGCACTCGGGAGAGATGCAAACGCGTCACCACCATTTAGAAGATGGAAAGGGCTGCGACTGGAGCAGCGTCCCCAGGGTCAGGAAGGGCTGGGGGCCAGCACGCTCCCCCCACAGCATTACCTCTGCAATGAGCTCCGCCAGCCCCGGGTTGCAGAGCAGGAGCCAGCGCCGCGGGGTGATGCCGTTGGTCTTGTTCTGAAACTTCTCCGGCTCCAGCGCTGCAAAGTCCTGGAAGCTGTGAGGACGAGCAGGGGACAACTTCAGGTTTGCCTCCTGGCACCACCATTAGCAAGGCAAGGGTGATCCACCGCCACACTTACACTTGAGTCTTGACTATTTCCGAGTGGATCTTTGCCACGCCGTTGACAGCGTGGGAGCCGACGATGCAGAGATGGGCCATGTTGATCCGCTTGGTACCTCCCTCCTCAATCAGGGACATCCTCTGAAGTCGGTCCACGTCGTTAGGGAAGAGGAATGCAATGTGCTGCGGAGAAGGCCAGAGAGATGGTGAGGGCTGCTGGCATTTAGGGATGTCCCACCCAATGGCTCCTGAGGAGAGGGCCACAGCAATGTCTCCAGTGCAGTTGACACCAGCCAGAGCGGTGGCTTTTACTTGAGAGTGACAGTGCAAACACCCTGCAAAGGGTGCCCTTCCTCAGCATGGATGTCTCCAGACATAAGGACCTTTCAAGCCTCCATGCAGAGGGGCTTGTGGGCACATGTGTGGCCAGAGGAACTGTTCTGGTAAAGGCCTTGTGCTGCCAGCCCAGGAGGCCAAACCTCCACCTCCTTTGTACCCTCCACCTCATCCTTTCCCAGGATAAAGTCTGCACTTAGGGGGCAAAGAAAGGCCAAGAGGGAAGGGCCTGGAGCAATGCATGAAGTCTTTAAAACAGGCAGTCAGTGCAGGATGGCAAGGTGATGGTGGGGAAGGGCTTTTCTGCACACCAACCTCCCAAAATAGCAGGCAGAACCACGCGGCCACACACCCAGCATCATCGGCCTGTGCACCCCTTAGTCCTGACAACACAACACATGCCATCCCTCTGCCCCTCTCTGGAGAAGGTTCCTCTGCTGCCCCAAGGGACTTACATCCAGGTGTCTCTGGTTGATCTCATAGATGATCTGCAGGTGTCTGGGGAGCAGTTTCTCCACCAGGTCCACTGGCCAGCGCTCCAGGGCTTCGGGAAGCACTGTGTGGTTGGTGTAGGCAAAGGTCCGCTTGGTGATGTCCCAGGCCTGCCAGGGGAGAGCTGGTGCTGAGCAGCATGGCTGGGTGCCAGCACCCATGCATGGTCCTCCCACCATGGTCAGCAGCGCAGCCAAGGCGGCTCCTCCAAGTCCATACCCATTAAAGCTATCCTCTCCACTCCTGACTACTCCACATCACTCCCCAGGCCACCAGCAGTTACAAAACTGGTTCCCCAGCTCCTCCACCATGCCTGGTGGGAAGGTGAGTGCAAGCGGAGGGGACCAGCGGCCAAGTCAGCTCTCTCTACCTTGTTCCACGGCAGCTTCTCGATGTCCACCAAAATCCGCATCAGCTCAGGGATGGCCATGGCAGGGTGTGTGTCGTTCAGCTGGATGGCAACCTGTGAGGAGAGCAGCGGTGGCAAGTGGGGATGTGGGTGGGACATGTGGGCATTCCAGTGCCCATCAGCTGGGCACAGGTACCCAGAGGTCCACAAAACATCTCCAGGCCTGGCGGCCACCAGGGCAATGCCAAATTGAGCTCCGAGGTACACATTGGAGCAACTTGGGCTTGTACCTGGTCAGGGAAGGAATCAAACACGGTTCGGACACTGTCTGTGCTCCCAAATTTGGATGCTTTGAAGCGGCGTATGATGTCCTGGAGGGTGGCAGCCACGACGAAGTACTCCTGTTTCAGCCGCAGCTCCTTCCCTTCGAAGAACTGCGAGCAGAGCAGCAGGGGCTGCAGCACTGCACTGCGCTGCCCTGGCAGTGCCTGTGCTGCGGCACCTGCGCTTCCCCGGGGCTCCCTGAATGAGGGACCAGCACCGGCACACGTGCACCGGCACACATGCACCACACAGCGCGGCGTGAGGCCCCACTCTTTTCCTGTGCCGGTTCTGGCAGCAGCTCTAACCCCAGCGTCTCTCCGTGCTTTCCAGGCTGCAGCACAGGGGTTTGAGATGTGCCACCGCAAACAGGTTGAGTCCCTCCCGA
The DNA here is from genome assembly GCA_039720435.1 of Amazona ochrocephala. Classification (NCBI taxonomy): domain Eukaryota; kingdom Metazoa; phylum Chordata; class Aves; order Psittaciformes; family Psittacidae; genus Amazona; species Amazona ochrocephala. The sequence continues at coordinate 61,838,318 of CM077882.1, forward strand.
GCATCGTCAAAACCTGTTCTCCATGGGGAGACGGGAAGGGAAGCTGCCGGTGCCGTAACACCGAGGAGCTAATTCTGAGACCAGAATTAAAGCCACTGTTCACACAGCACAAAACACCAACCCCCTGGTGTGCAAAACGGGATCAGTAAGAGGCAAGCTCACCACCGGAGCTGTGGTATCCCCAGCTCTCCTTGACAGCTGGGAAGGCTGGGGTAGGGTTAAATGGGAAAAACCCCATCAAGGCTTGTCCAAAACAGACTGCAGAGTACGGAGAGCTGCCCTTCAGCTTCTTCCCCTACGCCTGCAAGCACGACATGCTCATCCCCACTCCCTTTTACCACACTGAGCACAGATTTGCCCAGGAACACTCATCTCTGCTGCAGCCCTGGTGAGACACACCAATCGCCACCCAAGCACTACAGGCAGCTTGGAACACAAGGATAAGCATCTCTGCAGTGTCCCGGGGTTACTCCACTTCACACTCTGTGTGCCTTTATCCATCCCTAAACCAGGGACACTCTCCCCCCACATCGTGACTTACATTGTCATTGGGGTAGAGGACGCGGGATATGTTCTCTGCCAGATTTCTGTCCAGCACAGCCTGGATGTAGTCTCCGACGTTGACTGTGGAGGAGCAGAGGGATAGGGTGGGCATGGGACCCCTCACCCCATCCCGCTGGCACCGCACCAGCAGCCACTTACAGTCCCGCAGGTTGAAGTCATTGGGTGCTCGAGCCGACCACAGGCGCATGGTGTTGACGGTGTTGTTCAAGTACCCGGGCACAGGGGTATCGTAGGGCAGCGCCAGCACCACCTACAACATCAGCAGGGCAGCTGGGGCTGGGCTGTGCCCCTGGCTGGTGTCCCTGCAGGTCTCCCCTGCCCCACCTGAGCCTTCCCATCCCACAGACCCTCCTCCAGGACTGAGCTCAGGGCTGCATCCACCTTCATGGTGGGGACATGCTTTGTACTGACAGTCCCTGCTGTGGTGACATCCCGGCTCTCCCAGGTCTGCCCAGTGCCTGATGTTTGACAGAAGCACGCAGGGGATGGAGAAAGGCTTGCAAGGGTCAGAAGCAGCTTAATTTAAGCCATCGTACCATGCTGTGCATTGCACACAGACCTGCTGGAGGTGCTTTTGGGTATTTCAGAGGTTGGCTGCAGATGTGGAGCACCAAAACCTGTCCCTATCCCTAATGTCCATCTCCTCCCCACTTTGCTCCACCACTGCCTTTTCCACCCCAGCAAAGCACCCTCACCAATGCAACCTTCCCCAGCAGGGATGCTGCAGGACCCATGGCAGGGGTGCAGCTCCCCAGGTGACAGGACGAGCCATGATAGGGGGTCCCCACACACCGGCCCCATGAGGCTGTGCCCCAGCCCCTACCTGGGTATCGACCCACTTGGCTCCAGTGGCAGCGTGTTCCACGCGGCCGTAGAAGTGCACAGGCAGCATGTACTCAGGACGGGCTTTCTCCCAGGGGTTGCCGTGCCGGAGCCAGTCGTCGGCTTCTTCCACCTGCCGGAGGGAGCGGGAGCTGCTGTGGGGACACCCCGCACCGGGGACCTCCCGAGGCTGTGCCACGTGTGGGGCTGGGAAAGGCTCTGGCTGCATCAAGGGGATGATGCTCTGGAGACCGCCTGACCTCAACCTGAATTCTGGTGCCGCAGGGCGAGCCGGGAGTCTCTGCCCTGACCCCCCTGAACCCCAGGGTCTCCCTGCCAGAGGGGTGAAGGACGGGGATGAGGAGGTGGGGACGAAATGAATGCTTCTCAGTGCACCGCTAACACTGCCGTGCTGTGGCCAAGATGCCACCAGCCCCTTAGTGTCAGTGTCAGCCTGCAGGCCAGCTAATGAAGTGGACTTGATCCCTGCCCCAGCAGTGCTGGGGAGAGCCCAGGTCAGAGATCACCTTTGGCACGGACAGGTCAGAGCTCCGGCCAGCAAGGACTTTGTGTGAGGGCCAGGGGAGATAAGCCACATCGGGACACAGCAGCCAGGGAATGCTGTGCCAAGGAGGAAAGGCCTCCACTTGCTGACCATAGGGACAGCTTTTGGGAGTGCTCACAGGGTGCTCTGGGCACTCGCAGCTGCCTCCTGCCAGGGGTGCTGCAGATGCACACCACATTTTCCACTGCATTTCCTAAACAGCCTCTTCCACCCTCTGATGCTTTAACCCAGACGTCAGGCAGCACATCAGGGCTCGGGGGCTGCCTCTGGCCTCTACCGTCCCTCCCCACACCATCCCTGTACAACCGCAGTGAAACCATCCTCACCCCATGAGGAGCTTGGACACGACCTCTCCATCCCTGTTTGCACCAGATTAAGAAGTTAAACTTGCTCCAGAAAATGCCTGACAAGTTTTAAACACCACAGCACCGGCAGCTCCTGCAGTCCCCAAGCTCAGGGAGAGCGTCTGTGCACCCTGATCTCAACCTGATCTCAAGGGCAGGCCGGATTCAGGGCTTTGCTGTTCCAAGGGAAGGCGAGGGCCACGCGCCTCCATCCATACCTGCCACCCGTCCCGGATCTTCTGGTTGAAGATGCCGTACTCGTAGCGGATGCCGTAGCCGTAGGCTGCCAGCCCCAGCGTTGCCATCGAGTCGAGGAAGCAGGCTGCGGGGAGAGAGGAGAGAGCACTGAGGGGCACTGCCCTGGGGAGCCCCGGGAGACAGTGGGTCCTTCTCCCATGGAAAGCAATGGCCAGAAGCAGGAGCCCCGCATGGACACAAGCCCGGGCCAGCAGTGGCTGCTCACTGCCCCGCTACTCAACACCTCTCATCCTGTGCTGGACAGGCTGGAGCAATAAACCCCTATGCCCTGGTTTAGGTACCCCCTGCAGAGGATGCAAAGGCCCTGGGGCTGTGCCCCATCTCCCCAGCAATGAGACCATTTGGGGGCTCACTCACCAGCAAGCCTGCCCAGACCACCATTGCCCAGACCAGCATCCTCCTCGATTTCCTCCAGCTCTTCCATGTCCAGCCCAAGCTACAGAGGAGAAAGAAAAGGTGATGGGCCACACGTGCTCAGTGCCCAGCCCCGCAGAGGGGATGCACTGCTGGCACGCACCCCTGGATGCTACTCTGCACCCACCGCTGCTGTCCCTCTTAGGGTGGGCTCCAGGAGTGGGGGAAAGACACCCAACCCTGCTAGACCCATCCCTGCAGGTGGGACACTGTGATTTGCACCCAAAGCAGCCTCCCTCTCCCTCCAGGGCTGCTCACGCTGCGGCAGGGACCAGCTCTGGTGTTTGAAGTCCCTCCACCAGCCTTTACAAGGGATGCACGCACCAGTGACCTTGCCATGGACAAGCTCCTTGGGCCTGGGGGCACCCAGCCATAACCAGGGCACAGCCACAACCAGGGTGCTGGTCCCAGGTCTTTCAGGCAGGTCTCCCAGGTCTTATTCCCAGCCCTGTTCCCTCTCCCTATGCCCCAGCACCACGGCTGCAGCCCCACACGAGCAGTGCTGTGTTCCTGCTCCCCCAGAACCCCCATCCCCCTGGGCAGACACCCAAGTGCATCACTGCCCTCTGGGGCAGTCACCCATGTGCCCGCCCCCATGGCCCCAGGCATCACCCTTTAACAGAGACACCCAGAGAGGCAACCACACCACTTTCACAGGGAAATCTCAAGGTTCCAGTCTGGGATGCTGTGGGAAGAAGGGGTTTTGCCTATGCAAAGCACCTCGGGCAGCTCAGCAGGAAATAAGACGGTGCATTGTCAGCACTGAGCCACCTTTTCCCATGGAAACTCCTCTGCCTGCATCTCCCCTGAGGTCCCACGGTCACAGCAGGTAGGGACAGCCCAGTGCCACGGCCACCCATGCGGGAGAGCCAGACCCTGCACTGTTCACAGGTGAGAGACAGCACCTTCTCCCAGCCCTGCATTGCACTGGCAGCCCTCAGCGCCACACAAATATTCCGAGGGATTTCTACTCTACCCAACGTTTTACTTTAGAAACGTTTGGCATTTGTGTCCGGGAGCTCGGCACATGCACTGAGGAAGGTTCTGCCCAGAGCTTCACCTGCCATCGGCTGCAAAGAGGGTGATTTCCAAACAGCCTCACACCTTCTGCTTCCCCAGGCTACCACCAGGCAGCATCCCAGGCCCCAGCCCTCCACCCGCACCCCCACCTGAGCTGCCAAGGTCAACAGATAAGAGATAAAGAAGCCTAAAAATAAACTCCTCTCCCTTGACCATGTTTGCACAGAAGCTGCTCCCGCTGCTGTGCAGACACCCCAGCTGCACAGGACACGCATTGGACACGCTGGGCCAAGTGGTGAAAGGTAGGGGGGAAAGGAGCCACCCAAAAACCTTGGACAACCCAAGTGCCACAGGGTGCCAGCCCCAGGCTGGGGCTGAATTAGGCTCCTCTGCCATCGATTAGGGCTGTTAACGGCCTCATGCATAGAACCACGAGTTTCCTGTCAGCTTATGGGTGCAGCAGAGCTGTACTGCATCCATCCCTCAGCACACAGCGGTGGGGCCGGGCAGCCCTGCTCAGGCTGCAAGTGCTGGCTGCAGCCCCAGGCCTTGTGAAAGCAGGTCCTGGAGCAGCATTCATGCGCCAAGGCATCACCTGCTGCTCAGGGAGCAGCTTGCAGACAGCGTGGTAAAACACAGACCTCTCCAGGATCCAGAGAGCATGGAGCCCTCCTGCCCCGGGGCCTCACCGCCTGGGATGCTCACCTGGTAGATGGCTTCGTCGCAGGCATTCTGCAGCCCCAGGTTAATCATGGTGTTCTGCAGCGTCCGCCCCATGTAGAACTCCAGGGAGAGGTAGTAAATCCTCTGAAAGAGAAAACCAGCCCAGGTCACCTCCCCCGGGCCTGGAGGAGGCTCCCCTGCACCGCAGCAGCTGCTACTGGGAGGTATCTCAAAGCAAGAGGAGAACCCCGACTGTCAGCAGGGCAGGGTGGTTTGCACCAGGAACTTGAGGGCTGGGGCTCCTTGGAGGCCCCAAGGCAGCCGTGCCGGCAGCCCCTGCCCTGCCCTCCTGCCCCTGCTATGTCCCAAGCCAGGAAGATGGCAGCACCGAGCTGCTTTGTCCGGACAAGCTGCGGTGCCGGGTCCAAGAGCAGGGACAGCTCCGTGATGGTCGGCCCGAGCACGCCAGGGGCTGCAGAGGTACAAAGGTAACCTTTAAAGAGGAGACATTACCCAATGTCCCCATGAGCTGCAAGCAACCGGAAAACCAAGGCAGCCACTGGGAACAGAGCTGTGTGGCAGCCACAGGGTCACAGCAGCTTCCCCTGCTGCCCCCTTGGGTTTGCTCTCATCTCCCCTCTTGCTGACACAACGGGGGCGGGATGTGGCTGGGAAGGTGATGCTTGTGTAAGCTGTCCCCTGTGTCAGCACCAGCAGGTTTTAAGGAAGGATTTAGGCTGGAGGAAGTCGCTGACTTGACAGCTTTGCCCAGGACCTGCACAGGGGCGGGCTGGGGATGGCGATGGGAGAAGAGAAGGCTCAGGGGAGACCTTAGAGCAGCCTTCCAGTACCTAAAGGGGGCTGACAAGAAAGCTGAAGCAAGGACATGTAGGGATAGGCCAAGGGGCAATGGCTTTAAATTGACAGAGGGGACATTTAGATGTGATATTAGGAAGAAGCTCTTCCCTGTGAGGGTGGTCAGGCACTGGCACAGGGTGTCCAGAGAAGCTTCGGCTGCCCCATCCCTGGCAGTGATCAAGGCCAGGTTGGATGGAGCTTGGAGCAACCTGGTCTAGTGGAAGGTGTCCCTGCTCATGGCAGAGGGTTGGAACTGGATGAGCTTTAAAGTCCCTTCCAACACAAACCATTCTGTGACTCTGTGTGCTGGGCAGCATGGGTTGGGTTTCCTGGCTTGGTCCCAGCAGAGCTGGAAGCTGTGATGCAGGGTGGATGGCACTCAGTGTGGCTCAGCTATATGGGCAAGTCCCCACATTGAAGCCCTGGAAGGGATTTCTCTTCCTCTCACCCCTACAGGACATGGCAGGGATTTGAGCTATCAGGGCTGGCACCAGCCCAGCGAGGTGTTTCCTGGGTCATCCTCCCAGGAAGGAAATTGGAGGCGACAGAGCCATCCAGGTTGCAGGAGGGGATTACTGCTTAATCCCCAAGCAGCCAGAGCCCTGTGCTCTCGGCGGGTGCAAGCCAGCTCACAAGAGCAGGAATTCCTGCACAAACCCAGATCTGTCTTGCCTGGGATCCCTGCAGCACAGATCAGCCTTGTGCCTCTTTCAGGCAAGATCTGCTTGCAGCTGGCTCCGTTTAAGCTCTTCAAGCAATTCACCCTAGAAGGCTTTGCAGCTGCTTTTGGTAGAGCTCACCCATGCCAGCACTGTGGGGCAACAAACGCTGTTCCCATGCCCTGCACCCAGCTCCCAGCCAAGCTGCGCTGTTTGTTTTGCAAAGCAAAGGACAGCGGCCTCCTCCTTGTTAAAGTCCAGTCCCTCTGCTCCGCAGCGCTGAGGGCAATATCCCCAGACCAAAGGAAAACCGAGCCCCCCATTCCTGTATTTTTCTAGCAAGTTCACAGAGGGACGGTTTGCACCCAAGGGGTTACAAGGGCTGCAGGAGTTCCCTCGATCCCACCCTGCAGGACCCACCTTGGGAAAACTGGGAGGGGGCTCCCTCGCACCCCCACCCTGCAAAGAGAGGTCCCGCCCAGCATCCCCTCGCTCCCACCTTGGGGTCCTTCTCGTAGTAGTACTGCTGCGTGCGGATCCAGCGCCCCACCAGGTGGTCCCGCACGGTGTGGGCCAGGGCGAAGTAGTAGTCGCGGGGGGTGGCCACGTTGCGGTCCTTGACCAGGGTGAAGTGGAGGTGCCGGTTGAAGCCCCGCTTCAGCTCGGCCACGCTCTCGGCTCCCACGATCCCGCGGATGCTGATCTGCTTCCGCCGCTCCTGGTCCGACAGCGGCCGCGACATCCCGGCGGGGCTGCGGGGCACGCACACGGGGGACACCGCCACGGCGGGGCTGGGCTCGGGATGCACGTTGGGGTTCCGCCTCCGCCCCGGGGAGGGCACTGGCACCGGCAGAGGGACAGGGACGGGGAGGGGCCGCCGCCAAGGGCCGCCCCTGGTGGGGCGGGAGCAGCGCACATTGACGGGGTCCCGGGGACCGCCACCCGTGGCCGGGCACAGAGGGCAGTGCGAAGGGAAGGGGCAGGGAGCCGGGGGACGAGTGGAGCCCGCACCAGCACCGAGCGGCGCGGCCCGATCCTGGGTCTCACTGAGGCAGCGGCGGGGGCTCCGCCCGGTGCTCTGGAGCTCGTCCAAGGCCCTTCCCGCCGGGATGGGGGTAAACCCGCTCTGCCGGGCCAGAGGGACGGTGCCGCGGTCCCACCCGTGCCCAGCAGCCTTCCCCCGCCCTCCCCTCGCCTCCTCACTCGTCCGTGCGCGCTCCGGAATCCCTGTGGGGATGGCGCGGGATCTCCTCCGGTCGGCTCCGGGCCCTTCCCAGCCGTCTCCCCGGGCAGGCTCCGTGGCTGCCTGCCTTGCCCTGCCTTCGGAGCCCGGCCCTGCCTCCCGGTTCCTCCCGAGGGCAAGAGTAGCTGACCTGAGCATGCAGCGCAACACCTCTTCCTCTTCCTCCAGCTGTGCCTGCGCAGGCCTTCCAGCGCTGCGTGTTTTCCCTGCCCAGTTCTGCAGAGCGGAACCCACACGCAGCCGAAGAGCATCACAACCCAAGCGCTGCACTGGGCAACCCTGCTCCTGGGCTTGCCCAACCACCCGACCGATAACGCTGGCCAGGTCCCGGCGGGGCGAGGCTCCACACTGAGCCGGGTCCTGGCAAAGGGCTGCAGCAGCTCACCAAAACTTCAGGAACCAGCCCAAACCGCACACGTGCAACATGGGAAAAAGGGAATGTGCCCATCTTCCTGATGCTTCCCAGGGCAGGATGAAGGATGTTGTCCAGGTGGAAGCCTGGGCACGGTTTCCTCACCAGTTGGCAGCAGACAGGGGCTGGGTGCCTGCACCAGGTGATTCCTGTCCAGGACCTGCCCTCCAGCGCAGGTGGGAATTGCAGCCCTGCGAGTGGTGCCTGCAGGGCGCTCCAAGAGCTGCCTGGCGCGGGGCAGAACCCTGGCTGGGTTTGGGCAGCCTGGGACATCCAGCGCTGCTCTGGAGGGCCGGAGCTGCGCTGCACGCGGCGCGGGGTGGTGTCCACTGGCCCCGGGTTGTGCCGGAGTTCCAGGCTGGGTTTTACAGGCTGCAGGGAGGACGCAGTTTACCGTATCTCTGGTGTTCTGGGTATGTGCCCTCTTGGGAAGGACAAGCATTGTTCTGAGACATAAATGCACTTCATGCAATGCATTAGCATGTCTTTCTTTAGCCCTGGACCCGAGCCCATGATGAGCTCAGAGGCCTCACATTGAAAACCTCTCCTTAGGCATCATGAGAAAACCTGGAGCAGGCACCGATTTCCCAGCAGTGAGTCCTAAGAGCACTGTCCAGGACTTTCCTTTGGACACGGCCCCAACAGCACTCATACCTCAGTGTTTCCCCTTGCTTATGGAAGAAAGACCCTCCCAAGGGATTCCATGTGCTGGTGCTGCATCACAGCAGTGCTGGGCTCCTTCAGTTCTGGGCATCTTGTGATCTCAGTCATTTTCTCTCTCTTCCCCACCTGGTCCTTGCTACCTCCTCTTGCCCTGCGTGGATCTGTGGCAGAAGCTGGTGATGGGATGGTTGTGCTGGGTTGGACACTGCAGCTTGCCCCCTGGGGAGATGCTGCTTTGTACTCAGCCCTGGTAATTCCCCCCTCCTGCCACATGCCATCCCTCATCCCTCCTTCTTACATCCTTGCTCCTCTGCACCCAGGGCCATTCTTTGGCACCCCAGACCCCCTTGTTGATGGGCTGCATTTGTAGTGGGAAGCTCCGTGTTGCTGCCCCCCCCCCCCCCATCCTGCTGTCTGAGCTCAGCACTCAATTGTCACTGCTCCTCATCCACACAAAGAAGGGAGGCAGGAGTTTGCTCGGGAAGGGAAAGGGTCAGGAAAAGACTGTGGGATGTGGGACTGCTGGATTTGTTGTTCATGGCTATGCTTGGATTGGCTCCCCTAGAGCCCTGTAGGCATAACATAGGATTTGCAATGACCCATCTCCCTCCTGGGTCATCTCCTGCTCATGGGATGGGAAAGTTGCTTTCCTCACTGCTCCGCAGGTGCTGGTGCCTTGCCGCTGTGTCACCTCTGTAGGGAGAGGGTGCTGGGGTGCTGCCTGTGCCAGCAGCATAAGCTCCCTGCACCCCTCGGTCACCTCGTGGTGCTGCTGCCGCAGCGCTGGGTTTCAGCCGGCTTCTGTACCCCCCTCACTCCCATGAGCCAAGTTCTGTCCGTTCTCTGCTGCTGTCTCGCAGCAGGGACAGGGAGGGATGTGCAGTGTGTTGCGCTGACCTGCACTGGGGTGGGATGAGATGGGAACCAAAAGCAGGGGCTGTGGTGGCGCAGTGATGCTCTGGGAAGCTGTGCCCTTCTCTCCTAAAAGTCCTTTATTAGAACGGCAAACATGACACTTCTCTTCAGTACAGCGGCTGTATGCAGCTATCATCGCGGTACAGGGGGACGACGTCTTACAATCACTGGGAGTCTAATAAGCACCATGAACATCCTAAGGAACAGGGGATAACGGCTGAGAGAGGAGCCCCGGGTGAGCCGGCCACGGGGGCTCATCAGGAATTCACCAAAGAGCTGCTCTGCGTTGTCCCGCAACACGGCTCTCCTGCAGCTGAGAGAAGCTCCTCGGTGTAAGTCAACAAGATAGCACCCATCCAATAAATTAGGTAAACTTAATACTAGAGCAACAAAGGAACAAATGGGACCATCCTAGAGGAGGGCATGCTGGAAGGAATGGCCTATTTACACTTGTCTTCCTGCTGGACCGGTACTCCCGAAGCATCCCACCTGATCCCGGATCTGGAGCTGCAGCTCTCCGGCCAGGCTGGGTATGCTGGTACCTGCCTGGTAGTGGCATCGCTGCCTCCCCAGCTCCACACCACACCCGGACACAGCGAGTAACCGAACAGTGAAGCGTGGGGACATGCGCATGCAGGTGCCCTCGGCATAGGGATGCAGCTGGCACCGGGCATGGCACCCGCAGCTCCGACTCCTTTCCTGCCTCTGAATTACCAGAAAGTCCCTACCAGGGTAGGCCGATGGGAGCTGCTGCCGGCAGCAGGCGCAGGCAGGGCAGTGGGTGCATATTCCTGAGAGCATGGCAGGGCTGTGGCCAGCTCTCCTTCCTCCCCATCCCCATCCTCATCCTCATCCTCCTCCCCGGGCTCCCCATCAGACCCTCACTGCAGAATGCATTCTCCGGTGAACAGAAGGACACTGTCAGTATTTTAAGGCTAGGCTTTATATGGCAACTATAAAAAAATAAGCACTAATCTCCAAAGAGCCGGGCAGGGGCTCTCTGGTCTATGGCTGTGGCGTGCGTGCTGACGCCGGGCTGCGGGGAGCTGGGGGAGACCCTGCCAGCACCCTGAGCACCCAGGGGCAGGGCAGCCACTCCCTGCCCCACTGCTGCACCCCATGGAAATGCCTCTTGGGGACAAAGGACAGGGCTGGGTGTTTTGGTAAGGACACAGAGACTGACTGGTAATCAAGGACCCACCTCTACACATGACTGAGGGTGCTCTGCAAGAAAGGCCACAGGGGAAAGAAATATCCTGCAAAGTAATGGGGCTGGTGTGGGCAAAAGCTTTCCCGTGGTGGGGGTCCCTCCTTGGTCCCTCTATCCAGCCCCATGGGAAGGGAAAGCGCTTTGCCAAATGAGACGAAACTGCCCCCCTTGAAACCCCAACTCAAATCAATGAAACCAAACCTAAAAGCAGACACAGAGGAACATCTCAGGCTACTTAGGTACTTCATCAGCCAAAAGAGCTAAAACAGCGAAGCGCACACACACAGGACAGCGCAGGAGGATGGAGATCAGAGGCGGCCAAAAGCTGGGTTCTTCCTTCCCGCTTTGCCTCTCTGTCTCTGGCCAGCGGCTGAGCAGGGACCCGGCTGCTTGGCAGCAGCCTTGTCCCACAGGAGGGAACGGGCTGGCTCCTCTCATCCTGAGGAGGCAGCCGGCTCCAGGAGCATCCTCATGGCATGGTTGAGCGCGAAGTGTAGAACTCAGGGACCGGCAGGCCAGTGTGCAGCGTCACCTGCAATGAGACACAGGGCTCAGCTGAGTCCCTCTGTGCTTAGCAGGACAGCTCAGGGCTGGCACACTGTTCCCAGGCAGAGGCAGGGTGCAGCCAGAGATGTGGGGAGCCCACTGCTCCTCCTGCCCCACTGCACATCCTCCACGTGGCAGTGGGGGCCTAGGGTAGGGTAGGAGAGGCTGTCCCCAGAACTGCAGCAGTGGCTCCATCTCCCTTTTTCATGGCTTGCCAGCACTGCTGGGTCCCTGTGAGGTGGGACTGCTGCTACCAGCGGTACCAAGCCCCAGACATCCTGAGCTGGCTGCAGACAAATCCAGCAGTTGGCTGCCAGAGAGGTGGGACATGGCAGTAGTTGGATCCTTCCGCAGATCGGATGGACAAAAGTGGTTGGAAAGGCCTGAATGACCCTGAGCTGCTCAGTACAGGAGACCTCCAGGAAGCCCCTGAGCTGAGCATGTGCCATACAGCAGACGGGATGTGGCCAATTCCTGGTGCGAGGAAGCTGAGCAGCAGCAGGGTGCTGGGGCAGGGCCATGCTATGGCATGGGCTTGGGCACAACCTTGAACGGTTTCTTCCAACTCAAACCATTTGCTGATTCAGTGAAAATGGGAGCTAGGCACTCGGCCTGGCATCCTCTGGGGATGGGAAGTGATGCAGCAGAGACTGCAACACAGGGATAAAGGGAAAGGGAGAGGAACTCTGGAGACCTGATGCTCAGGGTGTCTAGGAAAACCTCCATCCATAAGGGATATGGGCAAGCTCTGCTTGTGCAGACTGACTGGGTGAGGGGCCAGTCCTGCAAATACTGACACAGGCACCAATGAGCTGCACATGGCAATTATGCTCATGCGAATTATGCATGAGCATGCATCATTCAGTTCCCTTGGCAAATGCTTTAGTTTGGGAGGAAAGCACAATTCCTTCCTTTATTGGAACAGCAGCAAGTTTGCCGATGACACCAAGCTGTGTGGTTCGGTTGATAAGTTGGAGGGAAGGAATGCCATCCAGAGGGACCTTGACACGCTTGTGAGGTGGGCTGATGCCAACCTAATGAAGTTTAACCATGACAAGTGCAAGGTCCTCCACCTGGGTCAGAGCAATCCCAGGCACAGCTACAGGTTGGGCAGGGAAGAGATTCAGAGCAGCCCTGCAGAGAAGGACTTGGGGGTGTTGGTCAATGAGAAAATGAACATAAGCCGGCTCCAGTGTGCGCTTGCAGCCCAGAAAGCCAACCGTATCCTGGGCTGCATCAAAAGGAGCGTGACCAGCAGGTCGAGGGAGGTGATCCTGCCCCTTTACTCTCCTCTCGTGAGACCTCGCTTGGAGTATTGTGTGCAGTTCTGGTGTCCTCAACATGAAAAGGACATGGAACTGTTGGAACAAGTGCAGAGGAGGGCCACGAGTCTGATCAGGGGACTGGGGCACCTCCTGTATGAAGACAGGCTGAGAAAGTTGGGGCTGTTCAGCCTGCAGAAGAGAAGGCTGCATGGAGACCTCATAGCAGCCTTCCAATACCTGAAGGGGGCCTATAGGGATGCTGGGGAGGGACTCTTCATGAGGGACTGTAGTGACAGGACAAGCGGTAACAGGTTCAAACTTAAACAGGGGAAGTTTAGATTGGATATGAGGAAGAAATTCTTTACTGTGAGGGTGGTGGGGCCCTGGAATGGGTTGCCCAGGGAAGTTGTGAATGCTTCATCCCTGGCGGCGTTCAAGGTGGGGTTGCACATAGCCTTGGATGGCATGGTTTAGTGTGAGGTGTCCCTGCGCATGGCAAGGGGGTTGGAACTCGATGATCTTAAGGTCCTTTCCAACCCTAACTGTTCTATGATTCTGTGATTCTATGATTTTCGCCTTCAGACAGAAAACTTTGTCTAAAGCAATTATTTCCCTCTTAATTACAGTTAATTATTCATAAACCTTTGAAGAAGGATAATGAATGACTTGGGTTTACTAGCAGCCTTTTATCAGTATCCCATGGGATTTCTCTGTTGTCAGGGGATTTAAGCTCTGCCTTGCCCAGAGAACTGTCAGAAAGCAGAGGGGCTCCAGGAATGTCCTTGTCTGTTAGGGCTGTGTAGAGGATTTTTGTAGGAATTAAACCCACAATGAAGCGGGATGTTTCTACCACACCAAATTAATACCATAACCTCTAAGACCAGCTCAGACAAGATGGTCTTCTTTAATGTCTCCTGATTAAACACCATCTCAGCCCTAGTATGTTGCACATCGGCCAGCCCTTCTCCAAGCTCGCAGCCTCCCTGTCTGCAAGGCCCCTGGGGTGGGAATCTCTGGCAGGGATGCTCCCAGGGTTTGGGGTGGTAATGACCAACCTCTGCCTCAGTGCTGCTGGAAAACTGTTAATGCCTTGGTGACAGCAATGGTATGCCTGATACCCCAAATAGAGCATGCTCTGAGCCAGAATCCTAACTTAGAGAAGCCACTCAGTGCCTCTGCCCTTGTACAGAGATGGTGCCTTTGACATCCACTGCGGAAGACCATGCCAAACTGCTCAACACCCCGAGATCATCTGTTATGTGCAACGTGTCCCTAGGATGTGCCTGGGCACTTGTGCAGTGCTGGAGGTACAAGCAGTGGTAGAGTGGATGTGCCAAAGCCAGGCTCAGTGATCGTGGAACACTCAGTGTGGGGGGATGATAGTAGGGATGTGATCGGTGAGAAGAACAATGAAAAATGGAAGTACTGGGTAGGCCCAGCGAGCCACCACTTGGTGATGTTCAGGATAGCTGATAGCTTGGAAAGAGGAAGAGAGGAGGGGTTTGAAACTCCCCGGGGGGAAAAAGGTTTTAAAAGGTGCCCTTCTCCCTGGTAATGCTCCTGATTGGAGAGTCCTAGGAGAGCTGCAAGAGCTGATGAGGCTGTTGCTGGGTAGCATCACAAAACAGTTACAAAACTGTTGCACAAGAGCCTTCCTCAGGAAGTCCCTGTGCTGCTGAACACCACCACACACCGCAGTGACAGCAGCACCGGAGGGTCTGCCAGCAAGCTCACCCGCAGGGTATGCTGCTGTGGTGCTCCAGAGCATGGCCAAAGCACGTACCTGCACGTTCCTGTTGAGGCTGACAGCGGGGAAAAAGAGGCCCTCCAGGTTCTCAAAGGCAACAGGCCCTTGCTGGTCCTCATTGATGGAGAACGTCAAAGTCCTCCTGGTCAAATCCAGCAGCACTCCCACTGTGGCGCCTTTCGTTATTCCACCCTCGGTTCTGCGGGGGCAAGGAGAAGATCAGAGCATCTCTGTGGCTTAATGTCCTCTGTGCTCCCAGCTCAGGGTTCAGGCCACGATGGACCTCAAGAGCTGATGATGCTGAACTTCACAGCTCACGCAGGGGCCAGGCCAGGACCCGCACCCATCCCAACTGGGCACCGTCCCTGGGCACCTCCCCTTCCAGCCTCCTGCAAAGGTGCTCTCTGCTTGCCATGATGTCCCTCTGAGGGCAGAGCTGCCTACTGGAGCAGGCACAGCAACACAACCACAGGGGAAAGCAAGTGGACTTGGGGAGCAAAGCTGCAGGGCCCCTTTGGGCCCTGCTGACCCACCAGGGAATGGCCTCTAAGGCTGCAGGAAGGTGATACCAGGCTCTTCCCAAGCCACTGCAAGCTTTAGAGCCCCCAGCCCCACTGTGCCATGGGGAAAGTGAGCAATAGCTGTGGCACCATGGTAAAGGCAAATACTATTCCCTTATTGCATGAGTTGCAAGGCTTTGGTGCTAACGCAAAGGGGGTGCTATACAGGAGTGGTGCCATGCACGCTCAGGGGGAGAGTCATCATGGAAAGAGTTGCTGTAGGCAGGGAAGGAATATTGGAACAAGGCAGAACCAGGGAGGCAGGGTCTGTCCTTTGCTTGGGGCAAGGGCACATCCTCTAACAGGCGATGAGGAGTGATGCCACCCTTCCCATGGGCACCTGTAGGTGCCACTGGAAAAACTACGGGTTCTTACTTGGGCTGAAGGTGGGCTGTGGTCTCTGGGAGGAAGACCCTGTTCCAGACCACGTACCTGTTGGTGTGCGAATTGTTGTGCATGAACCAGCTCCGGTTATTGTCCACGTACATGGCCCAGGCCTTGTCGTCCTTGCCCAGCATGGCATCCTTCAGGACATCAATGCGTGCCACGCCAAAGGCCGGGTCAGGGTGGTTATCGTAACGATCAATTGACAGCTCCCAGTAATGGAGCCCTTTGGAAAAGCCCGTTTTCCCCAGCACAACCCTGTCATCATAGCTGTTGCAGGTGACAGTCAGGTTGTCATTAGAAAAGATGATGTCAGCATGGGCAGAGGCAGGATCGAAAGAAAACCAAGCAACTGGAATACACAAACAACATCAGGTTAGTGTGGAGGGAGCAGAGATGTAGGTGGCTGAGCCATGCGGAGCAGACACGGAACAGGGCATGCTGCATGCAGGGCTGACATGGAGGGCGAAGGCTTGTGCTGCTGCCTGCCGACATGGCAGCAAGAAGCAGGCAGGGAGCTGCACAGCGGAGGGGTGCTGGCTCAGGGAGGGCACCTTCCACCATGGAAGGATGTTTTGAGCTTGCGTGGCTGCAGCCTGCCAGCATGGCTAAGGTCTTATGGCCAGGACTCGGTGGGTTTTGTTCTTGCTGGTTCCCAGTGCCTGTCTGTCTCCGTGCCCTCCCACTGTCTGTGAGCCCACAGGATCCTCACCATCTCATAAAATTTGGCCCTAGTGGAAGGAGACGTGATCCCAGCCAGGTCTCCAGGCTCTAGCTAACATAAACTGACTCTTACGACTAAGGGTTAGTCATACAAGCAACAGTTTGCAGGGTCAGGCCCAGTGTGGGGTGGAGGCTGAGGGACTTTTAACAAGGGCCTGTAGGGATAGGACAAGGTGGAATGGCTTTAAACTGACAGAGGGGAGATTTAGATCAGATATTAGGAAGTTCTTCACTGTGAAGGTGCTGAGGCCCTGGCACAGGGTGCCCAGAGAAGCTGTGGCTGCCCCATCCCTGGCAGTGTCCAAGGCCAGGTTGGACACAGGGGCTTGGAGCAACCTGGTTTAGTGGAAGGTGTCCCTGCCCATGGAGGGGGTTGGAACTGGATGAGCTTTAAGGTCCTTTCCAACAAAAACCATTCCAGGATTCTATGATTCTACAATTAGCACATAAACTGCGTGTGTATTTGAGGGCTGGCAGTCCCGGGAACCAAAAGCACGTACAAAGGTCTACATTGACAGAGATGCTATGTCACACCAAGAATAATCCCTGAGGAGCAACTGGCCACACATAAGATAAGAGCTAGCTCATGGGAAAGCTGGAAAATGCGCGAAAACCTCCATGACTTGGTACGGCTGCTGGTTTAAATGCACAGGACTTGGTTACTGCAAATCTGACAGACACAGTGTCACATCCTTGACACAGACAGAGGCACAGGGTTTCACAAGCCACCAGCCCGGTTCCCTAGGTGGTTTTCTCCAGCGGTCACTGAAACGTGAACTGACACATCCACAAAACACTCTTACGCCTGCAGGAGTAAATACGGCTTGAAAAATGAAACACTCTGGTGAGATTGATTCATTGGTTTATTGGATCGTTTCACAGGACAGCTCACATGCACGCGGGTGCCCCACTTTTGCAGCTCGACAGAGGTGATTCCATACCTGCCACCATTTTTTTAATGTCAACTGTGGTCATTCCCAAGGACAGGCATGCAGGAGAGAAAACAGCACGTAAAGGTGGGTAAAGAAAGGAGTGAGAAACAATCTCTGCTTGCCTGCTTCGCACCGACCTGTCAGTGCTTTGCATGAACGGGGGCAGAGATTGAGGGAGGGTGAGCTTGGGCTGTGGTGAACTGCCCAAGGTAGGAGTCCTGCAAGGAGGGACATGGGACTGAATTCCCAGGGGAATGAACATGCAGGCAGTCTGACAGGGACAGGCAAGTGGCTACCACCAGCTTGCTCCAATTAGCTGCAGAGGGGCTAATCACCTCCTCAGCATTTGGCCTATGTTCAAGCACCCTTAATGAACTGGAACACATATTGCTTAGAGCAGGACAAGCAGTTCTTAATTACACGGCTGCATCCAGAGCACTGACTTCAGGCTTCACTCTAGAACTGTATGGGGGAAAACTTAAAAGGCCTTTACATTGTATGGCAATCATCATTCCTCCTCCATATTTACCTACTGCCATGACATCCAAGGGCACTGTGCAAGCAGGGTGTTTTGCAAGAAATGGTGCTCAGTCACCAAAGGAAAGTTAAATATCAAACAAGAAAAAAGGACGAGCAATGTGGAGTAGGTACCAGTTAATTGTAATAAATATACTTGCCTAATTGAGAGTAAGGCGTTCCTTGAATGTCAAAATTGCATCCTATAAAGAGATACTACATTTCACACATCACAGCTAAGAAACAACAACCATCTAACATCCACCCATGAGCATTTAACCATTAAGTAAGCATCCAGCCAGCCACAGGAGACCTGATTCATTAAAAGCCAGAGAGCATGGAAAGGGTCACAAATGCAACCGGTGAGTTTGAGTGTGGACTGTTGGCTGTTTTGTTGAGCCTCACCTCTGGGAAGTGTGGAGTATCTGTTTTTAAATTGCCAAATGCCATCACAGCCATCATGAGCATCAAGTCCTGACTGCCAACTGCCCGGGATGCCAAATCATTGGACGTTCCTCCAGAAAAGAGGCAGGAAATTTTAGCCTTGTAAATATTCTCTGCATTGACTCTCAGCTGAATCCCTTAAAAACCAGTCCACGGAGGACAGGGACTGATGAAAGAAGAGCAGTCACTGGTGTGTTCAGTGAATAGGGACCACTAAGCTCTCCCAGGCTGCCCCCTCTGCTGTGTGTGTGGCCTGGGCAGAAGTGGAGCAGGGGAGGGGTCTCCAGGGGCAGAGGCCTGGCTGCAGACCCCCGATAGCACCCAGAGGGCACTGGGCTGTAGCTTTGATTGCAGCTGTGCAGGCAGGATGTATTGGGGTGCCCTTCATCCTCCTGTGACTGGGCTTTGCCTGACCACTGGCTGCAAGCACCTCCTGGGAGCCAGAGACTGACCCAGGAGCTTGTCCTGATCCAGGAGCTTGTCCTCGCGAGGAGGAGTGGCCAACATGAATCCCCACATTGGCACTGCATGGGAGGGCATTCATGTATTTTAAGGATTCCCCTGTGGGGAAGCATCTGGCTGCAGTTGTGCGCCCTGCCATGCTGCTGCTGAGTGCCAAGCAGCACCTCCAGAGGTTGTTTTAATGAATCGAGCCCCCGTGCCCCTATTCAGAAAGTGTTTCCAAGGTCTCTGTGCATCACTGTGATACAAGTTCACCTGAGCGCGAAACACCACGGACACACGGGCAGTTCAGGACCCCACCACCCCAGAGCATGGCTGCAGAGGTCTGTACTGCACACACAAGTATTGCTCATGGCCATTGCAGTGGATCTCGGGTACACTGGACACAAAGTAAGAACCGTCCGTAACAAAACAGAGTTCAAGCCATTAGCGCACAGCAGTACGATGAGGAAATAAACACAAAAAGCACAAAGAAAAGAAAGTTGCAGGGTCCCAGGTTATTCTGGCAAGGGTCATGCTGCGGCATTCCTCATTCCGGGTTAAGGGATGGAAACCAATCAGGGGCCCCCATTCTTCCTGAGCTTACACCAGAGGAAGCCATGAATTAACTCCATTGGAGCCCATGGAGCGGTGTAAATCCAGACTGGTGGAAGAATCAGGGCCCAGGATCTTTAGCAACGGAAGGTGTGCGAAGACTGGTTAGAAAACAGCTCAGAGATGCTCTGTGCCTGTGGCTCCTTCGCTGGCTGCCCGATACTGTCACTCATCCTGCCTGTACTGCCCACATCCCACCACAGCCCTTGAGGACCGGGCGCAAGGAGGCAAGCAAAGCACTTGTGAGTGCTGCCAGATGAGCAAGGGTTCACAGGAGTGGTTTCCTCTGCTCTGCAGAAAACAGGAGTTGGATACGATCCCGTCTGGTTTTGCACAAGCTGAGCCCAGTGCTCAAAGCTGCATGGACAACAGCCCACATCTTCAGGCTCTTAAGCAGCTGGACTGCAAGGAATCTGTGAGCTGGCCTTAGCTAGACCTTGCCTGCATCTAGACTTGATTCTTTCGTAAGAAAGGTCTAGATTTAATTGAGCAAACTAATTTCATAAAACAAATCTCACAGCAGAGGCTGCATTTCCTGGTTGTATAGGAAAAGCAAACCATTGAGATGTCCTCACAGGTTTCTCCCAGGGATAGTCTGTTCTTCTGACTGTCCTTGGACACAAGATCAACGTAAACTAGAGATGGGTGATGTGCTCTGCTGGCTGGCTGTGTGAAATGGTTCAGCCACGCTGGCCCTGCCAAGAACAGCACCCAAACAAGGAGTTACTGTGCTGCTCCATCACCCCACACCTACCCATGCTGGTACGTACAGACGAAAACACCACGAGAACTCCGTCTGCGGCAGGAGCAGGCCACTGACAAAAAGAAGGAGCTTCCCCTGCTATCCGCATGTCATGGGAAAAACAAACACAACGGAACGAAACAAACAAATACTTGGAGATGCCCAGAAGCACAGACCAAGAGGAAATGCCAGAGGCACTCAGCTCACCAGCTGAATTCAGGGACTGTAAAGAAGAGTGCAAGCTCAGCTGGTGGGCCGAAGATCTTAGCTCAAAGTAGGATCTCCCCGGAAAGCTGGGTTGTAGATTAAGGGTGGAGGAGAAAGGACTCATTCTACGAAGCTGCGATCTTTCCAAAGGCACTGGAAAAGGGAGGGTCTGTTCTTCTGACTGCGTGTCTAAACGTAAGATCAATGCAAACTAGAGATCAGAAATGGGATCTGCCGGGTGGTGTCACGCCATTGCCCGAGACCAGACCTCAGACCAGAGCACAGATGCTTCGGCACGCACGGACCCTGCTCTGCTGCAGCGAGCGTGCGTATGGTGTGTGGAGCAGAAATGACTGGTGCTGTGCAACCCAGTGAGACCCGTCAGGAAAGCCTTGCCTCTGACAGTATCGGCAATAAACAGACTTTCATCTTCCAAAGTGTTCCCATGCCATCAAATTCAATACGCTTGTCTTTAAAAGTGAGTCCTGCACCTCTTCACAGTAATGCACCTAAAAAAATTCACAAGTTACCATGCACACTTCCCATCGTGCTTTAACACATCTCATACCTTTTTGTGCACAATTATTAGTGGCGTAAAAACCAGTCACTTGGTAACGCTGAAAGGCATTTTTGCAGGGCTGTACTAAGCTGTATTACCCTAAGTACCACCAAGCACCCACCTTACTCAAAGGTTGTTCGGGATGTTGTGTTCTTGGTATCCCTTTGTACCTGTCAAAACACATCTGAGCCTTACAGTAAGAATTTAACTCATGTGATTCACAGCACAATGTCAGAGTAGAGGCAATCTCTCGGGTCATGGGTTTCTGTTCCCCACTACCATGAACAGTCACCTCCTGCAATTTCATCCCTAGCCTTGTCAAGGGATATGTGAACACAGAAATGGAGAATCCATCATCCTCTACACATTTGAATCAGATAAACTCCCAAACACTGTATCCCCAGCCTTCCTGTCTCACCTGTGAAGATGAATTGAGCTAGAAATCATGTTAAAACAAACAAAAGGAACAGTGGGTTTTAACTGCTGCAACGAGCTGCTGCATGAGGCTGTGGAAGCAAAGAGTGTCAGTGCGTTCATAAAGGTTAGGTAAATTATTGCACAACAGGTCAATAAACAGAGCTCAAGGTTAGGGAGGAACATGCCCTCTAACCAAGAGCAAGAGAAACTACTACCAAGAGTAGCCACACTCATGACTCTCCCTAACTAGCATCTAATGTTCCTATAGCTCCCGGCAGACTGTTTTCCCTTCTGTTGTTCACCCCTTTCCAAAAGCTGCTGGTTAAAAAGACTTGGTTGCTGCTGAGGACCACTCCACGGCTGGTAAGGAACTTAAAGTTGAGTCCCAGATGAGGACCTGGGCTTGAAAGAAGAGCAAAGTTTCTGATGCTCAACTAGGTTGGAAGGGCTCTCAGACTGGGGTACTCCAACTCCTCTGCTGCATCCCCACGGTGGCAGAGCTGGCTGGGAGTGGATGCTCGTGGTGCTGGCAGAGCTACCCGAGTCTGGAAACCCAAGAGAGGGGATGGCAGGGCACAGGGTGTGACAAGACGCATGTTCCTCCCTGACCCTCTGCTCCTGGCTTGTCTCTCACATAAGCCAAAACCAGGCATGCCTTGAAACTCTGCAGCTATGCCTAAAGCTGGAGACTCAGCAGTTGAGAGAAGGGGAGGTAGAGCCTCAGCTCTTCCCCTGCCACCTGGCTGCAGGCAGGACATGCCCAGGAGAGCGTGGCTGAAGGCACAAAGCAGCCAAGTGGAAGGGCCAAGGTGTGGGAAAGGTGAGAATGGAGCAGCAGGTTTTGGCAGGAGGGAGGTCAAACCTCTGCACCAGCCAGGAGTGCAGATCTGGGCCTGGGGAGCAGGCAGGGGCAGTCCCCTCCAGTACTACTGAGCTCCTCTTCTCCATCTCCACCAGGGCGACTTGGTCCTTCATCCCATCATCCAGCTTGCCGGACAGCCCATGGGAAAACACAACATTGGAGGGATGCAGAAACCATCTCAGAAATCTTTGTAGAGAAAAGCAACCCAGCAGCCATCCCTCCTGCAGACCCTGATCCCACTGCAACTGGGAGTCATCTCTGTTCCTTGTTAAAGCCCATTAGGTGCCTGTTCCTAGGGTGGCTGTTTGCAACCCACCATGACCAGGAGACCAGAGTCAGGGGCTTCTGCAAAGCCTTTCAGAGGGTACTCTTACAGCAGCCAAAAATGCACCAAGCAAACACTGGGTAGGCTGAAAATGGGAACATGCCAGGAGGAAAACAGACTGTGTCCCACAGTCAGCAGGAGACTGGGCAGAGGCTGGAACACCTGCTGGATGAGGAAAGGCAAGAGAGCTGGGCTACCCAGGGAGGAGGAGCTGGGGGGAGACCTGGGGTCTCCTAGGGGTGAGCACAGCCAAGCAGTGCTGCCTCTGGCTGAGCTTTGTAAAGTGTCTGGGCCTTGGCACAGCGTCACCTTGAAAACTGTCTTCCAGACTCATCTCCAAGCCTACAGATGAGCTCCATTTGGGCGCTGAAGAAACACTGAGGTTAAGCCAGGCCCCACATCCCAGTGCTTGCAGTGATGGTCCTGGGGGCACTGGCTAAGACATGACAGGGCAAGAGATACTTGTAAGGCTGCAGTAGAACAGCCTGACATCAGCTAGGGAGAGGACACAGCTCAAGGTAAGGACTGTTGCCTTCAGCCCTTGCTGCCCTGTGGCTGTGATGATGATGATCTTCATCCCAGAGGGCCCAGCACATGGGAAAGGCTCCAGGGCACAGACCTTCTCCCAGCCAGGAGCCATCTTGCTCTGCTGCTGGCACCAAGCACCATCCTTGAAGACTTAACTGCAGTTTCCTCAGCTGGAATATGTAGTTTCCTGTCAGATGAGCAGGAGAAGATGCACTGGGAAGGTGCTCTATGCCTTACTGTAAGCTCGTGTGTGTGCTGGCTTCCCATGGGACATTCCTGTGGGACATTCCTGTCGGTGCTGCCTGGCTCACCTTGGCTGTTTGGCTGGGCAGGACCACAGAAGCATGGCTGCAGAAGCCCAGACACAATTTTACCCTCTTCTTATCCTGGTTCTCTTCAGATGCTGAGATTCTGCAGGATGTTTCACTCCCCGCTAGCCTCTACAGCCCATTTCACTGCTCACTAAAGGCAGAAGAAAGACCTCAGTTAAATTCCCCAGGCTGAAGATAAGGATCTTGCGTGCTAGGACTAGAAGCCAGCTTTGAAGTAACACCCTCTAAGCAGAATTTCTCATAACCGCTTCGCAGCAGGACAGCCGTGTTCACAGAGATCTTCTCTTCATATCGAGACCATCTCCTCTTTTGCCCCCTCTCCCTGCATGAACACTTTGCAGGAAGCTGCAGAGCACGGCTGAAGGGAAAAGCTAAGCCTACTTCAGACAAAACAGCATTTAAAGGCCTGATGCTGCTGCAAAGGCCAGAAACAAGAGCTGTGATGCATGTGGTGGCTGTATTTAACAAGTCACCTGAATATGTGGAAGATGCACATAAATGTAATGTATTTAACTTTGAGTCCAAACAGCTCAGGTGGCCTCAAAGAGCAGAAAATGCTCCAGGCCCATTTGACTTTTTCTCCCTCTTTCTTTAGGGCTGGAATAACAAATGCAAAAGCCCATTCTGTGAAAAGGCTGAATGCAGCAAACTTTCATCTTACACTCAGAAGAGTGAAACTTCTGTTTGCTGGCACAGACCAAGGCATCAAGCCCCAAGCACAGCCTGGCCTGCTGGGACCATGAACGGCTATTTTCTCCCAGGTTCTGCCGTGCTTTGGAGCTGTGTAATAGGCGAGCTTGGCTTGACAGTGAAAATGCCTGTGAGAGGAAAGCAGAGCTGGAAAGATCGTAGTTGGGACCCTGCAGACTCCTGGCTGGGATAACTTAGAGCCCAACTGGTTTTGGTTAGAAAACTGTGTCTCAAATGGATCTAATGAGACACAAATGTGATGAGAAGCCAAAGCTCTGCTGTCTCCTGCAAAGGCTGGTGAAGCTGGGTAGTGAAGTGGGTGAGAACTGCTGACCTTCAGGCTTCAGGAGAGGTCCTGGCCATGCCAGCGTGGGGCTGGATCTCGGTTGTCCTGTCCCTGGATCTCCAGAGGAACACTGCAGCTTCCTTGACGCTGGTCCTCAGCTTTGCGAACACACACAGAGCTCAGACATGCCAAGGCCTTTGTGGCCTGTGATTTGAGTTTTCTGTCTCTTGTATGAGAAGGTTTGTCACAGGTTTTCTGTCCACCTTGCATCTGTTACAGGTGAGTCCCATTCCTCACTGACCCATCCTGCCCATGCATCCCAACCTGGTAAATGCCGTTTCCAAACTGGAATGGTTATCTCCTGCAGATGAGTGCAGGCAGGCAAGCAACAATGCTCTGTGTAGCCTTCCTCTGCTTTCATCTTCTATTCTTTCAGCAGAAACCCCTTTTTTCTCCTTGCCCAAAGCCACTGGAGATGCTCTGTGCAAGAAGGCTCTCACCTTCCTTCCACCCCACCAGCAGCCCCACGAGCTGTGTGTGCTCCCCCCTGACCCCAGACTGTATCTGCCAAAAGCCGGGGCTGCAGGAACATGCTGCTGCTCCGGAGGCAGCTGCCAGCCAGGTCTGGTGATGCTGCTGTGGTTCACAATCTTCACATGGCTTGAAAAGAGAGATTTTAGCCTGGGAGTAAAGAAAAGGGATTCCATCAATCATGGAAAACTCCCAAGGAGAGGTTTCTTGCCTGGCAGCAAGGCTCCAGGGCAGCAACCATGCTGGTGGGGGCTGAATCCTTCCTTCACAGCTGCATCTGACTCCCATCTTGTCTTGGAGCCAGCCTTAGGATTCTCTACCCACGTGTCAGAAGCAAGCCAATTTTCCGAGACGGATTAAGTGCCTGGTGTGACAAATGTACTTAAAGTCAGGGGGGGAGACTCCTCTGCAATCTGCAAGGCAGTTTAATAGTCTGAGTGCCTGCAATGCAGGGTGATGCAGACGATGCTGGTGGGGCTGTGCACCCATGTCAGCAAGGACACCGATGCGGCTCCATGGTCCCTCTGCTCTCTGTTGTGCACTGCCAGGGGCTGAAGGAGACATCATGTGGTTAAGGCACTGTGCAGCCACACACAGCCCTTAGTGTTCCAGGAGCAATGTGACAGCATCTTATTTTAAATTGAATTCCTGAAAACATCCGAGCTTCCCTTTGTGTGATACAAGCCCAGGTACACCCTGACCTTAAACACCTCTCTGCAGGATGCCTCTCTCTGTACCTCCCCAAAGCACATCTTCTGTAAAGGAAAGGGGTGAGGGACAAGTTCTGGCACTGTTTAAGGCTCCTGACACAACCTTTCCCCTCCCATCAGCACTGGCTTTCCTTTCTTGCAGCAATTGCTTAGGTACTGGAGGACCAGCAGAGCAGTTCCTTGTATTGCAATGCTAAGCTTAGGTGTGCTGGATGGGCCCCATGCGTGCGTGTGAGCAGTGTCTGAGCGTGTTGGGCTGGAGCCGTTGCAATGCCTTACCCTCAGATGTCTGGAGGACCAGGGTCTTGCTGTATGGGCTGACTCCCGTTTTGTTGAAGGCTTTGACACGCGCGCTGTACGTGCTGTTGAAGTGAAGCCCATCCACTGTGCACATGGTCTCCTTGCCCACATACACCTCCTGCAAAGCAAGCACAATTAGTGCCCTGACCACGGAGTACCAGGGATGTGAGAGCAGCTCCCAGCAGTTGTGATGCACAGGGTTCAACTATGCTCTGCTACCTGGGCCAGACTTACAAGCACTGTGTATGACTAAAGCAGAGCAAAATAACCCTTTGATTTTTTCCTTGATAATACTTAGGGCTGCATTAAAAGAAGAGCGACCAGCAGGCCGAGGGAGGTGACTCTCCCCCTCTACTCCACTCTGGTGAGACTCCACCTGCAGTACTGTGTTCAGCTCTGGGGCCCCCAACACAAGAAGTACATTGACCTATTTGGGCTGGTCTAGAAGGCCACAAAGATGCTCTGAGGGCTGGAGAATTGACCTGCTCTTGGCAGGAACTGCCACTTGTACAACAGTCATCACTCCCAGCTCGCTTAGCAAATTGCTGCCTGACACGGTCAGCTCAGTGCTTTCAGGCAGGAGAATGGCTCAATGATTTGAGAAGCCAGAGATGTTCTCCTTCATGGCACCAAACCGTGTGCCATCATCTGGAGCAGCCCTCTCTTACCCCAGCAGCAGGAATACCATCCACATTCAAGCCCCCTCCTGCTGCTGGTCGGATGAGAGAAGGCTGGAGTGCTTGGGAATTGCCTTGGCCTTGACAGGATGGCTGGGCTGAGCCTTGGTCTCCTCACACCCATCCTCCTGCCCCCTTCTCTCTCCAGATCCCACCCGTGTCACCTCTCTTCTGCCCAGCTTTGCTTTGGCTCCTGCCCGATTGAATTTCTTGTGGATGAATTCAGGAAATGTAATGCGCTGTTCCCTGCACCCGCTCTTGGTGGATGTGAACACACCAGGATAATTATCAGCGTGTCGGATCAGAGAAAATTCATATTTGAATTGTGTAATTACAGCAGTTTAAAAGCCCTCAGGCCTTAAACACCTCTGCTTGCCGGCATCTGGCAAACCAGGAGTCCTTCATGGCTATTAGCATCCTTTGCATGAAATATTTAGCACCCTGAAAAGATGGAGCTTCAAATGTGTTCTTTGTGTTTGAAAGTCATATTGGCCACTGCAAAGGTATTTCCACTCCCTCAAATAACCCTGTCCCCACCAAGAGCCTGCAGCTTGTCCACACCATTGGCTTTGGGCACCCCAGCGCCGAGTCTCATGTCTCCAGGGAAAGAGGGGACTTGCAAGAAGCCTGCGGAACTCTTTGGTCACTTCATGGCAGGGAAACACGAGGCCCAGGAGCAACCTCTCGCTGCTGGGGCTGGTTCATGTCTGAGCACCTACCCTGAACTGGCCGCCGTTGCCATCATCGAGCTCCAGGATGTAGCCTTCCACCTGCACCGTGGACAAGGGGGGCTGCTTCCAGGACAAGGTGGCACTGTTGTTGTGGGTGCAGCACTCCTCCAGCTGCAGGATCGGGGGGGCCGGCACTGGGGAGGAAACTAAACACAAATTAGTGTAACCCTGGCTGCTGGCACCACAGAGGAGCAGCGGGGGACAGCTGCAGCACGCACGTCTCAGCTGCAGCATGGAGGATGCGGTTATTGCCTCGGTGCGAAGCCAGCGCGGCACAAGGGATGTAACTGTGGTCTCATGGTGTGAGGTGGGGGGGAAGCAGAAGGGGCTGCTCTCCAACCAAGCTCCACCGAGTTCCTCCACCCCGCAGATGAAGCTGAGGTGTCCCCAAGAGCTCCTCTGGTTTCTTCTGCTTTCTATTGCATTTTGGTGAAACCCGGCAGCGCAAAGATGTACCTGGTGTGAAACTGCCCAGAGGCTTCACAGCAGCTGGGCTCAAACACGGGAGACTCTCTTGCACCCTCTGCAGAGCTGGCTGCAGCCACAGGCCTCTACAGCCCAGCAGTCACAATGGCTCACAGCAGCCATGCCCAATGCACCCTTCTCACTGCAGCAAATACCAGCAGGGCCATTACTTGCTGATGCTCATTATTGTTACAGAGGAAGCATGTGGTCAATGCCTTCCTGTGCCTGAGCACTGAGAAATGCTAGTGTGAGCAATGGCTCCAGAGTCAGGAAATCAATCCATGGTGGCAATGAAGAGCCATGCCAGACCCGCAGTGGGTGGCCTCTCCTCCAGGCAGCTAATTTGCACCAGCTGAAGGTACAGGTCCACGTTCAATGTCCCCCTGAGCTTCCCTGCGTCACAGCCCATTTGCATCTCCTGTCAGCTTCCCAGGGCTTGACAAGTTGCAAATTGCTCACAGGTTGCAGCTGCTCTCTGCTTCCTGCAAAGTGATGCAAATGCAGCAGCTCCGCCGTGTGGGACAGTGAGCACAGAGGGAATGCAGAGTGAGGAGGAAATTAAAACTGAAATGAAGGTTGTGAACAGCGAGGAGATGGGAGGGAGAGAAAGAGCCCAAGGTAAGTGGTGTAGCTCTTTGTGCCTGTGTGTCAGGAGGGACACTGTGGCTGCCTGCAGCAGGCAGATTGCTCACAGGTTCACACTGGATTCTGCTCAGCATTGAGCAAGCAAACATGTGTGAGCAGAGGTTTCAGAAGTGCCTTGTGCTGCTCCTGAGACCCTGGTCCCAGCCTGCAGACCGCTTTCTATTGCATTGCCATGCAAAATCAAGCTCCTGGCACCTTGGTCTAACATACAGCTGCCCAGGGATCGAGACAGGGAGGCAGATGGCCCAGGGGTGCAGAATATGCAGGAACAGGAATAACTCTGGGTCTGGGGCTTGCTGGGAGATGAGAAACTCTTCTCTCCTGCCCATTCTCTGTGATGAGTTGCATAGAAGCACTCAGCATGAATAGAGACAGGCTTTTGAAAGGCACTGGAAATGTTCTTACCTTTCATCTGGACAAAATCGAGCTGATGGATGGACTGAAGCAGAGGGGCATTGTCAAGGTTCAGGTCGAAGTCCGTGGTCATCCGGGGTGTGAGCGTCCCCTTTCCCCACTGGTCCTCAGTTAAGTGCACTCTTCTGATGAGAGCGTCGGAGATCTGGTGGCAAGGAGCAGCCTCAGCTACCAAGGGCTACACTGTATGCTGTGCCTTGTCCCTACCCTGCTTTCCTCCTTCCCTGTGCCTCCCAGCCTGCCATGTCTGCCCCTGACTGCCGAAGGCTGGGACATCACACATGGCTTCTAGCATTGCCCTTCACTGCAGGCTCAGATTGGCAGAGGGACCCCAGGAACTTTGGGGACTACTTTAAAACCAGGGTCTAGTACCAAAGAGACGAGCCCAGGAATGAGTGGTGTGATGCACTTCTCAAGTGCTGTATGTCCATCTCTTTCTGGAGAGCCATGAGACAGCATGTTGTGATCACTGCTCCAGAGATACACCACCATCTCCTGTAACCCTCTCTTTCTCTGGTAAGAGTAAGAATGTCCCTGGCCTGGTTCTGCTTCTGTCCTGCTGCAGACCTGGAGGCAATGAGAGGATGGCCCTTGACTTTACAGCTGCAAAGCTGGGGACATCACCCTTGGTGTAACTCCCCAACTCTGCTGCGTTACCCCACGGCCCTGGGCTGTGCAATGCCTTTTCCACTCCCCTCACAGCCCAGACATGAGCAGCTCCACACCAACCTGCAAGAAGCCACTGGGGTCGTTCTCCTTGATGACCTCCAGGCAGTACTCCATCAGGCCTGTGGTCTGGCGCAGCTTGACCGTGCAGTGAGAAATCTGGTCTCGCACCACCTGCAATGGCACAAGGAGAGCAGCATTGCTCGGAGCTGTGAGGTTCTGGGAGATGGGGCAAAAATGGGCTTTGGTGCTCCGTGAGCACAAGGACAGGGCCAGAGCAACGCGAAAGGAGACCCGAGACTCATGGGAACAGAAAAAGGCCGAACTGGCCAAGACTCAGACACCAAATTCCAGATCTTTGAAAACCTGGTGAAAACCAGCAAGCCTGATTTAGCTCAAAAGTATTAACTCATGTGATTATTCAAAGCAGTAGGGCAGTTCCATGCTCTGTCTTAAATTAAGACAGCTTCCAAATGGCAGCTTAGGAACTTGATGCAAAGCAAATGCCTACCTCCATAGATACACAGCTGCTGCTGCAGCCTCTGTGGGCTGCCCTATCCATCCTCGGCACAGAGCCAGGCTGTGGGGTTGGCTCCAGGTATTCTGGTACTTCCAAGAGGAATGAATGCACCACCTCCCTCAGCTCTGACTAATGTGTTTGAGAGAGACAGCACTTATCTCCCATCAGCTGAGATGGACCATGCTGCAGAATTGCCTCATTTTCTCCACTGGCTGCAGTGGAATCCTGGGGATGAGCTCAGAGGGAGAAATGTGCCAGTGAGTGGAGATAAATCCACTTGCTTTGTGCCAGGGCTCCCTGCAGCATGCTGAACTCCGCCTGGAGCTGCCCAAGCTGCATGCTAAAGAACATCTTGTAGCCATGGCTAGTTCCCCCAGGGGGATGTGTTTCAGCATTCCAACAGCAGAATCCAAGTGTGCGGTTTGGCCTGAGCCTGCAGGCTCTGCTGACCTTCCCTGAAACACAGCGGGCAGGAATGGCTCAGGCTCTGATGCCACGGGGTATATTTGAAGGTTGGCTGGTCCCTCACGCTGAATCCCTGCAGAAGGAGGCACTGCAGGTCTGCACCCAGTGTCAGTGAGACTTCAGTCACAGATTGGCAGAGCAGCTCAGGAAGAGAGATTTTATGCTTTAGAGGAATGTGCTCATGGCAGATTATTTGTTTTTTCCTTGTTAGAGCTTTAAAGCTGGGTAAAATTCTCTGCTAGGACTGAACAAAGCTATGCAGCTCCTGAGACCGCAGCTATTCAGGATGATACAGACAGTGAAGATGAGCTTTGCCTCAGCATCTGCAGCTGCAGTGCAATGGGAAAAGCTGCAAGAAGCAGTGATTAACATTTCTGTGAACCCCAGTGCCTGTGTGCCCACCGCTCCACAAGCACAGCAAAATGAATGCCCTGCGCTCTTCCTGTGAGCATCCCTACTGGTGTGAGGGATGGGGAGGTGAAACGAAGCACATGTCAGCCTCCTGCGGTGAATAAACCTGGGCTTCAGGAGGGGCAATGGCTCCTGCAGGGCAATCAATCACATCCTGTGTTGTTTAATTATAATTTAATCACCTCTACTTAATCATCTAACAGGAAGAAAACAATTACCAGTCTTGCAACTTGGGACAACGTACCTGCTTCTGTGAAATGCCAGGAAGCATTCTCCTAGACGGCTCCTGGCTTTTAGGGAGCATCCACTCTCTGCTACTTTGAGCAATCCCAACCCGATGTTTCCAGCCTGGAGCACAGGAGGGCTGGAGCAAACCCGGGCAATGGGAACGGGCTGTGTGCAGGGTGGACAAGGCAGCAGAGGGAGCTCCCATATTGCTCCTCTAGACAAAGATGTGTGTACAGAGGGTTGCAGAGACGCTGGATTGCTCTGAGACAGGGCTAGCGAGCAGCACAATGGGCATACACTGGTTTTGGACTTCAACACTGTCATTAGAGGGGACAGTTCATTCAGTGCCAGTTTCTGACACTTGAGTGCACTGGGATGGCTCTGCTGGGATGCAGCGGAGGCAACAGTTAGTCCTGGAGATCTGGACTCCTAC
Organism: Amazona ochrocephala; assembly: GCA_039720435.1. NCBI lineage: Eukaryota > Metazoa > Chordata > Aves > Psittaciformes > Psittacidae > Amazona > Amazona ochrocephala. The sequence goes on from CM077882.1 coordinate 61,869,245, forward strand.
ACAGACCTCTTCTGGAAGCGTGAGCAAGCCCTATGACTTCCTTTCTCAGCAGGGATGGTCAGTCCTTCAGAATAGGATTCAGAAGGTGCAAAGCCTTGCAGCAATCCGCAGCCCCTGCCATGCAGTGCAAAGCAGTCCTTTGCATTAGTTTGATCTCTTCTGCTCAAGAGAGAGAGTGATGGGGGGGGGGAGGGGGGGGCGGGTGGGTTGTTCCGCTCTTGCAAGGGTTGTATGGGTGTTGGGTCTCCCAGCGGCAGACCATGGTGTAACACTGAGTGTGAGATGAGCCCAGAGTGTGGGCTCCAGCCCTGCTCTGGGAGCATATCCTGACTGCACTGGCTGAGTGAGAGCAAGGTTTTGCATTCCCTGCCTGCTGGGCTGCAGATGGCAAGTGGGGATCCCACTCTGAACACCCAGAAAAGCAGCCTCCTTCTTTCCTGCAAGACCCCTCTCTGTGGAAACGCACACGCCATCAGGAAGACAGTGAAGATGGGATTGGTAAACAATCTTCTTATCTGCTTTGCAGCTTAAATCTCTGTTTTGCCCAGGATAATGAATTTGTGAGCCCCCCCGCCTCCCCTTAGTAGATGCTTTCAAAGCATTACCAGCAGACTTGCCATCTGCTCCCTCCAGCCAGATGTGAGCCTCCAAGAAACGGCAGTTGCTCAGTGAAGACAAGCAGAGTGTCCCAAGACAGCTCTGGACATGTGGCTGGCTCCCTGGCACCGCTTGGCCAAGAGATGAGGTGAAAGGACCTGGCACCACTGCTCCAGCGTCAGCTGAGACCTGCGGGGCTTCCTGGCACTGCTTGGGAGGATGGAGCTGAGGCATGGAGATGCCAGCCCTGCCTTTGCCCCTCTAACCTGTCTGCTCCTCAGTGGCAGGGTGAGGAGAGGCTAGCGCCAAGGAGGCTCCAAGCTCATTAATTACCAGGCTTTCTGGCAGATTATCCCTGCTAATAAAGGCCTGGTCAGGAGTGGAAGTGCTTGCTGCAGGCTGCCACTGAGGCCACGTAAATCTTCATGCATGTGGGTGCAAACAAGAAATTCCATTTAAACATAACATTTGTAAAGGTGAACAAAGGCCAGAACAGAGAGGCTGTGGAGTCTCCAGCCTTGAAGACATTCAAAACCCAACCAGAGGCAGCCCAGAGAAGCCTGCTCTAGGTGCTCAGAAACTGCACCCAAAGCAGCAGATGCAGCTCTGTCCCAGCCTACACCTTTAGCCCCAGCAATCCTGCCCTTCTGTAACTGTGATCCCCTTTGGGGACCAAGCACCTATTCATCTGAAGAACTAGAGCATGAAAGAGCACTTTAATGGTATCATCTACACAGCAGGCAAGCCAGCAGGGGAAATGGTGATGTTCCCCTCATCACCAACAAACTGTTTTCAAGGCAAGAAGAGTGATCGCTGGTTGGGATCTAGTGGGGCTTCGTGGCTTTACAGCTTTTGCACTCTATACAGGAGAAATGGGACGCAGACAGGAACGATGATTAGGGAAAGGAAAGGTTTTAAGAATAGAATCATAGAATAGTTAGGGTTGGAAAGGACCTTAAGATCATCTAGTTCCAACCACCCTGACATGGGCAGGGACACCTCACACTAAACCATGCCATCCAAGGCTCTGTCCAACCTGGCCTTGAACACCGCCAGGGATGCAGCATTCACAACTTCCCTGGGCAACCCATTCCAGTGCCTCATCACCCTTACAGTAAAGAATTTCTTCCTCATATCCAATCTAAACTTCCCCTTTTTCAGTTTTAACCCATTACCCCTTGTCCTATCACTACAATTCCTAATGAAGAGTCCTTCCCCAGCATCGCTATAGCCCCCCTTCAGATACTGAATAAGACATAGACATCTCCCACACCTTTGAAGGCATGGTCTAAACCCAGTGAGGCCAGTGAAGCCAAAAAGTTTTCCATATTGCCTTAAGTATCCTGTGGTTCTCCGCGTGCATCTGGGATTTCCACTCCGTGGGGTACCTCACCTCTCTGTTACCCCAGTAATGATGGGTATTTCGATGAAGGGAGCTGAAAGTGAAATCTGGAAGTTCCTCAAACCCTTGACTCATGCAAACAAATAAGGCTGTATTGGGCAGATAACCAGGAAACCAAGCTGCCACGTATCCTGCATGGAGGTAGACAGTTTACAAACCTCTCCTGAAACTATGCTGGTAACGCACCACACTGAATGGTGGCATCTTCTGGGAAAGGGCTAATGGCTCAGGTGGTAAAGGGATCTGGGCAGCTCCACACGTTTCATTTGTGATAGTTTCTATCAAATGCCTTTTTTTCCCTTCAGCTGCCAAAGGAGGCAACAGCCAGAACCTGACTGCTAATTACAGCCTATAAAAAGGACTTTTGCTGTGCACTCACAGCAGTTCACTACTACCTTAAAATAGGACATTTATTTCAAGAGCTTTTATTCCCTGTAAGATGACATTAACTATAATTTACATTTTAATATAGCTCCTAGAAGGCAATAACATCTGCACTCATCTCTACTTACATGTCTTCCTCCCCTTCCTCCTCTTTTTAGTACTTGGCTGATAACAGATTTTCAAGACTCAACCTCACTTGAACCTCACCTCCTCAGTGCCTGGGATGAGTCCTGCTGGGAATGTCACATGGAGGACATGGAGCCTCCTTGGGCACACCGTGGATGGGGTTTGGTCACCTGCATGGCTGTGGGGATGGAGGGCGGTGTTACAGAGCACTGGTGCTGTGCTTTGCCGCAGTGCTGCAAACCCAGATGGAAAAATCCCTGGGACAGATCCCAGCAGTTTGATTGTGCTGAATCCCACAACCATGCATCCTCTGAGCAGAGCACTTCCAGGTGGATGTTTCCATGGTGACTTGCCTCTTGCTACTGGGAGAGGAGGCTCAGGCTGGAGCTAGGAAAAGCAGAGCTGCTGCATTAACAACCCTGTGTGATGCTGGTGGTGACACATCCTGAAGGCTTGCACAGCTTGTTCTGATCAGAGGCTTCTGAAAGCACCAACAAGTATGGGAAAGTGCAATATGGAGACATGATCTGCAGTGCAGAGCCACTGGAGAAGATGGCACATAGATGCTGTGGGGAACAGACTTGAGCCAGCTCTTCAACAGAACAAGCGGAAAGCTTGAGGGGACATCAGAAAATCAGGGACATCCCTGCAGCTCAATCACAGCTCTGCTGAGCAACTCATCCTCAGTGCCCAGCTCCCAGTACTGACGCCCTTCCCAAGGTGATCAGACACCATGGGAGGGGGAAAATAGCTCAGTGTTGAGGGATTTGTAAGATAAAGCAGCGGTCTGGTATCTGCATCTTTGGGAAATAATGCACATTGTGATGAGCTTATCAGACCTGTGTGTCCTATTGGGTGTGTCCATATAGAAATGGTGCAGTACAGAAAACTAGGCCTGTACTTCTGTCCTGTCTTTCATCCTTTCACACCAGTCCTGATCACCAGAGACTTAATTCAAGAGGGACACCAAATTCCCTTGGGCTTCCTGGAAAATCTTGACTGTAACCCCTAAAGAAAGGTCATGGACCAGCACTTCATCTCTGGAGATCCAGCACTATGGTCAGGAGCCCTTGGTGAGCATTTCCTATATAATTAACTCCCCTGGGAAGTGTGACAACCACTGTTTGCCTGCAGGGGCTCTGTGGCCAATGCGCCATGCTGAAATCACAAAGCAAAGACATCCTATGACCTGAAGACCAGAAGAAGACCAGAACAGCACACCAGCACTGCCAAGAGCTTAAAGGAGGTGCATGCAGTGCTCAGTTCATGTGTGCTGTGGAGGAGATATTTCTTCTAGGACAACACTGCGGGGAAGCCTCCGTGTCCCCTGCACAAACCAGCCTGTGCTGTAGGACATCTTCCCTTGGGGAAGACCATACTGATCCTCTGAAAACCAGGGTCAGCAATGAGGAGCAGGACAGACAAGGAGGTCTGTCCTGGAGGTGGAGCAGGCACCTGGCCCCACTGCTCCTCCAGATGCTGGAGGACATGGCAGTGGCAAGTGGACACACATGACAGGCTTGTGGTGGCCTGGTGTGGTCAGGAGACCCTGTGCATGCCCAGTGAGGACAGCAGGGATGTACCCAACAGGACTGAGGCTGTCCTGCACCCCCTGTCCCGTCTGCAGCTTGTGAAAGCAGGCAAGACCCTCTCAGTCCCTGTCCCCAAACCAGAGGGTATGGAGATGATGCTGAAGCAGCAGACACTGATCTCAGCCTGACGATGCTGAAGCCGCAGGAGGCAAATCTCAGTGTGCAAGACTCTAGCTGGCACTTGAGTGGGTCACAGCTGTAAGACTCTCCCTGTGTAAGTGTAAGAGCAAGAGCTGCTGTGTTTATTACTTACCCCTCCCAACCCACTAAGAATTAAAAGGGAAAACCAAATCATTTCAGGCTAAAAATCTGCCCAATACTCCATATGTTGCAGAGCAGAGGGGAGCAGATTCTGGGTTTTAAACACCTCCTGCTGTGATGCTACCAAAAACTGGATGCAGGCTTGTGTACCACATCTGTCGGAGCATGCAGGGCCACAAGGTCCTTCTTACCCATGCAGCTCCCTTCCCATGGCACATGGGGAGCTGCAAGTGCTTGGTCCTTCAGGGAGGGTGACTTGGGGCTCATTTTAAGACAGTCCAGTGTGAAAACCAGGGGCTGTTTCTTCTTTTAAGGGCCAGACCTACTAATGAGAAAGGCCAGCTGGTAACAACAGTGGATGGGATTATGATGTACATATATGTGTGCTGGTAAGAGCAAGCAATGGGATGCAGATCCCTTCCTCTGGCCAGAAAGTGAAAGGCCTCCATGGGTAGTGCTGAGCAGGGAAATTCTTTGTGCTGCTTGGCTTTGTGAGAGTTTAATTAACTGTGCCCTGAAGGCGAAGAGGAAAAAAGAGCCCACCAGGCAGTGGGGGCGTTCTCTGCACCTAGAAGAGCCTGGCAGCATGGCATGCCTATTTGGGGTTGTGCTTTATTGAGCATTGATGCTGGGCTTGGTCCCACAAAGCTGCTATTGTCCATCTCCTGATGGAAACGCTCACAAGCCCTTGTATTGTGGTGCCCATCGTCTGCAGGCAGACTGGAGGCTGATGGCCTCCTCCCTCATTTTAGGCAGGTCCAGGAATCCCCCTGGAGGGATAGTGGCCAAAAGCAAGGCCAAGGGGATGCAAGTGGAGCCAGAGAGAAGACACAGATGTTTCTAGCCAGAACAGTGAAATGTCATTGGAAATGCTCATCCTAAAGCACAAAGTGATGTCAGTGTGAAATGCCTCAGCTGGCCCATATCAGTAATGGCCAGGGTGCAACCACCTTGTCCCACACACACTGGGCACTGCTCCTACACCCACTCCACCACTCCCAGGTGAGATCTGGCCCTTTGCTTCCATTCTCATCCCTAGATGATCTGAAAAGAAGCAGTATCATGACTGCAGGAAAGACACAAGCCAGGAACCTGTTCTCACACTGAGCTGACCTCAGTGCTCTCTTCAAGAGCTGCTTTTCAGCTCCCCCACCACCAACAATTCACCTCTCAGTGCAAACACCACCCTGAGGCCATGAGGTGCTCACCCAAACACAGAAAACAGAGCAATTCCTGCTCCTGTCTGATGATGGAAGTGCCATCTCACGATACCAAGTGACACATAAATTCAGCTGAAGCCAACAGAAGTTACAGGCACTTAGCATCTTGCAGGATCACGCTAGTAGCTCAGAAGCTACATAGGACATGAACAAGGTCATTTTCCAGCCTGTGGATGCTGTACACAGGACTGCTGACATAAGGAGTAGTAATTGGCCCAGTAGTAGAGTAATTCAGTGAGAACCATGACCTGGAGGAATCCTGTCATGCTGTGAGCAGGCTGGGCGTATGCAGCAAAAGGAAGTTCAGCTAATGCGGAAAGCAAGAAGAGAGACTTTCCACAGACCTCCCCTCTCCTCCTGTGGTGCTTCACGCCAACAAACAGCACCAGTCCGCATCCCCATCTGGTGCCAACCCTGCAGAAAGCACCACTCAAGCTGGTGGGTAAGGGCTCACCTTCAACTTGTGCTCGTGCTCCTTGTTGACCCGGGACAGCAGCTGGGCTTTCCTTCTGTTGAGGGCATCAATGAGGGCGTCACACTGGGCCACCAGGCAGGCCTCAAACTCCACGCTGTTCTCCTGTGGGTCAGAGAAGAGCATCACAACCCTGGACACATCTCCATTTCAGCTGGGAAACCTGATTTTTTACTATGATACCACATGGGCCATTTCTACATGTGCTGCTGCACCACTGCAACTCACAAATCCATAGCATTAGCATGTGGGATGCTTACAACCTTGGCTCACAGCAAATGTGGTGGCAACAGGTGGGGAACAGGTTTGGTCTGTCCTGCCACATCCTTGGATCTACATATGGCAGAGACTCAGGTCTCTGCTGCACCCTCCATGACACAGGCAGCTTTGGGAGGAGCAGGTTTTGGGAGAGTGCAGGGGAGTAATATGGAAAGTCAGGGATGAGCCCCTTTGGGAGAGCCCCCACCAAACAAAGGTGGGGAGATGGGACAGGATTGCAGAGAGCAACTCATCCTGGTGGGAAGAGGCTGACTGTTTCCCAGCCAGGAGACACAGTACCTGGATTTGCTGCACCATGTTGCGGAGTTGGACCAGGAACTCTTTTGCTTCCTTGGCTCTGTCTGACAACCCATTCAGGGCTTGGGAAAGCTGGCTCTGCAGGGAGAAGAAAGAGCAAGCTTATTGCCATGTCCTGGACTCATCCTCATGCTGGAGAACCTGATACGTGTGTGATTTGGGCTGGGGATAGACTAAAGCTCAGCACTGCCTTCCTGGGGGGTGCAGCCTTCAGCAACCCACCAAGGTATTCTGCCCTTGCTGCCCTGACTGTAAGGAGAGGAAAAGGAGGGTTAGCCATCATCATGGATGCCCTGGGTTCGGGAAGCAGATAATCAGTGTCCACCTCCTCCACGGGCTTCCCTGAGTAATCAGGGACAAGACACATCCATCCTGGGTCCCAAACTGAGCCAGTCACTACCTCCCTGGATCTGTGCTCTCCAGGGAGCCTGACACCAAAAATCCTGTAGGATCTGACCCGTGTCTGCTGCAGAAAGACTCAGGTCAGGCTACCGGAATCAGACCCAAAATCTCCCTGAAAGGTAAAGCTGGTTCCTCCATTGCCATGCAAAATACTGCTCCTCCTCTCGTGCTAGGGGTGGGAGCGCACACCCACAGCCTGCTCTGGCCTGTGCTGAGCTGAGCAGGAGTCTTCCCCTTCTGCTGTGATTTCAGTAAGAGTTACTATCTCTAGAGCTCAGACTACCCATGACAATTTACCTCTTGGAGGGATTTTGCTTCTTTTGTGGGCTGCAAATTGCCTGCAAACACCACACAGGTTTTGAGGCGTGATCTTTCTTTGTGGCAGACACAGAAAGGAGCCCAAATCTCCAAAAACCTAATGTGTCATCACTCCTGTGATCAGGACGTTGACATCAGGCTGGCACCTGCCTTGTGCCTTGCTCCCCTAGATGCCAGCATGGGGAGAGGAAGAAGGTGAGATGGGAGAGGGGAGCAAAGGGAGTGATGGTGCAGAAGGGATGCAAGGTCACTGGTGCATGGTGCCTTCTGAGATGGTGCTGGGCTGAAATTGAGAAAAAGAGGCATTGCTGTCAGAGAGGCGAGGTATCAAACGAATGGCAGCCATTTAATAGCCCAGAAAATGACCTTACTGCTGCCTCCCCAGGAGATGCTAATATAACCCTAGTGATTTCTGAAATTCCTTTATAATTTATTGTCCCCAAGTCATTAGGTTGTGGAGCTAATCAGCAAATGCATCTCTAATAAAAATGGGATTACTAAATCAGCTCAGTAGGTCTCCTTATTTCTCCTTCCCCTCCCTAAGCCAAAGCTGGAGGACAGCTAAGGCCAGAGCTCAATCTGCTCCCCCAATGGCAGCCCCACGCACCCCAGGGACCACCCAGCCCTGCCTCATCCTCTCCACTGCACCCCTGTGAAAGCCTCCATCGCCCTGCCCATGCTTGCCCTCTGCAGCCATGCATGGCTCCAACCCTCCCAGATTTAGGAAGACGTCTTAAACCCAGCAAGGTGGTTGGCTGAGAATTGCAGAGTCCTGGCCTTTGGCAACACAGGCAATTGAGAGAAAATCAGCAGGAGTTTGTTATGTTTACAAGCTTCTCATTAAAACTGCAGCATGGTGAGGTTTTTTCCTTTAATACAGTCTTTGGAAGGCTTTTTCTTTTTCTATCAATATACATCCCAGAAAGGGGATCTTTAGAATAACTCTTTGAGTCTTTCCTAACGGGAAAGCATTTAAAATGTGCTCTTAAAATTTAGTAAGAGCTCTGTGACGCCAGCACGCACTGTCCACATGTAGCTCCTTCACCCTGAACACTCCCAACCTCGCAGCACAATGTCTTCCATGGCACAACGAGCTTTGAGCCTGTTCACAAAATGAAAAAGGTGGTCCACCACCTTCAGAGCATCTCTCCCTGTGGTCTTACAATGCATCCCACTCCTCAGCTCAGCCCTTCCCTCTGCTCAAGATGTCTCAATGCCACCAGGGCAGCTGCAGGGCATGAACTAGTCAGGAAACTGTATTTTCTCCATAATTGTAAGGTTGGTGAGGTGCACAGCAGACACCCTGCCCCATGCCTTGTCCCCAGCATGGAGAATGGGATGCCAACACCAGCATACCCAGCTCACAGTGATGTGCTAGCATTGCCTGTGCAAACCTGGTGTTCTCATACATAGGGTTCTCACTGGACATGGGAGCTCTAAGGTTTGTGTTTCCCTGGGCATGAGCTTTGTGCTGATCTCCAGGAAGAGTCCCAACCATGACAAGACTCTCCCACAGTTCAGGCATGTTCCTGGACACATCCCCTTTGAAACAAACATCTGCCCAGCTCTCCTGCTGCATCCCTGCTGCTGATGGCAAGAGTCACCCCGCTGGGGACTCTGAGCTGCAAGCCATCACAGTCAGCCCATTAAACAAGGTTAATTAATGCTATATGACAGTGGAGTGTGCACGGGAATGTGTGCAGGGACTCACGGGAATGCCTGAATGTATTCATTAAGGGCAGCGCTGCAGGCACAGTGACAATGTGATTCAGAACCATATGCCACAGAAAAACAAAGTCCTTCTGGTTTCTGTTATTATGTTAATAATTCAGAGGCTGCAGAGAGAAATTAAATGACTGATTGGGTTTGTAAATTCTACAGGTACATCCAATGACCCTTGGAGCAAACCCAAGCTTTAATGCAGTCTGTCACCTCGGAGAAGGATTTAATCATCAGGCACAGAAGGCAGAATCACAGGCTCTGCGGGATCTATATGGAAGGAGTAGGAGATGGACACTCACGAGGAGTCCTCCATCGGGGAGGAGGGGGTCAGAAGGACCTCAAACCCTGTCTTCTGCAGGGGCTCTACCAGATGTCAGGAAGCAAGATGCTGTTAATGGCTCTGACACACATTGGAGGGATTTCCCCTCCCTGTGAAAAGCTGGAACATTGTGCTTTGCATCTCCATGTGGAAACAAAATCATTGGTGCTTCTTGGGGCCAGGAACCCAGTTCTGGGGACCACTGTCCCCTCACAGTGCAGGGGACAGTGGATGGAGACCCGCTGCCCTCCAGTGTGCAGTGGGCCAGCCAGCCCGCATGTGCTGGACTGGAGCAGAATCCCACCCCAAGCTAGCACAGGCAGAGGAATTAATGAGTGTGAAATGAAGAAAAATCCCATTTAGTGGCTCTTAAAATCAAGTGAATTTGTTCTTTGCAGAAAGCTGGCCTCTTTTTCAATGCTTTTATTTCAAGGCAGTATGAAGAGACCTCTGTAACTCACATTAACATTAATGAGAGCTAAGCATTTAAATCTGTCCCCAGAGCACTTAGGAGAGAATCCATCCCTTCTTTGTGCTCGCTAATAGCTCTATAACCCTCCTTCCCAGGCCGGCTGACAAAGGGATTTCTGTCACTCTTTGATTCTCCCTTGTCCCAGAGTACGGATGAGCACAGTTGGGCAGAAGGCTGCTGGCTCAGACAGGCTCAGAGGGCTCCAAGAAACAGAGAAAAGCACCATTTTAAACACCGCATCGTTTCTCAGACAGAGCTGATCTGGTTCTCCTGCTGTGTAACACAACTGCCAGCAATGGAGCTCCTCCAGGTTTACCTTGAGGTGAGGAGGGAGATGGGCTTGTTATTTTAGGAGGCACTGGGTCCTGCTTGGCGTATGGAGTCATGAAGCCAGCTCTGTGTGACAGCTCCATCTGGCATACCGAGAAAGCCTGAAGTTAGCTAGTGCTGGCCACCAACAAGAGCAAGGAGCAGTTGCTCTCCTTTCAAACCTCCACTTGCTTTCAGGCTCTGACACTAGACAAGATGGAGTAGTCAGGAGAGACACCATTCTCCTGCTCTGCTCAGCAAGGGGAGGGCTCCTCTGCAAGCCAAAACCCAATTGCTAGCCCAGGTCACCCGGCCAGGTTGAAGCCCTGCTCCCAGCTCTATCTCCAGCCAGCAAGGGCTGCACCCACATGGAATCCTATAATGGTTTGGGCTGGAAAGGGCTTTAAAGCTCATCCAGTTCCAACCCTCTGCCACAGACAGGGACACCTTCCACTAGATCCGGTTGCTCCAAGCCTGGTCCAACCTGTCCTTGAACACTGCCAGGGATGGGGCAGCCACAGCTTCTCTGGGCAACCTCTGCCAGAGCCTCACCACCCTCACAGGGAAGAGCTTCCTCCTAATATCTCATCTAAATCTGCCCTCTCTTAGTCTAAATCCATTTCCCCCTTGTCGTATTCCTATATGTCCCTGTAAAAAGTCTCTCTCCAGCTTTCTTGTCAGACCCTTAAGGCACTGCAGGGCAAGTCTGTGTGATAGGGAAAGGTCACAAATTCAAATGAGATCAAGAAAGGACATTTATGATCAAGGCCAGCCCAACTGCACACCCCAGTGCAGCATCTTCTGTACAATGGTCGCCTTCCAGCCCCCAGCAGTTCACAGGAACCTCATGAGATTGGCAAGGCTTTCATGTAGCCTGTGTAAGCCTCCTCAAATTTCTTTTCCACAGAACTGTCTTGTCTCATTATGTACTAACATAAGCTTTTATTACAAGACCAGAGAATGGTCACGAGGATAAGGGGGCTAAAACACCTCCCGTACGAAGGCAGGCCAAGAAAGTTGGGGCTGTTCAGCCTGGACAAGAGAATGCTGCGTGGAGACCTCCTAGCAGCCTTCCAGTATCAGAAGGGGGCCTATAGGGATGCTGGGGAGGGACTCTTTATTAGGGACTGTGGTGAGAGGACAAGGGGTAATGGGCTCAAACTTAAACAGGGGAAGTTTAGATTAGACATAAGGAGGAAGTTCTTTACTGTAAGGGTGATGAGGCACCAGAATGGGTTGCCCAGGGAAGCTGTAAATGCTCCATCTCTGGCAGTGTTCAAGGCCGGGTTGGATGGGCCTTGGAGCAACCTGGTCTAGTGGAAGGTGTCCCTATCCATAGCAAAGGGGTTGGAACTGAATGCTCTTGAGGTCCTTTCCAACCCAAATCATTCTGTGATACTATGATTCTATGATAATCCAAAAAGTTCTGTAACAAGGAGTTCACAGCTTAAACATGTGGCCTGTGAGAGCTACTTTCTCTGGGTGGTGCAAACTCTGCCTGCTTCAAAGGCCACTTGCCCCTAAGATTGCAGATGTCTGCACCTCCTTATCAGTTACAGATATGCTAGGTGCTGCCCGTCACCCCAAGACAGAAAAAACAGCCCAAAAGAGCTCTTGGCATTACACTGAGAGCCCGGTACCTGCTCTGACATCCCAAATGTTGCAAGCAGTCCGTTTCTTCTCTCCTTCCAACCAAGCAATCTCACAGCCAATTCCTCTGCTGGAGCATCCATAGGAGGTAAAAGAGAAGAGGAATAAGCCACAGCAAGAAAAGCTGCTGCTCCCAGCTGTTCTGCTGGTACCCTCAAAATGATGAGGAGCTGTCACAGATGCTGGAGTCATGTGCTCCTTTCTTTAATTAAAGCATAAGACCTACAGCCTTTAAATCTTGAGGCAAGTTTACTGTATGTGATGCCTGACTAATTAAAATGGGATGTTTAATTAAAACTTGCATTCAGTCAGGAAGTTGATGAAGCTAAACTGTTACTAATTGGCTTTTGGCTCCAGTCACGAGAGCCTGACTTTTGGATTCAGTGCTTCCTAAGGACAGGATCCAGGAGCTCTGTCTGCAGCTGCAGCTTGGGCTGAACCTGTCCCTTGAGACCGGAGCCTGCACTGCAGGGTGAGGGGAGACCAGAGCAGATGGGGCCATGTCCCAGGGCCCGGCAGGAGCTGGTTCTCCTGGGAGATGGGTGACTGTGGAGCTGGCTGTGCCCTGTGCTGTGGAGCAGCCTAGGACCCACCACAGGGAGCCTCCTTCCTGAGCCTGCTCCCGGCCGTCATCAGTGCCCATATGAACTCATGTCCTCATCCGTCTCCTCCTTCTTCCTTTGCCCACCTGACATCACCCACTCGCTCCTGCCGGGCCTGCTCTGAGGAGGAGCAAAGCCGCAGCATCTTAGCTGCTAAGAACTGTAACTGAGCCAAGGCAGGCGACAGGAGCAGAGCATGGGTCTGAATGACTCCTCCTCAAACACTGTGCCACTGATGCTGCCCATTTGACACGGGTCCAGGTCAGCTTCTTCTGGCTTCCCATGAGAAGGATGTGCTCAGTCTGACATAAACCTGCACATGAAGGAACAGACAGAAGAGCCTATGCTTGTCAGCAGGACACACACACACAGGGCCAGTTTGTGAGCAAAGCTCCTGGTGTGAACTGTGGGCTAGAAATGAACCCTTAGGAATGGCTCCTGCTCCCCTGCTGTGGACAATGGGGGAGGCAAGGGATGGGGAGGCAGCGATGGCTACCACTGCGTACGGGGGCTTTGGTTCTCCTTCACTGCAGTGATGCTGCGGAAACTGGGGTCTGCAGGAGGAAGGTGAAATGTAAACTGCTAAACAGAGCAGGCCTGGGAGAGGAGCTGCACATGGGGAGCATGTGCAGGGGCTCTGCAGCACCCCGAGGGCAGCTGGGTCTGCAAAGCACATGATATCTGCACGAGCAAGGCAGGCTGGTCTCTGGGCTGGCATCTGCAGAGCAGATGATCTCTGGGGCAGCTTTTATTGACACTGGAGTTAATTCCAGAGCCTGAGGAGGGGCCCTGCATCTTTGGAAGAGGCAGAGATCCCACTGCACCCCCCACTATTAACCACAGACCCCGGGGGATCCTCCTGGGGGAAGCATGCAGCCCTTTGCCACTGCAGCACAGGGAAGACCCCAGGCAGAACCTGAGGAGGGAGGACACCTGAGATGGGGACACTTTCAGTTGTCTCCCCTCTGCAGTGGTGACATCCATGTACAGCTCCAAAAGGATCCCCATCCCTGGCTGGATCATGGGTGAGTTACAGGCTTTTCAATGCAGAGAGATGGGGTGGGTTTGGGATGCTCAAGGGTCCAACCCAGCAGAGCTGTATTGATCTGTGTGGAGCACAGGCTGTGCTCCTTTCTCTCATCTCCCATCCTTTCCCCTGTCCCCGTGCAGCAACACAGCAGACTCACATGTGTCACCCGAAGCTGCCAGCGGGAAGCCTTACTCCACAAGGGACTGTGGATCAGGCCAGCATGGAGGCAGTGGAGGATTCAGCTGGGAAAAAGCCTCATGTCCTCTGAGCCAGGCAGCCAGGCTGTCTGCAGCCTTCCGAGACCTGGAGGGGAGGATGCAGCGGGTTTTGCCCCTTGCCAACTCCCAGAGCGGGGCTGCTGCCTGGCAGTTGGTTGGATTCTGTTAAAGCACTGATTTTTTGGTAGCACTGATAACAACAGCAAAGCTGTTCTGGGTGCTGCAGAAATCACCGCCAGTCTTGGCAGTGCCAGAGTTGAGGCCGTATCAGCTCAGCCCCGGGTGTTCTTATTCCCATCCATCCCAAGTCATTCCTTATCCAGGTGAAATCTCCTGGACTCCTGCATGTGGACTCCTGCAATAAGGAGCTGCCACAGGGTTATGGGTGTTTTGGGATCTGGGGAGGCCTGGGCACAGCAGGGTGCCCCGGAGTAGCACCTGGGATGTCCCTGTGAAGGACAAGCCCTGAGGGCTCAGGTCAGATGCTGCCCATCCCACTGAGCACTGTGCCAGCCTAACTAACCCCTTTGATATGCAGCTAAGCCTATGTCTGCACACCATTCCAGGGCCCAAGCCTGTGTTTGGGGGATTGCTCGCTTCCTTGGGATCACCATCCTACCACATCATCTCCCCTGTGCTCCCTATGATGGCTGCAAGAGCCAGCCAGGAGCTGAACCCCCACCACTGATGCGCTGTCACTTGGGTGCACAGATGGCCCTGGCCGCTGGCTTTGCTCATGCAGACACAAGGGCAGTGTATTTCCTCAGCAGGCAGAACTGATTCAAAGGCTACAGCCCGGAAATAAAACAAGGATATATTCTTTTCAAGGGTGACCTTGCTAAAACCCTTTCATTGCCTCCCATGTGGCTATGGGATTCCCTGGCCCTGGGCAGGCAAACTGCTCTGTCTTTCCCCAGCCTTGCTGTGGGCAAGGCTGAATTCATGCTGAGTTTCTTGTGCATTTCATTGAGCCTGGTCTCAGTGACACCCTGCAGCAGCGGTGGCAATGTCCCTCAGTCCATCTGTACTAGCACAGTGACCTGCCCAGCCCAGCTCATGGCCTGGCTGCCCAGAGCCCCTCACCTGCACATGTGGCAGAAGGGGATGGGGTCTATGCCCTGACCAGCCCCAGCCTTCTGAGAGGGGTCCTCTCTGAGAAGGGACTTGTGATGTTTTGAAAATGACCTGCTGTGATTTGGCCCAAGCCCTGGAACCGCACATGAGCCAGCACTGGGGACGCTGCTGGAAACAAGAGATTTAGGGTCAAAACATCAATTATTCTCTTTGCGTGGACTTTCATGCATGGAAAAGAGGAACTCTGACCTCCAGCCCCCCTGCTAGGAGCAGTGTGCATGATGCCCACCTAGTGCCTAGCTGGGGGCATGGGTCACTTGCTGCTGCTTCCACTCAAACAGCAGACTGTGCTCACCTGCACCTGCTGCTCCCCATTTGCCGGCCTTCTGTGGCCAGCACAGACGGTGCTTTGCAGCCTGCGGTGGTTTCTTAACAGACTTTGGGAGAATCCTGTACAAGGAGGAGGGCCTGAACCCCAGCTTCCAGCATCCCTGCACTTTAACACCACTTGTCAAGGGACAAACAATCAGGCCCGCCAAACTCTCCAGCAGAAGACAGAGCTGCCAAATAGCCAGAGAGAGAACAAGCCAGTGGCTTGCTTCCGAAAAAGTGGGGACACCAGATGAAGTGATTGGATACCACTGGAGCCGCAGTGACCTTCTGCATATCCAGCACTGCTGTGGGACCAACCCTGGTTTAGCTCAGCCCCCTGGAAGAGGGCAGACCTAGGATGATTCCTGGCAACATGATGAAGGCCAGCTTTGCACGCAGGGACACTCGCTGTGGATCAGTTCATGTGTGGCAGCTTGCTGGGCTGTCCCCAGTTGTTGGCCTAAGCGAATGTAAGAGGTATGCAATGTCCTGGGCTGCTCCTGGCTGTGAGGATGTGCTGAAGATGCTCAGTCCTTGCTTTGATGTAGGATATAGTCCTTGCTTTGACTTTTAGAGAGAAGAAATGTAAGCATCTAGTAATAGCCCTTTGATATTGTCCAATTAATTCCTGTTTCACTTCATTAACACTCAACAACAAATCACATTAGTTTTTCATTGGGAAAACCTAACACACACTTCCCTTTGAAATCACAAACAGAACTGCCAGCTCTGTTATAGGGATGCCAAGAAAAGCACAAGCTAAACAAGGGTCTGTTGCCTGCCTACAGGTACACAGGGGCAAACAAGGTAATGGTGAGAAACTATTTGGAAAAGGCCAAATACTGAGGACTGATCTGCACAGATCTGGAGAGTGAGCTGATGCTGAGCTCCACTCTTTCCATGCTTCTGGAGAGCCACTTTGGACTCGCCCTTGCCTGGTCCTGCTTCAGCTGCACTGCATTAGGCAGCGCGCTGCTGGAGGGCATCTTCCAGGTTGTGTTCCTGGGAGAAGTCCAGGTCCTGCTGCAGCTCTGCACACAGACATCCTCAGGCCAGGAGCATTGCACATACATGGTGTAGCTGTGCTGCGGCTGTTGGTCTGAGCTGAGCAGTTTCCACATCCTGCTCTGAGCAGCAGTCTCCCTTGGAGTCTTGTAGCCAAGATGATACTGATGGAGTCTGGCTGCTGCTGGGATCTGAACCCTGGCAAGAAGGCCTTGAACTGTGCTGGTGGCTGGTTCATGCACATGAGGGCACAATAAATTCCTCCCCATCATCCCTCATGGCGCAGCTCAGGGCACTGTAAGTAGCAAGAAACTCAGCCCCAGCTCTAAAGCCTGTGGCTCACTGAGATCCAAATGGGATCCTCAGGACACATCCCTTCCCATCTGGAAATTTGCAGACCTAGGGACAGAAGTTAGCACAGACTGGGCCACACATTCGTACACAGCCCTCCTTTTCCTTCCCTCAGCTATACAAAAGAGATGTGGACAGGCTGGAGAGGGTTCACAGAAGGCCACAAAGATAATCTGGGACTGGGAAACTGTGTGAGGAAAGGCTGAGAGAACTGGGCTTGTTCAGCCTGGAGAAAAGAAGGCTCAGGGGAGACCTGATCACTATGGAATCGTAGAACCAACTAGGTTGGAAATGACTCTTCGGACCATCAAGTCCAACCACTGCCCCAGCACTGTCAAGGCCACCACAAAACCACGTCACTGAGGGCCTCATCTACACGGTTGTTGAACACTTCCAGGGTCGGTGACTCCACCACTGCCCTGTGCAGCCTGTTCCGATGCCTGAGCACCCTCCCTGTAACAACTGCTTCCTAATATCCAATCTAAACCTCCCCTGGTGCCGCTTAAGGCTGTTTCCTCTTGTCCTGTCCCTTGTTACTTGGGAGACCAACCCCCACTCACTACAACCTCCTTTCAGGTAGTTGTAGAGAGTGAGGAGGTCCCACTATGTTCCAGTATTTAAAGGGTGCCTGCAAAGACAGAGACTCCCTTTTTACAAGGAGTGCCATGGAAAAGATGAGGGGTGATGGACACAAGTTATTCCTGGGGAGATTCCAGCTGGACACAAGAGGAAATTTTTTCACAAGGAGAACAACCACTCATTGGAATAATCTCCCTAGGGAAGGGGTAGATTCCCCAACACTGGATTCTGAAGATTCAACAGAACAGAGTGCTGAGACACCTAGTCTATGTTGTGCTTTGTCTAGAAAGGTTGGACCAGAAGATCCTCGAGGTCCCTTCCAACCTGGTATTCTGTGATTCTATGATTCAACATCACTGATCTATCAGCACTGTGGAGATACTCCCACAGTCAAGGTACACCTCCCAGGTACCAAGGGCACAGCAGAAGGTGTAAGCCAAAGGAGTGCTCTTTAGGCTGAGGAGACATGCAGATGTGATAGATACAAAGTGACAAGTGCCAGCAACAAAGTACATGGGTTGTAATGTGCGGGTTGTAATGAGGTTGATGGGAGGAAGCAAAGAGATCCTTTGGCTAGAAAAGGCATAGCGAAGATCCTACTGCAAGTCAGTCCATCCAGAGCTACAGCAGCACACAACTCCCTTTAATGACTATGCTAAGCCATGTCTTGAGGAGTGCAATTGTAATGATGGTCAATTACCACTTGTGACCCAGCTGGGAGCACAGTGATCTATAGTTGCTGTCATGCAGCTGGTGGCATTTCCAAACCACCCTGGAAGCACAGGGCTCATTTGCTGTGTGTCAGTGTTGTTATGATTTGAGAGATGAATGAGGCTGGCGAGAGGCAGAAGACAGTTTGCAGTTGAGCAATGACTCCTTCAGGCTCTCTCCTCTGCATGGCATGGTCCAGCAGCAACATGCAGCGTCCTGAGTGGGTGGAAATGCTTGTAGCTCTCCTGGACCAGCACTTACAGCCATGCCCCTGAGCAGACAGGCTGGTTCTTTGCTAGAGGTGCAATTTACAGGCAGAATAAGCACACAATTACACCTACCCTTCTCTGGAGAAGCTGGGAATGCACCACCTTGCACACACTCTTCCTGTATTTGTGGAAAAAGGGGGTTTAAGTGTCCTTTGCTGTTCCCCAGCCCTCAGAGGGGTGAGAGCTGGAGCAAATCCCTGTGTGGTGGAGGGCAGCCTTGTGGGGACTGTCACTGCAGGCACAGGGGGTGTTACACTGGCTCTGACCCCATGGCAGACAGTGCCTGGGCCATGCCCGGCTCCTCCTGGGCTTCCCCTGGTTGCAGACTGGAGCCTGTTTCCCCTATGGCTGGAGGAGTCAGGCGGGACAGCAGGCACTCCTTTGCCCTGGGTGCCTCCTCTCATCTACAGAGGGGCATTCCCACAGGCACAGCTTCCTCCAGGCTCCCCTGCTTCCGACTGCAGCTGTGGCTAGCACAGGGGCAGGGAAATGAACCGAGCAGAGCTGAATCCCATTAGAGAGATCCGGAAACAAGAGAGGAGATGGGAATGTGTCCAGGTTTCTGAGAGCTCTGCGTGCCCTTGTGCCAAGAGAGGAGAATCACAGATGAGGAGGACAGCATGTCCGGTCCTGCTTAGGGATGCTTTGGCCAAGCCATGGTGTCAGAAATCTGCAGGTGGGAGCTGAGCACGACATAGTGCAGCATGGCTTAGTATCACACCACAGCCCCTTTAGCATGCTTGGTGCTTGGGCTAACTGGACTGGGTGCAGCTCTATGCTACATGGGCTGTGCCTGGAGGAACCTCTTGAGTGGCACCAGAGAGATGCACTGTGGCCTCCTGCTTGAGATGAGCAGACTGGGGTTGAGCCTGGCTGGCAGAGGTCTTCCCTGAGAGTATGAGTATAGCTGTCAAGCTCCTAACACCACTGGAGCTGCCTGCTGAAATCAGGCCCCATCAAGAGATTTCCTTTCCATAGGGATGACAAAGGCCAGGACACACTGCAGACAGAACTAGGAAAAAATACCCAGAAGATGAGTATGTGCTGAAGGAAAACTGCAGAAATTTGGCTTCTTGATGCACTAGGAAGTAAGATGCATGTTACCCAGACTTGCTGCTAATACTGCTTTTCTTGCTACCCTTACCAACACAGAACCATCCCTGAATGAGCACCCAGGAAGGAAACAAGAGATGTCTTACTGACACAGAGTTACCTGCCAATCTGCTGCACAGCTCTTAAGCAAGTCAGTGCATGGCAAATACTGAGAGTAATAATGCTCAGCAGTGCAAGGTAATCAAGGCAACTGATCTAGTTATAACCAGCCTCAGCAAGCACAGAGTTCAGCTTCTGGAGGAGTACTCTGCAGGTCAGAAGATACTGGCTCATCAAGCAAGATCTTCCTCACCTGAGGCAGCCTCTGAAATAGCGTTATTATTGTTTTTAAAAAGTAATAAATTCATTGCACAGCCTTAATTAGAGAGACTGGCAGTGAATAGAACCAGGCACTGCATGTCCTGAGAGGGCGCTTAGCAGCTAATCTCTTCCACAGCTGATCCCTCCTTAAATCGCTGCTCCTTGTGGCATTTTCCCTTCAGTCTGAATAAGCCTTCAAGCCCTGGTTTCTCCTTCCCATGGTGTAGACAGAAGAGAACAGGTATTACGCACTCAACTTGTATCCTGAGCTCCTGGGGCAGCTCCAAGTGTAGTACCAAGCTCTGTCCTCTGAGATGCAGTGGTCATGTGTCCAGGTCATCCCTCCAGGACCCCCAGCCAGTGAAGTAGCACACACAAGAAACCCCAAGCAGACAGCTCCAGGGATCATCCCTGGGCACATTACAGAAGGAGCTGCCTCTATAAGGGATCTGGAACTAAACAAAAGGCAGTGGGGAAGAATGAACAAGAAGGACTTGGACCTGTTGGAGCAAATCCAGTGGAGGCCATGAGGATGCTCAGAGGGCTGGAGCATCTCTGCTATGGAGACAGGCTGAGAGAGCTGTGGTTGTTCAGCCTGGTGGCTCAAGGTGTAATATGCTGAAAATCACCAGAGCTGCGTCCAATACTGAGACAAACCTCTCAAGTTCTGGTCTACATTTTCCTGGCAAGATCCTCTCATTATTTTTCTTGCACAATTCCTTAAATCCATCTGTGCATTGTGAAAATATCCAGCAAACAGTCCATTTCCTGCAGGTCAGACTCAAGTTTGTTGACAGAGTGACCAGGATAGAGGTTTGGGTTTGGCATCTCTCACAGTGAAGGAAAAGCAACCTGCTGCTGTCTACCTAGAAACACCTCCTAGGCTAATGCTCCACTTGACCTCCCTTCTCCTTCAGGCCATTTTTCTCCATGGTGCATGGAAAAACATGTAAGCAAAGACCCAGATTACGATCTCATGGGCCAAGATCTGTGTCCTGTATAGAATACTGCGGATGCATAAGCATGCAAATAAAACCAGACCAGGAGCCTGCAGGCAAAGCTGCCGGGGGATCAGCACATACTTCTGGGATACAGTTAGCACAGGAGCACACAGATGCCTGTTCACTTGTGTGCAAGCACCAAGCATCTTCCTCTACACAGTCACCTAGGCAGTGCATGTGGTCTGGGCATCACCCAATATCCAGCAAGGTGCACACTGCAAATCTTACATTTTCTGTCTTCAAAGTATGCTCCATCTGCCTTCAATCCAATTACTGCCTTCCCATTCAAGCCTGCCTCTGTGGTTACCCACACTTCAGCTCTTCCATCCCATTATTGCATTAAGTCTTTAAATCTGATTACCTCATTTGGAGTTAAATTTAAACCTGATTAACTGCATAAACAATGATTTTTACCAGTCTGGTAAACCAGGACACAGTCCTGGCCCAAACACAGGAGAAAGCAGGTTGAAAGCCCTATGGGGCAATTCCTCTTCCTACGGTGAGTGCGTTGACCATCCTTTTATCTTGTTCTACAGCCTTTAATAACCATCTGTGTGTTGTAGTCTGGCACAGTCATGAACAGGCTTGACAGCTAGCCAGCATCTTGACTTTGCTTCTGACATTTAACTGCCTAGAAATATAAACTGTATTGCACCCTTCAGCTCTGGGCCATACCTACCGAGGCACTATGGTAGAGGAATACACCCCATCACTGCAATCAGCCAGTATTCAATGCACTCACTGGGGCTAGCATGAGAACAACAGCAACTCATCACCACCATCACTGATGATCATGAAGTCCAGCCACAGAGGGAGCTCAATGAAACTGCCTTCCTACTGAATGTAGCTCTGATATGGCATCCAGAAGACCTGGCATCCAAGCCCTCCTCTACCAGAGGTGACCAGTGTGATGCTGGGGAAATCCACTTTTCCCATCTCCTGCCAGTGTAGATCAGAAAGCCCTGGGGCAGTTGGGTGGGTGGGCACTCAGTCTAAGGAAGCCTCATGTGCTTCAGACAGAGCTAAAAGCACAACTTTCAAACAACAGCAGCACACAGGCAGACACCAAACAGGTCGCACAGCCTTAGCATCCTCATGGCTCTGCATGTTGTCAGTCCTGTGCAGTATCTCACCGGCCATCTGAACTGAACTGGCAACGCACTGTGGCTTTCAGAGATGGTGCCTTATCAGCAGCTTCTCATTTCACAGCCCTTTGCTGCTTTGGCAGCTGACCAAAACTGGAATTTTACAGAACATCAGCAAGCACTCATGGACTTAGCTGAAGGGAGTTTTTCAAAGGCACAGATGGGAGATGGCATCTCCTTCCCCCTTTGGCTATCAACACACAGGCCTTCCCTTCAACGGGAAGAAGCACGTATATCCCCCAAGTATCTCCACAAAGCAGGGGTGCATCACGGCCTTACAAACAGCCCATCTGCTGGTATTTCCTAATGAATCCCTGATGCTGCAGCCTCTGAGGATGGGCTGGTGTACCCAAAAGCTTGCCTGCCTTTCCCAACTGAATTAGTGTAACAAAAGGTATCTCCTCTCCCAAGGTGCCTCTTACCTTGGCACATCCGAAGTCCTACACAACTACAAGATCATTGCTTTTCTGCATTATGTTCCTTCTGGCTATTTGCTCTGAACCATCTGCCCCTGCAGAAAGCAGTCTGGCCTGTGCTGAAGCGCTGAAAGGGGTGCACCTTAAAGGTCCCTTCCAACCCAAACCATTCTATGACTGAAATTACTACAGCCTGCTGTTAGTCTTTTCAATCATTGTCTCAAATCTAAATGCTCTCAGCCTTAAGTCGTCTTTCCCAATCTGATACTCCCTGATGGGATACTGGCTAATACCTGCTGAAGGATATGGTATTGGGGGCATTCCTTCAAATACAAAGCCTGCAACAGCCCACTGTCAGCTTGAAGGCCATCACAATCCCTCTCTCCAACCTCCTCTTCTCGCCTTTGTGCATGCCTATGCCCTGCAGTCACTCCATCTGCTCTTCCTGCATGCTACAAATTTGGTTTGCAACCACGTCAATGCCAGAGTGCCCCACATTGTCACCATACTCCAACTGGGGCTGTGCCAGCATGACTTTCCCCTACATGCAGATCACAGCACCCTTTTGGAGTGTTTCTTGTGCTCTCCTCCGAGGTCTTTAACGGAGTGCTCTGTGTGCCGGACTTGACCAAATAAATCGCTGGGCACTACCATCTCCTCAGGCAAATACATGTCTGAGTACACAGAAAAGCCCTCTCTGTTTCCTGACAAGTTTTTAAGAGAATGTGGGTTCTTCGTTCCTGTTTTTTTTCTAAACTTTGCTCTTAGTTCGTGCTTTAAAGCTTGTGTTTATTGGTGAGCGCCTGATGAGCCTAACATTAAACCAGTAAATCCCCCGAGAGGTTCTGCATGACGAGGATGCCCAGAGCCATGTGAAACACACTCTGGGGACCTGAGGCTTTCCAGCAGCTGTCCTGAGCTCTCCCTCACATCCCTAGGAAACAGCAGTGAGCTCCAGCAATACCGCAACCCCCCATGCGATGGCTGAATCACAGGCAATACCACTCGGAGCAGCCATACCCTGTCGCTGAAGTATATTGAAGGGAGCTAGAGCAGACATCACTGCAACACACTCGGCTGCAAGGTGTGAATGCCGTTCTCACTGTCACACCTGAGCCCCTGCGCAGCAGGGCAGCTCTCCTGGGCACAGCCAAACAGCCCATCTGACTTACCCAGCCTGGCTGTGCCAGCCAGTCTGCTCAGCAGAGACAGTACCAACACTGGGAGACCTCTGCTTTGTCACTGGCAGACAAGACTTCACTAGCAACAGAACATCAGCAAATTATTACTGCTTTCAGTAGTATTGCTGGTATCACACAGCAGCAGCAGAAGGAGAAGGGGAAAACCAAAGTCAAGATCTGTATGAATGGTCTTTCTGCTTCACTCCTTTCCTGTCCAACAGGTAGATATCACCACTTTGGATGCTTGGTTTCAGCCATGAGCCGCTTGACTCCAGCCAGCCCAGGCAAGAGACAAGTAGTGTCTCTTGGCAGTACCAAAGCTTTTCTCATGCCTGGGAAGTTACAAGGATTGTAGGTTTGGCATTACTTCTTCTTGTGTCTCCTAAGAGAAGCAAAGGCCAGAGAGACTTGTCCCAGGTTGAGCTTATTAGAGAAACCATCTCCTTCGGTTATTGCTGCTGCTTCTCAGCAGAAGGCTGGACGTGAGCTCTCCAAAGTCCCTTCTAACCTTAAGTTTTCTACGACAAAAGCTGTATTACTTAAAAAAGAGCTTTTGCCTGCTGTGAACATCTCTCCCTAAGCAGAGACACTCCCAACCAGTCACCTACTGGGGTTTCAGTGTGGGGACAAAGCAGCTCTTCAGCAGAGGAAGGCCACTGCCAACAGCTTGGGCTTCATGTAGTCCTACCTCTACATATGTGATTTCTCCAAGAGCAGCTCCTCTTTCTCCTTTGGGCAAAGGGGAGGCTCTGCAGGCACACACTGAGCTCCTGCTCATTTAAACCAAAGATTGTTGCCACTGCTGTGCATAGGGGAGGGCTCTTTCTGCTCTCCAAAAAGAAAACCAAGGACAAATGCAGCAGAGATCAAAGGGAGGTCCAAGGACCAGGATTTCATATTTCAGTTGATGCACCACTTTAGAAATACTTCTCATCACCATGGATACTGGAGCACTGGGAATGTAAGTCTCACTGAAGCAGCAGCAGAGATGCTCGGGTGGCTGTTGCCATGAAAGCACTTAAAGCAGAGCAAGGAGGCTCAGATCTCACCTCAAGAGCAGGAAAAACATAATTAATCCAGCCTTTCTGCTCTGTTAACTCCTTCCTCCAGGCACTTTAGTCTGAGCAGCCACATCTGGACCCAAGCTTCCCAAGTTAGAAAAGGTTGGATTTGGGATTACTCCCAAAATGTGACAGCAACCAGACTGCATTTGGTGCTGCAGATACCCCAAAAGCCAATCTAGGTTATGGAGACTTCAAAATGTGGAGGGAACAGGATTTCAAGGGAAGGACAGAGATGGAAAAGCATCTCATTCTCAGACTAAGAGTAAGCCGAAGTCCTGCTTCAGAGAGAGAGCAGACTGTGTGCGCTAGATGCTCTTTCCTCATATTGGGTAGGCACAAGGGGCATTTTGCAGGCCCCTTGCCTTCCTCTGCCTGGGTGACGGCCTCAGGCAAACAAACTCAGTAGTACTGTAAACCCCAAGCTCCCTAGCAGCTTCCAGCAGTGAGATCAGGATGGCTGTCGTGTCTCCAGCAAGCTTAGGACATGCTCCTGTGACTGCCTCACTTTGCTCCAGAGTCCACGAAACCAATCCCTTGGGACACGCCATGCTCTTTTACCTCTGGGGATGCTGAGCAGAAAGCAGCCCTGGCACATGCATCACCCCAAGGTCCCCAGGCCTCCCAGGCTGCACAGAAGATGCCACGATGAAATCAATGGAGCAACTCTGCACATGTCCCATTTGTTCAAGAGCATTGGAAAGATTCCAAGAGGCAAACCCCCTTGACCCCTGGTCTCCCCACTTGCCCACTTGAAGGCCTATAATCCCTTCTGGAAGCAGGGCAACACGGCACAGCACAAGGCAGGAAGGAACAAGCAGCCAGTAGAAGTGGTTTAACACCAGATCCTCCAGGAAGGAGCCTACTAAAGCCAGCAAGGTGCCCAGAGAGAAGGCGCAGGAAGGTGTGAATTTATCAAGCGCCAAGATTTAAAACCTCTGAGGAATTCAACCTCCAGCTCTCCTAATGCAATCCAGGAACAAGCTCTTTGGAAACCCCACTCCTTCGAGCTCAGATGATGTGTTTGAAGTGCCCACACTAAGATCTTCAAGGAAAACAAACCACAGAGAGAGCACAGAGAAAGACAAAAGCACCCGAAGGCAGGATGAGAGTAGGAAGGGTGTAGGCAGGGGAAGGTGGGAGTCGTTATCGGAAGGCTAACCAAATGAACTGGATGGATTATGAAAAAGAATGTAGACCCATTAATAAAAACGGAGGAAGAATAAATCAATAATTCTGGAAGAGCTGAGATAGTGAGTGCCTTTAAGAAAATTATTCTTTAATAAGAAAGGACGTATGGCTAATTAGGAAGTAATGAAGAATTTATCAGTGAAAGAAGGTGAGGAAGCAAGGGGGTTCCGCACCCAGAACTGAAGGATATCTGAAACGCTGGAGCTGAGCAATACATCTTAGTGTCAGGAGGAAAGCAGTTAATGGAGTCACTGAATCATTCATGATTATTTATGAAGAAGAGAAGAATCCAGGAAGTACCAAGGGATGGGAGGGGGAATAATTCACATTTACTTCAGTAATAGGTTGGGTTTTCTTTCACAGGAAGAAAGTGCTCCCAAGGCCTTAAAAAAAACCTCAGCCTATGAAGAAAAGGCGCCACAAATACAGTAAATACCTCTAAAAGTCTCTATATAATGATATCCTGTCTCAGTGCAGGGAGGACACACAGGGGTACTGGACTCTCGCATTCCCTTACAGCAAAGGCATCGCCAGCAAGGACAGGGCTCACTTGCTGGGAGCCTAAGCCTTGCCAACCGTGTTGGAGGGCCTCAAGGAACTCACCTTCTGCAAGGACTTCAGATGTGTGGCTGGGATCCAAGTACTGTGATTCTATCACTATCTCCCACTCTAAACACGTACATTAAAAATAATCATCTTTGTACCACCTCAGTCTCTCAATAAACAGCGATGCCTCATTGTAGAGCTGAGGCTACCTGCTTTTAAAATACACTCAGTAACAAAGAGGTAGATTTATGCATTTATGCACATGCAAAATTGCAAATGCAGCAAGTTGTTACATAAGCGTATATAAATTACCTAACAATTGCATATAAATTTTCAGTGTCAAAATCCACCAACCTCACACTGAAGGACTAAATCGTTTCATGTTACCACAGTTATCCCCAATGGCAGGGACCACTCTGCACAAATGAAGAAGGAAGACTCTGGCCTTAAATTACACACTTGACACATGTTTGTGATATTATTTGTATTCAGAGATCTCTTGGCTCCTTCAAACTGTAACTGCAAATCAACTTGGAGATGCCAAACCAAGTAAACTGTCTATTTAAACTAAATGACCGCAATATAATAAATATTGATTTTGTAAACATTTTGCTGAGGTTAAAAGCTTTTCACAGAGACACTCATTAGGCACATAACTCTGCTCCCAATCCCTGCTATACACATTTATTAGTAGGTTATATATTATAGCAGAGTCTCAGGCAACCTAAATCAGCACAGCTCTCCTGAACTCAACACTGCAGCGCATGCTCTCACCAGGTGATGATGTTGGTCCTGTAAGCGTCATTGTATTTAATTTAAATCAAATGTCTTTTGGGTCAAGTACAAGTGAAGTGGATGTTTTCTTAGATTCAGGAACCCTGCTATGATGTAAACTCTTCGGGAATGGCATAACACCTGGTGGCAGCATAAATATAAACTCTACTGGTATGTTTTTAAATTACACTCATTTCACTGTTTATAACATACCAGGTGATGAAAACCACATCCACTAGAACAGAACTGTTCCATGACCTACCAGAAGACAACTCTGAATAAATCACATTGCCTGGTACCCTTCAGACAGCTTTGGTGACCACTCTGCTGGAAACCACCAGTCTACATGCTGGGTGAGGAAAAACTCCAGCATCCCACCCTTCCAGTCCCAGCCTCCTGATTAAATGTGAGCTCAACTTGTTTATTTTCTGGCTAGCAGCTTTCTTCACATTTGACAATATGGGGTATTGCCTCCAACTCAATGATAAAATCCCAAGGGAGCCCTTGCAGGACTGGGGGATGGTGAAGCCCTCAGACTTTTGCAACTGACATACAGTCTTTAACGGGTGCTGGGAATAACCACTGCAGGTGGTTCATATCACATGCCGAGTGCCAGCCAGGTGCCATATCTGCAGCTGGGCAACCATAAAACCCTCGGGGTTTGCAAGAGTATTTACGCTGATCATTGGGTTTCTGTCAATTCTCATCAGGTAGAGAATGGAGAAGGGACAAATCACTGGTCAGTGGCATTCGACGGCATGATTTACATAAGGCTTTACCATATCTTGAGACTACCAAGCTCTGCACATTTTCATTCCAGATCCAGCTGGCATCAAACTGCTCACAGAATGGTTTGAGTTGGAAGAAATCTTTAAAGACCATCTAGCAGAACCCCACTGCCACAGGCATCTCAACTAGATCATGTTTCTCAGAGCCCCGTCCAGCCTGACCTTGAGTTTTCCAGGATGGGGCATCCACTTTTCTGGGCAACCTATGCCAGTGCATCGCCACCCTCAGTGTATAAGATTTCTTCCCTATATCTAGCCTAAATCTCCCCTCTTTTAGTTTAGTCCAAACACTGCAGGCCCTACTAACAAATCTGTTCCTCTCTCTCAGATCTCTCTGGGGCCACAGGCTGGTTTGTAAAACCCAAGACTTTTGGACCTGACATAACTCATGACAACTGGAATAATTCACGATTTTATTGAAGCCATTGTGGCATGTGTCAGGAAGGGCTTTTGTCCTACCTTACACAGCCTGCTGCAGTTATGACATAAATTATTCCCCCAACTTTCCTTTTGATGCATCACAAGATGAACCGAGATGCCAAATGCTGACCACATGTGGTCGTGCAGAAAGACGATCTGCGCTAATTGCCACAAACGACCTTGCACAGTGCCATCCTCCTGTCACCGCCTCTGCCGAGCTGCAAATGATCCCAGGAACTGAAACCGCTCCATAAAGGTGTCCCACTTTAACCTCTCAGCAGAAGAAACATCATGTAATTGCAGGAGGTTTACCCCAGGTCACACAACTCATGGTTGCAGTGGGCTGCACAGTCCCCTCACTTCTATGGGAGTCACAGGAAAAGGATCATTCTCGGGGAGGAAGACACTTGAGTTGATGAATCCATGTGGATTTACTCCAGCTGAGAAATAGGGCAGGATCATGAGGCAAAGAGCACTTGCTTCTAAATCCAACCTCACTACTTCATTTACAGTGCCTTCCTATGTCCTGAGCACAGCCAGACATTGCTCCCTGAGTGTCCACTCTCAGGTTAAGACTGACCAAGCAGTTACCAGCACCCAGATAGCTACAAACCCTGCAGACCAAACCTGTGAGGCATGAGCTAAGAGCCAGCTAAAGCACTACACAAACAGCTCCATGAGCTCGGCATTTCGACTCATGCAAGTCTCAGGATACCACCGGCAAGATGTGGTTTGCTTGTTCCTCATCCTGCTTCACTGCACAGCATTCTCACTCACTATGTGCTAATAACTGTGCTTTAATTGACCAACATACTTTTTGCCCAAGCAGAAACTGGGCTGTTTCAAAATGAAATCCACCTGCATTGGTTCTCACAGTATGCCAAGTTGCTCAAATCATAAAATGGCTCTAGTTCAATCACAAAAAGGGTTCAAATGAATTTTCAGTCTCATCAGATAGTGCTTCTTACACTCCCTCCATCACTAAGGGAAAGAGGCGTATTTCTCCTGACAGCAGTTAGGAAAGGAGTCAAACTTAGCTCTACTAAATAAATGCACTCCACTGTCTCTCAATCCTCCCCAGTTGCTGAAGCACTGCAGCTGCAACGTGGGGAAGGACAGGCAACTGAGAGCATGGAGTGGGATCTTACCTCCTTTTCCCTTTCTTCTCACCTTTCTCCCTTGCAAGAGAAGCATTCCTCCAGGCGTCCAACAACTACGGGGCATCCTGGCAGCAGAGCAGGGTGGTGGCCTTCCTCTGGCACCTACCTACCACTCACAGCTCAGAAAGGGATGAGTCAGGCCCACCAGCCACATCTGCCGAAAGCAAAGAGTGGGGCTCAGCAGCACAAGGCAGAAACCTGCTGCAAGAGGCAGCTGATCAGCTTGCAGCTTGGCAGGGTCTGCCCACCGGAGATGCAGGCAAGTCACCTGCCAGCCAGAAACAGAAGAAGGATCCTTCTTAGAGCTGCTTGCAGCATGCTCTTAACCATCTGACAACCCGGCACCCTGCAGGAAATCAATAGAGAGCACAACCACTGCCCAAGTCACAGATGGATCGACTGATTGGTCATCTGGTTCACAGCTCCAGAAGCACAGCACGATACACACAGTCGATACAATCAAATAACCTTCTT
This sequence comes from Amazona ochrocephala, assembly GCA_039720435.1. Taxonomy (NCBI): domain Eukaryota; kingdom Metazoa; phylum Chordata; class Aves; order Psittaciformes; family Psittacidae; genus Amazona; species Amazona ochrocephala. The sequence continues at coordinate 61,898,848 of CM077882.1, forward strand.
GCCTCTCAATGCGGGCTGTCATCTGCCATTAGCAGAGCAGAGGGGATGGTACAGTGCTCAGCTCCCCTCCACCCTGCTGAGCAGCCAGAGGGCAAAAATAAAAATGATTCAAAACCACAACTCTTTGTGCGCACAGCATCGTTGTTTTCTATATTTTTTTTAGCCAACACCAGATTTTAACTGCTGAGCTCTGGGGGAGGTGAGGAATAATCTCATAGGTGAGAAACTGCGTCTATGCACTTGCTCTGATTCACCAAGCTGTGGGCTGCTGGCAGCACAGACCTAAGCAAATACCCTTTAGGGCCTTCATTTCCAGTGAATTCAACATCAAGATGGAAGAAGTGCTGCTGCAGGACGGATACAGGACAAACTCAGCCATGTCTGAGTTATGGAGCTGAGTGGGTTTCATGCAACAGTGCAACCTGAACCACTGCTGCTGCCCCTCACAAAGAGCTGGCTGTAGATTAAAAATGGCAGAAGAGGCTGAACTACAAAGCAGCACCAATAAAATACATGTTGGGACAATCACAGGCATTTTGACTGCTCCCTCAGACAGCAATACTAAGACTTTACTAGCTTTGCCATGAAAGTCAAAGCTTGTTTTACACTTCTGCCTTGTACCCTGACAAAGAAAGAGCGCTGTGTTCCCAGGAAACAGAAGCATCTGTCACAGAGCCAAGGGACAATGCCAGCTCTCACCCAGGATGCAGTTAATTTCATGTTGTTTGCACATCAAGGACTCTCACCAGTTTACCATTCTGGCGCCCTAACTCAAGAAAGCATTTAAGCCATGCCCTTAAATCTCCATGACTTCAATTTAAGACTGCACATTTATGGAAGTGTTTTCCCAGGGAGAAAGGCTGATGCTCTCATTATGTTCTTGATGGGATTTCATCCAGCCCTGACAGCTACGATGCCCTCTGCATTGTTAGAAGTTCTCAGTACACCTCCACATGTAGCAGGCGGTGCTCGGTTATGAATTTGTATTACACCATGATCAGGTTGCTCGGCTGGAGGAAGGGAGCTGCGCTAAATGTGCATTTCTAAGAGGTGGTTTTGAACAAGCTAGGGCAGTCTGAGGCAGGGGAAAGGACAGAAAGGGAGGCTATGCAATTATTTGCCCAAGAGCACAAGGCAAACCCTCAGCAGAGAGAACTGACCTCCAGTCACAGCCACAAACCCGGCCCTCTTCTTAGAGCATTCTCAGGGAAATACTGACACAGTTCCTTCCCTCACTTCAGTAGAAGCAGCCAGAGCTGCACCCGACAGCATCTTCCCATTCCTCTGCTGCTTCAGGCTGCATCACTAGGTGCTTTGGGTAACACAGCCCAGCCCTGCCAGGAAGGGGAGCAAAGGAACTCTGGGTCTGACCCCAAAGCAGCTTGTCTGTGTCTTGAAATCATCTAATAGAGAAACGATCTATTTCAAAGCTTGACACAACCCCCCCTTCTTCCAGCTTTACAGACTCCAATGGAAAGACTGCAGCCAAAAAATCAGATAAACCTGTTTGGAAAAGAATTATACCCTAACAACACCCTGGAGTCAAGACCTCTGAGCCTGCCTCTGCAGACAGAAAGGCCCTTCCTAAGCAGAAAGCCCACCAGTGCAGTGAAGCCCCCAGCTAGCAAAGGGACAGAGACCCTGGGCAATCAGTGCATTGAGCGCTAGGCCAGGAGCCGCAGATCCTTCCATTGCCTACAGCTGATGCCTGCAGAGGTCAAGAGGTAAAGAGCAAGGAGGTGAAAAGTAGTGAAGTCAAAAGAATTAATGAATTAATGCCTCTTGAATCAAGTGGCATTGATCATGTGTGAAGACAGAGGGATTTCATCAGAGAAGAGCCCAAGAGCTGCAGGTGGAAAGCAGCTGCAGCTTCACAGCTCAGGCTTAAACAAGTAATGCTACAGATGCATTGTGCACCCTCAAGCTGTAAGCCATTATTAATTCACACGCACTAACAACCCTGCTGCAGGGCACCATGACAAGAGAAGGGCCAGCCACAGGAAAGGGAAAAGACGGAACCCAATGCAAGGGCCTGATGCCCCAGAAAAGGAAAAAAACCCAGGATCCCTGGTTAAAAGATGTGCCACAGTTCATGCAAATGATTTAACTGGTATTTGCTGGGGTGCTTAGGCATTACACGTCTTCTCCAAGCTGGAAGAAGAAGCAGCCCCATGTGGGCACCCAGGCTGGGATCTCTGTGTGAGACACCCGAAGTTACAAACCCCATCTTCTACTCCAATGGCTCAGTGCTGCCGCATCTGCTCCAGCTGCGGATCTGACCTCCGGCTGCTGAGCAATGGGAACCACAGCTCCAGCACACTGCAATTCAGCCAGCAAACACGCATGCCTTGTTAACATCCAGTGCCTACCCTTCTTTTAAATCCATCAACTAATATAAGGTTAGTAAAGGGGAAGTGGCAGATCACACTGATGGGAAATCCCTCAACTGTTAGGTCTCTTCCAGAGAAATCTCTGTTGGCTGTGTTACAGAACTGAGTGTGCACCTATAACCACCCCTGTATTTCTGTTACACAGGGAATTTCATGGCTAATCAAATGCAAAAACAGAGCTCAAAACCTAGTCCATGCTGCACTTACTGTGCTTTAATCTGGTGTCATTCCCCGCAGTCAAGGACCAATCTGCTCTTGCCTGTTGTTGGCTCAAGAAAATTTCAGAACAAACTTGGTCTTATTCTTCCAAGCCAGAAATTATCAGAACTTATCAGAAAAAGTCAAGGCTCCACTGAGCTTTTCCAGCCAGCTCCAGGTCAGGCTGTGCCCCAAAGCAGCATCCAATTCTGAAGGCAAAACGCGAGTTAGCTCACACCACCAATCTTCCCTTTGAACAGGAAAGCTGAATTCTTTGACACGCTCTTTTCAGCTCTGGTCTCTTTCACATTATAAACAGATAGGTCGTCTTTCTTTATTAATCAGCAGTGCTACCGGTATAGATGAGAGTTGGGCCCAGATTATACATACATACATCTGTCTCCCTGTTGGAAAGTTTAATAGCTTTCCTTTCCATGGCTACCTAGTAGGACCCTCATTCAGTAAGCCACTCCTCAACAGTGGTCCCAGAGCACTGGTTTACCAAACCAGCCTATTTGCGCAGTTATAACATCCAAGTTATAACTCGGATGGCCCATGAGAATTTGAGAAGCCCATCCAAAGAGCTTTAGTACCATTGCTTTACACTTCACAGTAACTGGGCTTCTGCCACACCAGCTTCTGCCTCTCCTTCTAGGACGCTACCTGAGCTAGAGTCACCAGAGATTTACACCATGAACTCTCTTTGGCTTATGTGCTTGCTCTAAATAGGTATTTATTCAATTCATCCCAGTAGGACTATCTGAATGGACAGGGAATGAACTGGCTTATTTATAAGCCAATTTAACAGGTAAAATGCATACCACAGCCACACAGAACACCTCATCCCCAGAACAAACAAAGCAGGGAACAAGGCTCACAAAAGAGCAGTTTTGAGAGTTGGAGGGTAGTAATGTTGGAACTGTCTTAGTTTTTTTAATTACTTTTTCACACAGCTGGGAAGAGCACATACAATTCGAAAGCACTCAGCTTTGAACAAATATGTGTGTGAATGATGCAAGTTGATCAAGGGATGCAGAAAATTCCTTCAAACTTTATTAAAGAGAATGAAAATGTCTCCAAATGGTATGAGCTCCATCTCTAGCAGGTACGCTGCAAGACTCCTCAACCGGATTTTGCAGTCATATATGAACAGGCTTTGTCAAGTGACACCAAGCAAAATTGTCCCTCTGGAAACCTCAACTTTTGGGTGCTGATTGATTTAGAAGGGTGGGAATAAGCAATGCAGAGCAGTCCCACAAGCCTCTTTAGCATGTGTTCCTGACAAAGATTCACCCTGCACTACTGTCAGCTCTCTTAGTGCAACTTGAGAAACCTGGTAAATAAACAGCAATGCGTTTTTCTCACGCATATCATTTACTTAACACCAGGTTCAGTGCTCTGCTTGCTAATTCTCCTGATTTTTCAGGCTAGGAATGTGGAGACAGCAGAATCACTGGATGACACGCTGACTCCTGATGGAACTTCCACAAGAAAGAGACAAAAATTAGTCCTGATTTTTCAGCCATCTCACTTGTGGTTCTCCGCACTTGCACAACAGTAAATGCAGCAAGAAGTACCAATGGGATCCTTCATTCATAAAGTGGCCAAGAGAAGAAAAAATAAACCAGATACAGCCGTGTGGGGAGAATGGAAAAGGTTTGATATTTACAGAGCAGTAACCTTCTGGATGAAGACAGATCCCACTAGACAGCAGTCTGCATGTTCTGATGCTTGTAAGTCTTCAGGAGAGCCTGAGCACAGGCAATGCCACACAGCATCGTCCTGTCAGGTCAGCCTAGCTTTAGACGTCCCACCTGAACTGATGAAACTGCAGTGATTTACACCTGCTCTGATACAGCCCTGGGCCCATTTCCATTTGCAAATAACTAAGAGAACATCTCCTGCCTTCAAGCGCCACGCAGGCTCCAAAGGCACCTCGCAGAACTTGCTGTACCGCATTACCTTTGATTAGCATGGTATTTGTGGTTGCACCTTACTTCATTAACTGCAGCAAGCGCAGAGGAAAGAGCCACCTGACAGAAAGCTGTTTTCTGAATAAATCTGTACAAGAATGCAGCATCACCACCGGATCCCAGGCAGACAGAAGCTGGTATAAAATCCATGGACCTCAGTGACATTTCTTTGCTTTTATCTGACTTCAAAGCATCTCAGCCTGTTTGCCACTCTCAGGTTTTGGCTGCAGAAAAATGGAGCCATCAGGCTGTTTGGTATTGCTAGAGAAGGGCAGGAGGGACAGGTGATGGAGCAAGGGCAGGTGATGGAGCAAGGGCAGGTGATGGAGCAAGGGCAGGTGATGGAGCAAGGGCAGTGGGATTCAGGACTCCATCAAGCCAAGGCTTGGGAAAGAGCACTGCTTGCAATGGGGAAAGATTAAGGATTCTTCCTGCTTGTGTTCTAGCAGCAAATATTTTACTTTGCAAACGCAAACAGGTCTTCATCATACAGCAACTCCCTGGATACTTCCCCAAGCACTGAAGGCCACAGGAATTCCCGTGGACCCAACAGCAGTACTTTCACAATGCCTCAAGAAAGCAACTTCCCACAGAAGTTTCTCTTGCAGCTAATGCAGAGGTGCAGCCAAGCTAATGAATAATGCTGTCTGCTTGTACCTATCTTGGCTCTGATGCCTGCTGTCCCCTGGGCAGAAACTAAGAGGCACGGGTAGAGTTTTCCACCCCTTAGTTCACCCCAGATGTGCAAACTGACTGGAACAAAGTCATGTCTGGCATACACAGGATTTTCGATTCTTACAGGAAAAGCTCCCCCAGCATCCCTCATCCTATCTGTGCTAGTGACAGTGTGGATGAGCTGAGGACTAGCTAACACCTCTGCTAATTAGCTTCTCTGCTAACAATCATTACAGCTGATGCAACACAGTGCACAACCTCAGTTCACAGCGCTCATTGCTACTGCAATCTGCAGAGACGCCGCAGGAGTCTGCAATGTCAGGACAGTTTGTGTCTTCAGCTAAGAAATCCCATCCTGGGCAGTTAAATCCCATGTAAAAGTGTAACTGAGAGCACATTTTAACTTCCACCAAAGTCAAGACCTGGTTTGGCTTCACTACAAGAAAAACTGGACAGGTTGCCTAACCTCCTTCCCTTTCAGTGGCAAGGTAAAAGCAGATTAGCCCCACCACAAGGCCCTGGTTTAAGGCAAAAGGAATGTGAAACAGATGCTAGTGGAAAAAAGAGGCAAAGCCCCATAAGCTTCTGCAAACAAACCCCATGCACAAAAAGAGAGCAGAAGCTTCCATCACCATTCTTCATATAACCACTGAGCTCTTTAGCTTATTTCTGCACATGGTGAATCCAGGTTCATGTTTGCTGCAGTTGAGATACTGATCTCAAAGCAAAAAGCAGCCTCTGGAAAGCACAAGCCACCTCAGGGAGGGTGTCCCCATCTCAGAGAGGGTGTCCAGCCATGAGGTGAAGAAAAGAACCAGGGACTCTGCAGATTGTTGCACCACTGTGCAACAACCTGACACCCTTTGAGAGACAAGCAGGAGTAACTACACTACATCACTGTCTCTCCATTGCCTAACCCAGAAAGCTTTCAAACCTGCTTAAAAGTTCCTACCAGAAACCACCAACTTCTGGGAGACCTTTCTAATACGCATCAGCAACAGTAAAATCCTTTTAAGACAGCGCTTGATCAACTGATGGATGGGATTTCAGGGCTGCCAGAGATAGCTGGGGACTGCACTGCATGATCCTGGAGGTCCCGTTCAGTCTGTCTATATTGGTGTGTATGCACCTATCTATCTATCTATCTATAGAAAAACATTAGCAAGCTACTTGGCCTGCACTCACCACACATTTCTCAGCAAAAGCAAGAGGGACATGAACACTCCAAGAATAAATGATTCAGCTCCATCTTGTGTTTCTGCTTTTGACATTCCAAGCAGGATTCCAGCTTGTCAGGATAAAATCCAGACAGCTGCAATATATCTACAAAACTGGGACAATTCAGATTAAACCCCCATTTTCCTCTGTGTTTCTCTGAATACTTCCCCCCTCCCAACAACTGTCCTGAAAGGAAGAGAGGAAGTGGGAGGATTTCCCACAATCTGTGTTCGGCTCAGAAACCTCAGCTCCCTGAATTATGCTTGATTGTGCCTTAGCCCAGATTATTTTGAAATGATCATCTGCGAGAAGCACACAATCAGCATCCTGCCAAAGGAAAGCAAAAACTGGGACAGTTCCTGATGAGGTCTGTAAAAAGCCCTTTGGTCTCCTTTCCAAAGCGAAGCACGCTGCACTTAACAGCGATTGCCCAGGGCCCGGCAATCATGTACTGATGCATGAATGCTGCTTTCAAGAACAACAGCTCATCAAGGCACTCTGGGGTCATCGCAGACTGCAGCGAGAATCACAGTCTCCCTGGGTCAGAAATTAAGGGCACAGACATATCCCAAAGAGTATTTTGCACTGGGAGGCGTTGTAATCATGGAAGAGAATTCAAGAGCTGATGACTGTCCTTTCACACAAACTGTACTTACTACAACCACTCAACACAGCAAAAAGACCAGACAAAAAGGAACAGCCACCATTCTGGCACATTTGTCTTCCTGCTCAAGGCCTGGTCCCTCAAAAAATGACACCCAGATACTTCTGCAAGAGGTTCACTGCTCAAGTCCACAGGTGGTTTGGTTCCTAATGCCCAGCCCCAGCCGGTACTGGCTTGAGATGCCAACAGCCTCCCCCCTTGGCTTTGCTATGCAGCATCTGAGCAAGCAATCTGAGCTCTGGCCATGAAATCACTCATTCAACTATATCGTACTGCCACATTTGACTCAACAGACTCTTTCTCCCTCCCCTAATAAGCAAACATCAGGCCATAGCAGTAAACCCCTGCAGAAACACAGGCTCCCTGAAGGCAGGTGTGACTTTACTTTCTGATTTCCAAATATCTGTGAGAAATTGCATGAATATCGTCATTTCAAGCAACATTACAGTTCCATGTCTGTCAGCTACATCAATGAAATACATGGCTAAAGCTCTCTCCCATGGAAAGGTGTTTTGAAAGCAAAGCTAAGCATTCAAGTAAGAATAAGCCCAATAAGAACACAAGGACTGAACCTGTCGTATCTGAGTACTTGCATACGAAGTTGTTCAGATGCTCATATGCCCTGCTGCACATGAATCAAAGCAGGAAGGTGAAGCCAAAACCTTATGAAAAGGCCCGGTACTCATTAGATTTCTCTTGTTTTGGAGAGCACCAAAGGCTGGATCCAGCTCTACTCCTGCTCTGTGTCAGCACAGACTGAACACATTAATTCTCCACCAAGAGCTGGGCCAGCAGGACAAGGCTCTGGAAAACAGGCTGCTGTTGCACAGCAAGCCCTTACTGGGTTTTATAACAGGCAAGAGGAGCAAGATGCTCCCAGGATCCGATGGCTCATGCCATGCTAACATGCTGCTGAAGAGCCCCTGTCCTCCTGTGAGCAGGTCACCAGCTACCTGCGCTGTGGTGGACCCTGGCAGCCCAACACCTGCTGGGTGCTTCCACCGGGGGTCCTATCTGCTGCCAACTTTGGGAGCAGAGACTGTATCTTGTGTAAGGACAAGGGCATGGGGCACCAAAACTGCTCTGGTACATGGGCTTCATCTTTGTAAGAGCACTGGAAAGCTGGGGAGGAAACATTGAGGAGGAGGTCAGGACAAGCCCTTTTCAGCAGCAACATGCACCACCATAATCTTTCCTCCCACTATGCCATGTAACGCAGTTACCTTCTCCTCCCAGTCCTCTCAAGGGGCATCATTACAAGTGATGGCCTGAGCCCGCATGTACCCGAAGACCCAACATAGAACACAGAGCTGCAGCCCAGCAGTTTACATGCTCCATGGAGGCACACAGACTATGCACAGCACAACAGGAACAATCCTGGAAAGTGATCTGGCCAAGCCCCTTTTGACAGGGGTGTCATGCACCTCCCCAACAGCTTGTCACAGGTCCCTCCACCTGCTCCTGCCTGCATAGATTTGCTGGAGCAGAGGACGGTTATTTCAGCGTTCATCTAAGGAGTGATGCCTATACCCTTGTGTCCTGTCTGCCTGCATCCCAGTCACTTCTGCTCCAGTTCCTTCGGTGAGGGGGTCACTGGCTCAAGGAGGAAGGGAGACAGGGGGGTGGATGGAGTCAAGCTGAAGCTAATGATGCCTCAAGTGACAGGACCTTCTCCTCCAGCGAGGAGGTGTGTGGGAGTGAGCACGCTCAAGAGGAGCTGATCAGTATGCACTGAGAGGCTCTGCCACCGCGCTGCCCGCTCGCATCCCTCCTCCTCCTCCAGTGACTCTGTGTGCGGGAGGAGGCAGCAGCCCTTCCTCAGCAGCACCCCACGGCGCCTCACTCCCACACCCCTGTCCTCCCCTGCAGTGGATTTCATGCCTCCCTCCTCACACAAGCATCTCTCCATGTCATTTCTCCAGCTCTGCAGCACTGATGTCCCTGATCCACCCCCCAGACCATTACCGGTTGGCCCTGCCAGTTCCTTTGGCAGAGCCTTGGCTTGTGGGCAGCCAGCAGCACGGCATGATTTGGGGACCCACAGGAGCATCATCTGCCCGATGACAGCCTCCCTGAGCTGGGAAGCAACTCCCCTCTCAAGCAGGGATGCAAAACACAGCCCTGGTGTGGGAGAGCATGGGCGGCAATGCTGCCAATCCAACCCTGCCGCATGGTGAAGGTAGAACACATGGGGCAAGTTGTGCTGGACGAGCAACCCTCCATAGCCATCTACCCACCGCGGGGCTCAGCCGGGGCTGCTGGTGCAGGCCACCACGGAGCTCACCTTGTGGAGCTTCCACATGGCGCCCAGGGCCTTGACTTCGTGGCTGGAATGCTTGCCCTCCTCCAGGCACTGGTAGCAGACGGGGCTCTTGCACTGCACACAGTACATGCTGTGGTTCTCGAGCTCATGGTCGGTGCAGGTGGAGATCTTGCGGGGACTGAGGCGGCGGCTGACGCGACCCTGCGCCGGCGGGACCAGGCGGTGCTTGGCCAGCGGGCCCCGCGGCGGGTGGCACCGCAGGCGACAGGGATCGCAGTAGAAGACGTCGCACTGCTCGCACATGACGGCCGCCTCCTTGGGCGCCTTCTCGCAGAGCTGGCAGCGCAGAGCCGCCGCCCTGCCCTGCTGGTAGCGGTCGATGACGCCCTCCAGCAGCCGGTTGCGGGGGAAGCCCCGCAGCCCGCGCTCGTCCAGCACCAGGCTGCGGTGGCACTGCGGGCAGGTGAGGCAGGCGTTGCGCGGCGGCGGCGCCAGGGCGGCGGGGGGCGGCGGGGCGGTCGGCGGGAAGACGCGGACGCCGTTGGGGGACTTCTGGCAAGGGGTGGTGGGAGCGCTGGCGAAGCCGCCGTAGGAGCCATAGCCGCTGTCCGCCTCACTGTACAAGCTCATCTTATCCAGGTCCAGGTAGTCATAGTCGGAGACGGCCGAGCCCGAGGCGCGACGGCTCTGCGGAGACTCCGACTCCGGTGTCTGCACCAAGATGTTGCGGGCGCACGCCTGGCACAGGTTGTGCGAGCAGGGCAGGATGATGGGCTCCCGGTAAAAGGAGCCGCACACCGGGCATTTCAGCTCCTCTTCCATTTCTTCCATAGGGAAGGGAGAGCAGCGGCACCAGCACGGCCGGGGCACAGCGACAAAACCCACCCGCACCGCCCGCGCCTCAGCGCCAACTGCCGCCGGAGCGCCCCGCCCCGCGCTTCACCATTGGCCAGCAGCCGCCGAGGAGGGCGGGGCGCGGGTTCCGATTGGCTCCGCCCCCCCCGCCCCCCGCGGGCCGTGCTGCGGGGGTCTCTCCGTGGGGTTGCGGTGCGGAGCTGCGGGGTGGCGCGGGGGTGTGGGTCCGGCCCCCGGGCTGCCCCGGCGTCCTCGCCGCTGCCCGGCACCCCCGCCGCTGCTCCCTCCCCGCGTCCACCGGGAGCATCCCCGCCGGCACGGGCGCCTCGCCTTCCACCGGTGGGGCCTGCAGCAGCTGCCCCGGCGTGCCCCCAAGATGGCGGCTTCTCTTGGGCTCCTACACTGCAGCGTCCCTCGGCCCACATCCTGTCCTGCGAAAGGCTGCAGCGGCCTCGCTGCCGGCAGCAGGGGGCCAGCAGGATCCTGCTACGTGCTGGTGGTGCGTCAGGACTGTGTGCTGGGTCAGCGCAGCGGGAGCTGGGTCCCAGCCTGCAGGGTACTGTGGTGGTCCACGTGGTCCGATGGCCACAGGATGTTCTGTAACCTCTGTCGTTTACTGTGGGACCCAGCGAGTGAGGTTCGGCTGTGGGGGGCTTTCTGGGGCAACAGAGGCTGAGCCATGGGGCCCTGACTGCAAGAAGGAGCCCCCATCCCAGGGAGAGTGCATTTGGGTGGGAGTTTTGCAGAGGACAGGGTGTGTGTGCGATACAGAGGGGCTCCAGCACGTTCCCCTCTGACAGCACAAGATGTCTTTTGGAGCTGGGAGTGCTGGAGGTCTGCAGCCTGCTGAGGGGCTGGGTCGTGAGGCTGCAGTAATAGTGATTAGAAAAGCTGTGCGTACCTAATAAATGCAACAGGCTCAGTAATGCTATAGCTTCCTATTAATCATCTCTGTAAGATGGCTGTGTTGATATGCAGGCTGGTACGCTGTGGTCCCTGAGCCTGGACACAGCCTGAGCATCCCATGGGATGCTGCTCTGGCTGTGGAGAGTAGGGAGGGGGCCTGGTGGAGCTCTTGCAGCTGGCTTGTCAACCATGCCTGCTCTGAAGGTCATCTAAGGTCTTTGAAAATACCCTGGCAACATGCAGTGTGGCATAGCGGTTCCTTCTCAGCCAATGGAAAAATAGGATTACTTGGAATGTCTGTGTTACCTCATTCCATTCTCTCTCTGCACACATTTGGGGATGCCCCTTAGCTCAGTTGCTCTGTGCCTCCCTCGTTGTTATCTTTGGATCTCTCTTAGGAGAGGACCCATGATATGAGATGCACAGTATGAGAGTACAGGGACAGACAGTCCAGCCTGTGGCTTGAAATGGGGCTCAGAGGAGCTGCAGAACCTCTGTGAAGCTGCTGTGGGGGCAGCAAGGGCCTGAGAAGGTTGGTTTCTGATCCTGTGAGTGGGGTACAGGACCCAAAGGGAAGGATGAGCCCTTGCCACCATTCACAGGCAGTTACTGAGGGTGCAGGGAGACTGCCTTTGGGATCCTGATGCTCCAACAGCATGGGATGACACAGGGAGGTTAATGGCAAAGCTGGGGAAACTGCAGCAGGCTCACAGCAACTGCCCAGTAACTGTGAGAGGGGGAGGGCTGGATGCTGACAGGCCCCTGACATTGAGGGTTTGACCAGTCTGGGGCCAAGGGCCAAGATCTGAGCTCAGCTGGAGCCCTGGAACCCTGGGCAGAGGGATGGGAGAGCCCATGGTGGGGCTCGTAAGCCCTCACAGCCCTGACAGTGTGTGATGGTCCCCACTGGTGGGGATGATCTCCAGGATCATCCAGGAGGTGATTTGCTTGGTGCTGGAAATGTATGGACAAAATGGGACAGTCACAGAATCACAGAATGGTTTATATTGGAAGGCACCTTAAAGCTCATCCAGTTCCAACCCCTGCCACAGGAAGGGACACCTTGCACTAGACCAGGTTGCTGCAAGCCCTGTCCAACCTGGCCTTGAGCACTGCCAGGGATGGGGCAGCCACAGCTTCTCTGGGCAACCTGTGCCAGCTCCTCAGCACCCTCACAGGGAAGAGCTTCTTCCTAACATCTAATCTAAATCTGCCCTCTGTCAGTTTAAAGCCATTCTTCCTTGTTCTGTCCTTACAGGCCCCTGTCAAAAGCTCCTCTGCAGCTTTCTTGTTGTCCCCTTTAGGTGCTGGAAGCTGCTCTAAGGGCTCCTTGGAGCCTTGTCTTCTTCAGTCTCAACAAACCCGGCTCTCTCAGCCTGTCTCCATAGCAGAGCTGCTCCAGCCCTCACAGCATCTTCATGGCCTCCTCTGGGCTTGCTTGAATAGGTCCACATCCCTCTTGTGTTGGGGGCGCTGGCAGTGGACACAGTGCTCCAGATGGTGTCTCGCAAGAGTGGAGTAGAGAGGGTATTCACTGGTGCTCTTTCCTCTGACTGCTTGTTACATGCACATCCAGAGTACTGGGAACTGGTGTAGGTCCCTCTACTCCAGCAATCAAGGCTATTTTCTGGAATATCCAAACCACATAATGCACTTGCCACCGCTCTTGGGTGCACCCGTTTCCATGGTGTGGAGACGGCAGAAGTACTGAAGGCACCCCAGGGCTGTCTGTCCCCCACTCGAGGACTGTATGCCCAGACACCAGGCTGCCTTCCCCCTTTGTGGGAAGCCATTTTCGCTGAGCCACCCTGTTAGTCTGAGTCTTGTGCAGATTAAAGGGATATGGTGTGAGTGGTGATGGCAGCAGGGACCTATTGCTGCCATGCTTATTTTATCCCTCTGTGGGTACCTGGGTGACTCCACAGCCCAGGACTGCTGAGCCTGAGCTGTGATGTCTCATAGGCAAGCATGGGGACACATGAGGGAGAGCACTGCTCCCTGAACGCCTGCCCATTAGCCAACAGCTAGGGTAGGTACAGATGAGATTTGAGTGGGGTTTATCAGATTGAGCCTTGCAAGGCTCAATCCGCTGCAGGCCCAGCTAAGGGCAGGGGCATGGAGGGGCTATTTCCATCCCCAGCGGGTTTGTGCAGTTCCTGGGATCCCATGAGCAGGTAGAATTTCAACCTCCTGTGTTGGTATTCAGACAAAGGAGAAGCCCAGGAGCTGAGATGCACAAGGAAGGTGCTGCCTCTGCTCGTCCTGATAAGGAGGGGCAAGTGAAAAGGAGAAAAGGACTTTCTGTTTATCACACAGCGGCTTTGTGCTTTCCTGTCCGCTGCTCCAAGCTCATGCTGGCTCCATATTGATCACTGGCACTGTGGCTTCCCATAGACTCTGCTGAGCATTCCTCATTTTCTCCCCTTTGATGTCTGCTCAGAGTTGTTCATTTGTTTCCTGCTCTCATTCCTCTAGCTGCCCTGTTGCCAAAGTGAAGCCATCATTCCTTGTTTGCTCTGCCTCTTGCTTCCTGTGGCCATTTTTCACTCTGTCAGGTATGTGATGCTATATCTGCTGTAGTGATATGCCGATCATGTAAATAGGAAGAAAGAGGAAAAAGCCCTACAACGAAGAATGCAGCCAGTGCATTTGGAAGCAACCCTTGGTCATAAACATTCAGCTGTTTTCTTTTTGGCACAGCAGCTTATGTCTTCACTTTCATCTCAGCATGAGGCGAGAGTCCCCGTGCTCTGGCTGTGTGTTATTTACAATGATCAGCCCTGTTACTGCCCCGAGAACTGTGCAGCATGCAGCTATGAACCTGCAATAATTACTTGACCCAGCTTCAACATCCATTTATCTAATGTTGCTGATCAGCGATTACAAATTAAAGGAACAAGAAGTCAGCTTGTTCTAAGCTGGCTCTTGCTTTTGTCATGTGTCTTTTGCCAGGAGCCTCAGCTTTGGAAATGGCCCAGGATCCCACCAGAATAGTGCATCTCTGTTTCTGCTGCATCCAGCCTCTGCTCTGGGGGTTGTGGAAGATGTCACTGGGCTGAGATAAATTATAGTCATTGGGACTTTATGTAAGTGCTGTTGCATCCTCGTGGTGATTCATAATGACAAGAAGAACTGTTATCATGAACTGTTATCAGCCGCCTGTTCCTGGCAATTCCCCTCTGTGCCCCGCCTGGTGTGTTTGCTTTGTCTGCTGGAAATGCAGATTAGAAATCAGTATCAAGCTTGGAGATATCGACAGGAGCAGGATGGGGCAGTGGGCAATGCTGTTTGGATTGTCTATGGTAGATCATGACAAGATCGCAACACCACTGCGGCTTTGTTAAATCCATCAGAAAACCACAGTACCTGGGCTGTGATGCAAGGGCTGGAGGTAGCCTGTGGTGTTGGGACCTGCTCTCATATCTCCCTCCTCCAACCTCTGTCCCAGCCACTTCCTTTGGCTCATGGTGTACAAATGCTGCCTTGTGTCTCCGAGTTGTTCCTTGAGAAATAGAAATATGGGGAAAGAGAAGATGGGCAGATATCATGAAGCCCCAAGGGACCACGAGTAGGGAGTGGAAAGGGATGGAGAGCATGAGAGCCCCTCATCCCCCCAGTTCCCTGACAGGATGGAGGTGAGGGCTGGGATAATAACCAGGACTTGCCCAGTGCTGAGAGCTGGAGGGAAGAACTGAGTTCAGTATTCTGGAGTTATCTTGGGGAATGGAAAACGTTTATCGCAAAGTGGCATGAATGATCTGAACCTTGGTGTTTCTCCATGGAAATTCTGCAGTATTTAATTCCATTAAATCCCCGTGAGAGGGAGGTGGTGGTGTCGGGCAGCTGGGAGCAGGTCCCCAGCCCACTGCAGCAAGATCCGCAGGGGATGCAGGGCTCCTGGGCAGGACAGCACAGGCACAGAGGGCTGGGAACCCTGCCTGCGAGGCAGGGGCTGTTTCCTCCATTTTATCAACTGAGTATTTTCTCGTTGTTAAAATTACCTTGATGACAGATAACTGAACTTCACTTGCTTTGGGCAACAGTGGTTTCTTAAACCTCCACTGTTTTACATTTATGCCTGTGTATGTGCAAACACACGTTCGCTACAAAATCTTCCCCCGAAATCCCCACCAGCAAAAGAATTACAGGACAGAAGGAAGGCAGAACTTGATAATCAATAGCGTTCATGTCTTCAGAGCGAGGAGCAGTGGGAGACAAAGCTGAAGGCTGTCTGTCACTAATTAATCTGACAGCATCATCCCTGCAATGATGATCGATCTCCATCCACCAGGCAGAGAGGAAGCCTGCCTCCATCTCCCCACAGGTGGGTCTCAGCAAGGTGATGCGTCTGTTCCCACCTTTGACCCCCCCCCCCATATTGCACAGGGTCCTCAGGTCCAGGGTAGGGTCTCAAGGGGAAAGGTGGACTGGACAGACAATGGCATGCCAGCATATAGTGTGTGTGCAGGTAATGGGTAGCCGGGAGGGTGAATTTAGGTTGATTTATGAGGCTCTGAGCTGTGCTAGAACTAATAAATGAGTGGAATGAGCTGAGACAAAGAGATCTGCAGTCTCCTTTGTTCACCGCACTCCCATAACAGCCTGAGGAGATAAATATCAGTGGACGAGAGGTCAGGGCTCCCTTCCTGAAAGAAGGGGGTCAGGACATGGTTGGGGTGCCCCAGGGCCTTCCCCAAGGTCCCCTGTGGTGCTGGAGAGGCCTCAGGTGTCTGATGCAAGCAGATGATCTTCCACTGCCACATGGGAAACCTGCTTCAGCCTCTGGAGATGCGTGACACCTCATCAGCTACATGGGGCCTCTCCAACCCTTTCTACTGGAACACTGGTGTTTCCCTGTGTGTACTGGGGACATCTCAGCAGACACAGCGTAGGGTTCAAGTTGCCTTTTTATGACTTTAGGACATTGTCAGCTGATAATTCATCCCATCATGAACCAACACCCCCGATCCTCCTTCTCCTCAGTCATTCTGGATGGATGAGCTCTTGGCTGACGGCAGAAATCCTTGTTCATTAGTCCCTGCAAGCGTGCGTGACCTTGAAGCCCATATCCTCGCTATCGTTCCACTCCCCCAGGTCATTCAGACTGTTCAACATATCCTGCTTCTTCCCCGTGCTGAGGACGCCTCCTGGCTTTGTGTCGTTAGTGCATTTGATGGGGTCACTCATCTTTGGCACCATCAGCAGCAGCAGAAATGCTGGCGAGATGTCTAGCAGGGTCCCAAACCTGAAACTCCCAGGGCTCCAGCAGTAGGTGCCTCCCATCACAATATTCAGAGCTTCTTACTGGTTATATCCTTTATTCCAAGCACTATTTTAGGTGCACTGGAGAATCTCGGACAGGTGAAACCACCTCTCATTTGTTTCTGAGGTCTCTTCAAGGAAAAGTGCTATATTATTGCAAATGATCGACTTCATTTTGAACCCAGGTGGCATCTTTGCCCATATTATCTCATTGTTGCCAACTTGCCTGAGCATGATGGATCAAGAAGTACTTTGTGCCTGTAGCCAAACAGGAGCCCACCTCTGCCCTCACCAGCCCCCTCCTCAGGCTTGAAATATCCCAAACACAGAAGGGTGAGGAACATTAACAGGGAAAACTGGGCTGCAACAACCATGAGTGAGAGGGGCTTTAAGAACCTGTTCATGTTACCTTGACACCTGAAGGTCCTTGCACAGAAGATCCCAGAAGGATTGGTCATCGGCTTAGATGCCACCGTACATGCTAAGGATGTTTTTTTCATGGTTCTCCTAAGGGAAGAAGACAAACCTCAGTTTGTTTTCACTTGGGAGGGGATGCAGTGCACATTTAACTGACTCCTGCAAGGGTATAAACACTCCCCCACTGTTGCCCACGATGCTGAACTTGCCTTAACATGTGTGATGCAAGAAACACTTTGTGCCTGTAGCCAAACCTCCAAGATGTTGAGTGTTTGATGCCCAGTTCTCACAAACCAATATCCCCCTGCCTGGGCCAAGCTGCTTTCCGTCGCTCAGAGCCTGCTGCAGCAGTCTGAAGGCTGTTGCCAGCTCTGTTGCCTCACTTCTGGCAGCAAACAGCAGCTTCCTGGGGTAGTGATGAGGTTTCCTGGGGCTAGGTGGATTTTGGAAGCTAGAGGAGAGCTTCCCAATGGCAGAACACTCAAAGTGAGAGTTTTTCCTTCTGTGTAGGAGACACGCAAAGCTGCTGGGAAGTGGCGAGTGAGAATTCCTCATCAAGGTGGTGGCTTGAGTGCCATTGAGTCTGCAACTCCTGTTTCAGGGAAGCAGCACTCATCGAGTCACAGGAGATTTGCCCGGTTTTGAGCTTGGGCCTGAATCAACATCAGGAAGAGACTTTTCACTGGCCTCGGTGGGCCCTGAGTCAGGAGCTACTTGACTCACAGTCGGAGTCAGCATCTGACTGCTTCCCTACTCCCCAGACAACAGCACTCAGGGCTTGGCTGGCTGATGAGCAACATCTCTAGACCTATGTACCTGCTGCACCAAGAGAGTTACTCACTGCCAGCCACACAGAGCGGGTGTTAAATAAACCCTTGGTTCATAACTGCTTAAACCTCTCTGAGTAACCTGTGGAGGCGGTCAGGGCTGCTGCTTGCTCTGGCAGCCGTGTCTCTTTGGCGGGGAGGCCAATGAGAACATCAGCGGTATATTTAATGATTTTTCCCTGTAACAGACTTTAATTACAATCACTGAGCACACACTTTCCTTATTAAAACCAGCACTTAAGTGGTAGCATTGGGATAAAACCCCCAAATGTTGGAGAACTGTTGCTCTTCTCTGAGGACTTCTTGGCAGTGATGGCAGCAGTGACCGTGGGTATCAGCAGGCGGCTGAGCCCTGCGGGTCGGTGCCTCTCTGTCACCTCCTGCAAACATCTTCTGGAAATCATTTCTGGAAATAAGATGCTCCATCAGGAAACTCCCAGCCTGGTGATACGCCCGGACCCAGGGATGTGTGACTGCTGCAGCAGGACTGTGAAAGAGAAGCTCAACACTTAAATGATGCCCCAGAGTGAGGTATTGAAATTTCTGTAAATCCGAATGTGATGGTTGCTTTCAACGTGACATCGGTTTTTAAAATTTATTTATTTATTTTTTACTTGGGGAGCCAGTGGAAAAATTCTGATTTTAACCGAGAGAGAGCAGAAGCCATTGATAATACATGGGAAGAGCTAAGCTGCAAGTATAAATTGTGACGCCCCTTTGACCATTGCCTTCGATGCTGCCCACTTACTCATCTCCCCTGAGATTAATGTCCCCCTTCTCTGGCCTGTGACTCATTTTGGAAAACAGCATTATTAAAGTCATCCCACCCAAAATATCTGTCCTTCCTCCCACGGGCTGGGTTTGTCTTCCTCCTTTTGCTGCTGCCTAAAGCCTCAGCTGGGGAGCATTGAGGAAATGTGCCGAGGGGGTGATATTCTTTGTGTCTTCAGCGTTGAAAAGGAGACTCCAACCAAAATATTATCAGTTTCACAAACAATTCAAGGCTTCTTTAACCATAATAGGGTCCTGCCTCAGGGGACCGTAATGCGTGCAGAGCCCTAGCAGGGTGTTCGTGACTATCAGTGTGGGTTTTGGCTGCACTGAATGAGTCTGTGTTGGGTTTCTCCAGCAGCAGTCCATGTGATGGAGGTGCGTGCACTGCTGTGGCACTCAGAGGCTTGGTGGGGCATTCAGCTTGCCTTGTGTGAGCCTTTGTGAGCCACTGCTGGCAAAAGGGAGGAGAAACTGCAAGGAGGGGATTCGCTCCCAAGCAGAATCCAGGTTCCACAAATGTAACCTCACATCCAGTCTCTTCTGTGTCCTTCACTGCAACCCAGAAGAAAGCAGCAAGGCATTTGGGTACACTTGGAGAGGGGCATAGATGTCAGTAGAGGCAAGCTGGTGGTGATGTAAGGGAGTGTGAGGTTATCGTAGGATACTCCCCAGCAGGAGTTGTGATGAGAGGAGCAGAGAAAGCAGAAAGGTCTTGTGAAAATGGCCATAACCAGGACCTGCCTGGCATTGCCTCCTCGTGGGAGGCTATGGAAGTGCCGGGATTCAGCAGTGATGGTGCTTTGAAAGCAGAGTCTGGGGCACTGGGGGCTTGGATCCCCTCAAAACATGTGTGGATGTATGTGGCCAGAGAGGCTGAGCAGCCCTGGGAGCCAGGCCACCCCATTTGCTCCTGAGCTGAACCAGGAGCTGGGGAATAACGAAATCAAACCACCCCTGTGTGTGAGAACATGCACAGCAAAGCACCGGTGAGGGGAGGGCCGCAGGAACTGGCTGAAGGGGCTGGGTGGCATCCAGCATGGGCTGCTCGGCTCCACCAGCAATGTGCATCTTGCCCAGGTCATGGCTGGGCACCAGGGAGGTTTCTGTGCCTCCAAGCTGCCCGCTCAGGTCAGTCAGCATGCAAAAGCCTTGAAAAGCCTTTCTGTCTCACCCCTGAGGTCCTGCTGCTGACTGCTCATTTCTCAGTCACTTCCCCGGATCTCCTGGGGGGATCTGGCATGTGTGCACCAAACCCAGGCTCCATCGGTCTGCACTGACTGTGGGAGAGGAGGCTCAGGGCAACCCTGGATTTTCTGAGCTGTTAAGTGGTGATCTTGGATGTCTGCTGTGAATTACCATGTTTCAATGGAAAATAACGGGAAAGCTAATGGGATCATTTTCTCCCCCAGCAGAGATTCAGCACACACGCACATGCCAGAGTGGCTTCCCATTAGGTTTCATCTTTGCTTTTCCCTGGGGAGGTTATCCTCAGCAATGCCCCAGCTCAAAACCCCCACCCACCTCTGGAGATGCAGATGGCAGGGCCAAGTCTACCCCAACACCATCCCTTGGTGAAGGCTCATGGGGTGTTTTATACCCTCTGCTTTCTGCATCACCTCCCCCCACCAGAGTGGCTGTTCCCTTCCAAAGGGGTTCAGTGTCCTAGTCCTAACCCTGCAGATGCAATGCAGGGTCCTTCCTTTTTGCCTCTGCAGTGCTCCACCTCCAGAGGCTTTCCAGGAGAAGCCAAGCCCAGCTGCAGCACAGCAGGCACTGCAGCATGGGAAGCCTGCAGCACCCGGAACTATTCCATGCAGCAGAGCATGGGAGCAATGCAGTGCCCATGGGCAGTTATTTAGCACAGCCACCCTCCATCATTTCTCAGTGTGCTAAATGGCTGAGAGGCTCAGGAGGGCAGCAAAGGCATTTTGCATCTTGCTTCTCAATTAGGAGAGCTGTAAATGCCACCCTTTATTGGTGCACCAGGGTGACATCCCCGCTGTTGAACTCCAGCAGCTCTAGCCAATGCTCCTGCAGTGCCCAGGGCGCAGCTTAGGAATGGTACCCGAGGTAATTGCAGGATATTCCTCTTTTCAGACAATGCCTGCTTGCTTTGAGCAGAGCATGGCTCATTCATCATGATCTAAACCCATTCAACCTCTACTAACCTCTGCAGTACAAGCCTGCTTTGTAGAGATGTCTAAATAAGTAAAACTTGAGATGATAATGAGCGCCTGCATTCACCCAGGCATTAGAGAGCGGCTTCAGGAACAGCTTCCCCATTACAGACCAGCGTGCAGCACCGTTCCTTTTCAAGCCTCATTCCACCCTTCTCAGCTTATTGCTGACAATTTTGGGGAAATCAGTTGAAAAGTTTTCAGCTGTATCGAGTGGGAGGCCAAAATCTAACATAGAGCTGAGCCTAGTGCAGACTTCTTCCGGCTGCCATGGTAACCAAGCTAACTAAAAATAAGAAGTATTCCCATAAATGTCAAAACACACCATGCTTCCATGACGTACGGGGTATTTGACCTGAAATCTGTAATCATTATGTAACAATGTTTAAATTCACAGTAATTACATGGGGAAATCGTCTCCAGGTTAGCTGCTTTGCATAACTCTGGTAGTCAACCCAGTTCCTGGTATTCTTCAAGATCTCTGCTGTTAATGTGATTATTAGACGCTCAGTGTAGCTGTTTAACATCTGACTTGCAGAGGGAGACACTGCACTCATGGAATCAGTGCCACTGTCCATCTTCTCTAAATAACCACTAAACAAACCTCTATCTGGGGCTCGGCAAAATCCGGTCTTTTTGGAGATCTGCCCGTGCAGGTGGCAGCACTGCATGGACTCAGACAGCCAGGATGCAGGGACGACTCGGTGGGCATGTTTCACTGCCAGACGTGCAGGTATGTCACCAGCTAGCAGCCCACAGGAGGAGGCACCCCTATGGTGCCTCTGTCCAAGGACTCACTGCATCTCTTCCTAAAGCAGACATCTTAGATAAGGAAGGGGCTTGGAAAGCGAGCCTGGGGAGACTTCTCACTTATAGATGTCTTCATTGTGGGCATCTAATGTTTAAGTGGAATGAGACAGATGGGCTGATACCCACCTGCTGAGTTTTTCTGTTGCTCTGAGTGGCTTTCAGATGAAGCCCATGGCTCCAGAACACTCACCCTGCTTCAGAGACTTCACAGGAGGCTGGGGTTGTCTCTGCTGAGGTCAGCAGAAGGTACTACCATGCCTCCCCATGGGTTTGCTGGTGCTTATTGCTGCTGGCTGTTTTCCCTTCTGGGACATGGGAGGTGGGTTCTCACTGGAAGGAAACAAGGGTGAAGAGGAAGGGTGTTCTGGAGAGGTGCTGTGGGAGACAGCACTCTCCCTGGTGCCATACAGCCTTAGATCCCAAATTCTGCCTGCTGGATGCCAAGCTCTGGCAGACAGAAGCTGACCTAATGCCACGGTGGTGGCCGGTTGTGGCAGAGGCAATGATGGGACCAAACACCCCACTTTGTAGTGGTGCGACAGTACCTGCCCTGGCATTGCTGCTGTCCTGGTGCTGGGTCTGGTGCCCCATGTGCCTCCCTTGCAAATGGGGCAGGCAGAACAGCTTGTTCAAGAAGTCTGGCTGTCTGCGGGTAAGGCTTGGATAGGCTTGGGAGACTTGTATTCCTCTCATAACCATTGCCTTTCAGCAGCCATATGGGCTTGCTCACTGAACCAGCAGGTCCTAAACTGAAGACAATGGGAAGGACAGCATCAGGGAGACCCTTCACTGCTCCTTTGGGCTGGAGTGGTGGCGATGGCAGTGGTTGAGCTCCAGCCCTGGGTGAGATCATATAGAGTCATAGAATCATAGAATAGTTAGGGTTGGAAAGGACCTTAAGATCATCTAGTTCCAACCCCCCTGCCATGGGCAAGGACACCTCCCACTAAGCCATGTCACCAAAGGGTCTGTCCAACCCGGCCTTGAACACCACCAGGGATGGAGCATTCACAACTTCCCTGGGCAACCCATTCCAGGGCCTCACCACCCTTACAGTAAAGAATTTCTTCCTTATATCCAATCTAAACTTCCCCTGTTTAAGTTTAACCCATTACCCCTTGTCCTAAAACATTGATCCCACTCTTGCCCTCCTTGGAGGTATCGCTGCTTCCAGCTCCTCAGCAAGTCTCCCTCTCCTTCCGGCACAGATAACGTGGTGTGGGTGTTCCACAAGCCTGTTGCCATGCAGTGACACACTCGGATGAATCAAGGAGGTGGTGGAAGTGCTGTGGAGATGTGAGGGAAGCAAACCAGGCATGTTCCCAGCCCTGGCAGCCCACTCCTCACGAAGACTTGCCTCTGGCTGCCAAAGTCACATTTTTCATCTCAATAAAAGGACAACACAGTGGGAGGACACAGGCAGAAACCAGCATCTCCTCCCTGGCAGACCACCAATGGGTATCCACGGGCATCTGGTGGTGTTGCTGTTACACACCACTGCTACTTCCCTCTATTCTGCTACCAAGGTTAACTTCAGAAAGTTGGAAATCTTTCTTTATGGGTGTTACTGCCAAACACCCAAATATTCCCTTTATATTCAGGGGACCCAGCAACAAGCACCCGGCCCAGCCTCATGTCTGGAAGAAGATGTGCATCCCAACTAGTGCAGACGTAGTGAGAGTAGATGCTGGAGTAGGTGACCGATTGATGTGTGCAGGAGAGGATGTGGAAACAAAAAATCATAGAATCACAGAATGGTTTGGGTTGGAAGGGACCCGAAGGATCATCTGGTTCCAACCCTCCTGCCATGGGCACGGACACCTTCCACTAGACCAGATTGTTCAAAGCCCTGTCCAACCTGGCCTTGAGCGCTGCCAGGGATGGGGCAGCCGCAGCTTCTCTGGACAAAAAACAGGGAAGAAAAAATAAGATTCCATATGCCTTAGTTGAAAATAATTAATAATGCATCTCACCCCTATTTAACCTGAATATCAAATTTAGGAGTTCAGACCAATCACAATTAATGTGGCTCTCCACTGCACCAAACATACATTACCAAAGCAATTAAAAACTTTCACATTCTTAAATCTAAATTAATAATCTCACAAAAAAGTCTTCCAAATACATAGTCTCTTTAATTTAGAAGTTGCCAAAATCTATCAGAAATAAATGATTAATAATTTATTATTAATAAATAATGGTGCCTCCCTCACAGTGAAGAACTTCTTCCTAAGATCTAATCTAAGCCTTCCCTCTGTCAGTTTAAAGACATTACCCCTTGTCTTATCCCTATATGCCCTTGTCAAAAGTCCCCCTGGATACTAGCAAATCAGTGCTCCACAGTATGTGACTTCAGGTTTACAAACAGCCAAGAAGATATACATATAACTACCCACAGGTACAAGAGCAGCCAGGTAAGACTGTGTCCTGGCTGACAAGAGAGCACTGGCCAGCCACAGCCCTATTCCTGGCATGGCTGGGTTGTAGAGGGCCAGGACCTGCTGGACACTCTTCTTAGCTCTGAAAGCTCTTGCTCTTAAGTCATGCTTCCCCCCCTGCTTTTGACTTTGGTTTTTAGCAGAGAAGCATCAAAGGCCCTTTCCAAGAAAGCAAAAAGGGCATCATTTGTATGGAGACTTCAGCCACCCACTTCTACAACTGTACAATTTAAAGGGCTGCTAAAATGCCAGTGAAATGAAAGGTTTGGGGACTCGTGTTTGTGCCGTAACGCAGAGCAGTTGGGAGCGGAGGGGTGTGGGGAACGGAATGACAAAAAATCAATGTACAGAGAAAAAGGGAGAGTTCAAATGAGTCAGTCTGGTCCTTCTGGACCTTGGAAAAGCCCAGGCGAGGAGCACATCCACCTTGATGGGCTCCTGCAACCACTGGATGTCCTGGAGCCAGCGGCGAGTGCTGGCTCCCTGGCCCCCGGGGCTCCAGCACAAGGCACAAGTGATCGGGACAAGACAAGGCAACACTGAAGCATTTTAACATGTAAGAAAGGGCATTTCTCAGAGTGAATGGGTTTGTAGCATCACAGCTAACAACTGCCAGTCTAACGGCCACATTCAACAATTTCAAAGCATTGGGGGATGTTTATATTAAAAAAATCAAAGAAAATACATGGTAAGCCATTCTGCGATGAAATAGCACTCTCGGTGGTGATCTGTTAAGATCTGTGGATGTCTGTTAAGCATCTCTGTATAAGGCTGGATGTCAAAATGTACATATGCTTTAGCATCATAGAATTTTGTCTTACAACAGCTAGGTGTAACAGAAAGAGGTGCTGAG
Organism: Amazona ochrocephala; assembly: GCA_039720435.1. NCBI lineage: Eukaryota > Metazoa > Chordata > Aves > Psittaciformes > Psittacidae > Amazona > Amazona ochrocephala. The sequence goes on from CM077882.1 coordinate 61,923,548, forward strand.
AAGTCAAAGCCTACTGTCAGTGTATTAAAACTTGACAAAATTGCAGGTTTGCTGGGATTTTTTAGGAAAAACAGTGTATTTGGAATGAAGCAGTGCATTAAACAAGTAACTACTACACAGTCATTCATATATCATGGAAGAATATGGATATGTGTTGTATAAAAATGAGTATTTATTATTCCATCCCTAACAGAAGACTGAAATTCAGACAGGGAATTCCACGTTTGTTTGAGACTGTGATGCAGGATGAGCAGTAACACCAGCACATCCCTAGCAACCAGCAGAGACTCTTCAGCATGGCTTCATGCTGAAGAGGCCCTGAAGGCTTTGCCACAAAGCTGAACTACAGCAGCAGGGACCAGGCTTGATGACCCCCATTCAGCTGGGATGAGTTCTCCATGGTGCCTTCACTGGAGGACTGATGAGATCAAGGGACAGAGGTGACGATCCCCACTCCAAAAGGAACATCCTGCAAAGGAGCAGCTCTAGGCCCCATGGGATTTGGCATATGCGTAGACTCCAGGTATAGGGGGAGGCCATCTCCTCCAGAAGACCTTCCCAAACTCCATCCATGCTCAGCACAAGTGGGTGCCATTGCTTCAAACAAGACCAAGAGATCCCTCTTCCATGGACTTGTCCAGCCTCACCTGCAGCCCTCAGAAGTGTTTTGTAGCCAAGCACTGTGTGAAGTCTTGGGTATTCTGGAGTCTCCCTGTGGGCTTGAGAGGTCCCTGCTTAAAGCCCATCAGGCCACTGGTGTCTTGGATGTACTCAGGTGTGAAGCAAACCCCAGCCCAGCCTTGAGTTCTCCTCAGCACAGATCCCACAGGCAGATGTAGGGGCTCCCAAATATCCTGGGACATTCCAGAAAAGGTCCTTGTGCACGTGGCAGCACTTTACTTTCACTGTCACATTTAACGGAACTCTCCTTAACCAGCTATTTCACGTAACATTGTAGCTTTCATTCCTTCCTCACCAGTGGCTGGCCTGGTCTGACTGAACTTTTCCACAGAGGGAAGAGACCTGGCATGGGAAATGTCCGCTCTGGTTGCACAGAGTTTGGGGCAGTACCATAAGCCACCAGTAAAGGTCTCTCAGTGGGAGGAGGTCAGCAGTGCAAACACCGTGATGCAGGGTGATGTTGACTCCCCCAGAAAAGAACTGAGCTCCTCAGTTCTTCTGACCAAATTTAATATCCTCTGTTGATTTCCAGTGCTCAAGTGGACCTTCAGTCTGAAGTTTATTTGCATTTTAATAAACGATCTTTGATGGAGAACACCTTGCTCTATTCATCACGCGCAAAAGAAGAGTGAATTGGAAATTATGCAGGAACTTAACGCATCTGAAAGGAAATTGCAGGCTATGGCTTGACTTCACTGAGAAATATGAAGATCAAATGATCCTTGTCTGCAACAGACATCAAAAACGAGCAGCATTGCTTATGCTGAGATAGCACAAGGGAACGGCTTTCATTAAAGATGTTCCTGAATGAACTGTGTTTATGTTTAGGAACATAAGAGTGGCCATAAGTGGGGGATGAGCAAAGTGTGACCCTTCTCCAACCAAACCCCTCTGGTGGGTCAAGGCCTTGGATCTGAATTGAGACGCTTCCTTGAAGACCTTGTGGAGGCTGTGAGCTCAGATGGGGCGAGGTGAGGGCTGTGGAAGGAATAGGATGGGGCAAAAAGGCTCCACAGGGAGGTGGGGAGCACAGGAGGATGGGAAACGTCCCGTTGTGCTCCAAGGCTCAGTACAAACAGGTTCCATCACAGCAGCTCACTTTGCAGGATGAGGCCCAGGAGAAATGCAGGAGAAGGGTCTTCCTTGCTCCCTTTCTCCTGTAATCCTCTTTGGCAGATGCTGCAGCTACATCTGTGCCCAGGAGTGGAGGTTTGCTGGAGGGGGAGCAGGAGGTGGGCAGACATAATTACCGAGACAAAGACAGTCAGAGAATAGGATCCCAGCATCTGAGATCTTCATTGTCTTCTCTGCTATTGAGCTCAGGACAATTAAGCACCATCCAAGCAGGTCAAAGCCATCTCTACAGCTCTGCTATCTGCCGTTGGCAAAAGGCTCCTCAAGCTTCCTATTTATAGCTGTTTAGCAGCTGCTTTGCTGAACCTTTGTACTGACATGGGGTGATGAGCACAATGGGGAATCTTGGCTATGGCTTCCAAAGCCGATCCTAGGGGATTTAAATACCTCCAAGTGGTATTGATGGAAGAGGTCTGTCAGACCTGGGCTGGCTTGGGAATATCCAGCCCATCAGCGCAGTTCCATAAGCAATGCCAGGCTGGCCTCGCGACCCCTGCGATGCTGGCTGTGTCACCTGTAGGGTGGCAGGCGTGTCCACATGCCACACACACGGTGTCACCACCTCTGCCCTCACCAGCCCCCTCTTCAGGCTTGAAATACCCCAAACACAGAAGCATGAGGAGCATTAACAGGGAAAACTGGGCGGCAACAACCATGTATGAGAGAGGTTTTGAGAGCTTGTTCATGTTATCTGGAAGCCTGAAGGTGCTTGCACAGAAGATCCCAGAAGGATTGATCACCACCTTACTCCCTGCATCCAGCCATATGGCAGCTCCCACTGGATCTGCCCGGTGAAACGATCTCTCCTGAAGTGCCACCTGCACTTACTGGGAACAAATGGAGATTTTCTGCAGATGATCTACAACTTCCTACCTAGAATAGGAGGAGCACATTGCATCAGACACTGCCAGTGTCCCAGCCATGGTTCTTCAGGCCGTGATTCCAACCACGAGGAGCAGCCCCCATCTTCCCTGCGCCACTGGCAACATGGGATCCCTCACTGCCCACTCACTCAGCCTCCAGAACAGGCCTTGGAAATCAGCAGCGGTGTCTCCTGCTGAGTTGGAAATCTAGAAATTTTGGCTCAGACCATTCCATGAAAAATGCATATTGTTATAGATAGGGGGAAAACATCAGTGGAGAGAGGAGGGGAAGGAATGAATCATTTTTGGCAGATGTCTCCAAACTGCAAGTACCGCCCGGCTGTGGAAAGAATTCATGCAAGCTAAGGGTAGTCTTGCTGCTTATCTAAATAGTTATAATAGAGCAAAACTGGCAAGTTACATCCCGTGGCGGCAAAGAGAAGAGCCACTGCAGATGCCTCCCAAAAACATTAAACCCAGAGCATCCCCAAAGAGTGGTCTTGAGAGCTGGATCAGTGGATACTGCATCTCTGCAATGCAAATGCAATTCTGCCGCCATTGGCTGCTGAGGCTGCCTCCCAGGGTACCCATCATGCAAGGGATCCTTGCCAGACCTTCGGCAGGAACAAGGTGCTGCCAAGGCACTAAAGCCCACAGTGGGCAGCCAGGCTGGGCCATTTCCTGCAGGATGCTCTGTGTCTCCCCTACCTGGTGCTTCATGTAGGGGATTTATGGTTTTGAAAAGACTAGGGATCAAGTAAGGAATAAATAAGGCATTTGCCTTTTAGAAAGAGGATGATTCTAGAAATGAGAAAACCAGAAAACCCTTCCACACAACAGTTCCCAAACATCGCTGAGTCATTATTATATATATAGTTCTTATTTATAGGAGAAATTACTTTTCATGTGACAATTTCAAGCAGCCATAGGAAGCTTTAATCTATAGGCAAAGAAATATGGCAGTGACATCACTGGTGCTGGTATTAATTGCTACACATTGCTCTTCCCATCCACATCTGCACTTTCTCAGGCTGCCAGCCCAAGCCAGCTTCTGGGGCAGATTTGGATGATCGCTTCCACAGAATGCCTTTTAAAATATATGGCAATACACTCCTAGCAAGGAAAGGTACCCAGCAGAAGGTGCCATCTTCCAGAGATGCTCTAAAAGGGCAGCAGAGAAAGCTAGAGCCAGACAGAAATCACTGTTGGCCCTTCAGACCCTGGTCAATACACCTCAGGGGTTTACAAATGAAGGGAGGCTCTCACGAAGCAGTGACTCCTTGATGGATATGGAGAATGGCTCCTGCCAAGCTTCCCTCCTAAATGGTTATTACAGAGGGAAATGATTCAACTTCCAAAAGTCTGAAGCATCAGAAAGATGCTTCTTTCCTCTAACACATGGCAGTGAGGGCATGCAATGCTCCTGGTTCCCCCACACACTCTCGCCAAGCTCCCCAGACCCCTCTCATGGCATGGGGACATGGGGGACCACAGGGCATGGGGCAGCCAGGGGACACCGAGAGGCTGCTGCACAGTGGGGACATCAGTGTGTTGGTAAGTCGAGGTCTTACAGGCAGGCTCTGTTGTGTAAGCCAGCCGGATACCCAAGGATGCGCTCCTGAACTGCAATGGATAAAAATATCCTGGGAATACGTGTTGCTCCGACTAAAGCATTGCTAAAATAGCAGAGTGCGCAAATCCCTTTTTAGCTGCTCCTTCTGAGCCTCCTGCCTTTTCTACTGCAGAGCTCTTACCCGCAGATCGCTGGTGGGTTTCTGTCTCGCAGCCCTCATCACCCGCTCTCGCTGTGGACGTGGTATCTGTGTGCTACCTGTGTCCGGGCAGGTGCTTTTCTTACTGTGATGTCGCTTTGTGTGAACTACGGTAGGCACAAAGAGTGAAGTCAAGATATCACTTTGCTCGAGTTGGTAAATTATTTGTAGAAGGGTTGGGGTGAATGGTGCAGGTGCCATTTCCCCATGTCCTGGCTACTGTCCCTGGCTCTGTTGTTGCAATATTCACACTGTAAAGTCTTCCCTTGTAGGATGGTAAAATAAAATCCCATTTTTTGGATGCCTTTATGTCTGAAATCCAGTCCTCCAGGTCTGCTGCTGTCTGATCTGCCCATAAGACAAATTATGCCATCCCTGCACATAGAATCAAGGATGGTTTTGGTTGGAAAAGTTCTTAAAGCTCATCTAATTCCACCCTCCTTGCCATGGGCAGGGACACGTTCCACTAGACCAGGTTGCTCAAAGCCCCATCCAGCCTGATCCAACCTGCCACCCCCACGTCAGGCTGGGGAAGGGTCTGTGCTCTGCACACGGCAGAAGGGTATGAGCCACCTTGGTAGGCAGCTCAGTCACGCAGGATGATTGGGAAACATTATTAATCCTTTTGTATCCCACAGTAAGTGTATGTCACCCTGTCCTTTTGCACGCTTCTGCTGACAACAACTAAACATGCACACATTGTTAACAGCTTATTAAAATTCATTGGGAGCTGCCACTGCAGGCTGCTAAAATAGAGGCTGCTCTTGATGCTAAGCCAAATAATTTGAGTATTTCATCTCGGTGATCATGTAAACAAACTGTCAGACATCCAGATGCAAGCATGGAGAAATACCCATGGACTGTAACAGTGACAGGGCTCAGCACATATTCATTTACTAATCTGATTGTTGTGAATAAATTAAATGACAGTGTTAGAAGTATATTCCCTGGGCTCATGTTCTGCTATATTAAGATGTCATGATTTTGCATCTTGGGTCACTAAGCAAATAAAGATGTGCCCCAGTGGTCAGCTGAGCCAAAGCCAGATACATGCAGTCCTTTATTTTCAGTTTGGGTTGGAAGGGACCTTAAAGCTCATCCAGTTCTAACCCCCTGACAGGGGCAGGGTCACCTTCCACTAGACCAGGTTGCTCCAAGCCCGTCCAACCTGGCCTTGAACACTGCAGGGATGGGGCAGCCACAGCTTCTTTGGTCAACCTGTGCCAGTGCCTCAGCACCCTCACAGGGAAGAAATCTATAGGTCTCCAAATGGGGGATAATACTCTGTTGTGGCTCTGTTGTGGGGAGCCAGTAGAAGCCTTAGGGAAACAGTCATGCAAATAAAGCATGAAAAAAACAGTGGCTTTGTAGCTCTCTCCCTCAGGTGTAGGACTATTTTCCATTGGAAAGTGCATATCTTGGATTTTAAGGCTGAGGCACCATGCTGTGCAGTAGTTTTGATCTCTTGAGCAAGGGCCGACAATGGCCAGCGGTTCTGCATGGCAAGGCACTGAGATGGAAGGATGTCACCCTCTGAGAGCCAGCACCACTGCAAGGCTCTGTGTGATGAAGTTTATCACATCCCCTGCAACCTGTTACAGACATTCCTTACCTTCTGTTAAAAACACGCAGCTTATTTCCAGCTTGAATTTTTCAGACTTGAGCTTCTAGCTGTTGGATATCATTATGCACTGTTTTCATTAGATCAAAAAGGTCTCCAACACAAACCTCTTCCCCCTGGGAACTGCACCGTGGTGGGATCGCACAGCCTCTGAATTGCTTGATGATGTGTGTATTTAGCTGTTTTCTTCTCAATTTCCCAGCAGTTCTCTTCTAGGATCCCCATTTGGAAGATCTCTATTGCCAAGTGCCGCCAAAGGGGGTGATAAGATAGAGGAACAGCTGTGCTGTTCAGCCCATGGTCCATGGGGTTCATGTCTCCAGCTATGGGCCTAAGAGGATGCTGTCACAGAATTGCAATATATGTGATTTATTCCCCAGCACCTGCCTGTTTCCTCTCCTGTACATGGTTTGTCTGTTTGCAAAGTCTCCACAAGTCTCATAATTTTTGGCTTTCCCAAAGGTCTTCAGCAAAGATTTCCCCAGATTTGCTCTACATTGCACAGAGGCTCCCTGCGGACACAGTGCACTGGCAAGGTGCTGCTCCCAGCCATTGCCTCTCCTGATGCAGGCACTCCACACATCATCCTGCAACCCAGGCATGCTGCTCCAGAAGTAGCTTAGAGCCCAGATTTCTTCAAAGACTGCTCCTGGCACTGATGCGTTGCCTTTTGGCAGCTTGAATCCAGCCCCAGTTTCTAATCCCATCTGCCTCATGGTGAAGAGGCTCCACTTGTCTCTGGGTTGCTCCTGCCCAGTGTTAAAAATGGGCTTGTCAGCCCCAAACCCATCTAAACCACTAACACCTTCCAGGCAGCACTTTCCCAGGGCCAGCCCTGCCTTCCTCTGCACAAACTGGGGTGCTGTTTTCACAGGAGCGAGCTCTGGCTCTGTAACAGCTCTGCAGAGACACGTTCTGCCACAGCACTGAGTCAGAGTCCATCTGTCTCCTCCAACACCACAGGGTTTGCAAAGCTCCTGCTGCCTGCCAGCTGGCTGTGTGCTGCATTTCTACTCTGCCCGCTGGCCTCTGGCCACAGGGACGCAAGGGAAGTGCCTGGCGGGCTGTGGAGAAGAGCGATTCCCGAGCTGTGATGGGATTCTGGCGGTGCCAGCACTGACCTCCCTGCTGCCTTCATGGGAACTGAGATCAGCTCTGTGAGGGAAAGAGACTTGGGCATAAGGGCTCTAGAAAGAAGAGTCTGGGGGCACCAGGATGGCTTCAGGGCTCCGAGAAGATACCAACCTCCCCCCCTGCCTTTTTTCCAACCATAGTCTATCTGGGCTGCAGGCAAAGGATGTAGCAAGAAGGAAGCTCCCAGCAGCAGGGACCTGCAGAGATGGCAGTAGCTTGTGGACCATCATGTTCGGTAGTCAGCAAGGAGACCATCTTTCTAATCCTTTCCTGCACTCATTTCTGCGTATGGCCCTAGCTGCACCCGGCCAGCCTGGTTCACCCTGAGCCCAAAGGGGTTCAGGGGAACAGAGACAAGTGCTCCAACAGGGACCATGCTGCTGACACTCATCTTGGGTACATGCCCTTCAACTGCTCCTTCTCCCATTGTTTGTCCCTGTAAAATGGAGAGCTTTGTGTTCCCAGCGCTGGACATGGCCAGCCCTTCCCCAAGCAGCTCTCCAGCCACAGGGAAGCCCTTGTCACTCAGCCTGGACAGGGAGGGCACACCGTGCAGGAATGCTACCATAGCTGAGACATGATCCTGCAAAGTCCTCGGACCACTGCACGAATCACTTTACAGCCTCTCCCCTGCCCATTTGTTTGAACAGATCCATTAGCATTTAAGGCCACCTTAACCTCACACATGCTGGCCTGTGCTCTCTGGAGCAGGGAAGTGCCCCCCCCCACTGCAGAGGTACGTAATGTGGTCCATTAGTCAGAGCTGCCACTCACTGGCATTGCCTCATCTTCAGAAGTGCAAGGACAATCAGCATAATGACTTCATTTACAGTGTAAATCCAATTACTGCAGGGAAGCATTTCATTAGGGTGGATTATCTCTGCAGCTGCTGGGGAGCTCGGGGCTGAGCAACAGGCTCTTTCACGTTGGTGCCAACACAGGGGACTACTGCTGTGCACGTAAGGTGGGTGACAAGGTGCACAAAGCAGGACGTCACACATCAGCCTTTCCCCCCAACCATTCCCAACTGTCTTCTCTCCCTTTCTCACTCCCATCATCTCCGTCTGCAATCCAGTGGGCATTGCCTGCCTCAAGCCCTCTCTGTATGGGCTCACAGTGGGATTTTGTTCCCATGCCACTCAGATGACAGCAGATCCCCCAGGAAGCACAGCAGCTCTGCCCAGAAATACTTTGAACCATGTCCCCACCACCCTGGGGATGCAGTTTAACCCTCCTCTGTAGCAGCTCTGATAGAGGAGAGGATGACTTGCTGCCATGGTGCCTAGCCTTTACTTCCCAGACCCTGTAAATCTGGCTGCTTAAAGCAAGCCTGGCCTTCCTTCCCCACACTTCTGATGCTTTGGCTCTCCAGTAAAACATCTTTAAACCATTGCCTTTATTGCGCACATTATTCACTGAGAGTTTGCTGCCAGCTCATACCTGTTTTGAACTTGGAAAAATTGGCCTTTTAAAGAGGTTGGTACAATCATTACTGATCTGCACCATGTATCTGCTGAAGCACAACAAATGCTGTATGAATAAGACTTGGAAATGATCAAACCTGACGTTATCGCAATGCAACTGGCAGAGAAGCAAGGCAAGTAGGAGACGCTGCTGTGGAAGACGCGGCAGCGAGTGGCATGAGACGCGTCTGCGCAGGAGGTGCCTCCTGATTCCTGGGACTGCAGCTCAGGCACTGCGAGGGATGGGAAGCCACTTGTGATGGATTTTGCTAAAGAGCAGAGTTCACCTTTGTGGCAGTGACAGATCGGCTCTGCTATCGCTGCATTGCATCATGTTTCCAAGAAAATGAAACCGTCTCTGCTGGGGAGTATTTTATTGCCTGCTTGTTTACTTGTTTGAAGATGCAGTTTTGATTCTAGCAGCGTGCACATGGGAGAAAAGCATAAATACATGAAAATGAGAGGCAAGGTTGAGCAATAGGGAAGACTGCTCTTCTATGGACCTATTTTATCAATATCCTCTTGTCTCTTCAGTCTCTGATTTAGATACTTTGATAGAACCCCCTGGGTTCCACTTTTCCCATATTTGATGTTTGACCTTCGGACTCTTCCACATGGCAAGAGTATCTCTACTCTTGCAGGAGGGGAGTCCTATACTCAGCAGCAGAAGTGTGCTGCTAATACAGTGCACAACAAGATGTCCCCATGCTGCTTCTTTGCATGGCAGGTAAATACCCCATCATGTTTCAAGCTAATTCAGCAGTGGAGATGGGACTGTGCAGCAGCCTCCTCAGCTCCCAGTTCAAGCCCTCTATTGGGGCTGCACAAGGAGTTTGCTTGTGTCTGTGGGTACTGGAGACCCACGTGTTTCTTCTATACCAGGATAACCAAAAAATGATGCTGGTAGTGCTCTCCAGAAGTGCTCAAAAAACCACTTAAGCGTGATAATCACCACCTACCTGCCATGTTTCTGATTCACCCTGTGGCATTTAGCTTTATTCAGCGTATTCTAGCTAAAGGAAGCATTTGTGATGATTGCAGTGAAAGCTTCCCCATGCCCACTTAGCTGTCCATCTTCCCTCATTTATCAGACTGAGCTCTATCAGAGGCACACACTTTGCTCAAGGATAGAGTTTTCCGGCCCAGCATTACATTTGCTACCTGCAGGTGAGCAGGTATATGCCAGAGTGGACTCCTAGGAGAGAAGCTGCTCTAATAAGAGAATGTTTCTCAATGACATTTGCAGGCAGAGGCAGGCAGGGATCTGTGGGTGAAGGAACATTTTGCATCAGCCTACACAGCAGTTACAGCACTCTTGGGAAGCAGTGTGTGGGCAAGCCATACAGGGCTCTTCGCAGCAGAAATGCAGATATATGTGCCAGAGAGAACACCCTCTGAGGAACAGAGGGCAGAGCTCTTATTACAGAATCATTTACTCAATCATTCCCTGAAAGCATATTAAAATAACTGATTGTTTTTTGTTTGTTTTGTTTTGTTTTTTTTTTTGTTGTTTTTTTTTTTTCTTTTTTTGCAAAGGGATGAATAAATCCTTATTTTGTTAGAGCAAATGGGTTTCCATTTTACTTTACAGAGGGCATTAACAATCAGCCAGCTCCTGCTCCGCAGGTACTTCAGCGTAACCCCTCAGGCCCTCAGCAACAGCAGAGAGCAGTGGAGGGAAGTACAGGGTGACTAAAAAGATCTCTTGCAAGTGACCCAGCACATTCATCTTTGTCACAGCTCCTCATGGCTTGGCTGTGAACATACCTGGTGAGTGTGTTGGGAGCCCTGCATGTGGGATTGCAATTCCCAAAGCAGGAAAGGAAAAAAACTTACTTATGAAAACTGCATGAGCAGTTTTTAGGAAACCTTACACGGTATCATGAGTGTGGCAAATGCACACCCACTGTATGCACCATCAGCAAACAAAAATGTGATTATAAGACATTCCCACAACCGATAGGGTAAGCATACAGCACGAATGACATTGCTGCCACCAGGTTCCTCACTGCCACTTGCAACAACTCAATAGCCCAACACCGGGTTTCTTGGTGTCAGCAGAAGGCAGAGGGATTCATATGTCATGGTCAGCCAGAAAGGACTTTTTGGCTGGGTTTGCAATTAGACTTACTCTGTATGCTAAATCTGGGCTTTTTGTGGCCATTAAAAGGAAGTCCAACCAATGAAGTCCAAAGTGAGATCCGAACTCTTACAATCTCAAGGAGTTTGGATCTCAAACTTTGTTTTGGGCTCCATGCAAGTTTCTGCCAGCCTTACCGCATTCCAGGAGAGCAAATACCCATCAGCACCAGCAGCAACAGGACTACTCAAAGAAGGACTTTGGAGCAGAGAAGAGGTGTTAGATGCAAAATCTCGATGTGCGGTTCATACCCTTGTGAGCCTGATTCAGGGCCCATCAGTGTTAATGAGAAGTTATTTGGCTAGGTAAGGATGGTTCCTTCTAGAAGAACAGGTTTTGTTCTGTTATCACACTATCACTGTGCTTCCAATTTTGCTGGAAAATATAAAAATCATAAGGAAAGATGTTCCCCTGTGCTCAAAGATGACAACTTCAGACACGCTGTCTCCCTTGCCTAGCTTCAGCAGGGTCAGGAGTGTTGTTTTCCGCATTGTTAGATGCTCTTGCTGCTATTTCTGTGTTGCTGTGCTTGATTCTTTGATGCTAAGCACTCTGAGATGTCTTGTTTAAAGAAAAGATACCTACTTTCTTTAAATCTCTTTTTCCAATTAGCCAGCAGTGGAGTTTCTGCCAACAGCCAGCCAGCCAGCCTGTCTCCTTGTGAACACAGAAACGTGTACTGCTTTCAGGATGCTACAACACTACTTGTGGCAGTGCCTGGCAGAATGTGGTTTGATATCAACAGCAAGGACATGACCAGAAGGAGAAGTTGGCATCCATACCCACACAGGGAAGGCTGAAGTAAATGAAAAAAGGGTGTAAAGAAAAGGAGTGAGGTGATTTCCCATCAAGAGGGGGGGCATGAATTTGAGCTGAAGACTGGAGCACCTCTGCTATGGAGACAGGCTGAGAGAGCTGGGCTTGTTCAGCCTGGAGAAAAGAAGTCTCCGGAGTCCTTATTCTGGCCTTTCAGATCTTAAAAGGGGCCTATAAGAAAGATGGGGAGAGACTTTTCAGCAGGGCCTGTTGTGACAGGATGAGGGGTAATGGTTTTAAACTAAAAGTGGGGAGATTCAGGCTGGGTATAAGGAAAAAATTCTTTATAAAGAGGGTGGTAAAAAACACTGGCACAGGTTGCCCAGAGAGGTGGTGGATGCACCATCCCTGGAGACATTCAAGGCCAGGCTGGATGAGGTTCTGGGCAACCTGACCTAGATGAAGATGTCCCTGCTCATTGCAGGGGGGCTGGAATACATGAGCTTTGAAGGTCCCTTCCAACCCAAACTATAGATACATAGGTGATACATACCCATGGTGACAGGGAAAATGCAAGGTATTCTGACATTTTCCGGCCTCCTGAATTTTCAAGGATAGAAATGGAGCCTGAACTGGAATGTTTTTATTAATTTGAGTGCAATGACTTAAATATGGCTTGTGTTCTGTCCTGCCTGGACAAGCCCTGTGCACATAGCATCAGCTGGAGCTGCTAAATCAGTGCAAGATGTCATGGTTTAAGCAACTATAACTCACCCAGTTCGCTCACTCACTCACCCTTCTTTCTCCTCCCCAGCTCCCGGGTGGATGGGGAGGAGAATCGAAAGAATGCAACTCCCACAGGTTGAGATAAGAACAGTTTAGTAACTAAGGTATAACACAAACCACTGCTGCTACCACCAATAATAATAATGACCAGGGAAATAAAAGGGAAGAGAATACAACTGCTCACCACCTGATACCAAGCCTGACCCAGCAGTGAACCCCCACACCCTTCTGCATCTCTGCCCTCCATTTTTACATCGAGGGCATGACATGCTGTGGTATGGAATACCTCTTTGGTCAGTTTGGGTCAGGTGTCCTGTCTCTGCTTCCTCCCGGCTTCCCCTCCTCCCTGGAAGAGCATGAGACTCAGAAAGTCCTTGGTCAGACTAAACATTTGAGCAGCAACTGAAAACATCGGTGTTATCAGCGCAGTTCCCAGGCTGAAAGTCAAAAACACAGCGCTGCACCAGCTACCAAGAAGGAGAAAAAATGACTGCTACTGCTGAACCCAGGACACAAGAACACCTGCACAGACCTTCCTCTCACAAAAGTGACATTTTATAAGAAAACAGTACTAATATCATTTTCCCCAGTATGCCTTTGGACATCTTTAGGCAGACTCCTGTGCTGGCCTCAGGGCAACAGGTTTCTTGTCACTAAAATACAGCAAAGGGGTTCCAGCCAGCACAGTATTTCCTGTCTCCTGGAAAAGAGCAACTTCCAGACTGGTGCAAAGTGATGTAAAATCAGCAGGTCACACAGGGGGAGGGGGCTGAAGAGAGGTTGGGGTTTAAATACGTGAATATTGAATTCCATTGGTAGGGGAATTCCTCTTGTACACAGAGCCAGGCAGAGGGCTGGAGGAAAATAAATAAATTCCTTCCTTTTCTTGGAGACATGCTCACAAGACGACTCTTCTCTGAGACACTGTGCTTATGCAGGACAAAGCCTTGCCCCAGAAAGCCCATGAAGACAGGGGATGTGAGCACGAAGACAGCTGTGTACAGAGCGCAGAGCAATGTTGTCAGCCTGGTGGCAGCTGTGTATTGCAAAGGCCTCTTGACATCTTGGATGTGAAGGGGAGAAAGACAAATGGAAACTACCAGAATGGGAAATTGCTCACTGGCAGGATGCTAATTATTTTAAAGATGTGATAGACTGTGCTGTGAGGGGAAAGACAGCAGAAAGATGTTAGGCAGATGACCTGGATTCAGCTGGGATAGTTATTTTTCTTCCTATTAGCTGGCATAGTGCTGCGTTTGGGCTTTAGTCTGAGAACCACGGTGATAACACACCAATGTTTTAGTTGTTGCTAAGTAGCACTTACCCTGATCAAGGACTTTTCAGTCTCTCATGCTCTGTCAGTGAGGAGGAGCACAAGAAGCCAGGAAGAAGGAGAGACAGGACACCTAACCCAAACTAGCTAGAGGGATATTCCATACCACAGCACATCGTACCCAGTATCGAAACTGGGGAGAGCTACCTGGAAGGGACCGATTGCTGCTCAGGTCAGGCTGGGTATTGGTCAGTGGGTGCTGAGTAATTGTATTGGGCGTCACTTGTGTTTGTTGTTTTATTGTTGTTGTTTTCATTTTCTCTTTTTTATATATCTCTCCTTGTTATTTCCCTTACTACTATTAGTACTGGTATTACATTGTACATTATTTCAGTTATAAAACTGTATATTCTTTTGATTCAGCCAAGGGCTGGTGAGGGAGATACCAAGAGATGGGATGGGGTAAGGACACAGGAGAAGGAATTGGGTTTGGAAAGAGAGGAGAGCAGAGGGATAGCTACTGGCAGTTGGTCAGTTTATCAGCTCCTCTTCCCGTAAGTGTCAAACATGGAAGTAAAAGAAACACAGGTTTGAGGAATCCAGGGCGTTATTAGGAAAGTCTGCAGAGGGGTTCACACAATGAGAGCAGCTCAGCTCACCCGCCAATGCGCGCTGGTCTGCTGGAGCTCCCTGGGCTCCGCTGATGGGACAGGAGCTTTGACACTTCTCGCCACATGTGTGTCCTGATCCCAGACCAAATCCCACCTGGATATCCTCAGGGATGTCCTCAGATAAAAGAGGTGAAGCAGAAGAGGAAGATGAAGCTAATCAGGGCTGCAAGGTGGCCTTGCAAGAGAAGAGAGGGATGAATCCTCAGGGGAGCAGAATCTCTTTGACAGAGCACTTGATAGGGAAAAAGATAAAAACTATTTCAGAATAGCACACGAAAGAATTAAAGCAAATGAATAAACATGTGAGACAATATTAATTGTCTGAAATACAATGTTTGACTTTTGGTTTATAAAGATCTCTCTCTACTTCAGTTCCCATGGTAACTATTGCGCAAAACCACACTTTTCTTAATCTTCTCCACAGAGTTTAAAGCAATTTTGTAATCCAATCAAATGTAAAGAAGATAATTTGGGTTTTGCATTGAGAAAACTGCTACCTAATGAGCAAACAGTGACTGGGAGAGGCCAGATTTACAATGAGGACCCTAGAGAGACACTTAATTACTGAATAATTAGCAGTTACTTAGCACATAGAAGAGTTTCTTAGCACATACAGGAAAGGCTGATGGATAGCAGTTGTAATTCCATGGTCTTCCAAGTAGTCTTCTGATGTGAGAAGCAGCAAGCCTTGCTGCACATAGCACTTTCACCGGGTAACACAAACTGCAGTCAGGCCTGGGTTGCATAACGGCAGAAGCTGAGACTGAAGTGCTTCACTGTCCCCAGTGAAGCTCTCAAGAAGCCAAACCCCTGACACAGCGTTTTGCTGAGGCAGCTCAGGCACTGCGGAGTGGAAGGATTAAGTTGTTGGATGGGAACGTGTTTTCCAGTGGGGCTTCTCCGAGAACAGTACCCTATGGAGTTGGGGTTCTGCTAATTCTGCAGTGTGAAAGCCATGTTCACACGCACCAAGCCCAGCCTCGCTTTTGGGAACTCAGTGGCACCCTTTCTGGGCTTCAGTTTAGGCATGTAGGGTTGAATTATTTCCCCATATACAGAGGATTTTTCTGTAGGAGGAAGCGCTGATGCATAGATTGCCTTCTTGGAATGAAATCCAGAGCTACAGAAAAGTAACTAGTGCTTGACTTTAATTCTTCTAATGCTGAAGCCCAGAAAACTGAGTGGAATTCGAAATGCCAACTTTCCCAAAAGGACAAAGCCAGAAAACAGCCCAATAAATTCTTCAGGATCAGTTTTGCTTCTTACAGCAGTACAAAAGGCAGCCCTAGGCCTGCCTGAAACTTTCAAGGTCAGTCTGATTTCACCTTGGGCTTCAGGACAATGACTTCATGTCTCCTGCCTCATATGATTACACACAAGCAAGCTCTCTGCGTAATCGCTTGGCATTTCCCAAATGCAGGCCCTGTAAATGAGGTCAGGGCTCTGGTGCTCTTCCTCATCCAAGGACTGCAGAGCTTGGTTTGTGCTCTGAAATAATTACCTGGCCCGCTCTGCTATCTTCAAGTGGTCCTTCAAAAGTGCAGCCCAGGGCAGGCAGCTTCTGTGCTCCTACTGCTCGTTCATCTGGTTTAGTGTTCACCTCATTGTCAGGGCATGTAAGGGGACTTAAGTAAAAAAAGAGAAAAGAGAAAACACAGGAAAGTACAGCTGGTTCAATTTGTTCACATTTCAAGCATAGATGAATTAACATTCTGCAAAAAAAAAAACGAAAAAGAGTGGGTGAATTTGGGTGGAATTTTTTAAAATGTTTTTGACCACTTACAGAATGGGTTGAATTTGGAAAATTTGTTCATCTCTGTGGCTTTAACTTTGGGGAAAATGTTGAGACAGTCAAACGTTTCAGTATTTTTCCTTTTTCAGCTCAAAAGAAAGCAAAAACCAAAGGAAGCAGAGTCTACTCCCACTCCTACCCGTGGGATCTGATTTTCTGCAACACAGATGTCATCAAGAAAAGGGTGATTTCTTGATTACACAGACATTTTTCGCTTTATCATCTTTCACTCTTCATCAAAACCAAGCAGCTCTGTGGGCAGGAGAATGCATCAGCCTTGTTTCCTGGGCTCAGTGCTTCATGGCTGAACATCCTCTTGGCTGACAAGTGTTCTTGTCGATCAAAGCTTTCCCTGGGGTTAAGATACTTATAATTCCTTTTCCCTCTGTCAAACAGTAATGAGGGCTTGTGCTTCAGGTTCTTTCTGTGCACCAGTAGTACTCATTCCAGCTGGGCAATGCTTTCCATGATACTTACAGAACTGGATATTTTTGTAACCCCAACTTTGGTCAAAATGATGAGCCATATTGTCATTGTGTGTTGGTGGGAAGGACCGTAGCTGACCACAAAATCCCCTTCACTTCATACCCTCAGAGAAACAACCTAAAACCACTAGTCCTTGGACAAGGAAGAAGTCCTCTACATCGACACCTTGAAAGACGACAGGGTGTCCCTAGCAGGAAATTCAGGTCATTTCTACCAGAAGAGGCTTTTCTTCCATCGCCCTCTTCCCCGTTCAGAAGCAGCCTCAACTCTGCCGCCGTGTGGCAGCGCTGAAAAAGAGCATGAACTAAAAAAATCACCTCATCGGAACGGAGTTCACCCCATGGGGCAGGAAAGTCCACGCTCCGCACGGGGGGTTGGTTGTACAAACAGCCATATGCACCTTCTGACTGCCACCACCAGAACTTCAGCCCGCAGAGGAGAGGGTGTCTTGTGAACTGCTTGGGGCTTTCTCATAAGATGTGGACAGTTGCTGGGGTTTGCCAACAGGAAGGCTGTGTACACTGTTGACAGTGGTCCCTGGGCTCGGGAGAGTTTTGACCGGTGATCCTACTTTCCCCTTTGAGTGGTGGTACAACTGGAGGCCTATGTCGGTTGTAAAGGCAGGAGGCACTGCTCTCAGCAGAGATCTCAGCAGACAAACCTCTTCCTTCCTGCAAACACCATCACTGAATTTTAATGCTAGCACAGCACCTCCAGCACGCAGGATCATGCATTTTTCTCAGTTCTGCACATGAGGAGGTGTAGGCAAACTCTGCAGTAAGAGAAAACATGAAAGACCTGAAGTAAAACTTAAAAACAAACGTTGACCTACAACTTAACTCTTGCCACTTGCACAGGGAAAGAGCCATGCATAGAAGCCAGAGGACCCCTCTTTAGATTAAGGACGAAGCAAAGGAGAGCACTGCCAGGATGGTACTGGAGGCACCTCAAGTTGGTCAAGATGAGAAAATGAACATGAGCTGGCAGCATGCACTTGCAGCCCAGAAAGCCAACCGTATCCTGGGCTGCATCAAAAGGAGAGTGACCAGCAGGTCAAGGGAGGTGATCCTGCCCCTCTACTCTGCTATCGTGAGACCTCACTTGGAGTACTGTGTGCAGTTCTGGTGTCCTCAACATAAAAAGGACATGGTACTGTTAGAAAAAGTCCAGAGGAGGGCCACGAGGATGATCAGGGAACTGGAGCACCTCTCGTATGAAGACAGGCTGAGAAAGTTGGGGCTGTTCAGCCTGGAGAAGAGAAGGCTGCGTGGAGACCTCATAGCAGCCTTCCAGTATCAGAAGGGGGCCTATAGGGATGCTGGGGAGGGACTCTTCGTGAGGGACTGTAGTGAGAGGACAAGGGGTAACGGGTTCAAACTTAAACAGGGGAAGTTTAGATTGGATATGAGGAAGAAATTCTTTACTGTAAGGGTGGTGAGGCACTGGAATGGGTTGCCCAGGGAAGTTGTGAATGCTTCATCCCTGGAGGCTTTCAAGGCCAGGTTGGATCGAGCCTCGGATGGCATGGTTTAGTGGGAGGTGTCTCTGCCCATGGCAGGGGGGTTGGAACTCGATGATCTTAAGGTCCTTTCCAACCCTAACTATTCTATAACTCTATGATTCTAAGATCAGAGCCATGAGGCCCTGCAGCCTCATGAACACATAAGGATCTGCCATTGCTCCCAGGGAGGTATAAAGTACCTCTAAGGAAGCATGAGGGTAAGAAGGGGATTTGGCCATAGTGACTACCGGAGTAAACCAGTGCTATCCCTCCATACTATGAACATTTCTAAAAGTAATTCATAAAGCAACAATTTTTTATTTTTTTTTTTAAATCTCAAGTCACAGTAACAGAGCAGGCATAAAGCAAAGGGAAAGGAGTAGTATTAGGAGATGTGTTAATATCTTAAAGTCACTCAGAGCCGCCTTATGTTTTCACAGAATGGTTTGGGTTGGAAGGGACCTTAAAGACCATACATTTCCAGCCCCCTGCCCCAGGCAGGGACACCTTCCACTAGACCAAGTTGCTCAAAGCCCCATCCAACCTGGCCTTGAACACTGCCAGGGATGGGGCAGCCACAGCTTCTCTGGGCAGCCTGTGCCAGTGCCTTATCGCCCCCACAGGGAAGAGCTTCTTCCTTGTATCGAATTTAAATCTCCCCTCTGTCAGTTTAAAGGCATTCCCCCTTGTCCTATCCCTACAGGCCCTTGTCAAAAGCCCCTCTCCAGCTTTCTTGTCAGCCCCTTTAGGCAATGGAAGCTGCTCTAAGGTCTTCCCAGAGCGTTCTCCAGGCTGAACCATCCCAGCTCTCTCAGCCTGTCTCCAGAGCAGAGGTGCTCCAGCCCTCAGAGCATATTCATGGCCTCCTCTGGACTCACTCTAATAGGTCCACACCCTTCTTAGGTTGGGGGCCCCAGAGCTGGATGCAGTACTGCATGTGGAGTCTCATGAGAGCAGGAGAAGGGGAGAATCACCTCCCTCCACCTGCTGGTCACACTCCTTTTGATGCAACCCAGGACACACGTTTTTTGTTAGTTAGTTTGGTTGTCTGGTTATTAAATCTCTTTATTCTTCTGTAAACCTTGAAAGATAAAGCAGACATTTCTCCAGTCCGCCTGGGAAGGCCGAGACAAACGGGCTGGAGAAAGAATGCATAAAAGATATGGTCAAGGCTTATTCTTTTTTGTTCTCAAATGCCTCAAAACTTTATAAAGAAGTAAGACAATGCCAATGTAATAATAACAGAGAGTAAAAGTAATTCACAGCAGTCATTACCCTTAAAATACTTCCTGGAACTAAGTGCAAGAGGTATGAAGTCATACTTTTCACTGTCTTTCACGCTGTCTCCATAGGAAGGTTGGTATGCCTTTGAAGCTACTCTTTATTTTCAGTAGACGCCTACCACCTCCTTTCTCCTTGAGCCTAGGAGCATTAAATGGCAAAATCACTATCCAGGAAGATAATCTAACCTAATCTGATGTAATAATCCAACATAATCTTCCGGAGTGTCATGACCTGCGTCTCCCAATGAAATATCTGATAGCAGTGAAGTAATGGGCCTGTTACAGATTATGTTGTCTGTCTGAAAGAATTATTTTTGGTTTCAAAAGCAATGTTCTTATTGACTGCACAGTAGTAGTCAGCACAGTATTTACTGTCTTCTGGAACCACGAGCAACTTCCAGACTGGCGCAAAGTGATGTAAACCCAGCAGGTCTGCAGGGTTTTACATCTGTATCATTCTGGAGTAAATAAATACTTGGAGGGCAGGAGATGGTCCCTTTGTGCCTGGCTCTGCAGTTGAGTGTGCAAGATAGCACTTTGGTCCCTTTATACACACGGTTTGCTCTATGTTCTATGGCTTGTGTATCTTTTGCACTGAAATGCTATCAGCAGCAGAACTAGCAACACCTACGTTTCTGGCTGCCCAACATTCCCCACTGCAATCCCCTGCTTTCAGTCTCCTCTCATTTCTCCCGAGCTGGAATCATGCCTGCTGATGTATTCCAGGCCACCTTGCTGCCTCAGAACCAATATTCTACTAGGTTCCTGCTAAAATCAGTTCAGTGATTTGAGACTGAAGCTAGGGAAGCAGAAGGCTTGCCTCATGCAATGCTAATTCTCACTTGCATGTCTCTGGGTGTAGGGTGTATCTCGCCCTTCCCTTATTTGGATCAGAAAGTGGGAATTTGGTAGTTCAGCCACCCTTGCTTGAGGAACATGCCTTTGGCACATCCTGCCGAACATTGCCAAGCTGCAGATGCACGATGCTCTTATGAAAATGGGTATGATGCTAGAAAAAGCAGAATCTAATCAAGCATCTATTAGGGCTGGCCCTGTCATCTGAAGAGCAGTCTGGAAATGAACTGGCTTCAATGCTGACAGCATCTTCTCTCGCTGTACCTCCAAAAGGGGACAGCACCACTTCTTGTGTGTGAAGAACTGAAACCACAGCAGGATCGCTCAGCCCCTGAGGGGTAATCCTTCACCTAGCGCAGGCGAAAGAGGTCAGCAGCACACAGGGGAGGGGGCTGAGAGAGCTGGGGCTTAAATACGTGAATATTGAATTCCGTTGATAGGGGAAGTCCTCGTGTGCACAGAGCCAGGCAAAGTGCTGGAGGAAAACAACGACATTCCTTTATCGCCGGTTATTCCCGGAGCCACGCCCAGAGCGGCCGCGCTGCCCTCACCGCCCAGAGCGCGTGCTGGGGGGAGGAGCCAGTTGTGACGTACCGAGGAGGGATGCGGCGCGATTGGCTCCCTCCTCCTCTTCTTCCGCCTCCGCGGGAAGGCGGAAGCGAGTGCGGGGCAAGATGGCGGCGGCCGGGTGGCTGTACGTTCTGCTGTGCCTGGCGGCGGCCGCGCTCGGAAAACGGAGCCCGGTGAAGGTGCTGTCGGACGGCATGTGGCAGGAGCTGCTGCACGGAGAGTGGATGGTGGAGTTGTGAGTCGGGAGCGGGTCGCTCGGGCCGACGGGGAGGGTACGGGTGTGTCTTCGCGGCCAACTCTGAGGCCGTGTGGGAGCGGGCGGTGCTGTTCGGTGACGGAGTTATGTTGCCCTCAGCTATGCCCCTTGGTGCCCCGCCTGCCAGAACCTGCAGCCCGAGTGGGAGAAGTTTGCTGAGTGGGGCGAGGACCTGGAAGTGAACATCGCCAAAGTGGATGTCACGGAGCAGCCGGGTGAGAAGGGCTGGCGGGGACGGTGGTTCCTGAGGTCTTCTCTGGGGCTTGGGGCTTCCCATTGCCCCTGGAGTGCCTGGTGCAAGGATGTCGCGTTTTAAGCCCGGTCAGAAACTAAGGCGGAAGTCTTGAAACCAGGACAAAGTGTATGTGCTCGAAAGAAATAGGATTAATAGGAAATTCGAAGTACGAGGCACTGGCACAGGTTGCCCAGAGAAACTGTGGCTGCCCCATCCCTGGCAATATTTAAGGCCAGGTTGGGTGGGGCTTGGAGCAACCTGGTCTGGTGGAAGGTGTCCCTGCCTGTGGCAGGAGGTTGGAACTGGATGGGCTTTAAGGTCCCTTCCAACCCAAACCATTCTAGAATTCTAAGATATAGATCACTTAATGCTTCATAGGCAACTACATTTTCAAAAAGTTTTTTTAATGTGCTTTTTTCCATACACATTTAAAATCATAGTCTTGCAGTAAACAGAAGCAAAAAGGCTTTCCAGGACTCCTTCAGTAACGTAGCAAATATTAAAGGAGAAGAACAGCTCAAACTGACAGAAGATGGAGTTGTTTTGGGAAGCTTTTCATTTTGGCAGTGTTGGGTTTGTGGTTGGACTCGATAATTGTAAATGATTCTATGATTCTACCGAAGGCATATTGCTGGATAGATGCTAAGCACTAGTTAGAGGGAGCAAGCGAATTTCTCTGGAGAGTGATTTGAAGGGTTTCAAGAGGATTTTTTGGCTGTACTTTGTAAGCATCATACAGAGCAAAAGTGTGGTTTTAACTTTCCTTGTGGTACTACCTCCCCTTGTTCCTGCAGCTGAAGCTCACTTATCTGAATTGCCTTCCTGTCTGTGGTGTTTGTAAAAATGGCCTTCTCCATGCTGCTGCTGTTCTTTGAAGTAACTTTTGTAACTTCTTCCCATAACTTTTGAAACTTGCCTTACTTGGATTATTTTCTGCGAACACTGGAGGTTGCAGATCATGTAGGAGAAGGAGAGCATCTCTCAAGAACTACAGCTAAAATAGTCAAGTAAAACAGTTATCCTTGGACATCTCCATGGAGAAACTTTCTAGCTCTTTTTTCAGGGCCTTTTAGACTGTGTGCAGTACTTTTACATGCACAAGTTTGTGTTTGATCACAATTAAATATTGATACCTGGGGCAGGAGCTGTTTTTAGTTTCGTGTATAATAAAGTATTTCTTGCTTTCTTTGTAAGTGTGCTCTGCAATTCTGAAAAATGACTTTTCTTACAGGGTTAAGTGGACGATTTGTCATCACAGCTCTTCCTACCATCTATCAGTAAGTATGAAATGCAGCAAATTTCTTGGAGGAGGGAAGGTATTTTCCCCACTTCTTACTGGGACAAGTAAAGTGAGGCTTGCCATGCTTTTTAAGAATGTGAGTTACTTTACACAGGGACAACCACTGTCTTACCTGCTCTGACCTTGCAGTACTGCCAGTTGATGTTGTTTGTTTTCCTTCAGGCCTTATTTATCCTGTCTTCTCATGGGTGTTTCCATTTTGCAATCTGTATTTCTCGCTAGGTTGATTTTAGTGCAGTTATGTGGCAAGTGCATTAGGAAGATCATTATCTCTATGGAATTGCAACCTAGATAACCATGTATTGAGCAGAGATACATGTGGAGTCAAGAATCTAGAAATACCTGTAGACAGCATTTTAGAGCCAATATAATCTATGGCAAAGTAAAACCAAGATCCAGGGCAATCTAGGGAAAGGTGATGGGAGCCATGATGTTGAGTGGAAGCAAATGCTGTATGCTTGGACTATGTAAAATAAAGGACTTGTTTTGTTTGTTTTACAGTTGTAAAGATGGGGAGTTCAGGAGATACCAGGGTGCAAGAACTAAATCTGATTTCATAAATTTCATCAGTGACCAGGAATGGAAATCTATTGAACCAGTTTCATCATGGTTTGGTCCTTCCTCTTTCCTGTAAGTTTTGATTTTTATCATAACTTGTTGTTGGACATGCTGGAACAGATCCTTAGGTGCTGCACCTGGTGTTGCGTTCTTGCTATCAGCTTATGCAGCAGTGCTGAGCTGCTAATTAGTCTGTGAATGTGATGGATGCGTGTCATGCCTCCTTCAGCAGCAGATTGAGGGAGGTGATTCTCCCCCTCTGCCCTGTGTGAAACAGGGTACTAATTTTAGGATTAATAAGTTAGAAGTGCACTGATCCAGTCCCATTTCTGTGCATACTGAAGCAGTATGCAGGCTGCTTCTGCTGCTCACTCATCAGCTTAAGTTGGCTTAATGATTCAAATTCTCCTTTCATTTAGAGACAGTGAATACTTAATGCTGAAGTTTTGTAATAACAGGAAAATGTCAGAAACAGCAGGATACATGTGGCAGAAAGCCTGGTCTTTTTCACTTGTATATAAAATATAGCTGAACTTAAGTGTCTGAAGATATCTCACCTTTCATATAACCTTACTCATTTTTTGTAAGAGTTTGTTTTAATATCTCCAGATGCTTAGTTCTTGATATCTTGAATAGAGTTCCAGCTGCTTCTCAGTGTTTGTCCAAATATAACTTAGAACATAAAAGTAATTTAAATTCATATGTCAGCGGATACAAGTTGAGAAAGTTTGTAAGTTTGTTGTTGTCCCTATGTAGAACATTGAAACAGCTAATGTTAGTACCAGAAGTATCTCATGAGAAATGAGTGTTTATTGAATTAAAAGACAAAACAGAAGATAAAAATCAAAGTAGTTAGAAGAGAAACCAGACATGAGCAGAAAGTTGTTCAACTTGGGATGAAATAATGACTAGTCAGGCAAATCAGAAGGTATGGGTATGTGACTGGCTTAAAGATGTCTTCAGTACTTTTCTGCTTTGTTTCAGGATGAGCAGTATGTCAGCTTTGTTCCAGTTGTCAATGTGGATCAGGGTATGTGCTTAGATCTCTGTTTTATCTGAACACACATGATATTCTGCTATTCTTGAAATGATTCTCTTGTCTTTTATTTCAGCACTGCCATAATTATTTAACAGAAAATGTTGGAATACCAGTCTGGGGCTCGTATGCTGTGTTTGCATTGGCAACTCTATTATCAGGACTGATACTGGGACTTGTAAGTGAAACACTAGAAAGAGATTGGCTTGTGGCTGTTACATATTATGCTAATGTTGCCTTTGCTTCAGTCTTTAATAGAAAGGCCAGTTTTTCTCAGGGTACCCTGCCCCCTGAGCTGGAATACAGGGATGGGGAGCGGAACAAAGCCGCCATAATCCAAGGGGAAATGGTCAGTGACCTGCTACACTGCTTAGATACACACAAGTCTATGGGGCCAGGTGAGATCCACCCAGGGGTGCTGAGGGAGCTGAAGGAAGTGCTCACTGAGCTACTTTCCATCATTTATCAGCAGTCCTGGCTCAGTGGGGGGGTCCCAGCTGACTGAAGGTTAGCAAGTGTGACACCTGCCTGCAAGAAGGGATTGAAGGAGGACCTGGGAAACTACAGACCTGTCAGCCTGACCTTGGTGCTGGGGGATTTTATGGAGCAGATCATCTTGAGTGCTGTCCTATAGCATGTACAGGACATGTGCAGGTGATCAGGCCCAGTCAGCATGGCTTTATGAAAGGCAGGTCCTGCTTGACTAACCTGATCTCCTTTTACGGCAAGGTGACCTGCTTAGTAGGTATGGGAAAGGCTGTGAATGTTGTCTACCTGGACTTTAATAAGGCCTTTAACACCATTTCCCACAGTATTCTCCTGGAGAAACTGGCTTGGAGGGGTGTGCTGTTTGCTGTGCAAAAACTGGCTGGATGTCCAGGCCCAAAGTGTGGTGGGAAGTGGAGTTAAATCCAGTTGATGGCTGGTCACAAGTGGTGTTTCCCTGTGTTTGGGGACAGAGCTGCTTAATATCTTTATCAGTGGCCTGAATGAAGGGATCTAGTGAGCCGTCAGTCAGTTCACAGAAGACACCAGGTTGGGTGGGAGTGTTTGAGGGCAAGAAGGCTTCTCAGAGGGATTTGGACAGGATGGGTCAATGTGCTGAGGCCAGCTATATGAGGTTCAACAGGCTTAGTGCCGAGTCCTGCACTTGGGCCACAACAACTTGAAATGCGTGGGGCAGAGTGGCTGGAAAACTGCTTGGCAGAGAAGGACCTGGGGGTGTTGGTCCACAGTTGGCTGAGAATGAGCTGGCAGTGTGCTCAAATAGCCAAGAAGGCCAATGGCTTCACCAAAAGGGTTGTCAAAACCCGAAAAGTTGGATATTGGGAAAGTCTTCACAAAAAGGTTTGTCAGTTGTTGGAACAGGCTGCCCAGGGAAGTGGTGGAGTTACCATCCTTGGAAGTACTTAAAAGACATGTATATGTAGTACTTAGGGGCATAGTTTAGTGGTGGGCTTGGCAGTGCTGGGTTAACTGTTGGACTTGGTGATATTAAAAGTCCTTTCCAATCTAAGGGATTTCATGATTCTCCTGTGTGCCGTGTCTGGTGATTTAAACATGTTTTCCTTTGTTTTCAGCTAATTGTGTTCTTAGCAGACTGTGTCTGTCCATCCAAAAAATACAGACCGCCACAATACCCTCACTCAAGTAAGCCTGCTGTATATGACTCATTCTGTGAAGCTGTTTGCTAAATGTTATTTAATAAGTATGGGTATGTAACTTGTGTCTGCAGGATGTGAGGTGTAGTGCTGAAGTTTACACTTGCAGGTGTTTGCCCTTAGGGTTAATAGTGGATTTGGATTTTCTATTTAGCTAAAGCTTAACTATTTAAAAAAAAAAAATCCCCCCCCTTTTTTTTTTTTTTTTTTTTTAGGAGGTGGAAAATTGCTTTTACAGCACTTATAACTGCAAGATACGGAATTCCATGTGTGCAGGGAGATAAAAGTTTTGAGTGGAGCTCTGTGTTGCAAAGATGGGGGTTGCATAATTTATAGGGGCAAAGTGAGGAATAGTGGATATGAAGTAATTCAGTTTGGGGTTAGTCTCTGGAATTTTTTTAAGCTAATCTTAAAGTCATGGTTTGTAGGAACATGACTTCCTCCCTGCCCCACCAAAGCTGGAGGAATTTTTATCTTTCTTTACCTTGTCTGGGTAGTCTATTGTCTCTTAATACTTGACCTGGGGGTAATTTCATGCTAGCAACGATTCTACTTAAGGTAGTAGCTGAAGTGGCTGATATCAGAAAGTGCTACCTGGATTAAGTTCATCAAAATCTTGTACATCAGGATTAAGTTAAATGCACTTCAACTCCGGGTTAAAGTGCATTTCTTATGGTAATGGTGTCTGTGTATGCATGTTTTCCTTTCTCCTTAAGGAAAGTTAGCTCCAGAGTCAGCTCAGCTGCTGAAAAAGCTGGATGAAGAGCAGGAAGCAGATGAAGAAGATATCTCAGATGATGAAATCGAGGGTAAAGAAGTGTCTGACAGAAACTCATCACCAAACGTTGTAAGGCAGCGCCCAGTGATCACTGCTGCCACAATGGATAAATCTTAGCTTTATTTGCATGCAGGATTAGTGTTTGAGTCACCAACTGAGGAGGAAACGAATGTCAAATCTTTTAGCTTGAAGAGAAGAATGACTCCTGTCATGGTGGTAATGATGCATTTCATGAAATCAGGGGAAAAAGGGAGCATCTTTGGCATGAGGTATTCAAAAGTGAAACATGCTGTTGCAAATGGCTGAAACTTGTCTGCGAAGAGAAGTGCTAAGAAGTAACGTTACATGGCTTCTTGAATGACTTGTTCTGTAAGGATTTTTATTTGTTTTTTTACCGGAATGTAAACCAGTGTACTTCTTGCATTAGGGGACATTAACAGCAAACAGGTTAGTGCATTTTCTTTGCTAAAGTATTCAAAAAAGTTTCTCAGTTTGAATCTGTCTAGTCGTGCTCTTAAGAAATGCTGAGGGGGGAAGAGTTCCTTCAGTTATGGGACATGTTCAGGCTTTTTACGTGACAAAAACTGCTTTCTGCTATGACAATGAGAGCAACAACCCCCTCAGTCTTTCTTCTTCCAAAGAGATGAAAGTTGCTATCCTCAGAGGAACAGAAGTTGCCCTCTGAACAAAAGCTCAAGAGCTTGTCTTTCCCACCTTCCCAGATGGAAGTTGTCATAACAACATAGCACTCTGTGTAGTGTGGATTCTCTGGCTGACCAGAAACCTGCTATTTGCATCAATTTCTTTTAGAAAAGGCTGTAGAAAATTATGAGCTTCTTGGCTAAGTAGTTTCTTCCTAGAAAAAAAAAAATGTGAGTAGCACTATGAAGTCTTGTCTCTAAGACTCTGATTCAGATGGGAATAGTTTACACACAGGGTTCTCTGCTGAGTGCAAATCCTATCCACTTATCCCGCTGGATGGCAGTAGGACTCTACTTATTTTTAATACAGCCTCAGTGATTTCTGCTTGTTCAAATTTTACTCCAAAACCAGTCAGGCTGTTCTTAGTACGAAGTTGAAATAACTGCTGCTTTTTCTTTTACAGAAAGTAATCTTTTCAGGTCTCACAAAACCATCTTGAAACAATTTTCCCTAATTTGTTAAAGAACAATCTGTAGTCTACTATTTTCTGTATGGTATTTGTTTTTACTTTGTATAGAAATAAAAAGAATGCACATGCGCATTGGACCGGTGTTATCTTACGTTGCCTATAAAAAGTCTTCCATAGTCATTTTTTGTCCAAAGTATTGCAAGGGAAGGGTTAGCCTTATACTGAGGTTTTTTGGTGAGTCAGTTCTTGCTGTTTTGGGGTTTTGATTTTGGTTGTGGTTTTGTTGTTGTTTTTTTTTTTTTTTTTTTTTTTAGGTGTTTGGGGGTTTTTGTTTGGTTCTGTTTGTAGTTGTTTTGGGTTTGGTTTTCTTGATTCTTCACCTGAGTGGGTTTGCAGGACTGGCAGTTGATGAACCTGTGTCAATAGTAAACTACTGTGAGTAATTAAGACCACAAATGTAGAAATGCTCTTGAATCTTTTCACTGCAGCCTGGCTTTCTAAAGCAAGGCTCTCCTGCTGACTTAAGAATACAGAACATCAGCCAAGGAGCTTGTAATGAACTCTGGGATATGAAGGAAATATTGGGCTGAACAATATTCAGCATTGGCTTGTAAAGCTACCATGTTCTTTGTCAGTCCTGAATGCTGCTTTGTAAGTTGCAATTTAAGTATATCTGACAGATCATAATTCATCCTCCATGTAATGAATAGAGAAAAGTAATTCAGCTGTCCAAATACCTGAGTGAATCTTCCAACAGGTTATTGGATGAGTAAGAATCAGTTATGTCAGATGTCCTGGAACTTCCTCCTTTAACTTTTCCTTTATTTTTGTTATCTGAATATTGGTGCTCTAGAATGACTCATGACTCCAGTGCTGGGGTATATATTGGGAAGATATAAGTGATGCTTGAAAGGGTCCTTTTGATTAAAATCTGAGTGTTCCTGTCATTTTTAAATATCAATCTTCTGATGTTTGGATGAAGACCACAGTGTGCCAGAAATGCCCTTAAGGTGTCAGTCTTGTGGGATTGCCTTAATCTCTCTCAAAGTTTAGATCTTAGCTTTTGTCACTAAAGCAATAAATCTGTGAGATGCTAAGGAGAGCTAGTAGCACTGTCTACTAAAATGGAGTATTTATTTAGTTTAGAGAGGGCTTGAAGACAGGACACAAATGCTGTAAGGTGTTTTTAGGGACAAGTGTTGAATTGTTTTAAAAGCTGAACTACATGGGCTAACTCCACTTGAAATGCAGTTAAATGTAGCTGTTAGAAATGCAGGGCTTTCTCATTTTTCAGTTTTTTAAAGCTGTTTGTGCAATATAGAAAGTAAATACTGATACCCTTTGGCTATTTTTTGGTTTTGAAAGAACAACCAACCTTTTCTTCTTGCTGGATTTCTAGACTCCTGGTTTAACAAGAACTTCTAGCACTAATTTACCTTGCTTTTGCCTTCCGCACACCTGTCTTTGCTCGCTGCCTCCCTGCCTTAGGCAAGTAACCAAATTCCAAAACTGCTTCTTAGTCATAAGTGTTCCCAGTTGCTGGAATCCAGCCTCCATGTGGCAGACCAATGCTTGTGATTAGTGTAACTTCAGCAAATTCCGTTTTGATTATCCATAGGCATCCTCTGTTTGCTGATCTCTGTCAATCTTACCACTCATATTTTTAATAATATTTTTATGGTTTTGTCCTGTGAGTATTTGTTTCTTTATTTTAAAAAAATCTGTATTCCAAAGATGTTTACTGAGGCTGAGTGAAGGTTGCAATGAAATATGCATAAGAGCCTGTCCTTTGTGTGTATTGATGATGCTTGAATATCAGTATTGTAAAAGTCAGACTGCCCTTTCTGTATAATCACCTTGTCTAAGCATGTCCAGATTCGTTCCAGAAAGAATTTATTATTTGTAACAATATCTTTTTTAATGTTTCAGAGTCTCCAAGTAAAAAAATAACCACCAGCTTTGGATTCCTGTGTTTGTGTCTTACTTTTTTTAAGATGGTATCTTGTTGTTTAGCAGTGAAGCAAAACTGTGGCTATTTTCCGTGGAAGAAAGTGAGTACAACAGTATAGCTGACAAATCAGCTGTGATAGCCTTTTTTTTTTAAAGGACCAGTTTGACTAATACTTCAAGCTAAAGCAGCACTGAGGTGCTTGTGGCTTTCAGTTAAGACTGGCTTGGGTACCTCATGGTAGAGTGAGCTGGCCATGTGTCATTTTGGTTAGGTGGTTTGGGAAGGAGCTTTTGTGCATACCAGGCTTGGACAGCAATGGTAAAAAAATGGGTTCTTGTATCGCAAAAAGAATGTAGACTGGAGTTGGCAAATGATGTTTAATATTCAGTTCTTTTAACTCTTCTCTGTGTAAAATACATGCAAATGTATTTTGGCTCCCGATGTATTCCCCCCTCCTACTACATGCTGAAGGTGTCAGTATTGGTGAATTTATCTTGGAGTGGGAAGTTTAACTTATTGGAGTTCTGAAATGAGTCTTCTTGAACAGTCGAATGAATCCAGGTCGGGTATGCTTAAAGCACTACTGAGTAACAGCTAGTCCTGTACAGAACTTGCCATCAGAGAGTCTGTCTTGCCTGTTCCCTTGCTATTTCGTCTTCTATCTCTTCTATTTAGGAGTAAGTATTGAGAGCATGATAGCTTTAACCTGTCAGTTTTCAGTCTGGTAGTGTATACTTTTCTGGGCAAGTGCAATAATACTCTTGCAGTTCCTCCCCAACAGGAATAAGGCATGTATATTGCCTGCGGAATTAAGTGGATGCTTACCCAAGCCTAAATTCCCTACTTTTCCACTCAATACGTTATATATAATGGCAAATAACAGTCAGTCCAAAGTAGGGCAGGGGGACAGGACACAAGCAAAATATCAAACTGACTTATATTTAGATAATTAAAGTTGTTGGAACTAGCCTGATGAGAAACACAATAGCAGCTATATGCTTAGCTGGCAGTTGGTGTTTGCCAGATTGTCAAAGCAAGCCTTAGTGTTGGGCTGGAAATAAATAGTTTGTTGTAACACAGACTGGGGAAGGAAAAAAGTTTTGTGCTACAGCATTGTTTCAGTGTTCAGAAACACCAAGGTACAATGTCAAGTATTTTTTGCTTTAATGAAGAAATAAATCTCCTGTAGCTGCCCTATCTCTGTGCTTACATCAGCTGGAGTCCTTGGTTTGACCTGACCAAAGTCATCTCTGTCTCTTCCCTGAATTTTATTTCTGACCATCAAGGGAGACCTTCAAGCAGGCTTCCAGTACCTAAAGGGGCCAATGAGAACTCTGGAGAGGGGCTTTTAAGGGGCCTGTAGGGATAGGATAAGAGGCAATGGCTTTAAACTGACGGAGGGGAGATTTAGATGAGATATTAGGAAGAAGTTCTTCCCTGTGAGGGTGGTGAGGCACTGGCACAGGTTGTTCAGGGATGCTGTGGCTGTTCTGCCCCTGGCAGTGTTCAGGGCTGGGTTGGATGGGGCTTGAAGTAAACCTGCTCTAGTGGAAGGTGGCCCTGTCCATGGCACGGGGTTTGGGACTAGGTGATCTTTAAAGCTCCATTCCAACCTAAACCATTCTATGATTCTGCCTCAGTATACCCCTTTTCCTCACTTTATCACATTTAGATCATTAAAACTTCTGAGATACAAATTTTATTTCTATTTAACATTGCTTATAGAAGTTTGCTTAACTGCAAGGTAGATCCAGAAAGCCAACTCTTAGGTATGCATCTGATGTTTTATAGCCATCTTTAGTATAAAGGAAGTAGACATAACCCTTTCACAGATTTAAGTACCTCCCCAGGCATGCATGTCCCTGTTGTAGCACTTGTATTTGACCTTAACTTCACACGCACTAAAGCCAACCTTCCAAAAAGCCCCTAGAACCCTCTTCCTGGCAACACTATTCCCTGCATGCTGTGCTTTGCTTTCTGTTCCTGTCCTGTGGATGCTTAACTTCTCTGTGCTGGAGAGAAAGTTCCAACAGTTCTAATAACTAGAGGAG
The DNA here is from genome assembly GCA_039720435.1 of Amazona ochrocephala. Taxonomy (NCBI): domain Eukaryota; kingdom Metazoa; phylum Chordata; class Aves; order Psittaciformes; family Psittacidae; genus Amazona; species Amazona ochrocephala. The sequence goes on from CM077882.1 coordinate 61,955,266, forward strand.
TGCCTGGTGTCGGGGTCCCATGTGGACTAAGCACAAGATAGATCAGAGACCCAAACTTTCGTCCAGTGAGAGCTGATGCTTTGCTTTTGGAGAACCTGTTTTATCGTGTACCTATGTTACATGTGCCTCGAAGTGCCCAGAGCAGCTGCTGAGCTTGGTTAGCTGCCCTGGCACCCCACTCCCGTGAGGCTGAAGTTGTGGGGAGCATCTGGGCTTCCAGTTTTGCCTTCCCAAGGCAGATGCCTGCCTGAGAGCCAGGGAAGAGTGCTGGATGTGCTGAGGGGTAATGGTGGATGTGGGCTTGTCTGTGACTGATGTCCTTGAATTGCCAGCAGGTTCTGAAATACCTGTGAACATGAGAGGGAGAAGAGACATGGTGAAATCTTCAGGGCATCTCTCTTTAAAAGGTTCATGTATAAGTTAAATTATGCTTCCTGTATCAAGGATTTTAATGCTAAATGAGAAAACATTAACACAAGATCGATCATAATTTAAGGTAGTATTTTTGTAGCTATGCTTTTACTTCCGGAGTCTTTATGCTTTGCTGGGCCTGGCTCTCAATGTCCCTGTTCCCTTCCACCTTGTTTGCCTGATAATTTCTTAGAAAGGTATGTCTCTGAATCTTCCTTTAAGCTCCCTGGCATGTGGGATGGTTACTCCTCTCTGAATGCTTGCTGTATTGAGAGTATCAACCCAAGGGAAAGTCAGGTGTTTAAAGTAAATATTTCTTTTTGACAGTGGCTGCAATTGCAGGGATACCCAATGCCATTTTCACAGGTGGAGTTCAACTGGTGTGTCCCTTCCCTGTCCTATTCCCAGCAGGAAGTGTTGGCACTGCAGTGACAAGGAAAGGCTGCTAACCCTGTTAGTGTCACTACACAAAGCTTGTTCTGTTTCAGTGGAACTCAGACCTCCTATTAGCACTACTGATGTAAATCACTTCCACCTGACACCTTGGAGTAGCCAAGATCTTGTCCCTGGCAGAGCACAGCAGTGTGGATTTGTCTTGGAATTGCAGTTTGATCTCTTCAAAAAAAACAAACAAAAACACCGAATGAGGCCAAGTGCTGGTTTTGGATGGCCTGAATTCCCTTGATCTTCTGCACCAATGGGAGAACCTGGAGCTCCTGGAGGTGGTGGGCATGAAGAAATGGGCAGTATATAGCCTCAATATAGTCTACAGCTGTACCACAGGAGTAAGTGGGGTACGAGGACCTGTTTGGCTCTCAAGGGGGGGTGTTGTCCCCCCCAGTAATAACCGATGGCCAAGCAAAACCTTTCCTACTTGTGCCTCCAGAGCCTGGGTGGTTTCTTTACATAGGCTATCTCAGTCTCTGGCTCCCCAAGGAAAATATCGTGCATTTCCCTTGTGGAATCTTCTTGGCTGTTTACTGGGCTGCAGAGCTGATTTCTTAGATGACTGGGGAAGTGGTTCTCCAAGGTGAAGTAACTGTTTCCTCCTCTTCTCCCCATCCCTTGTCAAGTATTTGGGAAAGACATGAAGAGTGGTCTTATATGGAGCTGCTACTATTATTATTATTATTAATATTAATATTATTAGTATTTCAACAGAAGCTTGTTAACAGTAACTTGAGATCAAATACTCAGTATTAAGCAGGTTTTGGTGTGGGCTCTGTGTATCCCCAGCTGACCAGAAATAGAGATTACATCTGATATGTCCCCTTTAAGCTAGAGCTTGTGCCTGTGGCCAAACTTCCCAAAGGTTTTGAGTTGCTGAAGGGTCTGTTGTGAGTGGTGATGCCGTAAGGCAAGAGCCCATCAATGAAATCCTGTGTGAAGATGAATAAAAGCAAAATGTTTCTGAAGTAGCTTTTGTTCTGGGAAAATAACCTGTGTGTTATCTCTGCAATGGTGTATTTTTAAGTACAGTAGTTCATAGCCGGTTTGATGTGCACGGTAGGCGTCATCGTGACAGGTTTCTAAAGGAACTGTCTGGTTTGATGCATCAGTTGTCAGAGCCCTAGACAAGGGTATTCTGTCATCCCCTTCCAGATCTGTTGATGCTACAGCCAGTCATCAGCCCAGTGGGGAGGGTGAAGCCATCGCTGAAGCCAGGACCCCTCTGGGTGGGATCTGAGGTTTGGAGGTTTCTGTATGTTTTCTTAAGCACAAGAGATGGCAAGAACAAACCCTGCCAGGAGCTGTCGGGCCCTGCGGGAAGAGCTGTTTGCCTTGATGCTCTGCTGAAGTTCTGCAGAAACGACTAAACCTCAAACCACCATGGGGTGGTGTAGCGAGACCTCGCTGTGCCAAAGGACCCTTGCCAGCGCAGCACCGCATCAGAAGCATAAGAAAGAGCCTTGTATTACTTATTTTGCAGGACATGCTGACTGAAGTCCCCCGGCTTGTCCATGGTACCCTGATGTACTGTGGTCTCTCTTGAAAACACCCCATTTGTCTTCGGCAGGCCCAAGAATTGGGAACCTGGTGGCAGCCTGCTCCAGAGGTTTCAGCCCCTGTTGAGACTGCGTCTGGATCAGGCTGCAGGGCTGCATGGGGAGTGGGCTGTTGGGGCTCCCCTGCCTCAGGAGGAGTTCAAGGGTGTTGCTCTGCATTTGTCTATTGTAATTAGGTAGTTGACCAAGAGCTAATGCTCCTCACATTCTAAAAACTTCAAAGGCTCCAAACTGAGATCTGCTCCATTCTGGGTATAAAGATGTTTTAAGTCTGTTATTCACTTTTGTTTTTAAAGGGTGTTGGAACACATCTCCCAAAGGGCTGCTCTAACTTTAATCCCGAGAGTTGTGGAAGAAGTTGTGTGGCCAAAAGGCAAGCAACTGAAAGGAGCCAGATGACCATGTGGTGGCAACGTGGAGATAGCACAGAAAGATTGCTTGGACCTGTGTTGCCCTTGGAGAAAGTGTTACTTCTACAGAGAGGCCTGAAGTAATTTCGTGGCTTAAGAGAGGATGGCAAAAGCGTGAAATGTAAATGTTTTCAGTTGTTCTAAAGGAGACAATAGGTATGGGAGCAATACGTACTTATGAGTAAGCTGTGTTATTTTATGCTATGGATGCCGGTAATGTAGCTGCATGGCATGGACCAACAGATGGAAAATGCAGGTTACAGGCCAGTGGGAACTTTCTGAATGAATGGACATTAGGAAATGAATAATTGAGACTGAGCTAGAGGAGGTGCAGCAGGAAGTCACCATACAGCAGGATGGAGATTGGCTGGAGGTAACAATAGCAAAGGAAAATGTCTAACTCCTGCTTTGTGCTTTTGATGGAAGGATTTATTTTATGGTGATTGGGATCATCACTTGAACTTCCAGTCCTGGGAGTAAACAATGCATAGGGCAGAGAATAAACTCTTTCTCCCATGTATTTATAGGAGGCTGCAAGCTCCCTCTGGGCTGGTCCTGTTTTCATACAAGACTTTCTCTTCCAGAAGAAGGTGCCACGTATGTGAGCTGTATGTACCCAGCCTTTGTGTCACATCCCCTGTGGGTCAGTGTTTCACTGGGGCCATCTGCTCTTTCATAGGCAGTTGAGTTGCAGCATCCTCATGAGCATCCCCAGAGTTTAGGCATGTCTCGTGGCTGGTCAGAACGTGCTGTCTTCAATGGCAGGTTATATGCCAGCATGTGTATCCTGAAAAGCTGTTGCTGTTTGCTTCACCTGGCTTCTGTTGTGCTCCTTGCTTCTTTTTCCACTGCATATTGTGCTTGGCCAAGAAGACGGAGCCGGTGGAGAAGGGAGCCTGGGAAGGCGGTGGCTGGCAGCAGCAAAGGCGCTTGGTGCCACAGCTGGGCTCCTGGCTCAGCAGGGCAGGCGATAGGGGAACCCGAGGGCAGGAACAATGTTTTGGCTGCTATGGATGGAGCTGGGCTCATCTGTGTGTGCCGCTCACTGGGGCTCTACATCTGCCAGCGGTGCAGGGATTGGATGGGAAGAGAGCCCCTGGAAAGGGGCAGATGGTGAGTGGAGCCACAGCCCTGCCCCAGGGCTCCTGCTGCAGCTGTGTAGCTGTTCTGCCCCATGAATGAGGACAAAACCCAGTTTTGTCTTCAGGGCAGCAAATGTCAGGGTTTTTCCCCTCTGTTTGCTGTGATGCCGTAAGCCAAATCAGCTCTATGCCTACACCTGGTGTGCATGTCCCAGCAGTATCCCTGCCAGAGCTGCCAGCGAGGCAGGATCCTGCTGTGCATGTCGTGCGGGAGCACATCAACTGGATCGTGCCTGGCCACTGCCAAAGGGTGGGTGTGAGCCATGGGGCTGGAAAGCATAGTCCCCACTGCTGGAAATACTGCAGAAAATGCCTTTAAACACAGTTTAAATTTACCAGTTTAGGATAAGGAGCATACAGAATAATCCTGCCCCTAAAGAAGAGTATGGGCACATAGTCTTGTTACTTACATCCACAGTTGCCAAGTTTTGAGATAAGACCTGCTCCATGGTGTGTTTTGCTTATGTTAAATATATTGATAATCTGTTTGCTCCAATAATGGTGCATCGGTTGAGCAATATAACAAACCAGCTCAGCACCGCTTCCCATGAGGAACAAAAAGACATGTTTTAGGAGATGTTTCTAGCACCCCTGGGGCTGCGGGAGGAGCTTGCTGGTCCTGGCAGGCAGAGTGGCTCCGGCACAGAGCTGTTTCCAGATCCTGCTTCATCCAGAAGCAACAACTGCTGTGGAGGCACGGATGCAGGATCCTGTTTTGGAGATTTCCCCATTCTAGTGTCATTAACCCTTCACTGGCCTCTGGATTATTTGCCAGCTGCACTGATTAGTCATTCCCTGTCCCTTATTTCCTTTGCTGTCTCTCCTCAATCCCTTCAATCCCAACATGTATTTCTATTAAGCAAGCCCTTCCCCTGTCTGTTTTTTCTGGCTGGATGTGCAGAAGTGGTTTATTTACAAATCTTTCCAGAACTGGCCTCTTGCGGTTGAAAGTGGTGTGAGTGCTGCTCGAAGGAAAGCTGATTTTTGACAAACTCAGCATGAGAATGAGAACAGATGGGGGCTTTGAATTAGATTTTGCTAAATGTCGTCCTCCTGTAAATCAGCTCGGTTTTCCCTATTAGCATAAGAAGCAGGAAAAAGGATTTAATTTCTCTAAACATTTCCCCTTAATGATCTACCTCTCCGGCTTAGAGATTTGCTGCTTATCAGCAAAGCAGCTGAATCCCTTCCACAGAGAATCAACTGCAGTTTCGAGTTGATTTCTGACACTTCTCCCTCCCTGGGATGAGAACTGTGCTTAGGAGAGGTGGTTGCTGTTTTTAAATGGCACCAATTCAGGTTCTGTATGTTTTCAGGTTGATTTAACCGAGGTTTGGGTTTGGTTTTTGCTTTAGTTTTTAGTTTGTTTGGTGGTTATTTTTTAAAGGACTGAGAGGAGGCACCAGCAAATTCTGGGATGCTTTACGCTCTTTGCCCCTCTCTGGCAGTGCTGCCAGCTCTCCTGTGCCATGACCAGTCGCAGCCCACAGGGTTGCTACGCAGGGTGGAGGGTACCACTCCTCCCTGCTGCTGTGCTCAGGGGCCTAACCCACTGCACCCCACCTGCACCCGCCGCATCCCACACTGATGCGGGACACCACTTGCGAGGCTGCTAGGGCTGATGAGCATTGTGGTAGGTATTGCCCCATCTGTCCTAAGGGCTGCCGTCTCTGTTGCTTTTTCCAAGTGGTCCCTGCCCCTGTCATGGATGCTACAGGATATTAACAGTGGTGTGGCTTGCACTGCTTCACCCTCAGCCTGGGGGCTGTGCAGAGGCATGGGGCTCTGCCATGCTCACGGATGGATAAAGGCTGTTGTAGGCACTCTGGGATTTATCCGCTGTGTAGTTGGGTGGCTTTGAGAAAGATGGAGCAGGGGCAGCCCCTGGGGCTTTGCCAGGGCTGCTCGCTGCACAGAGCTTTGTTGGGTTGGACTGCAGGCTGTTGACAAAGGATGGAGCGCATGGTGGGTGCTCTAGTGCTTGATGCTGAATGCTGTTGTGTACTCTCTCCAGCCCAAAGGTTGGCAAGCAATATTTTGCCTTTCTACTTCCACCTCTGACCTTCTTGCCCTTCTTTGCCCCTCCTCCTGCCCTGCCTGCTACTCAAGGGCTAAGGAGATGCTGCTCTGTGGATGCCAGATACAGGTGCTGGGTTTGCTAGTGACACTGGGGATGGCAGAAATTACTGCTTAACTTCTTTGCAAGGACTCTGGAGTCCCAAGGAATCAGGATCCCCCCACTGTTTCACTGTCCCCTTCAGAAGGAGGGAGTTTGCAGGAAGGGTTTTTTAACAGCTCAGCTTTAATTATCCCTTTTGCCATTTGTAAGTCTGAGCCTGGATGGTGATAAGGCATCCACTTGCTGATCTCCTGAAGGAAACGGCTCTGCAGGTTAGAAGCACTGCAGGGGTGGTGTGATTAGTGGAGCACTTGCACACACTGTGAGTGATGACTTGTGCATGGGGACAGGGCTCCAGGGGCAGGGGGTCCCCATTTGTCCCATGGGACTACAAGAAGGGAGCACCTGGGGACTCAGCCTTCCCAAGGACACTGCCTTTCCTTTGAGTGCTCAGACTAAAAGCTATAAGCCATGATTTTTATTTCCCCCCTTCTCTGTTCCCCTGAAGCTGCACAGCTCTGATTCATCGTGTTGGTCATGCTGTCTTTAGTGTTGTCCATTAGTTTGAAACTGCTGTCATCTTCTGCAGGGTATTAGGTACCGCATCGTCTCCCTCTATATTAACCTGTCTTACCATGTCCGAATTGCTGGATAGTGGAGGCTGAAGCAAAGCTTCTGCAGCTAGCTGTCTGGTAGGCATTTTAATGCCCCATGCTTCTGAGCACAAAAAGCATGATGGGGACATGAAGAGCTGGCAGAGCACTGGGAGGGAGCAGAAGCTATTTTCACCTGAATGTCACCATGGATTAGTGTAAGCCCTCGACATCTTCCATCCTGCCTTCCTCTGGCACCCTTGTAGTGGGGCTGGTGGGGACTCAGCACCTCGTCCCTGGTTGGTGCGTGGACAGAGGTCTCCTCTCTACGTTGCTCTTCTGTTCCCTAGGCTGCTGCAAAGCTTGGGACAGCACTGCCCATGAAGAGCCCGCTTGCCCAGACCTGTGCCTTCCTCCATGTCAGAGTGAGAGGGTCTGCTGTGGCGGTCTCTCCAGCTGAGGTTAGTGACAGCAGCCCCTCTGGATGCTCAGCCCTGTAAGGGTAGTTCCATGTGAGGGTCTCTAACCTGGTGGCTGCTCACTTCCCAGGGGAAGGCAGCTCTTTTTGCTGTGAAATATTGTGTTTTGGTGGCTCCAGAAGACAGCTGGGCAGCGAAGTCCTGTTTTGGAGCTGAGGTGGTCACGGCCGCACCAGCAGCAAATCCCCAATGGAACTCAGCCTGATGTTGAGGAACTCAGCTGTGATGAACACAGGCTTCCCCAGCTGATGGCTGGAGAGGGGGGAAGCCAGGGGCTGCTAATCATAGAATCATAGAATAGTTAGGGTTGGAAAGGACCTTAAGATCATCGAGTTCCAACCCCCCTGCCATGGGCAGGGACACCTCGCACTAAACCATGCCATCCAAGGCTATGTCCAACCCGGCCTAGAACACCACCAGGGATGGAGCATTCACAACTTCCCTGGGCAACCCATTTCAGTGCCTCACCACCCTTACAGTAAAGAACTTCTTCCTTATATCCAATCTAAACTTCCCCTGTTTAAGTTTGAACCCATTACCCCTTGTCCTATCACCACAGTCCCTAACAAAGAGTCCCTCCCCAGCATCCCTATAGGCCCCCTTCAAATACTGGAAGGCTGCTATGAGGTCTCCACGCAGCCTTCTCTTCTCCAGGCTGAACAGCCCCAACTTTCTCAGCCTGTCTTCATACAGGAGGTGCTCCAGTCCCCTGATCATCCTCGTGGCCCTCCTCTGCACTTGTTCTAACAGTTCCATGTCCTTTTTATGTTGAGGACACCAGAACTGCACACAATACTCCAAGTGAGGTCTCACGAGAGCAGAGTAGAGGGGCAGGATCACCTCCCTCGACCTGCTGGTCACTCTCCTTTTGATGCAGCCCAGGATACAGTTGGCTTTCTGGGCTGCAAGCGCACACTGCCGGCTCATGTTCATTTTCTCATCGACCAACACCCCCAAGTCCTTCTCTGCAGGGCTGCTCTGAATCTCTTCCCTGCCCAACCTGTAGCTGTGCCTGGGATTGCTCCGACCCAGGTGGAGGACCTTGCACTTGTCATGGTTAAACTTCATCAGGTTGGCATCAGCCCACCTCACAAGCATGTCAAGGTCCCTCTGGATCCCATCAGACCTGTTGACAGCTCCAAAGAGTGACTCCAAAGATTGCTCAGTGTTAGACAAGACCTTCTTAATAGAATTTCTTTTCCATTTAATTTCACCCAGCTACAAGTAATAGGAAAGGGTTCAAGCACAGACTAATAGCGTTGGTGCCCAGGGCTGCATGTGCGCTTGCACAGGCATGAGTCACAGCTTTGCATGAGGACGGGTTATCCGCAGGCCTTGGGGTGCAGAGGCTTTGCTTTGCTGTTGCTTAAGAGCCCCCATGGAGCTCTGAACCCAGTTGTCATCCAAAGGAACAAAAGCCTGGCTCCAGAGGTCTGATGTCTCTAACGCAACTCACTTCTGATGATGGCCATGCCATCCCCAAGGCTGATCTTGAGACCAGCTGCCTCACCACAGAGCAGCCTTCCCAGGCTCTCATTGCTGCTGCAGATGGGGTATTGCAGACTGGTATTTGAGATGCTCAGAGGCAGATAAATCTGCCTGGAAAGTTGAAAAGCCAACTGCTGCAGTTTTGTATTTTCAGCTTTAGCTATTTGTGCTGACGACACTGGCCATGCAACGGGGAATTGCCCTCAAGAAATCTTCTCCAAACTGCCATAGTTCTATTGTTGCCCTCTGATTTGCTCAAACCATCCTGGAGAGCATCCCGCTGTCCCACGGGGGGATGCTTCCCACTCTGCTGAGGAAGCATTTGTGAAGCAATGTGTTGAAACATGCAGTTAAATAGAGAAAAAGGAGTCACATCTCCTGGGGAGAGACACGCCAATAAATGCATGGGAGACAGAACCACCTGGCTGGATTGAGGAGCACTCCACTGCTGCTTGGCTTGGTTCTCTGGCAGGGTGTTTTGAAGAAAAGCATCCTGCAAGATTGAAGGTTTAGTCAAGGACTGAGCAGGTGTCTCAGACATCCAAGATGGTTCAACCAAGCTGTGGCTGTGGAGCTTCCCAGTGACAACTGGGAAAGGGGTAGATCATCTTTCATCTCTCACCCGGTGCCTAATTTAGTCACAAAGGGCACTTGTGCATCTTCAGAACCATAAATCGCTCTAATGGTTAGGTTTTAGTCAGAGACGGCAGGCTTGTGTGCTGAGATCGCATCGCATATGCTGACGATCATCTATCTCTTCAGAGGGAAATGAGGCATTTCTGCATGTGTGTTGTGTGTGCACAGGATGAATGAGTCAAATGGGATCTTGCTAAGAAATTGTGCTGTTTTAGTCTTGGGCTTTGTGCATCGCAGTTGTTATTTTGTGAGAGAGAAATGAGAACAGCAACAAGCTTGTACTTCTAAGGGGGGAGTGAGTGAGTCTCGATCAAGACTTCAGTGTGCGATCTGTATTCACAGTGGCTTGTCTGGCCTCTCCTCCTTGGGTTTTATGTCTGCTTTTCTGTTTTAATCATTTAATTGCATTGGATTTTCTGGAAGGAAAAAAGAGTTCCTTTAAATGAACTCCTCCTATAAGACTGAAATATGGAGTTTAATTATCTCCCATTTATTTATTTAAATGCCAAGGGCTTGCAGTCCTTAGCAGGTGCTTCTGCAAAGCTGCTCTCCTCGATGGGATGCTAAAACGAGAAGCTTCCAGAGGACATGACTCATTTGCAGTGCGAGTTACTTGTTCTGCTTCGCTGAGAGCATAAGCAATATCAGAGGAGATGCGATTACTCACGGCTGCACTTCCAGTCAGTAGTGAGCTTAGAAACTATGCAGGCAGCACAGGCACAATCCGGAGTGTGGCTGCATGGTGAATTATTGATAAGGGAATAATAGCAACTGGAGATAATCGTTCTTGCAGAATATGGGGAGTAAATCTCTGCTGTACAGGGAAGTAGGTCTCCTGGTTAGAAGAACACTTCCTAGTCAGGGGAATAATGGCGGAAGGAGGTTTTTCTTGAATGAAGACCATAGAAAGAGGCCCTGGGAACTACATGGAGCATTGCAGGGAACGGACTTAGCTGTGAGAGAGACTATTTTACTCACAGACATCACTCCTCATTTGGGAACTTTAATATACTTAGCTAAGAGCTGCAGTTCTTCCAGGAGAAAGAGGTAATTTGGACTTTGGAAAAAAAACAGGCACCCCCTTACCTGTCAGGGCAGGCAGAGAGGAATGGGTGCCCAAGTTAAAGCTGGAAAAATTGGGATTCCCTTGTCTGAGCTGGTGGGTCAGACAGCCCAGGGTTAGCCTGGTGTTGTGCTTCCAGGAGCAACCATCACCCATCACAGAGACCTGGTGTGCCCAAAGCCTGGTGCCTTGCATTGAGTGCTCTGCCACAGCAGATGGACAAAGAGCAGCAGGCACATTTGGTGGCCCAGGCAGTGTCCCAACACTCCCACTTTGCCTCCCAGCCGTGCTGCAAGAAAGTGGGAAGGGGGAAACTGTCCCCTGCCCTGTGCAGCCTCCGATGGCCAGGGACTTGTGATAGGGCATCACAGCACCCAAGTGTCTGCACCACTGCTGGGGCAGATCTCACCAGGAATTTCACTGAAGTGAAACTCAGCTCTTCCTGGACGCATGGGAGAGGTGTCCACTGGCCCGTTTTAGTGGCCTTTTAAGATATAAGGAATACACTTGTCGTGTCCATGCAGTCAGAGCAGAGCTGCAGTGTTGGGCATCACCGGCTGGCCAGGGAGGCAGGAGGGCTGCAGTGCAAGCCTGGCTGGCAGGACATGATTTTGTTGCCAACTCAACACAAACACATCTGCTGGTTTCAGTCAGTTCTTCTCCCAAGGTGGGTCTCCTTATGCCCTGTAAAGGATGAGAGAAGTGCCTTAGGAATTCATGGCTGGAGCTGCCATGTTTCAGGTACCGCATGGGCTGGCATGGGGCTTGTGGATGAGCAGACCAATCTGTCTGCAGGAAACACATGGATAGGGCAAGGCTGGGCAAATATTCTGGCACAACGGCCATCTGCCAAAAACATGTGATTTGCATCAACCTGATGGTGTTTGGAGAACCAGCCTAGCTTCACTGGTTAGAAATCTGGTTTCCACAGGCTGTTTCCAACCGAGGGGAGGGAGATTTCCCCCCTAACCCCAGGGTTATGCTCTTCACATTTGATATTGGAGAAGAAAACACAGGCTGTGGTTTGGGGATGGTGCGTTCATTTCCCCATTTCTGTACAGATCTCTAGCTCTCCGCCTGGCAGACCACAGCTTGCCTGGTGGGCTTGCTCTGACCTCTAAGGGCAGCCAAGACTCAGCTGGAAGGGATGCAGGGCTTCTCAGTGTCCCCATCATTTTTTTTCCTCAGCCTGAGAACACGGAGGGTTACACTGGCTTTGCTGCTGCTTCCAGCTCAGCTGCTCTGCTAGGAGGGAACCTATTGTAAAGGTGGTGTGAACTGGTGCCTGGGGAAAACTGAGCAAGCATGAGACGGCTGCCTCACCTGAGGAAGGGAAGAGGTATTTGCTGTAGTGATAGGACAGGGGGTAATGGTCATACACTGAAGGAGGATAGATTCAGGCAAGATATAAGGTAAAAGAAAAACCACGCTGAGGGGGGTGAAACACTGGCACACATTGCCGCAGGAACCAGGGTAGATACTGCATCCCTGGAAGTGTTCAAGGCCAGGTTGGACAGGGGTCTGTTGAAGGTGTCCCTCATCATTGTAGTCAGGTTAGGGCTAGGTGACATTTAAAAGGTCCTTTCCAGCCCATCCCGTTTGATGATTCTAAGCAAACAAAGTGGCATGCCCAAGGTTTCACAAGGCATCTGTGACAGGGCTGGAAAGGTAACTCAGATCTAATAGGCTTCTGCTGGGAGTTGTAACCAAAATGCACTTCTCGCTTCTGCAGGCGGTGTTTTCTGCTTGGCTCTTCTCCCAGGGTAATCAAACAACCCTGTGTGCTCTTCTGCTTGGTGAGTTTTTGCTCTCTATGTTGGAGCCTGGGCTCCAGAGAGATGGGCTAATTGCTTGATGCATCTTGACATTGCACTCAATAGCTGGATTAGAAGATTGCAGCCCAATTGAAATGAGTGGAGTGGTTTGGGTGTTGTTTGGGGTTTTTTCAAGCCTTAAGCACTCTGCTCCCCCATGGCAGACTGTTACTGCTTCTGAGCTTCTTGCTGCTGTCACTAGGAGCAAGGGATCACTGCAGACCCACTGTGCCATTCCAACTACCCTAAAGGGTGTCAGGCACTGAGGGTGTGAGCTAGGTAGGCCTCTGTGGGCCACTGAATACTTCTAGATAGTGTATGCTGAGTATTTGACCATAAATAAAATACAGCAATGATGTCCAAGTGTCTCAACTGTGGTCTGTGCGCCCCCAGACTCATTGCTGCTCATTGCTACCTTTACAAACATGACGGATGGAGAACAAGGTCTTGTATTAAAAGGAGCGTGACCAGCAGGTTGAGAGAGGTGCTCCTGCCCCTCTACTCTGCTCTCGTGAGACCTCACTTGGAGTATTGTGTGCAGTTCTGGTGTCCTCAACACAAAAAGGACATGGAGCTGTTGGAACAAGTGCAGAGGAGGGCCACGAGGATGATCAGGGGACTGGAGCACCTCCCGTATGAAGATAGACTGAGAAAATTGGGGCTGTTCAGCCTGGAGAAGAGAAGGCTGCGTGGAGACCTCATAGCAGCTTTCCTGTATCTGAAGGGGGCCTATAGGGATGCTGGGGAAGGACTCTTTGTTAGGGACTGTAGTGATAGGACAAGGGGTAATGGGTTCAAACTTAAACAGGGGAAGTTTAGATTGGATATAAGGAAGAAGTTCTTCACTGTGAGGGTGGTGAGGCACTGGAATGGGTTGCCCAGGGAAGTTGTGAATGCTCCATCCCTGGTGGTGTTCAAGGTGGGGTTGGACAGAACCTTGGATGGCATGGTTTAGTGGGAGGTGTCCCTGCCCATGGCAGGGGGGTTGGAACTGGATGATCTTAAGGTCCTTTCCAACCCTAACTATTCTATGATTCTATAAATGGATAGCCTGGAGGTACTATAACGGCAAAACTTTCTGGCATGGAAAAGCTGAAGACAGACTCACTGGAGCCATTATTGAACCTCACATTGCTCTTAGCTGTGCTGGGGTTTCCCCATGCACATGCCAATGTACCTGCAATCACACTCTTTTGCTGTGTGCATGGCTGCTGTTGGTGTGTGCTCCCATCCCAGTGTGGTGTGTGCAGTGTTGTCCCTTCCCTAGCTATATGTCCTGGGGAAGGACAGCTGAGGATGGCCAGCCCTGAAAGCTGCTCCTGCAATGGGGCAGGTAACAGCAGGGCTAAGCCCACACTCGGATCCCGACAATGGCTGCAGCAGAAGATTACTGCAAAACCCATGTGTATCCCCGATTTCCCATGGTTTGCAGGCAGTCAGGAGTAAAGTGAGCTGTAGAAGATCGTTTTCAAGCTTGGTCATGTGCATAGGTAAGAAATCTGGGTTTTGTGGATCATATGAGTTTGCTTCCAATATTCCTGCTGCAGACCTTCAATGTTAGGGACTGCTAGGCCCCTCCAGGCTCTGATGCCAACCCTCTGTTTTCTCTAAGTCTTTGGCCGGGTGTTGTCTGGGGCATCATCTCTTGCTGTGTGTGGCTGGAAGGGGGGAGCTGGGGAAGTTTCCCAGTCTTAGAGATAGTCATTTTGGAGGTTGTGGCTTGGCTGTGCCACTGTGGAGAGCCACATCTGGGCTGTATTTCTGGGAAGCTATAGAGCTGAGCTCTGTGTTCTCACTCAATTACAGTGGGACACTTGTCAGCAATTTCTTGTTTGTATTTCCTGTGATTTTCCAAACTTGATTGCTTAAAAAAATCCAAACACCAAACGAGGGAGGAGAGAAAACCCACAAAAACCCAATGAAAACTCCAAAGCACATGACATGTGTCTGAAGTGCACTAGGAATGGACTTTTTTCTGGACAGGAATGGCTGCACTTCTGCTGTAGTTGTGTGTGTGCAGGGACAGCAGGCTTCCTAGAGAGGTGGTTGATGCCCCAAGCCTAACATTGTGGAAGAGGCATTTGGACAATGCCCTAATTATTCGCTTTAACTTTTGGTCAGCCCCAAAGTGAATGGCCATGCAGTTGGACTAGCTGATGACAGCGGATGCCTTCCAACTGAAATACTCCATTCTATGCCTGCTGTGGTTAAGAGATGCTCAGTGACCTGTTTGTGGGGCACAGCCCAGGAGCATCTTCAGACCTTTCAGGACCAAAGTGGCCATAGAGTGATGCAGAATCTGCTCCCCAATACCCTGGTCCCTGCTTGTGTAGCCCTGCCTCACCCTCCTGGTATGGAGACTGGAGATGGAAGAATACTTTTACCAGACCTGTGCAACACAAAATCACTGTCCTCTTCCAGTAATCTCTGCCTAAAAGCACATAATTAATTCTGATACGTTGAGATTAGAACTTTAAATTGATTTACTGGCAGGTGTAGAAGAAGAATATTCAAGGGTTGCCAGCATCCGCAGTTTTCACCACGTTGATGTGCATAGGAGCTCTTCAGTAATTACATTTGTTATTAACACTGTCAATAACACGTACATTTGAAGCAGACTAGTGCTGAATTGCCTTTTTTTTTTCAATTTATTTATTGAGTCAAAGAGATCACACTTGGAGATGTCCTTATTCTGGAAAGAAACTGTTGACCCAACTGAGCTTGTTCTCCTCTTGTCTCTCATCTCATGAAGCTTTGTTTCATCACCACCTCCAAAAAGAGATCTGCTTGTACAGCACAGCATTAACAGACCTCATAAATGTTGCAGAGCAATTACTGTCAGTGTTGGACCTTAATTTTCCCCCATATTCGGCACTTGTTGATGCACTGTGTTGGAAGGAGCGCTGCAGAGTCATTGAATCAGGCTTTTGCCAGCGCATTATCTTTGTGTGTGGGCATTGGGTCAAACCCCATTTATCAATGCAATATCACGATCACTTGGCTCCAAATGAGAGAAAATCCCTCCTGGCCTGAAAACCTTGGCAGCAGGTTGGCACAGTGAGCAGCTGGGCAGCTTTCACCCTCCTCCTGCATTGAGGCTTGGCTCTGCTGCCATCAGTCCTTCACTGGAAAGTCCTTGCCTGGTTGGTGGGATCAGCCAAAACATCCACGTGCCCTCATTTCTAGGGCTTTTTTCTAAGCATTTGGCACAAACGTGCACCCTGCTGGAATCTCTCGGGTATCTTTTTCTCTGTTTGCACAGAAACGAGCATCTTCGGTGCAGACCTGGATCAGTGATCCTCTTCCTCAGGAAGACTGGCAGGGGACCAAGGTGTTTCCCAGCCACTATGAGCTGGTACAAGGAGCACTTTTTTCTGCCTGGGAGGACAGCTGAGAGCAAATCTTGCAGGCAAGAAAAGTCTCATCGGCTGCTGTAACCGGATCATTAGGGAGTCTTCCTTTGGGTGATGCTACACAAGGACATCGTAGGCTAGTCAAAGTCTCTGTCCTGCCAGCTGGTGGGATGGAGATAACTGCTGTTCTCCCTTTCTTACTGGGATAGCTGCAAATCAGTGCATTCCAACCTTGTTCCCAAAGTTTTGTCTTCCTTAGAGCACCATCGCCAACAGAGCTGGCTTTTTGTTTGAGGCAAACCATGTCATGCATCTGACAAAAAGCCTCTGTAAGTGACCATCCACTCTCTGGCAACAAGGGATGCAGCAAACAGCTGTGAGACCCACATGTTCACAGCCTGGCATGGACAAGGTCAGTGGTATCAGGATCTCCTGGGCTGCAGAAGCTGCACCAGGAATCTCATTGCTTAAAGTCTCCTGGTAGAGCAATCATTTGTGAGCCTGTGTATTCTATTTTTGACTTCATGAGCATTTTTGTTCTCCACAGTATCCTGCCCAGCAAATTCCACAGTTCAGTGATGGGTCTGTCCTTCAGTCAGTTTTAAATCAGACACCTGATAACTGCTCCAGCCACTTCTTAGTACTTGCCTTGTGAGAAATCACAAATCACCTTCTCCACTCCCCCAGTGTCCCCTTGCTGGTCTCTGCTGGGTGCTAGTCCTGCTCCTTGAAGTATCTCCTGCCTGCACATCTCTGTGCCTTGGCCATTTCCAAACCACATGTGACTATTTCACTCTGAGCCCTGCTGCCAAGTTGCGGAGAGACATCTGCAACAGAAAATCCAGGCTCTCCTGCAATATTTAGCACACAGGAAGGTTCAGCATCTGTTGCCTCCTCTGAATCTCCCCAGGATCAGTGCTCAGCTGCTTTTCCAGGTCACTTGTGTGACTTCAGAGCTGGTGCTCTGCTGAGCTCCACAGCTGCCTGCAGAGAGGGTGACACCAGCACATCTGAGAGCTGCTCTGCATCCCGGGGCTGTCCCATGGTACAACATAGTGTCACAGTGGTCCAAAAAACTGCTGATGGGGGTAGACTTCTGTACTGTGATTTATTATTCTGTATCTGATTCACAAAAATCCCCATCCAAACCCCTCACAAATTCTGGGCTTTGGAGCTTTCATTCTTGTCTCTTCTTTCCTGTTTGTGGTTTCTTCTCAAGACTAGATTTCATTGCTCATATGGCCCTGGGGAGCATAAGCTGTAGCAATGTCTGCTGGTATTTGGATGAAAACTTGCCTCACATCTCTCACGGGCCGGTCTGTCATTTCCCTCACACTTGAGATAGTCAACACTTCTAACCTCCTTCTCACCTCATTAGAGCTTGCCCCTTGTACTTCATCTCCCAAGTCAATTTGTCCTGTGTCATCTCTTCACTCTTGCCAGGCAATTGTTTTCTTCCTGGCTGAGGAGGAAGCACCTGATAGGAATCCTTTCCCATCTGGGTACATGAAGACGTCCACCAGTAAACCCCAAAAAGTGCTGTCAGACGGAGCTTCTGGGCCCCTGTTTAATCAGAAGGGTTTTCCGGCTTGCAAGTGCTGCTGGCTGACCCCCCCCCCCCCCATCCACCTAAATGCTTCAGTATCCCATGGGATTGCTCAACAGGGCTGGAGCTTGATCTCAGAGGTGGTCTCCCACCCTTGTGCATCTCACACAGGTCTGCAGCATCCCACGGGGCACCTGCACCCACCATGAGGATGAGTGGGATGCTCCATGGCTGGATGAGTCTTTGATGGAGTGCTCACCGCTTCCCATCCAATTGGTTGAGCACCTGAGGGTGTGTTCATTTTGGTGCTGACTGGCTGTGTCTCAGCTTTTGCCCTCTCCTATTGGTTCATCTCAGAGGTTTCATTCAGAATTGGGGCTGCTCTGAATTGCAAATACCTCTCTGAGTCCCTGATCCTGGCTTGTGCATTGCTATAATTCATGGCCCTGGATGAGGTGTTCAAATATAGCCCAGGAGGAGAGTCATGGTACAGGAAGAGGAGAGCGTCAAACCTGTCTGGGAATGTAATACCCTGCTTTTAGCTGATAAACCTTGGCCATGATTTGAGCTGTGTGTGATGCGTCACCATCTCCCTCTGCAGCTGGATGCGATTTAAGACAGCATTCTGCTTCAAATGCAGCGCCAAGCAGGGGTCTCAGAGGCAGGAGGCACAGTCTGGCAGAGCGATGTCCCATCTGCTGCAGCCAAAACAGCCACCGCATGCTCCTCACCAGAAAGTTTGGCACTGTCAGGCTTTGGGGGCAATTTTCCAAGTCTGAGGATAATTAGATAGAAGGGACTGCTACGAGCCCTGGGGAAGTTGTCTTAGAAATGATGGATAAAGGGGGGGCTAAGAGGAGAAGGGGCCTCCCTTCCCATGCAGGCCAGGACTCAGTGCTCCTTCATTCCCAGTTTGAGAGTGACGTGCACCACGTGTGGGGGATACTCTCCCGGGATGCTCTCCTCACTGGCTGGCTGGGGACTGGATATCAGCAAGCACAGCTCAGTGCCACCTCCAGGAGAGGGAAGGTGTGGGAGGAAACAGCATTGGCCCTACAAATGTTCTTCCTCTATAGGCAGTGCCACCTTGGGCTGGTGGGCAGCAGCAGTTGGAGAGCTGGGCTGTAAATCACTGCTGCCCCATCAGTTTAGGCTGTCCCCCCGTTCCAGGCCTGTCAGCATAGTTAGAGCGGCTGCAGGTGATGCTGCTTTGGTTGGTCACCATCTGCATTGCCAGGATTGACAACTGCAAGGGTCAGAGGTTGAGGAAAGAGCTGAACAGAGACCAACTGCTCTGCTAACTGGGGAGGCTGCAGCTCTGGGAGGCACTGGGGGGCACATGATGGGTCCTACAGTGCAGGTGCCTCTGCACAGGGACCGGGCACGGCTTTGCTCTGAAGGTACCAAGTGAGATGGAGATGTGCCTTTGAAAAAAGAGGGGGAGAAAAGGACAATCCAATCTTTGGAGAGATCCTGAAAATATCATATTCTATCTTTTTGTCATGTTCTTTTTGCCTTCTTGTACTCCCAGGCATGTGGGATGGGGAGGTCCCATGGGACTGAGCAGTCTTTGCTTTGAGAAAGAGGAGTTCATGGTAAGGACAGGAGCCCAGAGAGGGGAGATACCACTACAGGCTCCAAGGGGATTCATTCAGCTGTCCTCTCTCTGCCTGTAAAACAGGCACAACAGGATGGTTTGGGCTTCCTGATGTTTTGCAAGGATAAATTCTTTACACACAGTGAAGTTTTCAGCGACTTTGATAATATTTGTTGGTGCAGAGTTCATACTTGCTGCAGTGAACAGGGTGAGGGGCATCTCTGCTGGTGCTGGATCAGGTCCTACATGTGGTCTTCGAGGTGGCTGTTGTCCTTCTGAGCCCGCAGACTTTGCCTGAGGACCGACAGCTCTTCCAGTGTGCCACCTCTCCAAGGCTGAGCTATTTAGCAGATGTGTTGGGCAGGAATGCAAAAGGGACTGGGAAAGCAGCCTCCCCACAGGACAGAGGGGTTTGGTATGGACCAGGCTGCGCAGACTTGGGGGTGAGGAGAAGGCAGGCGACAGCAGACCCTGCATCCAGCCCGCCCCTTCTCCAGGAGCAGCTCCTATGTTCCAAGCTGCTGCCCAGGAGGTGCGGAGCTGGGCGCCACTTGCCCTGCCAGACCAGGGCTTATCTGCAGGAAGGACTGGGGGTCATCCTAAGCCCATCTGATTTACCTGTATGACCCAGGGAGGGAAGCAGAGCCAGGCCAGCCGGCAAGCAAGATGCAGCAAGTCTCACACCAGAGTTAAAAATCCTCTGATCTGTATCGGGGCGAGCGTCATGGAGAACAGCAGAGAAGGACTGCTCCAGGCCAGGAGCAGTGAGAGCCTGCTGGTGCTGGGATGCTCTGCAGGAGCAAAGGTTGACCTGGACTGGGAGGAAAGGAGATATAAAGATGGGGACGTGGGGGACTCCCATGCTGGTTTTGGAAAGCCCAGAAGAGGCAGAGCTGAAATCCCAGTTGAGGCTCTGCTTCAAGCCTCTCCTTTCCCCCTTTCCTCACCCCTAATTGTAATTGTTATCTATGTGCAGCATCAAATGCTTCCCTTGTCTCTTGTTTATGCCTCAGTTTGCAAGGCCCTAAGAGCACAGGACAAGTCTCTACACTTTAGAGAGGCAGAGCCAGACTGGTGGGGCAAGAAATGTACCACCCTTGGGTTCAGATGAAGGGACCTCTAGCTCGTCCTGGGATGGGGAGCTCTTGCAGCCCAGTGTGGGACAGCGGCGAGGGGGATGCGTTTGTGTGTGGTGATGCCAAGCTGCTGCGTGTCCTCCCTAAAGTTCATAAACACATCAAGATCAGTCCCCATGCCAGCTTGGCTCATCAATACTGCAGCGCTCTCTCCTCAGCAGTCTCTTTGAAGGGATTCTTTTAATATGCACACTGCCCCCCAGACGAGTGTGATGAGGGGTCAGGCCGGATCTTGCATGCCTTTTGTCTGCAAATAATCTGTCTGCAGCCGTGCTTCTTCCTCCTCGTGGGTCTGGCAGAAGATCTCTCTGTAGCTTCCCAGCTCCTGGACACCCATGGTGCATCCCCACCTCATGCTGTGTCCGCTGCTGTCACTGGAAAAAAAGCCGTGTCCTGGGGCTATGGGGCCAGTGGAGGCTCCAGACCACCTCCCCCCATAGGTAAGTGCCCATTTCCTAATGGGTGGGATGCTCTTGGGGAAGGTGAGGATGAACTTTTCTGGTTTGTCCCAAGCCAGCTGTTGGATTCAGTTCAGATTGGGATGACGGTGGATATTTGGGCTTATGTCTTTGGAAACATTCTCTGCTGAGAAGCTCCTTCTTCCTCCATCTATTCCCATAGAGGATACACCCATCCCGCTGCCAAACCGGAGCTTGCCCCAGGCTGCCTGCTCACCCCGTGCCAGCCCCACAGAACACCAGGCATGGGGCAAGCAGATTTTGTGATGGGGTCGTATGGCAGCAAGGCCCCCTTGAGAGCTGGAGTTACTGGTGGTGTGCTGCACTTCGGCAAAGCTGGGTGTGGGCTCAAGGCGGGCCGGGGATGGTGGCCACAGGCCGCAGCAAGTAGCTGGTTTGCTTTGTTCTATGACAAGCTGGAGGGCTGGGGCTTGGTTTTGTTTGTTTTTCTCATCCTTGTTTGAAAACTCATTTACTGCAATAACAGTTCTGCTGATGTTTGAAAGACAGGTTTCCACTTTCTGAGTGGCTGCTCAGTGCAAGAAGCAGACTCAATGGTTTAGCAAGAGGAGCAGATTCTATTCTATTCTATTCTATTCTATTCTATTCTATTCTATTCTATTCTATTATTGGCTTCGGTGCACATGATGCAGTGAGTGCTGGTGCACGGGAGTTGCAGGGAGCTGAGATCAAAGCCGCAGCCACGCCAAGCTTTCCTGGCCAGATGTGGTTTCCGATAAAGGAACTGGGCAATTATTGCTCCATGGCTCCTTGGAGTGTGTGCAAATCATTATTAAGTGATTAGTAAATCATTATTAAATGTGAAATCTAAGAAGGTGTGCGGAAGAAGTCACTCCAGCCCCAGCACCAAGAATATTACACCTTGATGCACAAGAGACTTAAGATGGTTCAGCCTACCTGAAGAGGGGCATCACAAACAGAAGGGCTGTTTGTGCTCCGCGGCATCCATTGCTTCTGGATAAGACGATCTTTGAGGAAATGCTTGTCCTGCTAGTGTGCAAAATAGGATGTGATGACCCGCAGACCATCCCTATGTCCTTGACTACTGTCCCATTATTCCCATCCCACTGGAGAAGCTGTGAGAAGGGTCTGGCACAGGAGCAGGTGACAGCCCTCTGCAGTGGTGACAGCAAACCATGGCTGCCCCAGCCTTTATGCAGGTTCTGTCCAACCCAGTACATGAACCCTGTAGTGAGGGTGTCAGTGATAACCCCTTCCTGCTTTTCTCTTTTTCTCCAAAAGAGACTGCAATAGTAAGGTCAATAAATAAACCACAGTATCCTCGAGGAACTGTTGTACAGGCTGTGGAGTGGGGTGTGTGCTCCGGCTTTCCCTACTGGCTGTCATCTTCTCCTTGACCAGACTCTCTAAGGGTGCACAACCCACCAGTGGAGAATTAATTGGGCAAATAACAAAGTGTTTTTGTTGCTTGGAGCAAATTATGGCTCAAGGAAAACTTTCCAGAAACTCCTTTACCATAGCACTTCTGTAGGGGTGGTTGACATGGGGCTGGGATGTGTGCTGAGAGCTGGAGCATTATCTAAAGCATATTTTGGGGGTCCCTCCTGTTAAAGATGGTTTTGAGGTCAGCTCTCCTGGTGGGCTTATTCGAGCACGGACCAGGGGCTGGCCCCTTGGGATGACACCCAGCGGAGCAGATGTCCTCCATGGAAGGGACCGTGGAGTGGGTCTGCAAGCCGGAGGACTCCCCCCGCTCCAGCGCCGCGGGGCCGGGGAGCGCCGTCTGCGGGGCGGAGCGGCTGCGGGACAGGAGCGGTGCCGCTGGCAGCCGGGCAGGGACAGGCAGAGCCGGCTCAGCCGCTTCCCACGCCCGCACGCAGAGACGCCCTCCGCGGCGGCTGCGGGCCGGAGGCCGCGGTGAGGGGCCGCGGCGGCTTCCCTCCGGCCTCTTCCTCTGTGCTTACCTGTGCTGGGGAGGCAGGGGTATGGGGGAGGGAGGGAAGGCCTGGCTGCTCGCACACCCCCACGGCTGGCAGAGGATGCTGGTGCTCTGTGGGTGTCTGCAGCTCCCCTCCAGCTCTTCTGCCAATGCTTTCTACTTCCCTCTCCTTCCTCCTTCCTCCTTCCTCCTCACTCCTAATTTAAGGATAAAAGGGGGCGCACAGGCAGCCCTGTCTCCTGCTACACACCTTCCCAAAGCCTTGGAGTCCTCCTTCCCTCTGTCTTTGCACAGAGCCTCGCATGTGGTCCCTGCTCCAGAGGAGAGGGCATCCTAGGACAAAAGGAGGTGGCACTGCCCATGAGATGGTATTTGCCAGGATGCTGGAGCTGGTAGCATCATGGTCCTCGGGGCTGATCCAAAGGCAATGGCATGGTGCTGTCCACTCCAGCTTTCCTCTGGCTCCACTCTGGCACTGCTCACTTTCAGTCCCTGCCATGGAGATGCAGGGAAGGTGGTTGATGTCAGGGAATCACAGCTAACATGGTTCTCCCAGTGGCCCAGGCTCTCTTCCTTCATATGGACAAAATTGCCCCATTTCTTCCAGAAAAGTAAAAAAAAAAAAAAAAAAAGGCAAAAGGCAAAGCAAACGCCTCGGCCTTTGTTTGGGGAGACAGCGGCCGCAGCCTGCTCAGATGGAATTTATTTTGTGCTCAGTAATTCAATCCATTCGGGCTCAGGATGTGGCCAGGAAAGTTGAGCCAAAAAATGCAAATTTAAAGCAACTAAATTTTATGCTGTGTATACAGTTAAGTTTGGGTTGGCTGAGACAAGCGGTTTCCATGGTTTTTGCAATTTCTGTTGTAGCAACGAGCTCCTTTTGCAATGGAAGAGCTGGGAAGCGTGTGGTCCTCCTGTGAGCCCTGGTCAGAGAGGGGCACGAAGGGAGCTAGGGCAGCCTGTATGGGGAAAAGGGCTCCTCACAAGGTGATTAGTACTGGCCTGACTGAGCGACCCTCGCTGGGGACAGCATGCTTAGCAAGGGTGAGTACATCCCTGTGGTCTGGCTCAGAAAGGACTCGATAGGGCTCATTCCCCCAACCTCCAAATGCCTCCAGTGCCATGCAGGGATGCTCCCGGTGCCAGGGTGCGGCTGCCGAGGCGTTCCTCTCCCTGCCATTAACATTTTTCAGCGTCACTGTAAAGTGACCTGGAAAAGCTGAGCAATGCCGAGCCATAGCCCAGCAGCTGGGCTGCAGATGTGCGGAGGAGCCCACACCAGACTGCAGCATCAATGCATGTCCCCATCCCCTCTGGCCTCATCTGCCCTCCGTGCACAGGGGATGGTGCATCCTTGAACAGGGCTCATCCTTAACTTTGCACAGCACCTTGCGCCTCTGTGTCCCTCTGTGAGGCTGCAGAGCTGCTTTGTGATGAAAGCATGAGATCCAAACCAAACAAAACTCCAGTGCTCTTAGAAATAACACACATTCTTTCCCCCCCAATCAGGGAATTTTTATTTCAGCTTGCCAGCTTGCTGGGACCAGCTGTGCTCATCCTTGCATGCTTTTGACAGCAAGAGCTTTGTGTGCTGGCTGGCGGGCAAGAGACATCCCCTTCCCTACAGAAGGGAGGATCACTCAGTGCCACACTGCCTGGAAGACCACCAGGGCTTGGGCAAAGCAAACATCTGTAAGGAAGGTTTCTTGTTAAATGGCATCAAGTGGCCCTTTTGGTAATCGTTCCCATGAAATGCTGCTTTTTCAAGAAGCTAATCCCAGTGTCCCAACTGAGCCTAAGACATGGCCAGCACCTCGGCTGGGATTTATCCCCATTCCGAAGGTGGGCTGGATGGGATTCCCCTCCAGTTACATCCTGTGCCTTGTTTGTTACCGTAACCAGGGCCAGTGTACAAAGTTATCAGTTCATCAGGCTAGCCACTTCTGCAACATGGCTGCCAGCAACCCACAGGCTTGAAAGCAGCTCTCCAAATGTTTCTCATAGGCTTTGCACTCTTGACTGCAGAACAGTGCATTGTTCTGTTAAAGTTAATCCTCCCAGCCCATCCCCTCCCACTGACAATGGCTCATGAGAGCCATTCAGCACTGGATACATCATCTTACATGGCCAGTTCAAGGGCTTCCTGATGGGGCTTTTGTGAACCTAGCAACGCCATGGATTTCTATCCCATAAACTTCGCCTGTATCCTCTTGAACTCATGCAACCACTGGCATCTTCAGCATCCTGTGGTGGGGAGCTCAGCAAGTTACATACGTACTGTTTGGGGAGCCACCTTGTCCACCCCAATACCTGTCACTGGCATTGGGATGCTCCTCCAGGAAACAGGAGATCTGCAGCTTGGCCTCAAAAGAGTCACACTGTGTTGAAAGTGCCTGGTGTCATTTTGGAGCCTGTGATTGGCCATATGTCATGAAACAATGTTAGGATGCTGGTGTGTCACTTCAGCCTCTGGCAAAACCTGGACTGCCTCCTTCCCTCCCTGCTTTTCCACCTCGGAGGGCTAGCTCTCCGTACTGGCTTCCTCAGCCCCTTTGCTGCTCCCCAACCACTGCTGCTACCTGTACCCTGACCACAAGAGCATTTTGCATCCCCCTTTCTGCCCACAGGTTGGAGGTGGAGGAGAATGTGCCCTGGACTCATCTGTGTGCCTGACCCATGCCTGCTTCCTCTTCCTCCTCCCCCATCACTTCCAGCAGAGATCTGAGATGAATGTCATCTTGAGAGATGCATGGGTGCCCTGGTCCTGCAAGCGGTCAGTGCATGCCTGGAAAACCTGCATCCATCCATCCATCCATCCAGCATCACCTCAAAGGTGCTTGTGTCTTGTCAGGGAGGTATACACCACTGCAGAGGTGACACATGAGGTGTGTGGAGGCCTGCTTGGGATCACCATGTTTGCGACAGCATCTCCATGCGTGTATATCTATGTGTGTGTCAGGGCTGTTTATACAAGGACAGCTTGTAGACCCACAGAGCTGTTGAACAACAGATTTCCGGAGGCTGGCCCACAAACTGTTGACACATTAATTAGAAGAAGAAAAAGGAGTTGGTCCCATTAAGCTCACCATCTGTTTTAATTATCCACTAAAGCTCACAGAAAGCTTTGTACACACTGTAATTGCATAATTAAAATGAACTGTTGGGAGATAGATGGTACAGAGATGACTGGAGAGAGAAAAGAAGTTCTCGCTCTTACTCCGTTGTCACTCAGGAGCATTATAATTAAGAGGGAGCAGCAGAACAACTCCTTCTGGGGCTAATCTTAGCATTGCACAGGCCCCCTTGACTTCTGACAGCTTTCTGAGGTTGTTCGTGTAGTCTCCAGACTGAGCAGAAGCAATAGTATTGTTAACCCCACTTTGCTGATAGCTGGGATGAAAGCCCCATGTGCTGGTCCAGGATGGGTGATCATTTCTCATCGCGAGCAAATTGTGCTAATCCTCAGTTTTCAGCCCAAATGGCCACCTGGATGCATCTCACCCTGTTGCAGATACAACCCACAGTGTTGCAGCTCCTCTCCTGCCTTGTGTCCAGCAGAGCCAAGGGAGTTTGTTCAGCAGCTCCCAGAACAAGGCTGCGGTTCATTCAAAGGGAGCACATCCAAAGCCTGGCTGGTTGCTCCTGGGCATGGAGCACATTGACCTATTCTCATAGCAGGGGGTTTAAAATCAAAATATAGGTCTTAACAAGATTAAAAAGAGAGCAAAGCAAACTTTGTGTGAGTAGCAGTGGGAATTCTTCATATTTTCTGTTGTTCTGCATTTTTTGTGGGTTTTTTCTTAATGCCTGTGCTATTGAACTGATATTCTTATGGCTCTTTATACCTTGTTTTCCCAGATCGCTGCTTTTTCACATTCCCTGCAAACCTAATCTTTTGATTAATACTTCTTTTGGGTTTTTTTGCCATTAAACTTCTGATCTGCACTCAGAAAACATGATGAAGTCATTGCAAGGCCTGAAAACTGGAACAAGTCCTTCTTGTCTGAAGCCCTCCTGGGGTAAGTCTCTGACAAGAGGGAGGTCCAATATTAAAGTGTTTGCGGACAAAATATGACACAACCTGCCCACACTGGATCAGGCTAGCAATGAGTTCATGACAAGCAACACACTGGAACGTAATTAGAGAAGAACTCTGCGGCCAGCCAGAATCTCCCAACATTCTAAATGTCAGCCCAGAAACACATGACTTGCTTGGAAGGTCTTCGAGAGCCAAGGTAAACTTTGGGGAATTGGGGTGATCTGCCAGCACGCCTTCAGAGCAGCGGGGTCCTGGTACCGGATGGTCAGCTCGCTGCAGCAACAGCTCTTTGGCATGGTTGTGAAGGATGATTTCTGCACATCCCATCTCCCGTGGGCTGGTATTTTGTTATAAAGCGATTTTCCTGGCAGAAAATGACGGTTTCGTCAAGTCCGAGGTGTTTTGCGGGAACGTGGCTGACCCTCCTCACATGGATATGTCCTGACTTTTCCTTTAGGGACAAACTTTCCTCTCCATGACAAGAGAGGTTATCTTTTTTAATCGGGTCTGGAATACAGACCCATCGCAGTGTCCAGCTCCTCTTTGGAAATGTGTTTCCTGGGAAATTTCAAAATGTTTCTGAAACAAGTTTGCAAACGTGAAGCACACTCCAGGCAATCCTGGCACGGAGCAGCTCTGAATACCCAACAGCAGAGCAACCAAAGGACAGAGAAAACCCTTCCATCTGCAGTGGTTCAGTCAAGCAAATGATGCTGAATTAAATGGGCTCCTACTAGAGGCTGACCCAAGCAAACCCTCCCTTGGAAGTGATGCTTTTCTCTCTGTCTTTTCTTCTCCCAGATTTTTCTTTCAGACAAAAAGCTGCCGCTGGTTCCTCAGCTCTGCAAATGACCCTGGGGAATGGGAGATTAGGGTTGGGAAGCCTGTGTTTGTTTGGGGTACCAAGCCTGGATTTCAGTGAGGTAGGTGGCCTAAGGGGCTGGGTGAATGTGGGTGACCCATGCACAGATTTGAAGACCCAGCTGAGATTTACACAAGCATACGACTGAGACAGTGTTCTGTGAGCCAGCCCCAAAACTGCTGCCTGCAGACACCCGTTTCTGTTCCCAGGGATGAGAATCTGGGATTTAACCCCCGGAGTCAGAAAAAAAGTCCAAGCAGGTGCCATTGCCAGCCAGCACAACTGATTCAGCTGCGATCCTGAAGGCAAGAGCATCCTTTAACATACCCACTGGGGAGCGCACAAGAGAACCAAAGACAGCAGCTTGCAACCCAGATTGTGCCAAAGGGAATATTTTGGCACTTACCGCATCACTGGGCCATGCAGCTCATCACTATGGGATGCTGCTGGGACTGATAAAGCAACCAGACTCAGAAAGCACCCAAATGCAATGCTTGTGCGTGCCCCTTGCCCTGCTCCCAGCCCCAGGAGGTTGCAGTGGCTTTGGGCAGGCTGGACTGGTGCAGGGGCTTTACCTTCTCTCCTTTCACACTGCCCAAGGTCCAGCTGCCTCTTGGTATTTTACCAATATAAAACATTTTGCCTGTGAATTTTGGCTGAACAACACATCCTGTATTTTACCATTAGGCCCTGAGGCAGCTCAGCTGGGTCCCAGGAGCCAGGTTATTAGGGGAGGCTGTAACAGGATCATTTCTTGCTGGAGTGATACACTGGATCATCAGTGCATAACAGCACCCACCCCTGCCCAGGCTTTCCTTTATTTCTTGTCTGTAAGAGACTTGGAGAGCTCTATGGGCATTTTTAAGTCCTTCAAGTACTGATTGCATTGATACCTAGTGGAAGATGCAGGGATTTATATCTCCACAAGGTCATGTAAAACAGGATGAACTGAAGTAATGAAGGGGGGTCATAACACAGCATGGTGGCAACCAGGGAGTCACAGAATCATAGAATCATAGAATAGTAAGGGTTGGAAAGGACCTCAAGATCATCAAATTCCAACCCCCCTGCCATGGGCAGGGACACCTCCCACTAAACCATGCCATCCAAGGCTATGTCTAACCGCACCTTGAACGCCGCCAGGGATGAAGCATTCACAACCTCCCTGGGCAACCCATTCCAGGGCCCCACCACCCTCACAGTAAAGAATTTCTTCCTCAGATCCAATCTAAACCTCCCCTGTTTAAGTTTAAACCCATTACCCCTTGTCCTATCACTACAGTTCCTAACAAAGAGTCCTTCCCCAGCATCCCTATAGGACCCCTTCAGGTATTGGAAGGCTGCTATGAGGTCTCCACGCAGCCTTCTCTTCTCCAGGCTGAACAGCCCCAATTTTCTCAGCCTGTCTTCATACGAGAGGTGCTCCAGTCCCCTGATCATCCTCGTGGCCCTCCTCTGCACTTGTTCTAACAGTTCCATGTCCTTTTTATGTTGAGGACACCAGAACTGCACACAATACTCCAAGTGAGGTCTCAGGAGAGCAGAGTAAAGGGGCAGGATCACCTCCCTCGACCTGCTGGTCACTCTCCTTTTGATGCAGCCCAGAAATGCCCAGTCCTGCATGCAGCAAGGATGGGATCCTGAGCACCCAGAGAGCATAAAAGCACGTAGTTGGCATTTTCTTGCAAATCCCACATGTGCATCTCTGTCTGCCATATCTGGAGCTTTGCACAGATTGACAGTGTGAACAGTGACCCTATTAGATGACAGGTTTGGGGCCCCAGAGAAGTGCTTAGAAGGGAGTCAGAGACCATAACCATGGCAGCACCAGGCTGTGCTGAGGAATGTTCACTGGAGCATCCAAACTGGTGTATGCTGCAGATGAACCACCAGTTTAAACCCCAAACAGAAGCCTCCAAATGATCTTGGAGGCACCCCGAATCCCAGTTATCTCCCCAGGCTGGGTTTTCTTGCCCATGTGTCCCTTGGAAAACTCCCAGCCTGGGCTTGGGAAGGAAACCTCATGAATGTCTTAACTCAGATGTGTTTCGGTAAGCGCCCAATACTATGGGAAATTTGCATGTGGGTTTCATCTTCTCTCCCTCCTCCTCTTAATTATATTTTAAAATTAATTGACTAATTAAAAAAAAAAAAAAAAACAGACAAAAAAACAAAAAAAAAAAAAAAAAAACAAAAAAAAAACAAACGAAAAGATTCCAGACAAATTTTTCGTTGGAACATGCAGAAATCGGACTTTTCAGATAGTCCTAAACTCTGAGACATTTTGAGCATGCAGTTTGCCAAACCACGGCTCAGCTTTGACAGCTGTTGTAATGGGAAATCTGATTGCAATCACCATATCCTGGATCTCTCCCGCCACTGATGTGCTCCATGGTGGTCTTCCCTGGAGAGCAAAACATGGCATTTCACCCTGCATTGAGTGGTCATGGGTCAGAATAGTAAAGCATCTCCTGGGAAACATCTCCTCCTTCTGGAGAAGGTCTTATTGGGAAGGTCCATCAGCAGCCACCAGAATGCTATTGTTCCCCTGGGCAGCACGTTTGTTTTTAATGTAATCAAGATCCATTGGGGTCCTCCCGACATGCATGCCCAACAGGCAGGTGGGCTCCTGAAGTTCAGGGCCCCTGCATGGGCAGGGGGCCCAAACCATCAGCCTTTGTGCACATCAGGTGAATGGGCTCTCTGTGACAAATAAAAACAGGAATATAAGCTGCAATGATATCCGCAGCCAGGATGTGGATGCAATAATGCAGGAAGAGGGATAAAACCGGACTAGTGCTCTGAGGGTTGATGAGGGACTCAGGATTTATTAATTGGGGTGATGTTTTTCTATTCACAATAACGAGCAAAAGGATCTCAGAAAAGATGGAAGTAACAGGGCAGATGTGGATGCTTTCGGTGTGGGGACCAAACCAGAAAATGGGGACAGTGCTGGCACCGGGGTTCAAACCAGCTGTGCTTCGGAGTTGTCAGAAAGATCAGATTTTTGAGGGCTTTTTATTTCACTGTTTTTAACAAAAGCTCTGAAAAACGCCTCGCCTGGACCCGCCCAGGGCTGCTCACGGGACCAGCGCTGAGTTTCCGCTTCTAGCGTCAGGCTTGTTGTCCCTTTTGTGCAGCAATTCCTCTTCGCACTGAGGCCAGCCGCTGAACAGAAAGTGCTGGTTGTTTGGGAGCAGAGAGCTTCACATAGAAAAACATCCAAATGAAATGCTTTGATACTGGGAAACCTTCCTTCCCACCCTGGCCTCGCTCGATTCTCTGCATGGAGCAGCTCTGCTGCTCCCCAGCCAGCTCCCATTGCAAACCAGCAGCTTATCCCTGTCCCCCTGCTCTGCTTGGGGCACAAGGCACCTTCCCACTGTGTATCCCCCTCACTGAGCATTTGTCATGCCCCAGTCCTGCCACCCAGCACTTCAGTGATGAGCATGGCCATGGAACACCTTCCATTGTGGAGATGCTGTGTGTGTTCAGTCATGGGTCAGCTCACCAAGAAGCCCAGTGAGGGTTTTGTTTGGAAGTGAAGTCGACACCTTGGTTTCCCTTCGCAAGCAGAAAGCAGGCAACTGTCATGCTCGGCAGGTGTTAGAAAGTAAAACAAAGCTATGGGGGTGGAATTGCAATGGCTCAGGTAACTCTGCACAGAAATTGTCCATCCTCATGGAATAATACAGGTCAAACAATCTCCTCTTTGCTGGATGGAGATAAGTGGCGAGGAGCATGGGTTGCCAGTGGGCTAACTGTGATGCTGGAGACATCCCAGCAAGCCGTGTGCGCCTTCCTCATCCTCTGTTTCGCAGTGTGCAGAGCCCCTCTCTGGACACCTCCTTGGTCTGGAGCTTGTTGCAGGTGCAGAGGGAGCTGGTTTCCCATCTCTGCGTCGCTTTGGAGTTGTTATCCCTGGGTTGGACTTGTAGGTCACTGCCCAGTCTGGCACAATCCTCCTGAACTGGTCTTGCTCCTTTGTCTGCCAGGACAGTCCCAGTTGATTGCAGGATTTCTTCTGGTGGAGCTGAGTGTAGCTGTTCCATTTCCATTAAGGACCTCCTGGCTTCCTCTCTCCAAAGGCCAGCAAGCTGTGGGCAGAACAAACTTGCAGTGCATTGGCATGCACAATCCCTTGTCCTCCCTTGATGCTCCCAAAACCAAGGAGGCTTTTCTGCCCCACACCTGCTGCTTCACATCCCATATTCCTCTCTTGCCTCCTTCTCCTTGTCCATGTTGTCCATATTGTCCATAAGAAAGCAAAGGGAGATGTCTCCTGGATGCATTATCACCCTGCAGTGACTTGGACATTGCAGGGCCACCAGCAGCTGAGATGGCTCAACTGTGTGGGACAATGGCCATGGAAACAAGCATGCCGGCAGCTCTGAAGCCAGTGCAGAGCACACCAAGAGCCAGAGGAGAGACTGCAACATGAAAATTTGAGACTGCCCCTACACCTTCTGCGGTGCCCATGAGTCATGGCTGCTGGTGCAAATCCCATGTAGTGCAGGTTGTTGCTGGTGTGCTCCTGGCAGCACGAGGAAGCAACGGAGAAAAACATAGCATTAATGATGCTTTCCATGGAAATGGCAGCTTCGATCCCAAACAGCGGCTTCAGCCTCCCACACGGAACCATAGAATCACAGGTTGGTTTGGGTTGGAAGAGACCTTAAAGCCCATCCAGTTCCAGCCCCCCTGCCATGGGCAGGGACACCTTCCACCAGACTAGGTTGCTCAAACCATGGCATGGCCCTGCCCAGCTGTGTTGCCCAGACCACATGCTGCTTGGCATTTTTGTGGTCTTCTTTAGTTTGATGTTTTGTTGTTTGGTTTTGGTTTACTTTTTCTGTTTATCTACTGCCTTTATCAGCCCATTTCAGTGTTGCAGCTTTCCCACGCTGAAACCTTCTGTGCTGCTTCTGCTCCCCATCACAGCTGCAACCACTGACCCTCTGTGAGAAGGATGGGTCCCTCTGTCCTATGTGCCTCTGCTCCATCACAAGCTGTCTGGCAGAGGCTGGTGGGGACCTCAGGATGCTGGGACTCTTGTGAGTCTCTGCTGATCTCCTGAACAAACACAAACTGGGAAGCTCATCCTTCCCCTAACCCTCCACCTCCATCCTGTGGCATGTGCCACTTCCTGTAGTACATTTCTTCTGCAAAATACATTCCAAGATCTCTCAGTGAAACCTCTAAACCAGACAGAAAAATTGAGGGAAAAACTACATTGGAATGATCTCCTTGACTGGATTTCCACAATCCTCCCATACCAGCTGCAACCCAAAGGAGGAGAGATGTAATAAACTGTTTAAAAAGTCGTATTTCAAGTTAACAAACTTTTTCTGATGCTCCAGAACAGCCCGTGCTGGGCTGAGCTGGAGTCTTGGAAGAGAAGTGAAGGGTTGTTCTTGCTTGGTCTGAACTGGTTTGTTGAGTCATCCTCTTAGTTAATACCTGGCATCGGCACAGCACACAGTCCTGCCGGCAGGAAAAACTCACTCAGGGAAAGTTCAAGCTGTTCGTGCCCCTCTGCATGGGGGGAGCAGACAAAGACTTCTTGTTTCGCAGCAGGGGAGAGGAGGGAGGAAGAGGCAGGCAAGGGGCAGTGAGGTATGGTGGGAAGGGGCTGTTGTCCCAGGCTGGAGAAGAGGCAGATTTGGGATGCCTGCCTGTGGTGTGCTGCTCACCATCTGGGACACATTTTTGCAATGCCTGAGCTGTGTCAGGAAGAGGCATTCCCCATGCCAGAGGGGTGAGCGCCTCGATGGAGCAAGATGAGACAAAGTGCAGGTCTTGGTGGGATGGGAAGAGCAGGGGTTTAGGAGGAACATCGGGTCCCTGGAGAAGTGGTGCCGTAAGCGGGGAGAAGCTGGGATGGGAAGAGGGTGCCTGGTGCATTGGAGGTGGTCAGGCTTTCCTGGGCAGCCAGGTTGATGGATACTCCATTGGTACAATGACTCACAGGCAAGCAGAGGCTGGATTGTCCCCACAGAGCAGACACAGAGCATTTCCCCTGGGAAAATGCAGGGCCCCGTGTGCAAGGCTCCCACCATACCTGCTTGCATCAGGACCCCCTTCCACCTGATCCAGCTACCCTTCCCATGCAAGAAGAGGTGGCGGGAGAGGAGCAGCTGGAGAAGTACCTGCATCCAGTCACACAGCACACACGGACACACTGATCCGAGCTCAAGCACTGCAGGATGTCTCAGCAGATTGGGATGTAATGAGATGTGTGGCAGAGCATCAGGCAAGCCAGCCTCCTGCTCCTCACCTCCACTCCTGTCACCAAAGGGTTGCAGCTATGTAAATGCCTCCTGCTCTGCTGCCTGACTTCTAGTGTCCAATTAGAAAGGCAAAACTGGTTTAATTATGGATGTCTTCAAGCTGGCCATTGAGCAAGATGCTGGTGGGTCCTCAGGGAAGATTTATTAGCTCGTACTGTGGAGTATCACAGAATCCATCAGCTAAATGTGATCCAATAAGCTAATAAATCATGTGCAAATCAACTGCAGCACTGACAAGCTCCTGCATTTACTCACTGCCCTGGAACTGCTCATGGCATTGAAGTTGGGTAATTTCTCTTGCCTCAAAATCAAACCCATGTTCCTATATGAGGAGCAAATCTGCAAAAGCCATGGAAGGAAGGGGAACGGCTCTATGAGCAGAGTTTAATACCAGCTGTTCTCCTGGTCACCCCGTGCTGCTGTCCCTCATGCTCCTGGATAAGGGGATGGTGTTGACCAGCTCTCGTCCTCTGCTCCAGCCCTTCCCCTTCAGCACTACTGTACCCCATAGGATGAACTCTGAATGGGCAGGGACTAATATAACATAGCCCATAAAATCATGCCACTGCACTTTATATTATCTTTACATCTACGTTGTCCCTCTCATCTCAATGTCACTGATCATCTGAGTCAAAATCTGCAAGACTTCTAGATCGGATTGGAGACAGAGTGAATCATAGAAATCATTTTGCATTGGCTTACTCCTTACATATTACTAACCTTAAATCCTTACTCAGCTTTAAGCAAGGTTTCCACATTTAAAGGGATGTTCTTTTTTTATCCCAGTATGCTTCCCTAGTCAACAGTTGCCTCTGTTGTGTAGCTGTGTGTACCCAAATTCTCTTCACAACAGATTTTGGATTTAACAGCTCATAGAAAAAGAAACAACAAAACAAAAACTGTTTTCTTGGAAAGTGGAGTGCCAAGGCAATCTAGAGAATGAACGCTGTGGTGGGAAGATAAAATGACCATGGAGCCATCAGAGCTGCACAGGGGCAGCCAGCTTCGACCGCTTGGCAGAAACAGTCTGCCTGGTGTATCTCGGTGTGTCTGCTGCAGAGGGACAGGCAATAACGGGGGTTTCCCCTGTATGGAGATTAATCACAGCCTGAGCAGAGAGCCCTGTGTTTTGGAAGGGACATAGTCTTGGCAGAGAGGCTGTTATCCCTGAGGGAGGAGGGCTGTGCTGGCAGGACACACGGTGATGTGCTGGGACTGTTACCTGCAATTAGGAAGTTAAGATTTTGTAAAGGACTATATATGTGAAAGCTTGAAAATCCTGAGTTTAACTTGCATGCAGTGAGGGAAAACAATGATTCCTTGCAAGCTCACGGACCTTGAGGAGGAGTAGGAGACTGATAAATGAACCACGTGGATCAGAGGAAGAGTTACATCTAACTTCAGAAAGTTAGGAAGACAGAAGGAATTTTGAAAAGCCTAGCAAAACAGAAGGTAACTGTGTCCGAAAGGAACACAGTTCATTATAATACAAAAAATCACACCCCCAGAGATAAGACATCCTTGCCCATAGAGACCCTTGCCCATGGAACATGAGTAGTGAAATATATATATACTGTGTCTTTAAATAGAGATGAGAGAATGTAAAGCCAGTGATTGTAGATACAAACTGTTATGTGTACAGAAAACACTGTTTTTCACTGTTTGAAATGTATAAAAGTGGATTATCTGGCTTTATGGAGATGATACCACCTATCACCCATCTCTGTGCAGACATGGAATAAGCAAGCATCTCAACTGTGTGTTAATCGTCCCTTCAAACACCAAGTGAAGAACCCTAATTTTTGGGCAACAGGACCACCAGGTTTGACTTCCAGCTTTGGGACTGCTGTGGGGTTATGCTGGACACATCATTGAAGGCTCAACCTGTTGATGTTGTGTATAGGGTGAATGTCGCCCTACCAAACAACCCCTCTTTGCAGGGTTATTCATCTAAACAGCCAGATGGATGAATGAGAGATCTCCTATTGAATCCATTATTTTATTTACATTTGCATTGTTTCTAAGATCCCTATAAAAGAAAATAAACCTCAAAGCACTCCCTCTGGTTTGGGACAGTTTCCCCATGGTGATTTTACAATGATCTCCAATTTCAGATGGAAAGGCTGACAGGGGCTGGCTTGGTGCCCAGCAGAATGAAGCCCCCAGGAGCAACACTGCACTTCATGGAGGCTTTTTAGTGGACAGCTGGCTCCTGGGAGCTCCTTGACAGTTTTTAATCCTTTAATGTGGGCTTTATCGGTGCTCTGTAGAGCTTAGGTTTTAACGTTGCATTGTGGACCGTGTCCCTGCTTTTGTTAAGGCAATGTTACACCTGGTGCTGGCAGGTAGGATCAGTGGTTGGCTCCTCTTTCCCTGCCCACCAGACCTTACGTCCTTCTTGCTTGTGCCCATTTTCTCTTTTCTTGTGGTCCCGGCTGGCTCTGTGAAATGGTCCAGCTGGACAAAACCCCATTGAAAGTGGAAAACATTATCCAGCATCTCCCACCTGCAAGGCATTGGGTTTCTTGGGGCCTTTTGAGTAGCTGAAGACAAGACTCCAACACCCTTTACAGCAAAGAGTGACATGAAGCTTAATTCCTCTGCTTAATTAAATGGGTGCTTTCCTGGGCTTTCTCTGAAGTGAAAACTGCAACCTGCCACACTGCAATGCTCGGTCACCTACGAAGAGAGTAGCTCTCAGGCTGTGGTGGTGTTTGCAAGGATTTCCAGGGCTTCAGCTTCCTTCTGCCTTTTGGGACAGCCCTTCTCGAAAGGGTTGCCCAGGCTGTCCCTCAGCAATTTGGCAGTAAAATGAGTATAAGAGCTCCTGACATGCCTGTGTCCCCATCCTTGCACTGGGTTCCTCTCCTTGTGTACAAGAAGCTGGCAGTGAAGTGTGACCGGCTTGCAAAGAAATGTTTTGGTCTCTGATTTTTAGACCAGGGTCAGCACAAAGCAGGCACAATCCCCCTTGAGCTGTGGGACAGGAGCCCGTGCTATGGTCACCAAAGCCTCCTGGGATGGTGGCAGAGGACACCACCCTCACTGATGAAGCCAGGGAGGGAGATCAGCCAACCCTGGGAGAAACTCTCTCCCTCTTGCCCCCGGGCGACTTAATTACAACCTCACTTTAGTAGCTATGTGGCCCTTTGATGTGGTGAGCGCCCAGATCTTATGCAGGTATCTCCAAGAGGAGATGTCTCCGCATCAGCCAGCTGTCTAGACTCCCTGTGCAGAGAGGACCAGCTGGGAGGGTGTGATTCAGCTCGGCTCGCAGCCCATGTCTACATCCCACCCAAGGTGACTCTTAATAAAGTAAGTGGCAGTGAAATTGCAGCCCTGAATGGAAGCCGTGGGGCTGCAAGACGCACCCAGGAACCTGTCTGTGCCTTGCGCTCAGGGAAAGCTGCTCTGTGCAGGCAGGGTTGGCAGGTTGCTCAGACTCCAATGGCTGCTTCTGCTCCATGAACTCTTCCACAGGCTTCCAAATTCACTGCATGGGCCATTTTCCCTATACCCCTTTGCATCCTATGCAACGGTCAGCAATAACACTCCAATGCTGGCCAAGGGGGCATTGATCCCCCAGTTTGCCAGGCTGAACATGACCCTTGAGCTCTGCCAGCACTATCTAGGGCATTTCTCTGCACCACCAGCCAGGGACAAACCGTGCCTGGGTTCTGAACAATTTGGGGTGAAACCAAGACTTAATTGGAGCATGGGTGTCACCAGAATAGCTGCTGGCAGGCAGTCAGACTAATTAAAGTCCATTTAGGGGAAGGAGCTGCCTTTTCCGTGGCAGGAGGCAGCAGCATCGTGCCCTCAAAGTCAGGGAAGAGGACATGGACATGGTCATGGATAAGGGGACACTGGTCGTTCAGGCACCTTTTGAGGGACAAACCATTTTTTGTTCAATTAACTAGAAATAAAGCACCATTTCCTGCCTCACACTAAGGAGATGTGAACTGATGGCATCACTGGTCTGTAAGGACATCGGCTGTATGGTCAGTGAAGCAGTGAGCGGAGCACTGCTGGCACCAGCGAGAGTATCCAGCGTAGGGACATGATGGCAAATACAAAACAAATGGATAAGCTCTGGCCTGGGTGAGCTCCCTGTTAGGACATACATTTTCTGTGCATGCTGCTGTTGCCCCAGTGCGCTGCAGCCTTGCAAGGTCTCCCATGACCTGCGAGAGTGGTCCTGCACTCTCAGGTACCTCCTTCTCAGCCTTCCCAGCTCCCTAAACCCCTGGCTTTGGGCACCTCTGCTGGTGCCTGACAGACATGGTGACCCTGGGCTGGGGATGTGCCCTGCAAATTCCCTGCTCATTCGGGTGCTGCTTCCCTGAAACAACCAACAAGCAGGATGGGGCACCCCAACAAGCTCCTGGATGGAGGGAGAGGGGCTTGCAAAGGGCACAGGGCTACCAAGGCTTAGCTGCTCTGTTGATATTCTACAGGCTCTCTGGATGAGTGTCCAGGAGCTTCTTCCAGACTGTGGTGATGTGCAGAGCTGGTGTGTGAGCCAGCTGCAGAACTCACTGGTGCCAGCTTGGGTTTCCTGGAGATAGGGTCCCTGGGGAGATCTCAGTATCCAGAAGATGAAGCTCAATTTGGAAGATCCAGGGGCAAAGGAGGTGGAGGACCCTTGGAGATCTTGCTCTGCTCTGTCTCATCATGTACCCAAACCCGCAGGCCTGTTCCTGGACACGAAAAATGCACCTGACTTAGATCTCATGTTGATGGGGTCCTCACTGGAATCTCAGACTGATGCAGCAACCCCTGCATAGCCACCACCATGCCAGGGGATGCTTTAAAGGCACACATTTCTCAGTGGAGCCTGCTGCAGGGTGTGTACAGCCTTGTTTTCCTGGTGCTTTGCCAAGGTGCTGCCGAAGGAGAATGTGATACACTGGGGGCTCTTCCACTCTGGCACTGTTTCTGCATCTATCTGAGGCCACCTGAGAAATTCCATGGATCCACAGGATGAAGGGCTGTGGGACCACAAGCTCTGCAAAGCCAGGGAGGAGAAGCAGAGGAAGGGCAGATAATTTGACCAGTGGTGAACAGCATGGTTCCTAAATCCAGAAAAGAGGCAGACCAGGGTCTCTCTACAGATAGCTCCTGCACTTGGCAGCACCTTCCCCACTTGCTTGGTGGTTTTCCCACTTTTGATCTTCAGAGACAAATAAAAACACGCAACAAGCAAGTGACATCATTCCCTCCCATCGGCAGCGCAGCGGAGCAATGTCACTGCTCCCCTCCAGGTCCTGCACCCACGACCTCCAGGAAGCTGCTGTGGCTGGAGGCAAAGACCAAGGCTGAGCAGCAATTTCTTTCCCCAGTCTTGGTATGTTTTGTGCCCGGTGTCCCTCAGCCACGCGCCCTCTGCAGACCCGCCTTGCAGGAGAGACCAAACCAAAGCAAACTCTGGCTTTCCATGATTGCCAGTGTCTTCCTGGGGAAGAGGCCCCATTTCCCTCCCAGTCAGCCCTCAAAGGGTTGGCTTAACCCAGATCCTGATCTCTGTCTCCCACCACTCACCGCTCCCCTGATAAAGAGCCATGTGAAATTTATCTTGCCATCTTTCATTAAAATAAACCAATTAAGCAATGCTCAGGAACCTCTGATCTGGGCCAGCTCGGTCATCCGGTGTATCCGTGTTTTCAAAGCATCTTCTCACTCTGCTTACCCTCACATCAAAGCAAGCCAGGGAGCAGCCCAGTCCTTGGAGTGCTTCGGCAAAGTGTGTCAAGAGATTTGGGAAACAGCTGATTTAATGCTGAGGAAATTAGTAACCAAATGAGTTCTTAGCCAAATGGCTCCTCTTCTTGATCTTGGGAAAAGTGGTGTTTAAATTCTCTATCTCATGGTTTTAGACTCAGGAAATGTGATTACACATCTGTCATTATTTTACTCTTCTGTGTTGATGGCTCATATTAAACAAACCACATTCCTGCATTGCTTAGTAATCTCTGCTGTTCCCTTTCCTCGCTGAGGAGACAAGTCCCAGCTTGACATCAATATACCTGTAGATCAGAGCTCCACTGTTAACCAACCAGCAGAGCTGTGTAGACACCAGCTGCGGGGAGCGTTCGCACCATCGGCCTCTTTTCTCCAGTTTGCTGCAGCTTTGCACCCCTTTTCTTTCCTAACCATCGTTTGTCTGAAGAGCAGGAGGAGCCGAGCAAGATCCACACCCTGCTGAGATCCATGAGCTTCTCGGAAAGGTGGTCGAGCCTCCTCCTCTCTTCCACCGAGCAGGTAAGAACATGCGCTTTGGGGTTGGACACCAGTCAAAAAAGGGTAGGTCTCTCCAAGTGGAGCACAATTCCCAGGGATCCTGGTGCTTCACCAGCCCAGGAGGACGTGGAGAGCCCCACGATCCCTCCAGCTCCCAGGGATGGGCTCCCCCCAGCTGCACAGGAGGAACCTGCCTTGAAGCATCCCACCTCTGCAGGGACACTCAGCTTTTCTCTTGGTGGCTTTATCTTCCAGTTCTGCTGAGATAACCCCAAGCTCACCATGGAGCTGCTGGAGGAGCCCGACTTGTAGATGTTCCCAGGACCAGGTAGGAACACGCATGCCTGTTTTAATGGCGTTGGGCTGCAGAATGGAAGGGAAGGGTGGCGCAGATGGTGACCTGGTGCTGGAGGGGCCATCTTAGCTGGCTCCCAGCTGAGATGTGGGACTGTGGCGTCCACTGAGAAGTGTCTGTCCACAGTTTACCTGTGGTCTGTGAATGGCTGTAAATGCTTTCCTGCTGCTGGAAATTCAGCATAGGATCTCGGGGCGATTTTGGTGTTGCAAGCTTTGTCTTCCCCTGGTGAGGACGGCTGGCCAAGCGTTGGCAGCCATGATCCTTGGGGATGTGATTTCCTTTATCATGGCATTTTGGCACAACAGCTGTACAAGGAATAGTGGAGATGCCTGGAGGTGCTTGTGGAAAACAGTGCTGTAATGGGAAAACCCCAAGCTCCCAATGTGCCGTTATTTGGCTGGAGACACTCCATTTTCCCTTGGTTTTGTTTGTGTGTTGCCTGCACCAAGCTCCAAATTTCTCCTGTCCTAGCAGCTGCAGAGGAGGAAGGACTGGGGTGGAGGGAATGTGTTGCCCAGCCACAAGCCCACTGTGTTTCAGTCAGGACTGATTTCCGTGGGAAAAGCAAGGGTGGCGCAGCATTGCCCAAGGTGCGTCAGAGACAAATCCATTTGGCTTAGAATATCTCCTTTTGTTCTCTGCCATGTGGGATCCCAAAGTGTTTATCTCAATCAACCCCTACAGGACAATCAGGGGAGGTCCTGGTAAAGGGGGACTGAAACAAAATGGTGGTAGGGGTGGGACAGCAAGGCTCGGCGTGGGCAATGGGACAACTCCTTGCTATGGGAGGCTGGGCAGAAGGCTTGGGGCCACTGGGAATTGCCATCCCTGGCTACCTCTGAGGGTTGCCATCCCTGGCTAACCTCTGCTCCCTCTGCTGCACCCCAGGAGAAAGCCTGCTCCCTTGGCACAGGGCACTGAGGGCTCATTCTTCATCACCCACCACCCAAGGGTGCTTTGGGGAGTGGGTGCAGTGTTCTGCCGTAAGGTCAAGGTGGCAGCAACGGCAGGTTCGGGTGCCTGTTACTGCAAACATGCATGCGCCGTATTAAACTGCCTGTAGCTTTGAGCATTTTTGATATATATGGCAGCCATGTCTTAGGTGGTTTTGGCAAGCATCCCCTCTGGATTGCCCAGACCATTGTGACACGGAGAGCTGATGCTCAGGCTTCTTTTTGGCCAAGGGCATCAGCAGAGTGGGTGTCTTGCTGATCATGCCATTGCAGTTTAAATCCTGCCTGGAAAGTCCGAAGTCAGATGGCAACGTGGGATTTTATCAGCTGCCCCATAGGGACCCTGTTTCCCTTGACACGGGGCTTGCCTGGACATGGTGCTGGGGCCAGGGCAAAGGATGGGGCACCCATGGTGATCCAGTTGTGGCAATGAGGGGTGGCCATGGTGCATAGCTGTCCCACTCTCTGCTTGTGTCTGCCCAGGAGCTAATGCCACATCATGCTGGACCCAGAGCAGGATGAGGTTTTCCTTGGGGTCTTGGGACATTAAGAAATAGCCTGCATGAGGGAGGTGTTATTTCTTCTTCACTGGTTTCACCCAGGGCCCTCATGGATCCTCCCGCAGAGACCCGCTCACTCACTGGGGAGGAGGCAGCAGCATGGTTCTGGGTGCACCAGGTCACCCGGTTTGGGAACAGCGGCTTAGGAGCATGGCTTGCATGGAAAGGGCTTGCTGCTGACTTTGGTTCTTTGAAAGCACCTGCAAGGTGCGAGGTCAGCACCAAAGCCATCGAGCTTTGGTGAAGACACAGGGAAACACGGGTCTGGGTGCTCTCTGCAGGCAGAGCGGCTCGGGAGGGGCGCCTGTGGGATGGCTCTTTTTAAACAATTAAGAACTTCTCCAGCTCATTTCCTTCCATGCCCTCACAGAGGAAATCCGCTTAATTAGCAGCCTTAGTGAATAATTAATTCTCTTGAATTTTTTTGATAACTTCTTTAAAGCAAGAGGAGGCCCGAGCAGCTCCGGGGAGGCACAAGCTGCTGCCGCCAGCATTCCCGGCGCTGCCACGGCTCTGCCCATTACCTGGTGCCTGCAGACCCTGAGACCCCTTTGCCCCATATGGGTGGTGGAAATGACCAAAAAACTGATGCAAGAAGGGACCAGTGGCATGAAGGTGTTTTCCAAGCAGTTTTCCATCCCCAGCATCCAGTGGAGATAAATGCAGTGTATTTGATGCCATAGCAAAGCACGGACATGTGCCCCTAAATCCTACTGCCCCTCTTGATCAGCCAACTTATGAGAGGGG
The DNA here is from genome assembly GCA_039720435.1 of Amazona ochrocephala. NCBI lineage: Eukaryota > Metazoa > Chordata > Aves > Psittaciformes > Psittacidae > Amazona > Amazona ochrocephala. Next base: position 61,997,487 of record CM077882.1, read on the forward strand.
TTTGAGGCTCCCTAGCCATAAAAGTCAGATTTATTTCAGCTTTGTCTTTCTGCTTTTTATAACAGGAGGGTCCGCTGTTGTTTAGACCTGAGCAGGCAGACTTTAATTACTAGTTCTCTGCCGAGAAGGATGTAAATATGGACTCGGGGAAGCAGCGAGGGTTATTAAAGCAAAAAGGCTGTAATTGCTGTGCCCCTCCCTCTCCATCAGATTTTCCTCTCCCTCCAGTTTGGAGAGGACCGGCTCATCCAGTCGTACTGTCTCTGGCCATGGGTTGCAGGCTCTCCCTCGGGAGCCCGCCGGCAGGGAGGGGATGTATCCAGCCAGCATCCACCAGAGTTAGGGTTTCATCAGCCCAAGCCCACAGCAAAGAGGGAATTGCCTTTATCCAAACAGGAGAATGCTGTAGGATCCCTGTGTTTTGGCATGGTCACCTGGAGATGTTTGCAATTTGAGGAGCAGGGCAAGTGTTTTGGGTGGGTTTTCCCTGAGGAGATCCTTTTGCAGTCAAAGAAACTCCCAGCCTAGCTGCAAACAGCCTCTCCTGGATGCAGACAGACTCGTGGTGTGGGGTTTTTTTACTCATATCTTTGATTTCATTTAATAATGGATGAATTATCAGAAATATGTGCTGGCAGGGAGCCCGGGTTTTGTCAAGAGGCAAAAGACTTCAGTAATGCATTAGCTGAAAATATTTAATTAAGAAAACAGAGACAGAAAAAGAATAAAAAAAGAGAAGAAAGCAAGTCGTGCTAAAGCCTCTGGGGTGGGAAAAAACCAACTCCACTGCAGAAACTTCTTCCTGTCTCTCTTTTTCTCCATGTCTATGCAGAGGGCAGGACTCAGCTAACTCAGCCATCTCAAACAGCACAGCGTCAGCTAAGTGCAGTTCCCAGTGGGTTGGAGTGGGGAAAATGGGAGCTGTGTCCCCCCTGGAGAGACCCCGCACCTCCAAAACCTCAGTCACACCCCCTTGGGAATGGGGGTACAGAGAGGTGACAAGCCCCAGCCTTGGGCGATACTCTCAACGGCATCTGGAGCTGCGCCCTTCTCCTTGCCACACATCCAATAAGTGCATCCCCGTCAGGCCCTTGTCCCCCTGGGAGCAGAGAATGGGTGAAGAAGGTACCTTTGCCCCATGGCCAGAGCCTGTGAGGTGAAGCAATTGCATCCAGTCACTAAACAGGAACAATGTGAAGCCAGGGCACGCAGGAGCAGAGGGGAAGGCAGCACCTCCTCTTGGCATGCACCAACACGCTGGCCAGCACAGCTGGCGGCACCGGCACTGCCTCCCCGCGGGGGACCCTGCTCGATGAGGTGGGCAGGGTTCAATCTGTCCCTTCAAAGCCATGTCTTTGGTTACCCCACTGATTCTGGATGTGCTTGCCAGCTTCAGGGTTAGTGTTTGGAATCCCCACACTGGAGGTAATGTCTTCTCCCACCCTGCTCTTGGACAGTTTTAAGGTGAAAATAGGGAGACAGGAATTGTGTCCCAAAGGCCTGGCTCTGTCCAAGCTGCTTGCTCCTACTGGCAAATCTGGCTTCGTTCCCCTTGAGAAAGCTGTTTCCCTCCTGCAGTGGAAGCATTGTCTGCATGAGGCAGAACATCGTGGGGATGCTCGGGCCCTGGCAGGTCTGGGTTTGGTGCCTGCAGCCCGATCGCATGGCCGGGCAGGAGGTGCGCCTGCTCCAGATTTCAACCCACTCTTCATGACTGAGTCAGAGTGAGTCAGCCCTCTGGATTGCTCTCCTGCTGCCCCTGAGCCAACCCAGCACATTTATTAGTTAATTAGTTTTTATTTCCTCCTCCTCTGTTTCCTTCCCTTTGCAGCCAGCCCTCTCCCCACTCTCACCTGCCCCTCTCTCAAAGCAAAGAGGCAAAGCAAATCCCCATACTCTGGGGACATCCACCCCGTAAGAACCTCCCTGTACTCCCTCCCAAAAGCATCGCCCTTGGGCTTGGCTTCCCACAGAGGGACCAGGAAGTCAGATCTTGGTCTTGTGCCGATGTGGTGGGTGGCAGGAGGGACCCACGCTGCTTCCTGCATCTCTGCCAGCTTCCCCCCCAAGTCAAGACCCACTTTTAGCCCTTCAAAGGACCCCAGTAATGTCAGGGTTTATTTTCTGGCCCTTCTCAGCACACCCATTTTGCAACACAAGGCTGCCGAGGAGCCGGTGTGCCCATGACGCAGGACGGGTGCAGGCTGTTATTTTGGTGTCCCGACAAATTATTAGTGGAGACGGATGGACGTGTGTTAAGGATTGCAGGGAAGAAGAGGAATGCTCAGTGGCTTTGCAAATAACTTGTCTCCAGGGCTGCTTTTGCTCCATTTCCATGCCCTTCTCTGATTCCAAGAGGTTTTATCCTTGCTGAAGTGGCCAAGCAGGGCTGTAACCCAGGGACTGGATCCTGCAGACATGGCAGGTGCCTGACTGAGCCCTGCTCATCAGCCAGCCTCATGCTCCCTGCAAAAACCTTGGCTTTAGCTAAAAACCAGGGTTGGCTAGGAAATAACAGCAGTCTCACTGTGGCTGCTAGAGGAGAGAGTCTGTACCTCAGAGGGAAGAGGACGGGTGTAGGGATGTGAATGGAAATAAGAATGAGAATAGGGAAAGGGAGCACCCTCCTGTCTGCAGTCCTGCCTGCTCGCTGGCTCATCCAGATCAGCTAATAAGCAGGTTAGCTGCGCCTCGCTTCCCCGCCTGGGTGGGGAGAAATTTTCCAGCACTGAGGGTTTGCAACTGAGGAATAAGAAAGCAGATGGAAACAAGCAGGTAATTTTTATCCCCATGAACTAAGCAATGTCATTTCACTTGCAGAATGCATGAATTTTCCGGCTGTTTCCCTTCACCCTTCATTCTTCATAGAACCATAGAATCCTAGAATGGTTTGGGTTGGAAGGGACCTTAATGCTCATCCAGTTCCAACCCTCTGCCATTGGCAGGGACACCTTCCACTAGACCAGGCTGCTCCAAGCCCTGTCCAACCTGGCCTTGAACACTGCCAGGGATGAGGCATCCTCATCTTGTTTCATACAAAAAGGAAGGAGAAACCTGCAGGAGCTGGGCAGTTTTAATGGGGTATGTTAGGTCTGAAAGGTAATCAGGTCCATCTCTATACCATCTCTGCTGGGGAAAAAAATGAATCTCATTTTCTTTGGCTTTGCTGATTGAAGTTTAATTATCTCGAGTGCAAAGGATTTATCAAAGGAACACAGATTATTATTTTCTAATAAATTCATGTGTAGCTTGGGAAGCAAAGTGTTTATCGAGGTGTTCTCTGAGGAGGGTCTGCTCAGTGTAAGGCAAAGTGTTTCAGCAGAGGCAGGGAAAAAAGCACCTTTCCTTTTCTCTTAAATAGCTTTCCCCCACTGTGAAAGATCTCCCTGAGCACTTAACAGCATCATGCAGCCAATTTTACAAGTGACTTACTTACATTTTCCTCAACTCCAGGCTTGCAAACCTGGGAATTGCCCAGACTGGGGAAAAAAATGGGGCCTTTGCTGGTTTTCCATGTTCTTCTTGTAGGTTCATATGCTGGGAGACCTGATTGCAAAACCAGTCCCAGAGTCAGGGAGACAAAAGTGCAGGCATGCCTCTTCTTTTTTTGTGGGGTGGTGGTTTACTTCCTTTATCTTGCTTATCTTTCTTAAAGATGCTGTTTTAAGCCCTGAGCAAGACTTGCTGGGTAGCCAGCAGCATTAGCAGGGCTGATGCAAACTATTTGCTGCCCCAAAATTAAAAGGAAAGGTAATTTGGGAACTCAACTTTGGATATAAAAAAGTACCGTATGATATGAAAGAGAATCTCAGCTTTGCATCCCAATGAATTTAGAGCAGCAAAATGGCTGAGCATTACTGAGCAGAGGTCATTACTACCATGGCTTTCACTTAAAGAAGCACAGGGGACATCAATGCCATGGCTGGTCCTGCTGGGACAGGGCTTTGAAGATGAAGGGGAAAGAACCACTCTACACAGTGCTCCCCATTAATGGCTCTGGAAATAGAAAACAAAAATGATGCTTCTCAAAACCCCACATGCAGCATTTCCACAGATCATAGAATCATAGAATCATAGAATCATAGAATAGTTTGGGTTGGAAAGGACCTTAAGATCGTCCAGTTCCAACCACCTACCATCGGCAGGGACACCTCATACTAAACCATGTCGCCCAAGGCTCTGTCCAACCTGGCCTTGAACACCGCTAGGGATGGAGCATTCACAACTTCCCTGGGCAGCCCTTTCCAGTGCCTCATCACCCTTACAGTAAAGAACTTCCTTCTTATATCCATGCTGGATATAAGATGCTGGAAAACCATCAGTCAGTTGACCCTGTACTCGTTGTCCGACTTCTCCCCAGCCTCTTGCAGACAGGCATAGGTTCCACATGCTTAGGGCAGCCAAACCTTGCTGCTAACACCAACCCAGTGAACGTGGGCCATGGAGGTGGCTCACCTCCAGCACCAGCCACGTGGCACAGCACCAACAGGGTGAGGGGCAGCCTGCCCCTCGGAACCAGACGCTCCCAAGAGCAGATAAAAGGGATGGCGCTGGCTGCCTGCCTGTGGAAAGTCCCAGCTCGCTCCTCCTCGACGCCCAATCTTCTCACCTCGAGCTGTTTGCAGTCTTCTCCCCAATTAACATAACCAAAGCTAAGATGCCTGGACGCTGTCTGCAAGCTCTTCTTCAAGTTTTAATCTAACCTGCTGCACCTATTGGTATTTGAGGCTATTTTTAATGCTCTTTCCTACTCCCCTGTGCCCCTAAAGCATTACCTGCAGTGACGAGGCCACATCTTGGCCACCTGCTTGGGCAGACAGACAAGTCCTGGTGACCCTTCATCTGCTGGGCAGTGGCAGCAGCAGCAGCATCACTGCCAGCAGGCTTGGCCCTGCCTCGCAGCCATCACCCGGCTCTGGTGACTTATGGTGGGTGCTGCAGGAAGGATTACCTGCTCTTGCATCCCCAAACACCCACTCCTCTATCTCATAGCAAAAAGAAAAATCCAGAACAGCACTGTACAAGCAAACACAAAGGCATTTAAAAATCGATCTACAGAACATTCATAACCCATTTGCATAATGAAAGATATTATTAATTGCCAATTAGTTGTCAGACAGGACTAATGGCACCCAGCACAGATAGAGAAAATGCAGCTCTATCTGCAACTGCCCACTGCAACTGCATAAACACCCACTGCTGGGTAATTACACATCTCCTCCACACTCACCCCACCCAGCTGGGTCAGGCACTGCTGTGTGAAGCTTCCCACGCCACCAGGATGGGTCAGCGGGGATGGATGCTGCTGGTCCCACAGATGCTGCTGTCCTCGTGTCAGTGGGATGGCTGGGGATGGATGCACCTCTCCATGGTGTGTGGTGAGTGAGCTGGTGTCGTCAGGAAGAGCAGCACAGGCATGGGTGCTGGAAGGAAAGCTTTGAGTTGTCACTGCAGAGGGTAATCAGGATGTCTGATGGACAGGGGCAGGAGGAGGTGCCACATCAGCTTAGGCTGGGTGTGAAGCTCAATGCAAAGGAGGGCAGGCCTGGTGTTTTTCATGCAACAGCTTAAGATCCAGCCCTGCCATAAACACAAACAGGAGAATGTGATAAAGCATCCGATCCTGCTCTGCAGGTAGGGTTGTTTGCTAAGCTCAGTGATGGAGAAATGGAAAAGGCTTTTTCTGCCTCAGAGACTGGCCTGATTATGCCTGGAAAAATAAGGACTTACACTTTGGAAAATATACTGCAAGCATTATTTTCTCTACTTTGTTTGCCTGATCACTTACTAAGATCACTAGCTGGGCAGGTGTACATCTGCAGCAGCATCCCATACCCCTGAAGAGCTAAGAAAGCCTCAGCCAAGCGACATTGTGCTTTTCAGTCATGCTGTAAAAAGGGGAAAATCCCCACCACAGGAGGGACTGTCATGTCCCACCTCTGCACCGGTACCAGCATGAAAAGGCTCTTCTTGAAACCTGAAATCTGGCATGGGTGCTCTGATGGAGCTGATGGAGCCCCCTGGGGGGCTTTTTGTTTTGCGGGTGGTGAGCTGGAGTGGCTGGTGTCAGGGTAGCCTTGGGGACTCCTGGACTTGCCAGAGCACTGTGGTGCTGGTGCCCCACTCCCATTGGTCAAATCCTTCACTTCTTCAAGGTTAGTCATGGAAAGGGTGAGGAGGGCAGAGCTGTGGAGAGGAGCTGTGCGAGGGACAGCCATCCTTCAGCCCCGGGCTGCACTGAGGCAGAAGGGTCCATATCCACAATGATGTTCAAGGGGAGCTGGACCCTGCTGGATCCTGCTGTGGGGAATCAGTGGCTATCCCATTAAGTTAGCAAGGGCTAGCCTAAACCACAAACCAAAAGGGATGCAGTTTCACATAACGTGGCTGCAAGCTGCTGTCTGGGCTCTGGGATGCTTGGGTGCGTGCAGGCTCCCAGCCCAGCTCCAGCCCTTCACACCATCACTGCTGCCTCATATTGGGGGGCATGGGAGTGCAAAGCCACACACTGACAGCCAGATCCGGGACTTGCAGACAGCCTGCTGCCACTCCAGCTCTGTGGATGCAAATACCACATCAGCACAGAGTTACCTTTGTTAATTAGGCTACAAGGCAATGCAGCATCATCTCTATCACAGGTGACATAAGGCGTTGCTCAGCCAGCCACGAGTGTGTGCTGAAGGATCTGCATAAATCAGGGGAGTGGGGTGCACTGCCTTGCCAAATGTGATGTCAGGAGGGGTGTGAAGCAGGTGGCGTGGGGGGACCAATTAGCCTGTATGGCTGAGCCTGGGGGCAACCCCTTCTCCTGCAAAGCACAAAAATGAGTGAACCCCCTGAGAACGAGGGGTCTGAGAGCTGCGTTTACGCAAGGGAGGGTGCAAAAACGTTCAAAGTGAGTGCTCTGCACCAGAGATAAGCATGTCTGGAGATGAAGGAGGCAGGAGCTTTGGAGCAGGATAAGGAGTTGGGGGCAGCCAGGATGTGGGTTATTGGGTGGGATAATTCAACTGGTCCCTCTGCTCTGCACTGGAGGGGACAGCACCAAGGTCATAGAGGGCAAGCATGGGGAGAGCTAGCTCCAGGGATTTGGCTCCAGCCACCAGCCACCCCTGCCCCAGCATATCCAGGTTATCCCGCACAGGCTGGCCATGCTCTAATCTTAACTTTCCCATCCTGCTCATAGCTCTGAAGCTGAGTGCGCTTCTCCGAAAGCCAAAAAGAGCAATAATACATTAATCCTAAATACAGCAAGTGATGACAAAGCAATCGGAGCCAACAACGGTACTGAAAGCAAGGTTTCAGTGAGGGTGACAGTACCATTTCTCAGCTTTTTCCTGGGATGCCCGCAGCATCCTTCACCCCTTTGCCTTTGTTTGGGTAAGGCCTTGGGCAATGAAGTGTTGGCACAGGGCAGTGTTGTGCAAACAGAGCAGGGGCAGGGCTGAACAAGAAACACCTGGGATTTCTCCCTCATTGGCCATCATCGGCTTCCAGGCACTTGTTATTTTTAGCATTCCCTTAAAAAAAGAAACTCCATTGGAAATAAGTGCCCTGGGGTGCAGAGGCTCTGTGCATGCTGGCACAGTGGCAACCACTGTAATCTCCATCCATACCTTTAATCTCTTGGATGGATGAGAGTCAGGGCACTGCATTTCATGCCACTGTGTTAATGGGTGTCAGGGCTCTACTCTAAACCTGTATTTCCCAGGGCTTTATATCTGCATCATAAAAATTCAGAGAAGGGGGTAAAGGAAAGAACCAAATCACATAAAAAGAGGCAGTAGCCACAGCTGCTTTGGCTTTACTGTGCTCACATAGCTCATAAACAGCTTGGGTTTGCAAAGTGGAGAGCGCCGGGCAGCGACATGGTGCTGGCTCCTGCTGCTGCTGTGGGGTGTTTGTGGTGGGAGCACAGCTGCCTCAGCACCCCCAAAACCTTCAGGGGGGTTTATGGTGTCATGAAAATGTGTGCACATGGGAGAGTGGGTCAGGGGTTTGCTGACTGGGGCATGCACCAGTAACACCCTGCCCAGGGGCATGGGTGCTGCGGTGCAAATACCCCCTCCACCAGGCACGTAGGCAAGGGCTGCAGCACCTGCTATGGGGATGGGACCCAAAAGAAGAGCTAGGAGAGCTGCCAGGGTGGTGAGAGGCTGTGGCATTTTTGGGGTGGCTCTGCTGGGTCCCCAAAGCCGTGGTTCCTCCCTCCTGCCCTGCACCAGCTCCCAGGCACAGCCCTGAGGAAGGGCGAGCTGGCTCTTTCCCTCCAGTTTGCTTTAATGAAACCAGAGCTGGGCTCCTGCCAAGCACCCTGGCTTCCTGCAGCCCAGGGGCAACCAGGCATCAGGGCAAGGAGGAAGGGAGAGGGGTTCTCAGGGATGTGAAAGCCAAGCAGACACTCTCTTGGTGATGTAGGACCCTGAGCTGTGGTCAGTGCGGGGTCTGCTTCTCCAGCTGTGGGATGCCAGGGCACCCACAGCACCCAGCAGTGGGTGGCCTGGATACTGTATTCACCCCGTGGCCTCCCATCCATGTCAGCTGGAGGAAGTCAGGATGGAAGCCATCTGGTCCTCGGTGGGCAGGCTGGTCCCTGGCTCATCCCTGAGCCTGACCCAGCCTCTATGTTCCCTAGACCCAGCCGTGTACCCTGCACATCCCAGACATGAGGGGAGACGGTGTCGCTTCAGGGCTGTATTTTCCAGCAAGTTTCAATCTGGGGGTGCTCTGCCCAATCCCTGCCTGCCTGCCCACCCCTCGCTGGGGGGGGCTTCACTGCCTTACCGAGGGGTACATGCTCTTCAGAGTAGGATAACCACGCTGGGTGGAAAGCTGGGGCTGATCATCTTGGCACGGGGCCGTGCCTGCGCCTGACTCACCCTTTAAACATGTTCTCTGTGCAATTAACTGGGAATCGCATGTGCGAGCTGGCAGGGGAAACCCACAACCAGCCGGAGACTGCACAGCTGCCGCTTCCCCGGGAAATGGCGCGTCTAGGGAATGTTTCCACTGAAAATCACCCTTAAAACCAAAACAAAACGGTGCGTTTCCCTGCTGCAGAGCAAGGGAGCAACGGCGGCGGGTGCTGGAAGCCCTGCTCTGATCTCAGGCACCCTCTGCCGCCGCACCGGGCGATGGTTGGGTGGCAGCATCACGCTGATAAATTTGACAGACGGTAATGAAAGGAGCGAGGCTGCCGTCCTCCAGCCATGCCCCTTGCCTCTGCCAGGCTGGCGACACCCACCTTGCACCCCAAAGCAGCCCTTTGTGCTGGAGGGGTACCCAAAGCTGGGGGCTTGGGGAGCCTGGAAGAGCTCGGCCGGAGGTGGCAGGGACCTCAGGATGCTGGCACAAGCTGTCTGCATTGGCAGGGCAGAGAGCAGCTGTGGAGAAATGCTGAGTTCACTGGGCTTTATACACATGTGTGCATACATGTAGGTATATATACATGTCTAGCACAAACACTCCCTGCAAAAGGAACAACCCAACATAAAGCCTTGGCAAATGCACTGAAATAATGCCCCACAGTTTTGCAGCCCCTCAAATGCATTTGCTCACTTGTCATAGGTTTAGGCTTACAAGGATGCTCTCAAGCCTCCAGTATTAATTCACAGCTAAGTAAATAAAAAGACTAATGAACTGCTTGCTGCAACAGTGGTGTCGTGTTTGCAATTGGTGCCTAAAGGTTTCAAGCCTTTCCTGGGTGCAGGACAGACATGGTGCCCACCCTCCAACCACCCCCATGGGTGCCAGAGCAGTTGGTGGTGACACCTCTCTGGTGGGATGTTCTGGGGAAGCGGAGCGGGGTGCAGCTCAGCCAATGCCCACGGTTGTTTCTGAGCTCATTCCTGGCACTGGTTTACCATGCAGGCACAAAAATGGGGTGGTTTTGGCTCTAGGGGACAATGGAGCAGAGGGGGATCTCCTTGGGGTGCAGGTGTGGGTGGGATGGAGCAAGAGAGGTAGGAAGGAGAGATACAGGGTGGAGGGGGCAGAAAAAAAGGAGCTGGCTGTAGGGAAGGGATGTGGGGATGGTTGGGGAGCTTGGCTGCAGCAGGCTGGGTCCTGTGTGCCATTAATTAAATACAAACGGATTAACAAGCTATTTGTGGAGCCCATTAGACAAATATTATCCAAGCTCTGGATCCTTGTGGAGGCCTGCACAGTCCATTTCTTAAAAATAAAAAGAAATCATTAGGCATTTAGAAGATGCTATGGCTGCTTAAAGAAGCAGAGCAGTTGCAGAAATCCTGCCCTATACCACCAGCACCTTTGGAAACCTTTGTGCAAGACACCTGGTACAGACCAGTCCCAGCACTCCAGCACCTCACGGCTGATGCTGCTCACAGGGTGGTTTTAGGCTGTGACAGCCATTGAGTCAGTGTCCCTGGTGGGGAATGGTTCCCAGCCCTGGCTCTAGCAGCCACTGCCTCAAAGGGGGCTTTCATCCCCCTCCCTAATGCAGAGCTCCGCCAAGGCCATTTACATCAGCTCTTACACCCTTTGGGTGTAAGAGCAGGGTTAGGTGGATGTCTCTGGCTGCCCTGGGGTCCTCAAGAATGGTGGGAGGAGGGATGCTTGGGATGAGCCCATGGCACTGGCAGGATGTGAGGGGGCTTTGCTTTGTCTCTGTCTCATGCCCACTGGCACCGCACAGGCTCTCAGCCCCTCTGCTCTTTGCCATCCATCTGTTCCCCCTCCTAACAGAGCACTGACCTTGACTGGGGCTGCTGGGAAGCCCCAGCAGCACAAACAGCACTTCACAGCGGCAGTAAATCATTGATGGATGAGTGATGGATAACATTGAGCCATGGCCAAGCTCCTCACTGCCTTGGGCTCCCCAGGGTGCTTTGTCCCTGGGGCTGGCGGGGGGGCATGGGTGGCTTGGGCTGGCTTTTCCCTGTTGAAGTCCTGTGTATTTACAAAGCATGAGGCCAGAGTCCCCTTTCCCTGGGCAGAGAGGTGCCTGCTTGCACCCCTCCAGCTGCCTGCCCTCCCTGGGAATGCAAACAGCATCATCCCCTTGCAAAGCATGACAGAAACCTCTCACAACAGGCAGCTGCAGGTTGTTTTAAACCATGGTGTGCAAAGAAAAGCATCTTCCCAGTGCGCTGCTCCCCAGGGCATGGCACTGGGGATGGAGGTGATGCTGAGCCCTCGCTGCCCCATGCAATGGGGCCTTTCATGTCCTCCTGCACTGGAGCTGTGGTTTAAATGTGTTTATGGTGAGAGCCTAATCTAACTGTCTTAGGGCACAAGGGTGCAACTGGAGTCACCCCAGCAGAGGAAGGACGTTGGAGGATCTCCAGTTCCCCCGGTGTGAATGGGAGGCTGGTCCATGACCCCTGGTTCACAATTCATTCCTGATGTTGTTGCAGTTTTGCAAGGGACAGAGCAAATCCACGCCTGCTTCACACTGGCCCCTTATCCCAGCTTTATCCCAGAGCAATGCTTCCCCCTTTCCTCTGCTCCTGGATCAGTTTTGCAACACAACATGTGGCTGCCTAGCTCCATTCCCAGAGTTCGCCCTGTGGGGAGGTTAGCTGGCTTCTGCAGCCTTGTAATCAAAACCCGCTGGCCAGGGGCTGCGATGGAAAGCACGTGAGTGCCAGCGGGTGCAGAGCGAGGAGCTGCATCTCCGAGCTGCTGGGGTGGGATGCACCTCCCGCACCCCCTGCCTGTGTAGGACCCACTGCACCCTGGGGTGCCGTGATGAGTGCCCTGGGCCTCTGCAGGCTTTCACCACCCAAACTGCAGGAATCACAATTATTTTTCAGCAGATAAATTCAGAGACCAGTTTTCCTCCCACCCCAGCACACAGGTGTGGATTCTCTGATGCCTCGTAGCATTGGGGCTGATAGTTACACCCCTGGGGATGCCCTTGATGGGGTTTCTCTCTTGTTTCGGGGAGATGGGAGCAGTTCTTCCCCTGAGACGTCTGCCCCACTGTCGGATGTGACTGAAGTGAGCTGAGTGGCTCCGCAGCTCGCCGAGGGAAGCCGGCAAGCACACAGACAGGCTAAAAATACTCTCCTGCTCCTGTGATCTTTCCTGCCCGTCTGCCCCTCCCCGCCGGCCGCTGCCTTTCCTGCTTTATAACCCATTTCCATGGGCTTTTCAGCAGCTCCGGCAGACTGAGAGCGAACCCTGGGACTATCCCCCTGGCCCAGAGCCCCCAGAAAAACCCTTTAGGGCCCCAGGAAAGGGAACAAGAGGGCACAGGCTTTTCTACCGGGGCTATAGAGATGCTGAGTGCAGGCTGTGTTTTGCTGTGCAATGGGCTACGGTGGGGGCCTGCAGCAAAGCCAGTCCCTGCCCATCTTGCCCCAAGTTTATCAATAACTTGGTGATAAAACCCAGCTTGGGGTATCAGGTCAGGCGAGGAGCTGTGGGTCCGGCAGAGAAGGTGATCCCGCCTTTTCATCCAGCCATCCCGAGGAATCTCACAGGCTCTAATCGCATCCGGCTGCTGTGACTGATCTTAAAGAGGATCCTGGGTTATAGGCAGCTGTAAATACCGGTGGGTAGATTAGCAGAATATACTGTATCAGCACTACCAGCCAAGTGGCAAGCAGGGGGGCATACCTCCCTGCCAGGATGCATGCTTAGATTTTCTTGATGTTTCCGATACTTATGTACTCAGCCTGGATTTTCCCTATTTCCAGCTCCATTTAACTTAGATCCCACGAAACCCCTTTTTATTTTCATCCTTACTGACTTCCGAGGCAAGGAGAGAGGACAGCAGGGTAAATAGGAAGATTTGGAGTTCCAAAATCTGATGGCAGCACCCTCTCTGTCAGCATCCCCCGAGTCCCGAGTCCCGGGGAGCCGGGGGTGGTTCTGCATTGCTGGCATTCCTGCTCTGCTCCAATGGCTGTGTGCTACTGCCAGCCGCCCAGCACACTCAATGGGACATCCTACTCCTGGCCGCCACACGGGTACTGAGCCGGGGTGTCCCCAGGCCACTCCCCCCCGGAAGCTTCCCGTTTCCCTGGGGGCAGCTGGGGATGCTTAGCACCATCCAGGTCTGGCTCCTGCATACTGGGTACCGGCTTTCCCAGCTTACTGGCTGTTTAATTGGGATGGAGTGGGATGGAGAGAGTTGGGGCTGCTGGAGGCCCTCTGCCCACGGGGGTACACCCAGGCAAACAGCAGAGTGGGGCAGCACTAGGGAAAAAACCCTGTGGTAGGCTCCTGATGTGCACCCAGGCAGTTAATCATAAACCAGTTAAAGCGGAGGCTTGATTATTTCTCTGTGAAGTGGGTATTTCTGGTGAAAAATCCAATGGCATTATCCTGAAAGGCTCAGAAAATGTCAAAGGAAGCACCCTCTCCTCAGCACACAGCTCGGATCCCTCCGTCCCGGGTGCTCCCATGCCAGGGTTCATGCATCTGCCCCAGCCTGGATGAGGAGGGAGAGAAATCTTCCTTGGAAATCCCCCGTGAAATGCCAGAAACAAAGCAAGGTCCAGCTCGTCGCTGGAGTTTATAGCAATGTGCCGACGGTTGTGGCTCTGCGATGGGCTTTCCTTATTTGTTTTCTTCCCCTTATGGCCTCAGAAACCATCCGCAGCCCAAGCACAGCCCATTCACAGTAGCTGGGATTTGTTCTCCTATCTAGTCCAGGGAAGAACTTCTAAATCTCAGCTGCAGCTGGAGCCTGGCATGGTCAAACAGCCGTGATACCCCTGTCCCCAAATGCACCCCACAGGGCTCTCTGGCTGCCCTACCAAAACCAAATCATCACATGCTGAGGTTCCCATGCTGCTGGTCCAGGTTCAATTTTCCTAGCAGGGCATCCTAAAAATCACCTGGGGGGATGCGGAGCAATGCAGCAGAATGCCATGGGTCAGCACAGCCACAGGGGGGTTGCAAATAGTCCCTGTAGGAGCATCAGCCCTTGGGAAAGGGAGCCGCATGCTGAGACACGACTGGATGTAGCTGTTACTCTGTTGCTTTGTTTATAATTTCTATCCCATTACTGATATCATAGGGAAGCTATGTATGAGATAAGAGAGCTGACACGTTTGTGCGACCACCCCTGCCAGTAACAATGCTGTTACTGAAATGCTGGGATGGAGGATACTCGGCTGGTGATAACGCAGGATCACAGTGAACAGCTGCTATTTCCTGTCCTCTTAATATAAATACATCTAGTGCGAGAAAAATCTGTGTATTTTATGTGAATAGTAATTTCAGTCATAACCACACCACCTTCTTTTTTTATGTTAATTTTTTGAGATACGCCTAGCAATGCAATTAGCTCAGTTAAACCTTGTCCAAAAAGAAGAAGAAGAAGAAGAAACAGAGTTCCATTTATTACATTTTCCATCTGTGTTTCCGTTTCTTGGGACTTTGAGCAAGATTAATTCCAGAATTGTTAAAGAGAAATGTCACTGGAGTCTTTGGGCTTTTCCTCCCACAAAGAGGAGAGGCAGACCGGACACTGGCTGATGTCCATCTTTCTTAGCTCTCCCCACGTCGGAGCCTGGGGCAACTCACGCCAAGCATGGTTTTTTCCCAAAGACTCTCCTCCGGCCATGAGAACATCTCCCATCGATGTGAGACACAGCATTTCTCTTTGGCTATATAACAGCATTAGCATACATGCCATCCACGCACATGTTTATATATTGCCTTGCTGGTATTCAAGAGCTCTTCCTGCTGCTTTATTTAGCCACTGCGGCAAGGCTGTGTTACTGTATCGCTGTATTAGATGGGGGGGGGGTGTGCAGGCGATGGGGCAGGGGCCATGTAGGACATGCTCTGTGGGGCTGACTCATCCTCCTCAGCAACACACAAAGTTATGGGGCTATGTCCTGCTTGTGCTCTCCTCAACCCCTAAAGTGTTTCATGAATTGGACTAAATGAACTGAATGCCAACTCTGCCATGCACCTGGCCCCTACCTGGATACCCCCCACTACGTTATCTGCAGGAGGGGTGTGTCCAGAGTAATTGTTTTGGGGAGAATTAGACATTTCTGGCTGGGGTGGTGGTCTCTGCTCAGCCCATGTCCTCAGCTGCGGTGGCAGTGAACATGGGTGGCTTCAAAGGCGAGGACACAGCACAACACAAGTAGGAGTGAGCTGCTGGGTGGGAATGCTCTCTGGCTTTCACATGGCGTGGATAAGAGAGCAAGAGTGAGCCCAAAGGCGAGAGTTTTCCAGCCCTGGTTCTGCCGAAAGCCAGGCTGTTTTTTTCCATGAGGAGAGCAGCGTGCTGGATTCTCACTGCCGGTACCGCGCACTCGCATAATGTAATTACCCAGCACGATCTGTTGAGCTGCAAACACGTTTCAGAAATAAGTGTCAGGGTATTCACAGCAGAGCTGCTCTTTATTTAGGTCTGGGAACAAGCGGCTGTTCTCTCCTGGAGCCTCGTAGAGACTGCGGGGGCAGAGGCGGCCTCACAGGTCATCCTCAAAAATGCCTATAGACGCTTAAAAGTGAGGAATAAATAACTACTCCAAAAACAATCTCACCAGATGGCACTTGTGAAGAAGGAGCGGCTCAGAGATGCTTTGCTGCTAATTTATGGTGGTGGTGGTGCTGCTATTCCTGTCCTGGGTCACCTATGGAGTGACCTGCGTGTGCGCTAGCTCTGTTACATGTGTCGAGCGAGCACAGGCCCTCACACGACTGTGCCCAACTCACTTCTAATCCAGCTACCAGACCGTCAGCAGGGGTCTTAATGGGAACAGGCTTTGGCCCTAATTCTGCTCCTGCCTCCACCCAGCTCCAAAGTACTAGCTTAATATGCCAGCGGCACAGCCTGGGATGGGGATACTGGGCTGGGTGCATAGGGTGCTTGGGCTACTCTCCCCAGAGATACTCGGGTCCCCAGTGGGGACACGTGAGTCCCTTTCTGGGAGGTACCCAGGCTGCCCCAGGAGGATGCTCAGCTCCTCTCTCCGGTATGTCTGGGTGGGTAAGTTCTCTGGAGGGGCTTGGATCCCCTCTTGGAAATGTTCGGGTTCCTCGCAGCCGGTGCTCTCCCCAGGGGATGCTCTGGCCTCTTCTGAGCAGCGTTTCCCCACGGGAACGCGGGGCCCCGGGACCGGAGGTGGGGTGCGTGCGCCTGACTACGGCCGCTCCCTCCAGGGCAAACGCTCTTGTCCCCTCCCGGGGGACGGGGGTAGGTTCTCGCTTCGCTGCGGGGCTGCTCACGTCCCCTCGCCGGGCCGCCTGGTTCCCCCTCGCTGTCCCGGGGACCGCGCTGAGGCGGGAGGCGGTGCCGGTGCGCTCGGGGCGGTGCGGCCCGGGAAGGGGCGGGGGCGGCTGCGGGCTGGGCTGTACGGCTCCGCTAGGCTCGGCTCGGCGCGGCTCGGCTCGGCTGGGTTCGGCTGGGTTCGGTTCGGCTCGGCTCGGCTCGGCTCAGCAGGCAGCGCGGTCCCCGGAGCCGCAGGTAGGTGCGTGCCCGGCGCCCCGCACCGCGCTACCGGCCCGGCTTACCCCGGCCCGGCTCGGCTTAACTCGGCCCGACCCGGCTCGGCGGGGCTACTGCGTCCCGGCGCGGCCCCCCCTGTGCTGCCGCGGGTGGGCCCGGAGTGGGGTGTCGTGGGGCAGGCGCGGCTGCTTGTTGCGCTTGGGGGATGAGTTGGAGCCGGAGAAGTGCGAGAGGCTCCGGCTGCAGGAATGCGAGTCATTTCCTCCGCCTCCCGCCCGCGGGGAGGTGAAAGCGAACGCTCAGCGGCAGGGCTGCCCCGCGACCCCCGCCCGCTGCTGCTCCGCCACGGCCCCGGCTCTGCCGGACCCTTGCCCGCGGTCTCTGCGTTCCCCGGGGTCGCGCTCGTCCACGGGTCCCCTCGTCTGCTGGACGCCTCACCCCAGGGACCCCTTGCTCATGGCTCACACTCACCCAAGCGTCCTGTCGCCCATGGGATATCTTGACCCTGGATTGCGCTTATCCATGAGTCCCTTCGCCCCTGAGACCCTCTTGCATCTGGGTCCCCCTCACCCACAGATCTCCTTGTCCCTGGGATCCTTTGCTTATGGGTCACGCCCAAGCATCTTGTCACCCATGGGACCCCTCACCCCTTGGTCATAGTCACCCATGGATCCCCTTGTTGACACTTGCCCGTGTGTCCCTTCATCCACAGGTCCCCTGACTCATGGGTCACACTCCCCAGTGGGTCCCCTTGCCCATGGGTTACACTCACCCATGGTTGCCTTGCCCATGGGTCCTTTTGCCTGTGGATAACACTTGCCCACAAGTCATACTCACCCACAGATCCCCTCATCCCTGGGTCACACTTGCCCATGGGTCCTTTGTCTGCAGGGCTCTCCATCCCTTGGTCACACTCACCCACACATCCCCTTGCCTGTAGTACCCCTTGCTCATGGGTCTCATTCACCCCTGAGTCGCACTTGCCGGTGGATTCCCTCACCTGTGGGTCCTCTTTTTATGTGAGACCTCTTTTCTGTGGGTTCTCTTGCCCATGGGACCCCTCACCCATGGGTTCTGTCATCTGTTGGTCCCCTCACCCATGGATCCTCTCACCCATGGATCCTCCTCTTTCTGAGTCACAGTGACCTGTGGGACCCTGTTGTCCATGGGCCCCACTCACCAATGGGTCAGTCATGGGGGTGCTGTGGCTCGGGGTGCAAGCCAGTGCGTGATAGTGGCACTAATGGTCTTCTCTAAGTGTCCTACTGGGGATGCAAGTCCCTGCCAGGTTCTGGAAGTGGCGAGGATAAACCCACACAGCTCTTAAATTGGGCTTTAACAGACATTGTGCCCTTGTGGCAGCAAGGAAATTGGGGCTGAGGTTTCCCAGGACCATGCGTGGTGTTCCCACGTCATTTGACTTGCATGTGAGGGTAAGGCAGTGCCTGGCCCTGCGTGCCCTCTGCCCCCACCACCTTTGCTGTCGTTGCAGTCCTGAATCAGCTGTTTCCTGCTTGGGGCTGATGCATTTCTGGTCATGAAGATGTTTTTATCTCTAAGCTAAACTCTGGTTTTCCAGTGATGCTTCGGCGTGGCGCTGATGGAGCTGGGCGTGCAGAGCTTTGCCACTCTGCCTATTTCCCAGGCTGGTTTGTGCTGGTGTTTTTCCATGGGGCTTGCTTGCCCTCTTCTTGGATGGAGCGGGGATTAATTCGAGCTCTCTTGCTTGAAAGCGATGTTGTTTCGTTTAAAACTCCCAGTCCCTAAGGCACGCTGGGGTTTGGTTCTAGGTACTGGCTTTTTACTATCGTTTTGTAGAGGCATTTCTTTTTTTAACTGGGTTTATTCAGGCTCTTTAAACCCCGAGTCTGTAAGCAATTATTCCATTACATGAAAGTCAGTACGCTGAAAAAGATTAATTCAGACCAGATGTAAAAATAAATGTGAATTTCAAATTAAGATGATGTCAGCTCCCTCCTGCTAAAAAAAAGAGGCAGCCTTTGGACTCCAGATGGAGTACACAAATGATGGCGGTGGTTAAAATATCTGCCTGCTTCTTAATTGAGTTTTATGCTTTTTTTTGGCCTTGTCTGAAAAAGCAGGCTTAGGATATTGCTCAAGCAACAACAACAAAAAAGCTTTTTCCCCCTTGCTGCTGGGACAAGGGAAGTTTATGGAGGCTCCGGCATGGCTGCGGGGCTCTCCCAGCCAGAGAGCCAGAGAGCGGCACTGCCGGGGGAGGACAAATCCCCCTCTGCCTGCTCCAGGGTTAAAAAAGAAAGTAGCTTGGTTTTGGTTTGGTTTTGTGGGATCTGGAGCTGGAGGCGAGGACGCTGCAGGGCTCTGGATGGTCCAGGCGCGGTTATGTGCCCTTCTGGCATAAAATGGAGCTGGTTTTGGGGCTCTTAGCTCTGTGCAGTGTTTTGCATCCTTTCTTTTAACCCCTCTCCATGTGCACAAAGCACTGCATGTTCCCCAGAGTGGGGATGGGTTTGGGCACTGAGCCCATGTATGGGAACGGGCCTGGGAGCAGGGCGTCGGAGATGGGGCTACCCAAAAGTGCTTTCCCCTGGGAAAGGAAAGCCCAGGGTCCGGAGCATTTTGGGTGGGGGTTATTAAATAGGGAGGTCCACGGTTTGGAAACTTAAGGATGCGGGATGGTGACACTGGCTCTTAAGCTGATTGGTGGTCCAGGGATCCCGCAACCAAGGCCGAGGGCCAGATTGCCAAGGATTTATGGATGCTGCTTGTAGTGTGGGCTGCAGCCTGCCCAAGGAGAGGGGAGCAATGGCAATACTTCACATGCATCCTTCAGAGGGATGCCTGCAGTCCCAGGAGTGGCACCTGAGCTTTGAGAGGTTTGGGTTTGTTACTAGTGCTGCTGGGGGACGGTTCATGAAGTCCTTGAGAACACAGCGGGGACAGGATCTGGACCTAGATGGGGGTGAAACAATCCCTCTACAACCCAGTCTTGATGCCATGGATGCTCTTAGCAGATAATACTGTAGTCCTGAAGGCTTGGGTGAAGTTTGCCGGAAGGAAATAAAATGGAAGGAGCTGATTCCGTAGCAGAAGAGGGAAGAGGAAGAGCAGGCGCCGTCCCTCCCTCACTGGAGCCTGTGCCAGGCGAAATCCATTTCTGTATGCATCCCTGCGGAGGCCGGGCGGCTTTATTTATATTTTAGTGCACCAAAGTAAGGGAACGAAGAGGCCGGTGACGGCTTTGCTGTAGGTCACAGGCAGATGGAAAATCAGCGCTTCCAGGCCGGATCCTGCTCAGTGATGGTAAAAGGATGGGTTGGGGGAGCGGTTTCCCGAGCTGCCGTGGCTCAGCCCATGTTTCCCCATGTGCTGATGTGATGTCCCATGGGGCTTGTCCCAGTGCTGGCTGTGATTGCAGCTGCAGCACAAACAAGAGAGGACAGAGGGGCCATTATCCCAGTTTGGGGATGATGCACTTGGCTTGGCCTTTTGTGGCTGTCCCTCTGGTGTCCCAGCACCCACTCATCCTCTTGCTGTGGTCCCATTGCAGCAGCCGAAGGGGAGGAAGAGGAGGAGGGGGAAGAGAAGGAGTGTTGCAGAGGTGGAGACAGGCGAGCTCCTGGGGGAACCTTCCTTGCAGAGGGTTTTTGGATACCTCCAGCACTTGGGGGCATCTGCTGGGGCTGGTGGGGCTGGCCCCCAGCTGCCCAGGCTGAGTTTCCAGCATCCAAATAGCTTTTGTGGCAGATGAAGTAATGTAATATTTATAACCGAGTCCTTTTTCCCAGTGAAGGTCTCTTTCATCTGCCTCTCTTCATTAGGAGGAAACTGTTGAGTTCATGAAGAATTGGAGACAATTTTAATTACGGGGCAACCGCAAGCAGGAATTAATCTAGCTTTTGGGTTAGTAGAAGCTGCATTAAGTGATGGCCTTAAAACTTGTAATAACAGCTCATGCATACCTGCGCCCTGTGATGTGGGGTAAAACCGACTCTAAACTCTTAAAAACAAGAAATTCCTGCCCTGTGAATTCATCTTCCCATCTTGCTCTGCACTTCGGGCAGCCTCTTGCTGCAGGATGGCCTGTGCCTACGTGTGGGTCCCATGTGGAACCCCTTCCCTCGCCCCTATTGTGACTTGGGGGGGCTGGAACAAAAGCCTGGTAGTGGCTTAGAGACCCGATAGGGAGAATTTTTTATTTGAAATATTCTTTTATTTATTTTGGCAAGGGAGGTGAATTTGGGTGACTGAGAAATGGGCTGGCTCTGCTTGAGGCTGGGGGTTGTGGCTGGGTTGAGCGGTTGGCACTGTGGTGTGGTGGGTACCACGGGGTACAAACCTGACCCAAATCCACGGGCTCAGGGACTCAGATGCTTCTTTTAGATGTGACAAAATATGTGGAGGGGGGAAAGAAATGCTGCACACGCAAACCAGCCTGGCGTCGCATGCACAGGAGCTGCGCACTTGCTTCTTTGGAAGAAAACCCCACCTCAGCCAGCAAGTTCAAGCGATGTTAAATCCCCAGTCCTGGAATTGCATCCAAATTTGTATTTCCTATGAGGGAGCCTGGCACGCTGCTCCAGCACCTCTGTCTGAACTGGGCCCAGCCTCTGCCTGCCCTCGGCCGTGTTTGCAGGACCCTGTGCTGAGTAAATCCCCCGCTGAGTCAGCTGTCACAGCCCGAGCTGCTTTTCCAAGCCCGCAGGTTTATTGCGTGATGTTTTCTTTACAGCAGGGCTTTGCGACGGGGTTTATCCCATGGCAAAAGTACAAGGGAGGGAGATGGTATTCCAGCAGCCTGGGCTGAAAACCACGGTGGATTGAGGAATTTTCTCTGCGTTGTCCTGGAGTTACAAAGCACATAAGGCATTTGCAGTGCCTTCCTATGGAATCTTAATGCTGTTTTCCCTGTAGCAGGGAAAATGCAGCTGGAAGACCTGGATCCCTGGGCACTGCGGAGGCTGATCCGTGCCCAAGTCCTCATTCCGAGTGTTTTCCTCCGTCAACTTTGCTCTCTGGATGGAAAACCCTTTGCAAAACTGCCCAGGGTGGAGGTTCTCACTCTGGCTGTGGTGGGACCTGTGGCACCACCCCAGCATGGCATTCCAGGGGGGCTCTCCCTGCAAGCCAGGGTCTTTCCAGATCGCAGCCGGATATGTGTGTGCTTTTTGACGGCGCTTGCGCTGGAGTGACTTGCTGAGGGCAGCGGAGCGGGGTCCCAGAGAATCAAAGCTGACATTGTAGGAATGAGCAGCAGATGCTCGGAAAGAATTTGCCGGCGTCTGGCTGAGGCTGCTGGAGGCACATCACCCTGGAAGGGGCTTTGTGTGCCCAGTTGCTGAATCTGCCACAGCTCCAGCTCACAAAGGGCTGGCAGAGCCTCAGGGGATGCTCCTGGACCTGAGGGGGTCTCACAAAGCCGCCGTCCTCTCCTGTGGTACCCTATGTGGTTATCTCATGAGGTGTTCTCATTCAGCAGCATTTTCTATACAAATAACAAAATATATGGTTCTTTCCCTCATGTGTTTCACTTGCTTTTGGAGATAGGGTCCTGCAGAGCTGCTGCTGAGGCAATGGTTTCTTTGGCTCTGGCAATGCTGTCCCCACCAAACTGCACGGTGCCCATGCTCTGCTGATGCCAGCTCGTGTATTTTAATCCCCGATGCTCAGGGACCAATTCATGCTGCAGGAGGAGGAGTAAATGTATTGATTGGCATGGGGATGAGCAGCCCAGGGGGTGCCAAGAGCAATGTGAAAGCTCTCCCGAGGGACACATAAGCTGCACAGTGGGGCCTGATGCCCAGCTCCTGCCTGGCTTTTAAAGGCAGTTTGGAGGCGGTGAGGTGATGAGCTGTGACACTGGTGGTTTTGGCAGTGCCCCGAAGACTTGGTTTCATTTCGACGTACCCTTAAGAAGGTGTTTTCCTCAGGGATCCTGCTTTGAGCAGAGCTTGGTGCAGAGGCGGGGGTGGAGGAGGCACCCATTCCCAAATGGCTGCTCGTTCCTGTTGCAGGGATGCTTCGGGGTCCCAGGTGTGTGGGGCTGATGCTGTGGTGCTGGCAGCAGAGAATAGCCTCCTGGTGATGGGTTTACCAATAAATCCGGGTGGGCTGTGCTTCTGGCTGTAGTCCTGGGCCCACGGTGCTAGTGGGAAGATGCTGTCCTGTACCCATTGGCGCTGCAAGAGACCTCTGGGTGGGAGGAGGGTGCTGGAGGGTGCTCTGGGGCATGGCTGCTTTGAGCTCTCCCTACCATGGCCCATGCAGGTTGCTTCACGCCCAGCCCCATGTCGGTGCATGAGAGCTGCCGGGCTCTCGGCTGGGGCCAGGATGTTTGCCAAATACCTTCAGCCCCTTTTTGTTCACTGCTGTGATTTTTAATGAACCTTGAAACCAACCCGTCTGCTGCGCTGTTTGCTCCCAGTTGGGATCAGTCGTGCCTGGGCACAGCCATGATGAATGGATGCAATGCACAAATGCTATGCATGGATGCAGTACACGGCCACAATGCATATATGCAATGCACAGCTGCAAGGCATGGCCACAATGCATGGATGCAGTGCATGGCCATGATGCATCACCACAATGCACAGATGCAGTGCATGGCCATGATGCATTGCTACATGAATGCAGTGTATGGCCATGATGCATGGATGCAACGCAGAAATGGAATACATGGCCATAGTGCATGGATGCAATACACATCCATGATGCATGGTGCAATGCGCAGCAGCAATATGTAGATGCAATACGTAGATGCAACATGTGGCCCTGATGCATGTCTGTGGTACATAAATGCAGTGCACAACCATCATGCATGGATGCAATGCACAGATGGAAACATGGCCACAAAGTGCAGATGCAATGCACAGCTGTGAAGCATGGCCACTGCATGGATGCAGTGCAGGGCCATCATGCACGGATGCAATGCACAGATGCAATACATGGCCATGACACATGGGTGCCATGCATGGCTACTCTGCACAGCTGCACAAGGCCTCGGTGGTGCAAACCCAGAGTGGCGCAGCAAGAGAGCATCACCTCTGGATTTCCCAACTTCTGCAAAACCCCAGTAACTACCAAACAAAAAGTCACCTCAGGGCACGTTTTTCCCTGCTGTACAAATATGCAAGTTAAACTGTTTTGGAAGCCAAAGGCATTTTCATTTAGACCAAAGCAAATATTTGGTGGAGAGGGAGACACTATACTGTCCTCTGTGCCAGCATAAATCTATGGGTTAGGAAAAGGGTGAGCTAGTTTAGAGTTTAAAAATCCTTGCTCATAGTGTCATGTGTGTGTTTGTGTCCCTGGGAACAGTCGTGGGGTAAAAAGTGCTTAAGGAATATTTGCCCTTGAAAATAAGAATTGCCTGGGGTTAGTGCTAGGACAGATTCACGGGTACAGATTTAGGTGAATGTTGGGAAATGGCAAGAGACAGCGATTCCCATTTCAAATCACCGTTAGTGCTTGGGTTGTTCGATTTAACCCCCATAAAGAGCTGGAGCTGGGGGGAATGATGCTAGAGGGGACACAGGGTCCTGTTGTGAGACCCAGCAGCAGCCTCTTGCCTTTCTGCTGCTGGCAGCAAAACCTCCCGCGCCGCTGCGCTGCTCCTCTCTGGCAGAGCCGGGTTTGTTCCCAGCAGATAGGCTTCTGGTTTTCATAATTATGCCAGGAAAGCCTTTTCTGAGGTTTTTCTGAATTCGAGCCGGGAGAATAAATCTGCTGGGTCAGGTTTTTTGGGCTCGGCTGAGATCCCGCACTGCCCTAACTGTGGCGCCAGGGTTGGGATGCAGGGCGGCCGTGGTGGGGTGCATGCAGAGGTTTTGGGGGACACCCCGATTGCAGAGGGTCATGATGATGGGTGGGAAGGGTGCCTGCCTCGGGCTGCGGGAAGCTGGGGGCGCCATGCACAGGGCTCAGCCCCCATCTCACCTGCAGGGATGGCGCCCACGGGGACCGAGGCCACCCCGGCCCGCTGGTGAGGTGCCCGCCACCCGCCCCGAGCCCCGAGCCCGGACCACGATGAATAAACTGACCTTCCACAACAACAGAGTCATGCAGGACCGCCGCAGCGTTTGCATCTTCCTTCCCAACGACGACTCCCTCAACATCATCATCAATGTAAGGCAGCACAAGGACCAGGGTAACCCTGAGCACCAATGTTTCATCACACCCAGGGGCTTGCAGCCAGGTGCATTTGCAAGCTCTGGTTTTGCTTCTGGTTTCCATTTGGAGCCCGCCTGCTCTTGCCCTGCCAGAGAAATGTACACGAGTTATTCCCCTGAAGGCTGTGGCTGCATTTTACGCTCTCCTGTTTCTTCTCCACTCAATGTGATGCTGGCAGAGCTGTGATTTTGGGCGGGTGACCTGCTGCATGCCATCCCACTGGGCAGCATGGTGCGGAGCGGGCAGTCTCTCCTCCCCCAGCCCTCACCCCACACGTCCATTGTGTATGGCAGTTCAGCTTCTCATATCCCAGTGACAAAACAGGAGGGGTTTGGCTCTGATTTGGATGTAGTATGAAATATGAAATTCCCAGTTTTATTTTTTTTTTCAGTTCACCACCAGCAATTTTCTATTTTCTGCCCCAAAGCCATCTCCCTGGTGCCGAGCTGGTTGCAGTGAGGTCTCTACCACCCCCTGCTGCTCTCAGACTGCCCCATGCATCTGCCCTGTGCATTCCATCACTGGGAGAGCTCTGGCCCTCCACCCCAGGATGGGACCCTGCTTTTGGAGACTTCCATGTTGGCCCCATGGAAAAACAAGCCCCACAGCTCAACTTGTCACCCCCCTGCTACTACTTGAGGACGCTGCGGTGGGTTTGGTGCCTGCCTGGCTCAGCCACGGATGCAGCAGGGACTGTGTGGGGTTTTGCAGGTGAAGATTTTGTGCCATGAATTGCTGGTGCAGGTGTGTGACCTCCTGAGGCTGAAGGACTGTCACCTCTTCGGGCTCAGCGTCATCCAGAGTAAGTCAGGGGCTCATGCCATGGGTTCAGTGCCTGTGGCCAGTCCAGCCCAGTGCCATCACGGCTCCTCACGGCACGATGCCCCTGGGTAAGGGGTGCGTGTTTGTCCAAATGTGGATGCAAATTTACCCAACCCTTCTGTGGCTTCTCATTAAGTGACAGGGAGGTTATTGACCCCCCACATCACCCACTGATGGGCCAGGGCAGGGCTTGGCGGGATGCAGGGGACACAGTGGGGATGCTGATGCCAGCTCTGTCCCACTCAGACAATGAGCACGTGTACATGGACCTGGCCCAGAAACTCTACAAGTACTGCCCTAAGGAGTGGAAGAAGGAGGCCAGCAAGGTCAGCGGTGAGGTCTTGCATGGAGAGCTGACGGCAGTAAGGCCACCTCTGTCCCCGTCGCAGGTCACTTCCAGGAGATGGGAATGCAGCCGAGGGGTGGGAGGGGGCACTTGGCTATGTTAGCCTGCACGGGGGGCGGGGACGGGCGTGCAAAATGAGTGAAACCCAGATGATGCTTGATGGCTGTCACTGCAAGTGTCACCGTGTGCCCCTGCTGGGGACGTGCCCTCCACACTCCCCACCCTGGAGCTGTGAGTTTTTCCTCCCTTACTTCCTTACACTTCAGCAGAAATTCTAAGCTGTCCCTTCTTCCAGTTTCTAAAATCAAGTGTTTGGGGTTTTCCCCCCAAAGCACCTTTTAATTATTTCAAGGCAGCATGCTGATTGGATTGGTGTGAAGGCTCCTGTGCTGGCACTGAGAATAGGGCTGGCGGGTGATGGGCTGGCAGGGGTGGAAAAGGGCCAGCAGCAGCAGCTGGGGGCTGCAGCCCCCCTGGGGGTCTCAAACCCAGCCTCCCGCTTCTTTAAATCCAAATCCCATTTGTACTTCAGCACACTGGGAGACAAAAAAGGAAACTCTAATTCAGGAAAAAAATACAAGCAGTGTTAGCGAGTGAACTCCTCCCTGGGGCTTTTTTGTGGGGGGCAAAGGGGTGGCCATGACAGACCTGGCCCTGGGTGAGCCGAGGCGAGGGGCTGCAGCGTGATGCTGGGGTCTGCATGGGAGCCCTGAAAATCTCTTCCTTCCAGGGGATCGACCAATTTGGCCCCCCGATGATCATCCACTTCCGAGTGCAGTACTATGTGGAAAACGGCAGGCTGATCAGGTAGGGTGCACCCACCCATCCCACCGGGCTTGATGGTGAGAGCTGCTGGGGGGGCACCCAGAGGTACCCCTGGCTCAGAGCCTCAGGATGCCACGGGATGCTGCTGGTATCCCAAAAGCTGGGGCTGTTTGTGGCTGGGTACTGAGCGGCTGCTCCTGCCACCCGCTATGCAGGGGCACATGGGGACACTGCTCCCAGCCAGCCATGATGGAGCCTTTTGAGGGGCTGGGGACATCGTACTTAGGGTTTTATCAGGGCTTAACCCAGGGCACAGCCTGATTTTAATTCACACGTGTGCCTGTGGCCAGGTGGGAGCTCCAGGTCTTGTTTTGGGGGAAAAAACGATTTTCAGGGTCCTGGGCGCTTGGGGACACAGTGGCATCTGCAGCCCCATGAGGATGCTTTTGGAGGGGTTATTCATCTGCAGGAGGCACTGGCTGGAAATTTGAGCGCAGCAAAGTAGCTGTGATTTTGCACCACCTAATGGGATCTGGCTTTAATGAATGGGCGAAAGGGAGCAGCCAGCCCTGCTCCCTCTGTAAGATCTTCCCACTGGGAAGAAGGTGCCAGAGTTGTCTCCCACCTCCTGATCTTGGTCATGAGTGGGTGTCCTGCTGGCTCCCCTCTCCTCTATTGTCTGCTGTCCCCACAGTGACCGGACCGCACGCTACTACTACTACTGGCACCTGCGGAAGCAAGTGCTGCACTCGCAGTGCGTGCTGCGTGAGGAAGCCTATTTCCTCCTCACTGCCTTTGCCCTCCAAGCCGACCTGGGAGACTTCAAGCGCAACAAGCACTGCGGGAAGTACTTCGAGCCTGAAGCCTATTTCCCTGCCTGGGTAAGTGAGCTGTGATGGGATCCCCGCTCTGAGCTCATGTGAATCCCCAGGAGGCTGCTGATGCTGGGCTGCTCAGAGGCTTCCCAAGCAGCCAGTGTTCCTTCTGCCTCCCTATCTCTGGCTTAGTCCCAGTTATTAATAACCTGTGACAACTGCGGGGCTGCAAATAGCTGGGGGGGTTGGGGTTGGTGTGGTGGCTTGGGCAGCTTATTCCACTGCTGGGGGTTTCCCTGTGCACTGCAGGGATGCTCACAAGGGCTTCCCTGCTTGCTGTGTGCCATCATGGCATCATCCCACCATCACTGGGTACAGCCCTTTAGGAACTCGTGTCCTCCATTGCCGCAGCCACTGTGCAGGTAGCTCTTGGGGTAGTCCTGGAGGGAAACTGAGACAGAGCACAGGGTGACAGGCAGCCTCACGTTACCTCTGACCATCAGGGAGAGCTGGGTGCTGGGGCAATGCCATCCCAATGATTTTGCACAGGAGAGGAGTAGACAGTGGTCCTGTTCCGTAGACAGCTCCCATCTGGGACCCCACAGCAAGGACACGGTGCCAGCCTCTGCAGGGTACCCAAAACCAAGTCTGTTTGTTACCAGACAGGTAAATACTAGTTAGAGAGGAGTGGTGAAGAGCTTCACAGCTGTGTGGGATGTGCCCTGGGACCCCAAACAGCTGAGCCTCCTCTGTGGCTCCCTACAGCCAGGCCATGTGCGGATGCTGGCAAGGGGAAGGTTCATAAAGTTCTAGCCACCACTGCTCACTTTTATGTGATTTCTGGGTTTTGCCTTCAAATCTGCCAGCTTCTCTCTTTTTCACACGTGTCAGTGAGGAGCGATGGCCCCAGGGCTATGTTCCCATGGGGAACATGCACAATGTCCGTGCATGGCTCTCCCTGCCCTGGCACGGGTGTCACCAGTGGTGTGAGCTCCACGGGCCAGGCACACTGGGAATATGCATTTCCTAGTGGGCACTCCTGTAGACAAGAGGTTGTTGGCTGCTGCACCTGTTTTATTTTTGCTTGCAGGTCTCTATAATAAAGTGTATTGCTCCGGTTTCCCTTTTCCCTTGAAGTCGCCGCTGTCCAGGAGTGCCGGGGCTGGCATCCAGCCCCAAGCAGCTCCCCTGGACAAGCTTCTCTTCTCCTCCAAACAGGTGGTTGCAAAGAGGGGCAAGGACTATATCCTGAAGCATGTCCCAAACATGCACAAAGATCAGTTTGCTCTGACGGCCTCCGAAGCCCACCTCAAGTACATCAAGGAGGCTGTCCGGCTGGACGATGTGGCTGTGCACTACTACAGGTTGTACAAGGTGAGCCCCGGCCATGAGCTCAGGCTGGGGACTGGATTCGGGGCTGCTTTTTACTGAAAGGAGCAGCTGCCAAGCAACTTCTAAGGTATTTTGGGAAGAGCCGCATTTGAGCTGGGACTCACTGGCTGGAGCAGGGCAGTCTCGGGGGCAGTGCTTCGCTCCCAGAGGCGGGAAGATGCAGCTTTATATAGTCCTGCCATTTTCTACAAGTTATGGAGAGGTGAGAGGTGGCCAGGGTGTGCGGAGGCAGCTCTGGGGTTTCTGGGGTCTCATTTTTTGGTATCCCCTCCGTAAGAAATAAATCCTGCAGTTTTCTCCTGGGAACAGAGCAATTTGTTTGCTGGGTGCTGGGAGCTAGTGCTTCACAAACCATTCTATAGCATCCTTAAGTTAAAGAGAAGAACCCACCGGAAGAGCACAGCATTCTGGTGTTAGGAGCACGTTGGGCTCAAGCATAGAAGTGCCCCGGCTCTGTTTCTGAAGGTGCTTCGAAGCTTTCTGAGGTTAAACTGCTTTTCCAGAGCCTTAAGATGGGGGGGGCAGCTGCTTGGGGATTGAGACTGGAACTTGTGAGAGGATGTGACCAGGCAGTGTGCGTGCATCATTAATTAAACAGTTGGACTTGATGATCTTAAAGGTCTTTTTCTGACCTAAATGATTCTATTATTAAGGTGGCACCTACCACATATGGCTGTTGCTGCTGTATGGGAGGTGGGGAGGATACCTTGGTTGGAGGAGGGGGAGCAGATTTCTCCACTTCATGCTGCAAATAATGTATTTTTAATTCCTTTAGGATAAAAGGGAGGTTGAGGCCTCCCTGACACTGGGGCTGACGACACGGGGCATCCAGATCTTCCAGGTAGGCAGCTGAGGGAGGGCAATGGCGTGGCCCCCTCTCTGCATGGGCAGCCCGTGCCAGCATCCTCAGCTGGGCTTGCCTCTTCTCTTGTTGCAGAACTTGGATGAAGAAAAGCAGCTGCTCTATGACTTCCCCTGGACAAACGTGGGAAAGCTGGTGTTTGTGGTGAGTGCCACCATCCCCAGGCAGAGCATCTCTGCCCGTGTCGCTCCTGGGCTCTGATTTGGGCACGGGCTGTTATTACACATCACCTCAAGCAGGATGACTGCAGTGCGGGTGAAGGGGTTGATAGGTGGGCTGCAGCAGGAGTATCTTCCTCTCTGGGGCTCACGTCCTCCCTCTCCCACACAGGGCAAGAAGTTTGAGATCCTGCCGGATGGGCTGCCCTCAGCCAGGAAGCTCATCTACTACACGGGCTGCCCGCTGCGCTCCCGCCACCTCCTGCAGCTGCTCAGCAGCAGCCACCGGCTCTACATGAACCTGCAGCCTGTGCTGCGCCAGGTCCGCAAGCTGGAGGAGAATGAGGGTAGGTGCCCCTGGGGCAGGAATCCCACCGGCAGCGGGTTCCTGCCTGTATGAGGTCCTTGTGCCAGCCCCATGGCTGGGAACAGGTCAGGAGGTGGCTGTCCACACGTTGTCCCCCTCGACTGTGCCGTCAGCACGCCCTGGCCCTGGCCGATGTCTCCTGGATGGCTGGGTGCCCAAAGACCCTCAGGCACTGCTGTGGTCCCTGGTGGCCAGTTCCTCCCAATGCCTCAAGGCAGCACTTCCCAGTGCCCCATGTCTCATCTCCAAGCTCAGAAAACCCTTATGCAAGCATAAGATCTTCTTCCTCTTCCTCCTTTTTTCACCCCCCATCTTCCTCTTCTCCTCTGCCTCTTCTTCTTCCTTCACCTTGTCCTCATCTTCTTCATCCTTCTCCTCATCTTCATCCTAATTTTCCTCTTTTTTCTCTACCTCCTCCTCATTTTCTTTCTTCTTCTCTTCTTCCTCTTCCTCCTTCTCGTCTTCTTCCTCTTTCTCCTCCTCCTGCTTTGGAGAGACAGCACAGCACAGAGCACAGCAAGTTTGAGGCTCCCCACCATCCCCAGGTGCCACCGGGACAGGGCTGGCCACCCTGCTGGGTCTGGGTGACAGTGCCCTTGGGGACCAGGGTGCTTCAGGGGGTTGTGGTGCAGGCTGCCATGTGCTGACAGCGTGTCACTGGCCTCGCAGAGAAGAAGCAGTACCGCGAGTCGTACATCAGCGACACCCTCGACCTGGACATGGAGCAGCTGGAGAAGCGCTCGCGGGCCAGCGGCAGCAGTGCTGGCAGCGTGCGGCACAAGCGCCTGTCCCGGCACTCCACTGCCAGCCACAGCAGCTCCCACACCTCGGGCATCGAGACCGACCCCAAACCCAGGGAGATGGGGCCCGAGGATGGCTTCTCGGGTGCCTGCGCCCACCGCAAGCTGAAGACCTGCAGCTCCATGACCAGCCATGGCAGCTCCCACACCTCTGGGGTGGAGAGCGGTGGGAAGGACCGGCTGGAGGAGGACTCCCAGGATGATGGTGAGACACCAGCTAAGTGTGGGCTTTCCAGCTTGGGTCTCACCAGGTAACTGGGGTTGGAGGGTACTCAGGAGGTGCACATCGGTGACTTGTCCCATCTTGTCCTTGCCTGCAGAAATCGAGATGCTGGTGGATGACCCCCGGGAGCTGGAGCAGGCTGGTGAGATGGAGGTGAGCCCTGACATGTGCGTCTACATCACGGAGGACATGCTGCTGTCACGCAAGTTCAATGGGCACTCAGGTAAGGAGATGTCCGCTTTTATTTCCAATTCCCCAATGCAAGTCACACCTTCGGTGTTCAGCAGAGCAAATCAGCCCGAGCCATCCTTTTGGGACACCGGGAAAAGCCACTTGCCCCGCAGGTTGAAGGAGAGATGGGGTAAACTTGGTGAAACTACAAAAAGAAGGGGTGTCCTGGGAAAGGTGCAGGTTTGACTCGGAGCGGGGCTGATGCTCCGTGCTGCCGCCCCGTGGCACAGGGGCGTGTGCCCAGGCTCGATGGGTTATTCGGAGGTGGCAGGAGCTGCCCACAGATGGTGGAGCTACTGGGAGGTCCCTGGGGTGCCAAGCTCCCTGGGGAAAGCTTTGTATGCCATTTTCTTGCAAGTCTGGGATGCTTTGTAGATAACATTGGTTACAAGTGGAGCTGTTGGGGTGAAGGCATCCCGTCAAGCTGAGGGTGCTTTTGCCACAAACCAAGGGCCAGGCTGCAGGGGCAGCAGGCATGGATCCCAAGAGAGCTGAGAAGCGTTGAAATAACCTTCACATCCTCCTCTCTCCTGTGTGCAGGGCTTATTGTGAAAGAGATCAGCTCCTCCACCTCCAGCTCCTCGGAGACAGTGGTGAAGCTGCGTGGACAGAGCACTGACTCCTTACCCCAGGTATGTGGTGCTGGTGAGGCTTTGGGGAGACCTGAAGCCCTCCTGGCACTAGGGTTTTGGGTTTCCCTGACCCCCTTGGCTACCCATGGGGTTCTGAGCCTCCTTTCTGCTTTGCCCAGACAACGAGCAGGAAATCAAAGACATCAACGGACCGGCACAGCCTGAGCCTGGATGACATTCGGCTCTACCAGAAGGACTTCTTACAGCTGGCCAACCTCTGCCAGGACACAGCCCAGAGCTACACCTTCGGCTGTGCCCATGGCCTGGAGGAGGAAGGGCTCTACTGCAACGGCTGCTTGGCCCAGCAGTGCATCAACATCCAGGAGACCTTCCCTGTCAAAAGAACCAGCAAATACTTCTCATTGGATCTCACCCATGATGAAGTCCCTGAGTTTGTCGTCTGAGCACCACAGGGGTCAGGACCAGCTGCCCTCCCCCTAGGGGGAGGCTGGAGCTCCTTGCCCTGCATCGGAGCTGTCAGTGTCGCCTTTCCCCCACCCCACACCTCTCCCTGCAAACCAAGGCCATGGAAACTCGGGGAATCACCCCAACAGTGGGTGGGATGGAGCCCCCGGGCATGGCAGAGTCCCACCGGTGGGCCCCCAGCATCCTTTCTCCTGCGGATGAGTTTGTGCCAAACACAAGTTGTTTTATTTCCACTGGGAGAAGCATGACTTGTTTGAGGTCGCAGAAGCCAGCCCGTGTTTTCTCACTGCCTCGTGGCAAGGTGGCCTGTTCTCCTCCTTGCCCCCATCCTCAGTGCTGCCAGTGGCTCTGGCAGTGGCTTGGTGGCAGCCGATGCTGGAGAGAAAGTGCCAGACCGTTGTGTTCAAGTCAAGCCAAAGAAATGTAAATACCCTAAAGGCCAGTATAGGGAGGGAGAATTAAGCAATAACCATCCGGGGATTGATGAACCGTGGAGGAATGCATGGTGAGCGGCATCAACCAGAGCATCAACCAGAGCATCAGCCCAGTTCTTCCAAAGCCATGTGCTGGAGGTGAGGCCAGAGCGGTCCCAGCAGGGTGGCTGGGAGCTCTCAAAGCCATTTGCAGCTTCGTTTTTGTTCTTCTTTTCTCTGAGAAAAAAACCCAAAACCCAAAAAAACCCACCCAAGAAAGTGAAAAGCAAAGGAGGATGGAAAAGAATAGGTCACCTGTAAGGATATTGCAATAATGCATCCCAGACTTTGAATATATAGAGATTACATATATAAATATATCAAGATATATATGTTTATATATGTCTGGATCTTATAGACCCATTTGCATTTTACTTCTGCCCTAAAATACCTTTTATACAAAGGATCTGCCTCTCTTCTTTAATGAACCATATAAATAATCATATTTTTTTCTAAGCACTAAGTGAGAAAATAGACTTTCGTCTTGAGAAGAATATGTATGCAACGGCGTTGTAATTGTGGCTCTTCCTGGTGCAGTCTCTGTTGTATTTTACCAAGGCTTTTCATGTGTCTTTAACTTTCTTACAGTTCAGATAGTTCTGCTAAAGGATGATGGTGATGTGCTAGAAAAACCCAAGGGCAGCTTCCGAGTGTGTCCCAGAGAAGCCAGCCTGCCCAGATGTAATATTTACCATCGGTACTGGAGGGTGAAGCATTACAGCAACTAATACTGACAGCACAATGCCTTTTTAGTCGATATTTTTAATTAGAGTTTAGTGATTGACAGCCAAAGTTTTGCCATATTTTGATATACCACCTTTTTTTAACTGGAAACTTTTCTTAAAAGAAAAAAGTACTATTTTATAAATAAGCACAATCTTATTTTTATAAAAAATGTTGGGGGAGAGAGCCAAGAAGGGAGAACTGATACCAAAAGAAACAAAGTGTGGCTGTTGGCACAGTGCAAAACCCCTCAGTGTTACAGTGATGCGGGAGCTGGTAGGGGAGAGCTTCAGGCACTGCTGTGGCCCTGTGCTATGGGACCATGGCACAGGCACAGCGTGTCCCAATCCCAGCACTTGATCTCACCCAGTACAAGGGATATTATTGGAAATAATAGACAGCCAAATGCTGGCAGGGCAAGCAGAAAGATGTTGGCCCCAAAAGCTGGTTTTTATTCCCCCTAAAGCTGCCCAGGGCAGCTGGAGGGATGCTGCATAGGGGGCTCAGGCCTATGTGCTCCATTCTAGTTTTGGGGGGACCCCAGAAAACACCCCAAAAGCCTCATTTGTGGGTACCACATCTCAAAGTGAGATGCTTGTCTTTGGTAGCAGCAGCCCCACTCCAGACCCTTGTCCACAGCCGGGTTTGTGGTTGACGGGTGGTGTGTGTCTGCCATGCATGGGCTGGTATGGTCATGAAAATAAAACCCTGAATTCATCCCCAGCCTCTTCTTTTCCCTTCTACCAGCCGCTGTGAGGCAGTGAGGCTGCAGCACCCAGCTGGGGGGACCTGCTGCACCCCTCCACCAGCAAGACTGGGGTGCCCTCCATGGGCCACTCACCCACTGCTCTGCAGAAAGATGTAGCTGGAGAGACAAAAAGTGTAAATCGTGTAAAGGAATGTCCAGTGCTGTTCAGAAGGCGTTGGCGGTGGGGGGAGAGCAGCTAAATCAGTGCTTCTCCATTTCTTCTCCTGCCCCATTATCCTGCAGCTGAACCCAGAAGAAAGCGGGGTTTGGGGTGCTAAGGAGGGCAGCAATGGAGCTCACCCCTGGGCAAATGGGAGGGGGGCCGTGCCAGGGAGCAGTGGGGGGGACACAGAAGTGCCATTTATTCCGCAGGTGGCCAGGGTGGCAGCAGGGTCCTGCTGGGAATGGGGTGGCAGTGCCCGACTGCCCTTAGTGCCGCTGCCTCTGCAGTAGTGACCTGTCTGTCTGCACGAACGAAATAGTCCTTTCTGTGAAAGGATCTTCCTGTCAGGGCGATGGGAGAGCCAGTGACTGTGTTGCGAAAGGGAAACACAGGGAAAGCTATACAAAAACCCCGCAGCGAAATCATTTTGTACCAATGAAGTTTGTTGTGTGCCTTTTGCGGTACGGCTGGAAACGACAATAAAGTGACAGTTGTTTGCATTACTTTGACTGTTGGTGTTTTAAAATGCTGCCAGGCTGAAGTGAGTGATGAAACAATGGGTGAGTTTAACGAATGCGGTAGATTTATTGTGCTCTCCAGCGTCACCTGGCTCTGGAGAACAGGTAAAGGCAGCAGCCTCTGGTGGGGGAATTGATGGGCTGATCCTTTCAATCCTGGTCTTTGGTCGTTTCTAGGAAAGGGAGGACCAGTTCCAGCCTGTCTGCAGGCCCCCCCAGCCCTGGTCCTCCCCAGCCCAGCCTGCCGGGCTTGGCTCCCCACCCCAGGCAGGGGGAGAGATAGTAGTCACCAGTGTGATGAGGGAGGTGGTCCTCCGTCTACTGTGCTCCTCTCTTTAATCCCCGTTTTTCCCTCCTCCTCTGCTTGGAGCAGGCTCTGCTTAGGGAGGATGGGATGAGTGTCTGGGAGCAGCACACAGCTGAGTTTCCACAAGGGAGGAAGCTTCACCATGTTAAAGAAGTGACCCTGACCAGGATCCTGCCCAAGAGTTCAGGATGGCATCTGGCCTCAGGCCAAGCATGAGGATGCTGTCGGAGCTTCTACCTCCTCTTGAGGCACCTGGTGGGGATTTCCCAAGGCCCCAAGCTCTGAGTGCCTGGACAAGGAAGACTTCATTTTCTCTTTCCTCAGTTGACATTTTTGGGTGAAGTGTGTGGATTCTCCAGTGTCCGATAGAGGGTTTGTGCTGCAGCCTTTCCCCTCCAACATGCAGGGCCACCCTCCCATCTCCCATGCCACTAGTGCTAATTAAACTTCTCAGAACACAATTAGCCAGGTCTTTTCTTCTTCATGTTGCCAGCTTTGCTGATCCTGGCACCTACTTCCTCCAGCCAAGGAAAGCTGTTATGTAAGGTACTAATAGAACCATAGAATAGTTAGGGCTGGAAAGGACCTTTCCACATCCTCTTTCCCAGTTTTCTGAGCTTTTCTTGATTCTCAGCGTATTGATCCCCTCACACCCAGCCCACTCCTAATTGCCGAGATGCAAGTGGTAGGAAAGATAAGGCTGGCTGATGCGAGGAGCTCACCGTTACTAGGAGCAAAATCCTGATTTCCTGCAGAGGATGAAGATCCTGTTCTCCCTCGGGGAAGCAGCATCAGTAAAGCTACCTGACTGGTTTCTCCAAGCATGCCAAGGACTAGATGCGACTCTGTGCCACCCTAACGCTGGTACTGTGGGAGCTACCAGCATTCCCAGGAGCCTGGACACCCCAGGGACCTGCGCTGGAGCCTGCCTGCCTTTGCCATCCACCCCTCCTCCAAGAACCCTGGGAGAGGTATGGGGATGGAGACGTGGGGCTGTGCACTTCTGGTGTGGGGTATACACACTGCATCCTTCCCCTGGCACCCTCAGCATCCATGGTGGAGCAGTGGAGCATCCTGTGCCTTTTCTTTGAGCTCCAGAAATAACTGCATGTTACCAGTGATTTCCCTTTGTCCTCTAAAACCAGCCCTCCTCCTCAGTGAGGCGGGTGCTGACCATGGGGTGGCCACGGGTCTTGGTGCCCAATTGTTGATAACACCAGACGTTGTCGGGGCAGCTGATTGCCTCATGCAGGAGGGAGGAGTACAAGGGAGCAAGTGACTTCTGGGATGGGGACTGCATTGTCTGCTACTAAGTATAGCCTCCAGATTTCATCCTTGGCCTATAAAACCCCTCAATTTTCCTAAAACCAGATGTTGAATGTTGTTTTGCATGAGCCAGCCCTGCCGCCCAGGAGGGAGGGAGGGGAGGGGGCTCTTTCCTCCCCATAGACTGTCTTTAGCAAAGGATATAGTACCCTCCGCTAGGCCTTAAATGAATTCCCCTCTGGCATTTGATGGCTTGGCCTCCATTGCTCCTCCTTCATCTCACTGAGGGAGAGGTCCCCAGGGGGGAAAGGTCCTCCAGTTCCCATCCCGGCGGTGTGTCCCCAGGCAGCCTTGCACCCACGCTGGCCTTTTCCCTCGTATGCTCCCTGGTGCTGGCAGCCCTTGTGCTGCTCTGCCTTAACCATTTCATGAGTCTAAGCTCTCACAAGCAGGCTGCACTTGGGCCATTTTATCTCTAGCCGCTCCACTTCAGATTTTGCATCTCCTGTCACCGTTTCATGGCAGCCCGAGGGGTCAAAGACTTGGGATTTGTAGGGCAACAACGTTCAAATGCCATTTTTATGGAGCCAAGTGCAAAATGCGCTTTAAAAGGGGAATGTTGCAGTAATATCCCTTTTTGCTTTGAAGTTTTGCCGCCAGATGACAACGGGTGGTGCTCTCTCCAGTGTTACGCAGTGATGACTCTCCCCAGGCAGGTGCCTCACAGAGCATCCTCCTTCTATCGGCCCTTCCAAGCCAGCAGCGCTGGACACACCCTCCGACATCACCCCAATCATACACCAGTGACTAATTGCCGATAATTACAGAAATATCCCTTGTGCTCCTGTCTCTTTAGCCTGGGGACCTTCCGCACGCTGAAATCATCACTGGATGCAACACTTTCATTTAATGCAGTATCGCATGTACCCTGCATAGTGTTTGGGGTTCATGTGTCTGGGGTGGGGGACTCTGTCATCGCTGGCCCCATGCTGGGTGCTGCCCGGGGGGGGGGAGCCAGAGCCCCAGGGGCAGCTGGGGTGGGCTCCGCAGGGCCGAGCTCCGGAGCCCTGCAAGGAAATCAGTCATCAGTGTTGCTGTGGAAACGGGAGGGGAAACCCATCCATGGCAGCCACCGCCTGCCTGCCGGGAGCCCTGCAGGCCTGGCCAGCGGGCCGGTGCCGCGCACCCCCTCGCACCCACCGCTGCGGGCCCGGGGAGCTGCTGCTGTCACCCTGTGCGGGATGCCCGTGCCCCCCACCCGCGGGGAGCTGCATCCCAGCGCTGCTGCTGCGGTGGGCAACGGCACAGCTTGCAGTGCCCTGTTCTGGGGGGCTGTGCCGCACCTCAGCTCTGCTGTGCCCCCTGCCCAGGGACACATGAGTGTACCTCAGTGTATACATGTGTAACAGAGCAGACCTGAAGGTACAGCCGTGTATAGCCAAGGTACAGCTGGCTACAGATGTTTCCGGGTGCAGATGGAGGAAAGGAAAAGGCTGCCTTGTGCAAAACACAACCAGCACTCACCAGCTCTCCTGTGCTTTCGAAATCTTCCATCTGAAATCCTGAAAAATAGGCACGCAGGCTTACATGGATTAAAAAGAAAATACAAACTATGGAGTCATGGGCGTCCCCAGAGCTGTGCCCTGGAGAGGCAGGTAGGGAATTACTGAGCTGGGAAGGTCTCGAGGGGCACGGAGAGGTCTGGGGGTGACAGGGATTTGGGCTGTGCGGTCAGGGCAGAGGTGTGAGTGCCAGAGGGTTTGGGGGGGTCAGCGGATAGAAGAAGGAATCCCCAAACAAGGGGTATTCAAAGATGAGGTAGAGGAGGGAAGAGGGCAGGGATGGGGGCAGGGGGGCTGTAGGTGCAGGGATGTGTCTGTGAGGTGCAGGGGGGTGATGGGGTGTAGGGAGGGTGGGGGATATATGTGGGATGCAGGGTATGTGATGGTTGGGGGGGGGTGTGTGGGGCGCAGGGTGCATGATGAGGGGTGTAGAGAGTGTGGGTGAAGGGTATGTGATGGGTACAGGGGGTTGGGGTGCAGAATTGGGGTACAGTGGGTGGTTGTGGGGTTGGTGCGTAGCATGTGTGGGGCTCAGGGTAGGGGGAATGGGGAAAGGGAGGGAAAGGGACAAGGGGCCGTGGAAGGGACTGAGGCAGGAACGGGCAGTGATTGGGAGAGGGACAGAGACCAGGACATGGACACAGACAGGCACAGGCAGAGACAAGGAGAGGGACTGGGGGCAGGGTGAAGGGCAGGGGCAGGAGGCAGCGCGGTCTGGAGAAAAGCGATCTGCAAAACCCGGGGCATCAGGGAGGAGAGGAGAGCAGCAGCCAGAGGAGCAGGACCAGGAGAAGAAGGAGGAGGAGAAGAAGGAGGAGGAGGAAGTCGGGGCCGAGCCGCTTCCTGTAGGCAGAGGGATGAGCGCAGACAAAGCTGGGTGGGGACTCGCCGCTCGGGGCTGCTGCTGACCACCCTCCTCCTCCCTCCGGCCCTCCATCCCTCCCTCTGATCCTCCATCCATCCCTTCATCCCTCCGTCCCGCCGTCGCCCGCCCCGCGGTGCAGCACCGCCGCCTCCAGGTACCGCCGGGCAGACGCGGGGAGCCGGGGCGGGGGGCACTGGGAGGACCGGGACTGGCAGCACTAGGGCACATTGGGGCTGGGCAGTGCAGTCCCCAGCCCCCCTTGGGCCCTCGACCCTCTCCCAAATCAGCAGAAAATCCCCCCACATCCCTCAGGGCGCCGATTTCCGCATCACCCAAAGGGGACCCCGCAGGCTCGGGTGGCGATGGCACCTGCGGAGGGGGGGCGAGGGTCCCCATCCCGCCGGGGGCTGGGCGCGGTACCGCAGAGAGGGGCCAGTCTCCCCAACAAAGGTTTGGATTCAGAGGGTTTGATCTCAGTTAATCGTCTGATTTGCCATCACAGGAAAGGCTTTTTCCGCTGATGAATGAGACTGTGTTCTTTCTTTCTATTTTTTTTTTTTCTTTTCTCCCTGGGAAAGAAGGGGGAGACTTTCCCAGCCCCAAATCCTTGCAGCAACCTCAGCGGGGATGGATCTGCCCCAGCCTGGCTTGGGGGGGAGGATTTGGGGACGGTGGTCACCCTGTGCCCCACCCCACCATCCCCACAGCGGCAGCCTCTCCCCATCATTTCAATCCAAATCCTTATTCTTCTCAGTGGTGGCTCATGGGGTGAGCGCTTCGGGTAAAGTAACGCTGGGAAAATCAGCGGTCAACCGGGATGTGTGCTCCGGTAAACCCGGTCCGGGGCTTGCTTGCCCCAGTGGGCGGGGAATCCAGCAAAAAAACTTTTGCCTTCTTGCCTCCTCGGTGGAAAATGGATTTATTTTTAAGGAAAATCTTGAAGCACAGCGATTCCTAATTACTAACTAATGAGTTACTAATGCTCTTAAAGCATGCGACCCCAAAGGGTGGACTCTGAGCACGCATTAACTGGCACTGCTGTACCTGCTGCCTGCAGGGCAAGGGATCGTTGCAGGTCTGGTTTGTTATTTATTTCCCTGTTTTCCTCTGGGCCCCCAAATTACCGAACAGTGATTGCCTCACCAGTGAGCCCATGCTCGTGAGAGGGAAAGGGGCCGGGGCTGTGCGGGTGGCAGCAGCACGTACCCTGGCATCAGGCTGGGGCCAGGCACGGAGGATTTTTCTTTATAACTGGATTTCCCTGAATGCAGCTGGAGCATGCGATTTTAATCCTCTTTTCTACCATATGGCCCCTGGCTGGATTGAAATATGACTCAATTAATTATTGCCAGGAAAGCCCCGGGGCAAAACCTTTCTCCAGGAGGATGTTTTGAGGTGCTCCGGAGGTTATAATGGGGCTCTTCTCACCCCATGCTGCAGGACACAGGACACATGGCTCAGCCCCATCCTGTCTCAGCTCCCATGTTGGCCCTGCAAGGCTGAGCATCAGCCATGCTGCTCCCTTGGCACCAGTTTTGGGGCTTTTTTTTTGGCTTTTTCAGCCTTGCATTTGCTTGCAAGAAGAAGCAGGGGCTGCTGTTGGCACAGCGTGCTGCTGACTGCTCACCTGTGACACGAGTTGGGCAGTCTCAGCACCACCTGCATGTCAGCTAGAGTCAGCCTCACACCTGAAATGAGGTATCCCCAGCTTGTGGAGACACACAGCTAGCACAGTGCCTGCACGTGCCCATCCTTTCTCCCAGATTCCCTGGGAGCTGCCAACTTTGTTCCCAGTGGTTCACATATTGGCGTTAAGGATGCTCATTGCATTTCCTCCGGGCTCCTTGCAGTCATGAGCTGGTGGTGACCCCCAGGGGAGAGATGATAACCAGTGTGCATTGGAGCCTGGCACTGGGCTGCCTTACAGCATGGGGCTAGTGAGACCAGGAGCAGTCAATCGCAGGGTCTCCTGATGGGATTCCTGTGGGTAGATGGCTGTGAGCTGGTGATGAAGCTCAATTATTAGTATTATTTTTATCCCCGAAGCAGCTTGCTGCTTTGCCACCCTGTGCCAGGGTGGCCACGAGTGGAAAATGCAATAAAGAGGCAAATTTTGCAAGGATGGACCATGCCTCCCCACCCAGCAGGTGCAAACCTGGCCGCTGGGCT
Source organism: Amazona ochrocephala (assembly GCA_039720435.1). Classification (NCBI taxonomy): domain Eukaryota; kingdom Metazoa; phylum Chordata; class Aves; order Psittaciformes; family Psittacidae; genus Amazona; species Amazona ochrocephala. The sequence goes on from CM077882.1 coordinate 62,038,658, forward strand.
TCCAGGGCTTTGGTTCCAACCAGTGGTGGCCGAGGCATCACTTCTCCTTTTGGAACCCAGTGAGTCACCGGAGGAGGACAACGAGGCGCCGGCGCAGGCTGTTTCCATAGTAATTAGGGCTGGTGAGCCAGCAGAGGAGCCCTGTGTACCCCCGAAAAGTGCTTCCGCAGGGCAGCCATGCCTCTCCATCCCATGTTTCAGCGCCAGGATGCTCAAGGCCAGCAAGCTTGAGATGCATGTGCTGCCACTAAGGACCACAGAGCTGCACTGCCTGCTCCCTACTGCTGGTCTGCTGCCCCATTTTGGGCTGGAAATAAGGCATTTGCCCCAGAAAAAGCACCATTGTTGGCACAAGTTGCATCAGTTCTCGGTGCGACTTCTCCAAGTACGCCATTCCTGCGCCCAGAGCGGGATGCAGGAGCAGGATACAACCATGTGCGTTCACAGCTGGTGTGGAAGCAGGAGGAATGAGCAAAGGGATTGGGGTGGGTTTTCAATTTTTCTTGCTTTTCAGGTTCTTTTCTCCCTGTTTCGTCCTCTCTGGTTTCTTGCTCAGCTGCTTTGTGAGGTCAGAGTGGCTCCTGGGAGGAGGGATGGGTTGAAAGGCGGAGGGAGATGGTACCCCACGCTGTGGGGCAGGGCGTGGGGTGCAGCATGGTTCATTGGTGAGGGGATTTTTGTGCTTGCCCTTGCGCAGTTTTATTGCCTGCTCACTTCCAGTGAAGCTTCAGCCCTTCCTCATGCATATTTCTTTCTTCTGTATGCCACATACACGGTGCAAACACCCCCAAAACTGGTCCCTTTAAAGTGCAGGAGCAGCTTTGTGCCCCCAGACTCATGGGGAGTATTGAAAGTTGGGGGGGGCTCCTGCTTCTACTTGTGGGGGAGCATGTGATGTCTGCGAGGGAGCGCAGGCTCTCTCCCAGCTTTCTGCACGCACTTGGCACGGGCCGTTGGGCATGAGCCACGTTTAGAGGAAGGTCTGAGCTGTGGAGGACGGGATGGGCTCCAGCTGCTGGGAGAACACAGATTTGGCACTGTGGAGAAGTAGGGCTTGCTCCAAAACCCATCCAAAGTGACTGGGATGGTGTCTGTGGAGCCTGGGCTTTGGGTCAGGCCATGGTTAATTACTGATACCTTTGATTATCAAGGCAAGCAAATCACCAGTGCTTTGTGGGTCGCGAGGCAGCAGGAGCTGGATGCAGCCGGCCCCTGGGCTGGGCGAGGCATGCTGAAGCCAAATGCATCTCCTGCATTTCCTGCATCTATGATGGACTTCAAACACCAAACACAAATTTTCACATGCTCAGTGGGAAAAAAGGAAATGATCCCTGAAATGGCATAGTACCAAACCTTAAAAAATCACCACCTCGCTATTCGTATGCAGTTGAGAAACCCTCGACAGTTCCTGGGCAGCAACTGTACTAGGACCTGCTTATCCTACCAAACCCAACTGGTTTTCACCTTATCTGGTCCTTCCTTTGCTCTTTGCATGCAGTTTTCTTTGCCTTTGTCTGTTGTCATCATTGTAATTTGGGCTAATTAGTTTACCCAAGGGAAGGTCCAGGCATTGCTGGATTGCGGTTGGTGGGTATCAGCAGCGTAGGGAGGTCTCTGGTATTGGGTGATGCTTTTGTCTAGCATCCAAAAGGCAGCTGAGGTGCAGGTTGGTTATTCTCAGGGGTGCTGCTGTGAACCCCAAAGTGCTGTACTCAGTATAGCAGAGCACCCCAGGAGCTGGCATGGGGCAGAGGTGGTGCCATGGTGGATAAGATCCTTTAGCTGAGTTAGTATCTTGGTTTACAGGTTTATTGTCCAGCCCTTGCTTGCTCTCCCAAGGGCTGTAGGAAGGAAAGTTGATGGAGCTGGCTCTGTCCCTCCCCTGATATTTCCAACAAGTGCCTCTCCCAGAGGGGAAGGGCCTGATTGAGCGTCTGGGTTTGTAAGAGAGAGCAACTTGCGTGGGAAGGAGCAGCCTTGCCCGAGCCTTGGAGCTCATCAGAGGTCTCAAACATCAGTGCTTCTTCCAGGATCATGTGAGATCCCACCAAAGAGGAAAAATCCCCTGCACAGCATGGGATTTTCCCTCTGCAAGCTCCTTTGCGTTGCAGTTTTACCCCACCCCATGCTGTTCAGCATCCCTCCTCCTGCTGCCTACAGCATCCTCCAGATCGTTACAGCTAAACCCCAGCCCTGAAGCCTGACTGCTGCCTGCTGCGGCCTGAGCTGCCCATACACAGAGCCACCAGCTGCAGTGGGGGACTGCGGGGACATCGGTGCCCAGTGCCACCACTGGTGCCTCAGTGCAGAGACACAGCACTGATTATGAGAGATGCCCAGAGTAAGTCAGTGCCAAGTAATCCACTTCCTCTGTCTGTCTGTGCAGGAGCAGCTCAGTAGCCCCAGCACTCCCCTGGCTGGCACTGTGGGGAGAACAGTGACACTGTTTGGGTGGGTTTCTGTGCTAGTTATTGTAGGGTCATTACAGTGCTGTGGTGCCTCTCTGTGTCAGCCTGCTGTGTTAGGAAACCTGCACTCCTCTGATGACAGCACAGCTGGATCAGTCCCTGCAGCTGGATGCACTCCGCAGCATCCCTGGCATGGTGGCCAAGAGGGTTGTGCAGGCCCTGCACCTCCTTGGGGCTCTGAAGCCACTGTGGTGTGAAGGCTGGCAAGGAGTTCAACAGTGGTTTGGGGTTTATGCCAAGTTGTGGTGAACATCAGCATTGCTCTAGCCCTGGGCTTGTGCAAGGAGGGGGATTTGTGCTAACACTGAAACCCAGACTTGCTGATTCTCGTTCAATAAAAACTTGTCTTGGCTTACTGGCCAATAAGCAAATGTGGCATTAAGTCTACGCAAGGAAAAGCAGCAGTCGTATTGGAACCAGAGCACTTATTGCTCCTCCAGCCTGGGGACCTGAGGACAAGGCAGGATGTCCCTGTGCACCCGCCAGCATCCACAGGGATGTGGTAAAGCATGTTTTCTCTCGTCTGCTCCCATCTGAGCTGTGTCCCAGAGGACAGACCAGGAGCTGAAGCTGGATGAACTGCAGGAGCGTTTAACCTGTTGCAGCATCCCTCTAACAGCATGGGGAACATGGCCAGGTGTCTGAGAGCCACAAGCCTGAGGTGCGAGTCCTTTAATGGGGATGCTGAAGGGATGCTTCTGGCTTCAGTTGCCTTAAAATCCTTTCCATAGCCGTGAATTCCTGTAGACTGAGTGCATTGCGCTAACTGTGGGTTTGGAGGAGCTGTACTTTTTGGGCCATTTTGGGCTATAAACTGCCAGCTGCTGGTAGATGTGAGATGCTTGGTGCTGATTTCATTCCTTTTCAGTCCCAGTGTCTTTGGTTTTGCTTCAGAGTAGGTGCAGCAAAGGAAGGGAAGCAGGATAACAAAGGTGTTGAGAGTCAGCGAGCAGATCCCTAACATGATAGGTGTGCCAGAAACGTGTCTTCATGATGCTGCTGTCACCAGGGAATGCCAGGACAGTGCCAGCATGTCTCTGCATGTAGCGGGAGTCATCGTTAGGGCTTTATCTGGTTTGAGGAGGGGCTGGTGTGAGGAGCATGCACAAGATGAGCTTTGGTCTCTGGCCTTGGCTTCTCCTTCCTTGACTGTGTCTGGTGGGTTTGGGTTTATTGGGCTGAACCCAAACTGAAGATCTATGTCACGGCTGCCTTGGCCATGCTGTGGGGCTGGGCTGGATTGCCTCAAACCCTCTGCAGTGGGTTATTAGCACCTAATGGTGATAACCAAGGGGGGTCTGAGAAGAGTGGGACAGTGATTGCCACCCAGGCTGTGGCTCCAGCTTGCTCTCCCCACTTCTGTCAGCAGGAGGAAGGAAACCTGTGGTTCATTGGTGTTTCAAGGCAGAAAGCACCTTGCAAGGTTTTATTCTCCATTTCAATGTGTTCCTCCTCAAGCAGACCTTGGGAGGAGCAAGACGTGGAAGAGTAATAGGTATCCATCATCTGCTCATGGGGTTGGGGCTATGCCCTGTGGAGAGCCCTGGGTCAAGCATGCAGTGGACACTGTGGGGCAGAAGTATGAGGGATGAGTTGAGGAGACCAACTTCTCCCCCACTGCTTCTTTTGCTTTCACATCTGCAGGCACCATTCTGATGGGGCTTAGTGTGTCCCCAGTGTCTGCAGACATATTCTCAAGTTAATATAGTGTTAGTGGCTCCTTATAGATGGGCTGCATCCAGCCTGTAGAGGTATATGGCTTTGGGGGAAGGTGAAATGTCCCCGGAGATCCCTTTAAACTTATGGAGCCCAGGGGTATTGTCTCCTCACTGCATCACTGCTGCCAAACCCTCCTGCCAGATCTTCACTGCCTTTTGCCTCTTGAAAAGGTCATCTCAGATGGAAGGACACCAAGACCTTGGTCTGAGTCTCCTGAGGACCAAAGTAACGGGAGAATTTCTCAGTGCCCAGAGCAAGTCCAGAAGAGGCCCCAAAGATGCTCAGAGGGCTGGAGCACCTCTGCTATGGAGACAGGCTGAGAGCGCTGCAGTTGTTCAGCCTGGAGAAGGGAAGGCTCCAGGGAGACCTTAGAGCAGGTTCTTGTGAGCCCTGAGCTGCTGCAGAACCACAGATTCTCTGTGGGTCACGTCCTCCTTTCCAGGGTCTCAGCATGTGTGCAGAAAGCATCTGACCATTGTGTTTGCATGGTGGAGACTTCCTCACCCATGGCTGCTTGCATATGAGGAGGTTGGAGTTTGTCCTCATGGCTGGCTTTGGCTTCCTTACCTGCTCTGGACGATGTTCCATCAGCTTGTCATGCAGTTTTATCTCAATTGCATTATGGTTGCATTGGTTCCATGGGTTCTTTTGCTTGTATTGCCTCTTGAATTTGACCTGTTTTGGCAAAAACTGTCCCCAGAGCATCATGCAGAAACGTGGCCAGGTCTTCTCCATGTGGCTTTGTCTTCTCCACATCTTTACATGTCTTCTTGAGTACTTCCTACCCCCTCGCTGTGTCTGCAGTGGTTTGGGGTCCTTAGCTGGGGTCCTCAGCCATCTCCAACCCTTAAACCTATTTGAACCTCTTCTAATCAGTCTTCAGGACTGTGTCTGCTGCCGGAGCAGCTCTGCTCATGCTGGAAAGTGTCCAAGCAGAGCTCTCTCACCTTGGATGGCAAAGTGTTGAATGCTGACCAGGTCTGGTGGAGTCCCATCACTTTGTGTAGGACCTTGTGAAGAGGCAATGGTTTGTGCTTCTGCCGTGGGGCAGGAGCTCCAGCGTGCCCCAAGGACAGCATTTCAGAAGGGCTTTAGTCTCAGTTATTCAAGTCACGCTGACCTGATTGCACTTCATCCCTTGTATTTTTAATATGATGGAGACGTGATGGTGTTTGTGCAGTGCTTGCAGGGCTGGCACTATCAAAATACCTTGCATTATTTATCAGCTGATTTAATATAATTGCTGATCAGCCTCACAGCCCCGCCTGGGGGGTTTGTATTCGTGTCCGGTGCTTCCCTCACTCCCCAGTCAGTGCCGGCAGAGGAGACACTGCCTCCTCCCTCCACACTGTGCGAGGACGGAATAAGAAGATGATTTTAATGCAGCAACCCAGGCTCATGGGGAGGTGTAAGCAGCAAATAAGGGAGGCACTGATTTTTAAATTATTATGTTTTTAAAGCCTAAATCTAAGCCCTGTGTAATTTTTGCATTAATGCATGTAAAAGTTAGTCTGGCTTTGAATCAATATTGGTCCTCCATCCTACCTGGAAGCGAAACCCAGCCCCCAAAGAGCAGCTGCCTTCATTGATTTTCATAGCTCATGCTGGGAAAAATACAGGAATCAGGCGCACAGCCCTGCGCTGAGGTTTCCCAGCAGCCAGGTAGGCAGGGAAAGGCGCTTTCCCTTGGGAAAGCAGCTCGCAGAGCACCAGGGCCCAGGCACAGTGGCTCCGACTCATTTGGCAGAAGGATTAAAGCTCCAGGAGCAGGCACGGGTGGGATACATGAAGCACGTGGTGCCGGTGGCATGGCCAGGATGGATTGATCTCCGGCACAGGAGGTACCGATGCAAGGGAGGGGAGGGCAAACCAGCACAGGCAGCACCATCTTGTGCTGTTTAATGCGGGGTAGCCTTTAAATTTTTTGCCTTTATTTTTTTAGCAATGCTTGATATTGCAAGTGTAAAACCACCGCCCAGGCTAGCAGCTCTGGGGTGGCTTTCTCCTCCCGCCTGCGTAATACCAGTGTTTGCTGAGCATGTGTCATTTCATGATATAGCCAGAATAATGTGTGGTGGTGAAAGCAGGGCCGTTGACTCAGCAGGAAGTGTGGCAGGGAGGCTTTGCCTCCCTTTTCTAAGGGGAAAACGGGCTGGTTCAGGGATTTTGGGCTCCATGGGAAAACCAGGATGTTGTGTGTGGAGGTCCATTAGTGATGAGCGCAGTGAAGAGGGGGTGAGGATGGAGACAGGCTTAGTAAGCTAGGCGAATAGTGTGGGAAAGGCTGTTTTGCAGGAGCACTGTGGTCAGGAGAAATGCAGGTGGATCAGTGCTTGAGCAAAGGGAAGCTGCTGAGCCCACAGCTGTAGTGGTGCTGTCTTTTGATCCCCCTCCACATCTCTGTCCCAATTCTGTCATTATGGCTGTGCTGTCCTCTCCTCATTGCATTGGGAGGGACCCAGGTGTACTCGCTGCCTCTGTTATCGGGTCCTACTTTAGACTGAAATGCATTAGGTTACAGGAAAAAAAAAAGAGGCAGCAGCAGGCCACAGAAGTTAAATTTAATTGAGATAATATGGGTCAGCTCACCGACCGAGGACGGAGGAGCAACCTACTTCTCCCCAGCCAGCCCCAGCTAACCTGGTTTGCAGCACCGCAAGGGCTCTGCATCCCTGCCCACATCCCTGCTGTGGACTGTCAGCTTGCAGGATGCTGAAGCCAGCGCAAGCCACAATGAATTACTATTCAAAGTTATTGATTGTGAAAATGCTGAGTAGCAAGTGCTATTTTTCTTCCTCCCTCCCCTTTCTTTCACCCAGAAACCTGCTAAAATCACCCATGTTTAATGGTGATCCTTCACCTGCAGCTTGGGATCTGGCCATCAGCAAAGGCTTCACTCATTTAACAGGTATTTTAGTGCTGTTGTAGTGCAACAACTTTGTAGTGAAGCCTTTGCAGAGTAACTGTAGCTGCAAGAGACAAGATTTTACTCCATAACCCATGCCTAAAGCACATCAAATCTCAGAAGATAATCACAAAGCTCCCCCACCTCCACGCAGAGCACCCACTATTGGAGTAGTGGCTCTAACGGCACCAACGTTGGATGCTGTGAAAAAAATGGAAATTAAAAAGAAAGGGAAAAAAAGCTCCCAGCCCTGTTGCTTTGATGGCAGGGATGGGAAGAGAAATACCAGGCAGCAGCACCAAGGCTTTGCTCTACTATAGCAGATAGGCTGTGACCTGTTTGCTGTATTTGAAGCTTGAAATAGAGCCTTATGAGTAATGTGGTTCAGGTGCTTATCACTAATTAATTAATTCTTTTGTACGGTGGATACCTAATTAAAGCAGTCTAAGGTAATTCCTGGGGGGGCTTAAAACTAATGGGATGCTTAACGGGGTTGTTTCTTTGCTGATGCAACTTGGTGGGTGATTCCCAGCGGCCGGAAAGGGTTATTAGGCTTTGTGTGAGTGTTACTTAAAATAAAATTCTAATAAAGGTTTGATCCAGGTGAAATCATCAGAGAATGATTCCTCATTGCAATGATTTCTGCAGCTGAGGGCTTCACGTACCACAGAAGTTACTTGGGCGGAAAGGTGAGGTACTTGCGTTGTAAGCAAAAGGAGCAGGTTTGGGCTTATTTTAGCTGGGATGAAAAATGCCTTACGGAAGGATGAGCCCAGCAGCCTGGCACCATGGCAAGAGCTACAACAAAAGCCATGTGCTCCCTCCCATTTCTTGGTGTCACAGGGATGTTGCCCTCTAAAAATGTGACGTTTTAGCCAAATCAGGGCTTGCCCAAATTCCTTTGGGGTGGCTGTGCCCCCGTGGTGACAGGCAGGCAGTTGGTAAGTCACCGTGGCCTTGAATTCAGCGTGACTTTATGGGTCACTCAGGGTGGGTTTGTCCCTTCGGGCATGGTTGCTGACACAGCCAAATGCCCAAATTCTCTTCCAAAGGTGATGCTGTGTAAAATGCGTCCACCTTGAGCACTCCATCCTTCCTCCCTTTGCTTTCAAACCTCATTTTTTTCCTTCCCCTAAAGGTCTTTGTCTTGACCATGGCAAATAGTTGAGAGCAGGATGTTAAAAACTGAAACCCAAGAATGGATCAGTTAATTAACATGAAATAATAGCTCTTGGCAGCTTCCCTTAATTAAGGGTCAGGAGTTCAGAGCTGCATGAACAGATGTTGAACTCCTCTTCCCGGTACAGGAGTTCATTGTTTCCTTGGCAGCTTTAACCATCTCTCTCTTTTTGCTTGGGACAAGCAGCACAGAACTGGGGGCTGTGAGGAAGGTGTGTACAAAGAATATATTTCAGGCTCAATCTGAATTATTTTGGGGAAGAAATCAAGAAATGAAGCAATCGAGAAGTCATAGATGTGATGGTGCTTCTAGTTAAAGGTGATTTTGGTTTTTAAAGTCTCCCTATGGCGAAAAAGAGCTTTTTTTGTGTGGTTTTGCTCCTTTCTGGCCAGCTGTAAGGCGGTGTGTGTGTCCTAGACCTAGAGTCTCCTTGACAGCAGAAGCTTCTGCTTTGAAGTAAGGGATACCCACCCTGCTGCCTCTTCATCGGTTGGAAACAGGTTTCATAGGGAGGATTTTGGTAGTCAAGAGATGATCGAGGTTTCAACAGCAGTTTTTTACTTGGTCAATTCATTCATACTTTTACTGTATAGCTGTTGCCTCATGGGTGCGTGGCTGTTGGTAGTGCTGGGTTACCACCAGCTGCCCCTGACACAGTTATATCGGGGTCACTCCAGCCTGGGAAGAGACATGCCAGGATGAGAATAATCCTAAAGAAAGGGTTTACTGCTTTATGGAGCATGGGTACAGTGCACTCTGGGAGAGGAACTTGGCTTTTACTGGCTGTTGATGCAGCAGAAGTGCAAAATAATAACCTCAAGTATTTTCAAGTGTATCTGCATAGTATTTTAACCGATGTTAAAAGGAGCATTGGACAGGCTACAGACAGTGCCATTGACCTCCGGCCAGGGCTGGCCCCCATACAGGGAGAAATCAATAAAAAAAACCCAACCCTGGAATCACTTTCATTTTTGGTGAAGTGCAGCAGTAGTGCTGCTCAGCCCCGGGGAGGGCTGCAGGAGAACCTGAAAGGCAGTGCTGGGGATAGTGTGACAGGATGCATGCCCTTATCTGTTTCTTCTGGTGTATCACACTGAACGTGACAGCTGAGGCTTCCTTATTTCTGTGCCATAGTATGAGCAGCTTTGCTTTCTTAGACTGTTGGGCCACATATTTGGGCATCTTTATTCCGCAGTATTTGACCAAGCTCCAAGGGCACCCATCCTCCCACTGCCTGATCTGCACACACTGCTGGGTTTGTCCCCTGTGCGTTAAGACCAAGCACTTTTTCTTCAGGGTTTTCCTGCAAATGATGGTGGGATGGCTTTTCGTTTTCAGAGGAACATCCCCAAAGGCCCTGGGGCAGGGTCGGGGGTCGCATGGCTTTCTGGCTTGCTGGAAATACCCATCTTTGTCACCCAGGGAAACAGTGCTGATGCTAAACCCCTGACCTTCAGCACAGGGATTGGCAACCCTGGTGTCGTTCCTGTGGTGCTAGAGCCTTGTGATGATCCTGGAGCAGGTCAGTACCTGGCCAGGGAGACTCACCTTTTCCTATGACTGGTGGCAGGAGGGACAGGTACAGATGTCCCAGGCTGTGCTGTCTGGTCCTTCACCTGAAAAAACAGTTAACACCCTGCTCCCCCCACAAAACAAAGCTAAAAACCAACCAAACAAGAAAAGGAAGTTGAGGTTGGTTTCTGTTTGCCTCTGGTTTGAGCCGTTAGGACGCCCGTGAGAAAATACAAAGCTGAGATTCTCACTTTCGCGTGACACCCACGGCACAGTGACTGCTGCAGGCGAAAGGACAGCCCCGTGAGACCCAAAATGTCCCCGTGGGGCTGGAGCCACTTGGCCCCATCGCAGCTGCTCCCTGGTCCTCTCCGGATCTGTATGTGCCTTTTGGGAAAGAGATTTCTCCTGGAGAGTCAGTCCTGGTGGGCTGCACTGGGACGTGCTCAGCTTTCCAAATGGATGGGGCCCCCAACATATGAAGGACAGAGACCCGATGGAGGCCATGAAGATGCTCTGAGAGCTGGAGCACCTCTGCTATGGAGACAGGCTGGGAGAGCTGGGCTTGTTCAGCCCAGAGAAGAGAAGGCTCCGGGGAGACCTTAGAGCAGCTTCCAGTGCCTGAAGGTGCTGACAAGGATGCTGGAGAAGGGCTTTTGACAAGGGCCTGTAGGGATAGGACAAGGGGGAATGGCTTTAAACTGACAGAGAGAAGATTTAGATTAGATATTAGGAAGAAGTTCTTCCCTGTGAGGGTGCTGAGGCGCTGGCACAGGTTGCCCAGAGAAGCTGTGGCTGCTCCATCCCTGGCATTGTTGAAGGCCAGGTTGGACAGGGCTTGGAGCAACCTGGTCTAGTGGAAGGTGTCCCTGTCCATGGCAGGGGATTGGAACTGGGTGAGCTTTAAGGTCCCTTCCAACCTAAACCATTCTTGGATTCTGTGATGTTGCTAAACCTTTCGTGCTTGCAGACTTCATGGAAAAGCATGCATCTGACTGCAGATACTAATGAGATCTGGGCTGCAGTAGTGGTTGGCTCTGGCAGCACAAGGTGGATGGAGAGGGCATCCAAGCCAGGCTCCCTGCAAAGCCAGCTCTAGTGGGAGCGCTTTATTTAGTGCCCCAGCAAAATTAGGGAAGAGAAAAATCTTTGCTGCAGCTCCTTCTCACCCTACTTGCTTTGTATTGCTTTGATAACAAGATTTGCTGGGGGACCCAGGGCTGATTGAGCCAGCGGCAGGCTGGGGTTTGACTCCAGTGCTGGGTTTGGGGTGAAATAGGGCTGAATACGGCTGCGCAAGTCTTAGATGGGCAATGGATATGGCACCCTCCCCAGCTGCTGCCGAAGCAGTGGGAGGCCAGGCACCAAAACCCACTGACAAAGGCAAAACATCAGCATTGGACCCGAAACAGGCACCCATCCCACCTCACCCCTGTTTGGCAGGAGGGATCCACTGCTGGTGTGATAATGAAGCCGCTTCCATGGCAACAGGCTCATTTTCCACTCGGGTGCTGTTATATTTATTTATTTATTTATTTGCCAGCATGTCTGATCTGCGAGCTGCTTTATTGGTGATTTAAGCACTGTATTGGACATCAGGTGTAAAAAATGGATGTTGGAAAAGGGAATAAAATCCCTGCGGATGCTGTGGCTGAAACCACCTCCAAAGATTAGGTCCTTTCTCCCCTGCAAAGCAGTGTGATGGGAACCCACAGGCACAGATCTAGCTCATAATGTTTTCTTTGCTTAAGGAAATAATGAAACACATGTCGTTTGGGCGTATTAAGGCTCCTTTCCCAGCCAGGTCTGCAACTGCTGCCGAGATCAATGTGACTACACCAGCTTCCGCCCCCTGGAAACACGGCTCTGCTGGGTTTTTTTGTCTGCAATATTTTTGTGTTGTTTTGTATATATTTAGTAATTATTTTTCAGGCGAGCTGCATATTTTTAGCAATGGCTTTTAGCAAAAGCAGCAGGATGGCTTGAAAAGCCAGCCAGGCCCCGTGCAAGGGATTCCCACGCTCCAGCCGGCCGGTGACCAGCAGTGCCGGCTGCAGGGGGGTGACAGCACAGCCATATGCTCTGTTATCTGTTCTGAGTGCTGCATCACACCTGGGTTTTGGGGAGGAAAAGGCGCTTTTCAGGAGAGCCTGTTTGCCTCAGCAGGGACCGCGTTGGCCCTGTGCCTGGCTGTACCCCTGCGATGCAATGAGCTGGGCTGGCCTCAGCTGCTAGGATGTGCAGGGGCCCGGAGCAATCCCAGCACAAATGGGAGCTGGAACAAATCCCTCTGTTACAATACCCAGCATGGCACCTTTTCTGGACAAAGAAAAAAAACCCTAGGTGATGACTGCCTGGTAGGAACAAGCCTGAGCCCTGTGCTCCCCAAACTCCTGGCTGCCCAGTGGGGTTCATCTGCTTTGCCACTAACTGTGTGGAAAATACCACTACACAAGTGATGGAAAGCATGACTTTAGAACTGAAACTAAGACGTAGGGAGGCTCCTGCTTTCACTCTGAAAAGGAGTTGTTCTCAGAGGTGGGTGATGCCGTGTGGTGCTCTTTCAGTCTCAATGGTAGAGGAGCGGTGATTTTTTTGCCCCGGCAGATATCAGCACTTTTGGTTTCATTCCTGCAGGCCATCACTTTTTCCTTTCAGTTCATCTGGCCCATGTGGAGAGAACGGTTTTCTGCAAAGTAGAGAAAAACCCACTGGGAGGTGAAAAAAGTCTGGAAAATTGGGCAACAGATGGATGGGATCCACAGGTTTAAAAAAGCAGAGGACCACAGTTGGGTGTGCAAAGGCTGCAGACCCCTAAAGATGCAGGAGGTGTCTCATGACACCTGTAAAATCCTACTCAGTGACCATTTGCACCCTCAAGAATGTAAGAAAATGCTTTGCAAGGATGCTGGCATCCCAGCTAGGGTCAGTGCTGCATTTGAACAGTGACAGACCCAACCCAGTGCAATGGGTACCAACCTGTGCTTCAGGGTACCCCTTCTGTAGTGACAGCTGCATATTTAGTCCAATTACCTTCAATAATCACCCTTAAAATGCATTATTTTAAACATGTAGGAGAATTCTGGTCTCCATCCACATGCAACTTGAGACAGAACCCAAGCAAAAGGGGGAGAAAAGCTCGAGGGGAGGTTGGGCTCAGATCTGTGGGTTTGGGGCTGGCAATGGAGCTGGTGCAAGGCGCACACAGCTCCATGCAAAGGAAGCAGCAGCTTGTGCCGACGGGTAGCTGGCAAACGAAGGCTGATTTACTCTTGCAAGCAGGGCTGGCAGCTGGGGGATGCCAGGGCCCCACAGGAACCCAGTTTGGGAAGGAGGCAGCTTAGCAGGGAGGCTCTGTTGCTCTGGCATCAGGAAATGCTCCTTTCGCAGTGTTTTTTTTTTGGGTTGTACACGGCATTTTGCCTTGCTCCTTGGTCAAGGTGGTGCCATGGTGAGGCAGCTTGTGCCAGGCTGTGCCAGGAGGCAGCTCTGGCGGCTCACCAGGCTGGAGCTGCATGGGGAGCAGCAGGCAACTTGGCAAATTAATTTACCACTGAGTTAAACGAGTCTCTAGTGGCTGGGCTGTGTGCTGGCAGGAGGGATGGGGTCAGTGCCTCTGCAATGATTTGCTCAGGGACAGGGGCATGGGAGCAGCACCAACGTTCTCCCCTGGATCAGGAGAATATCTAAGAGGGGTGCATAAATGTTCTGGGAGAGAGAAATGCATTTAGAAAGCAAGGTAGATGTGATTATGGATGGAGGAGGCCTGGTTGTCCCTTGGCCTGAAGCAATGGTGGCTTTTAATGTGGAGTAAATTAAACCCCAATCTCATCCTGTTGTGCAGCATCTCGTTGTGTGCATGCTGAAGCAGTGACTGTGGGCAGCTCATGGGCTGGGTTTTGTTGCTCTTTATCCTGGGTAAACACTGAAGACAAAGCAGACCAAAAGCAGACACAGCCATAAATGCTGGATCAAGTGCCCCAACGTCAGGAGCATCCCTCACCCTTTGCCCAGCTAAATCCCAGTTTTTGGTCTCTGATTTGTCTGGGTGCCACTGATGAAAGAAGAAAATGACATTGTAATATGTCAATGGCTCTTCATTAAACAGTCAACAACAATGCTTTTTAGAGCATAAGTACCAGCTAGCAAAAGTCAGCAGCAAAATTTCTGAGTCCAGACATTCATTGCAAGCACTTTCACATCCTTTTCAATGGATGAAATCTCTTGCCACATACAGTAAATAACCCGTGATGTTTCTGCACAACAGGCAAGTATCAAAACAACTTGGCGAGATCCTGAGTTGTGATTACAGTGCACAGCCCAAAAGAGACAACATCCATGTACTGTACATGCTAAATATCATTAGCATGAAAATAGAGTAGCAGCCTTACTCATTAACCTGTGGTCAGGAATCATATTATCCAGGTACACATGCCATTGAATGGATGAAATAAGGCGCCATGCATATTCCCCTGTGAGTGCCATTAAACCTGTACAAACCTGCTGTGTCCAAGGGCTGCTGTCACCCACTGTGCTGGGAATACCTGGATTCCCCAAATGGGGTCAGGCAGGCTCACTGCATCCACCAGATCCCCAGCCCCAGCTCTGAAAGCTCCACTCCCAGTGCCTGCCCATGGAGGGATGATGCTGCTAGGAAATAAGCTGCCTGGAAAGAATCACAGAATGGTTTGGGTTGTAAAGGACCTCAAGATCATCAGTTCCAACCCCCTGCCATGGGCACAGATGCCTCACCCTAGACCATGCTGCCCAAGGCTCTGTCCAACGTGGCCTTGAAAACTGCCAGGGATGGGGCATTTACCACATCTCTGGGCAACCCATTCCAGTGCCTCACCACCGTCACAGTAATGAATTTCTTCCTTATATCTAACCTGAACTTCCCCTGCCTAAGTTTAAACCCATCACCCCTTGTCCTATCACTACAGTCCCTGATGAAGAGTCCCTCCCCAGCATCCCTATAGGGCCCCTTCAGATACTGGAAGGCTGCTATGAGGTCTCCACGCAGCCTTCTCTTCTCCAGGCTGAACAGCCCCAACTTTCTTAGCCTGTCGTTGTATGGGAGGTGTTCAGCCCCGTGGTCATCCTCATGGCCCTCCTCTGGACTTGTTCCAACAAAGAAATAACAATTTCTTTCTGACAGCCACTCAAATACTTCAGCATTTTCCCACCAGTCTGAGGATTTATGTATTTTCCAGGGTGATTTTAATTTGTCTGAAGTCTGATGCTCTCGGTATCTACCCGCTATCTACTTAAACACATATTTTCTCATTCAGCATGGAGTCCAGCAGCAGTCCAAGCACCTCCTTGGGTCCTGGGGAAGCGAAATAAATCCACGTATTGTTTTGGTGTAGGCAGTGTTGCTCCTGGGTGAGGGCAGCAGGCAGCTGCCTGCAAGCATCTGGTTGATCTGTGGAGGCACCTGCCAGGGTGTAGTTTGGGTGACTACAATTAGTAATAAAGAGGCATTAGGGGTAGAAGGAGAGGAGGATGCTCTAGCTTGGCTTGGCTTAAGCCAAATCCAAATGATAAGGCTTTGGGTTTACTCCTGGTAGCTCTCTTCAAATTGCCACCTGCTATTTTTCTGTATTCATATTGAAGGAAGCATGACCAGTTGCTCGCAGCATGGAAACACTGCAAATCCATCACTGGCCCCAAACTGGTTCAAGTTCATACATGAGATATCTGCCAGCTGCTGGTGTCACCAGGGTCCTGTGAGCTGGCTGAGCATCTTCCAGGTCTCCAGCACCATCCCAGCAGCCCTGTGCACAGCAGGATGCTTGCACAGATGTCCCCTCCCCTGCCCCAGCAGGGTCTCAGTCTTCTCTGGCCTTATTTTTGGGTCTGTCTTTTCCACCTTACTGCCTCTAGGCTAGGTGTAGTAAGAACATGGGAGGGTTTCCTTGCAGAAGGCTGGTAGCAGGGTTGGATACATGTATTTTTTAGATCAGGGCTGCAGCAGCTGTACAGAAGGTCTCAGCAGTCGTCCCCGCTCCCATGCCTCTTTCCATGACATTTAACTTCAGTCCCTAAGTGACTCCCAGCCACCAGAGCACCAACAGACCATGGTCTTCGGTATGAAATGGCACATCACTGAATAACATTTGCTGCATTAGAAAGGTCTCTGCAGCGTTCAAACCATGCAATAGCATGTTGGTTAATGAACATCTCTACAATCACTGGCTTTCTCACCAGCCCAGGACCAGCTGCTGCACCACAGATGTGGTGGCACCGCCACCACCATCCACTTTGTGGCTTCACAGGGAGAACTGAAAGCAAAAGCAGGAGAGAGGCACCCTGCTGCTCCAACATCTCTCCAGAAAAAAGAATGGGGGAGAGCTGAGAAAAACCAGCACGGAAACAGTGCATAAGCTGGAGCTAAACCTCAAGCAATGGCACAGAGGGCAACAAGAGCAGACCTGGGCAGGGGCTTGGGCTGTTAGGGGGGCATGGTGGGAGCTGGGCTGTGGCAAAGGGAGGGAGGATTTTGGCAGCCTTCCTCAGGAGATGCTCTTTCTGCCCTGCCATGTGCTCTGTGCACCAGACGGTTAAATTGCATCCCCTCTTGCTGTGCATCCTACAGCATGCTCGGATGTGCTGTGGGGCTGCTGGAGAGCAGCTAAAAGCCTGGCTGCCAACAGCCCTCGGATAGTTGCCCACTGGCTTGAAACCTCTTCCTGTGCTGAAAATCTCACTGAATGTGAATAATGTCACTGGGAATGTGCTTGGAAGGCACAAGGAGGTGGGGGGATACAGAAGGAAACCCACAGCCTTTCTGCCTTCCTGGCAGGGTATGGGACTTGGCATCTGCAGGGGCTCTGGGTTTCCTGATGCCATAAATAATGGTCTCATTGCATTGACTGTCATCACAGCAACCTAACCTGGCTCCCTTTTTCTTTTTTATATTCTCTTAATCAAAGGTAGTGAACAGCCAAGAGGAGCAGATCTTCCCCTAGAGGCACACATCACCGGAGAGACCTGCTTCTGGTAAAGAGTAACTCCTCCTCACGCTCCCCATGGGGCAGGGGTGGCTGGGGTGGACTCTCCTCTGAAACGACTTGCTCTCCAGCCACCTTCAAGGAAGGGCACCTTGCTCAGTGCCAGGTTGTTTCTTTCTGTAGATCCCAGGATGAGCCTTTGTCCTTCTCTACATCCTCCAAGATGGGCTTGAGCTCAATGTGCTCACAGCTTTTCAGTGTCCTCCCTAAAAAGCTCCTCATTTTAGGGCTGTGCCATCCTTGTCCTATTGCCTGGGACTGGTGGGAGGCTTGCTGCTCCCTGCTATTGCAGGACACCCCAAGAGCCCCATTTTGGAGCTCGCAGGCAGCCCCAGCCAGGCAGGAGCAGCACGGCATGGCTGTGCCCACACTGTGTAATACTTGCTGCTTGCAAAAGCACTGGCTGCCAGAGGAGCTGAGTGCTGGGTTTCTGGCCACTGGAGCTCAAGGCTGTTATAAAGCAGCGGAAAAACATCCGTGATGGAGATGGCGTGGACCTAATGAGCCTGCCTGGGGTAGAAATCTTGAGAAACAGGAAACTCCAGCATCCTGTTTAGCATCTCAGTGTTCAAGTTGGCAACAGGGACAAAGCAAGGGAGGCCAAGGGACACAGGGCGAAGGCTGGGCACAGGCACTGGTGTGGGGCTGGATGATGTGCCTGGTTCGGGCAGGGTAATGAGCCTGGTACTGCAGTTCCAGGCAGGCCAGGGCTGCCCAGGGGGAGCCCGTTCTCCGATTTCCTTTTGCCTTGTTGCCACCACAGCCTTTCATATAACAGCCAAAGACAGAATACAGCCCAGCTGGGGTCCTGCCGTGCTCAAGAAGGTCCCAGTATCACCTAAGCATGGCTCATAGGGCATTCCCTGCTCTGGGAACGATGGAGAGGGCACAGGAGGGTACCACTGGTAGCGTGTGACTACCTGCCTACCCACAAAGGCCAGTGGCTCACTGTCCTTGTATAAACACAGGATTAAACCCTGGCTGAAATGCCTGGGTCTGCATCTCTCATCTTCACACCTGCATTCACACAGCTCAGCTCTAACAGCTACACACAGAGGGCTCGAGCACAGCCTGAGAGAGCTGGGAGTGTTCAGCCTGGGAAAGAGACTCTCCGGGGAGACCTTAGAGCAGCCTTTCATTGCATAAAGGCACTGGAAAGAAAGCTGGAGAGGGACTTCTGACAATGGCACATATGGATAGGACAGGGGGAATGGCTTTAAACTGACAGAGAGCAGGTTTAGATCAGATATTAGGAAGAAGTTCTTCACTGTGAGGGCGCTGAGGCCCTGGCACAGGTTGCCCAGAGAAGCTGTGGCTGCCCCGTCCCTGGCAGTGTTGAAGGCCAGGTTGGATGTGGCTTGGAGCAACCTGGTCTAGTGGAAGGTGTCCCTGCCCGTGGCAAGGGGTTGGAACTGGGTGAGCTTTAAGGACCCTTCCAACCCAAACCATTCCATGATTCTATGATTTGGGGTATTTTTCAGGGCTGGGAGCAGCTCTGCCCAGCCCAGCAGTTCACTTGTGTGCTTGCACCCACAGCCTGTCTGGAGAGCACGCCTGGCCTGCCCATGGCTAGCAACAACACTGCTAGCATAGCACAAGCCCGCAAGCTGGTGGAGCAGCTTAAGATGGAGGCCAACATCGACAGGATAAAGGTATGACAGTTTGTTCATCCGCTCCAGGCTTTTCTATCACTTGACACCAGCTCAGGAGTTGGCTGTCAGCTCAGAGTTATGCTGCGAGGTGGTGTCTGCTGCTGAGCAGCTGCCAAAAGCACGTTATGGGAGCTGGGATGCGGTGGAGGGCGGTGTTTATGGAGGGTGTTTGTCTTAAGCGATCCCTATGGCCGTGGCTGAAGGCAGCAGGAGATGCTTGCTTGTGGAAAGCTGCTGGAAGCATCTCCTGGAGCTCTGCCAGGGGGATGGACTCTCCCTGAGGCATCTCACCTTCTTGGGAACAGGTTAAACCCGTGCTGTCTGTCGCACCTGCTGGTTGAAAGGGTCCTTTGAGCAGTGCTCGGTGCTCAGCCTTGAGATTAGCAGAGCAACTCTGAAAGCCTGTTTCCTATGGAAATCCTTTCCAGGAGGTGTTTCCTCTGCTTTGACCGCTTCTGCTCCACCCCAGTGGAATTGCTGCTTCTGGGCATGCAAAATCTCATTGGCTTCAAGCTTGAGATCCCAGAGGGTTTATGTTCTCCACTGGGGTGGCTTCGGATGACAGCCAGTCCTGAGCAGAGTGCTGCTCTGGGGCTGGCTGCTGGCTGCGAGCGCCTCTGGGTGCTTGCAAATCGAAACCTCACCTCTCAGGTCTGGGGCAAGGTAGGGCAGCTCAAGAGCAGCTGTGGATGTCCCTGCTGAGGGATGGGGGGCAGAGCTGGCAGGGGTGTGGTACCTGCTGAAGTCGGTCCTTGCTACACTCAAGTCAGGTGAAGGACGAGAATGGGGGAAGGATGTGAAGGATGCTCATGGGAGTGCATGTTGACAGTATTGCTTAGAGCCCAGATGTGATAAACCAGCCCCACCAGGGACGTGCTGTTGGCTCACTGGGCTAGCGATGGTGTTACCTGCCCAGGGATGCTCTGAGTCCAGCCCCACGGGACATCCCATCTCTCGGATGGGATGTCCCCAGCACAGCTTGTCCCTAATGCAGGGCTCCTTCTATTCCAGGTGTCAAAAGCAGCAGCAGACCTGATGGCGTACTGTGAAGCCCACGCCAAGGAGGACCCTCTATTGACCCCCGTCCCGGCCTCAGAAAACCCCTTTAGAGAGAAGAAGTTCTTCTGTGTTATCCTGTAAACCCTCGAGGAGCCTGACCAGCACTCAGGCCACCCTGAACACTGATGTAGAGCTTTTAGGAATGGGGACAACCTGCTAGTCTGCAGAATTTAAACAAAAATAAGTAAAATACACGGCCTGGAAGCTACAGAGATGTGCATGTTTAAAGAACCTGGCTACCTTTGGGGGAATAAGATGATCTGCATTGCGAGGCAAAAGATCTGAAGTCTGTAGAGTTGCCTAGAAAGAAAAAAAACCCAACAAAATATGTAAAGAATAAATCTGTGTCACTTTTCTGCTCACAAAATTGTTTGATTGTTCCATATTTAAAAGCACCAGAGCTGTGCTGAGCAAAGTAACTGCTAAGGATGTGTATAGCCTTCTTGGAATGATATTGTTGGTTTCTTGCCAAAATACTATTTTTTATTTAAGTTGTCAGATATATAGCGACAGGTTAGATGAACTATGGTGTTGCTCAATGTTTGGTCTTGTGCGTTTTAGTTCCCGGCGGTTGCGTAGCACAGGGCCCCGCAGTGGTTTAGGGAGGACGCGGCAGCTCCTGCCTGCCCCCCGTGTGCTGGCAGCTCCGTGTTCCCAGAGAACCCCACTTGCTAACATTTTGTGTATGATTAGCTTCAGCTCTGCAAGTAAAAGTGAATCATGTGTCGTGGTTGGTGCTTCATACTCCTGTGACGACGTTCAGTGGTAGTGCATGAGCGTTTACCTCTGTTCATCCGCTCCAGATTTTTCTTTTCTATCATTTGACACCACGTGCTGGTGGGTAAAGCTGTAGGGAGGAAACCGAGGCGATTCTGAAAGCAAAGGCAACTCCTGCAATGCCTTAGACGTGCCTGAAATACCTCCTGCATTAGGGTACCCCTGGGCGTTGAGGGGTAGCTAGAAATCCGAAAATCAAAGTCGACCACTTCTTTCCGGGTCTTTCCTCTTTTCCTACACCTCTGTGCCTCTGCCCTCCTCGCTTGGTCCGTGTCCTGCTCTTTCGGCTTCTCAGCAGCACTTCCTCTCCTTGGGGCTGGATCAGGATGCTGCCCCATGGAGGGATGCCACCCCACAGTGGGATGTTTCCACCCCTTCCCACACCCACCGCTGCTGCCCCACTGTGATGGGTAGGGATAGGGGAGCAGCCTGGGGAGCATGGGGTCACCCCTTCACGGAGGTGCCTGGTACCTTGTTTACACACAGCCTGAGCTCTGTGTCAGGCTGGGGAATTACTCCCAGGTCTGGTTCATCTGCTGCCAGCGTTTCGGGGACGCAAGCCACCTCTTTTGGACCCGCTTTGGGTTTAATACTTCTGTGGATGTGGCTTGTCTCTCCTTTCCGCTGCTAAAGAGCTCCCGGCTCTCCCCACTCATCTACACTCCTGGGAAACTTTGGGAATCACAACTTGGGGATTTGCATACAAAATTAGGTGGGTGGCACATAGGGGGCTTAGGGGTCTGCAGTGACCTGGCTAAACTGTAGTTCTGAATCAGGTATCAGCTTAAAAATCCCTGTGGAACCAAGAGGGCAATAGTCTTTATGTACCTTTTGGCGAATCTTTCTAACCAGTAATAAGTGCATTTTTGTTTTTTCTACCTTTTCATACTCTTTTTCTAGTCTTCTACAGAGAAGACCAGTTTTTCTTACACTAGACTCCAAACTTTTGGCATCTGGGAACATTTATAGGACATGAGTAGCCTAGATTGTCCCAGTCCTCCCACCGTGGCTTTCAGCCCCCCCCAACCTCAATCTTTTTACTACAGCTTACGTAGCTTTAGGATGAAGGATGGATGAAGTCATTTGTTCTGCAGCTGGTTTCACTCTTGGTGTTGCAAGGCAGATGTGTAAATACCCTGTCCCCGGTTTGTCATTTGTTTTTAATGCTGATTTACTGTCACAGAGAGTGAAGCGCAGCCGGTCTGACCCGGGGCTCACACCCCAACTCTTCTCCAATGCTGTCACGAAGTGGTTTGTAATAATTTTTTTAATGACTTATGTATTTTACAACTTGAATTCTTAATATATGACTGAAGAAATAAAGATGCATGAAGGGTGTGGGGGGGGGAGTGTTAAATAAGCCTAAACTACTCACTGAAGGTGTTTTACGTTGCTGGTCTTTATTTCATGTCGGTAGTGGTGTTGACATTGGTGTGCTGCCAGGTATTTCACCCCTGTATTTACATTTGCACAGATACGCCTTTGTTAGCCAAGTAGAGATTGCCTGCCAAGATCGTTTCCCCCCTCGCAACAGAAGTACCAGCCATCTCTCCATCCCGATGCTGTATCTCCAGCATGGTTTCAAATGACATTCAACTCTACCCCCAGGCTTTTAAACAAAAAGTATCTGGAGTACTGGAAAAGGACTTTCATTTTCTGCCAAGGTTGCTGGTGGCGGGGCCAAGTCCGTCCCTCCGGTGCCAACCTGCCGCTGCTAGGCTTTTGGGGAGGGGGTGGTGGTAACCGAAAGCCAGCGCGGGGAGGTCGGCGTTGTGATGTAGCGCATCCCCATCCCATGTGGTCTGTGTACTCGTTGGAAATAAAATTTTGGATTTGTTTCAAGCCTTTGGAGACGATGCTCTGTGCGCGCCCGCCCATGGGGAGGTGGGTTTCCATCCTGGTTGCGGCTGGACTCTCTTCCCGGTGGGTTTAGAGGGTCTCCCCGAGAGGGTGTGGGGTTTGGCAGGAGCTTTGTGGCCGTTGGTGAGGGAAAGGGAAGCCTCTTGGGGTTTCAGCCACTGACAAGCCACATTCCTGCAGAATAAGCCAGCCCAGGGAGGATCTGGCTCGTTCAGGGTGCGACACTGCTCAAAATCAGTCATTCGGAAATTCAGAGACACCTAAAGCTCTAGCTTCAGTGTCCATACCTTCTCCCTCTGCTTTCCTCCTTCTCCCACCCCTGGCAGTGAGTACAGGCTCTACCCAGTACCACCTCCAGCACACCCACATCTGGCCCGCTGGTCCAGCCCAGAGCAGGAATGGCCTTGTTTGGGGCTGTTCTGGGGAGACTACAAGGGTCTGAGTCCTGTCCTTGCTGCAGTGTGCGGCTGGGAAAGGGGCTGCACCCAGGCTGCAGCAAAACATCCCCTTGTTCCCGCTTGCACCCACCCTTTCCCCAGTGCTTCCAGGAAGACGCTCTGCTCCTACCGCAGTTAAAGTCCTGACTTTTCACTCTGGTTTTGAAGGGTTCTCCTGGGCAAATGATTTCCCAGCTAGGCAGCCAGCTGCAGCTTGAGGCTGCTTAGCCTCAGGTCATCTCTGGGCCAGGAGGAAGGTGGCAGTGTGGGTTTTGCAGTGAAACCCATCGCCACTGAGCTCAGCGTGGATGCTGTGTAGGTGCTTCAGTTTTCTATGCATGTTAATTGCATTTCAGCAAGCGGCCAATGTTGCCCACCCCTGGTGAGACGGAAGAAGCGTGCCCTGACTTTCCTGCTCTGGCAGGCTTGACTCTCAGATCCCCATCCCTTGCTGTGTCCATTGGGCCAGCTTAAAAGAAAAGACATTGGTGTCACTGCGAAGCAGCAAACCAACTGTCGCTCCTGCAGCACCTCGGCTGCTTGGTGTGCCAAGCCAGGCAGTGTTCTGCTGCTGCCATACCTCACCGGCTCTCCTCCATTGCCAAAGCTTGTTGTTTCATCTTCATCTCCCTAGGCTTCAGCTCTGGAGCAGCGGCAGCACTGCCAAGCCAGCAGCATCTGCTGAGCCGGAGGAGGTGTGGAGCACCCAGGGAAAGCAGAGGTGAGATGTTGCTCCCTGCACGCCACTCTGTTGCCTACTCCAGTGCCAGCACCAGGCCCTGTAGGGCTTGTTAATGAGAATAAACCCATTTGCACTGATTGCATTCATTAGATGCAAGAACATTATATTTGCAGCACGGGAGGGGAGGGGAAAACCAGGATGGGTTAGAAAGCGCATGAGCTATCCTGAGGGTGATGAAGGCAGGAGAGGAGGAGGAGGAAGAGTGAAGAGCCCTATCCTGCAGCAGGCATGGGACCATGCTCACACTGCCTGTGTATTTGTTCCCCCACACTTATGCAGAGGTTTCACGACCTCCATTGCTGGTCACCCTTGCTGGGATGGACAACGTGTGACATTCATGTGGCTGAGGGCACATGCCCTCAGATGGCCACACACGCCAGGGACAGTCCCAAACTCCTTTTAGCTATGCTAGAGACTTTGTCCCTTTGCTGCTCACTTGTATGTCACCCTCTGTGACACATAAGGTGCTCATGGGCTCTGGCAGTGAAAGCCAAAGGAGGCAGAGCTGCCGCTCTGTGAGGAGCCCCTGCTCTCAGTTAAATCACTCCAGGAACAAGTCAGAGGAGATAAAATGAATGGGAGAGGAATGGTCCTAAAGGGAGGCAGAAGCCTGCATGGCTCCCCCAGGGTCTCGGGGCAGCTGTGGGGAGGGTTTGGCACAGCCCCATGCCACCCTGCCATTGCAGCACCGCACCGGTGGCTGTGCCGACTGCCAGCTGGAGTGCTGGGAAGGGCTGGCATGGAGAGAAATGTCAGGATGAATATTGCATTGGCTCATCACGCTGTCAGCACCACGTCTGTGAAGTGCCACCCGAGCCTGGGAGGGGTGCAGGGACGGGGGTGGTCTCATTCCCATCCCAGGCTCATCACCATCTCCAGGCAAAACCACCCTTAAACAGGGATCCTTCACCTGCTGGCTAGCTCTTAGTGCAGAGCCCTTCTGCAAGATGCCACCAGGGCAGAAACTTCTCCTGGCCATAAACCACATAACCTCCCCAAGAGATGACTGAAATATATCTGGGAGCAAAACCTGCAGCAGCAGCGTTCACATGGAAAACGGTTTAATTCCAAGATGGAAGTGGCAAGGAAAGGAGCAGGGGGCTCAGGCTCATCTCCTGCCCATCCCTGCACAGAAACCCCTTTCACTGCTTCCCAGGAGGATATTGGAGCTGCTGAGACAGCTCCAGGCTGGGAAGGACCTGTGTGAAATAAGGATGACTCGGGTATGGTTTGAAGACTACACAGGAAGGAGGGGTTTCTAAACCCCAGAGAGCACACCGAGAAAATAAGTGCCCCTGCTCTGTTGGGTTGGCTTTTCCCCCTCCTGAAAGGTCAGTTCTGCTCTTGCCTAACCTCACAAGGGACTCCCTGGTGTTTGCAGTGGTGTTGGTGCACGTTAGAGTGACCAGGAACCACAACCCACCCGAGGCCAGCAGCAAAGCCCCCATACACGCCAGCCTCTGACCCCTCATTCCCCACAGCTCTTGCTGTGGGCACAAGGCATGGCTCAGTGCTGCAGCTAGGGACAAGTGCCCGTGCCCCCCCAGCCCCACATGCAGCTCTAGCCAGTGCAGTGCCCCAGTGCTCGCCAGTGCAGTGCCCCAGTGCTCCCCAGTACAGCCCAGCGCTCCCCAGTACAGCCCAGCGCTCCCCAGTACAGCCCAGCGCTCCCCAGTACAGCCCAGCGCTCCCCAGCGCAGCCCAGGGCTCTCCAGCACAACTCAGCGCTCTCCAGTGCAGCCCAGGGCTCCGCAGCTACAGCACAGCAATCCCCAGCGCTCCTAACACAGCGCCGAGTCCCCGCCCCCTGCCGAGGCCCCGCCCCCTGTCGCTGTCCGCCTGCCGCCGTGTCAATAAAGCTGGATGAAGCGCTACTTCCCCTCCCGGCAGCACCCTCTGCTCTCTGATTGGCTGCAGAGGCTGCCGCTCGGATGCACTGGCCAATGGGCAGGCAGAGAGCGGGGCAGGGGGTGTTCCTTCCCGTACGGCCCGTGGCCCGGCCGTGAGCGCAGCTGCCGGTGCCGCCATGTTCCGCCGCAAGCTCACTGCGCTCGACTACCACAACCCGGCCGGCTTCAACTGCAGAGGTGAGGGCCGGCGGGGAGCTTCTAGGCGCCCTGGCTGCCTCCCTAGCCCTCATTTCCCGCCTCTCCTCACACAACCGCGGACCCGGCTCCCCCTGCCCCAGGGCCCCTCTCCGAGGCCGGGGATTGCTGGGGCTGCTCGTCCTTTCTGTTGGTGTCCCCTCGCCTCAACGCGGGGGGAACCTCCGGCCATCATCTCGGCGGTGTCTACATGGCCGCCGTGGAGAGGTAGCCAGGAAGGGAGGTGGAGGCCGGGGGGGTGTGCTGGCACCGCTCTGCTCGCGGAGTTCAGCCGTAGCATGGTGATCGGGGGAAAGTCCCGAGTTGAGGCCGGCAAGGCCGGGAACCGCAGGCATTGTAGAGGTGTGGGCAGTTTGGGTGTCTCTGGGCCTTGTTCGAGAGTAGAGTGGAAGGAGAGATGCGGTGCAGGGATAGATGATGTTGCTGCTGTGCTTAGCCTCCTCCCCATCTTAGTTTATGTGATGTGTGGGGCAGGAGTCATGCAGAAAGCTCCCTCAGCTCAGGGGGGGTTACTGCTACATATAGCGTGTGTCCAGCTAACAGTGTTAGGAACAGAGTTTATCATTGTTTCACCTTTCCTTCATTTAAGTTATAACTGCATTCCCAATAAAAACAATGTGTTGGCTGATGCCTTTTAGAGTAGTTAGTCAGCCATAGCCAGTTGGAATGGAATTGAAAAATAAGAAACACTTATTGTTGAGTTTTGATCAGAGGTTATCCTGGACTGCATTATTTCAGTGTTAGATGTATATATATGTGTATATTAATGATAAAATATGAAAGTGCTCCAGGGCATCAGTATTTTTATGAACCAGATCAAAACTTAAGGGCTTATTCTTGCCCTTAAGGTATTGGCTAAATTTTGCTTTGTTTACTTCCCCCACAGATGAAACAGAATTCAGAAATTTTATTGTCTGGCTCGAAGACCAGAAAATCAGACACTACAAGATTGAAGACCGAGGGAACCTGAGAAACATACACAGCGATGACTGGCCCAAATCATTTGAAAAGGTATTTCATTGTTTCAAACACAATTCCAAATGGTGATGTAAATGACAGTTAACAGAGGCTGTAGTTGTGGAACGTAAGTAACTCTGACTGTTTTGTCCTGTCTCTGAACTTTTGCATTTCTAGGAATTTAAATGTGTTATTAAAGCCAAACTGTAGGAGTTAAGATGGTAGGACTTTTTGTGCAGAACTTTCATTCAGTTTTGTTTTGCAGTAGGTGGGGTATCCATTCTAATGATCTTTTCTTTTTTTTGCCTGATTTGATTCAGTTCTTGAAGTAGAAAGAAGGTTTACTACAAATAAGCAGCTTTTCTACATTAATGATTCTTACGTACCAAAAGGAAAATGGATTAGGCTAAAGTATTTGTAGACATTGCAAGCGTGTGAAAGAAGGCTGCTGCTGCTCAAGAAAGCGACGGCTGCTCATCTCTGCACCTCATATTATTTCAGATAGATGGTTTTCGTCTGCTAAGCACTCAGTGTGGCAGGCAGTGAGTGATATGAGGGCTCATGAGCATTCCAAGTCACCACAAGGCTGTTGAGTGTTCCCTCTTGGTTCTCTTTGCTTTCTCTCAACGCAGTCCTGCAAGGACTGGAAATGCTGCTCAGTAATGCTCAGTGCTCATTCATCTCACTTTTTTTAACCCTGGAACTGCATGTTTTGCTCATTGCCCAGGAAGATCGGAGTTACGGTGCTTGTGCTTTGCAGGAAGGAGCCTAAAGTGTTCTAATATCACATGCATAAATGTACGTGCTGTTAGAATTACTGGCAGCTGGCACTGTTGTGGTATCAGTGGTATCTTTCCTGGCTTGGCCAGACTCTCCTCTGTGTGCCTGCCTGGGGATCCCTGCCTGCTAGTGCTCTCCAGCCCCTGATGACCTTTCCCTCTGTGCTGCCAAAGTAGAGGCTGTGGGGCACTTCTCTCCTTCCAGCAGAGGGGCACAGCAGAATGTTGCTGCATCCTAGATTTTGTTAGTCTTGGTAGCAGTTTGGGCTGGGGCCTGTGTTCTGGATTCAGAAGGACAGAGACAGAGCCCCAGCCACATTTTGCCCTCCTGTTGTACACAATGCGTAAGAAGGGGAAAATGACTTCTGCTGCCCCCAGAATCTTCTTATATCAACATTGTGACAGCCTTAGGTAGCATCATTCCTCCTTCCTGCTTTAGATAGTAAATTTTTGCTGTGATTTGTTCTCTGTCCTTTACTTTGCCTCCAATTACTGCGTAACCTGAACACATGAAAAAAAAAAAGAGGGCATTTTGGTTTCTCTGCTTGCTGTCTGACAATGAGTGACATTCATTAAAAAGCAGGTGTCACTAAATGGCAGACTTGAGCTGTTGATGGATTGGAGTGCTCAAATGTGTGAGATAGATGGGATGCTACAGCAGGACATTTCACAGTGTTGCTTCTTGTTAACAGCTGTAAGGTCTGTGAGAAAGTGACTATTGACAAAACAGTTCTGTACTTCTCCCTAACTCATGCAGGTCCATAACAGCTATTTGTTTTCTCCTCTTTCTGCTCCTCAGTATATGAAAGATGTAAACTGTCCTTTCAAAATACAAGAACGACAAGAAACAGTGGACTGGCTGCTCGGCTTAGCAGTTAGGCTCGAGTATGGAGATAACGGTATGAGCGAATTTAATACTTCAAAATGATAGGGAAGCGGGGTTTTTCTGTTTAATTTTGGGAAGTATTTGTCAGATGAACACAATGTCAAAAGTATATGTCATTTACTTATAAGAAAAAAAAGAAAACATGATTTCATCTGCTTGGTTTTGCACCATGTTCAGATGTGAACTACTGCTCCTGTGGGACAGGGCACTGGTGTACTTGCATTTAATACTTTATTTCTGGATATAAGAAAACCCATTGTATATATTTATACCCTTCTTCCCATGGGATTGCCTTTATGAGAACTTACTCTAAAGTGTATTAAATGCATTTTCTGTAGTACTACATTTATTCAAATAAGTTATTCTTAGAGCCTTGTCTTACGGGGAGTAGATGCAGAGCCTTTGGGAGGTGGGGCAAGGTTATGAAGAAGTTGAGTTAAATCTCAATCAGCAGCAGCTCACTTCCTTATAGTGAGAGTGCAGATAAAAATGTAAGTACTGGTGGCAAACATAATAACAGCCAAAGTACTGTTTTCCATTACCTTTAATTCCTTGGGCAGGACTGGGATTTAAATACCTGCAATCTGTAGAACAGTTTCTCATTCTTTCATTGATGGAGAAAGCGAGCTGTCTGTGACTCAGGGTTATGTGAAGATGGAGGAGCCAGGAGGTCTTGGAAAACCCCTGTGTGGGTTGTAGATGAATGCTGCAGTCTATAAAACAATGCCTTCGCTGGAAATGCTGTACTCACTGATCAGAACCAGCTTCAGTCTGTAGCTCTTAAGCCCTCCATACACTGCTGATTGAGGCAGAGGGCCAATGCTAGTTGAAATGATGGATTTTCAAAGTGGTAGAACTGTCAGTGCAGCTTGTTCCGCCTTCTGTGATGAAGACTGTAGGAAGACCCTTAATCAAGAGCAGAATGTCTTACATAAGTGTGGAGCCTGCTTTACTGCTGCTCTTGGATAGCACATAAGCTTTCTGCAGATGGGAGCTGTTGGGGTAGCTCATTAGAATGGCAGCCTTTGGACACATTAGTGGGGAACTCCAAAATGTCTATGTATGAGCCCAGAAGGCTCCTGGCCAATTACCACACCTCAAAAATACAGTTGTAGCAAATACAGCTTGGCGCTAAACTTATAACTAGTTATTTTTGTCATTAGTTCTAATGGTGCTCATGTTTGCTTCTCAATTTAACAGCTGATAAGTATAAGGATTCTACCCCAGATGGTGCTAAAAATACTGATAATACAGCAAAAACTGCGGAACCGTTGATTAACTTGGATGGTAAGTGTGCAGCAACCTACCGTATGGGTGCATCATGTGGGAATGTGTACCATGGCCTATGTGGTCTGCAGACTTTAAGTTGTTCTAATACTTTGATCGATAACAATTCTTTAAAGCCACATTTAAAGCTTTAGGAATGCAGAGTTCATATGTTCTTTTGACTGCTGGCTGCGAACAGTGCCGCTGCGAACAGTGTTTTGAGAGTTGCTTGTTTCCATTTGTCTGTGTTCCAACTTAAGGGAAGAGGAACCGCTCCATGTGAATCCTACTGCACTGATGCAGAGCTTCTCCTGTTGGGGAAAAAGGAGGAGAGCTAATGGGAGAATCTTTCCCAGCAGTATGAGGTGCCCAGAGACTTAATTAGATATGATTGAAGTTGGGAGGGCTCTTCTCAGGCAATGAGGAAGCAGCTGAAAGGTGTTTACCTTAACAGCTTTGTGAAGAGCTGTATAAACAATGAGTGTTTGCTCTGGGTTAGGGTGAAATAGCAAGATTCCTTTTGACTATTGACTATAATAGATCTTTAAAACAAACAAAACTAAGGAAATGTGATGGCAGACTATTTCAGTATTGTCAACATACTACATGTTGGCTTGGTCTTCCCCAGTTGTACTTCTCATGACTTTATTTTGACTGCTAGGTGCATTCGCAATAACGGAAGTGGTGGAAAATAATGACTAAAATTAGCCCAACCCCCCCACGTCTTCTCCCATTGCTCCTTCTACAAAAAGACAACTAAGAATTGGTCCTACCCTCGCCCAGCACAGTTCTGCTTTGCAGTGAAAGATACAGAAAAAAAGTATATCTTCATATAATTTGCTTTATTTTCAAAGACTTAACACCAGTTTATTGTACACTGGAACATACGCAGTGTGTTTGATGTTGAAAACAAAGCTGCTTGTGTTTGAAAATTGTTCTGCAACCTGATTATGAAGCCTGGCGCACACTTTGATTGCTTTGTAGCTAGACTAAGTTGTTGCTCACTGCTGTTTATCCATGGCTTTACCCATCCTTGAGAACAGCCCCATACCAGGGAGTCAGGAAGCCAGTTCTGCTTTTTGGAGCAAGTTAAACTAGCGTATATTTTTAATTATGATTATTTTTACAGTGAATAATCCCGATTTCAAGGCTGGAGTGATGGCTTTAGCTAATCTCCTTCAAATTCAACGACATGATGATTACTTGGTAATGCTTAAGGTAAGTTTCACAGTTTTATACCTCCTTTCTTCCTTCTTTTCCCCAGTGGCTGGTGTATGTGTAATAGCTTGTGGTGCAGAGTTAAATTATGACTTTTGAAGCACAAATAGAAAGTAAAAATCATCCTGTATGTGCCTGTTCAAGCATGTAAGAACACAATATCAATCATGGAAATTAATGGATAATTATCTTGGTAAGCAGTTCGTTTGTAGCTGAGTTACTGGAGTTCCAGCACTGAGAACTGTTATTCCAAATTTGAAGTATTCTTTGTGTTTTTAATGATTCTCAGAAGTGTCAAGGAACGTGCTCAAAGGAGAAGATTATATTCTAGTGCTAGCAATTAATTGAAACTTGAAGATATAGAAGCTGAGTGATGCAAAGGCTGTTTTTTAAAACAAACATCCTAGGGAGTAACCACAGTTAAAGGCTTCCTCCTCCTCTTTTTGTCCTATGAACTGTTGACTCTGTCATTACTGAAGTCAATTTAATTTGACAACTAATCATGGCTTAAATGTGGTAAATAGGCTAACTAATTTTCTAAAGCATCATTTTTATGACTTTGAGAAAATTTGTAACTTACAGGTGGAACTCCATAGTTAACAGTAAATTTTGGGTCGAACCTGTACTGTATTTTTGAAGTACTGAATTTACTGAGACTAGCAATCTGGAGTTCCTACTTGACCCTGCCATAATATGGAAATAAGCTTAGTTTTGTTTGGCACCAAAGTGAACTCATTTCACTGAAAAAACCGGTAAGATCCGTTAGTTACAGAAGCTGTGGTATTTGCTAAATCCTGTTTTGAGAAGCTAAGTGCCATGGGTAGTGAGGTTTACCTAGTGTGTGTAAGTCTGTGAGAGGTATACTTAACAGTATTACCACCCTAGCCTGGTTTCTTAATGAAATGACAGCCTGCAGTTATCCCATCAATCACTTTCTTATTCTGTCCAGTCTGGTGTACTCTTTTGCTTTACCAAACTAGCCTTTGAACCCTTCATCAATCTTTAAAGAGTGGTGGAGATCTCATATATTAACCCCCTGCCAAAAAAACTGAAGACCTAAACCCTTGCAAAAATCAGTGAAAAGCGATATCAGGTAGAGAGAGAAGAGACCCCGTGAATGGTGAAATTGAGGATCTGCAGCATGAGCTCAGCCCTTATTAGACAGAGTTCCTTCAGGTGGTCTTACAAGGTTGTCTCAAGGCTAACAAACTTTATCTGTGTAGGATCATCTAGTACCATCTAATTTGGTACTAGCAGCTTGAAGTGAGCAGAATGGGGTTTCTGCTGTCTACATATCTGTCACTGTTGCTACATTTCTTATCTCACTTTTCTCAGACAGAAGTGGTTGAGCAAAACCACCAGCCTGAAATTTTCTTGCTTTTAATTACAGTGAGAATGGATTTCTGCAATGGCAGTTCATGTTATATGGGCAAGAGCAATGCTAGTTTTCAGGGTCTGATGGTATTAGGATGTGACAGTAAAAGCTTTTATATTTTATACCACAGTAAGCACATTTGCAGAGAATTTATGATCCCTGTTCAGGCTTGGACACTGGGGAGTGGATGTTTAGGGGAGGCCGGAGGGTGCAAGCATGCCAGACCTTGGCCAGAGTGGGCAAAGAGCTCTCCGGAGTCCCATTTTATTAATTTCAATCTGGGAAGTTCATCAGAAAGCGTCTATGTGACGCAGTTGGATATCCTTTTCTAATGCAAAAGGCACTCAGAATTCTTACACAGGGTCTGGTTTCACTGCTGGAATTTAAAGTTAAATTCCTCATCCAGTCACTCTTGTCCAGGCTGCTCCCTTCAGTTAGAAAGATTTCTGGAAGTATTCAGTGGCATCTTTCTAGTATCATTTCAACTTTAATCATGACCACAACCAGGATAAATCTTGGGAGAAAAACTTGAAGCAGTAAGGCTGCTTCTGTCACATTTGGCTACTCATCAGGGAAAGTTTGAGGAATGTGTTTGACAGACCCAGTTCTGGTAGAAGTCTGCCTGCATGGTATTCCTTCAGTTATTTTTAGAGGCATTTACAGCTGTAGGTTTCAGTAACTGATAGCTCCGATACGATTTCGTGCTATGTACTGGAGCCAGTAAAAACAGATGAGCAGCAGGATTGTTAAAATCAAGGCTGTTCTTGTTCGTGTGTCTAAAAAGAATTCGTTTCTGCTCTCAGTCTTTTTTAAAACCTGGGTGTGTAGCCTTGCTCCAGGCTTCTCTGCATGTGGAAGATGGTTCAGCACCTACTAAAAGATGCTGATAGCAGGATTTGCTTCCTGAAGAAGCTGTGTTGCTGCAGCATTAAAGGTGTGTGATCTTGGAACAATAAAGATAGTGCTGCTGCATTGGGATTGTGATGAGCTCATTCTGTAGTCTTAGAATCATTGAGGTTGGAAAAGACCGTTAAGATCATCAAATCCAAACGTTAACCCATCACTGCCAAGTCCACCACTAAACCATGTCCCCAAGCGCCACATCTACACCTCTTAAATCCCTCCAGGACCGGTAACTCCACTGCTTCCCTGGGCAGCCTGTTCTAGCACTTAAAAACCCTTTTGATGAAGAGATTTTTCCTAATATCCAACCTAAACCTTATCTGGCACAACTTGAGGCCATTTCCTCTCATTCTACTGCTAGTTACATGTGAGAATAGACCAACCTCCACCTCGCTACAACCTCCTTCGAGGTCGTTACAGAGAGCAATAAGGTCTCTAATGAGCCTCCTATTTTCTGTTCTAAAAAACCACAAGCTTTATGACTGTTCCTAGTACCTTGCGGTTTTTGGTCCATCAGTGGCTGAAATTAATAGTGTGATGCCCTTGTCTCTTCTGGTTAAGCTCCTTCCCACAGCCAAAGAAACGACACCTGTGTAAGATATTACTTTCAAAGAATAGTGCTATTTGAAAAGGTTAAGATCTGAAAGAGTTTTCCAAGAAGTTGTTCACAGAATGGTGGGTTTGAGGTGATGCTGGGTTATAATGTTTCCCTTGGAATTGTGGAGAAATGCATCAAGATGACTTTCACCTTCAATGTTTTTCCTAGGCAATTCGCATTTTGGTTCAAGAGCGCTTGACGCAGGATGCCATAGCGAAGGCCAGTCAGTCCAAGGAGGTTCGTATATACACTGCATGAGTCCAGTGCTAATTGTTCCATATCAAGTGAAGAAACGTAAGCATGAACGTCTATCATCTCAGTCAAAACCAATTCTGTTTAAGCACTTTGTTTAGGAGGGTGGTGGAACCTTGCTTTATCTTCGCCATACTGATTCGAGAAGACTCAGAGGATTATGGAGAGTAGTATGCTCAGCTTTTTTATTTCAGTTGAGTACAAAAAGGTGTACCCATATGATATATCAGTAACTAGCTGTTCCCTGCCTAGTTACTTGCTAGAGAATTACCCTTCTGTTCAGTGCAGCAGGCCGACAGTGTGCAAACAAATGTATGACCTAGCTTTTCTTCAGAATCGGCAGCACTGGCTGCATGAACAGGTTGAAACATTCCTTCTGTGGAGTGTTTTGCCTCATACGTACACCTTGTATGTGTGTGAGGGATGGGATGTTGCATGTCCAACTCGCTCCTCCCACCCTTCCCCAAAAAGAGGTGGGGAAAGAAAGTTAAGCACTTAAACCTCAGATTTTGCAGAATTGTTTTCTAACCACAAGCAGCATGTTCTAGATGATGGCTGTGGTTTTTCAGACTGTCATTTCTTAAACATCCCAGTTCTCCAGCTTTTCTCTCTGACACAGCGGCTGCTGCATTAGTTCTTGGGTGCAGCAGGGAGGGTGGCCTCTCTTGCCCTGCAGATGTATGTTCAGAAACGTCCCTGCTAAAGAAACTGGGTCTGGTCAAAGAGCATAAATCCCTTCATCTTTCCTAGCAGCTGCTCAGAACAGTTCATGCTTTATTTACTACCATAATATTGCTTATGTAGTAAGTAGCAATCCCAGGTGCTCTTAAGTTGTAGTGCAGTAATTTCCAGAAGCATTGGAACATCAAATCAAAGCTTTGGTTTTGTATATCCATAGAACTGTTAAATGAGCAGGAAAATATGAAAGCAGCTGAGATTGCTGTGTTCATTTTACGTTTTATAACAAATGATAATAAAAAGCTACTTTTATTTGCTATTTACATAGCTGCACAGCTGACGTGCAGGGATCAGTATGGGATTTTCTGTATTTGGCAGAGCTAGCTGCTTTGAGGAACATAGAATTTTTTTGTGACAAGGAGTTGCTCATATTCAATAGGTGTTCAGAGCATCGTCAGGTCTTAGGCTGAAATGTCACTGTGTCATTATGATATGTGTCACTGGGAGCGTATTCTTGTTAGAAATGTTAACATTCTAGTGAGGTGGAGAAAAGGGGTTGGAGGCGGGAAAACAGCTTTGTGTGCCAGCAGCAGTCATCAACATTGTAATGTACCAGATGAATGAAGAAAACGGCTTAAAAGCAGAGGGGATAGCTGGGTTGCAGGATAGAAAGAGAGGAGAAATAAACCTCTTCTGATTTTGGCTAGCTTGTTAATGCCAAAATACTAGCCAGTGACACTTTGTATATTAAGCCTGGGAAGCGGGTGATAAATTACTGAGTGCAGCATGGCAGACGGCTTTATATACAAAATGTCATGAGTAGCATGCCTGGGAATATGAAGATAGAGTAGGGAAAAGATAAAATGGATCGAGAAATGTTCTCTGACTGAAGGATATATATGAGGACTCTGGTGAGGAAACTTCAACTGCTGTGCTCGTGGCTTAAATGCACCGAGTAAAATGAGATTTATCTGGTTTGGTTGTCAAAGTACTTATTTCAGGATAAGACATAATACATATGGTTGGGTTTTTGTTGTTCTTTTGTTTTGGGGTTTTTTGGGTTTTTTTTAGATTACGTTTTGAATGGTTGGTAATTCAATGTGCTTCATGTCTAGACACGATTCCCATTTATACTGGCAGGCTTGTAGTGTATCATAGGTAGTATCAAGTACAAAAATGGCCTTCAGGATTACTGTAAGGATGCTCCCAAAGGCTATACATGGGGCATATTTGAAAACACACCAAAGTGAGTAATTCCCCCCCCTCTGAAATCTGGAAGCCACCTCAGAGAACCTAGTTTTACTGTTGACACTTGCAGTTACAAGGCAGGTGGCTGTGGTGGTTAGGCCCATTGCAAGTGTTTGGTGCAGCATTTTTAAATGAAATTTTTGGGGAATGTGGCTGTGAAATTAAGCAGTCTGTGTAGTTAGAGATTTAAAGGTGATCTTCATTTTTCTCTGAAGCTTCTGTGCAAATGAGCATGTGTTTCATGTAGCTGTAGTACCAGGGGGTGCTTGTACAGCCCGATGCCTGCTATGAGAGCACTGCTATGGGGCTTGGGAAAGGCCAGTCTGTGGCTCAAAGACAGCTGAAAAGGAGCTAATGTATGTAGTGGTGGGAGTAAGGCAGATTAAGTAAAGCTGTGCTACCCGGATGTCTCAAAAGACCACCTCTGAAGGTGGCACTGTGGTCACTCGGTGTTGGAGGTACCTGTAGTGGCCCTAGAGAATTTGTCCACAAAGAACTGACTGAATCAATGCTTTGCTGCTTGTGTGGCTTTGAGAACACACCAGGGTGGCAAGGAGCAGTTTGCAGCCTTATGTTTAAAACTATTTTCTTGAAACATTTATGTATGAAGTCTGATATTGCAAGAATCCATCTGAAGTGATGAATCCAGAGGCCACAAAGATGTTCTGAGGGCTGGAGCACCTCTGCTATGTAGACAGGCTGAGAGACTTGGGCTTGTTCAGCATAGAGAAAAGGCTCTGGGGAGACCTTAGAGCAGCTTCCAGTGCCTAAAGGGCCCAACAAGAAATCTGGAGAGGGGCTTTTGACAGAGGCATGTAGGGACTGGACAAGGGGGAGTGGCTTTAAAGTGGCAGAGGGGAGATTTAGTTTAGGTATGAGGAAGAAGTTCTTCTCTATGAGGATGCTGAGGCACTGGCACAGGTTGCTCAGAGAAGCTGTGGCTGCCCCATCCCTGGCACTGTTCAAAGCCAGGTTGGGTGGGGCTTGGAGCAACCTGGTCTAGTGGAAGGTGTCCCTGCCTGTGGCAGGGGGGTTGGAACTGGATGAGCTTTAAGGTCCCTTCCAACTCAAACTGTTCTGTGATTAGTGATGTTCTTATCAACAAGTGGGTTGGATTTTAAGATAGCAGTTGAACATCCATTTTATTGAGGATGCCATGATAAAGAACCGCTCTTTGAAAATGGGGTAACTCCAATGACTTATGGTCACTATTTTGTATTTAGTGTGTGTTTGATCAACTCAGATTTTCTTTTTTACATGTCTGTAAAGCCTTTAAAATAAATCCTCACTGTTTAGAAGGTTTAGAACCCCATCACTATATGAAACTAGTAGTATTGAACTTGAATGTTCTGTCATGCCAAATGCAAGATATTTGGCAAACGCTCAGAGACAGATGTTGGAAATAAAAGTTACAGAGGTAGTAAAAGCAGATTATAATGCTTGCATTGTTGAACTGTAATTTGATGTGCATGTTGAAACGTGGTGAGTGATTGTTTAGCATGACTGCTCCTCTCCAGCTGGAGAGAGCAAAAGAAAGAGCAATACTTGGGAATGACCACTAATGAAACTTTTCCTTGTACCGTCTTAATAAAGCAAGTGTTTAGAAAATGGAACGTTTAGCTTTATTCCTAAGCTTAACACTTGAGGAAATGCTTCGGGGGATGTTGATAGGGGTTACAAGTTCAGTGCTTGAGAAACTCACTTGATTACCGAGTATTTTTACAGTTCTTTCAAATCGGGCAGTGCTTTGAAAGCTGGCAGCTGTTTGAAGGCACTAGTTCCTCAGAAAGCCTGGTTTGTGCATGCTTTTTGTTTGTCTGGGTAATGATGTTGCTGGATTGGGTGTTCTCTCACAGTACTGCTGTTGGCCTTTTAAGGATTGAATGTGGGCAGCGTGATCCAATAGGGTTTGTTTGACGAGTTGGGCATTATTAAGCATGAAGATTTTTCTTT
Organism: Amazona ochrocephala; assembly: GCA_039720435.1. Classification (NCBI taxonomy): domain Eukaryota; kingdom Metazoa; phylum Chordata; class Aves; order Psittaciformes; family Psittacidae; genus Amazona; species Amazona ochrocephala. Next base: position 62,076,200 of record CM077882.1, read on the forward strand.
ACAAATACTCTGGGTTTGATATTTCAGGACATGAAGGCACTCGTGTGTAATTAAGCATGATGACTTTTCAAAGTTGTGACACGCATCTATGTAAGCAAAACTGAAGTGTCCTCCAGAGCTACCCACTGTAGTACTTGATTTTATTTTCCAAACATGCAGCATGACATTTCTAATTGTACTTGAATATGCTTTTTCTTTTTGAAGGGTTTGCCTGTTGCTTTAGAGAAGCACATTCTTGGTTTTGACACAGGAGGTAAGCAATTCTCCTAATGTTACTTCTAAATAGTCTCTTCATGTTACTTCTAAATACTGATGCTTGCCTTTGACAAAGTATATTGCTGTCAAATATGTAGCTAATGTGTACAGTAAAAAACCCTGTAGTGGAAAGAATTGTTCCCTCCCAGCTTGTTATTTACGAGCACCCCTGAGCATTTTGTTTTGGAACAGAAAAGCATAAATCTTAACTGTGGAATATGTTGTTTCAGAGTAATGTTTAAATAACAGCTTTTAATGGCAGCCACGTTTGCAAATGGGAGGAATGCATCTCGCTACTGGTGTAAATCGTGTTTCTACCAGCAGAGGACCCCTGTGCTGCTTCCCTGCGGTTTAGCTCCATAATTTACCTCAAATCTAATCCTAGCTTATTTTGTAAGCAATAACCAGATGACCTGGGATGCCTCTAGGTTGGCTTCACGTTTGCCCCCTGTACACCTAAATTACTACTCAGATTGTTTCCTACTGACCCAACTTGGCTGTGGCGAGGGCTGCAGGGAGCTGAGCAAAGTTTTGCAGAGCACCCTGTCCCTCTCTAGCAGCAGGGAAAGTTGCTTCCTATTTCAAGTATGAAAACCACAAGCATGAACGAAGTGCAGAGCGTCAACTTTGACTAAGCTTTTCTTAAGTCCTTCATGTCAGATGAAAACGCTTGATATGACTTCTTTCTGCGACTCACCCAGATGCTGTTCTCAATGAAGCTGCCCAGATTCTCCGACTGCTGCATATAGAGGAGCTCCGAGAGCTGCAAACAAAAATTAATGAAGCAATTGTAGCAGTTCAGGCAATTATTGCTGATCCCAAGACGGACCACAGACTGGGGAAAGTCGGGAGATGAACAGAGAAAAGCTTTTAGTCTCTTGTGTACTTAGTACAATTAGGACCTACGTACAGCTCTGTACAACCCTGGCATGCAGTTTGAAATGGTATTATTTTACTGTTTTGAAAGAAAACAGGAAATGGAAATCTGACTTCTAAGGAATTATCATTTTTCTTTAAATAAATGAAGTTGGGGAAAATAGGCAAATTGTTCTGAATAGCTCTGAGTTGGCAAATACGCCTTTTTCATTGTGTTTGGCTTTGTGTTGAGATGGGAGTGTTACGCAAAGTCTCCGCAGATTCCTCTTTTGTTGAGGTCTTGCCATATGAACAGCTTGCCCCTGGCTTGCTTGCTGCTTCTCCACTCTCTACCCTACAACTGAAATACTTAAAAACTAAATCCAAAGGGAAACTTAAACCAACCATTTTATTCAGTTATTGTAGTAACCTAGAAAAAGTGAAGCGTTACATCGTAAATGGTATTTCTGAACATGTATTGGTCTACATTGGGTAGGTCTATGAAGGCACTTAGAAGAACCAACAAGCATGAACAGATCAATTCTAGCATATTCTTCTAATATAAATACTAAAAGACATGCATTGAGGCAGTGGTGAAAATACAGAGTTGTCTTCTGGAAAATCTTCAATGCCTTTGCCACATCACGTAACTGTTCTGCACACTGTTGGAGCACACACGGTCTCTGTCTTCAGGGCTGTACATTACTTAGACCCAGCAAATACTGCATCCAAAGCTCCCCATAGGCGCTTGTTTTTTTGGCTAAAAGGACCTGTTGGTCAGATTGTCAAAAATTAATCCATTCTTTGTCTAATAAAATAAATCATCTGAACAAGAAACTACATTCTAAGTTTGCTTGCCTAAGATCCACAGGACCGTTTTTATTTTTTTGGTAATATATGGATGTTTTCCACTTTAAAAAAAATACAGTAGTAAAGACTTGAGGTATCACTTCAAAAAACACTGAATAATCTTTTATAGGAAAGTAGGTTGCTTCATTGGCCTTGGTTAAGGGTTTCTCCCCTCTTAGTTGTGTGCAGTGACAGTTTTCTGGGTCTGAAGTTCTTTTGGGTGCAAAGATGGTTGTTTCTTGAAATAGCAGTTACTATTTCCTTGCTGCAGAGAGAAATGGATATCTTTAGCACATCAAGCACACAGCAGCTGTTTGTTAGACAATCAGGGGTGGGTGGGTTTTGTGGTGGGTTTTACCTCCAGGGCAGTAGGGATAAACTGCAGTTATTCCATAGAGATGTGATCGCTGCTCTGGAAGATACTCATCGGTAAAGGAGCCAGTTTCCTTATCGATAGCTATCACACCATCCCTGGTGATAAGACAGAGAAGTGCTTTACTCACCTATGAAACTTGTGGTTTTCCCCCCATCTATATGCATTCAGGAACAGAGGCAGCTCAAAAGATTGGTCTGAACATTTGCAGAACAAGGGCAAATAAATTTCCCCCATAAAGTCTACATCTGGTTTGTTCAGTGTGTTTCTCTTTGGTGATCCAGTCACACGGATTGCCTTCCAAGGAGAGGTTATCTCCCTGAGAGTCTCCTGCCATCATGACAAGCACTTAAGCGTTTGTTGTAATCTGCTATGGTTGGATCAAAGTTTTGAGAGCTTCCAGCTGGAGTGGGAATAGAGGCGAGTTCCTGATGCCGAGGGCCTTGGGTGGGGGGTGGGAAGGGAACAACCGAGGACAGAATATTTTCTTTGACTTAATCTGGATTCAGAAACGTGCCAAGTTTTAGTTGTTAAAAAAAACCCAACCACTATTTCTGTCCCTCCCAGGAAACTGGTGTTGTTCCTAGACAACTTCTGCACTGAGACTTACAAGAGGGTGTTGCTAAACGTGGCACTGCAGGACACCCCGAGAGTGCTCTGGTGAGGTTCCAAGACTTGGGGACCAGGGGGCAAGGTGGGGATATGTTTTGTTTCCCTCCACTCTGGCTCAAAGGCCCTCCAAGCTGCTGGCTAGCACAGCTCCACAGGGAGTGTGGAGCCTGGCTCCTGGCCACTCTGGGGAGCAGAGCCCTAGGAAATGCTCCTCAGCGTTGCCAGCCGTGGGGGGGAGGGGGTTTTCTTTCCTTACCGTCTCCAGTCTGTATGGTAGAAGTGATTGGCGTAACTGATGATGCTGAAGGGGTAGTTGAGGTTGTTCTGTATGACACGCCGGCCTGTGCCATCAGGGAATGTGCACTCCAGATGCTTTGTTCCTTTTCAAACACAGGACAGTTATCAGGCCACAAAAATAACCCCACCAAGCATGTTCTTTGTAGTCACTGAATTTTGAAACAGCTTCTCAGCCTAAGGGTGTGGAAGCAACTTATGCTGTGAGCCCCCTTGACCCTGTTACACAAAGTCCTTTGGGGCAGGACAGTGAAAAGGAGCAGAGAAGCCCACTGGTAGCAATAGGTTGAAGACGTAAGACATACATAGAATTGCAGAACGGTTTGGGTTGGATGGCACCTTAAAGCTCATCCAGTTCCAAAACTTTCACAGGCAGGGACACCTTCCACTAAACCAGGTTGCTCCAAGCCCCATCCAACCTGACCTTGAACACTGCCAGGGATGGGGCAGCCACAGCTTCTCTGGGCAACCTGTGCCAGTGCCTCACCACCCTCACAGGGAAGAGCTTTTTGCTAACATCAAATCTAAATCTGCTCTCTGTCAGTTTAAAGCCATTCCTCCTTCTGCCCTTACTTGCGCTTATACATAGCTGGATTTCCCCTCGGGGCTCAATATGTCTTGGTCTGATCCATCCTGGGTGAAGAAGTTACCTGCGTCTGCCCAACAGAGCAGCTTGGAGAAGGGGTCGAAGGTCAGGCCGTTGGGCAAGCCGATGTCCTTATTCACCAGGACCCTCCTGTTGGCTCCATTGACAGTGGATGTTTCAATTTTGGGTGCCTCACGATTCCAGTCCGTCCAGTAAAGGTTGCTTGGGGAAAAAGTACATCGTGAACAATCAGGACACACAACAGGAGTGGCAGGAGATGAGGAGCTTTCTGGTTGTTACTGGCTCTTGTCATGGGATGGGCCCAGTTTTCCCCTTAACAGTGCCTGAAGTCTTTATTTGATTTGAAAAACCTCTAATAGAAAACCAGAATAATGTCAAACATGTTTACGGCCCAAACTGTAGCTCCTACAGGAGGGCGAGTCTTAGGAGTAGCACATTCTGTATCACAACGGCACCCTAGAGGCACAGCTTGTGTTTTCTAACACCAGGCGTGTTTCAAAGCTTTCACAAATAATGTGCATCCTGACGCTGAAACAGCAGGTTTAACCAGATCCTGAATTATTCAGTGAAAGAGGGGATGGGGAACAGAGCCAATCCCTCCTGTGGGTGTGCAATGTAGGATGGGTCCTTGGCTCCCCACCGAGTGTCCACCTTGCGGAGCCCTGCATGCAAATCCGTGCTGCTGCTCACCCTCGGACAGGGTCTACTGTGATGGCCCGGGGATTGACGAGGTCCGTGTTGAAGAGCACCCGCCGCTCGGAGCCGTCCAGCCGGGCTCTCTCGATCTTATCCAGGCCGCTGTCAGTCCAGAACATGGCTCGGCGCAGGTGGTCCACTGCCAGCCCCTCGGGGCTCATGAGTCCTGCCGGAGGGATGGGCATGGTCAGAGCTGCTCCTGGACCCGTCGCAGTGTCCTGACCCAAAGCCAAGGGATGTGAGGGCACAGTGGAGGACCCCAAACCTGTGATGGGCACAGGCAGGCATGGACCCTCTGCTGTGGCTTTGGGCAGGTTTGGGTGATGGGAGCACACCTGAGTTGATGATGGTTTCCGGTTCAGCACCTGGCTCCAGACTCGCACGGCTTATGGTCCGTCCGGCCACATCGGTCCAATAGATAGTCTTCTCTCGGCAGTCATAGTCGATCCCCACCACGATGGAGCCCTGCCAGGGTTGGAAGAGGGACACAGGGTGAAATCCTGCCTTGGCCACAGCCAGGAGCCTCATCCTTATCCCACCAGCCAGCATTGAGAGCTGCCCAGGGCACTGTAAGATGGAGCAATAGGGAATGACACTTCAGATCCCTTTTCCCGGGGAAATCCAACACCAAAGGGCTCCTACTGCACAACCCCTGGCTGAATGCTGCAGCAGAGGATTTTAGGACAGCTGTGCCAGGCACACACCCACATCCAGATGGGTTTGAAACCCTTTGGCTCAAGGAGAGACTGCTCCAACAGTGAAGCCAGCCCAAGGAATGACCTTTAGGATGGGGAAAGGGAATGCTTGGCAAGGTGTTTCGGTTCCCCAGGGTGCAGGGAGGGTCATGGCCCAGCTTCCCGCATTCCTCTCCCTCGGTCTGGCTTGGATGGAGATGCACATGGCCATGCTCCAAGAGGAGTCCAAGGAAGGGAAAAGGCAACTTTGTAGTAGAGATGTGCGGATGGCAGCCCAGGGCCGGTGACCAAAGGCCAAGGGACCTCTGCAAGCACCCATGCTCCTTCCCTGTGCAGGCACCCCATGTCTGTGACCTGCCCCTCTGCTCGAGGATGGCTGGAGGAAGAGGTGAGAGCACTCCTACTCCCTCCCAGTGCCACAGCAGCCAGCATGACCGATGTCCCACAAACCAACATCAACCTTCAGTCAACCTCAGACCATCGGAGTGCAGACCAAAGTGGTCCAGAGAGATGTGAAACACACATCAGCCTGTTCCTAACTCCCCCCAACAGTCCTGCACCCCGGACCCGATGCTGGAGATACTGTACGTGCAGGGAGAGCAGAGTCTTTGCTGCCTCCTTCTGCAGCCGCGTGCCGTTGAGCGGGAGGTAACCAATTTGCTGTCCCTGAGCGTAGAGCAGAAACGTCCCTGTGGTTGGTGGGGACACATCGGGCCGGGGCGAGGGCCGGACGCTGGGCGGTGCGACACTGGGGAGACCTGGCACATGAATAGGGGGAGACAGGAAGAAAGAAGGCTCAGGGAGCATTGGCCCCATGGCTCTGTACCTGAGCAGGAACTGGGTGCAGCACTGAGAGCCTGTGCTCTGCTAGGTGTGGGGGGGGGGGGGGTGTCACGTTGGGGGTGCTCAGCTCTTACATGGCGGGGTGCTGCCAGGCTCTGAGCGCGTGCCCTGGATCTCCCTGCCGCTCTCGTCCACGCACCAGCAGTACCCGCTGTCCCCATGGCACTGCAGCGGAGTGAAGTTGCCTTCCACGTCGCACTGTGGCACATACTGGTCGCTGCGGGGGCTGCCCCCATAGTGCTCCAGCAAGCTCTGCTGCCAGCGCTCACACATGGTGCGGGGCCGCTCCGTGGACTCTGCACAGGGAGGGCAACAGTCACCCCCCTGCGATGGACCCCATGTACAAGCCTGGGGGGACTCAGGGCTTTGCCAGAGCCCCTGGTCCCCCTCTCCTTGCTGGGTGCCCCTCCATGCTGGGGTGCTGACCTGGGGTCCCACAGCGAGGCGGTGTGCTGCCCGGTGCCGTCCGCGTGCCCGCAATCTCCTGCCCTGACGCATCCACGCACCAGCAGTGCCCGGTGCTGCTGTGGCACTGCAGGGGCCGGTACCGACCCTCCTCGTCACACTGGGGCACATGCCCATTGCCCACGGGTGAGGGTCCCGCTGGCACCTCCCGTGGGTACAGCCGCGCATGCTCACAGGGGGTCAGCTGCTGGACGGACTCTGCTGGCAGCAAACACCCCCCATGCTCAGGGGGTGCCACGCAGCTCCCCTGCACCTGCTTGGCACCCGGGTTTGGCCCTGCTTCTCCTATGGCTGCAGGTGCTGGGTGATGCTCTGCTGGCACCACTTGGCCTCCCTCCTTGTGCTGGGGCTGCCCTTCTCCAGCCCCCTCACCAGCCCATGGCTGTCACCTCCATCACAAGATGACACAGGAGGTGCCCCAATGGCCACCACTAGTATAACTCCATGGGCCAGGATGCCCTAAAGACCCAAGAGCCCCCCAGTGTTCCCAACCACCCATTCAGCAGCACCCACACCCAGGCCATGGCAGTGAAGCCCCCAGCTCAGTGGTTGAGCAGAGGGCTGCTCTCCTCTCCCTGCAGCCCCGCTGTCCACACTCTGCAGGTAGCTGGGGCCAAAGTTCTGCACCCATGTGGGATGGGCAGGGACACACAGGGCTCTTCCTGTTCCAGCTCTTTTCCAACACCTTCGGTTACAGGGCACAACAGCAGCCAGTGCTGCAAGATGCTTCCCACCAACTGGGTGCCCACTGATCCCATCAGAATGACAACGAGATGCGGAAGGACCTGATCCTCCTCCCCTCACCCCCTCGAGCGCCACGGGGCAGCACTGACCTGGGGTGCCGCAGCGAGGCGGTGTGCTGCCCGGTGCCGTCCGCGTGCCTGCTATCTCCTGCCCCGCGGCATCCACGCACCAGCAGTGCCCGGTGCTGCTGTGGCACTGCAGGGGCCGGTACCGGCCCTCCTCGTCACACTGGGGCACATGCCCATTACCCACAGGTGAGGGTCCCGGTGGCACCTCCCGCGGGTACAGCCGCTCATGCTGGCAGGGTGTCAGCCGCTGTGTGCTCCCTTCCAATGCCGGGACAGCCAAAGCAACAGCAGAGTGAGGACAGGAGAAGCTGCTTGGGGCAGAGCTGGGGATATGGGGCCAGCCAGACAGCCTTACCGTGCTGCGTGCACTGGAAACCATCGCCTTCATAGCCCGGGTGGCACCGGCAGGAGAAGGAGCCTGGCATGTTGTAGCAGACAGCGGCTGGGTGACACGGGGTTTCGGCACACTCATCCACGTCTGTGCACGGGGAAGATGAGATTCAGCTGGGGCATGGCACTGCGGCAGCTGTGCAGTGCAGGCACCCTGCGGTCCCCCCTGCACCCCATACCAGAGCAGCTGATGCCATCACCAGTGTACCCAGGGAGGCACTCGCATGCGGGCTGGCCCCCGGCGCGGATCAGGCAGCGTGCCCGGTCCCCCGGCGCACATGGGTGGCTCCCATCCTCGCAGGGGTTGCTCACTGGTGCCAGCACTGCAGGGACAGGAGATGAGGGGTGGCTGGGGCAAGGCCCATGGAACATAGGGGTGGGGGAACCCCAAACCACAGGGCTGGCACTTACACACACACCCCTGCCCATCCTCCGCTGGCCGGTACCCGCTGTGGCATTCGCACCGGTAGCTGCCCGGCCCATTCAGGCAGACAGTGAAGGGGCCACACTGGCTCAGGCCCTCTGCGCACTCATCCACATCTAGAGAAAGGGGGGGACACCACCAGCAGTGGTGGGACACCCCCATTTTGGGGGCTGGCTGCTCCTGGCCTGGGGTGGGATATCCTGCCCCAAGCTGCCCATCTTACATCTGCCACTTCTTCCATTCCCACAACACCATCCAAGTGTCCCCCACAACCTCCCATCACCCTGCCTCAGTTTCCCCCCATGACTCATCCATATCCTTGGTGCAGCTCTTGAGACCACAAGTGCTGTGGGACCTCCTGGCACCCCAAATGTGCTATCACAGTGTCCCCTGGGGGATAGGATGCACCAGATACCCCTTGCAACCACCCACAGCCCCACTCACCTCGGCAGCCCCGTCCATCCCTGCGGTACCCAGCCGCACACTCGCACGTGTACTCCATCCCTGTGCCAGGCTGGCAGCGTGCTGTCTCCTCACATGTGTGTGTGCTGTCATGGCAGGGGTTCACTGGGGAATTCTCAGCACTGTCTGCAGGGGAGGCGGGTGTTAGTGGGGCAGGAAAAAGATCTGGGAGACATGGGGTTCCCGCTCCTCCCTGACACAGGCATCACTGCTTTGCCACAGCACCCTTGTCCCATGCAGGGACCTGTGGCTGCAGGCCCCCAGTGCCAAAAGAATCCCGTCTCCTGGCTGTTTAGGGGCAAAGTGAGCAGTGGCTGGCACCCTGGGGTCAGCACCGCGGGGTGGGTGATGGCGCTCACCTCCTGCCGAGCCGATGCGGGCAGCGAGCGCGTAGCGCAGGACGTGCTCCTGGCTGTCGTAGAGGGTGAAGGCGCGCGCCACGCTCAGGCGCTGCCGGGCGAGCAGGTGGGTGTGCGGGCAGCCAGCGAAGGTGATGTTCTGCCGCAGGCGGTAGGACAAGGTCTGGTTGGCAGTGCCGGCAACCAGGACGTACTCCCGCTGAGCAGAGGATGTCACAGCTGCTGGACGGCAAGAGAAACCCCATCGGATGTGGGGGAGCCGGCTTCAGCAGTGATGCTTCTTGGATGTTGGGAACCGCAGTGGGAATGGGGTGGGTTTGGGTTGCTCCAAGCAGGGCACACAGGGATGGCGCTTGAGAAACTGAACCCCAGGCTGAGCATGGGCTCTTACCTGAGCTGGAGTAGTGGTAGAGCTCCTTGTAGGGAGCGATACGGACAGTGGTGTTCTCCGGGAGAAATGGCACCCGGCCCTGGATGTGTGTCTTAAGGCTCAAGTAATTGTCTGCTCCCAGGCCCTCGGCTGTCTGAGTGATGTGGACTGTCTCCTCCCCAGGGTAGAAGGTCACCTCCAGGTTCTGGGTGAATTCGGCACCTGGGCAGGAAAAGGGAACAGGCAGCATCAGATATAGGATTTTTTGGGAATACATGCCCAAAGCTTCCCTGCTCCTCCGGCACACCCGTGAGGGCTCACAGCAGGGAGGTGACTGCCAGCTGATCCTGGGGAGGTGATCGGAGGAGCCATGGGGCTGCCCTGAACCCACACTCCTCACTACCTGCCCCAAGCCGCACATCACCCCACATCTGACCAACCCACCCCACCAGGAGCCATGTCCTTCAAAGCAAAGGGACTCCGTGGTGCAGCCCGGGTCCCCGCTCACCAGTGATGCTGAAGCCATTCTCAGAGCCAGGTTCCTCCAGGGCGAAGAGCCATGCAAAGAGCCCACCGATGGGCAGGAGGGGCAGGAGGGCGCGGGCAGCTGGCTCAGGCACCCCACTGATGGCTGTGTAGGCTCGGCCATCGCTGCCCACGATGTATGCGTGCAGGTCGACGTCCTGGAAGTGGACGGACGCCTGTCCCACCGTCAGGCTCCCGCTCACCTTCCCGTTGAGGCGATGCACAGCCCCTGGGTAGGGAGATGGGCACCCCTGGCAGTGGCCACCCAGGCACGGGATGCCCGTCCCCACCCCTGCCCCACGTACCTTCAGGCAGGCACTGCCGGCCATTGCCATAGTAGGTGGCCCGGCAGTGGCAGCAGACACCGGTGGCGTAGTCAGTGCAGAAGGCGTGCGGGGAGCAGCGCCCATGGTGCTGGGCGCACGTCTCTCTGCTGGCTGCGCTGTAAGTGAACACTGGGGCCAAGGGGAAAGGGTTGGGGACACGGTGACCAAGTCATCCCTCAGAGGGGGTGGGCACCTTGTCTCTTTAACCCAAATCCACCATCAACACTGTTAGGAGACAGGCCAGCTGGTGGCTCCCAAAAAAGCTTCCCGGGATGCATAGGGAAGGCTGAGGGGTTTGAACCTGTTGCCTGATTTCAGACAGCTCTGACAGAAGGTGAGAGATCGAATTCCTGCTTATCTCTGGGAGACAGCAGCCCAGGGACAGGGCTTTGCTCCTGCAGGCACATGCCACAGTGGCTCTGCAGCACACTCAGCAGTGGTTGGGGGCACAATGTGGGGCAGAGCAGCAGCAGCAAACCCAGCAGGCAGGGATGTATGGCGGGCAGGGACATATGGGTCCAGCAGCCCTTTGGCAGCAGGATTTGGCTGGGAGGAAAGGAGCTGGAAGGGCAGCAGCTTTGCAGGAGCAATGCCAGCCCACACTAGCTCCAGCCTCGGCTGCTTGGGAAGAGATGAGCTTGCAGCAAAGAGGCCTTTTTTAGGGAGCCACCCACCATGAGATGTCCCCACTCGGTCATCAGAGGGGCTGTGGCCACTCACCATCAGGGTTAAAATGCACATCTTCTTCCACACCAACACCGTGGTGCCCAGAGCTGTAGGAAGAGGGGTTGGCAGAGTAGCTCTGCTGGGCACCATCCCCATTGGGGTGCAGCCAGTGGCTCCGCTCCTGCCCCAGGGATACAGGCAGCCCCTTGGGGAGGATGCCCTGCAGCGCTGGGGCACGGGGTCCATGGTCGGGATGCATGGTCTCTGAGCTGTGCTGTGCCGGCAGCTCCGTGGATGTGTGGTCAGCATGGTTGTAGTGGTCAGCATGGCTGTAGTGGTCGGCGCGGCTGTAGAGCGTGCGGGTGTAGTCGGCACTGCCAGATGCATGATGTACAGGCCCAGCTCCTGGCTCCACATGCTCTAGCGGTGACACACTGCCCACGTGGAAGACCCACACGCCTGGTACCCCTGTGTTGCTCTCCCTGCAGGACAGCAACACACAAACACATCCATCACAGCCATGGTGGAAAACCCACCCCAAAGATACCAACCCTGCTTCACACACCCCTCCTGGGATCACAAACACAGCCCCCAAAAAGCTCCCATGCCCACGGAGCTGAGCCCCCTGCCTCAGCCCATCACCCCCACATCGCTTCCCTCCTTCTTTCAGCCTTCCAAAGGCTCTGAGGGCTGGGAGAAGGCAACCCCAGTCCCCCTGCCCACCCCACATGGCCCCAGACACCACGCACCGCTCCAGGTTCCTCAGAGCCGGCTCACTGCTGGCCAGGCTGTGGAAGAGCCCATCCCTCTTCGGGTCATCGCCGTCCCCCCAGCTGAAGCCCACCCTGGCCGGCAGCTCCAGCTGGACGTTGTAAGACTCCTTGGGCCGCGTCCCCAGGAACTGGAGGCCGCCCTCAGGATAGAGGAAGATGGCATAGGTGTCCTCATCATTGTAGGCTACGACTGCCTGGAAGGTGTTGAGCTGCCAAAGGGACAGCAGGACAGACAATAGTCATGGAGGAGCAGGATGCCAGCAGAGGACTGAGACAGGGAAGGGGACCAGGGATGTGAAAGCCAGTTCCCCACACATCACACTGCATATAAGAGTCCAAAAAAAGTCCTCTATCGGCCTGCAGAGAGACCTCCTGGGGAAGAGCAGGAGCAGGGGCTGCTTGTGCATGGCCAAACCCCAGTGCAGTGTTCTGGGAAGGACACTTATCATCCTCCACAAGAGCCCATGACACAGCCAGGCCACCCCCACTCAGCTGCATCAGTGCAGGGGTGTCTCTTGGAGCTGTCACCGGGGAGGCGACAGCCCTGTACCATGCCCAGGACCATCCCTGGCCATGTAACCCATGCACCAGGCTGGCGCACTGCAGCTTCCTTGCTCCCATCCTCCACCTCCTATCCTGCCCCTGACACCAGCAGCCTCTCTCCACCCCATCAGCACCAGAGGAAAACCTGCATCCCACCCCCCACTTCCCCCGAGAACAATTTTAGCTTGGTTTCCTCAGGAAAAAACATGCATGTGCTCCCGCCTTCCCCACACCCATACATCCCGCTATAGGCACGCTGGCTGCCTGCCGTGCCAGCCCTGCGAGCCTTGGGACCACGCCAGCCCTGAGGGAGGCTGCACCAGGGAGTGGGACCACAGCAATAACCCATGGATGGGCAGGCTGCAATGAGCACAGCCCTCATGAGCCACATCATGGTCACCCCAAATGAGGGGAAACCAATGCTTACAGCACTTGGACCAGCCTCCCACCCCACATCAGTCCTGCTCTCTGAATCAATAAAGCACGCAGCAGCAGCAGCCCTTCCCCATGAGCTGCAGGGAGCAGCAAGCAGGGAATGCGACTGAGTGAAGGAAAAATGACTAAAATCCCATTTTCACCCCCAGAGCAGCAGGTAGGGGAGTGGGGGCTCCCCCCACACCACCCCCCAGCCCAACCCTGCCTGTCCGTGCAGCACAAGCCCCAGTTTTGGGGCACAGGGCCCCCAGGGCATCGCAAGGTTTCCTGGCAGCCCCGCAGGATATAAAGAGCCTTGTTGTGTGCGTCGCACACTCGGGCATTCAGAGACCCCGTGCAAAGGCAGCCAAGAGCTGGGGGGAGATAACCCCCCCCTTGGGGCTGGATTCCTCCCCCACGCAGCTAAATTGCAGTGGCAGCTGCAGGACTCATTTTGCCTTGTGGTGGGCAGTGAGGGGGGAACCGGGGGGTGACTCTGATGTTCTGGCACTGTAGGATGCAAGGCAAAGAGGAGGGGGGGTCAGCCCCCCATTTCTGGCCAACTGCTCCCGGCAAAGAGCTGCAAAGGGCAAATTCCAGCCCAAAGAGCAAGTTCTACTCCTGCAGAAGAGGGGTCAGCTCTTGCCCTGCTCCCACAGCCCTGGGAAGCATCACTGTAGGGAGTAGGAGCATGATCTTAGGGTCCTTTCCAACCCTAACAACTCCATGAGTCTATGTTCCCAAGCCAGGGAACTGGGGAGCCTCTAACCCCCCAGCCTTAGCCCTGGTTTCTGCTTGTGATGCTCAAAGAAGGATGAGCAGCTACTTTCCAAAGCAGGGGGTAAAGGCTTCGAGGTCAGTCCTGGTTCTGAGCAGCAGGAAGGCAGCTTTTCAATAAATGGCACGTTGGGCAAGAAAAAAGTGGTGTTTGGGGACTTCTGTAGCAGTTTTTAGCTTTTCAGCTAAGAGGGGGCTCAGCAAAGCATGGGCACAAGCTCCATTTCAGTGAGTCTTGAATGAAGCCTTCCCTGGAGCTCCTTGTTTCCAAGCAAGACCGGTTTCATTTTAAAACCAAATTCTCAGAGAAGAAAAACAACAATCGGGAAGAGAAGAGGCGGCTGCATTTTTGATGGCTGCAAGGTCGCTGCGAGGCCCCTGATGGCATCTCTTCAGCTGCTTTCCCAAGTTTTAAATTAGAGGAAAAAATGTGCGTTGTTTCCTTCCAAACCTCGTTTTCTTCCCTGCTTGGCTTCACTCTCAGCAACCCGCTACCAAAGGGCCCCGGAGCAGGGGGGGATAGCGGCAGGGACAGCTCCCGGTGGCTTGTGGGGACACGGTGGCTGTTGACAGGCTTTGGGTTCAGCCCGAAGCGGCGGTAGCCCATCACCCATTGCACAGCTCTGGGTGTCCATCACAGGAGCTTTCCTCTTGCAGCTCTTCATATTCACCTTGTTTCAAGAAGCCCGTCCTGCCGGCAGAGCGTCACCGTCACCTCCTCAGCACGTCATCAGCCTAAGGTGACAGTTCATTCCCTAGCAGCAGCTCCAGGGTTTTCGGGGAAAGGCAGCGCTGGAAGTCCACCCACCAAGAGGTTTATCAGCCCATGAGAGGAGAGCACAGGTCACCTCCTGACCTGGTGACCACATACGAGCTTGTTTTCCAGACACAAAATCAACCCACGGTGGAAACTCTGAAGCCGGCTCCTCACCGGCAGTGTTATCAATCTGCAGGCAGAAGGAAGGACCAGCCCCAAGCCATCAGAAGCAAGATGGGTGACCCACCAGCTGCCCCTGGCCCAACTCTGCCCTGCAAATCCAGAGCCACCGGCAGTGTAACCAGGGAAAAGTCTGAGCACTTTCAACCATGGAGTTGAAGGCAACCTCTAAACCTTTTCTGCCCATCAGTAAAGCTGACAGACCCACCACCACTGCAGCTCTGAACAGGGAGGAGAAGCTCCAGGTCTTCCCCAGTGTTCATCCAAGGCTGGACCCACCATCCAGCTGCCCAGAAAGATGCAACTGAGCATTTTGGGTGCTACGCAAGGAAGACTCATCCTCGCATGACACATAAGGATGGGTGTCCAACCTCAGCCTATTGACCTCACCTTCCTGGAGGGCTCGGTGTCCTGTGAGAACTCCTGGTAGGCACCCACGTCCTCCCAGGTGGCGATAAATGCATTGGTGGGCACGAAGGAGCCGGTGGTGTAGGGGAACCCAGCCTGGATATAGCCCACAGCCTGGTCCAGCACATCCGGAGAGTCGTCTTGCCGATAGTAGATGTTCCCTCTGTCACCGGAGGTGTCAAGGTCGGCCAGGAAGGGAGCAATGACAGGGAAGTCTGTGGGGAAATCATCATCCACGTACTGTGTCTCCCTGGGGAAATCCTGGGTGGAGATGACCCCGTTGGTCCCCACCTGCAGAGAAAGCGGTGCAGGGTGCTCAGGAGCTGCAGAGGCGCCTCAGCCACTGTCTCCCTGCCATGTCCCCCCCTCCCTGCTGGAGCAGGGCACAGGGCTGAGGGCCCTGAGGCCGCGTGGCCCCGTCCAGTCAGGGGGAAAACAAAGACCTCGGGCTTGTCCATCCCCCAGAGAGCTGCAGCTCAGGGGCTGCCCCAGCTGCAGCCTTGGGGAACAGCTGCAAAAGAGAAAGCCCTCTTGTTCCTCTGCAGCCAGAGACACCGGGCATGAGGTGGCGGGAGCGCGGTGGAGGGGTGAAATGGATGGAGAAAAGGGATGCATGGAGGAAAGTCACGTGCGGTGGTGGAGGCAGCAAAGACACACATGGAAGGGTGGGGAGAAGCAGTAAGGGGAGATGGATGTCAAGGCTGGGGAGGAAGGGGGTGAGCGGGAGGAGGGATGGAAAGACAGAGTGGTGAAGAGACAGCAGGAAGGAGAGATGGTGGGCCAGGGGCATGGAGAGGAGCGTGGGAAGTTGGAGAGGCAAGGAGGGATAGAAGGAGAGAGGTATAGGGATGAGAAGTATGAGAAGATGGAGGGCAGAGGGAGATGATGGAGAGGAGGAAGGGGTCCGGGGGCAAGGAGGGCCGGGCCAGCCGGGACTCACGTAGAGGCGGCGGGCAGCGCGGCCGTAGAGCCGCGGAGCAGGGCGGAGCGGCACCCCGGGCGAGCTCTCGTCGTCGCCGGGCCGCAGCCGCGCATCGCCGCGGGCCGGACCGTGCGGTAGCAGCCCCGGGCGGGGCAGGGCTGCCCCCACCGCCAGCGCCGCCGCCAGCACCGCCGCCACCGCCCGCATCCCGCCGCCGCCGGCCCACGGGACACCCCCGACGGCGCCGTCCGCACCCGACGGGGCGAACCGGAGCGCAGCGAGGGAGCAGAGCGGAGCAGACCCAACGGGGCAGCCCCGACCCCGCGGAGGGAACCGGAGCCCGCGGAGCCGGACGGGGCGCGCCGCCGGCGGGGCGGGTCCAGACCGCGGCGGCGCCGCCATTGGATCCCCCGGCCCCGGCCCCGACCAATAAGGTCTTTCCCCAAAATGCGCCCCGGGCTGTAGCCCCCCTCCCACTGCCCCCCCGGGCTGGGTATCACGGTGGCATCCCGGGGGATGGGGAAACCTTCGTCCCCGGGGCCCTGCATGCCCCGCGGCTGCGGCGCCCCCGGAGCCAGGCCCGCAGCCAGCGGAGCCGGGGCCGGGACGTGGGCGAGAGGCCCTGGCCGCTCCTCACTAGATCCCCTCGGATCCCGCTCCCTGGAGCCGGGCAGAAACGTGACTCCTTATCCCTAGAGGACAGAGGGAGGAGACGAGGGACACGACGACTGGAACAGCCACCCGGCCAAAACATGTCATGCAGCTCAACTGGCAAGTTGTCAGCGAGCGGAGCCGGCCGTGGGCTCCCCCGGCATGAACAACAACAGCCTGGGAGCAGGGTTGATGGAGTTTATCCTTTCTGAGATCATCATCCCCAGTCAGAGAGGTTGAGGACAGGAGGGGATCCCTGCCTTTGGGTTGGGATGTTGGGGTGGGAGCACCCACAGTGGTGAAGAAAAGGACAAGCACAGATCCGGGCAGCTGGGCTAACTGAGTGCTCTTGGAAATCCAGTCTGGGAGCAGCCAAAAGCTCTGCTCCATCTTCCTGGAGCACCTCCCGCTTCCCTGGCTCCAGGCCAGTGTTAGTATCACATCTGTCCCAAAATGTATACATGCCTGAGGAATGCCAGATAACAAGGAGAGAAATGTCAAACCCTGTAGGCTGATGAGAGAAATAAATCAGGGACACATTCAAGGCATTCCCGATAGGAATCTTCACAGGGGAAGTAGCTGGATGCCCACTGCCTCATCCCTGTTGCAGCGACAGGGATTTTTCACTGCTGCCCCTGTTCCCTCCACGCAAGCCGCCGCATCCTGGGCATCCTGGAAAGCTGCTCCCACCAGTGCCGGGGCCGAGCTTCTTTGGAATCCTGTCTGTTCTGGCGTGAGTGGCTGTGGGGGGCCGCATCTGGACAGGCTGCACCCCCTTTGGTATATTCAGCTGGACGGCTCCGGCCCTTGGAGGGAGATGCCTCGCCTGGCCACAGAAAACCATTAGGGCTTTGAGCGGGGCTCAGGCCAGCTGGATGCAGTCTGCAGCCTTCAAGGAGCTCCCTGTGCCAAGAAAATGGCTTTCATTTGAAGCTCAAACACCTCCAGGGCTCTCCAGGGAAATCAGGCACTGCAAGGAGCAGGCAGCCCTCTGCCTGAAGAGACCCCAGCTGGAATGTCCCTCCCATGGGGAACAGAGGCGTTTGGTTGCACCTTGGAGGTGGTGAGGACCAACAGACACAGGCTTGCTGCCCTGTGGGATGTGCAGGGGCTACTGAAAACACAAACTGAGGCATCCCTGCAGGGGTGGAGATGTTGTAGTTATAAATGGAGTGCATTTTTTAAGGGGCAAATTAATTTGGGTCTTCAAGGGAGGAGCTGCTGCCCCCACAAGTTCCCCACACCGCGTCGGCCAGTTCTGCCCCATGCCTAGGAGAAAAGGGCCCCATGGGCCCCAAGGACCCTTTACCATGTGGAAGGGGCAACTGCCAGGAATTCCCCATGGGCTTTAAGATGCTAAAAAATGCTTTTTACCACCCCCTCAGCAAAACTGGCACCAGTCAGTCAAAAAAGAGGCAGCTGGGAAGAGGTGGAGTCATGCACTGACCTTGGGAGCAGAATCCCTGGGAAGAGTGGCTGGGACCCTCACAAAGTGTGAGGATGGGGATGAGGACAGAGAAGGAGATGAGGCTAGGGATGGGGATGAGGACGGGGATGGGGTCAGGGTTGAGGACGGGGATGGGGACAAGGATGGGGATGTGAACGGTTATAGGCGTGTGAATGCAGATGAGGATGGGGATGCTCATGAAGATAGGAATGGGAATGGGTATAGGGATGGGAACAGGGATGTGGATGAAGATGAAGATGGGGACAGGGACAACGATGGGAATGGGAATGGGGACGAAGACATGGACAGAGATGGGTATGGGGATATTGACAGGGACAGCCTATGCTAGCCCACACCATGTGCTGGAAAAGGAGGTGCTTGCAGGGACTGATCCCTGTAATCACTTCCATGTGCCTCTGCAGAGCCTTTGCCTGAGGCGGGATTAGCCCTTCTCATAGCTTTGGCATTAAAAAAAATCAATAGGCATTTACTTGGTGGCATTTTGGGCAGAAATAGATGTTCTGAAGTTGGAGGATCCCCTGGACATGGGTGTGGGGGGGGATCCAGATGGACATAGAAGCCCCACCACCATGGACACTCACCACTCCCTCTGCTAAAACAGGCAAACCAGGACAAACCTCTCACTCCCCAGCAACCCCGAGGTTGGGTTCCTGACAGATGTGACTGCTGGGGACCCCCGTCCTGCTGAAGGCTCACATTCACCCTGGGCTCCAATGAGGAGGAGGAAGGGCAGGCGAACCGCTGGCACAGAGGCTGTTCTGGGCAGGAAATCCCGGCAGCCTCTTCCCGAAGGCCTGTCAGCCCTGGGATCTGCAGAGATAAGGGAAGCAGCAGGAAACATGCATCTCTCCTGGGGCAGTCGGGAAAGGAAACTTGATTCCTGGTGACCAAAGTGGGGTTGGGGACTGCAGCAGAAAGCAGATGCATGCAGGATGCACTGGGATGCTTTAGTGCTTTGGAATGTCAGGCAGGAGCAGACGTGGTGTGGGGCTGGGGTAAGAGCAGCGCTTCAGCCAGCTCCAGCACAGGCAGTATCCCATTGCCAGCTGGGTTAGTGGGTCACTGTAATAATGCCCTTGGAGCGTTTGTCCTCCTGGTTATTGGAAACCAGTCCTGCTGGAGGTTGGGCTATTTGGCAGGGAGGGCAACAAGCTGGTGCCATAAGCATTCTTTTGGTTCTAATTCTCTTGCAGGGAAGGGCAGATTGCTGATCTCCCTGGATCAGCATGCACAAGGTTTTGGGGCTTATGTCCTAAGAAAAAGAGATGTCTAATGGGGGTTATCCCCTCTACCTTAATAGCTGGAATCTGCTGGATAATTTCAGCCAAATCTGACAGTAGCATCTCTGAGGGCCCATAAAACCAGACAGAAGAAAAAGAGACTCTATGAGCTGCCCTCTTTCCTGAGAAGCTGAGCACAGCCTCAGGTTTGAGCTCAACCCTGATGAGCCATCTGAGAATCCACAATAGATGCATGGCTGGGCTGAGCCCAGCTTGTTGGCAGCAGGAACAACTTCTGCGTTGTGCCAAAGGGGGACAAAGGGGGAATCACTGGGTGGCCATGGTCCTCCCATGGGACGTCTGCTTCCCCTTGGGCCATGTCAAGGTATCTCTCCCAGTGGCTCCATCCACGGGTCCGCAGCTCCTGGCTGGCCTTGCTGCCTTCCCTGTGGCTGTTTCCTTTCCTGGGAGCATCCCGCCGGGTGCTGACAGCAGGGAAGCAATGGCAGCGGGGCAGATTCCCACCAGCGCAGCACCCAGCTCTTGACATTTCCATTTTTGGGAACAGTTCTCACTAACTTTGGGCTCACTTCTTCGCACCAGCTTCGCTCATGACTCACCACCTGGCCCACTGCTCCTGCACACAGGGACACCCTTCTCCAGTATGGCCCAGGAGGTAATCAGTTGCTCAGGTGCATCATCAAGGATGGGTCTGGAGGTCACCGAGGCACAAGAGCACGCACCAGATGCCCAGCCACCCCAAGCTACTCTCCTGCTCCCAGGGTTTCTGTCACGGGCTCAGCAGCCTGCAGCTCCTGGAGGGTCTCCACCGATGCTGCAGATGATTTCCGTATGCAGGTCCATCACACATGCTCCAGCTGTAATCCAACACAGATATTCCTGCCCAGGGCATCAGAAATGTTCTGGGAGATGTTGTCCTTACAGAGAGCTGGGAAGAGGGGATGCTGCATCACAGGTAGGTCCATAATACGGAAACCCAAGGTTTTTATAGACTGAGGAGGGTTTCTTGGCCCTGGGCAACTCAGCTAAAGCAGAAGTGTTGGAAAGTGGCTTGGTGCATGGAGAGGAGAAATAATCAAGCTGCTACTCTACAAGGCAAGATAGCAAGTGCTTTCCTGGCTGAAAAGGTCGTGGAGCTTGGATCTCCCAGCACCCCAGGGAGCTGGAGACTCCTGGAATGGAAACACCACTTCCATGTGGAAAAGCTTCCTGAGGCATCTGAGTCACAGCCGAAAGGACTGATCCAGGCTTTAGAACGTGTTTTAAGACATAAAGGTAAAGAAAAGTTGTGGGGTTTTTTAATCTCTGGGGCTCTCCTTCCTTCCTTCCTCTCTCTAAACACCACTGCAAAGCTGTTTTTGGTACCGCAGCTGCCGGATGAGCACACCGAGCCCTGTGAGCTCCCTGTGCTGGGGGCTTGGCACAGAGCTCACAGGGAGCTCGCAAGCACGCCTGACGCTGACTGATTCCTGCGCACCGTTCCCCCAAGATTAGCCACAAGTTCCTTATTTGGTCCTGGCTCCAGCAAACTCCCTGGCAGAGGGGATCTCATCTGCCGGGAGAACAGCCCGGATGGGTTTATGCTGGGGCTGGGAGCATCCGCCGGGATGGCAGGGAGGGACAGCAGAGATAAAATCAGCCCATGCTCTGGTGCTTCCAGGGGGGTCTTGTGGTTTTGCTGCAGCACAAAGCACAGCAGGCACAGGTTGCCCCTCCCCATCACCCCCTGCAGGAGGTCCAGCCCTGCCCCATCGCAGGGATGTGTCTCTGGCCTCTGACACACACCGACTGAGCTGATGCAGCTTTGAGACTCTTCCCTGGGTGTTTATACCTTGAAGCAAGGGTCCTCTGCAGAATGAGGCTTTGTTTGCTGCACGGGTTAGGTGGGGGGTGTGCAGGGAGTCTCTGGGAAGCTGGGACCCTGTGGCTTGCCCTGCAAGCACTGTCAGAGGTGGGGTCCAGGCCCTGATCAGCCCTTGCTCTTCTCTCAAACAGCCATCCCCATGGCTCTAACAAAATCAAGGCCCTTCCCAAAACCTCTCCCCAGTTCGTCCTTCCTTGCCTGACCCCCTCAGGCCTCCAGCCCTGACCCCTGCAGCATCCGAACGCTCCAGGGTGACTAATCCTAGCAATTAGCCCCGGCTCCCTTCATTTATCTGCTTCCTGCCTTTGTCTCCCCCACAGCCTCTCTGAGCAAATAAGCCACATTTTCCTGGCTCTGGCTCTCCCACCAGCCTTTGTCCCGCGGAGCCTCTCGGAGCTGTGTGAGGAGGTTATTCTCACCCAACACGTGTCCCTTCCGCCTGCTGGGACACAAACGGTGACCAAAATAAGCACCCAGCAGTGCTGAGGTCACCCCAGCCCCAGAAGCCGATTGAGGCAATAGGATTTGTTCTTTAAATTGAAGACTGATGCAGACCCAGGGGCGTTTCATGCTAAAAGGGATTTTAGGGCTGAGCAATCTAGCTAAATGGGGACAGAGTGCTTGGGTTAGTCGAAAATTCAATGGGAAATAGCAGAACACATGGGCAGCACATTTGGAAGCTGCCTTCTCCGCCTGGCCCGTTCCTTGGAACAGGCTGCGCATCCACAGGGGAGTTCAGCGGACCCGCTGAATTTTCAGGGATGTAAGCCCTCACATGTGTAGGCTTCACCAGGGTCCCATGCTAATGGAGAAAATCAGGCTGCTTTAGCTGAATTATTGCTTTTTTTTCCTTTTTCTTTTTTCCTCTCCTGTTATACCCCCCTCCCCCCCCCCCCCTTTAAGGATCCATCTCCCCTTAAAGTGAGCTCCAAAACCTCCCAGAATATTTCCCAACTAAGGTATGGGCTGCTCTGCAGCAGCTCTAACCCTGCCGAGGGCTGTCTCCTTTGGCTTGGGCTTCTTGGCTGCTTCTGATGTGGGTTCCTATTCACCCAGGATGTGTGTCCCTTCCCCTCAGCAGCTGGGGTGCTCCAGTGGGTGAGCCCAGGGGGGGATCTCTCCTCTGGCCTGGGGGCTCCGTGGAGAGCAGGAAAAGGGGGTCGGGCAGGAGCTGAGGGGTTCTCATACAACACCACACAGGACGCTGCATCAGAGGAGCTGCAGCTGCAGCACATCTGGCCCAGGGTGCAGCTCCCAAGGGGATGGCGTTCA
Organism: Amazona ochrocephala; assembly: GCA_039720435.1. Taxonomy (NCBI): domain Eukaryota; kingdom Metazoa; phylum Chordata; class Aves; order Psittaciformes; family Psittacidae; genus Amazona; species Amazona ochrocephala. Next base: position 62,098,348 of record CM077882.1, read on the forward strand.
CCCCTCTGCAGCAGCTGCGGCAGCCTCCGAGCCAAGTAAACCCCCTCGCTGGCCCCGGGCCGGGGAGCGGAGCCAGGGAAACACCGCAGATCACAGGGAAGAAAGCGAATGAAAACCCGAACGATTTGCTCCCGGACCGCTCCCAGGGTGCAGCGCCCGCTCAGCTGCCGGGAGCGGCGGGACCGGACAGGACGGGACTGGCGCAGCCGCCGAGCGGGGATGGGACGCGGCGGCCGGTGCCACCCCCGGGACAGCGACTCCGCCCGCCTCACCGGGGCTCAAGCGACCAGGGCGACACGCGCGCCTGGGCCGCCCCCCGCTGGCAGGCATTCGCTATAGGAGCACCCCAGCACCCGAAACCGTCTTCCCTTCCCTTCCCTTCCCTCCCCTTCCCTCCCCTTCCCTCCCCTTCCCGTCAGGGCCCATTCCCACTCTGTCTCACTCCTAGGACTCCAGGCCCCCCTCCCATCGCCCCCGGCAGGATCTGCAGGTGGAAGTGTTTTGAGCAGATGACCCATGACTCGCCCTTTCCCAAACACTTTCCTTGCTGGTTCCAGTCATCCCACGCCTAGGCCCAACCCTGCCCTGGGTTTTGGGGCTTGTGCAATGGGGGAAAGAAACATTGCTCCACTGTCCCCTCCTTGCCCAACATCTTCCCACCCTGGGGCTGCTTTCTTTCCTCATCCTTGTTTTCCCCCCTTTGGCAGACCTGGCAGGATATGGTCTCAACTGGATGCCAGCAGCTCCTGAAGTGCAGCAGGAGGAGGTGGCTGCAGCACCTGGACCCACTGACCCCATGAGCTGGCCGCTCCCTCAGCATTCCGCAGATTTCCCGGCTGGCCAGGGTTATTTTCTCCTCCAGGTGAGCTGCAATAACACAGCTGGAAGCAGTCTGCAGGGTTTCTCCTGGCTGGGTCACCCGATGACTCAGAGCAGGTCCATGTTCCCAACTTGGAGGGACTGTGTGCCCAAGCAGCCCCTCAAAATCCACTCTCCCAGGGACACCATTATGGTCAGGATGAGAGGACATGGAGACCAGCCCTGCCAGGCGCTGGGTAGTGCCAGCTGCCACTTCTGCTTCTACCTGCCAAATTAAATGAGCGCATTTGGGCACGTTTAAGATGCTCAGTGCATCTTCCCAGCAAAGAAACCCCACCATCCCAGGAGGAAAAGCACCAGGGTATTACCAACTTGAGTGCTCCCCGTCCTCACACCCCGAGATCCCCTGGGTGCAGGACGCTGGGTTGCCTCCCTGACCTGTCATCACATCGTCTGGGCCACGGGAGCACCCCCTGCCCATGTGGGAGGAGCTGTGAATCCCAAAATCCTGCTGCCTGGAAAGAGTGAAAGGCTGAAAGCCTGGTGGAGAAACCGGAGCTGGGGAAGGCAATTGGGAAAGGACACCTGGGAGGGGAAGGTGATGCCCTGCTCCCATCCCTGGAGGGACCGCGGTCCCGGGAAAGTGGAGCAGGGCTGGGCTGGGTAATTGAGCGCTCCCCCGCAGGGAGGTCGGCTCTTTTCCACAGGACCCTCCCAGCCTTGTTTGCTCGACATGCAAATATCCAGCAAGAGCTGCCAAAGCCGCCGTTCCCGGCCAGCAGCATCCCTCCATCCGGCTCCCCAGCACGGCGCTGCCTGCCAAAACCCTCCCCGTCTAACGAGCTCTAAATTAGGCTATTGAGACACCGCTACAAACACTTCCAAAGCGAGCGCTGAGCTGGAGGAAGGTGAGAAAATCGCAGCGAGGCCACCCCGATCCGTGCCGCTGACGAAGAGCAGACGGACACGGCTTCTCCGGGCTGCGGCGGCGCTTCGGGGAAAGCCGGGCTAGGCAATAATAGGGCTTGGCGGAGAGGGAGGCACCCGCTCGCCACCACCCGGCTGGCAAGGAGAAGCCGTATGGGGACAGCAAGAGTGCTGGAAAAAAAAAACAACCAACCCTTGAAATTCCTTGTGGATGCTTCAGTTTTTTCCAGCTCCTCATTTGTGTTCTGGGTTTTGTGGCGTGCTGCTTTTTCTTCCGCTTTGGGTTGTTTTCCTGCTGGGGTTTTTTTCCCCCTCTCCACCAGGAATGTGACCGGCAAGAAGAGGGTCACGTCGGAAGCGTGACGAACAGGAGGGATTCGTCATGCGTGGTGACGAGACTTTCTCAAAGTCTTTTTCCCCCACTCAGATAGCTGCAATTTATGCAAATGAACTAAAAGAAGAGCTAAACAGGGACTCGGTGCATCTCACTGCCCACACTGGTTTCTCTCCCAGGGGAGAAGAAGGAGGGAGATGAGTCTGAGGTTATGCTCCCGGCTGCACACCTACCCCAGCCCCAAGGCTGGCTCGACAGCGCTGGGGGCTGGATCCCCCTCCGCAAAGGAGGACGGACACCGTGGCCTGCCATGCTCAGCATCAGACCTTCCAGCAGTAGGGGAAAGAGCTGGGACCAGGTGAAAAGCATCCCCCAGCCACAGTCATGCTGGGTGGCTGTCTCTCATGCACACACCTGGAGGCATGGCTGAACCAGGAGATGGTCCCAAAAAGCCTTTTCCCTCCCAGGCTTTCCTCATCACACCGGTACAGAGGGGTGTGAGGACAGGAGCAGCAGTATCCCCTGGTCCTTTGGGGTTTCCAGCCAGCTGGTGCAATTGGGGCAGCACCTGCCTACAAAAAGGGCTGGATTTTATCACAGTTCCTTCTCCTTCTCTCCCAGGCAATCCATTTCTGCTGAATTTGGCCTTCTGGCTTTGTCTGTCCAGCAGGGGGATGGTGGCTGTCGAGGGACTTCCCCACAGTGGAGGGGGAGCCCAGCACTTTGGTCTCTTCGCTATAAGAGCAGACTGGCAGCAACGTTCCCTGTGCAGGAGCCTGCAGTATCATCACTCCACAACAGCAGGTCCCTGGGACCCACTGCGCATGGGTGATGGGGAGCAGAATCCCCCAACACCCTCAGTGCAGGAAGGAAAGCAAAGCCCAGGCATTTAATTTGGAGGGACAGCTCCTGCGGACAGAGGCAGCTTGCCTAGGATGGGTTTTTTGGTTCAAGTGGCATGTTTCTGCTCTCAATAATAAGGAGTGGAGATGCTCTGCCCATGTGCAAGCCCCAGCCTGGGTTGAGGACTGTCCTCCCTCCAGGGCCCAGGACAGACACTGTCCTCCCAGCTCTTGGGAGTTGGTAAATGAGCTCTCTGGCACTGCTGGGCTCTCCTTCCTAATCTTCATCCTGGGGAAAACCAGAGAGATCCCACCACATCCTCCCTCTGCTCAACTACAGGGATCAGCCCATAAAGAAGGTCCCAGGGTTGGAAAGAGGAGTACATCCACCTAGGCACTGTCAGGTGCCTGCTTGCCCTCCCTGGCTCGTCATCCGCAGGGAGCTGACAACAGCCACAGGTCCAGGGTGCTGGGCCTGCTAAAGGTGGCAGAGGGTGTGTTTTTGAGGAGCGGGCTGGGAGGATATTGCTTCTCTGAGCAGGACGAATTTCTTCTTCCCGGGGCCCCAGGCAGGAACCAGACACCGGGTTCTCGTTCAGCCCTAGCGAGGGCAGCACTTCCACACTGCACGTGTGTAACCACTGCACCACAACGAGTTTTATCTCGATTTCTTCCAGAACTGGGGTTCTCATCCGCACAGAGCACCAGCCACAAACAATCCCTGCCCTCTCTGCTGGAGAAGTCACCAGCTCCATTCAGAGAGCGTGAGAAATGGAGCCCATCATTAAAACATGCCGGGGCTGATGTCCGCCCTCTTAGAGCTCCTTTCACACCCCTCCTGTCATCTTGATACTTTCCTGTGCTTCCTGTACTCCTCCAGAGTAGCAAAAAGGGTCCTGAAAGCAGACAACCATGGTTTCATGCTTATTCATCATCACATGTGTACTGAAAGCTGCGATATGTGTTGTGCTTTTGCGTTTCTGTGGCTAGAAAGGACACTTACTTTCCTGGAAGAAGCTTTAGGGGCTTCTTCTGGAATTTGCTTCCGGGAGAGCGAAGTGCTGACAGGGCACGGAGGGGCTGGGAACCCTATAATGGGATTCTCATCAGGGTAGGACTGCACGGCCAGCATGCTGGATAGGCTGCAGGTAGAAGTGGTGCCTGGTTAGGTTGAAGGCTCAAGCTCTGTATGTCTCTCAAGGTGTACAGAGGCATGGGCGCCCCGAGGAGCGAGGGTGCTCCCTTGAGAGAGCATGGGGTGCTGGGCAGCAGTGAAACACCCCTGGGATAACTGTCCTTTCCTGCCCTCCCTACCCCTATGCAGGAGGTGATCTCGGCCCCAGTCCCGCACCCTGTAACACTCCCAGGGTCTCAGTCCTGGCCCCCCTCCCTGTCACCCCGCTAAAGGCTCAGCCCAGACCCCCTTACCTGCAACTATACCAGGGGCTCAGCCCTGCCCCTGACCGGCAGCCCCCCAAGGGGGTTCCACTTCAGGTCCCAAACCTGTGTCGTGCACCCGGGGTCTCAGCCCTGTGATCCCCGGGACTCAGCCATGTTCAGCTCACTCCCCCCCTCCCCCCTCCCCCCTCCCCCAGGAGCTCTACCCCGTACCGCCCGCCCACGGCCCCAGCTGCCACCCCCTTACCCGTACCCACCCCCACCGGGGCTCAGCCCCCTCCCGGGATTCGTCCCCCGCCCGCAGTCGCGGCTCTCCCGCCGCAGCGGAGCGCCCCCCACCCCTGCAGCCGCCCTCCGACGGCCCGGGGAGGGCCGGGAGGCGGGAAGGAGCCGCTCCGGGGGCTGGGCCTGCCCGTGCCGCGCCGCACCGCCTCCCCGCTCTCCTCCCCTCCCTCTCTCCCTTCCTCCCTCCCTCCCTCTCTCCGGCGGCGGGGGCCGCCCGCCCCGCCGGGCCAGTCGCCGCCGGCAGCCGCGGCGCAGCCCGGTGCGGTGTGGAGCGTCCCATCCCGGTGTGGCGCATCCTGGTGCGGGATATCCCGATGGAGACGGAGGGTTACCGGTGCCGTAGCAGCCGGTACATTGAGAGCGGGCAGTCGGCGGTGCCCAGCTCGGTGCTGTTCGCTGCCGGCCTGTTGGGTAACGTGCTGGCCCTACTTCTGCTGGGCCAGCACCGGCGGCGGTCCCGGTCCTCCGGCGGCCGCCCGCCGCGGGTCTCCGCATTCTACGTGTTGGTGAGCGGGCTGGCGGTCACGGACCTGCTGGGCAAGTGTCTGCTCAGCCCCATCGTGCTGGCCGCCTATGCCTACAACCGCAGCCTCAGCGAGCTGGGACCCGGCGGGCGCACCGAGGGCGAGCCGGGCGTCCTCTGCCAGCTCTTCGCCTTCCTCATGGCCTTCTTCGGGCTGGCCCCCACCCTGCTGCTGCTGGCTATGGCGCTGGAGTGTTGGCTCTCCTTGGGGCATCCCTACTTCTACCGACGGCACCTCACCCGGCGGCTGGGTGCCACACTGGGGCCGGCAGCAGCAGGGCTTTGCGCCCTATTCTGCGCCCTGCCACTGCTGGGCTTTGGGGTACCCATGCAGTATTGCCCTGGCACATGGTGCTTCATCCGCATGGCCGGTGGCGGACCACGCCAGCTCGTCTTCCCTGTCCTCTACGCCAGCCTAATGGGCCTGTTGGTGCTGGCCATCGGCACCTGCAATGTGAGCAGCATGTGGCACCTCTACAGCATGGCAAGGCGGCAGCCCCGCCGCGGGACCCCCACCACTGCCACTACCCCGCGCATGGAGGAATTCGATCACCTCATCCTGCTGGGGCTCATGACAGTCCTCTTCACCATCTGCTCCTTGCCGCTCATTGTAAGTTATCCCGCCAGCCCCCTCCTCTGGAACAGCCCTCTGAACAACCCCCGGCCCCGGGTGGTTGCTTTGAGCCTCCCTGAATACCCACCACCCCATCCCCAGGGGTTGGTCATTGCATTAATCCCTTGGAAAACAATCCCTCTTTACCACCACCTCCTCCCAAGGAGGTTGGATTGTTGCTTTGGCCGCCTTGGAATACTCCCCCCCCCGACGGTGGGGGTCAGATCACTGCCTGAAGCCCCTTGGAACAACCCCCTCTCCCCCCCCCCACTTCACTACCACTCAGTCTTGGGGAGTCAGGTTGTTGATTTTGCCCTTTGGAATAAACCGTGGCACGACCACCTACTCCTGGGAGCTCAGGGCAAAACTCTACCCCCTCCTAAATACTCCCCCACCATGTCACGAGGGTCGAGTCATTGCCTAAACCCCCTTGGCATAATCCCGCCATCAGCACCACTCAGTCCTGGGGGAATCAGGTCATTATTTTTGCTTTGTGGGATAAACCCTGGCAGCATCACCCAGTCCCAGAGGTGCTGAGGGGAAATAATTGCTTTAGTCCCCTTCAAATAACCCATCACTGCCACCCTGTCCCAAACAGTCAGGCTTTAACACTCCTGGAATAACCCCACCCCAGCACCACCATTCCTTTCTGGGAGGTTGCTCTCCTCAATGCCCACCACCAGCACCACATCCCCCGTGGTTAATTTATTGCTTTAACCCCCATGGAAAATCACTCATCATCATTACCACTCTGTGCCAGAGCTGTCGGGGGGGGGTGTGGGGTGTGTTGGATGATTACTTTGGCCTCCTCTGAGTGTCCCTCACCCTGTCCCAGGGGTCTGATTGTTGCCATAATGCCCGTGGAATGACCCATAGCATCACAATCCCATCCCAGGTTGGGAGGGGTTAATTCATTGCTTTAATCTCACTGGTATCACTACGCCACCATTACACTGTTCCTGTCCTGGGGACATTGCTTAAACCTCTTTGGAATACCTGTTGCTCCCCACCTCCCCAGTCCTGGGATCATTGTGTTGTACCCCCACCCTACCCCCCAAATACCCAGCACCATGTCTCCAGGGGTTAGTTCATTACTTTAACCCCCACAAAGAACACCCCACCCTACCCATCACCACCACTTTGTCCCAGAGGTGTTGGAGGCATCAGGTAATCACTTTGGCCCCATCTGAGTATCCCCCACCCCATCCCAGGGATCTGGTCATTGCTTTAACCCTCCCCCTCTGCCATCACCACCACTCCTGCTCCTCTGGGATTGCTCCAGAGGTGCTGAAGATGTTGGGGGGTTGGTTCATTGCCTTAGCCCCTTGAAGTAGTTCCCCCTCACCCTGTGCTTATTCCTAGGGAGGTTAATTCATTGTGTTAGACCCTCCAATCCCCCCCCACACACACACTTCCGTTCCTACCCCCTCGTCCTGGAGGTTCTGGGTAGATCCATCTCCTCTTGAACCACACTGGATTTCCTGACCTGGGGGAAATACTCCCTGAAATCCTCCCACTTCTTCCCCATCGATGGGAGTCTTGCTGGAGGAGTGGGAGATCCTCAGCATGACAGAGTCCTTGCTGCACCTGCCCAAGTGCCCCATGTCCCCGGGCTGGATCCTGCAGCACCACTGCCTTGCCATCACCCTCTGTAGCCAGAACTGGTGCTGCAAGGGGGGTCTCCTGAAATCCGGATGGGGGTTGTGGGTGCTGCCACTGCCTTAGCTGGTAACTTCTGCTTCCCGTCCCCTCTGTCACGCCCTGGAGCCACATTATGATGTGCCAGCCACCAGCAGCCCCTGCATGATTTGGCTTATACTGGTTTTACAATAACCCTGGCAAAAGCCCTGTGGTCCTCAAACAAGCAGGGCTGCTGGCTGGACCCAGAGGTGGAGGAAGGACCTTGACCCACCAGGGATCACCATCCAGCTGTGGTTCAGCTGCGTTATCCAACAGATGCCTGATGTGATACCCAGTGCAGGGAGGGCAATGCATGAGGGGTGCCCTCGGGGGCAGAGCAGCACCCACCGCTGCAGCCTCCAGAGGTCAGATGCTTCCTTTACCTGTGAAACACCCCTGGTCACTGGGGCTACCTCTTCAGCTCTAACCTCCTGGCCCTGATGAGAACATGGTGCCCCAGTGCCATGACCATCCATGACCCAGCCTCAACTCCCAGTTTCAAGATCTGTAACCCACAACATGTGCTGATTTGATGCATAAAGATATTGAGGGGTTAAAACTTCTTTTGCTGCTCCTAGGGCAATCTTTGTGCTCTCAGCTTTACCCCTGCAGTGAGATCTTAGTCCTTCCCCATTTCTTTGGTTGTTTGACAGATCCGGGCATACATGGGGGCCTTTGCTGCTGATTTCAATGAGAACGCTGACCTCAGCGCCCTGCGGTTTCTCTCCGTGAACTCCATCGTGGACCCCTGGGTCTTCATCATCTTCCGCACCTCCGTCTTCCGCATGTTCATCCGCAGGGTTTGCGGAAGGCTGAATTCCCGGAAAGCCTCCCTGAAAGGGCCTGGACCAGGGGAGGATGGCCAGTTTTGTCCCCTGGGCTGGCGCAGGACAGACACGCCGCAGCTTGGCTTCCCCTGAGTGCACGGGTCTTGCAGAAGCCATTGGCTGCTGGTGAGGATGAGGAGCGAGCCTTCAGTCCTGCACCCCGCTCCGGAGCATCCCGCTCAGGCAGCACGGGGCTGTTGCAGGTGGGGACAGCATCCAGCTTGCAGCAAGGGGTGGGTGTGAAGTGTTTCTGCCCCATCCTGGGCTGCATTTCACCCCAGAGAGGAACTGGGGTCTCCCAGGTACCTGTGATATTTCCAAGCAGCAGCACTTTATGAAGGGTTTGGGGAGCGCCCGGCTCCAGGAGAGCAGGAGGGTTTTACTGTGTGGCTTCAGGGCACTGGGGACACAGAGGTTGGAGAGAGGGGTGTGTGTCCCCATCGAATAAAAGTGGTTCCAAGCCCTGCTCCATTGCCTTGTCCTGTGCATGATCCCCTTGCATGAGAAGGGGAGGTTATCCGGGGCTGGTTCAGGGTGTCACTGGCCTGAGCAGGGGGGGTATGAGGGAGACTTTTTGGGTATGGAGATTCAGAAACTTGGCCAGAAGCTCATGGCCATGCCAAGAAGCTGGAGGACAGGGGAGGTGCTTTCCTGGGATGGCCATCATCACTCCTTGGGATGGATGCCCACCATCCCTCCCAGGGATGCGCATCATCGGCCCCCTAACCCCATATCCACCAAGCAGGGCTGTGGTTTCTCCACTTCATCTTGTTCTTCTCAAAAACTGATTTTCTCCAAGTGCTAATGTTACATTTGTGTTGCTCAGATGGCTACCTGTTCTGCTGTGATTGTTTTAATTTGGTATTTATGATGATCCTGAACCCTAATAAGAGCAGTAATTGAGATAAGACAGAGCCTGGGATGTACAACCTCACCCTGCAAGCATGCCAACAAGTGATCATTTTAATGAAAGATCCATTTCCGCTGAACCACATATGTTAACTGGATTTAATATCTGCCTCAAGTGAGCATTTAGGCCAAAAAAATGATGATCACCCACATCCCCGTCTGCTTATTGTCCTTGGAGGAGACAGGGCAAATAATTCTCTCCCTCTATTTAGCCAAGCCATACAAGGTGTAGTCATGTTCCTGCCATTTCTCATGTGATATTTACACTTGGTGTCAAATGGATTCTGGTTTTTGAAGGAAGAAACTCATGCAAATCTATCTTGGGGCTTTTCGGAGGAGACCTGGTTGGGTTGACTCTGGCTGTTCGATCAGCCAGGCTCTCCCAGGCTAGAGCAAAAGGCAGACCTGTATTTGGGGATATATTATGAGGACATGCAAGCCCACCCTCAGGGTTTGCTGAAGAGAAAGAAATGCAGCGAGGATTGGTTTGCCTATCGGTTTCATGTTACTGGTGTGTTACTGACTTGGAGATGGCTCACGTGGAACCACAGAGTCAACAGCACCAAGCCTGTGTGGTGGCTTTCGCTGGCCTTGTTCCACTGCAGAAGGATGAAGGCCAGGTGAGATAACAGCTCTGCAAAATCCTCCTGGTCTGGATCCCCTCCTCCATATGGATCCATGCACCACTCAAGACAGATGGACCAGGCACAGACAGGCTAGGAGGTGGCAGCAATGTGAGCCATGGGTGCTTGGTGTGTGCCCAGGCTGGGAAAGGCCATCATCTATCTTTGATCCCAACGAGGATTCGCTCCTGGAGAGCCTTCCAGGAGAGGTCCCTGCCCCATGGCATGTGTATTTAGAGCCCAGGGCAACCATGCAACTAAATTTCAAAAACCCCAAACCAGTAAACCCTCCAGGTTATTTATTAAGGTGCATGAATACAGCCCCCATCCAAGCCCTGAGATGATGCACACACCCTGGTGTCTGACCCATCCAGGAGTTTTTATCATCAGAGGAAAGAAATCGTGGAACCACTGAGCAAAGTGGGCGCTTGCAGGCTGCCAGGGTGACTCCCATGTCCTTGCATCGCCCCTGTTTCCACTCCTGAGCCCACACACCTCCTGGTGACCTTGACGCTCTTATCTCGCTTCACTAGCTATTTAATCACCATTCTGCCCTTACTGCTATCCTACCTGCTCTGGGAGCAGACCTGGAGTCTCCAGCCAGCCACCGGTGCCTCCGGCAGCAGCCAGCAAGGTTTGCTCTTGGGGCTGAGCGCCAGGCTGCCCTCCGAGCAGATAAATCACTGTTCGGCTGCTTGTGGGGCCCGGGACTGCCGTATCGCGGTCTTCTCCAGAGATGGCAGCACGTCCCCAGCCAGGACGGCTGCCGAGCCGGCCTGAGCGCTCTGGGCACAGCGGCTACAAGGATGGGGCTGCTCCTCTCCACCCCAAGTTGCTCCCTTGGGCAATCCACGTTTTAATGCCCAGACACGCCTGGTTCGGGGTTTCAGGAGTTATATCGAAGCTCAGAGCCCCTTCCTATTACTGAGCTCGGAAAAAATGAAAATAAAATAAAAGTCATAGTTTAAAAACCTCCCTGCAACTGTGGTTTAGTTAAATCTCGCTGGACAGGAACTAAAATAGTCCAGAGGCTCAGGGCTCCCCAGCCCAACACTGAAGAGCTGAAAGCTGCTGTGTGAGCCCTCCCTCATCACATCCTCTTCCCAAGCTCCTCACACTGCTCAGTCATGCCCCATGGGCCCCCTCCTTGCCAGATTGCTCCTGTGCCAATGATCCTCAAAGGGATGGACCTAATGCTTAATGGAGGCAATAAAGAGACGTTGCTTGGCTCACGCCTGTGGCTCACACCAAGGATGCTCTTTTTGGAGCTGTTGTGCTGTGCCAGCACTGCTGGCTGCTGTGTCCCACACTCACGGTGTCACTGGCGTCAGTGGCATCACCTAACCTTGCATCCCTCTCCTTTCTTGGATATTAACTGAGCATGGTCAGGGTTACTTTGGGTTTTTCTGGCTCATGAAATCAAGGCACAACTTTGCACAAGCTCGTTTCCCAGCAAACTGTTTAGTTCTTGCAAAGGGCTCTTTTATTTTATTGTCTGCCTGCATTTTTCAGCCATTCTGGAAGCAGGAAGGCGCATGTCTGGGCAGGCAGCAGTGCTGGGGCTGCCAGACACCCCAGCCAGGGCGCTGTAAGACACAGCTAGCTGGTGAAGGGCTGGATTTTTTAATCCATGCACCCAGGTGCTTGCACAGGACAGCAAACCAAGGTGCCAAAACCTGGACCTGCCAGGCTGGTGCCTGGGCACCCTCTTCCAGGATGGGGAGTGAGGCTGCTGGCAGCACCGGTACATGAGATAAGGGAGAGGGCTAGGAAGGATTTGGAAGAAAAATGATGTCTGGCTTTGCTAAACACAACTCAGACAGGGTTTTTGGTTTTAAAGGGTTGAAATCCATCCATGCAGTCATAGAATCACAGAATGGTTTGGACTGGAAGCAACCTTCAAGATCATTCAGTTCCAGCCCCCTGCCATGGGCAGAGACACCTTCCACTAGAGCAGCTTCTCTGGGCAACCTGTGCCAAAGACTCACCCCCTTCACAGTGAAGAGCTTCTTCCTTATATCTAATCTAAATCTCCCCTCTTTCAGTTTAGGATATCCTCCCTGCCTGTAATGCCAAAGCCATCCTTTAAAACCCACCAGGGATGAAGCAGGATCCCAGTGCTTTCCCCAGCCATAGGCATCAAACTCCTGAGGTTGAGTTCTCTTGGCTGAAGGGTTTATGTGAAATTCATGCAGCTTTCTTAAAAGCCCAAAGCTTTTTCTCTAAATGGGCCAACCCCGTAAATCTTCTCTTAGAGACAAAAAGGCCAATGACCCTTGGGAGGACAGAAGAGGTGCTGGAGCATGTCCAAAGACGGGCAAAGGAGCTGGTGAAGGGTCTGGAGCCCAAGTCCTATGAAGAACAGCTGAGGGACCTGGGGTTGTTTTGTTTGGAGAAAAGGAGGCTCGGGGGGACCTTATCGCTCTCTACAACTGCCTGAAAGGAGGCTGTAGTGAGGTGGGGGTTGGTCTCTTCTCCCAGGTAACAAGTGACAGGATAAGAAGAAACTGCCTCAAATTGCTCCAGGAAGGGTTTAGATTGGATCTATTCGGAAAAATGTCTTCACCCAAAGGGTTGTCAAGCATTGGGAGAGGCTGCCCAGGGAAGTGGTGGAGTCATCATCCTTGGAGGTACTTTAAAGATGTATAGATGTGGTACTTCAGGACATGGTTTAGTGGTGGGCTTGGCGGTGCTGGGGCAGTGGTCAGATTTGAGGGTCTTAAAGGTCTTTTCTAACTTAAATGATTCTATGATTCTATATGGTCCTTGTTAGAGGCAAGATGCCCGAGATAACATGGAAGCAAAATGAAGAAAACAAACTCTTCCCAAGAGATGGACAGATGGTACCAAGTGCCTTGTTCCTGGTGTTGAGCTCAGAAGGGATAAAAAAAATAAGCCAAGAAAAAAGCCCATCAATTTCCTATTATTGCAAAAATATCCCATCAGAGGCGACTGCCAGTTGAGAAGCCTGAAGCCCCAGATGGGTATTTAAGGCTCCATTAGCTGCCAGGAAAAAGAGCTCCAGAAGACGCCAAAACCCCTTCCTGAGCTGTGACACAGAACACCAGACAGGAGAGGGAGGCTGGGAAAAGTCTTGAAGCAACCACTGCATAGGGTGCCTTCTGCTCGGAAAAAGTCTCCAGAGGAGCAGAATGCAGCCTCCATACGCTGCTTAGATGGACCAGGCCAGGATTAAGCTTTTTTGGGGGTACCACAGAGGGCTGAACATGCCAGGGTCCCATCCAGCCCTACACACGACTGCATGTCCTCCTTGAAGTGCTGAAGAACCCTTTGAGGTTCAAAAAAGGAATAGGAGTGGCCTGTTGGAAACAGAGGTGCTGTCACAAACCGCAGCTCACCCCCAGCCCGAGGCTTCTCAGTGTATGACATTTCCTTTATGAAACTCCTGTTACAAAAGGAAGGTTTTGAAACTAACAGCCAAAATGTACTTGGGGCAGCAACCTGCCATGTCCATGCTGGAGGTGATCAATGCTGCAGCGTCTCACTGAGGCCTGGAGGGACCAGAGCACTTTGCGAGGACAGTTTCCATTAGGCAAGGGATGCACCTGAGCCAGATCCCAGGTTGAAGGCCAAGGACTAAGGCTTTGCTCTCAGCAAGGTGGGGAGAGGATCAGGGTCATGGCTGAGGAAATACACACTCTCACACAGTGGGAGCTTCCTGTGCCATCTGCTGAACCCAAACCACCGTTGGAAGGAGCTTTCCTTGAGCTGGTGTTTGGGGCGAATGAGCTGTGCTCAGCCAGGCTTGCAGCAGGAAGAGGGGCTCCCATCGATGCTTCCCCCCACCACCCCTATGATCAGACGCTGGCTGCAGGCTGCACTCCTGTGGGGCCCTCTCATGACATATAGGACAGGGGGGCAGTGGGGACACAGCGTAAAGCTGGACATGGGGCAGGGTGTTCTCTATGGGCTCTGAGTGCCCCTTGGGCCATGGGATCAGCTGTGGACCCCTGGTAGCCTGTCCTGCACCAGGGCAGTGGAGAGGCACCAGGGGTCATGATGCCTTCGGGTCCTTGGACCAGCACTGGGACTCACTGCCCTCCCGAGGCTCCTGGCGCGGCACCGGCAACGGGGCTTGACATTAACTCAGTGCTCTCAGACCAGCACCGGATATCGCTGTGAATCGGGGCGTCGCAGGTCGGCACCGAGTGTTGCTGTGCCTCTTGAGGCTCCCGGACTGGCACCAGGGCTGGCCATGCCCCTGGGTTCTCAGTTCAGCAGCAGGGCTATCCCGGCGTCCTGGCTCCAGCAGCAGCACAGGGGCTCCCGGCCTGGCACCGAGTCTTGCTCTGCGGCCGGGGCTCGCGGACCGGCACCGGGGCTAGCTCACCATCCCCAGAGCAGCAGCGGGACGCCAGAGCCACCACAGTGGCCGATCGTGCACAGGGCTCCCTGCCCGGTACCGGAGCTACCGGAGCCGCACCGGGGCTGGCCGCGCCTCGGGGCTCCCGGACCGCTCTGGCGCCGGACGGCAGCTGGCCGTGCCGCGACGCTCTCGGTGCCTCAGCGGGACTCCCGTATCCCCTCGGGGCCGGCCGTGAGAGAGGCCCCCGCTCCGGCTCCGGTGCGAACTCGCCGTCGGGCGTCCCAACCAACCGCGTCCAGGGGAAGGCGGCACTGGGCGGGCTCGGGGGCGGCAGGCGGGGCAGCCCGGGGAGGGGGGGCGGTGCTGGCCCGGCGGGCGGGCGGCGGCGCAGTTGTGCGGCAGCGGCGGGATGAACGGGACGGGCCGGGGGCTGTGCGAGCTCGGCGGAGCGCTGCCGGCCGGGGCCCGCCCGCTGGTCAGCGCGCTCATGTTCTCCGCCGGGCTCCTGGGCAACCTCCTGGCCCTGGGGCTTCTGCTGCGCTGCCGCCGCGGGCCCCGCGCCAGCCCGCCCGCGCTCTTCCACGTCCTGGTGCTGGCGCTGGTGGTCACCGACCTGCTGGGCACCTGCTCCGTCAGCCCCTTCGTCCTGGCCTCCTACCACCACAACCGCACCCTGACCACTCTGGCCGAAGGAAGACACATCTGTCTCTACTTTGGCTTTGCTATGAGCTTCTTCGGCCTCGCCACCATGCTCATCCTCTTCACCATGGCGCTGGAGCGATGCCTGGCCCTGGGGCAGCCTTACTTCTATGAGCGCTTTCTAAGCCCCCGTACAGGCTTGGCTGTCCTGCCTGCCATCTACACCTTCTCGGCGGCCTTCTGTTCCTTGCCGCTGGTGGGCTTTGGGCAGTACGTGCAGTATTGCCCCGGCACTTGGTGCTTCATCCAGATGCACCTGGACTACCCCGAGCACAACGGCGGCAAGGAGGTATCTGGGTTGGATATCACCTTCTCGCTCCTCTATGCCACCCTGCTCCTCTTCCTCATCCTCTCCGTGCTGCTCTGCAACCTCAGCGTCATTGCCAACCTGGTCCGCATGCACCGCCGCGGGCAGAAGACCCGCCGGCTGGCCACGCTCGAGCAGCCCCGGGCGGCCAGCAGCTGTGGCCGGCGCATGTTCTCCATGGCCGAGGAGATCGACCATCTCCTCCTCCTCTCCATCATGACCATCACCTTTGTCATCTGCTCCCTGCCCTTCACGGTGAGTGTGACCACCTCTCCCCAGTGTTCCCATTTTTCTCCCTCCCTCCCTTTGTAAGCCTCCCCCCAGCTCCCTCTCCCCAGTGTTCCCATTTTTCTCCCTCCCTCCCTTTGTAAGCCTCCCCCCAGCTTCACTGCCCACACCTCAAGGGTTGAGGTCAAAGTTATCTCCTCCTGAAGCTTGGGAGACCCCAGCTCTGCAACAGACTCCAGGCAGTTTGCACATCCCTTGGAGTACTGGGGGAGCCACTTCCTGCATCCCCAGAGCCAGGAGGAGGATGGGGTGGGGTGGGAGGAGGACTGGGTGGGGAGATGACAGGGTGGCAGGAGAATGGGGTGCGGGGGTGACAGGGTGGCAGGAGGATGGGGCGGCAGGAGGAGAGGTGTCCGAAGAGGCTCGAAGTCAGTGTGGCTCAGGCAGGGTAGGCGTCCCCTGAACCACACGACTTCCCTGTGGCTCCTGAGAGCCGGGCACTCATGGTGGAGGTGTGAGTGGTGGCAGAGCAATAAATTAGATGTCCAAAAATGGGGATGAAGGAGATGCCACTGGGCTGGAGACAGCGGATGTCTGTGCTGGGCAGGCAGACTTATCCCAGATTTCTGTAACAAGAGGGAAGGATGGAGCTGAAGATGTGGGCAGGCGGAGGTCTCTACTGCTCTGTAACAAGACTGAGGCATGGGCACAGAGGTGGGCGATTGCTGGGAGCAGAGATCCGGCACATGGGCTGCAGCACGCCTTGTCCCAAGGGTTGTGCCCACATCCTGTGTCGTATCCATGCATGAAGCTTCCAGCAGAAATACGGGGTTGAAACACTGCAGCCAAGTGAGGAAGGGGAGAGAGCGAGTCCCCAGATGCTGCCCCGGGCTCTCCCCCTCCAAAGGGCAGCTTTTCATCCATCCAAACCATATTACACCAGCAGCATGGTGGACTCCAGAGCACCTCAAGCCACTCATGTTCCCTGCCTGTGTGCTTGAGCCTGCCACCACGGGAGGTCATTTTGTTCCTATTAGAAGCAAGCCCCACCAAGGTTGGGAGCACAGCCAGTGCTAATTTTGTGCTCATGGAGTTAAATAGACACCACCTTCCCTTTGCGCTCCCTTTCTTGTCACAGGGGAAAATAAAATAACCACAGGCTGTAGCTGAGCCAGGCTGCCTGGGTTTTAAGACAGAGAAAAGACAGAGCAGTCATGTCCGGATGCTCACAAGCATCCCAGAAGCCAGACTCAACATACTCAGAGACATTTCGGCTTCCATTAATGGGCCCACATGCGATGGGTGACTCTCCCCATGTCCTGAAAAAGCCCTTGTTTGCGTGCTGTGGTCATTATAAAGTGGGATTCCTTGGTGGGGACATATGGGCAAGGCTCTATGGGTCTGCTTGGGGCAGGCACGATGGCAATGTGCTGCTGGTGGGGATCCCATGGGCCCTCTGATAGCAGATATAGCCTTATCCAGAAGTACAGCTGGCTTTTCTTTTCCCATCGCCCGGTTCCCATGCGGGGTTGTGTTTGGGCTGTGTTTTGGCAGCGTCTCAAACCAAGCTGTTGAGCACTGCTGGTGCCTCCTTGGTGTGACACTTTCTCCTCTGGTTGGGGATGCCCCAAGGACCAGCCTGGGCACATGAACCCAGCAAGCATCAGGCTACAGCACCACAAAATCCTTCTAAAAAGGCCTAAGCCTGGGGCAGCTCTTGGAAGTGCTCCACTGCTGGCAGTCCCCAGCATGGGCTGAACCACGGCCACCTCCTGGATGCACCATCTCTGGGCGGTACCCAACGGATCCTGGCCAGAGAAGGGATGCTCATGCATCCTGTGCCCCCCCCAGCTGTCATCCGCATCCAAGCATCCCCTGTCCCCTGAAGCGAGGGGGTGGCGATTCGACCCATATGAGTAAGGAGTGCTGAGTCACCCTTCCAGGAAGCCTCGTAAGCTGCTATGAGTCGGCAAATTGCAGGAAGGACTGGAGTGGTCCAGCACCCTGCATCCCCTCCGTCTTTCATGTTTTTTCATCCCATGTGGTTTTCAAGGTGAGACGCGCCACTTCCTTAAGCAGCTGCTGGATTGATTGTATTAGGGCTAATTGAAGCCTCCCTACATGCTGAGATGTGAGAGCAGAGCACAGACCTGGCATTCATTAGCAAAAAGTTCATTTAACCTGATGGAGGCAGCATACGTGCTGTGACAACCCAAATCTCCCCAAGATGCTGGATCCTGGAAGCCCATTCCCGGCGTTATTTCTCCCTGTTGTGTTTTGCAGATCCGCGCCTATGTGAACAAGTTCAGTGAGAAAAAGGGCAACCATGAGTGGGACCTCCTGGCCCTGAGATTCCTCTCTATCAATTCCATTGTTGACCCATGGGTCTTCGCCATCCTGAGGCCGCCGGTCCTGCGGTTCATGCGCTCGGTGCTGTGCTGCCAAGTGACCCTCAGGAGCCAGGACAGACGGACTCCATCCCCTGCAAAGACTAAACTGGCAGCGCAGATGAACCCCTGCGGGCAGTAGATCCATCGGCAGCTGTGGGAGACATCTGCCAGGTGAAGCACAGCCCTGACAGATGTTAATGAAGCTCTGCATTATGGCCCATAAAGAGACGTATGTGCTGCCGGGTGAGCCAGGTACAGGTGGCCCAGCCAGGTGTCACCACGTGTCTTGAAAGTAAGGCAGTGTGGTCTCTCATGGGGCAAAAAATAGAGTGGGGCAAGACTGTAAGGGCTGGTGAGTACCTGGATAATGCTGATGGAGCTGCTCCTGCCTGGTGAAGGGTGCAGGCTGCGTTCAGCCACGCTGTAGGAGGGTCAGGGGTGAAGCATGGGGTGATGTTCTATAACACTACTGCTGTGGGGGCTGTCAGGGAGCAGAGCTTCCTTCTGGTGTGCTGCCCAGAAAGGTCCTCACAGTCATTTTGGGCTAAAGGCAGCGTATAGGCAGGGTACGGGTCCTGCAGGTGGGGTTGTGTGGTCACCATTGCTGCAAGCACCCATCCGTGCCCAGGTCCCTAGTGATTGGGTAGGAAAGGAAGGGAGTACTGTATTCCCAAATACTATTCTTTATTTGGTAGGCTGGTTGCCTAAAGAAATACACTTTATCAGGTGTAGGTCTGTGTGCATGTGTCTGTCTGTCCATCCCCACCCCAGAGATTTTAGGCTCCAGTGGGTGCCAGTCCAGCATGTCTGAGGGGCACAAAAAACCCAGAAAGTCACACTTTAGGCACTTCCCTAACACTGTGGTGGCAGCAGAGCTGTGTGGACATTCCTGAGCCCCAGTTTGCTGTTTTCTTTGCCCTATATTTGTGTAGGAGCTGACGAGGGGAATAAAGAGCCCAACTAGGGAACAGGAGGTTTCAGTCACAGCCATGCGCTTTACCCATGTCCAGGGTGATGCTTCTGGTGGGTTTTGGGTTGGCACAGAGGAGGGCTCATCCTCCTGGGCTGCTCACCCACAAAGTGCCTTCCGTTGCCCTCCCGCTGGCTTGGAACAAACCTGCTCAGAGGCTTCGCTTCTGTAGAGGTGTTATTTGGAAAAGAAAACAACAAAACCCCAACAAAACCAAGCACCCCGAGTGCACAAACGTCCAGGTCATCAATCCTGCCCTACAGGCAGCGTCCTTCAGTACCGCTGTTTGTTTTGTGGAATGCCTGTTGCTCTTCAGGGCTCTGGGCTGGTCCTCACCGGCATCAGGAGCATCTGACCCTGCGGGTGGGCTGAGTTTCTCTCAAGACCATCACTGCTGCCATTAGGGAGTTGCTGGGGGACTCTCATTTGTGCTGCATTGAGCATATGCAGTGTCATGATGCTATTGCAAGTGGGGCATCTCTGAGTCCATCTGAGGGCTGCTCCTCTGCTCAGAGAGTCCAAAGGTGCCGTGATTTGGAGCTGTTCTGCGGTTTGTTAGTGGAGGTGATGTAAAGCTAATATATTATTATTTAAATAATAAATGTCTTTCAAAGGAGCCTGCTGAATCATGTGTGGGTTTGTGCGTAAGCCGCACCTCAGGGTAGATCTGGCTCCTGGAAGAAACGTGGAGCACTGGTGGGATGAAGCCTCAGGGACGGGGGGAGAGGCAGGAGGGAGGCAAAGAGGGGAAACACATGCCTCCAATTTCCTAAAAACTGAAAATAAACTCTTTGATAGATGAGTGATGGCATTTTTGCCTTACCTCTGTAACATGACCCACGAGCTTCAGCAATACCCCCACTCTGAGCTCTTCCCTAAAGCTTGTATATCCCGAAGCCAGGGAGAGGCAGGCAAAGTTCCTACCTGTTATCAAAACGCAGAACCAAAAAATACCCACCCTAAAAAAAGGCAGAATTTATGTCACTTCTGTCAGGCAGCCAATATCCACAGGAAGTTTACTGGCCTCCGAGCTGCGTGTGGGCAGATGTCAGGCATGGGCTGCTATTGCTCAAGCCTTGCCGGCGGGATTCTGGCAGCGCCCTGTGGCTGGAGGTTCTGGGGGGTGTGGAATTTTGGGCAGGGTTTGGGGGCCGGTTGCAAGACATGCCCTATACACGGGGCTGCAGGTGGGGTGCTCCCTGCTGTCATGTAACTCATGCAATTCAGTCATTAACCCTGTTGCTGAGCCCTGGGTGCCCAGATTGGGCAGGCTCCCATCTGCTGCTCTGGGGTCAAGGTTACCCCCTCCCCAGTTATTTCCCCATCCATGCATGCAGCAGCAGCAAATGCACTTTCTGGGTTCAGGCCTCAGTGCACCCCATCCTGTCTCAGTGGGTGCTTGGCTTGAAAATAGCTGCAGATCTGTGTGCTTTAGTTGTCTGGATGGTCGTGACCTGCTTGCTCACACTGGAATTTCAGGACCAGTTGCCTAATCCTTTCATAAACTAGGAGGAAAAGCTGCCTGGCATGCAAAAGATGGAGAGAAAAGGAAAAGAAAGCGTTGGAGAGGGGCCACATCCTGCAGAGACCAGCCTGCTGAGGAATGTGACAGCAGCGGGAAGAGGACTCAGGTCCATCCATGGGGACGAGCTAAAGGTGGGATGCTCCCGGCAGCTCTAACTACACCGATCTGCTCCTGCCAGCTCGGCTGCTGACCGCTAATTACCAGCTCCTTGTTTTTCTGGGAGGTTTATGGCTCCTCATCAGGAAATGTGGGACTGGGAGACAGCCTCCTCGCATCCATCCTGCTGGAATCTGCTTTGTGCAGGGTAATGCTACAGCAGAGTCACTCTCATGTGAACTGCCCCCAGTGAGGGACAGCGATCCTGGCAAGTGAGGTCAGGGAAATTACTTGGCTAAAATGTAATGCAAAAATAAAGAGGAGAAATTAGTTGTGAGCTGGGGCAAAGACTGATGCATACAAGGAGAGGAACCCCTGCAAGTCCCTTTGCCATCCATGATGCAGTGATGGGTCCATCACCTGAAGATGCTGTGGTCACTGCTCTGCTTGGGGACCACTCCACACCACTCTCTGTGGAGGGATGGGGGTCTCAGCCCCCCTACTGGGATGTGCTGGCCAGGCACAATCTGAGCTGCTGGCTATGGGTTGCCCTGTCCCCTGCTACCCTCCATCCCAGAAGCTGAACAAACCAATTAGCCCTCCTGCTCCGTCTTTCAGATGAGAGCTTTAATTAGAGCTCTGTGAGGGCACGGAAGGCCATGAATCTCTCTATATCCTAAGCTGTGAGCCTGCATAAAACACTGCTTTTATTAATATCACACAGGAACCATTGCGAAAGCCAAATTGATTTGACTCTCTTCAGCTCAATCAACATCTGCTTGGCTTAAATGCAGATGCCCAAATGTCATTTTGTTGTCTGTGCTGACCCTTAATCATCTTTTATTTCCATACCGGAAACCTGCTGGTGCAAGAAAGCGCCAGGCAGGTCTTTAGGGTTGCATTTCCATCTGGAACTCAAGCTGAAGAGGACCGAGGGAAAAGCCATGCATTCATGAGGGCCAGCAAATATGGGTGACAGCCACAGAGGTGGGTGATGTGATGTGCTGCGTGTCTGAGCCTGGCATCCCCACAGAGCACCTTTGGGATTGGTGGTTCAGTCCTTTAGGAGGCTGGAAGGAGCCTGGGATGAAGGAGGGAGCCAGGTGGGAGGCAGCTGCATTTCCAGGCAGGGAATGGGCAGTGAGCCCATCTCTCTGGCTCCAGGAGAGTGTACGGTGTGGTAGCTATTAAACTGGGTTAAACGAATTAGGCAAGGAAGTGACTTAAGGGAAGATGGTTCTGCTGGGCTCCCAAGCCAGCTTTGCGGCAGTGCCAGGGCTTACCTCGGATGTCAGGGCTGATGGCAATTCCCCATGGCTTAAGTGCAGAGAAAAGAAAAACATTTGGCTTTTCCATAGTTGCTACCACAGTTCTGCCTTTGCAGCTGGTTTAGGATCTCTGCCTCCCCATGTATTAACAGGGAACCTCTCTAGCTCCTCTGATTCCCTCAGGTCATCCCACATCTCCCATTTTCCTGGATTCACCGGGTCCCTTTTTGGTCATCAGGGACTAACACCGAGCACTGTCCTCCTACAGCATCCCCAGAGGGGAGAGCCTGCAGAGTGAATCAGGCTGTATTTTACTTTACGGCCCCACAAGCAAGGGTACCATCCCTTTCCAGGAAGGCTGTTGGGGTATCCCAAACATCATAGACTTGAAATCAGAGCCTGTCACCCAACACCGAGATTCAGAACAAGAAATGTTCCCAAGCCTGTTCCCTGGCATTATAAGGGGTTTTGAAGCCTTGGAAGCAGTAGGGTTGTAGCAGAATTACCGCTCTGCAGCCACAATTTAAAGCTTTTTTTTGCAATGTGAATAATAATAAATGTTTTCATTCTGGCTTTTTGGTTCAGCATTGCAGGGAGGTGAAGGTCTTGTCTGACTTCCTCCCAAAACTGCCTGAATTCTTGGTGTTTTGGCTGCTTGGGGGAACTTTCTGGTTCCTGGCCTGCTCCCAGGTCTCTGTCCCTCCTTAGTACCTGGCCATGGCTTCAGGAGCTGAGGCATTAGGGAGGACTGTGGGAGGGAGGTGCAGCCCTCCTGCTGCCAACAGGACCCGGGTGTGCTGGGAGGTGAGCTGAGGGATGCCAGGGATAGCGCTGTGCCCTGGGATGAGGGCATCCCTGCAGCCCCACTGGGCACCCCAGTGTCCTCCCCCTCTGGCTGGGAGATGTGCTGCTGCAGCAAAACCAACCAAGGGGACAACCGAAGGGCTGGGAAAAACCCATCTAGAGCTCCGAGATGATCTACAACTGACTGGAAACACAAGGACGGGAAGTTTTACAAACCCAACTGGGATGTGGAGCGAAAAATACAGCTGCCATGGTTCGACGAGGGGGTGAGCAACCCGAGGCCACTGCTTGCTTGCTTGCTGCAGCAAAGTGCATGCATGGCAGGCCTAGCATTCACCCCTAGGTAGCCCCCCTTCTTTAAGAGAATCTAGGTGAGGCATGCAACGATACATATTCCTGCTTGCTGCTTTTTATGCAGTTGATGCATGCAGAAGGGAGACACGTTGCCTTTCTCTGAGTCGGAGAAGCCAGTGTTGAGGTCTTGGACCACGCTTCGCTGGTGCTCATGGGCTTTGCCATGGGGGCAGAGGCAGCATGAGAGATTTGTAAAGGGCACACCAGATCCCTACTCAAAAGCCTGAGGTAGGTGACGTGTCTGGGGAGGCTCCTGGAAATCACAAGGATTTCCCATGCTGAGCTGCTTTTTTTAACCGGATTTCCTTGAAACATGGAAACATCCACGTCCATCAAATCCGCAGGGAAATACCTCCAATCTGCCAGAGCTGGTGCAGTTCCCAAAACGATCTAAATCTTCAAAAACAAGAGACTAAACAGTGTCAAACTCATGTCAAGCGTCTGCCTTTTAAAGAGGCCATAAAAGTTATGAGGCATCACTGAACATGATGGATCACTCATTGCCCTGCCCCTCGAGCTAAAGGCTGTGACCTGGCCTGCAGACCTTGTTTATTAGGTAAAAACGAGATCCTGTTGGCAGCCTCGTGAGCTGAGCTCGTGGAGGAGGAGAGCAAAGGTCTTAGGGTTTCTGAGCAAGTCAGACCATAAAGCTGTGTAGGGCTTTGGGTCCCAACACCATGGCTGGAAGCAGCAGCTCTGGTTTTGCTGTGGTTCCTCCTGAGCCACCTCAGACGCACAAGGTGCCAGTTTGTGGCTAAACACCCTCTAAAAAACCCCAAACCAAACCCACCTGGAAAAGCTTGTTCCTCTGAGCACCCAGTATATGAACCAGGTCCTGTCGTGGTTGAAACACCAGCCTTCCAGTCCTACAAGTCTGGCACTCTGCATTGCTCTGCCTCAGTTTCCCCTCTGTGCTCTGGGAACATCTCTTCCCAGTGTAGGAGCTACATCCCTCCCATGGCCATTCCCTCCAACACCCTGAAGTGATAGGGGAAACTCCAGAAGATTAATAAAGGGAATTAAAAGGGGAAATAATGGGGGAACATTCTGGCTGCCGGGGCTGAGGACGGACTTTTCTCCAGGGCACAGGGCTCTTCCAGCCTGAAGCTGCTGCCTTCCTCCAGCTTCCAGCTGTGACCAGCTTTGTTTCTGTTAGTGCTGGCAGCTTTTGCAGTGATGAACGGTCCCTGCTCTGGCTCTGCTTTCCTTTCCCATGCTCTGGCTCTGCGCTGTGCTGAGAGGAGCCCTGCTGAGCTGCCATGCTGGCCCTGGCCCCAGCTGAGCTAGGTTCCGACAGGGCTAGCAGGTTCCTCATGCTACGTGCAGACCTATTCCTCCCAATGGGTGCTCTAAAGAGCACCCACCAGGCACAGACATCTCCAGAGGGGCTTTCGACAGCAGGATGATGAATTCTTATTGTTTTCTATGGCTTTTTGCTTAGCTGGGATGCTGGAGCATTGAAATGGTGCTGGGAGAAACCCCCAGAGCTCATTGAGCCCATCACCAGCACCATTGAGCCCATCTCCAGCACCCGTGTCCTCACTGATCTTCCTTTTCTATCACCTGCACTGTAATTTCAGCCCTAGAAGATGCTGAATAGGCAGCATAGCAATGGTTGGCAAAACTGGGATGGATAAAACCCACTAAAGATGCAATTTACTGCAAGCCCAGTATCCCCAGTACTGCTGCCACAGCATGCTGGGGACACTTTATCTCTCTGTATGTGGGAGTGCAGGAGGAGGTGGTGTTGGCCAGGACAGATGTGAAATGTCAAAGCACACAGCCTTTTGAACAGCCTTAAGAAAAGAAGTAACTGTGTTTACAAGAAGCCATTCCAGGGCTGTTTGTTGTGCCTTGTTTATCCCCGGACATTCATGCTACTACAGTTTTGGCCATGCAACTAGTTGAGCGTCATGGAGTTTGTCATGCTGAGTGGATGTATACATGAGAGAACATTTATTTGTCATGAGCAGCTGTTATTTCCTCTGCTAAAGAAAGCCCTTTTTCATCCAATTGGAGCTGGGAATGCTCATTTACAGCTGTGAGGACTCTCCAAGGCCCCCACAGTGGCCGGATTGACATGCAGGTCCATGAGGATGAGTCCTCAGCATTTACTCTCAGCAAACCAGTGCATGGCCAGTGCCTGGGGAAGGCAAGGGCAGCCCCTGCTCTGGCTGAAGGGCTCTGCTGGGTGTCCATGGGGCTGCTGGAGGAAGCTGCTTTGGGGACTTGGAGTGATCACCTCAGGTATCGGTTTAGGAAACCTCTTTCTCCTGCTTACACCAGCATCCCTGTGTCATTGCTGTCCCCAGCATCCCCTGGTCCCCTGGGGCTGTTCCCAGTATGGCATCACAGTCCCTCATTTCTACTGCAGGACCACATCCAGGACATGGATAAGAATGAGGACGAAGCCTCTGCAAACCTCCGGCAGCTCTGCAAATGTGGATGGAGACTGGGGAAAGGGGGCAAGAGAAAAGGGAAAAGGGAAAGGAGAAAGGGGACAGGGCAAAGGCTTCCAGGCTCTGTCCAGGTGTGCTTGGCTGTTGGAAATTGCTGTGCCCAGCTGGTTTCTCTGCTGGTAGTGCTTTGCTACCAGCCCTCCATTCATTGCCTTTTGCTGTCCCAAGCTTTGGCAGCTGAATTAGCCTAGAAACCTGAGTGTTCCCTGCACGATGCTCTGGGATCTGGAGGCTTGCTGCTGCCAGGGGGCTTGGGGGCATCCCAGGACAGTGAAATGTGGAACTCCTGATCTGCCTGAGAGGGATTCAGGGGTCAAAAACAAACACCAGGAAACCCAGGGCAGGACATCTGCCGGTTCTAGCAGCAATTACCCCCTCAGAGCATTCTCTCTGAGCATCCTTCCCAGGGTGGTTTTCCCAGCACTTTCCTCCTTGGTGGAGTTGCTTGTGCAAGCAGGGACACTGTGGCCAGCTCTTCCTTCCCAAGTATGGCGTTTTCCTGCCGGTGCATCCCATCAGCACCAGCCAGAGCCGCACTGCAGAGCAGCTGGGCTCAGCTTCAAACAGCATCACTCCTGCGACGGCCAAAAGCTTCTTGAACAGCTATGCAAGAGGCTCCTGATTCTCTTAATTATTTATTGTTATGCTTAATGTGCTGTAATTATTAGAATAAATCATGGGGATTTGCAAAGTTTATAATCTAGAATCACTCACTGAGAGGGAGCTGAAAGGCCCTGGTGCAGTGCATCCCTTCTGCGGGGTGTTTGGGAGCATTTGAGCATCTAACAACCTTTGAAGGGTGATCAGCCTTGTCTGCAGTCAGCACACACCACCACGTTGCTGCTTTGCTCTGTTCTTCCTCTCTTGGAGGGAAGCAGCTCCTGTTTTCCCACATTTTTCTGAAGTCATTCTGTGTTTTCAGAAGGACGCGCTAAGCCAAGAAGGATTTCTTCTTGCGGGTGTGTTTGCTTTGAGACTTGCCCTTGCAGAGCAGCACCAGTGCATTTGTAAAATCATATATAATTGCCCTTCCCCCCTGCTTGGACTTGCTGGTGCCCTCAGGGAGTGGAAGGGTGCTGGCAGCCTGTGGGGCCATACAGCTGCTGGAGCAGCAGACCTCAGAGGGGACACCTTTGGGGTCCCCATCCTTGCAGAGCAGACCCTGTCCTCCTAGGAGGTCCCGCAGCTCTACAGGGTGCTCATGGGACTCCCAACACAGACCAACAGCTGCTGTGGTTGGGAAAAACCAATGCAGCCTGATGCTAAAGGGCACTGCAGCAGCACAGGGCAGGCAGAGGTCACCGCAAGAAGGCAATGGCCAGGGGAGCAAAGAGCAATTAGGAAGAACTGAGATTTGCAGAGTACAGATCAATCTCAGCAGCCGCACCAGCTGCTGCCAGCTGGATTTTGTAGGGTGAGAGGAACAAAAAAAAACCCTTTTTCTATTTGGCCAAGAAAATGGAGGAGTCCTATATGTAAAGTCCAAGGAAAATACCTCCTATCCTTGATATCAAGTAGCAGATGGAAGGACTTGGGTGGAGATCTGGGGCAAATGGGTATTGGTAACCCCATGTTGTTGCAGGGACCAGGGACATTACTGCGTCCATGTCATTGGGGGCTTCCAGTGAGCTCAGACTGGAAGACTGGGATGGGCGAAGTAAGACAATTCCCTGTATGAAGACTGGCTGAGGCTTGGTGGCAGGGACCACGTCTCTGGTGGAGCCAAACTGTCATTGAGTTTGGGAAGGGGTAAGTAAACCCCTCTGATCTAAAAGTGCAGCCCTGCTTTCCTGGAGATTGCAGGATGCTTCCCGGCACTGCTGGAGCACTCCTGGAAATCATCCCTGACACGCCATGGGAGGGTGAATGCACAGAGGAGTTTGCCCTCATTGCGCCGTGGTGCATCAGGGAAGACCTGTGACGCAGGAGAGGAGAGCAGGGCTAAGCACTCCTCACTGATAATGGCTCAATTTTCAAGCATCCTCAGGATCTTGAAGGGATGTTGTTTGAGGAAAAAAATCATGGAAAGACAAAGAAATCCAAAGGAAATGGACAGCAGGAGGCTTGTGATTCAATGGCTTTAACTCATATCCTTAAAAGCATAGATCTACTTTGGGAGCTGTTTGGGGAGAGGAATGTAAGGCTGGCGCTGCTGGCTCATGCCAAAGGTCTCTTTGTAGCTTATTTCCACCAGCACACACTAGCTGGGATTTAGGGAATCAGTCCAAGGACGGGCAAGCCAGAGCAACCTTGGCTGGCGATGGTCAGCAGTCACCAAGAGCCAACCCCATCCTTCTGAGTCCCTCCCTTTCTGGAGGGACCACCACTCCTCAGAAAGGAGCCTGGGGTCTAGATAGGAAGTACCTGTGGGTGGGAAGCCCACCTTGTGGGGTCAGGGAATGTGGTGGGGTGTCTTCCCACAGCCCCCCCAGTGTTCCCAGGTTGCCGGGGCTGTCAGCACAGGGGAAGGGATGGGAAGAGCAGCCAGCTGGTCCCGCTGTCTGGTACCGCAGGACACAGCTTGCCAGGGGAATAATTGAAGCTTTGCCACAGGAAGCTAGGGATGGATGGGCTGTGTTGTGAAGCCCTTCCCATTCCCTGGGAATCGGCCTGCAGAGATAAAGTAAAATATCTAAGACCCCATTCCAGCTGGAGCTGTGACCTTAAAACGGACCATGCTATGCTTCTGGCTGCAATAAGGACAGAGAGAAATCCCTCCTGGTGAAAAATCTCAGCTCTCTTGCTCGGCCCATGCATCATGGCCATGGCCCTCCCAGCCAAGCTGCAGCTGAGCTCAAAAAAGATGCTGGCATCTGGCTGTGCCCATCACCAAGAGCCCTCTCCACTGTGTGGCATCATCGCTGGGTCACTGTGGTCCCAATAACCCACAGAACTTCCTAAGCCATGAATCAAAAGGGATTTCCTCCAGCTGGTGCAGTGCTGCCTTAGAATGACACAGCCTGAATCACACTCATGCCCTCGCATTTCACTTTCCATGGCTTGACCTGGCTTTGTCCTGACCTACTTTGCTCCCAGGGAGATCCCTGTTTGCCCAGTCTAAGCACTGGGGACAGTCCATGCCAGGCATCCCGGCCTCACCACAACCAGGCGTCAGGTGAGGGACCCACCTGCCTCTGGTGCAGAAAGCCTGTGCCCACCAGTAGCAAACTGGGAGAAAGGACTGGGTGTCCCTCCAGAAGGACGGGGAGAGGCAAGGCCGGATGTCAGCCCCGTTCTGCCCTGCACTGCTGCTGTCGGTCTCTGCTGCAGATACAACTGTTCTGGTGTCCTTGGGGATGGTGAGGGTACCACACAGGAGGTAACACATCCCCAGAACGGGTGCTGGGTCCTCTGAGCCCCTTGTGACCAAGTTCTGAGCCCTGCTCCAATGTGAACTACCCAAGGCTGCAGCATTGTGGCTGAGCTGACAACCACAAACATCCCCAGCTCCCGACTCAGACCCTGTTGCAAATGGTGAGGTGAGGACAAATGAACAGGTTGGGTTTCTGATGGCTTCTTTTTCACAGATTCTGGGCTTTGCTGGTTCCCTGGGGACACTCATCAGTGGGAACATGGAGCAACACTGCCTGAGAGCCAGGGAGGACCCAGGGACACACAAATGACACCGCCAGCTCCGACGTGGAGTCAAAGCCATTTCCAGCACATATTTAAGGCTTCAGAAGCATTTTGAGTGCTTCCCTGGTGAGGGGGGCTCTGGTGAGGAGCTTGGTCTGTCCTCTGCAGAGAAGAAGAAATGAAGCAGGTTCCAGCCTGCCTCTGGAGCCTGCAGTACCTCACTGCTGCCTCCTCCCTGACCTGAGGCAAAGATCAAGAGGCAGAAGGAGAAGCAGAAAGACCTGGAGGTCCCTCTGGGCTTCCCATTTGGCCTCCATGTGCCCAGGAGCTCATGAGGGTGGTGTGTTAGAGGGCTGCAAGCTCATACTTCCTATGATTTTCATTAAGGGGGAGGTGGCACCATGCCAAAGGGAGACAAGAGGCAGGACCCTGGTGTCTGCACATGGGGATGGCTCAGGACCTGGCTGATCAAACCCTGGAGAAACCCAGCTCTATGCAGAGGGTTGGCAGTGGTGCCTGCTGCATGAGGAGTGAGGATGAGTGCCACCAGCATGGGGACCACAGGAGGGGACAGTGGCCAGCAGGTCAAACCACAGCCATTCACACCTTGGTTGTTATCTTAGCTCACTCACACAATGGGGAGATGGGTTTCAGCACTGTGTGTTCTGGGTGCTGTGCTCTTTCCGGGGAGCAGGCGGGGGTTTGGGAAGAGACACAGGGGGTCAGCAAGAGGGAAACACAGGAGCCCGTGGATGGCTCAGGAAAAGGCAGGATTTTGGCTGTGGGAACATCACCCTGGTGAGGAATCACTCCCACATGTCCTGGGTGCCTGTTGTCGCTGCCTGCTTGGGATTATGCTGGCTCCAGCTCAGGCAGGGGCTTTGGCTCAGGTCCCCAGGCTGGCTGGAGCTCTGAGCTGTGTGTCTGGAGCGGGGATCTGCTCCATCCCTCTGCTGCCTTATGCCTCCCAAAACCACACGAGCCCAGAGGATCTTGGACCCACCTATGGGCACTGAAGGATGCTTCTTGGTGGGATGCCCAAATCAGGGTGTGCTCTGACCATCAGCTTGGGGGGCCTGGCACCTTACTGGGCCCCACCCCGTGGGGGTCTCTGCCAGGAACTGGTGGCCATGGAGCTGGTGGCTGGGCTGCTGCAGATGGCAGGTGGATTTGGGACATGGGGACAAGATTTGGGGGCACCTGAGTGCTCTGCAAGGACAGGGCTGAAGCTCAGTGCAATCCTGTGGTTGTGTCACTGGCTCTCCAGTGGAAATACTCCATTGGAGTGACTCTGCCAGGATCTCTGCATCCCTGTGAGCCAGCCCAGCATGCATGCCCCTGCCCTACCTCTGTCCCCTGTGCTGGGAGCTGTCCCGGGCCGGGGGACTCTGGCTGCTGCCCATGGACACTGTTCCAGCTTTGCTCCTGAAAGCATTCGCAGTTATTTTTGGACAGTAACTGCCTTCCCAAATATTTGCCTTGGTGTTGGTGCCTGGCCCTGCTCACAGCTGCGACTCCCTCCTCTGACCACTGCCATGCAAAGCTGAATTCTGCCAGTCACAGTGTCCTTCATGTAGCCAGGTACCACCTCCGTGTCCAGGATCCCACCTCCCCCTTTGGACCAGTTCTCCCACCCACCACCCCACGGCAGGGTCAGGGTCCACAGGGAGTCAAGCGGGGCATCTCTCCTGGGTAATCCAGCCCTCCAAAGCTCCCACTCCTCAACATGGGTCACTCGGCAGTCCAGCTGCTGGAGAGAAGACTGCAAGACTTAAAACGCAAGAGGGGCCTGAGGAGATGCTCCATGCACTGTGCTGAGAGGCTCTGCTGTGTGCTCTCCTGCAGGCAGGACTGCACACAGAATCACAGAATCAGCTAGGTTGGAAAAGACCTTTAAGATCATCAAGTTCAACCATTACCCCAGCACTGCCAAGTCCCCACTAAACCGTGCCACTGAGGGCTTTGTCTACATGGTTTCTGGACACTTCCAAGGATGGTGATTCCACCACTGCCCTGGGCAGCCTGCTCCAACGCTTGACAACCCTTTCAGTGAAGGCATTTTTCCTAATATCCAATCTAAACCTCCCTGGTGCAGCTCGAGGCCACTTCCTCTTGTCCTGTCTCTTGTTACTTGGGAGAAAAGACCAGCCACCTCCTTTCAGGTAGTTCTAGAGTGCAATAAAGTCCCCCCTGAGCCTTCTCTACTCCAGACTAATCCCCCCACAGTTCTCTCCGCTGTTCCTCATCACCCTTGTGTTTCAGGCCCTGCACCAGCTCTGTTGCCCTTCTCTGGACCCTGTCCAGCACCTCAATGTCTCTTTTGTAGTGAGAGGCCCAGAACTGAGCATGGGATTCCCTTGGACATGGCTGGGACAGGGACACCATGGCTTTCATCTCCAAGAGTTTACTTCAGTCCCGGGTACAAGGAGCTACAGCAATGGGTCCATGGCTTTGCCCTCACTGGGAGTCCTGGTTTTGACTCTTTAAGGGTCCATGTGCAGAATGAGTCCAGCCCATGAGCTTGGGCAGCTGCCAATGGAGAGGAACAACACCAAGTTTAGTGATATTACTATTTGTGTTGCAAGAAAGCCAAAATATCCCTGGCCAAAGGAGCAAAGGCCCTTCCCCACCTCCCTATCCCGCTGGAGAGCCAAGCATCTCCCTCCAGGGCTGAAGCAGAGTTGGGAGCCTTCCCCATGGGGGAACTGGCCTGTGTGTTACCACCGAAGGCTGAATCATGGTATTGCAGCCACTCTTTCAACATACAGAACAGATTTGGCAACCCCATGGGCTATTAATAGGGCTGTGCTGTTTTCTCTGGGCCCCATGCTGTGCTGGATGAGTGTGAGAGAGCAAAGCAAACTCTAAGGGAGGTGAAGCACTGAGTTTACCTAAGGAGAGGTCAGGCAAGGCAGGAAATAACCTTCTGGAGAGCAGGAAGCAGAGCAGTGCCCTCTCCCACCTTATCGCTTCTAGTCCCCATGCCAGTTCTGACGAGCCAAGAGGGAACAATGAACAATGGACACAGTAATGTGGTGCCAGGGGACTTGCCACCTTCAATCCCTTCCCAGCCCCATGGAGGGAAAGACACAGTGAAGGGATTGCCATGGGATGGTCCACTGAGGTTGCTGGTCTTTGACTTGGCCCACTGGGTGTTAGAGTCACCCTGATGGGCCAGTGGCATGAGCAGTGAGGTCCCTGCATGGACACCTATATCACCCAACTTTGGGACAGAGCAGGATGCTGTAGCCATGGATGTAGTCCCAAAAGGCGATGCTAGAGGTGGAGCAACTCTCCTGGGAAGGGAAAATACAGAGAGAGGGCATTCTATGAGGAGCTGGTTTGGGCTGTTCGTCCTGGCTTTATCCTAATCCATGGGAGGATGGAGCCAGTGGTCACCTAGTGGTTCAACCCCTGCCGATGCTGCGCATGGGACAGAAGGGATGGAGACCCCACCACGGCTGCCCTGCAGGCAGCATGTTGTTAGGTGCTGCAGGTACCTGCCCTGGGCCTTCACCACGAGCACGCTGTATTTTTGGCAATGGAATTGTCCGGCGGAAGAGCCACCCTAAGCAATGAGGAAGCCCAGCCCGCTCAGCCGCCACCCCTTATCTCACAGCCCAGCTCCATCCTGCCCCTGCGCCCTCCCTTCCCCAGTGCAGCTCCTCTGCCACCTCCAGCTGTGCCAATACGGCACTGACCACTTCCCAGCCAACGTCTGTCTACCTGCGTCTCCAGATTCCCCCCAGGCTGCTCCTCAACTCTGCAGCCTCTGCTCCTGCCCCAAATCAGCTGGCATTGCATGGGCTTGCGAAGCGGGGCTGGGTCGGGGGCAGGGGGATCTGCTGGAAATGACAGACCACCCCAGGCATTGCTGAGCCATGGGACCCTTCTCCCATCCCCTTGGGCAATGCCAAGGGCACAGGGATCACAGTCCCAGGGTAACAGGATGGTTTGCACCACCCTGGTAAAACTGGGTGCTTCCAAGAGTGGGTTGAGGCCTGGCCATCCACCTGCCCAAGGTGATTTGAGAAAGCCTTGGCCAGAGACCAGCCTCACCCAGCAACACAGGGCAAACAGCCTCTGGTCACTGCTGGCAGGACCCTGTGGCAAAGGAGGGTGCTCAGTGGCAGGGATCATGGCCAAGCTGTGCTGGAGAGGAACCTGCCCTGCTTGCTGGCAGCAAGAAAAGCATCTCTGCCAGGCTGAAGCACCAGAAGGGATGGAGTGACTGGTCCCAACCATCCCCCAGCCCTGCCAGACCCCTGTCCCCATGCAGCACCAGACACTGATGAGCCCAAGGGACACCAGCCAGCCCACCAGGTCTTGTCCTGCTTCACATCCTGGCAGCACTGCCAGGAACTGCTGGCACAGCAGCTGCCTGCGCACAGGCAGAAGCGTCCTTCCTATGGCCCCGCTCCTGCCTTGCAGCATCTCCCTCCTGGGGGCAATAGCCCCTCCTGTCTCCTCCCTGCTACAGCCTTCTCTTCTGTCATCCTGCAGCTGTACGTGGCAGCGTCAGACGAGAGCCTGGCCACAGAGCGAGGCTTTATCAGGAGGGACTGCGGCCATCATGGTCCAGGGCAGGCTGAGAACAGCCGATCTGGAAATCCACCTTCCACCACAAGGACTCGTCTTTCCCCACCCTCATTTTGCTCAAAGGGTGGAAAAGATGGGAGAAACGCTGTGACTGCTTCCCAATGTCCCACCATCTGGAGAGTGCCCATTGGTGGGAGCAGGAGGGAGCATGCCAGCTCCTGAGTCAGCTGGCTCTGAACACCCGAGGGCAGCAGGCAGCATGGGAACCTCCGTCCCTCAGCCAGTTCCCCTGGGCTTCTGTGCTGTTCAATCCACCACCCCTTGGCACAATCACACAGCAGGCACCTCCATAACCCTTTCTCTGAAAGCTCTCTAAGCATGGAAAACACAACGTGCACCCTTAGTGTTCCCTCTGCCCTACAGCCAGCACTGCTGCGGCAAGCCTTCCTTCCTCCTAACCGATGGTGATGGCTCTGCAGAACTCATCAAGCATGGCAGATGAGCAGCCAGACCACAGCACATGGAGAATTTCCTATTGTTGCAGACAGTAATGTAAACTGTTTTGCTCTCCAGGACAAGCACATAATCCTTTTCTTTTTTGGAGTATCATCATTTTATTTTCTGATCAAGCATAGACATTCACAGACCCCCTGAAAGGTTCTCAAAGTGAATGAGGTACATACAAACGTCCACCTTTGGCATGGTGCTGAAATAAAGCACCATCAAAAGAAGAGTTTGTTCTGAAGCTGCAAATAGTCAATACTGTGTCTGTCAGGAAATTCATCAGTTCTTCAGCTCAGCGAGCAGCACACCAGATGTCTTTTAGTGTTAAATGGTTGAAAAAGGAGCTTGCAGCATCAGCATTCATTGTGATCTTGCCTCACTTCAGCATCAGCATGTGCTGAGGCACAGAGGAGTGGCAGATACACACACAGTCCCCTGGCAATCACTTCTATGCTGAGTGGCACACGCAGGACAGCATCCTGCTCCACAAACCCATCCCTCACAGCTGCCCCCAGGTCCAGAGCTCTCCTTCCTCTGACTCGCTTCTCATGCAAGGCCATAAGCACCCACTGAGTATTCCTTTCTGCACAGATCTGCCCCCAGAGCCGCAGCCATTAAAAGGCGACCTAGTGCTGGAGTTTTTCCTGCAGTGCATGAGTGCGCTGTGGGATGCAGACCACAGCCAAAGTGTCCCAAATATCCCTAGCATTTTCTCCCTGTCTATACATATCTTGGCAAATATATGCCTCGACAGATTTCTCTAAGTGCCTGCATGTGCTATGCAATGAAAAATACATTTTATATTAAAAGAAAACCAACAAAATCAAAACCAGGCTCATGCACCCTGATGTGGACCAGGATGAGACCCGTACCCATGCTCACATTCCACAGCTCCAGCAAACACAGCTGCCAACCCAGTTTGATGCTAGCAGCGGGGAGACATGGACATGGTGACCTTCCCAAGTCACTGCAGGTGCCTGCAGCCCAGGGCTCCTGACACCCCCAAGCCCAGCCAGAACTCTCAAGCTGATGGATATTGATGGGGGGGCTAAAGCCTGTAGAACTGGGACACCCCAGCCTTGTTCCAGCCACTGTCTCTAGGAGCAAACAGCCCCTCAGCCACCAGCATCTCCATAGGGTGTCACCAGGTAACCACTCCTGACGCCCCATCACTTTGGTGGCAATGCTCCAGCACCAGGAAACAGCACTGCGAGGGAGAGGCAGTAATAGTCGCAGCCGTAAATGAGATGTGGCACTGACCCCTAGTGACAAGCTCCTGCCCGACGCTGCACAGGAGGGCCGCAATGGAAAAAGGATGTAGGGACAAGAAGAGTCGGGATGTGTGAATGCTCCTTGTCTTCCACAAACCCTGCTGAAGAAAGGGATCCTGCTGCAGGTATCAGATGGCTGGGGGAGCGTTCCCATAAGGACGCATTCACCCCAGCCCCTCCACTCCCCACACTGTGCCCAAAGCAGATGGAGGTGGATTGCACTTGAGATGGAATTTATTGAAAACATCAGTAACAAGCCCAAACATCGCACTTCACCTGCACCAAGTGGGAGAGTGATGCTGTACCAGCAGCACTGGGACAGGATGGGAAACGACTGACATACAGCTCATATTGCTCAGCAGCAGAACGACATCATACAGCAGAGCAGAGATGGGAACTCATGGAGAATCTGTTCATTCCCTGACCTACTCCTTCCCTTGGGAATACTCAGCTGCATGGCAAGCTCCAATCTGTGTGCTACAGTTTATTATTTTAAATACATACATTTTGGCTCTAAGCCTGTCATTAGGTCCAAAAATGGTCTGTTTCAATTAAGGGCTTCAAGGAGTGCTCAGTACTAATGCTCTATTTCTGGGCATTTCAAAATACTCCCAGACATGTGGGCTGCTTCAGGATGAGAAATACAGACGTTACAGTGGGCTCAGAAGTTCCTTACCATGAATCTTCCCCCTCCCCAGTAACTTCAGAGCCATAAGGAGGAGGATCCGACCACCCTGGCACATCTCAGTAGTGCTGTGGAAGGGAGCAGATGTTTACTGAAGGGGGTGGGAAGATTGTCATGCCATGGGTGGGATCAAACAAAGCTTCCCCTAAAACATGTCTCCCCAGCCCACATCCCATGCTGGCCTGCACACTCGGGTACTACAGCAAGGAATGACAGAACTTTTGCTGTCCCCAGGAGATGGGCAGAGGCTGGAAAGCCACTGTCCACCTAGATATGGACATGAAGCAGCTCCATCCCACCTCGGAAGGGTCTGTGCCCAGCACTGCCAGCCTGGCCCTTCATCTCCCTCTCCTTGTTTCCAAAGCACTGGGCTTTCTGCAGACCTCACTCCCTTGCATATCCCCAGCTCGGTAGGCACCAACCTCGCTGCTGTTACCAAGAGCAAAGAAACATCAAGGCTGCAAATAACCCCCTGGGCTTGTAACCAGGAAAATGCCAGCACTGAGCAAAGCCATCTTCCAACCTTCCTGCCCTTGGGATTTGCTGGCGGCTTTTTGTCCCAGCTATTCATGGCTGTTGTGACGATCTGAGCTCCAGCCTTCGTAATCACATTGCTTTAACCAGGTACTTCTCTTACCCGAGGATGAACATGCTCACAAATGTGGCTCACAAGCCAGGTGTAAACACAAGTAGGTGCCAGTTTAAGCAGCCCTGGAGAGTGGTGGGCACGCTTTCCCTCCCAGCTCCACACCGCTATTTGAGAGCAGGACTTGCCAACACAGGAGTAGAGCTGCTGCTGCAACTAGGAGGACAGAAATGTGCTTTTTATCCTGGAATCACTCACCCTTCCTGGGTGAGGGCAACCAAAGCACCTATGTGCCAGACAGAAACTGCAGAGCAGGGCTCCGCTGATTCAACTTTTCCAGTGTAGTTTGCTGTGCAGAAGAGCCTCCAGCATGCGGTGAGCTTCCCCATCTCTCCCCCAGCTATGGGAGGGCCAAGCTTCATCACAGCAACCTGCCTTGCAGATCTGCTTTCACTGCTTGCTGTGAAATGCAATCCCAACAGCAGGCCAAGGAGGACCAGTGTGTGGGGTGTATGGACACATTCCTGACACCAGAAATCACAGCCACTGGACAGTGACTAGCACACTGCAGCTGGGAGCTCACACTGAGACTTAGGGGCTGTTTTATCCCTTCACCATTAATTTACAGCTAAAAGCACTTCTCTCCTTGATGTAAAGGCTCATACAGGGCTAGGAAAGCAAGAGGGTTTTCTGGGCACCCTCCCACATCTTTCACTGCCCTGGGAAGGGTTATGCCCAGCTCTCAGAGCTCGCTGTGTCTCTTGCCCTGCTTCTCCCTTGCCGCCAGCCTCGGGGCTGTCCCACGCAGGTCCCTCCCAGGGGACACCACTTTCTCTGTATTGGTCTCCTGGGATGGCTCGTCCCGGGTGGCTGTGTCCCCTCCTGGGCTTTCAGGCAGGTGCTGTTCCAGTGTGTCCCCGTGGTGGTGGGACGTGCGGAGGGGGAGCTCAGGCATGGCGGTCTCCATCATCTGAAGGAAGTCATAAGCAGGAAGAGGTGGTTTCCAGTCTTCCTCAGACAAGGTACCTGAAAGCAAATACAGTCCCATGTTAGTAAGTTAAGAGTTAAGCAGCTCCACTCCACAGATATTTCCCTTTCAAAGGAATTACAGCTTTCTTTTTTGCCCTCCAAGAGAATGCAAAATTAAAGATTGTTTCTTAAAGATCGCCCTCTTCCCTCCAAAACACATACCACCACCCAAATTAAACCAGCCTGAGGTGCATTAATATTCACTGGAGCTGGTCAAGGCTCTGTTCCCGAAGGCTGTGGGGTTCTCTCTGTCCTCAGACACCCCCACTGCAAAGGTCACACTGGGTCCACCAGTGGTGGATGTTTCATTCAGGCCCCAGATAAAGTGTGTCAGTGACTGTGCATTACTGAGACATCATCAGGAGTGAGGGGACTGCCGTCTACATGAGGAGGAAGTGGTCCCATTATGTGAGGATACTCTTTGATTTGTGCTTTTAAGATTGATCACACAGTTCATAGCACCTGAAAGCCTGAAGAAGGAGGCTGTGATGGCTGGAAGTTCCCTTGGCCACGCAGTAAGATGCTCAGCCATTAGCTCACCCCACTGACACCCCCAAAAACTAAGGTTCCTACCTAGAGACCTACATGACAGCCAGGTGCTTTTAGCAGTGGTAATGGGGAGGATGGCTGGCTCATGGGATTCTCCCAGCAACTACTGGGTCAGAAATGGCACTTTCATCTCTAGTAAGAGCCTACAGACATTCTACCCCCACCAGGTTGATGCCAGCTTTTGGAAACACTTGCTTTGAAAGGCTCATTTTAAAATCCACAAAAATCAAATGAAGTCACCCCATTGCCTTTTCAGAGCCTGGAGCAGGCTGGCAGCTGGCAATTCCCAAGATCCCTGTAGCATCCCATGGCTACACATCACACAGGGAAGCATATCTGTGCTGCCTTAGAATCATAGAATAGTTAGGGTTGGAAAGCACCTTAAGATCATCCAGTTCCAACCCCCCTGCCATGGGCAGGGACACCTCACACTGAACTGTGTCATCCAAGGCTATGTCCAACCCCACCTTGAACGCCGCCAGGGATGAAGCATCCACAACTTCCCTGGGAAACCCACTCCAGGGCCTCACCACCCTTACAGTAAAGAATTTCTTCCTCAGATCCAATCTAAACTTCCCCTGTTCAAGTTTGAACCC
Organism: Amazona ochrocephala; assembly: GCA_039720435.1. Taxonomy (NCBI): domain Eukaryota; kingdom Metazoa; phylum Chordata; class Aves; order Psittaciformes; family Psittacidae; genus Amazona; species Amazona ochrocephala. The sequence goes on from CM077882.1 coordinate 62,136,890, forward strand.
GTTATCCCTTGTCCTCTCACTACAGTCCCTAATGAAGAGTCCCTCCCCAGCATCCCTATAGGCCCCCTTCAGGTATTGGAAGGCTGCTATGAGGTCTCCACTCAGCCTTCTCTTCTCCAGGCTGAACAGCCCCAATTTTCTCATCCTATCTTCATACGGGAGGTGCTCCAGTCCCCTGATCATCCTCGTGGCCTTCCTCTGCACTTGTTCCAACAGTTCCATGTCCTTTTTATGTTGAGGACACCAGAACTGCACACAATACTCCAAGTGAGGTCTCACGAGAGCAGAGTAGAGGGGTAGGATGACCTCCCTCGACCTTCCTCCAAAGCTTCAGCAGCCTGATCAAAGCAGGAGGGTTGCAGTAAAATGCTACATGGTACAAGCCAACCCTTCATGTCCCAAAGAACGCAGCAAAGCACCAGCTTCCTTATCCTTTCCTGTCCAAAAAAATGTTGGAAGGGGCCTAAAGAGCAGCCATCTCTTATGCTGACAACTGGGAGTTGAGAGACTTTCTATTAGCAAGCTGTATTTCGGGTCTGTTCACAGCAACTGGAGAGCACAGCCAAGGATAATTGGGGATTATCACAGGGAAGAGATGTCAATTCAGAACTATTCACGCTTGGCTCTGAACATTAAACAGTCCCCGAGCAAACTTGTGAGTGTGGGCATTCTCTCCTGGCCGGACTATTTGTACTTCTCCAGCTCAAACTAGCACAGCTAGTTTTTCCATCATTAAATTCCAGGGAAGACAATTTATTGCACGTAGCATCTTCTCATAAACAGACTGGAGCTAACAGTGCGTGCTTAGGAACATTACAAACGCGTGCCTACTTACTGCTGGGAATCTCCAGTCCTGCTTTTAGCTTCTCCAGCCAAGGCAAGATGTTCATTTCAGCAATGGACTGCTCTGATGGGAACTTGAATACCTGACCCCCAGCATGAAGGTTCACCCAGATGAGAACAGGCAGTGAAGGCATGGTGGCAAAATATGCCTTTAGGATGCCGCGTCCCACTGGAGTCTTTTTCCTGTTGGGAAGAGGAGATTCAACTTGCTCACCAGTGGTTTGGCAGCACAACAGGACTGAGAGCCAAGCAAGCACCAAAGCCCTGGGGCCACATCCAGCAAAGCACACAATTTTGCCTGTGGGACAGCTGTAGAAGCTCACCACACTATTCATAATCACAATGCCTTAAGCAAGCTATTAGGGTCCAATGGAGAGGGAGCGGACAGTAGATTGGGAGTTTAAAGAAAACCTCAAGCAGGAGGAGCTGGGGCAAACTCTATAAGAGGATGTGAAATGTTCTCCACCTTCAGTTTTAAAGAACATGTGAGGCAGGAGTGGGAGAGGTCCTGCAGCCCACCATGATAAGCCTGTTTGCAGGCAGAGCTACCAGCTTCCTCCAGCCCAGCTGTGCCACTGCAGCAAGACTACAGTGGGTGGAAAAGCAGGAGCTGACGCAGAGGGCTGTGCTCAGGTGGTGAGCCCTTGTGCAGCTGATGTGTGCTTCCTCAAACACAAGGAGCTGGGACAGCAGCTTCCCCAGGTGACACAGACAGAGCCAAAGAGGATATTGAGATGGAGGGACAGCAAGCCCACAAAGGCGCTGAGTCCTTCTGGAGCTATTTTCAGGCTGACAGTGATGCTTGAGGTCTGAGCTGGCTCCCACCATGGGAATGTGGTCCTCTGCCTTAGGACCATCCTATTCTTCCCAAGCCAATGGTCATATTCTGCCCTCTTTTGTGGCAATGCCCCTTTGTGCTGACAGAGAACAGCTCTTTCTTTCTCAGGAAGAGAGATAAAAGGCAGATGTGTAGGTGGGGAAGTTCCAGAGGCTCTCGTTTCTTGTGCGTTACTGGCAAACAAATTGTCTTCTCTTCGAAAACATGTGGATTCCCCGTTAGCTAAACTTCAGCCCACGCTGCAAGGCGCTTCCCAGACTTCAAAGCACGGTATGATTAAGACAGTGAGGTGTCTCTGGGCTTGGGCAAAACAAACAGAGGCTAAAAACTGAAAACACAACTAGGGAGGCGAGGATTAAAAAGCCCCCTCTCCCACAACTTTCTATTTCTTAGCTCCTGGGTTCATTTTGTTTCTTGAATATTTTAAAGTTTGCCTTATGGAGCTTCTTCTGGCTGGCCCTTCTGAAAACTTCCTTTCCCCCAGTCAACAATCACTACTTGCCCTATCGTGCTTCCTTCTATTTGCCAGTGGAAAATCACCGTAAGACACTCCAGGAAGGCAAATTTACCGTTTTCTCCCACATGCAACAAGAATATAAACAAGACCAGAGCCAGGGTCAAGCTACTATGCGATGTCTTTGAGATCATTTTACTCTATTGAAAATTACTTCTGCAATCAATTAAACATTTATTAATTTTACTTTGTCATGCAATTTTGCAGCTGCCCAGAACACATACTGCATCACTGCTAAATGATTTGACCTCCCAACTCTTGACGAGTTCAGACCAAATAATCACATTACCAGCTGGTGCTTTCAGTAATTGCAGACTCATTTTTTTCTTACCCTGAAAGGCTGAAAGTGAGCTAATGGAAAGAGGAAAAGAGAGTTTTACACACTCACAAGTTCAACCAGCAAGCCACAAACGCTTGCTGAGGTCTTCCTTTTGCCAGCTTCAGCATTTCTTTGCTTTCCATTTGGCCGATGTCACCATCACAGAACAAAATGAGGAAGGGCTTTCTGAGTTGCAAGTAGTGGGGCAGATTTTGCACGGTGATTTCTGGCTGCAAGACATCAAAACAAGAAGTTGGGGTTTATGGGGAGGAGCGTACAGGTCAAAATTAAACTTTCTGTCCTTACGCGAGGGGTGCAGGGGTAAGCAAGGATGTAGTGCCCATGTTGAACACAAGTAGCTTAAAAACAAATGTGAGTGCTGCGATACTGGTGCATGCTGGAGATGACTACCCCCAACCATGCCCGTTGCAAGTCAAGTCTGTATGAGCAAGCTGTGCACTCCAAGATGAAGGGGTGGGAGCAGAGAAGGCAGCAGCAAGGCCAGCTCAGCCCAGCTCCATGTCTTATGGTATGGCTATAACCAGCCTCTGAAAGGCATGTGCCAGAGGCAGGGAGCAGACCTTGCAAGAGGCCAACCCATCACAGCAGGGGGTACGTGACTATGAGCACAGGCCAGCCAGTTGACTCCCAGGGTCTCCTCACATGAGACCACACAGCAAACAGCAGCTTTCTGTCCAGACTGTCTGATTCTAGCCATAAAACTTAGAAACAAATGTAACTCAGCATGATAGAAATAATAAGCAAACATATTTATTTTGCCCTGCTCCACGCTATAATCAGTTCTACTGCAAATGACCGCAAAGGAAAAAGGACACTTTCTTTTTCTTTTACTTACAAAAATGTCTAGCAATTCATATCTGATCATCTGCACCATGTCCTGTGTGCTCTGTTTGGATAAAGTGATGCTTTCCACGCTCTGACCTCTGCCCCTGGCAAGGAGGAGAGCTGGGGGAGACACTGCATATTTACGAGATCTGAAAAAGAGGAACGGGGAGAGATAAGGCCAATGTGTTCCCTTGTCCCCTTCTGAAACAAGCACTTACCCTAAGACACTAAATACACACACACATACCCCCCACCAGGATTTTCTTCTGCAAAAAGACATCAGCAGCTAAATAATGGGGAAGATCCAAAACACCGCCAACTAAACTATTTTTTGGTGCTTCTCTTTTGTTTTCACACCTAAAGTTAGGTGGTCCAAATACCCATCCAGTGCTTTACCTCGCAAACCAAAGCAAACAGAAGGTCTAACTCCATCCAAGGGACACCAACCTACATAAAATAAGCTCCAGATCTGATTCTTGGCTTGGTGAACACGGGTAATTTTGCTGAAATCCAGCCCCGTGTTAGAGCACCACACATATACTCTTGGAGAACTCAGCTCATCCTTTGTTCCCCAATGCTCTTCTGGTACAAGGGTTCAAGGGTGTTTAAAGAAAAGCTGAGAAGGTGGAAAGTGCAAAAAAAGGAGAAGTCTGAGCAATGAAAGGGCAGGGGTACACCCAGAAGGGAGAGCGATTTTCTGGAAGTCTGAGGAACTTCAGTCCTGAAGGCTCCAGATGTCAGCGCCCAGAGGAAGGGCACAATGGAGGACATCAGCTGCCTCAACGTTTTTTGGGGGTCATCTGTAGTTTGTTTGTCAAAGGCCGCTGGTAATTTTTCAAAAGCTATGATACCAGAATTGCTGGGGAAGTGAGTGAGAGGAAAGGACATTTTAGGCTGGGGAGGTGGTGAGGTGGAAAGCTTTTGATTTCCTATTCAAAAGTAATCCAGTTCACCTCTCTTCTTTTTTCTCCATACATGAAAAATGCAACACAGACTCAGTTTACTGCAAAGGCAGCTCTTAGAAAAGTCGCATTACAACCAATTGCTCTTCCCACCATGGTCTGCCCAGGCAAATTCATTTCAGACACCTATTTTAGCAGCTCTGAATGGGATGGAGATTCCTTCAAATATGCTTTTAAAACCTCAGTGTTGAGTGGTTTAGGTCAGCAATGACAAGGCAAGTGGAGGGAACTGTACATGGTCCATTTTCATGATGTTCAGCTCATACACAGGCCTTTCAGTTCCTCCATCACAGCATTTATCTGTCTGGAGATAAGAACACTTACTAGAAATTTCTAAGGGGCATCCTAGATCTGCACTGATGTCTTGGGAAAGAGCATCAGTAATGAATGACCATGAACTTTCCTGAGGCCTTCAAATGTTGTGAATCCATTGCTAAACTGTTCTTGGATTTATCTGAGCCATTTCAGCTTTTTAAGCTTATCTTTGTAAATCCAGCCCTGAGCTAAGCTTTCCCCTTTCTGTTTGGACTCCCAGGTTCTGCTGCTCAAAGAAGTTGAGTCTCACACCTCTGGTCATGTCTGGAAATGCTCTGAGCTATTAGGAAGATCCTTAACTTCCCTCTCTGTTGTTTTTCAAATTAACCTGTATCTGCCATTGATTAAGAATGGTAAAACCCTTGGAAAAAAAACCCAACAAACCACAAAAAAACAACAGGGATTTTGAATTTCTCAAACTTCCACATGCTTTAAAGAGACTCTTTGGCTTGACCATGTCTCAGAGGAGGTAAGGACTCTTGCTCCCCATGTCTAACACATCAGCTTGCTCAGCAGCCTCGGACAAGGAAGTTTTTTATATACCACCAGAAAAACAACAAATTCCCTACCTCATAGCTAGAGTCTACCCTGAAATCACTTCTCATCTTACTGGTACCGGTTGCTTGTATTGTTCTTATGACAGCTTTCTATTTATATAGCAGAGACATTTGACGGGTAATATGAGACTAGCATTAAAATCAAAAACATCTGCAAACAAATACTTGGCAGGAATCTATGGCATCTGAGTATGTGAGAAATAAATAATGACTTCATTCTTCCTTAACACTTCTTTTTTCACTAGTTACCAACCAAGCAGGTGGCTGCTGAGCAAACAGTTTTGCTAACAACATGCTTTGTATACTTCGTATACCTTTTTCTCTGGGAACAGAGGACTCGGCTCTCCATGACCAGGGAGCCACAAGTATTTCCTCCTTGAGCATTTAGCAGAAGAATAGTTTTTCTTTGCTTAAGAAGGGAAGTGAGGCTGGCTCTTGCATAAGGAATTCCTGTAAGTGTTTACTTTTTACTTACAGTTGAGAAGACGACCAGCAGCAGTAGCTTCACCTACAAATCACAGCCAAAATCCAAACTTGGCAGAATGAGTATCAATAGAAACTGTATTAAATATTCCAACTAAACAGAAGCATGCTGCAGACTGTGACTGGAGCACAAGGATGGAGGTATATTCTTGCATCTGTCATTGCTGAGAGAACACCCTGCCCTCCTTTGCTTGTTTAACTTCTATCTGCTGGGTTGAGATCCTTAAGGGATAAAAGTCTTTTAATTTGAAGGGGGCCAGGTTTTTCACCCTGATGCTGCTGGGTGTGACTTCTTGACCTGACATTGCCCAGTGGTCTCCCACCCCAACACTGAACAAGCTTTCTAAGACCCAGCCACTGGTGCTTTGAGCACTGTTTGGTTGATAGAGATGTACTACCAAGATATTTGCATTTTTGTTCTCTGGGCATACCACAAAATGCCCATATCTCATCAGATATGCAAGAGATGCATCACATCTGTAAGAAACTAATGAAAACAATTCACTCTTGCATTCCTGGCTGCTAAACCCACACCTGGAAAACAAGCCAAGAACCTCCTGGGGCTTTTAATTCTGCTTTGATAGCTAATTCCTGATGGAAATGAGATGCCAGGACAAGCTGAAGATTCCCCCTGCATCTAACTGATAAATAGGCACTGAAGCATCTCTCCCAGTCTACTCCAAAGCATTTTGCCCCTTCTGGTGTGAGTCTTAATGACACAGTTAAGTGCACCGACTGATACATGTTTAGATTCCATTAGCTCAAATTTTGCTTAAAGTTAGGACCACAATTGATGCTCTTATTCAATTAGGAGCTGACCAAGAAAGTCTTGACTTTGCCGTTACCATATGTGCAGGAGGAAGGCTGCTCTATTTATCCAGCACTCTTCCTCCAGAAAGCGGATGCACCTCTCCAAAGCTCTGTTTGGAAATGGTAACGTCTTGCTCTTGCCAAGGTAAGGGAAATTGGTGGGCACATGTTTCAAGGAAAAAAGTTCCATAGTAAAATTAACTATTGAAATGATAGAGGCTCATCCCCATCCTTGGCAGTTGCAAACATCTCATAGCCAGATTTGAGTGCCCACTGGGAAGCTGGATAAGTCTGAAGGGGTTTAATGCCTTTCACAGTGCTGCAGAAAGGCTGCCTGCTCCACACCAAGGCAACTCCATGGGAAGACAGCTTTTACTGTAGGGCTTCCAAACCATTTTCCAACACCCAGGCACAATGCCCTTCCCACTGCTAGCCAAGAAAGCTTGCAAGCAGTCATCAGCAGCCTCTCTTTTAGCTGCCCTTAGCAACTGGGGGCAGCCATCAGAGCAAGGCTCACATTTACACCTCTGGCTTTGGCAGCAATCCCCTTACACTCCCCTTCCGTATTCCCACCTCAGCAGGCACTTTTGCAGCATCAGGACAAGGAAGAGGAGATGAGAAGGTGACGGGACTGGAGAAAGAGGAAAACCAGTAATAATTTATCACTTCTTCCTGATGGAAAGAGAAAGGCAGAACTGGTTTTTCTTCCTCACACACTAATCCTAGCTAGTCCTATAATTTTTTTCAGCCTATTTTTAACTCCATAAAAGTTTGGTCCTGTTTTGTATGAGGAACCTGAGATGCATGGGAGCTGGCAGGTTTGGAGGACTGAAAACACCCAGAGTGAACTGAACAGCAGGAAGGGAGATGACCATTCATTTCAAAAGGGCTAAATGAACTGACCATGGACAGGCTGCAAATCAGTGGCAGCACTGGGGTTACATCTCCCTTTGGCTGACTCTTGACCAATCTTCCTATAGGACTAAGTCAATCTTGGCTGTTTGGGGCTGCTGTTAAACACTCAGCATGACTAGTGACACTTGCTTAGGCATTAGCTTTCACTAAATGAAGATAGGTTTGCTTTGAATTCTACCCAAAGAAAAAGAGAAACAACTTACAAAGCCAAGGCATCATCTTCAAAATACATCCCCATCGTTACATGGCCACTTAAGATGTTTCCTGCCTCTTCGAAAGCTTCCCTGGCTGTAAAACAGACAAAGATATAAAAATACACAATAGGAAGAGAAGCATCAGCTTCCTCCTGGAAACCAAATTGCTGTCTGCATACGTAACACCCTCCCACAGCAAACTGTCAGTTTGGAACACAGCTACGATTAGAGGCTCATAAGAAATGGATGCATATCATGGCCACAGGCTACGGGAGAAGGAGTTGGCAGAGGCCAAAAGGATCATAAGGAAATTTCCTATTATGAGAACAGTATCTGCTCTTTAGCCACCAGCACTGAACTTCCAGGATCTGCATGACACGGGCACTGATGGAAAATGAAATGCCTTTAAGGACTTCAAGTCCCTAAGTGTTCTTAGGAACAGAAGATCAATTATATGTCTAATCTTATAAATCCCAGTGACCTTTCGGAAATGACTGATGATAACTTAACCGGAGTAGTCCTAAAAGCCCAGCAGATAAACCAGCTTCCCCACAAGCATCTTTTGGTTTTATCCAGTTCCTCAGAGCAGGCAGTGTGTGTTACAGGCATCCACATAGGACAGAAGGACCAAAAAGCTAAATGCCTTGCACACACAGTCTGCTCCACTGCTTTGTGCCGCTGCTGCAGCAGGTATGAGGGTCTACCACTCACATCATGGAGACAGCGAGGTCAAGTAGAGGATGGGGAGGAAAGAACCAGGTTGGCGCTCTCTTGATCTATCACAGCTGACTCTATCTGCGCTGAGAGACTGAGCGCAAAGCCCCAACCCAGGCCTTTCCCCTCCATCCTCTACTTGACTGACTCTTGGGGCTGAGTTTGGGGGTCCTGAGGAAAATGGCCAATGAAGTGGCTAAGCCGCTATCCATCATATTTGAGAGGTTGTGGCAGTCCAGTGAAGTTCCTACTGGCTGGAAAAGGGGAAACATAACTCCCTTTTCTAAAAAGGGAAAAAAAGAAGACCTAGGGAACTACAGGCCAGTCAGCCTCACCTCTGTGCCCAACAACATCATGGAGCAGAAACTCCTGGAAACTATGCTAAGGCACAAGGAAAATGTGGTCATTGATGACAGCCAACATGCCTTCACTGAGGGAAAATTGTGCCTGACAAATTAGGTGGCCTTCAACAATGGGGTTACAGCATTGATGGATAAAGGAAGAGTGACAGATGTTATCAACCTGGATTTGTGCCAAGTGTTTGAAGCCATCCTGCACAACATCCTAGTCTCTAAACTGGAGGGACATGGATTTGACAGATGGACCACTCAGATAAGGAATTTGCTGTATGGTCACACTCAGAGTTGCAGTCAATGGCTCAATGTCCAAGTGGAGATAGGTGACGAGTGGTGCTCCTCAAGGGTCAGTGTTGGGACCAGCACTGTTCAACGTCTTGTTGGCAACATGGACAGTTGGATCCAGTGCACCCTCAGCAAGTTTGCCTATGACACCAAGCTGTCTGGTGTAGTCGACATGTTGCATGGAAGGGATGGCATCCAGAGGGACCTGGACAGGCTGGAGAGGTGGGACAGTGCCAATCTCATGAAGTTCAACAAGGCCAAGTACAAGGTCCTGCACCTGGGTTGGAACAATCCCCAGCAAAAATACAGGCTGAGCAGAGACTGAATTGAGAGCAGCCCTGAGGAGAAGGACTTGGAGTGTTGGTTGATGAAAAGCTTAACATGAGTCAGCAGTTTGTGCTCACAGCCCAGAAAGCCAACCTTATCCTGGGCTGCATTGAATGGAGCATGGCCAGCAGATTGAGGGAGGTGATTTTCACCCTCTACTCTTCTCTGGTGTCACCCCACTAGGAGTACTATGTTTAGCTTTTGGGGCCCCCAACATAAGCAGGACATGGACCTGTTGGAACAAATCCAGAGGAGGCCACAAAAATGCTCTGAGAGCTGGAGCTCCTCTACTTTGGAGACAGGCTGAGAGAGCTGGGCTTGTTCAGCCTAGAGCAGAGAAGGTTCTGGGGAGACCTTAGAGCAGCTTCCAGTGCCTAAAGGGGCGGACAAGAAACCTGGAGAGGGGCTTTTGATGAGGTGTGTAGGGATAGGACAAGGGGGAATGGCTTTAAACCGACAGAGGGGAGATTTACATTAGATATTAGGAAATTCTTTGCTGTAAGGCTGGTGATGCACTGGCACAGGGTGCCCAGAGAAGCTGTGGCTGCCCATCCCTGGCAGTGTTCAAAGCCAGGTTGGACAGGACTTTGAGCCACCTGATCTAGTGCAAGGTGTCCCTGCCCATGGCAGGGGGTTGGAACTGAATGATCCTTCAGGTCCCTTCCAACCCAAACCATTCCATGACTCTATTACTCCAGATCTGGTTTATGCCCTTGTAAAACAGCCTCAGTTTTCAGCTGGAACTAACGGAGAGACAAGCTTTGTGAGAACATGCAAGCCATAGCGTGTGAGCTTGTAAAATACAGTTATAGATCAGAGATCAAAACTGGTGATGCCAAAGGTGCAGTGAAAACAGGGTGGTTTTCAGCACCACCACCCCTCCCTCTTCATATTGAGCAACTGAAAACAATAAAAAAGGCTCTTTGGGCTTAAGGATAGCAAGAAACCACACTCTTTGAAGAAGTCAGATGTAACCCAAGAATTAAGGTTAGATCTGAGACAGAGCCATGATGTATGTTGCTTTATAACTTAAGTAAGATGTCATTCAGATACTATTTTGTGTTTCCCATAACACTGACTGTCATATCACAATTGTCCAGCCCAAGCTCTAGGGACCAATGACTCAGACCTCAATAGACTGAGGCTGGCTCACAGCTGGTCACTTTTTGGTTCTTTGCCTTCTGCTTTCCAGCTATACTCACAGCCATATTTTCCATTGTGTATCCCTGGAGCCACATGGATCACAAACTTTCATCTACACTATTTTCCTTTCCAAATAGAAGCTTAGATCCTTAAAGGAGTGGCCCATAGAGGGTTCAGACATTGTAGAAAACAACACACATATGACACAGCCTGGCTGGTTAATCTTGATATGGAGAAACCACTGTTGGGTAGGTCTGATGTTGGTTTCCAGCTCTCTAGGTTTTGGTTATTTGATTTTTCAGTGCTGAAAGAAAAGCAACCCAAAGGACTGGCTGATAAGGTTCACCAAGAACCTCACGAACAATCCCCCAACTGCTGGAGAAAGGGCCATGGGAGACCATCAGCCCGCCCTGTGCCAGAAGGCACTGAAGGATCCGGAAAGAGCAGGCTCACAATCAAACTTCCTGAGAAGAGCCCTTCTCCAGGTATTTAACTTAAACCCTCATTTGAGGCATAACCTTGTGTTGAAGTGATGCCCTGGGATAGCGCTGGCTGCAGGAATTCTCCCTTAAATCAGGACAACCTTCAGCAGAGTGCAGACATATTCTTTTCATTGGGGTTATTCCTGATGAGATCTTCCTCCGTCACACTTCCAGTTTTTTCTGTGTTTTGGGGACTGTGCCAGACCTGGAGCCACGTACCAGCCTTCATTTCTCATCAGCTCACAGCAATGCAGGAAATCCACCCCCAGTCCGCACAGCTCCACGTAGAGACACAAAGCACTTCTAAAGAAACTATTTAAATATTTCTTAGAAAATCAGTCCCCTGAGGCCACTCTTAATTTCCCACAGGGCTTGATCATATGCTGTAGCACATGCCTTGAGCTGGAATCCCAGCTGCCTTCCATGACATTGAATTGCACAAGCCCAGCTTCACTGCAGGATTTGAGAACAAGAAGGAATAAAACAGACAGATGTGGAAGGGTCTACAGCTTCTGCACAGTTTCTGGAGGCAGGATCTGAGCATCACCCCATAATCCTCTAGAAGAATGCATCTCATGATCCCATGCTCTCCAGCAGTACCTGCAGCATCTTTGCATGCCCTCTTCACTTGGTTTACACCGATGCTGGCAAGCCCTACAATGGTACCAGAGCTTTGCAGACCACAGGTGTATTTTTAAGCATTTGCTGCATGGTTTAGAACAGCCTTACTTCCAAGCATGCTTGCAGTTTTTGCATAGCAAACAACTTGATCTCCTATAAATTCTTCTAGTTTCCAGGAAAACACGCGTTCGTTGCCCTGATAATACCATCCACCTCTTCGTAATAAATTTTCATTTTCATTTTTCCAACAAGCCTCTTTTAGCTCAGACCCACTGAAGGGCTTCCCAACATAGTTATCTGATACTAAGTGTAGGAAAAAAACCAGGGCTTTATTTAACTGGACATCTTATCGCTGTTGCAGTTAACTGGAAATGGCAATGACATGGCCTGTTGCTGGTTCAGGTTAGAGTAGGAATTCCTGCTGTGAGAAAACCATTGGAAATTCCAGATAAGTGCAGGCTGATAAGAGCAGCAATGTGGTTTCCCAGACTCTGGCTTGCTTTTGGTGGCAGAACAGCTAGCTCCAGTTTTCTGCTCCCTCAGGTCGCTCTGCATGATGCTTGAACACCCCACAGGTTACAGGCAAGGTAAGCATCACAGATTTCATCTCCCTTGGCATCTGCAGCTGCTACCTCAGACCGCGGATACCATTCCATATTGCAGACTGAGTGTGCCCTGAGGGAAGAAGCAATCTTGTGGGCTCCACACAGAAGCGTCTAGAAACCTCCATGACTCTGGTTTGCATGGAAGGAAATGAACAACTTATATAGAAGAAAGAGACTCAGCTCACACATCCAGCCAGATCCAGACAGCTTGTTTCCCTGAACCCACTTCACCATCCAAGGTTCTACCATGGAGCTAATCCAGGCTCCACTCCTGCAGAGTGGAATATGTGAAACAGAGGGAAGATTTTGAAGCTCAGCTGATGAAATCCAGGGAGAAATGGACTGATGACTTTTCTGAGATCAGTAAGATTTTCTGCTATATTTAACAGATTCAGACCCTCCAGAAGCAGGCAGGCATATCTGCTGTCAGCTGGCTAGGTGAACACAGCTCCAGTGTTTTCTGATTGGTTCTAGACATTTTATTTTGTGCATTTAACCACAGTTTACAGACACAGTAGAAATTCAAATGAAAAATAGTCTGAAATTTTGATCTTGAGAAAGATTGGGAAATTCTCCTTTTTTTAATGCAGCAATTCCCAGGGGTAGCTGCTAACTGAGAGACCATGGGGTTGGAAGGTCCTAGCTCTCCACTGCGGATATCACTGAAGCATGACATGATGTTCCCTTTCCAAATGGACTTTATTTCCTCTCCCTTGTTAAGATATACAGTTGTCACATGCAAAATCACTGCAGCCCTTGGGTCTATTTCCTCGACTCTCAGAAAGGTTATGGAGACCTACTAGATGCTAGATCACAGCTATGGCATGCAACAGATGACACTGGAGCAGCATCTGAGTGACTAGCGACACCCTGTGCAGCAGGCAGGGCCGGGAGAGCATGACTGCTCCAAGTTCAGCCACTAGCAAGAACTATACTGACCAAGACTACAAAGTGAGACAAATTCAAACAAGTTCAGAACACTCCTTCCAGCAACTTTGCTTACCATTTCTAGCTGACGTCCACCACTCTGGGGGCTGTGCCCACCTCTTTCAAAGTCCACAAGTGTATTGCATGGAGTTATTCACACTACATTCTTTCTGATACAAGAAATTTGTATTTTAACTTATTGCTTCTTTGTTTGGTTGGGGTTCTTTTAAGAAAAGGTTTTGGATTGTCTGTTGGTTGCAAGGACTGGGACTACCACATTTGCAGGAGGAGGAGTCAGCAAGATAACTATCAATCCTACATTGAAAAGGGCTTTCTTTAAGAAGGAATATGCTGTGACATGTTGCACATGGACGGCAAGAAGAGGCTGATGGATGTGGGCTTGTTCAGTCAGAGGCTGAAAGGGGGTTTAATGGCAGCCTACAACTACTTTCAAGGGGGCTCATAATGAGGACGGATCCAAAATCCTAACAGTAAGGTGCAGGAGATACAACAGGAACAATAAATACAAATTGTGGCTTTGTAAGTTCAGATGGGACATCTGTAAATACTCTGTCAGAGAAAGGTCAGAAAATGAAACCCAGAGAAACTTCCAAGCACCTGGAATCACCCCTTTCCCATTAGGAATGAAGCTGAGCGCTTAATCCACAAATACCACACTAACCTTCACTCGTGGCTGTCCTAAATACTCCTAGAAGCACAGTGTGGTGATAGGATGACAGCTCAGGTGGAAACTCGCCTCTTAAATATCCTTCTGCTTCATCAATCGTCGCAAGCTTCAGAGGGCTGGAAACTCGGCTCCTGCAGAAAGGCAGAGAAACAACATGGGCTGCTGCCTTCTTCCTTTTTGGGATGAAGAGACAAAAGGGCAACCTCAATCCAACAATGCCCCAACACAACATGATGACTGCTATGCCTCATTAGAGGCAAAAATCAGTTGCCTGGGAAGGAAATCAATGCCTAGTCAGAGAAAGGCACTGGAACTGGTAATGTGGAAGAGAGAAAGAGGCCTGAGCCGAACTGGTTGCCCTCAGATCTTTGGGATTCCCATTCTGTCCAAGAACAGCTATTCCCTGACATGGAAAAGCACAAAAAGCTACTAAGCTCATTTCCAAAGCAGGTCTACAATCAGATCTGGCATTATTTTTCCAAAAAAGATTTCCATTACACAGGCTGTGAAGTATGCAGAACATCATCTAGCAGATGTGCCAGTCTCACTATGTTGAGACTCATTAGCAGACACTTACAGCATGATGAAACTGGTCAGTTCTTTGGTTCCCCACATGCCATTGTACATCACTGATCTCTCTCCCTTCTTGTAAATCTTAATGGTAGGAAACTGAGTGACATTCTCTTCTGTGCAAATGCCAGGCCAGTCCCAGCAGTTTACCCGAGAAAGCAAAACCCCCTGAGTTCCTAGAGTGGAAAACAAATAAGTTTAAATAACATTAAAAAAGAATAATTTAAAAGAAGGAAAAGAAAAAGAAATGGTTGAAAAAGAAGTGCTTTTTGTTAGCTTCTTTGAATATTATCACATATATTTGTATTAACGCTGCCAGAACTCCTATTTGCTTTGGCATGCATCCTACTGAGCTGGATCCTAGCACACAGAGCGAGTGCAGGTGGGCTACCACTGAGAAATTGCTGCACCATTCCTGGAGTCAAACACTGCTTTGTGTGGGCAGAATGTCAAAATCCAGCCCAGAATACACAATCCCTTTGAGTACAGGCTTTCTACCTCTTGAAACCACTCACGGATATGCCTTACACTTTTGAGAGTAAAAGCAGCTATTTCCAGCCTGTGAATGTATTAAATACCCCAGTTTGATTGACCCAAACAACAGATCCGGGAGAGAATAAACTCAAGGAAGTGGTAGGTTGCACTTCTCAGAAACAAATTTCCAGAGACATTCACATCTGACTGGTTACTCAAAGGGATACCGTGAAACCCTAAGGCAATTGTCCAGAAGCATAAAAGGCAGCAAGAAAAGGTACTGGAAATATTTAGGAATAAGGCCAAGACAAAGAAACCATGCAGGCACTCACTTACAGGAAAAAGGGAAGATAAAGCTGGCATGGAGGAGGCTGATGCATTCAAGGCTTTTCACTTATTAAGGTGCCCAGTATTGAAAAGCCTCTGTTCTACTTAAAGCATGAAGCCAAATACACAAGGAACCATTAAAGGTGATGTAGGCAAGCTAGATGTAGTACAGGCTGGCAGCCTGATGGCATTCACCCTATCCTACCCACGCCAGCTCCTCATCTCCAAAACACCAGCATGTACCTTTAAGACCATAAGGGGTCTCACAAGTAAAAGAAAGGAAGAGCACTTGGGAATTACAGAGCAGGCAGTCCAACTTTAGTTTCTGGGAAAAGTACAAAAAAAGCTTTTTATGGATCTCACCAAAGTGATCATCTCAAGGGATTTGCAAGCAGCGAAACAAATGAAGGGTGGTTCTCTGCATGCTCTCCATGAGCCCAAGACACTCCAGCGTGTCGTTATCAGCCTTTCTTTCATCTGCAGTCTGGGCAAAGACCAGCACACACTGCTGCTGCTCCATGGCTGAGCCTGTGCTAAGCTGGTAGGTGAACCATCACCAGCTTCTCCAGCTACCTTGGTGGCCAGCCTCGCCTAACCTGCCTCCTACCTATTTGCAGGCTTGACCAAGGACAGCAGGGTTGCATACAGTCCTCAGGCCATATCATCCATACCCACTGCAGGAATGCTGTATCTCAGAAATCTTCACGCCTTCCCTAAATTTGTTTGAACAGGATTCAACAGTTACATGGGAAAATGGGAGGAAGCCTAGAGACAAGTACACACATGGAGGTAGACCATCGCAAAGTGTCCTTCAGAAACAAGGGTAAGGGCATGTGATTTCTCAAGAGTACAGCAGAACAAAACAGCCAAGCTTTGTTCTCTGTCTTAGGTTTGATTCTGATCACTATTTTCATTACAGGTCTGGCTGATGGAATAAAACACATACACTGCAAATGATCCCAAGCCCAGAGGGGCAGAAAGTAATTTCAAGGGCAAAATGCAACAACAGCAGTGCTCTGTAATGAGAAGGATGCACAGATATCATCAGTGCTGCAGAAGAGGGCAAAGTTCATTCTGGGATGAACTCTCAACAACATCTACAAGACATAGGAGGAAAACAATGTTCTTCTGTGCCAGTGAGACCTCTGTAGAGCCCAGCAAGTCAGGCTGGGACACATGTTTTTAAAAAGGCTTAAGCAGATGTGATAGACCCTGAAGAGGTTCAGAAGACCTGCCTCCTGAGGAAAAACCCAAAGAACTGTGTTTCTTTTGATTGGAAAGAAAGAAACAATATAATCTATCAATATGTAATGTCTGCTCTGGAAGTGACACTGAAATGACTCACCGTTGCCAGCTGGGCAAGGACAAGCAACAACCCATTCCCAGGCAGGGAGTTTTGCCCTGATATTGAAACAAGCTCCTGAGAACCAAGCACAGCTGAGGCTTTTTGGCAGAGAAGCTGTGGAAGGGTTTAAATCACAGGTTAGAAACATGCCTGCCAGGGATGGGAAAGGCATCTCCACAGACAAGAATGAAGGCAGAGATGACCTTAGCATGTGTTCCCATCCCCTATCCCTATGTCCTTGTCATCCCACTGGACCATTTTCTGCAACCCTCATTTTAGGCTCTGCTTTGCAGCTCACGTGAGGAGTTTGCTACTGTTCTGCCTTGTGTCAAACTCGCATACAGACAAAGCAAGCAGCAGCATGGAGTTAAGGGTCTGCAATTCCACTCAGTCAGGAGCTGTCATAACACTCCATGAGAGCAGAAATGGTTTGTGTCATTCTCCAGGCTCTGAAATAACATCTCAAATTAAATGTCCCTGGATTTATTTCACACCTCTGATCCAGTATAGCTGGTTCTCCTCATTTCTTAACACATAAACTTGTGTGTTGCCCAACTCTGAAAAATAATGACATGGAAATAGGGCTTTTATGTCTAGTTAAAATTGAGTTGCAAGGCTGCTTTAAGGTCCCTCAAATATGAGTTTAAGTATTTGTATACAACCTCGGGGGATTATGTACCAAAAGTGCTCCAAAGGAGCCTCATCTGGCCTGAGGAACACTTTGTACAAGATGATTGCTGTCCATCCCAATCTGCACCATATTATTCATTACTGAATGAGCAGCAGTTTCAGCAGTTGAGTTACGTAGCAACAGACTGTTCAGCCCTGGGGTCATTACTAGATGGGAAGAAAGGTGAAAGAGGAACACAAGATCCTACTGTTCCGTGCATTCAGGTGCTACTAAAACCAGCAACAGTGAGAACTTCTGTCCCAGGGGTCTGATAAAACCAGAACAAGACAAATCATCAGTTCTATAGGGAACAAGAAAAGACAAGAACTCCTTAAACTTCTAATCCTTTTGAGGGCAGAACTGACATTAGAAACAGGTCTCTTGAAGAGCTGGTCCAAAGGCTACAGCATGAAAGAGAAATAAGTTATGTATGAAATGCTGCACTTAAAGAGGAATCCAATATGGAATGGGAAACAGTACTCAAAGAGCATCATACAATGGACTCCTAAATCCTTACTTCAGATTTAGCTTCCATGAATACACACTGCTAAATCACACATTTTCATGCCTTTGAACTACAACTTCAGACCCCTGTCTTTGCAAGTCATTGGTCAGAAAGACTCCACAAGCACAGGAGAGGGAAGCAGAACTGGTTTTCATCGCTATTGATTTTTTCAGATATTGGTTTCCTCTCTTCTTTGCAAAAAAGAAATGCTAAGAAATGCTCAGCACTGTCTCACCTTCACATCCTGTTTTCTTGTCGCATAGCTGCTGCTTCCAAAAATTCACATCTTGTAAAAGAAAACAATAGCTGCAGCAGTTAGCCCCAGCAGCAGTGACGATGGCACGTTCTTGCAGCAAGAGCAGAAAATGTGCTCAGTTTAGCAAGCCAGAGATGCTTTTTCTCTTGCTAGACTGGATCTCTCGACACAAGGAAAACACTTGGGCTATAAACTTAATTTTGTGATGATCTGCTGAACATCTGTTCCTAGATGAGTCATGGAGTCATTCCAGTCTTCAACCTCCTCTGTTCTATCGCGCTTGATCTCATACGGCCCATCCTCAGTGCCATTTTGCATACAGAATTGGCATCAAAAGTGGCACCTGGTTCTGCAACTCAAAATGTGCCTCTAGAATGGGTGATTCATGTCTCAGACAGTTGGTTGTGGCTTCTCAGCCCTTAGGAAGAATGCTCCACCCCAGAGAGCAGACACGAATACAAGCATTTCTTGGGGAGCTGAGATTCCAAAGCCAGACCCCATGTTTCATTCTCAGTCCTGCATAGCTCAAGATCTTCCTCCTGGACCTTGCACTGCCATATCTCCCCTCATCCTGGCCATAACTGAGAGCCCAGGGACACCCAGCCTTTTAGATTTTCTAGTTCCCCTGGTAACCCACCTGTGACTCAGGCTCCCTCAGCAGCAGAGACCAAGGATCTCCAGACCTACTAATGCAGCCGTTCTCCATCCTCTCCAAGGCCACAGTCCAGAAAGCAGACTGGAGTCATTCTACAGGTCACATCTGGCCTGGGATTCTTTGGTGAGTACTGATCACAGAGGAAAAGCTCTGACCTCAATCAGCTCATAATCTGCATTGAGAATCTGCCTGTGGCTGCTTCCATGCACCGAGATTGTTATCAAATGATTAAAAAACCACATGGTAGAAGACTGTCTGCGCAGAATCAGCCAAGGTTTGACCACTGGCTCAGGAAGAAACAGGGTTTCATCCACTGACTCTCCCAGGTTCTCCTCTAGCTGGTTTGATTGCTGGAGAGCCTAAAAGAAACCCCAACCATCAACGACTGTAACATCTCTAACAACAACAACCCTCTCCAAGCTTTCCTGTTTATTGCTTGGATCTCAGTCCAGATCAAAGCTGCTGGTGACCTTCTCTTGATGCAAACTATGAATGCAGAACTACTTTCATCCAAACCACAGCTTTGTCTGCAGTGCTCCCAGGATGGATTCTTGCAAGCAACTCCTACTGCATCTGCTTCCCAGAAAGCTGTCTGGGTCTTCTGCAGGCTCTATACATATCCCCACTGCTGACAGCTCAGCCCCAGTCCTGCTTGCACTCTGCAGGACATGGTGCCAGGTTCCCAGGGAGTGCCATCACTAGGAGAAATGAACCCTAATGAAGATAAACAAATAGAAGGCATCGGCCACCTACAGGGGTGCCAAAACAGCTCTCACCCAGATCCATATGACTTCTGCACTGTGCTGCAATGAGTTTGGGATGAAGCCACCTCAATGGCCCCTGCAGCCAGCAGAAAAAAGAGGCACCTCTAGAAGAGTTTTTAGCCCACATAATGATGATGAATGTGCAGAAGAACTCACTTGTCCCCATTAACCATAGAGAGGGATGGGGCTGAAGACTTGAGTAAAGCTGAACTGAGGGTTACACTGCTCAGAAACTGCTCAGAGGCTTCTGAAGGATCACTCCCTCCTGGCTTTACTACCAGGCTACTTGATGTGTGCTGTCTTTAAGTTGCTGATTCTCGCCGCTACAAGTTATTTATGGAGTTCTGTGGCTGCCTATGAGAATTCCCATGTAAATAAGCCAGTCTCCATGCCCTGAAGGCACCATCATTGTAAATTCTTCCTCTGACACCATCCTGCCCCAGTGGATCTGGGCCTGCCCACACCTGTCTGTCACACTTTCCATCAAAACCAGGGCCAGTTACTGCTCCTTTTCAGAACAAGTACTTCCAAGGACAGACGATCTGATCCGCCACCCAGCACATTGATTTACTATGCACCATGCAGTCCATCCCCTTGGCCTGTACAGGCCACAGGTGCTCTGCCCTGGTCTTCCCCACGCCCAGGCATTCATCACAAAGGTGACACATCAGCATCGCCATCATTCACCACACTGCCACTGTGCCCACCAACACCATTATCATTACCACCATTACCATCATCCATCATGCTGTCACTGTGCCCACCAAGATCAACATCTCAGCTGCAAGGCAGTTGGGCAGCTGGTGTGTAACAGTACAATACAATACAAAAATATAAGGCGACTGCAGAAGGCTGCATTCCCAGTCCCATGACTTTATAAAGGCATAATGAACCACAAAGATTAGTAAATAAGAAACAATGCAAAAAGAAACTAAGCAACCTGATGTGGATATGCCTTCTTTAAGAGTCTGAGAGGAAAAACTTAGTATATTCTGGGTGAGGGAGGGAGGTATCATCAATATCTTTCCAGTCTTCTGGTTCCTACTACCAGGGCAATAGGCTATAAAGCACTCAGACCTGTGGCACCTTACCTTTCAGGTGATCAGCCACCTCTGTGTAAGACCTGAGCACTGCCAGCGACACTGCCTCCCCTGAAACACAGGAGAGAGACAGCTCTGAAGGACACATAGGTGACAGACCAGCCCCATCTTGCTCTCTGACAATGTCACATTATAATTCTCTGCACCCTAACGTTCTTCAAGCTCTGAAAGATTTCAAAGAAATATGGAAAATTGGATTTTATGCTTCTGCACAGCGCACAGCAAGCAGGTTATTTAGGCTATCCCATGATACCACAATATCCTCTCTTGTCCTACATTTGGTCCCTGTAAAATGAAGGTTTGAACACTGGTAACTTCTATACTGAGAGATACTGTCTTCACACATTATCAGTCAGTGAGAAGAACTGATTTAATCTGACTGCTCAGTGGGGAGGCCTATGGGGCTGGATGCAGCACTTACCGTTTAAACTTCCCTACATGATTACCATAGTATGGAAAGCACAGTGAGCAGCGCAAGCACAGAGAAAGGACACCAGACCACACCTCATACTCACAGCTGGCATAAAACAGCACCACTGTCCGGGCAGTCTCCAAGAGAGCAGAGTGGAAGGTCTCCTCTGTCAGCACACGGATCTGCTCCAGGGGCAGCTCTCGCTTCTTGTCCCTGGAAACTGCTTCCACCACCTCATCATCCTGAATGTCTGCAAGGGACCCACAGCTGTGCATGAACACAGGTACATGTAGAGGGCAGAGGGAACTGCAGCCCGCTGTGCCACCCAAGCCCTGTGTTTTCCTAAGCCAAACCTTTTCAGCAGGGACATGGTGACTGTCATCAAAGGGTAACTGTCTCATACGGGGGAGTGGAGGCACAACGCAAATACAAACTCATCAAAAGGCCCTCATGCCATTTCACACCAGTTGTGCCCTGTGATTTGAACACTATTCTTTCATCATGTTGGCTCCTTTAGGATCCTGTGCCACTTTTTTCTAAAACCAAACAATTTTTCTATGGACAACAATGCATTTTCAAGGACGTGCTGCAAGGGTCAGTGTTTTCTCCCTGGGGAAGGCAAGCCTGGAACAGCTTACAAAAAAACATGTCTCAAATCTTTCTAAAGGGACTGACAATTCTGCACCTCTTCTGATGCTTGAAGACAGTGCTGGGTGCACTTTAAACCCCTCATGCCTCTAAAGCAGCATGTATTCAAGCAGAAGCAACCCTGTCCCTCATGCAGCACTTCTGCAACTGTTCCTCTAACAACTGCTGATTTTCCTCTCTGGTGTTTCCTCCAAAAATTATGCCTGTCTGTCACGAAACTCGAGAGATATGCAGAGAATGAAAGAGCCACTTGTACAACCATGATGTGTCTGTGGTGGTTTGCCTGGGATTTGCAAAAGTGATCTCTAATGCTACAACATATGCCTGCACGTCTGTAGCAGATGCTGATGCATGTCCTATCTGATGATAATCAGCTTTCCATTGTTTAGGTGCACACCTTGATTGTTATTCTCTTTTTCATCCTCATCTTCCTCTTCTTCCTCATCTTCCTGTATTTGTTTGACCTTGTTCTTATCTTTCACCAGGGTTATAACTTCATCAGTGTCTTCCAAGAGCAAGTATTTAATTGGCACTCCCTAAGGAAAACAGGTAAATCAGTGGAAGCGAAACATCACCCTCTGCCTATTCTGTCCACATACCAAACTCAAGGCTGATGGGGCACCGTCACCCCACTCCTTTTTTGGAGGGTATTTACAGATTCCTAAACTGTCAAACAGGGGAGGATGAGGGGTGTGATTCTTTTGCCCAATTTCACCTGTGCATGAGTTTTTCTCACTCCAGACAGATGTCTCCTTGCAAGGAAGTGCTTGTGGCTATGTGGGATCCTGTGCCTGGAGAGGTGAGTGAACACTTGCTCCACCTCCAAGCAACTTAAACTTAGATCCACTTCTGCAAGAAAAAGCCCAGTGGCCAAACAGTGAAGGACACCAGAGAGGTACAAAGTCCACTCAGCTGTCCCCAGTCTAGAGGAGTCAGGTTGGGTCAGAGCAGCCCATCACAGCCTGGGAAACTGGCAAAAAAATCTTTTATCTCATGGAGCTCAACAAAGAAGAGTGCTCCCAAGTGTACAGGGGCTGCCAACCCACGGGAAAAAAACAGCAAGATGTATTTGTCAGAAATGAGACCCTGTCAGCTTAAAATCAGTTCTGGCACTGTCTCAGCAAAAGGCACTTCAGAGAAAATGAATTTTGTACTGAACTGAGAGAAACGACAAACTGCTCCCATTGGCACTAAGTGGAGAAACACAACATGCACATCTCTCACCAGGGCATGGGAAGCCCTCAGGGGATGCTCAGGTTCAGGTCTGATCCTGTACCTTTGCAATCACAAGTGTGACAGTTCAGGTAACCTGGGGCAACGTGTGCTCCCTGGCATTTGTCAGCACCAAATTCCATCTTGCCTCACAAGCTGGGTCAGGTCCCTCCAGAGTTTAGCTCGTCTTGATCAACCTTATTTAGCTTACACCCTGCCCTTTCCCCAGATCACTGCCAGAGGCGTTCAGTTACATCAGTTCAGCACAGACCTTTGGTTGTCTGTACTCAGTTTCATGCATTTCCTCTCCCATCTTTTGAATGCCTTTGCTAAAGGGGCAAGACCCTTTAGAAGTCTAAAGGAATTTGCACTTGGACTACTATATTAGGTAGTTTACAAACTTGTGTTCTCTTAAGGTGTAATGGAGATGTCACCCTATGTTTTGAGAACAAAGTAAACTCAGTATCTTATCTTAACCAGCATGCACAATTGTTCTGCAGTACCAAACTCAGGCTGTTCCAAATACACGTGGGCATCTAGGGAAAGACACTTCCCCGTGAGCTTCTGGGAAGGCTGTCAAGTAACAACGGAGCTGAGCAACACCCCAACACCTCTCAAGAGCATCATGCCCAGATGGGGAAATAGTAGTTGTAAAATAAAGAAATCCAGCATCTGACCTCATCTGGCGTCTTGAGCGCAATGTTTGTCCGGCGCAGAACATTCAAACCTACAAGGTCCCTTCCAAAATACAAAGTGAATATTAGATGGTGTGACATGCAAGGTCACCCCCTCTGCTCAGCTTGCCTGGCTGGCAAGCCCACCTTCCTCAGCAGCACCACATCCTCACAGTCATGCTTTCAGGCTGTCCCAAGAACTTGCAGGAACCCAGAATCAATGCCAGTGGTGGAGAAATTGGCTTCAAGTGACCTTCTGGTGGGACTGTGCTGCATACCGTGCCTATTTCGCAAGGAGCTTGGATTCCCTTTCTGTGATTTGGGTCTTTGCTCACACTGGTGACCACATCCCAGTGCAGCTGGTCTGCTGGTGGACACCAGCTCATGCATAAATGCAGCCAAGAAATGCCTCCATACAGGGAGGGTACCACTGTGGCAGAAAGCTTTAATAAGAGAGCCCACACCCATCCTTCGTTCATCTCTTCCCATTTGCACAGCTGCCAGGAGACAGATCCAAAGACTGTGCAACCATGCCTTCAGGGACTGAACACTTCCTTTGGCAAGACACCATGGAAGCATTTGCAAACAAGCCAGTCTCGTGTGTGCAGGCTGCTCCTGAGCCCATGGAGCAGAAATAAGTAACTGGTGACCAACCACAGAGGAACCCAGCCCTGCACAGCACTGCTGCACCAAGCCTAGCCACAAGCTTGCTTCCCAGGAGGACAGAAGATACATGCGCTGGTCCAGCTCTGAGAGCCCTCATTGACTGAGGAGGCATCGCCGAGTGGAGGCACCCACAGCATCCCAGCATCCAGCACTCACAGTCCACCTTCTTTACTGGATCTCCTTCTGCCCTTAATTTGAGGGCAAGATACAAGCCTTCCATCGGTGCTAAGTTTCCTTTCCAAAATCTCTCTTAGTCTGGTTGTTCTCCACTTCTAAATCAGCAAGAGACTCAAACGTTTTTATGCTTCCAGCCAGTCTGAAACCAAATTAATCTGACTCTGGACCAGTCCTTAAACGTGACATCTTCTTGCAGGATACAGCCTAGTGTGGTGGGCTGACCTTGCCTGGGTGCCCGATGCCCACCAAGCCACTCTATCACAAATCATGCAAACTCAGTACACATAGTTTTACTGCCTCTCATCCAAATGTGAACAAATGACTATCACCCTGGTGGTGGGATAATTGAGCTCTGAAACACCACAATAAGCAAGGAGATCCCCAAAACACCGGAGAGCAAATACCTGGACAAAAGGGCAACTCCTGCTTTCCCCAAGAGCTGCCACGCCACAAACTCTGCTGTCCTCCTGTCAGCCTCGGAGGTCTCTTTCTGGCTGAGGATGAACACAAGTGGTAGCCCAAGCTGTAAGTGAACGGTAGAAACCTTCTCTGGGTCCTCAGCAACCTCTGTCTGGAGAATAGACATGGTTACACTGCAGCACATCTCCACACCAATGAAGGTACCTCAGTTCTTCTGCACAGCCCAAGCCAACGTATGTTCCCCAGCCACAAAAATGAGACTCTTGAGAAAATGCCTTCAATCCTGATTCTAGAATATGCATGGCAGCAGAACCCACACAACCCCAGTTAAACTGTTCCAACCTGTCATGACCCTCCCTGTTAAAAACCTGGGCTTTATTATGCATGTTCTCTGTGACTTAGCAATTCCAGATGTCAAATCTCCATTATTTTTTATTTACCTGTCATCCATTCCCTGGGGCAGTCTGAAAACCCCAGCCGCAACATGCAACAGTTGGCGTTCTCTCCCTTCCTGCCTTGGACGTGCTGCTTCATGAAGTGCCTTTCCTCCTTGGGCGTAGCCAGGAGGCTGGCTGAAAAAGGCACTTCCCAGCTCACTTACCCTTCCTTTTGGATGGGCAAAGATGTCACAGTGGGGACTGGAGGCCTGCTGAAGTTCATTGCCCCATGGGAACAGATGATAGGAGAGAACCTCCTGTCCCTTGTGCTCAGTAATGAATGACTCATATAGAGCTCCCCGGGGTGCTGAGCATCCTGTGGGGAGCCTAGAGGAGTGGCTAAGGACTTTGGGTTTGTCTAGTTTGGAGAGAAGGAGGCTGAGGGGTGACCTCATTGCTCTCTACAGCTTCCTGAGAAGGGGATGTGGAGAGGGAAGTGCTGATCTCTTCTTTCTCGTATCCAGAGATTGAACATGTGGGAATTGTTCAGAGTTACACCCGGGGTGGTTTAGAGTGGACATTAGAAAGCATTTCTTTACAAAGAGGGTGGTCAAAAAATGGAACAAGCTTCCCAGAGAGGCGGTCGATGCACCAAGCTCGTCTGTGTTTAAGAGGCACCTGCACAATGCCCTAAATAACATTCTTTGGCCAGCCCTGAAGTGGGGAGGCAGTGGTACTAGATCATCACTCTAGGTACCTTCCAACTTATTCTATTTTATTCTGTTCTGTTCTATTCCATTCCATTCCAGCAAAGTCCAAGGTACCTCCACCCCATTCCCACTCATGGTGCTTACAGACAACTAGAGAAGCACACACTGATTCCAGGGCTCTCTGCAAAGATCCAAGCAAGCTGAGCAGTGCAATGGCGTGTTGGTCCTATCCAGCCCCATGCCTGTTCCTTGCTTGGACTCAACCTGGGAGCTTTGCAATTAACTTCATAGGGGATGGGCAGATCCTCATGCTCAGCCTTGCCCTCTGCTCACACCTCCCTCATCCCAGGTTCCTTCATGCCCACAGCCCAAGTGGCTCCTCTTTCCCAGTCATACCACCAGTGGAGCCCCCATGAGCTTGAGGTGCCTGTGGATGTTGAGCATTGTCAGAGCTTGCTCCATGGCTGTCCTCCTGCAGGGCCGCGCCAGGTCTGTTGCACGCTGGCAGTGGCAGAACACCAGCCAGGCAGATGACACATCAGGCTCATCACTGCTGAGAGAGAAAGCAAAATCCATGCTGAGGTAGGCATCCACCACAGGGTTTTAAAATGCTCTGACAGAATGACTGTGCTTGCTGGCATGTTTTATAGAGCAGATGATTCTCAAGTTCAGGGTTTGGCAGGCTTGTGGGACCTCTTCAAAAGCCCTGCTACTGACAGGTACAACTGTGTCCAGGTGCCTTTCATAACTGTGCTGAACATCTAACGAAGACCCTGTCTCACCAGGCATAAGTGATCCCAACCCCAGAACAGCTGGCCTAGCTTGAGATGGACACAAATCAAGTTATTTTCATGCCACTGCAATGGAGACCCTGGCAGGAGGAGCAGAGCTGAAGCCTACATATTTTGTCATGTCCTTTTCCTCACTAATGACACAGGGAATATTCTGGTGTTGGTCTGTGGGTTAACTCTAGGAAGTCACATTCCTTTTCCTACGGCACACATTCCACACCTCTAAAACTAGGATTACCTTCTTTGTAAAGGGATTTTTGGTCTTTCTATGGAAGAGTAGCCTGTAGTATTAAGATTCCAAAGCCTGCTGCCTCGGTTGTCCGAAAGCTATTCACACTGGTGAAGCTACCACCATTTCACCAGCTAAGGTCACGGTCTGCTGGTGTCTTTGCTTCAAATATGAAGTCAATTCCTGTCCAAATGACAAGCGTGCCATCTAGTGGCACACAAAATGCTGTCCCTGATGATCCGGCAAGAACAGGATGGCAGCGCAGGGAAGGACCACTTCTGGCGCCTGCCTTGGGGTCACCTATGAGAGCAGGCAAATTGCTAGATAAATGTTTTGCTGAAGATATCATATACTATGTGATATTTCCACCTTCCTCCCTCACAGTTTCCTGATTGCAGTATGTCACATCAGAAACACACTGCGTTGAAGGATCTGCCCTTTTAATACAGGTCCCTAATGGGAAGTGGATGGCCTGAGCTGGCTAGGTCCAGTGAAGACATTGGGTGGGAATCCCCCAATACATGAGCAGTGCCTCATGCAGCTGCAGAACTCTCTGCTGCCAAAAGTTGCTGAGATAAAAAGTAAAAATGTGTTTAAAAACCTCTGGTGGCTGTTAACACAGTAATACAGGTTCAGCTCCCATCTCTGAGAGTCCTGAAACCTCTGACTGCCAGGAGATGGGAGGCTGTAGGCAACACACATCCATTTCATCCACAATGAAAGACGGTAGATTTAGGTTAGATACTAGTAAGAAACTCTGCTTTGAGGGTAGTGAGGCACTGGCAGAGGTTGCCCAGAGAAACTGCGGCTGCTCCATCCCTGGCAGTGTTCAAGGCCAGGCTGGACAGAGCTTTGAGCAATCTGGTCTAGTGGAAGGTGTCCCTGCCTGTGCAAGTGGGGTTGGAACTAGATGGTCTCTAAGGACACTTCCAACACAACCTATTGATTGATTCTGTGATTTCCTCATACCCCTTGGAAAGCACCTATGGCCACTGCAGAAGCAAGGTATGGAACTGGGGGGGCTTTGCTCCAACCCACTGCATCAGTTTTTACCCTTCTCAGCTGGCCAGACTTGATCATCAAAACAGAAGGCTACATGTATCAGCCCTCCTGAAAACCATGAGGTTTGACCATGGAAAGGAGAGAGTTGGCCCTTCTATAAAATCCCATTCAGTGGACAGTCACAAATGGCATGGCTAGACAAATCCAGGAACACGGGCAGCAGCTGGTTTTGGAAAAGCAAAATAGATCTCACTTTACACCCCTGGCATAACATCCCAGTACCAGATCTGACTTGGAAATCTGAGAAACCAAGAGTAGAGCAGCTCTACCTGAAGGGTGTGTCTAGACATACCTACTGTCTTTCAACAGTGTTGCCTCAGTTGTCAAAACAAACTGGTAGACAGTCCCATAGACAAAAGCCGCCTCCATTACAGCTCTGTGCTCTGGAAAGAGAAAGGCAAGATGAACTCACCTCGGCTCCCTCCAGACCTCCATCTTCATCCTTCCCAGTTGTAAGTACCAATGCCCAGGCTTTCAGAAACTCCATAAAAAGCCACAGCTGTCTGAAAACACACTATACAGGTAACTGAGTAACTGGAGCTGGACCCAGTTGCTGATCCCCAGTATACACAGATGGTGTATGTGAATCTGCCTATGAGTCTATTTATTTTTCAAGACAGCAACCGCTGGCTTCCTTTTCCTCTCCAGCCCATATCTGAAAGTTTATGCTCCCAGCAAAACTTTTCTGGTGCAACTGATCTCTTTGGAAACACAGCAAGACATACAGAGGTGGAGAACTCGTGCCTAGGTGGCCCTTTCAGGTTTTCTTGATGCTCCATTTTCAGGATTTTGGCTCAGAAACCCAGCTCCCTTACACCTTAGTAAAAAATGCTCTGTAAGGAGAGCAAAGGTAAAATAATCAGTGTTAATACCTGCTGTCCCAGTAGCTGGTACATAGGCAAAGACCATGTTCGCCTTCCCTTTCAAGGCATTTTCAATGCTCTGAAGATCTGCCAGTGTTTCAACATATTTAACTTCATTAAAGAGCAGGGCACTGAGGAATCAGAGAAAACCCATTAGCAACTATTTTAAGAGCAAATTTGCAGCCATGTAACTGTGATGGGTTAAACAAGGTAAAATTCCAGCTTCTTGCTGGCAGATTGAAGATACACAGCCACATATAGTTGCCCAGATGTGTGCTGGTGAGTCATCTCAAGGGCAAAGATTTAACAAGGTCAAACCATACCAAAGGGACAAGTAGCTTTCTGCTTGGCTGAGAGACACCTCTGGAATACATGGGGCTGTATTTCTGCAAAACTTCGTATCAACAAGTGAAAACGGAAAGCAAAAGGTTTCACAGGGATGCATCTGGTCTGTACTTACAACAAAACGTTAGCAACAATGGAGTCCACGTCAAACAAGGCATCCGTGGGGAACTCTCTGATCAGCATGTTGCCTCTATGGAGGGGAAAAAAGGAGTATTACCAAAGCAACTATGACAGATTAGCTACATGTACTAATATGATTTTCACTCTGCTGAATGTTTTCAGGTGTTTGCTGGCAGGTGTGGCTGGAAAGAAAACATCAGGGTTGAATTTGAGGATTTGGTAGAATTAGGCTGGTCCAGCTGTCACCGCTGTTTCACTCAGCTTCTGGGGCCTCTTGATGAGAAGCACAGACTGACAGGTCTCTTTATACCAAGCACCACCCTGCAGATCCCCACCAGCAGAGGAAAAGTCCCTGTGGGTCATGTACAACAGTTAATGAGAACTGAGCTGATACATGGAGAAGCTTCCAGCTGACAACCCATGGAGACCAAGAGCTAACCCTTCACATCGAGGGCAGATGAGCTAACTATACAGACAGGAAGAGCAACAAAGAATGTTTCTTTCTAGGACTAGACCCAAGTCCTAGTGGTTTGAGTGTAACTCTGGAGGACCTGGTGCTTGGAGGTTGCCAGAAAGTTGATGTCACTGCTGTCTTCATGGCTCCTCTCCTCCTCTACAGACATCTCTGACCATTGACAGCATTTCCTTCAAACACTTGCACTGGAAAGCAACCACAGTGTGGTGCCCAGAAAGCCCCCTCACCTGAACAGGTATGCTTTCCTTAATGCATTTTCTTTTCCACAATATCTTGACACATCCTCTTTGGGACAATTAACCTAGACATTGAAAGCATGTAATTAGACATTCAGCTCCACAGATCCACAAATGACTACAAACACATAGCATTACAGGTTTTTTCCATTCAGAAGTGTAAATACAGCCTTTCCAAACCTACTAGGAGAGAAAATACAATAAAATGGAGTCCAGAGACAGGTATTGGAGTTTGCATTTCAGTTCTCCAGCTCAGCTTGCCTTGATTTGGGTCACACAGCATCAGGAGATATTATGACCTGCCCAACATATTTGAAGTGACAGATTGCTGACATATATATAAGCACTTCTTGTAATCTAATTACACTTGCCTGAATTTGTAATTCCCTCACCTAAATCTGCACAAAGCTTCAGCTAAAAACCCCTTTATATGAAATACATATTGCACTGAATTGAAAAGAAGTGAATTGCCCCCATCCATAGAATCATAGAATAGTTAGGGTTGGAAAGGACCTTAAGATCATCTCTTTCCAACCCCCCTGCCATGGGCATGCCATCATTCTCTGCAGTTTGAGCTGGCAGGAGGGAGCTTTGGAAGGAGTTGGGCAAGTCCCACCAGAGTAAGACAAGCG
The DNA here is from genome assembly GCA_039720435.1 of Amazona ochrocephala. Taxonomy (NCBI): domain Eukaryota; kingdom Metazoa; phylum Chordata; class Aves; order Psittaciformes; family Psittacidae; genus Amazona; species Amazona ochrocephala. The sequence continues at coordinate 62,167,349 of CM077882.1, forward strand.
TGCTGATGCCCTCCTGTGCAGCACACTGGGGATCATACTCTTCTTTGTGCCATGCCCATGGGTACACAGCAATGACCAGGCAATTCCACATGCCCCATGCTGCTGGGAGGCCAGATAAGTCCAGCCAGCTAAGCCTGCTATGTGGGGTGTCCATGAAAAAGACCAATCTGCAGGAAAAATGGCCCCTACAGCCAGGAATGCAATTCAAAGTGCACAGGTTCATCTACTGAGACTGAACTGGGAGGCCAGGAGCAGCTCAGGGCTGCCCCTGCCTGACCTACAGCACTGCCAGTCCTCTGCTTTGCGGGGTTTAAAGACACAGGCACAACATCAATCCTCCCTAGAACATGGGAACCTGTCTGTGGCCCACAGGCAGAAGGTACAAAGCAACTCACAAGCAGCTGAGCTAAGGCCAAGGCAAGAGATGAAATGGGATGCCCTGCTCTGCTTTCTTGTGGAGTCAGCCCCCAAGGTGGCTTTGTCCACCCCACAGGAAGCCCTGCAGAAATAATCTGCAGAAATAGCCTGTCGTGCCCCTCATCTCAGTTTACCTTCACCACTGAAATGCCATAGTCCTGGAGAGCCTCGGCTGAGTTCTCAATCTGCTCCAAGAAGGGCTGGGCACCAGGTGAAACTGAAACACAAAAAAACCCCTGTTTTCTATCTCTTCCCCTTACAGGTGAGGCAGATGAGAGTACCTTCAAGGCAAGCACTGTCTGTGCTCTGTCATGGTAACAGCATGCTGAGGTCCCCATGCAAAAATCCCTGGGACATCCGAGAACACCTGAGCAGAGCAAACAGGGAGCTGTGGCACACTGCCAGCAGAGATGCCTGCAGGGATATGGCTGGGGGAGAAAGAGGGACTGGGAATGGCTCTGAGTCAAGTCCTCAGAGTCAAGAGCATCCTCCTGCCATGCACTGAGACACTGTTTGACACAATATGGTCTTGCTCTTACTCCAAGAATAAGGTATTTGCTGAAACAAAACTAATTACAGACAACAACATGAACATCTGCAGTCTCCCCTCCTTCCTTTCTAACACACCCAGCCTCTCAGCGCTGACAAGGAGCTGTGACTGTTTCAGCCCACAGCGATGTCTCTGGGAAACCATACCTGGGAGTCATGAAGGAGAAGAAAAAGAGGGTGAGGCTAAGGGTCTTCTTCTAATTCATGACAGCACTTGGTCACTTAGTTCCCCCGCATGCAAGGAATACTTTCCCTGGGAGGTACCATGGAAGAGAAACCTGGCCCCTTTCAGGGGACAGCTCCTTAGGAGGCTGGGTTTCTCTTCCCAGCCTTTTTCTTTTCTGGTGCCTCCAGAAAAGTAACGAAGAGGTCTGAAGGAGTGTGCCTGAGGACACAGCCAAGAAAGACCCCACCCCAAGAGGCCTGTCAGAAGCACTTGGAGCCGTGCAAACACAGGTTTGCCAGCTGAGCTTGAAGTGGTCTTCAAAATCAGGTTTAAAAATCTCAAGAATTGCCTCTTCACTGTTCCACTTACACACCCTCATACAGGCCTTTGCTGAAAACCCAGGCTGACAGAAATGCATGCTATTAAATACATACCATTATGGCTGAAATAAGCTAGGGATGCTCTGCCGGCTTGCAAGGCACTGAAATACCGCTGGGGGCTCAGCTCCTGGAGCACCCTCGCACTTCCATCCGTTGGAATGGAGGAAGCACAAAAGAGCAGGAAAGAGAAGGAAGAAACCCATCTGTCCTGTTGGGCTGACATGGCTGTTATCAGCTACAAGCACGGAAGAGTGACAACTGAGAAAAAGAAATACACAAACAAATAAATATTATGCATATGCAAGTACAAAACCATATCTATTATACATATGGACACATATATATGAGTGTCTGTCTGTTCAGGTTAAGTGCAGCGTGACTGGAATTCCTAGACATGACACAAACGTCTCAAGGACAACATGAATTAGTGACTAGAACGGCAGGTGATCCAAACAACTGTAAAGATGACAGCAAAGGCCACTCTCTTTCCTCTGAGCGGTATGTGTAAGTGCACGGACCCTCAGTGCTTTCAGCTTAGGGCTGGTTTTCTTCCCTCTTTTTTTCTTCTTTTGAATCAAACAGAAATTACATGTACACGCAGAAAACAGTGACAGCATCGTATGAAAGAAACCTCACCCAAACAGTCTCAATTCTTGCTAAAAAGCTTTGAGGATGCCACTGGCATTCTAAGTGGCACTGGCAGAGGTGTTCACAAAAGGACAGGCCACCATTGCTCACTTCAGATGACGCCAAATGATGTGGGGAGATGCAAGAGCCCTTCCCCAGTGCCTGCCCCAGCTCTCTGCCACTTGGGGTTTCAGCTATATCAAATGGGAGAGGGATTTGTGCAAACTCCTTGGACTTGTGTGAAATAACGTGAGAAATTAGAGACCATCCCTCCACGCACAGATCCTCAAAGTTATGTTACGATATTAAGGCAATTTCAGGGTAAAATGCAGCTGCAATTTCTAGGATGGAATGCAGTTGATATGCACAGAACCTACCTGGTGATAGTTGCCCAGGCAACCCTGCGACCTTGGCATATGCTGAGATAAACTTAATGGAGAGTGGAGCAGAGGGAAGGCACCGTGGCCAGGCCCTGCTGTACTCCCTGCAGGTGGGGGAATTGAAGACACCATGTACTGATAACCACCCTGCAGCTGACCAACGAGGAAGCTATACTTTTATTGTAAAGCAAGAGGATTTCATACCAAACATTGACAAAGTATGTATAACTAGAGCCACTCCAGCTCCATAGGCACATACTCAAACTCCATAGCAATATAAAGTTAAAACGTCATAGCCATGTTCAGTTAAAGCTCCATAGGCATACAGTTGAGGAACTGAAACTTGTATTACTATGAAAAAGCCTGGACAGATATAAGAGTATCTTAAAGGTTCAGGCCATCTGAGAAATAAGAATGGTTCATGATGAGAACTGACAGCCAGAGAAGCTTTGGCCTTGTGTAAGTGGACTAAGAAAAACAGAACTGAGGAAAACAGGACTGAGAAAAACAAGACTAACAAACCTCTAATCAGGAAAGACTGTCCTTGAAGTCTGCTACATCCTGGACAATTGTCAAAATGTGGTTTCAGGAGTCAGCAAAACATGATTAGGGTGTCCTTTTGATGAACTATCCTCATTATACTCTAATACTAAAAATCACACCCACAGGTCAAAAGACCCCTGACGCTTCTCTGAGTGTGTACAGTGAGGCAATTAGTTATGTAGCCTTATGCAAACTAGCTCATCAATTGCTAAATGGTGGAAGGATTACAGGAAGTTACTAATTTGAATTTAATTGTACAAATATACAAAATTAAGAGGGGAAAAATTAGGGAATTGTAACTGGTGGGATCGGTCAGTGGGCTGAACCTGTCTTCTCCCCCCATAGGGTCACCTACTGGGTAAGAGCTATACTTGTGCATTTAATGACTGCTTTTTAACTGGCTTTATATACATTATTTTCATGCTTATTCTTACAGTTGGTATGTTATATTGTCAATGCAATCTTCAAACCTTAAGCCCTCATAAAATTATAACAAAAACTCTCATCTCTTTTCTGTGCATTTCCAGAAACTTAAAAATTGTCTTAAAAATTGACTTAAAAAGTTTCACTCAGTGGGTGAATCTGTTACTGTAAATCCCCACTAGGACAGTTGAATCACCCTCCAATGTAGTGTGCTGCCCAGTGGAGCCCCTTCAGAGGGCTCTGACAGGTTAACCTGGCTCCAGGGTCTCATCTTTTCTGGGACAGTAACAAACCTGTCAAACTTACAGATGAGGGGGAGAAATTTCCCCCATTACTGAAGCAAAGACCTCCTTAACATGACAGCTTGTCACACCTTGTTCTCTCCAGCCTTGTGTTACTCTGACATCAGTGGCATGGGAGCGAACCCCATAACCCACACAGGGCTGCAGGGCAGTCTCTTCCATGCTGGGTTTCCACCTGGAGGTGGCTAGGAAAGAAGCCAAGGAAATGTGTGAGCCAAGGAAAGACCAAGCGTGTAAGACTGCTGCTGGGGCTCACCAGCAGCCCTCCCTGCCACGACTGTTTAACTCTTCTTGCTCAGATTAAGGAACTCAGGAGACCTTCATGTGGACAACCACTACGGGATGAGTAGTGCATCTTCTTTCCACTTCATTTCCCTTGCTCCTTTGCAGCCTGCTCTTCAGCTATTGGTCTTTGCTGCAGGGTGTGCTGTGGCATGGCTGGTCCCTGGTCAACAAAGGCACAAAGGCAGAATTGAAGCCATGTAGAAGTGGTTTGCTTTGCATCATGAGCTGCAGCTCTTTTCGTTAACAAACACCCCTGTGTCCATCGACTGTCATTCCCTCCAACACCCTGTCAGATGCTGTCAGCTTATTATTGCTGCTCTGTGATGAGCTCAAACTCAAATGCTCAAAAACAAGCAGGCAAAATCCCTCTTGCCTTGCTGCAAGAACGAGAAGTTAATGACAACCAGGCATGCTCAGCCTTCACATGCTCCCCGTCATGTAGGCGAGTTGTTTGAATCAGGCCTGAACAGCACAAAGGAGCAAAGACAGAGCTGAGAAAACCATGATTTATTTTTTTTTCTTTTCATCTCATCTTCATTCTCTTCTTTCCAGCTTTGGGAAGTGCCAGGCATTTCTGGTCCTTTGCCCTCCCATCTTTTCCTCTGGCTTACAGTGGGGACAGAGATTGGAGTGTGGGGGTGCTGTTTATTAAATGACTAATAAATGACTAATAATTTATTAAACGTGGCTACAGCGGGATGGAAAAATAAATTCAATGCTGGTATGTGGGAACCAGCCCAAGTCAAATGGGAAAGCTTACTGTCAAGGAAACAAGAGGAGCAGCCTCCAATGCCTCAAAGACTTCATGGAATTACACCTGGAATTTTACCTGATCTGGCTGGCGAGAGGCTGGAGAAGCAGAAGCCCCACTTTATGCTGTATCCACATGCTGTGAGATTGCTACTCCTGTCCTTGTACCTCTCCCAAAGTCAGCTCTGTCTATCCCACCACGACTCCTCACTCTGTTCTGCCACCCTCAGCCTTGCTCCTCCCCATGCTTTGCTCACGTTTCACACAAAAATGTGTGCTCATCCATTCCCTGCTCATGTTCTCTCACCTCTCTTTACTCCATGCTGCCCAATAGCTTCTCTCAGTGCCCCAACAATCCACACTCGAATATTCAGCTTTTAGGTCATTTCCTCTGTCACCTCATTTCCATAAAGGGAAAATTAACACCATAGGCTGGAAACAGCCAGAACCCTTCACTGCAGCCACTTGCAGGATTACCAGAGATGTGTTAAAATACCAAGGAAGTGTGAACCAGCCCTGTGTCACTACTGGGAAACCGTTAAATCCATGGATCATGGGGCAGCCCAGCCCAGCACAGATGGTATGCAAGACCTGGTTCATGTTTTCACTGTCATACCTCCAAGACAGAGCCAGGCAAGGTGGTTGAAGCCAGTGCAGATGATCTAAAATGAAACCAAATACACCAGAAACACCCAGCATGAAATCTTGTGCTGGCAAAAATTGCTTATGCCACATCAGTTCTGCTTGGGAATCCTGTAGCAGTAAACAAGGACTGGGATCCTTCCATACCACTGTGATCCCAGCTGCTTTCCCTGACACCTTGCCTCAAAAACCTCCAGATGCCAATATTTATCACCAAGGAAGCTGCAGCCACATTTCATTCAATGGAGGGTGATGTGGGGTGGGTTTTAAGGCTCTCAAGACAAGGAAGAACCACTGTCCTACTGGAATCACAGACTGCACAGCCAGCCGGGTACCATCTCCATCATCCATGGGCCTCCCTGAACTCAGGAGAAACACCTGGAAACTAACCTGGACTTGGCATTTGCCAGTGATGTAAAATCCCACACACCCCTCAGCAGGGTATTTTGCTCCCTGTGATCAATTACCTTCTTGCAAAAAAACGGCACTTTATCAGCAAATATGTTACCCAGTTGCTTCCCCTTCATTTTATCCCATTATATCAGTACCTTTCAGCCTGCAGAGCCCTGAGTTGTCAAGTTTTAACTCCCTAGGTAGACGCTCCTTAAGCAGGAACATTTAGGATGCTCCTAAATGGAGTCACTTCTACCTCTCCTGCGATAACTGACACAGATCAGGCCTTTTGTTGCAGCAGGAGTTTTTTGGCAACGTGCTCATCTGTTTTTCATGCCCTTCCAGCAGCAGTTAACCAGTGTGCTGCCCTCCCAAACTTGCTGGCAGAGAGGAAACATAACAGACCCCAAATCAATGCGGGGTTGATGCAAGCCCTTAGCTGCAGCGGGCCACACTGGCTGATGCACTCTCCTCAGCATGGCTGCATGCCCCAGCACAAACACACCTCCTGTTGCTGCTGAAAAATGCAAGAAAAAACATAACACTGATAGAACTTCTTGTACTTTGGACCCTGCACACAGGTTTCCTTTAGGGGATCCAGATAAACTCCCTGAAAAGCTCTCTGTTCCAGCCCTCCACTCTCAGATCCACATGAATCTCACCAACTGCTTGTCACGGTCTGACCAGCAAATCTTTCCCAAACACACCCAAGTTGCTTGCAGCCAGCTTGTCCGAAGATGGAAGCTGTCCCAACGGCTGTATTGCCTGCAGATCTCTTTTCTCCTGAAGTAGATGATAAATTGGCTCTTCAGGGACAAAGAAAGCATCCTTGGGATCCCACTGAAGCATATGTGGATGACGGCAGCTCTCCAGTGTAAACCCACTACATGAAACTGTCACCTGTAGCCATTTCACTGCCTGAGGTTTATCCTGTGGGTTTTTAATTCATCAGAACACCAGCCCCTCGTCCCATGCCTAACAATTGTTGACATATTCTGCTGGCAACTGTTGAAATGTTGCTTAAGTCAAGCAATATTTACGTCTTTTTTTTTTTTCCTGTGTGAGCATATGTGTTAGTTTTAGGGAATACTATGGCTGCCCAGGAATAGCCTCACTTCTTTACCTGATATTGCATTAGCTTGCGTATTTTTCACTACACACTCCCCTTCCCTTCTCATCTTTGGAGAAGTGGCCAGAACCAGCCTTTTCTTAATCAGCAGACAAGCCAGGTTCATTATCACTACCCAGTTTTGCTGGAACAGAACTCAACCCAGCTCCTTTCCAATTTTCCAAAGGCAAGTTCTTTGACCCAGATGACTTTAATATGGTCAAAAAAAGCTGCAGTTACCCAGTGTTTGGAGCTGGAACAGCACCAAGATGGTCCTCTGCTACTTCAGGATGGACCCACAATCATGAGATCGAAATACCTGCTGGTCCTTCCCATCCACCCCTTCTACCCAGCAGCCTGCGGATGAGCCAGGGTTTGCAACCTGCAACTCCGAGGCCCCTAAAGCCATATCCCTGCAGCATCTCCTGTGGTGGCCATGACCCTGCAGCTGCAGGAAGATGTTTCCACCCGCACAGGACACCCCAACATGCCTCCCAACCAGGCTGCAATGGCAGGACCCACAGCAGGCGCATGCACTGCTTCCAGCCAAAAACCAGCGTGGCAAAGGCATCTATCCTGCGTTTACCCACAAACACCGTTTCAAGCCAGAGCACTGCTAGGCCTTTTGTGCACAAGCAGGCACGCTTTCCAACCCGCAGCATTTTAAGTACATTGCAGATTGCTGCGTAATCAGCCTGCAGTGCAAATCCACTCCGGGGCAACTCTGACGCTGGAGGCACATCTGGCACACCACGTCAGATGATAACGGAGCTCTTCTCTGCGCCACGGCCTCACCCCAGCCTCTGACCCACTGCACCAGACGTGCAATACTTTCAGTACAAATCCAATATACAGGCCTGCAGCCAGGGGACGAGGCTGGCTACAAGAATGGCTTCGGCGAGCTGTGGGAGCAGCATCCTGCAGCACAGGGATGCTTCTTAAAGATCAGCAGAGGTGCGAAACACACTGACATCAAAGCGTGTCCCAGCCTCTTGCCCAAACCTTGCTGTTTGGGTTTTTTGGCAGCGATGCTCTCACACTGCTCCACCTCCTGCCACCTCCCAGGGAGTTTCACTTTCATTTTCACTTCCAGGTACCACTTCCCAACATCTGGAAGCCCTGCTGTGCCTCACCTCCTAGCCAAGGCTGCAGGAGGGACATGCTGCAGAGCCCTTCTCTGCCCGCACCAGGAGAGAAGCGCACTGATGCCTGTGAGCAGCAGACAGCTCACAGCATTGCCCATTGCCACTGCCCCAGTCTGGCATGTCCCTGGGGACTAGGGACTAGCCCCACAACGTCCCTGGAAAGCAGGTGGCACTGGATGGACACTGCTGATCTCCCTCCAAGATGGCTCAGGGATGTCACCTACCTGGGTGTCCTGAGCAGTCGGGCTGATGCCCTCGTCCCTCCACCGCGGCTGCTAGCAGAGCACCCCGCACCGAGGTCTCAGAGCCCTCTGGGCGATGGCCCGGTTGTACGGCTGGAGAACCTGGGATACCAAAAATAAAGCCGATGAGTGTGTGCCAATCAGGCAGTGGGATGTCCGAGACCTGGGCCCAGATGTCTTATAGCGGGGGTCTCCAACCTGCCCGCCTTGCAGCTGTGACCTGCGACCTCCTACAGCCATAGGGATGGCTGCCCGCGGGAAACGGCGCTCCCTGAGCTACACCCGCACATCCCCCGCACGCCCAGAGACCCAGCCTGCACTTACCGCGGCGGGGATGCCCTGACTCCCTCAACAGCTCCACGGACCCCCTTCGGGAAACCTCTCCGCTTCCTCCAGGCACCCCGGAGCTTCCCCCCCTCCGGTGCTGCAGCAAAGGGCTCCCCACCGCCGGGAGGGCAAGAGGCGGTGCCTCCGCCTGCCCGCCGCCCCCGGGGTAGGCTGGGCGGGAGAGCGGGTAAGGGGGAGGCGGGCGGCGGCGGCAACCCAAAGAAAGAAAAGGCGAGGCGCGGGGGAGGCCGCGAATGACGGACGGGCGGCGGCGACCAGTCAGCGCGGCGGATGGGCGCGGCGGGGGCGGGCCGGCGGGCAGCCAATGGGGAGCGCGCGCTGTCAGGAGCGAGCGCCTCAAATAATCGGGCTCAGCTGATTGTCCCCGGCTGAGAGTTGTTTGGCGGCGGGCGGGCGCGCGGCGCGGGCGGGCGGGCGGGCGGGCGAGAGAGGAGGAGGAGTTGGGGTAGTGGGGGGGGGGCGCGCTCCCCTTTGTTGCATGGGGGTGTCCAGCCGGGGCTGAGGGGCGGGGCGGGCGCGCGCGGCGACCGTTGGCGGGCCGTTGCCTCGCCGCTGCCTTCCGCTGCCCCCCACTGCCCCATGAGCGCGACGGCGGCGGCGGCCCTCGCCGAGGGGGCGGCCCCGGCTGAGGGGGCTGCCGTGCCCTACGCCGTGGAGCTGGGGCTGACCGTGCTCCACACGGCGCTCTACGCCGCCCTCTTCCTCTTCGCCTACCTGCAGCTCTGGCTGCTCCTCTACTACCGGGAGCGGCGGCTGAGCTACCACACGCTCTGCCTCTTCCTCTGCCTGCTCTGGGCAGCCCTCAGGACCACCCTCTTCTCATTCTACCTGCAGAACTCCCTGCAGGCCCTCCGCCTCCAGCAGCCTTTCGCCCACTGGCTTCTTTACTGCCTGCCCGGCTGCCTGCTCTTCTCCAGCCTCTGCCTCCTCAACCTCTATTTCGCTGAGGTAAGTTTTTGCCGGGGGGGGGGGCAGGGATATGCCGAACCCCCGCTCTGCAGGATGCTGGGGCTAAATCCCCCTCTTCAGCCACCCCCCTACACTTGGAGGTGCACAGAAGTGTGGCCTGAAGCCAAGGGGTGGGATGGGGGGGGGTGTGGAGGTGTGCCCTGACCAGGCTCAATGGGAGAGGTCTGTCCTCTATGTAGGCTTTGGGGCGGGATGGGGAGATGCAGGGCTGTGCCCTGAATCCAGGCTTGGGGGGAGGCACAGAGGTTATGTCCTGAATTCAGGCTTGGGGGTGGGGTGGGATGAGGGGGGTGAGCGAAAAGTGTGCCCTTAATCCTGGCGTCAGGATGATGTGGGATGCAGGGTTGTGCTTTGAATGCAGGCGCTGTGGGGTGGCATGGAAGGGGCAGGTATGTGCCCTCAATCTGGGATTGCGGGGGGCAGAGATGTGCCTTGCTCCCAGGTGGGGCTTTCCCCTTTGCACCCCTACAAGGGGTGGCAGCGCCATGGGGGTCTCTTGAAGGATTGTTTCGCATCTTCTTTTAATTGATTTCCCTTCTCTAAAGAGGACCAGAAAGTGGCAGCAGCAGGGGCTGCTCTGGCCTGGAGTGATGCCAACCATTACGTCACCAGCTAGAGCCTCTTCTGCTATTGTTGCTGCGCTCCCTCCTTCTCCCCATCTCTCCGCTCCGCTGTGAACTGGGCTTGTTGCTCTACAGCTTATTGTCAGACAAAAACCCTGAGCTCCCTCTGCCTCCGCAGACAACAGCCTGGGGCTGGAGAGGTGGGCCCCTTCCTAGCACAGTGATCGCTACTGGGACGTGCAGAGCTGCTTGTTATTGTTGCTGAGCTGTATTCCTCCGTTTTGGGGTTTCCCATCACTTGTTTTTCTGATTTTCAATTTTTTAATTCTCTGTTCTCTAGTCCTTTCACTTGTCTTTATCTTTTTAAAGCCTTGGCTCTCCCGTCCCCTTCCTCCTCTGAATATTTTGTTTCTGCTCCAGTTTCTCGTGAGCAGCCCTTTGCTTGCCTGCCTTCCAGTTTGGTGGCTTGTTTCATAAATAGGCTGTACTTTCCTTCCAGCTTTGTTGTTGTTGTTCAGATTCTTTGCTCTGCAGCTCTCAGCTGTTTGCCAGTCTCACAAAGGAATCGCTAGCACTCACTGAAATCACTCCATCGCTCCAGTGTGTCACTAATGGGAGTTATGATTTTATTTTCCTGGGGACATCAACATTCAGATGATAATGTGAGACTTGAAGCGGTTGGGTTGTTGGGCTGTTTTTCTTCTTTCCCCTCTGACACAAACCCCTGGAAGCTGGGGTAAACTGCCTGTTGCAAAAGCTCTTGGTGCTAGATACGCTGCTGATCAAGTGGAGCAAAATAACAAATGGTGCATAGTGTGCATAATCCATCTTGGCTGTTAAAGGCAGCCTGACCTACCAACCAGCAGGTGTTTGTGTGTCCCTCGAAAGAAGCTGAGGGAGGGATCCTATGTTCTGGTACCACAAAGTGGCTGGATTTCAGTTTTCCTCAAAGTCACTGGGATTTGACAACAGATTTGCTTCTTTGCATGCTTGTTAAAAGGCTTCTTTAAAGAATGGCAAGGTAAATTCAAATAGGTTCTCAGCCTTCCCTTCCTTGCATGGTATCTGTTTTTCAATGGTTGCTGGCTAAATATACCCCATTTCTTTCTCCTTGAAAACCTAGAGCCAAGGGAAGTCTTGTCTGAGGAAATAAGAGCTCAGAATCTAGAGTGGGAAAGAATAAAATGACTTAAGATGGGTGTGCATGCTTAATTACAGAGAGGGTCTGACCCTTGCCTGTCACAAGCAGAATGGGTGTCCAGTACTGTGTGGTTGGGTGATCTCCCAGTGGTGGCAGGTAGGGAAGCCTGCATCTCCAGAGGTTTGGAGGAGTGCAGCTAGATGGACTGAAAGCCTTTGGTGCTTTTCTGGTTTCCATTTCAACAAAAGAAATGATGCTGAGTGGTAATATTTAGCCTCCTCTGTTTGGGCAACAGGCTGATAAAACTAGCCCATCCTTTTCTAGACAGAAGGGTGCTGGTAGCTGAGATGTGCCTGGCTTGTCTGTGTTCTGTTGCTTGCTCTTGGAGCACAGGAGGAGTTGTGATAAGAGGGCTTAGGGTGTAATTAAACAAAATTCCTTGCTACCTACAGGAGAGAAACTACAGTGGAACCACAGTAGTTTAGCTGAAGTGGCTCAAGATCTAGAGATGACTGGTGTGTTTACTAGTGTGACTGCAAGCAAAACCTGCTGTGGAGGGCCTGACCATTCCCGGTTCTTAAGGGCTGGCTGGTAGCAACCTCTAGAAGGACACTAGGCTTCTGCTGTTCTGGGGTGGTGTCCTGCTCTGAGATGTCCTCAGATAAAAGCATAGGCTGCTTCTGTGCTAAAGGCCTGGCTGATTGTCTTTGTACACAGTGCCTCCTTTGTGGAGATGCTGGATAAATGGCATCTGTATAAGCAGTGGAAGAAAATGTGGCCTGTGCTATGGTATTTGAGCTAATCTTGCTTGACTTGGAGAACTCCTCAGGCTGTGTACAAGCTGGGGATGAAATGATGCTGGATAAGGGAAGATCTTCAGGGAACAACAAATACCCATGGAGAGTTAGCATTATTTTGTGTTCTGGGGCTGAAGTTCAAACTGAAGAAACTGCGTGGTGGCTCCCTTTCTGTGGGGAGAGGCTATGCTCTTCCTGTCCCCTCTTTTTGCTTGAGAGGCCTGACAAATGTGTGTGGGATGCTTATTTGGAGGTTGCAGGGTTTTTTTTGTCACTGCCTGGAATTTCCACCTGGAAAAGGTAGAATGCCCTTTGCTTGTGAGTGTCTCCCTTTCTGCTTCAGCTGTTAAAATAATGAGTCCCTATCCAGGAAATCTGGAATTTCACAGTACATCAGGTCAGAATTACTCATATCTGCTCCCCATCTTGCCTAAAACTGGCAGAAAAATGGCTTAGACATCCAACCCAAGCCTTCCTTGCTTCTGGAATAGCTCCTCTGCTGCCAGCTAGTCATTGGCTTGAGTAATGCCACCTTTCCCAAGAGTCTGCCAATTTGTGCTTTGCCCCCAGGTCGTGGTCAGGAGCGCAGTACATGGAAATGTAGCCAAAACAACCTCCATCTTGACCCTTCCAACGACCTTCATGAGCACTTGGCATCCTTGTCTCACTTGGGAGTCAGCAACTGTGTGCAACAATGAGTAAGGCCTTCTGTGGGAGTGGTGAGGCTCTGCCAGACTGGTGTGGCCATAACCCTTAACCTGTCTGGGTTTCCTTAAGTGCTCCATCTGATTAGATGACATCAACCTCTTTTATCCCTTGCTGCTCTAATTGCACTGGAGCAGACATGCATGGAAAGAGCATCCATCCTGGGAGCTGTTTGTCCTTGCTGTCCTGTATCTTCCTGCTTTCTCAGATGGAACACTGAAAAAGTAGTCGCCCATTCTTGCGCTCTTCCACCTTCCTTGTCTAGCAGAAAAAAGTGCACCTAGCATGTGCACTCTGCCTCAGAGGGGTCACTTAAAACTAATCTCTCCCATAGCTGATGATTCCCATGGGCCCTGCAGTTCCTGAATAAACAGGTGGCCATGCCAGCATCCAGCTATTCCAGGAAATCATGGTACATGCAAGTTGTACCCTTGTGTTTGTGATGGTATAGGATGAACTCAGTATTAGTGGGGATGGTGAGAGATCCTCCTTATACATAGTTCCAGCTTTGTGTCTGAGCGGTGGGTGGGGGCTTGAACACTTGTTATGGGATGTAGTCCCAAAATAGTCTGTGCTCTGCTCTGATGCTTGCTGCTGAATGAGTGTGGGGCAAGAAGGAATCTGTGAATGTTCTTGTGTTCTTGAGTGAAGGCTGTGGTCATGCCAAGGCAGGACAGTTATGTCTTTCATTTGGAGCCAAACTTGTATCAAGTGATACAGCTTATTGTATCATCAAACTCATTATTTCTTTATGGAGCAAAGGAGACTTCGGTCTCATCAGGCAGAGAATGTCAAATTTCTGGCTCTCATGGACCTCTTGGATCTGTTGTGAATAGCGGTACCAAAACCAAGTTGAAGTGCTGTCTAGGGCTCAGTGTTAGGCCTGAGGTTCTGGCTTGTACAGACACTGAAGGTGGCCCTTAGAGCCATCTGTGGGATATATCTGTCACTTGTCATCTTCTCGTAGCAGCTGACACCTCCAGTACACCTAAGGATAAGTGTTTCTTAAACAGTGCTCTGAGAACATACCCTTAGCAAGTTCACTTTCTGGGCTCAGTGAAGTGAGCAAGGTGTTCAGTTTTGTGAAATATATCCACTCGTTACAAAAACTTCCAGCATCATGGGAGACTTTGAGGTCTAGCTCTTCCCAGCCTTGCCTTCTTATCAGGCATGTGGCTGATGTGAAGTGCTCAAAGTATTTGTGGCTCTGGAAAGACAACAGTATTGCCTAACTGTTATAAAAGGCTGGCTTAGGAGTAAATGTTCTCAGCTCTGCTGCTCTGTGCTAGCAGAGACCTCTCTGTTGCATATTTTCGGCAGGCAACTGCATGACTTCTGGGGCTGGTCTCAGCTACAAACTGCAGGAACTGTTCAGTTTGCAAGGGTTGCTACTAGCAACTTGGCATAATGCACCTGTTTGAGGGCAGGGGTCTGTATTCCTGTTTTTATGAAGAACAGGACTACTCCTGAGCTCTCTCCACTGGCTTCTTCACAGCAGAACCCTCAACATTAGCTGTCCTCGGGTTTTGAAAGCAGCAGGGCTAGTCCAGTGCTGAAAGGCTTCCAAGATTGTCTCAAGGGTAAGAACCCAAAGATGTGTTGGGTGCTACTATGTCACCTACTGACCCATCCCTTATGAAGAAAAAGCAACCATCAGATGAGTATCATGTCTTAATAACTGAAAACACCGTAAACAGAGATGCCTGTTCTCGTCCGTAAGTTACAGGACTAAGTAGCTGGGGGCTAATAAAAGTATAAAGCTTGTGCAGTGGTCTCCCTCTGCTTTTCATGGCAGCAGTCCAAGTGTGAGTCTCAGGTTGCCATTGCACTCTTAACCCTCTGACAGCTTTGTGTGCCTTAGTCCCCAGGGCTGTAGGGAAGGGCCCTGGGAGACAGGGCTGCTGCAGGAACCAGCATCTTCCTTCTGCTAGCCAGTGCCATTTTCCTATTCAGCTAAGGGGCTGTTCTCTCCCAGGGTGATGAGCAGGAATACAAGGCATGAACTGTCTGCACTGCTGCTTAGAGGCTGCAGTTAGGTTGCTGTTCTGGGACTCAGAGCAGAAGTGCAGATATCTTGGATTTTGGTTCTGTGTGAAAGGGTGCTGAACCATGAGGCTTTCCAGCTGGATGTCCTTGATGTCCGTTTTGACACTCCCTGAGTCCCTGAATATAGCCTCCAGGCAAACTGAGGACAGAGAAGGAGTCGGGGGTTTTTCTGTTTTGAAGTCACCATGTGGTCCTCGAAGGCCCAGGTTTCCTGAAACTCAGATGAACTTTGTGGCTCAGTGAATTACGGCACACTTCTGTACTTCTCTGGGCTGGTGTAGACTGGGGCAACAGCAAAGAGAACTTCAGAGATTGCCTGTAGTACTGAGCCCCTCAGCTTCAGGTGCTGGATACCTCCATCTGCTGAGGTGCCATCTTATTCCCCACAAAGCGCTTCTTGAGGTGATCTGCCCTCAGACAGGGGAAGAGGATGCAGGCAGTGAAACTGGCTCTCCACAGGCTTGCTGAAGCTGTCTGATACCCTGTAGGAGGGGTTTCGGATGCTTGAAACTACCACAGTGGATCAGACAACCCCTGAATCCTTAAATGTCTCTGGAAATCTTGTTGGCAGGAGCCTGATTTCTAAAGCTTCAGAGTGTCATTTCTACCTTGGTGCTGACTGGAAGGCAGGAGACAAGAAATCCCATCAGAAAAACAGGCTGACTAAGGGTGCTTTGTAAGAGATGAGTGATCCCTCACTGCAGCCAGGACAGGGGGGACTTCTTGCAGAAACAGTGAAACTAAACCCTTGTAGCATGCAGTGATCCCACAGTGCTCTTGTGCTGACCACTGTATGTGGCTGCTGGATCTAGGTAGATGCCTGTCTACCTCTTCCCAAGTTCCTGCAGTTGCTAGTCAGGACATGGGCTTTGTCTGATACTGAATGTGACCTCAGCTCTAGGATTCTTCCTCATGGGGTCTGTACGAAGATCTGTGGTTTTCACAGGACAAAAGCCAGTTCTGCCATGGCTGTGCTATTACCAGTGTGCAACAGCCAAGCTCTATGCAGCCCTACCAGCATGCTGCTTTCCTGCTGCTTGTCCTGGCCATGTGTGAGTGCCGGTTACCTGTCCCCTTGCAGTAGGACCATGGTGCTCGCATCTGAGCTGTAACTTTGTAGTGTCTGCTCCGTCCTAAACTGCCCATACTTCCTTAGGCTAGAAGTCTGCCCTTGTGTGCTTCAGCAGGAGGCCCCCTCCAGCCCAAAGGGTCATGAAAGTTTGCCGTAGTGTGAAAAGTGCTGTAGGGCTGCCTGAATACGATCTGGTTGGTCTCCTCCAGCCTTCCACACACAAATGGCTGGGGGTGCAGACATGGGTTCAGGCCCCTGCAGCCTGAGGAGAGGACAGAGAACCTTTGCTTTGAAGCAGTGGTCCTTCTTGTGCAGCTTTCAGCTTGAGTCTCCTAATCCCTTGTGTGGTGAGAAGACTCACAGAACCCAGATCCACTCTTGGACAGAGTTGAGTGTTGCTTTGGAGAGTGAGAGAGTCTGCAAATAGCTATCATCTAAAACACTTGTCTGCCAAGTGTGCTGTGTAACTTAGCAGGCTGGGCCTTCCACCTCTGGAGGACTTTCCACCATCTAAGAGTTACTTTTTCAGGTGTATTTGGCCTACAGACCTCTTAAGGGTGGAGAAGCTGTGAGCTCCAAATGCTTGTTAGAGCCTGCAAGTCATAATACAATACCAAAGAGCTATTTTAGATGAGCTATTTGTCTTGTTCAGGTACAGCAGCTGAAGAGGCCATCTCTAACATGGGAATGGAGCATGACTGAGGTCCTAAAATATGCAGCACAGAACACTGGACAAAGTAGATGTATTTTTTAATTATCTTGGTGACTACTGAGTCCTAAACTCCCTGCTTTTCTTGAAGTCCTTAGGAGTGGTGTTAAAAGTCCTTGTCACGTATGGAGTATTGAAAGTTTTTGCCTGTTGGACACCTACATCTGGGCTTAGCTCTTCCAAGAAAAAGACTACCAGTCTTTTGTGCAAGTAGGTCCAGGGCAAGACTTGGTGCTAGTAGACAATCTAGAGTCCTTCAAAATGTCCAAGTGGATACTGGCTCTCCTGTTGTTATGTGTCTTTATTAAGTTTACAGGAGAACTGTAGGTTACATGGAGTAATGCTGTGCAAATCTTTCCCCTAGGTCATATTCAAAGTGAAATGTGCAGCTGAATTCAACAAGTACAAGTAAGTGATACTTTTCTAATATTACCTTTAAAGCTGGCTTAAGGTGAACTCATGCTGCAGTGCCAGGAATGGGAGCCTCAGACCTCAAAGACTGAAGAGAGCTAATGCCACACCTTGCTGTGCTCTGTCAAAGGATTAGTGGTGTGCCTTGGAGCAGTGCTTGGAGCTTCAAGTGTATCACAGAAGCTAAAGCAGATGCTGCATGCCTCCATACATGTCATCAGTCTCCAAGTACTGGCGCTGCTAGTAAACTAGATGAACTCTTTAGGTCACTCTAAGCTGTCCCAGCCCAGATAAGATGGGCAGGAGCAATAGGTCACACCTGTGCCTGTGCAGCCTAAGTGTTTAATGGCCATTTCTAGGGAAACCCACAAGGGAAAATGTGAGCTCCAATAGCTTTCAATAAAGAAATTGCAGTGGTTGTGATGACTCACAGCTTATTGACTGGAGTTAATGCAGAGCTAGAGCTACACTTAAAATCTGCAAGATAAGAACCTGTCAGAAAATGAGTCTTGTAACTCATGACTACTTACAGTGCTCATGCATTAAGAGAGCAGCTGGAATACTCTGCAAACTGGCTGTCAGTACAACCACTGAAACTTGCTGGAATGTCTGATCTTTATAGCGAGTAGAGCACTGGGCATGCTGGGAGGCTCTCTTGCCTGATGAGACAGGAGGGTGGTGCAGAATGAGTCCAGAATTGTCTGACTCAAGATCCACTTTTTTTCTGCCCCCACCATCTCTCCAGGGTGCTGTTGTATCTGGGCTCCGTATTTACCAGCCTCTTCTTCTTGGTTGTGAACTTAACTTGTGCAATGTTAATCCGTGGTGAGGTCACAGAGAACCAGCTGAGGTGGATAGTCCTTGCCCGTGCCCTAGTCAATGACAGCCTCTTCATCTTTTGTGCTGTGTCGCTGGCTTGCTGCATGTGCAAACTAGGGAAGATGTCTTCAGCAAATGTCTACCTCGAGTCTAAGGTAGGTAAATGCCTTGTAAACTACACTTGAACTGCACAGTGTGTGTGCTTACTCAGAGCAATGCTGGCCTTGTGACACATGAGCTACTCTTGCTCAAATTCTCCTTCCAGCTTGGAGGTGGTGGCTCTTGAACTCCTCCCTCCCACAGAAAGTGCATGCTCCTGCTGTAGGAATGAAGTACCCTGCATGCCTTAGAGGGATACACTGTCCACAGCTTTGCTGGTGTGACAGAAGACCTAGCTGCTTATGCTTTTCAGGTTTAGAAGTCTTAATTTAGGGTTTGACTGGAAGAGAGGGTTCTCTGAGAATGGAAGATGCAGTTTCTGCAGTATATTGTCACCAAGGCCAGGAAGGTCTGCAGCAGGTTGTTGTATCTGGCAGATGAATGACAATTCTCTGAAAAGGGGATCCCCCAGCAGTCCAGCTTTAGCTGCCTGATTGCTTGAGCCAGGGGCAGTGCTACCCTATCCTGGTGAGATGAGCATCTTCGAAGGGGAGGAGAAGTTGGCATAGGTCCTGCCCCAAGACAGGTGAGGGTCTGAATGTGCGCAGCTCTACTCAAGCAGATAGGAAAGTGCGTAAGCCACCATCAGTCTTATTGTGGCAGTAGGCTGCAATTTAGTGTGAAGTTGAGCTGCCTTCTCTTCCTCTGGGAAGCCATATTGCTCCTATCAAAGGCAGTTATTCTGATGTAGGGACCTGGCCTGTTGAGAAGGGCAGGCAGGAGTCTCCTGGTGATCCTGGAAACATCTGTAGGAAGAGCTTGAGCAGCTGAGCACAGTCAGGTTCAGGGGAGCTAGCTGCCTGCCTCTAGTACTTCTGAGCTGTTGTCTTTCCCCAGTAGTACAGCCTATCAGTCTCTGTGCTCCGAATACCTTCTCTCCAGGTGTCAGAAGGTGGGGCTCTGGCCTCCTGCAGAGACCTTATTTGCAGTGTGTCCTCAGTCAGGAATGAATAAGGGCTTAAAGCACTGTCGTGCCTATTGGATAGCTGTGTTCTGCTTCAGGAAGAATTGGGTACAAGCTGCCTTGCAGCAGACACTGCTGCAAAGATGTTCTGAATCCAGACACCTGCCTTGCATTGGCCGGAGTCATCTCCTTGCTCCTTAGCAAGCCATCTGTGTGGCCGCTCAAAGTGCTGCAGTCCACTGCCTTCCTCTTCATGAGAGGGCAGCCAGAGCTGTGCTCTCAGGGTTGAACTGAGGGTTTCTGTAGAAGTCTGGGCCTCTTAAGCAGCAAAGAGTACTGGTGATTGCCCAGACCATGGGTGGCTGAGTTGGGCTTCCTAAATGTCTCTCCTGACAGCTGCTGACAGAGTCTGCAGATTGCAGCCAGGTGACTGAAGTGAGACAGGAGCCATGACTAAGCTGAGAACCTGCACATATCCCTGCCTGTATGGGCCAGGTATCCAGCTCTGGACACTTACCAAGTTCACCCAGCAGTAGTTTACAAATGCAGCAGCTTCCTCTATTTATGTGCCTGAGGCTGCCTGTGGGCTGTGCTCTTGTACAACATGCTCTAGAGAAGCCTGCTCTCCTGTTGAATACCCAACCTGACTGTCTGGTGAAGGTCTCTTACATTTAGATACTGTATCCCTTCCCTGCCTTGGAGGCATTTCCTGACTTTTGTTGTGGAGGAGCTGCAAAAATAGGGTGGGAATGAGCAGAAGGGTTACACAGATGCCTGAAAAGGTTGTCCTTCCTCCTGAGCTCAGGCTGTGAACCTGCTGACTCAAAGCAATACACCAAGGCTGGAGGGGCCTGGTGAGGCTGCTTCTTCCACCACTGAAGGTAGAAGGTTGAAGCTGTTTCTCACTTGAGTAGGAGCAGCCAGATTCTATAATATGGTCCTTGTCAGTATCCTTTTGCCTCTTATTCTGCTGGCCTTAACACTAAGGGCCCAGCTAACAGTGTCAGAGCAGGCTGCGTTCTTGTGCTTCGGTGGTGTCACAAGGACTTGTCTGTTAGCAGCACTTTCCTGCTGACTCTTTCAAGATTTTGCCTTGAGTGAATGCTCTAAAGCTAGGAAAATAGAGCTCTCATACCCATAGCTTGGATGTGGAGCAGGTTAATGAGATGAGCTTCCTGAGCAAACTGCTTAAATATGAAGGTGTGCCAGCTGTTGCAATGTGTTTGCCTCCCTCCTTACAAACTTGGTGGCTGCCAGCAGGCTATTAAAAAACTTCAAGGATGTGTTTAGCAAAGAAATTTGAGATACTTGCAGATCAATTGACTTCCTCTCCTATGGCTAGCTGTCGAGGAAAGATAGGTACTGTGACATTCAGGTCAGTCTTCAGCTGTCCTCTGAGAACACTGCATCTGAAACGCTGTGGAGGAAACCTTTCACTGGTGCAGGACAGCTAGTTACCCTTTACACATTGTTCTGTGTGCAGCAAAGCCTGGCTTGTCCCACAACAGTGCTGGAGTTCAGGTGCTGGATTCTTCTGCTTGTTCTCAGAGTTGCCTACCCCAGACATTTGGGCAGCTTCGAATGCACTGTTTGTCTAGGAATGTCAGGGGTACTGAACTGCTGTGGAGTGAATGAGCCAGGTAGACATTGCTGCTGTAGAATCTGACTGGGGTCTAGAAGCAGCAACTTGATTTTCTTAATGGTTGTTGGTTGGCCTTCTGGAGACTACCATAGTGTGGGGGATAGCATCTCTCTAGACCACCAGTTTGAAGCTGATGGTGACATTCCTGTGCCTCAAGTCTTCCCTGTTCCCAGGTGACATTGGCTGTGGAGCTCTGCTACTGCCATGAACTCATAGCACAGGATAGCTCTTAACCAGCTCTGAATATTTTAGTAGCAACATACAAATATTCTAGGTCATTCTTGCCTGCACAGCTTCTTGTGCTTTTAAGGGGAAAAGGGAGGAAATTGCAGCTCTGTAGGAAGGTCTGTATTAAAACTAGTTGTTTTTGGTTTTTTTTTTTTTTTTTTACTTCCTGTTCTAGGGAACATCTGTCTGCCAGGCTGTTCTTGTGGGATCTGTAGTTGCTCTTCTATATTCCTCAAGGGCTTGCTATAACTTGGTAGCTGTGGCCATATCTCCAGACAGTGTTCCTGGTCCTTTTAACTATGGCTGGGACAGCCTTTCAGACAAGGTAAGTGTTGACCCCCTATCCAGAATAAAGTGAAAGGCAGTTACTCCACCCTCCTGTGAGGGTATGTGTAGGTGAAAATGGAGCTCTGGGGGTGTCTGTTTTTCTGCCTTCAGAAGCCCTGCTTGCTCTGTCCACCAGAGCAAACCTCAGTCTTCCTCTATCCAGCTGCTACTTCAGGATGGATTCTCTATCAAGCTCTTCAATTTTAGCCTGCCAACTCTTATTCTGGGGAGAGGAGGAACAAGTCAACTAGAGCAGAAAAGTAATGCTTAATCAGGCATGGCTCTGTGCATGGGAGTCACTGGTCTGGGGAGAGAGCTAACAGTGCCATGGGAGCATGCTGGAGAGAACTCTCTCACTAAAACCAGTAGCAGCAGTCAAGTAAGAATCATTATTCTGGTTTAGGGACTCCTGCCCTCATAAGAGTTTCTCTGTATCCCTAGTTCTCAGCTGTGTGCTGTGTCCAGCTTTGGGAGCTGTGTAGCTCTGCTAATGGCTATGGTTAGAGAGACCTCTAACTTCCATTCACAGGTGCATGCGGAAGTGAGCAGTGAAGAGTATGTGGTATTTGGAGTGGTCCTTTTCCTCTGGGAGCTGGTGCCAACAACTTTTGTGGTGCTGTTCTTCCGGGCTCAGAGACTCAGTCAGAACATGGTAAGCCTGCACAAGCTGCTGCAGTTTGAGGAGCCCTACTGTGCCTGGGCTGTGGGGCTGGCCTTTAGGTAGACTGTCGGAAACATCTCTGTTCTGGTGTAACTCCTTTGTCTTCAACAGACTCCAGCGGGGATGGTCAATAGTCACAGTTACAGCTCCAGAGCCTACTTCTTTGACAATCCGAGGCGTTATGACAGCGATGATGACTTGTCGCGGCTTGGGGCCAGAGAAGGAGGGTAAGTGTTGTGCTGTTTGCTGCCCTGTGTGGAAGCAACAGAGGGGTTGGCTTCTGCTCTTGGGGGAAAAAAGACTAGGTATAATAGGCAGCCTGGGCGAGGTGAACAGAGCAAGAAGTCTTTCAACTGAGCTTTTGTTCCCTTCTGCAGCTCACAAGGAGCCAGCTTAAATAGAAGTAACCAGCTCTGAGAGGTGGATATTGCAGTGGGTGCTCACAGGTAGAAATATGCAGTAGCAACAGACAGGAGAGCTGGTCTTGCTGGGATCCCTCCTCAGCTGTGGGGGCAGAGAGCTCTTGAAGGAGCTCCAGAAGAGTTTCTCCACTGGGAAGTAAAAAGTAGTGAAGTCCTGGGAGGGACATGATCTCTGGAAGCCAACTGGGACAAGGCTCCTGGTGTGGAGGAGAATGGTCAGGTATCCACAGCAAAACCCTTGGGGGAAAGCTGTCAGCCCTGTCCTCCACTTGCTGCTCAGGGCCCTGAGCTCTGCCTGTGCAGGGGTGTAGTGAGGTATTCAGAGGTTCTGGCTCCTCTTGACCAGTGTTGTAGGGCTGGTATTGCTTTTGGAACTGGCTTTCATGCAACAGATACCTGACCTGCATGGCATAGCCTGATTCTGCAGACTTGGATACCCTGATCTGTGCAGTAGTTTTTCCTAGCAGTGGAGACTACTACAGCCAAATAATTAATCTCTAAGAGTCCATGTCTGGTTTCTGTCTCTCCTCCCAGCTTGGCCACCCCTCAGTGCTCGGGCTGCTACGGGTCCCTGGCTGGGAATGACAGCTATATGGTGGGTCCCCAGCTCAGTGGGACTGCTACAGACAGTGCCCCCTTGCTCATTGCTGCAGGCGGCTCGGAGATGAATAATCACCATAGCCCATACTCTGCACCACAGAAGTGAAGAGGCTGCGAGGTCCCTCCCTTCCCAGAGGTGGCATTCATGTATAGGATTGTAACCTGGTTTTCTCTTTCCTTCTTCCTGAAGCATCTAACTCATCAACACAAACATTCCACTACCTGCTGCAGCTGTGAGCAGGACTGAGCCTATGGCTGCAGGCAGTAAGCAAGAGAACTGTGACTTTAAGGTACCATGTAGCAAACTGAATCTGAACTTTCTGGAAGCTTTTTCTTGGTCTGGTCTTCAAGATGTTGGCAGCTAAATGCACCAGAGCTTCCTCACTAGAAAAGAAACATCAAATGCATATTTGCACTTTTATCTGCACACTTGGAAGGAATGAATCTTGTTCAGACTGCTTGGTCTGAGACTGTTCTAGTTACTCTTTTAATTGCACATCCATAGCTGGGAGAGGCGCTGTCTTCCTGCAAAGACATGTTCTGTGAAGTACTCTGCATCCTGACTCACTTGGGAGCGTGAAGCTCTGTTTACTGAGCGTGTTGTGGGCAGAGCCTCCTGCGGTGAGTGTTGAAGCATACTGTGCCATATTCACACCTGGCAGGGCTGGTGTGACCAGGCTCAGTGGGGTCTTGCCTCCCACTGCTGGTCCTAGTTTCACCTGGTTGTTGAACTGTCCTACCTAGGACTGTGGATTCAAAGCTGAGCTCAAAGCACATCCTAGCAGAGGCCTGTGAGGATGAGGTCTAGTGTTCCTAGTGGCATTATGATCACCATGTTGTTAATCAACCCACTAGCTTATGGCAAAGGAAGAGGGTTGGCTTGAATGGTAGCTGCTGTCAAGTGAGAGGACAAAACTTTATAGGCTGCTGCCTTCACGGAAAGCTGGCTCAGCAAGAATATGTGGCCCAAAGCACATGGAAAACCAGGGCTGCTTGTACTTCTAGATGGTGGGAGCAGTTCTGCTCCCCCTCTTCTCCACCCGCAGTGGGGCTCCCCTTTTCCTCTCCTTCAGTATTAAATTGCGTTTCACAGATAACCATAAGTTTTAACCTGAAGTGAACATGAACCAGTGAGATCCCCATGAGGTGCAGGAGGTGTCTGTCTATAGGCTTTCAGAGGGAAGTGGCAGATGCTGCAGAGCTCTGATCACAGGGCTCTTTGCTTTCTCCTCTATGGGGCCTTGAGTCCTCCCACTGCTGGAGTAGCTGTGTCAGCAATGCTTAGTGGTGTGCACAGAGTTGGAGTGTGCTGGGTCAGTCTGTGTGGAGGGTTCTCTGTCTCGAACCAGAATACCTAAAGTTTGACCAGGGTTGTATCTCCATCAGGTTCTTGGAGATGAGGGCACCAGAGCAGCCTCTGCCTCCCCTCACTTCTCACCTTGGTATTATTGATGTTATTCCTGGCTTGTCCCTGTGCCTGGTGTTAGGGATGAGCAAAACAGCTTTGGTCACACTCAGATGGAGGCACTGGCCCACGGAGGGCAGTTGCTCTGGCCTCTAGTGACAACTCAAACTGGAACTGCTTTTAACCTGCCTAGAGCTGCTCCTGCTCTTCAACCCTTAGTCTGACACTGAGGGACTGGCTGGGTGAAGGACTTGGCTGTGTGTGGAGTGTAGTGGCACTGGCTGTGAGGCACTGGGGTCTGCTGTTGGAGGGACTCCAAGGCAGCTGCTGTGTCTGCAGCTGTGTGTGAGAGAAACCCTAAGCACCAGGGCAGCCCCTGCCTCCTCTCACTTCTCACCTGTCCTGTGCTCACTAGTAGGGCATAGTCACTGATCACCCACCTTGGTTGTACACAGGTAGATACCACTTGTCCCACTGAGAACACCCTGTCCCTCTGTGTGGTCTGTGCTGGCTGGTGGGCCTCTCTCCCTGCTGACCTGCCTCACTCTTGCTGGCCCACATAAAGGAGCAGGCCCTGCTGCTTTCTGAAGAAGTCCCTGAGGTGACAACTTCCAGCACCTCCCTCTTGCTCTAGTATTTGAACCAGCCATGGCTCCTCTGGCTGCTCCACTGTATGTGGCTTGAGGGACCTGTCCCCTTGACTCCAACCAGGCTGCTCCCTCTTGATCACTGACTTATGGCAGAGCTGATGAAGGACCTAGACTTGGCGCGTTGCCCTTCTTTCTTCTCCCGTAAGTCACCAAAGACAGTAAGTGATGCTAGTGGCCCCAGTTCTTGCTTAAATTCCAAAGCACTAGGAGCACTTTAAGTTTTTCCTTGGAGGAAAAGGAGTGTAGTGCAAAAAAAAAAAAAAGAAAATAATTAAAGGGCTACAGGCTCATTGTTCATATTGCACTGAAGCACACAACAACACTACGATCTTCCTGGCATTAGGAGGGCAGTGAGTCGCGTTGCTAATGTACTCATGAGTGACTGGCAAAGTGGTTTGGTTTTACTCATTTGTACGGATGGCTGTTAATTTCAAAACTGACTGCTCCTCCTGGGGGCCAGTTCTGTGTTTTACTGAAGTAATTTATAGCTGAGAAGTACAATGACTTTTTTAATGCATAGTTGCCTTTCATTAAACTTTTTGGTTTTGGTCTGGTTTAACAGTGTTTTGGCTTTGCAGTCAGGCAGCAGCTGGCTGCAACAGGAAGCTGTGGCCAATGAATGTACCTATTTGTTCTTCACTAAACTGTAACCAAGCACTACTATGTTGAAATAAAAAACAAGACTCTGTACTGGGTTGCCAGAGCCCTGCCTGCATTTAGCAGTCACTGTGGCCCTGCTGACCCCTTTTGCCTGGATGGGGCCCTGTTGGCTGTGCCGACTGCTTGTGCTCCTGAGACAAAGTGAAAAAGGACGTGGGCAGGACTTGGTAAAGCTGCTGCCTGATGGGCTCAGTGGGATGCAGCATAGCTTGGTCCTGGCCAGCCCATGCTTTGCTCTGGTGTGACTGCAGCATCCCCCACAAGCCCTTCTCTGGGTATGAATCTGGTTGGGTGCAGAGCACACAGAGGTGTTTTTTTTGGGGGGACTGCAGCTTCCCCTTGTGGCTGTTTTTTTCTGGGTCTGCTAAGGGCAGAACTGCTCTCCTTCCCCCCTACCTTTATTGGGTGCTTTGTCCTATGGTGGTTCTCCGTGCTGGTCCTCTGCTGCCTTGAGCTGTAAACCCCAGCTCTGTACCTTGCTGCTTCCCTGATTTCCTTGTACAGGTTTATGTGTATGGCCTTGAGCTCACCACAAATAGCAGTGGCTCAGCTGGAAAGCATGCTGCCTCTCCCTGCATGCTCCCACAGTGTGGTTTGGGGTGCAAAGCAGCAGTGAGGCTGCTGCCCCCCTTGCTGGCTGGGGGTGTCTGATCTCTGGCTGTGTGAACCCAGCCTTTGCCCCTGTTGTGCAGACTGATGGTGTAATCAGGGCTGTGCTCTCCCTTGCGGGACCTGCTGGCAGCCAGGCCAGAAGGCCAGGCTGTCCCATCCTGCAGCTCTCTGTCCTACTGCCCCAGCTGCTTGTCCTTGGAGTGGCAAAACTCAACTTCGCCTCAGCTGTGAAGCAGCTCTGTGCTACCCTGGAGGAGCAGAGCCCCTTGTGGGATGTCCTTTCCCTTTTTAGCCCTGCCTGGCTACTAGCACCAGAGGAGCAGAGCCGGAAAGAGGACAAATGTGCTGTAACAGACCTGGAAGAGCAGGAAGTTGGATGGCTCCTAGCCCTTGCTGCAGGATTGAGGCTGTAACACAGCTCCTGGATGCAGCCCCACAGACAGTCAGGTGCGAGGCAGAGCTATCTCCCCTTGCCCTGAGTGAGGAGAGGGCTGCCTTCAGGCACTGGCTGTCAGCAGACCCAGCTTTGTGGGGCTATAATGAAACCCTGTTTTCTGCCACATCTGTCATTCCCAGCAGCAGGGCAGACACTTGCCTCATCCCATCCTACCTGCTCCTTCCCACAAGAGTCTAAAGCCTCTTACAAGGTGCATGGCCCCAGTACTGCTGCTCCCACAGGGTTGTAGCCATGATGGAAGCACATGGTGGGTCTGATGGTGAGTAGCAGGGCTCCTCCAGCATGTTGTGGCTTGTTTCATCTCCCCTTCAGCAGGGAAACAATTGCTGAAGCCCACAGCAGGAACTGCCTGTTGCCACAAGAAGTTTCAGCAGGAACAGGAAGGCAGTGTTGTATGGCAGCTGATACAAAGCACCGTGAGCTCCTACAATCCCTTGCAGTGGTTTTTATGCAGCAGAAAGTGTTGAGGTGCTGGCTGGAATCATGGAGCAGACAAGGAATTTTACCCAAATTTATTCAGTGTTATGGATCTTGCCTTCTTTCCAGCTTCTGAAGGCAATGAGATAAGGCAATAAGTCAAGTCTAATCCATCCAAATAGTACAGCAGTATTTAAAGACTTTTTCAGCATAATTTTCCAATATATAAAATAAAATTTTATGTATTGTCCCTGCTTTTATTAAAAAAAAAATAATAGTTTGGTTTTTTTTTTCCCTTGAACAAAATATTTGGCATCAGCAGGTTCCAGACAATTGGCTGGGAAGAGGAGATCCAGCAAGTGGTCTTCACCACGTTGTGGGTGGGAGTGTGATGGAACAGTGGCATTTGTCCTTTCTCAGAGAACCTACAACAGCCGAGCAGTAACGTGTTAAGTCTCTCTTTCTCCAAGGGATTCACCGCATATTTTGTAAGATGTTCCTGAAGTTTTCCAGTTCTCTCACGCTTGTTGAAATCCTGTGTGAGGCAAGCAAAGAGGAAACATTAGAGCCACATCCACATCACGCTTTATTTAAAATTCAAGAGAAACTTGACAGCCATCCCTAAAGCTCTTGAAAAGAGAGAATTTAGGATTTCAGCTAAATTAGGTTGTGGTTAGGTTATTTGCTAATTTCACAGACTCTTTAAAAGACACACTGAGAAACACAGAGGATGTTACAGAGATCACACAAACCCATTAACTAGAGGTCAAGAAACAGACTAATACGACAAGCGGTGCGGGCACGTCTCCCTGCACTATAAACTTGTTTCTTCTGAAGGGTTACTTTAATCACCCATCTCATTTTTCCTGCTGAATGTGTTTTGCCCCTGGAGCATCAGTGAAGGGGCCAAGTCAGATCCTGAGAACGCGGCCCATGTGTACCTCTCCTGTACAGGAGGGTTCTGCCCTTCCCCATACAGGACAAACTGCTGTTCTAAGGTTTGGAATAACCCAAACAACAAGTGAGAGATGGAAGTTTCAAAGGCTCCAAGGAGAATTTTCAGTTGGGCATCAGAGGAGAAAAGGGAAGAAAGAACAAGGCCTGTCTCTGAGCAGCTCAATTTCCTCTGAACACAGCCATGCAGAGATTCCCTAAGTCTCCTGCATGCTGCTTCCAGAGGCTCTGGTGACCTGGCAAGAGAAGGGCCAAAGGAAGCTGAGCTCCCTTGGTGTAAGGGGAAGGCAGCTGCTGTGCTTGGGAGGGAAGCACCACAGCACCCCCGGGGAGGAGTACTTCGGAGTTTTCCAGGTCTGATGCACGTTACGGGCTCCCTATTGCTGGCAAGTGATGCTGCAGGTTTGGTTTGAAGCAAGATATAGCAGGACTCCTGAGCTTGAGCGGTGGCAGCAATGTTGCCCAATGAATCTTTTGAAAAGCTGTTTGCCAGAACCTCCAGCTCTGTCAACACCACTAAGCAGTAACATATAATCAAGAGTGTCTTGCAGCATCCTCTCCCTCCTAAGGCCTTGTTAGCCGCCTTCTCTGCCAAAAACTCCTCATCCAGGGATTGACTGATGGAGTCCTGTTAAATGCAACCACTGCAAACAGATGTGGGAATGTTGTGTCTGCCCCAGAAGTGTTCAAAGCCAGGCTGGACGGGGCTTGGAGCAACCTGCTCTAGTGGAAGGTGTCCCTGCCCATGGCATGGGAGTTGGAACCAACCATTCTATGAGTCTGTGACACTATGAGGTGAGCAGCTTGAAGGAGAGCTCAAAAGGGAGCATAGAACAACCACAGTCCCCATCTGGGGATAACATGCTCTGAGGACAGAGTCACACAGTCCTTAAAAACTACCAAAATTCTTTGTATCTTGATACAAATGCTTCCTTGAATTTCTTAAGAGAAATGTTGAGCATGACAGAGTTGTTTTAAATTGTTCCACTTCATGTCAACATCACCTGATGTCTGAGAGCTTCTTCATGAGACAGAATGATCAGAGCAGGAGCCAACACCACCATTGCTGGTAAGAAATGGCTGTTTAAGCTTAAAAGGGATGTAACACTACAGCTCATGTTAAAGTAGAGGGAAAAAAAAGTCTCATACTAACCTCCCAAAAGCATTAAATAAGGCAACAATTTCTTGTCTGGTCAGCTGGAATCTGTAGGAAGGGCCACTTTCAGGCATCTTTTCTATTAGGTTTTCAGAAAAGAGGATCTTCAGCGCTGTACCCAAGCCCTGCGTCTGTAACAAACAAGATCATTTAATAGCAGGGAGATCCCCAGAGCCTGACTCACAAGTTTAACTTTCCCTCCCTCCTCTATCTTTGGAAGGATTCCTGCTGACATCATCTAACAGAGCAAGACCTGGATTCCACCTAGCACAGCTCACAAGAAGGAGCAGAGCAGAGCCAGGATGCTTTATTCATTTAGTGTTGCTGTGACAGCACAGTTGCTCCACAGCAGCTTTCTGCCTAGGTTTGTCCACCTGCAAAATCCAGTGCAGATCGCACTGAGCCCTGGGTTTTGCAGCACCGTCTGCATCACTTGTCAGAGGCCCTGCACTCCCGCCCCTCTTTTGGGGAGCTGCTGTAGCAGCGTAACCCAGTTTCCAACTGCAATGGTCACAGGCAGCTGCTGCTAAGCCTGGAATGGGCGCGCTGCTTCCCACTGACCACACAAGGTAACACCCAAGCAGCCTGATCTGTGCCTGGGAGCTGGCCCGTACCCAAGAACCGCATCTGAGTCCCACCAGATGAGCCCCCAGGCACATCCCCTGCCACTGGGCAAGCTCACCTGCAGCTTCCCCCAAAGGCGACATTTGAAGCAGCCAACACAGTCCATTATCCTTGAAATGTTCTTAAAGTGTAGCCTAAATTCCTCCTAGGGGAAAAAGACATCCAAGTTGATTGTGGTTATGCACTAATTATGACTTCTTCCATCTATTAATCCAAATCCAATAATGTATTAATCCTGGACTTCAGGCTAAACGCAGTGGGACTCAGCTAGGGAAATGCACCCTGAAGTGGGGTGCCCAGCAGCAATCCCCCACTCACCTGAAAGTGCAGACTGTAGTTACCCAACAAGTATCCAAACCATTCAGAAAGCAAAATGGAATTTAGAAAATTAGAAATTGGAAGATTTGAAATACCTCACCCAGTCCCTGGAGCATACTGGAGTCCCTTTTAGATACAACATTATCCCAGCCACACACCTGGAAATACCCCTTCACCAGCAAGGGTCCCAAAGGGAAGGGCTGGCCAATTACCTTTAGTTTAGCAGCTTCCTTTTTATTTCCTGCAAAGAAAGAGTTTTCATCGAAATGCAGTGGGAAAGACCTGAAATAGAATGAGAAGAGACTTATGACTGATGCCCATGCTTATGACTGAAGCTCAGCATGGCTCAGCAGTGTGCGCTCACAGAGCAGAAAGTCAACTGTGTCCTGGGCTGCATCATAAGAAGTGTGGCCAGCAGGTTGAGGGAGGTGATCTTCTTCCTCTACTTCACTTTCATTAGACCCCACCTGCAGTACTGCATCCAGCTCTGGAGTCCCCAACATAAGCAGTACATGGAGCTGTTGGAGCAAGTCCAGAGGAGGCCATGAAGATGCTCAGGAGGCTGGAGCATCTCTGCTATGGAGACAGGCTGAGAGAGCTGGGGCTGCTCAGCCTGGAGAAGAGAAGCCTCCAGGGAGACCTTAGAGCAGCTTCCAGTGCCTAAAGATGCTGCCAAATCTGGAGAGGGGCTTTTGACAAGGGCCTGTAGGGATAGGACAAGGGGGAATGACTTTAAACTAAAAAGCTTCCCTATCCCTGGCAGTGTTCAAGGCCAGGTTGGATGGGGCTTTGAGCAACCTGGTCTAGTGGAAGGTGTCCCTGCCTGTGGTGGGGGGGCTGGAACTTGGTGAGATTTAAGGTCCCTTCCAACCCAAACCATTCCAGGATTCTGTAGTTATCTCTCCACAGTTTATGTGGCTGAAGTCTGGCTCCAGGAAGTACCTGGTACGGTGGGTGAATGAAACCAATCGTTGAGAAACACTGGACACTCCAGATGTAATTTAAGTGTAATCTGCTTGTTTTTCAGATTTCTTGGAGGCTTTCCATTTTAGCTTGCATCTCACCTTGGAGACACTTTCAGCAATTGCCCTATGGTTTCTAAGCAATTTTAGTCTGTTTTCTAACAAATGTAAGTGTTGAAGGAGCAGGAGTGTGACAATTCAAACACTGATCACATTGAGACACCTATTTCCATCTGCTTCTATTTCTCTTAGTCCAGACTGTCCAACAGCCCAAATCTCTGTTACCAACATGTTCAGGATTTCTCTTCCTAGTCAAAACAACGAAATGAGGACTGACACTCCACAGATGAGTCAAACAGGTAGCCAGTTTCAGGCCTGACATGTAGACAGCTATTAAATTCAATTCTGCTAAATCAAAAAGGCAGCCTAGACTGCTACACTTACACTCTGGGTCTAACCACCCTGGTTTGTAAATTGACTACAGATAGAACATAGTCCTACCAATACTGCACAAATCATACTATCCCACTATGAGAAAGACCCCAGAACCCACTTTCCTAGATGCTTCAAGTGAAAGGTTAAGCACGCTCAGAGATGCTGGGGCTGGAAAAGCCATTCGTCCCAGGCACTGAGTGTAATTACTTGGCCAGGTGGAGAATTTCCAGCAGAAGGTTTTTCATTTCTGCGTCACGACTCTTATTCCCTGTGTACAGCCGGAAACCTGGGCGCTCAAAGAACGGCAGCACTTTGGACAGGGCTCGCAGCTCTATCAGGTAGAGAAAATAGAGATTCTTGAGTCTTCTGGGACCTTCCCCTCTGGTGATGACTTCATCAAATCTCCGCTGGAACTCTGTAACATTGGGGCCCCATTTCTTCTCTGACCAAGTATCTGAGAGAGTGAAAAAAAGACAAAAGACATGACGGGTTTAGTTCAGGTTCAGCTCCTCCCACCATCCCAAGTTAAACGATGAAACAGAACTCTAACCAGGGAGGTGCAGGCGTTCCAACAGTCACAGACCCTTCACCAACCACAGATTGTTTCAGACTCAAGAGAGGTGGCTTTTAGCCACACTCAAACCTCAGCAAGCACACAACTCACGCAGACCTTGGCTAGCTGGTTTAAAACACTACCCAGGCTTACAAGCAAAAGCTAAAATTGGAGGCTGCCCATTTTAACCAGTTAAATCAGGTGAGCTGAGTGTTTCTGGGAGC
Source organism: Amazona ochrocephala (assembly GCA_039720435.1). NCBI lineage: Eukaryota > Metazoa > Chordata > Aves > Psittaciformes > Psittacidae > Amazona > Amazona ochrocephala. The sequence goes on from CM077882.1 coordinate 62,199,651, forward strand.
ATTTCTGCATAAGCTGGTGACAGCTCAACACTGGCAAGTGAAGAGGACCAGACGGATGTACCAGGCAGGCTTTGAAAGTCCCTTTGTTTCTTCACTCCTGCCTAGAAAAGCCATTGACTTAAGTGCAGAACTTTGAAGAGGTCTCCGCTTTGGCATGAGAGCTTGCAGAGGCAAACAGGCCTCCTGCTCCCATTGCTCTGGCAAGCAGCACAGAGGCCAGAGGTTGGGAGGTTTCCTCATGAGCAGGGACATCTTCAGAGAATTCCTGCTGTTAGGGAAATGCAAGAGAACAAAAGCAGACAAGGGTGGGAGGAGACTGGCCTCTATTTCCCATTCTCAAGCCCACAGGTTTCACAAAGGATATTTCATTTTGCTCATCCTGTCATATACTTAAGACTATATTAAAGGACATAGTGGGATGTGGAACACAGCCATAGCGAGCTAATGTATAGAAACAAAGAATAAAAAACAGGAAGAAGCTTTATCTTGTAAATCACCCAGCAGCAAAGGGCTCCTTCCCAGCTCTGAGCTGAGGTAGGCTCTCTGCAAGGCGACCACAGCACCTGCTGATGGAAATCCCTGCACAGATCAAAGCTGCACCAAGGAGCACCACCTCAGAGCAGATATCACCTTCCATAGCCTTCCAATGGATGCTCTCCCTTCCTACGTACGCCAAAGACACTCACTTGCCTGTGTGTAACCACCCTTATTTTCCTAATCCTCTCTGAGTCCCAACTCATCTCTTGCCTTTGATCTTGTCATTCCATCTCCCAGCTCTAACATAGTCTAACACCAAGGCAAGGCCTATGTGGGCTGTAGAGACTTAAATATAATTACTTAGTTAAATCTAAATTGCTTATCCAAATTTCAACAGCTCTCTCTAAATCTGTGCTTGATTTCTGTAAGCTTTAGCAGAATAAAGGTGTTAGGTTTGGCCCACAGGTACCTCTCTGGACTACCATGACTAAATCCTTCAGGAAGTCTGTCATAACCTATATCCCTGTGCTGCATGAGCAGCATGCCATAGCCATTGGCCTCACAAGACACACTTATGTTTTCACGCTACCCTTGATTTCTAACCCCTGGGTTGAAACTTAGATCCTTCAGACAGCTACTTATAGGCAAAGGCATGCAAAGGAAATGGAAATGGCACATGGAAATGGATCAAGGGTGCTGGGAAAGCCTAGCCAAGCATTTCACGGTCTAGCTGAGATTACTGCTAAACTGACTATTATAAAGACAAGGCTGTCCCTTCCTAGCCTGAAACTCAGTTAGAAACCCACTCCAAGATAACCTTGGAGGAAGAATAGAAGGAATACATGCTGTGAGTCTTGGTACAGAGCACAGTCCAGCCATTTTCAGACCTGAAGGCATGTGGCAATTGCATTCCTAATTCTGCTACACAACTGGTGTGCTGAGGGAGGGCAGAGAAGAATGCAGACAGAGGCCTGAGCCCTGCAGGAATGGGCTCCAGCTAGCACTTAGTGGAGCCATAGCAGTCTTAATTTAGGAGTGATGCAGGAGAGCTAAGGCAGAAAGTAGCAATTACCTTGTAAAAGGTACCTGGCACTCAAATGGATGTTGATGCTTGCATGGAGACCAGAAATGAGTCTGTAGAAAGCTCGTTTCTCTACACAGACACCTGAAAAAAAATGGGCAGCTTAAGATACTAAAAGCTTACATTGAAGTTTCTTCTCCTGGCTGTCAGAGAGAAATCTAACCCTGCCTGAGTGTGGCCAGTAACTCCCACCCATGCCCAGACCATTTTGTGTTCATCCCAGGAACAGCAACCAAGCTCAGACAAAGGTTACCTTTCAGCCACTTGTAAAACGCGTGCCCTGGAAACAGAAGAGGAGAACAAGCACATCAGTTTGAGGGTACTGCCCAAGCCTGATACCCTGAACCACCTCCGAGGCCAGCCCCAGAGTTGCCTTTCTTGCTCCAGTTTGCAAAAGCCAGGAGAGGAGCATTACAAAAGCATGAATACAGTTTTTCTCCCCACCCTTCTGACCGATGCTTCTATAACACAGCACGGCAGCAGCTAAACACAGCACATGGTCTTTCCCACCCATCTTGGCAAGTGCTGCAGAACAGCACAGCACAGGGGGACACAAGGAGCATGGATTGCTTTTCTGTTCTGGCCAAGGTGGGGAGAGCGGCATTTTGTTTGGCTGTTTATAAAACAAACAGCACAACCAAGTAAAAAAACCCCACACAGTGCAATCAAGTGCATACAATCACACAAGGTAGTTTTACACTACCCCTGCTACTTGCCTGTAAGTAATCTAGAGAACAGAAAATGATTTGGAGATAATTTGGAGACAAAAAGACATGGCATATACACAGGCCCAGTGCTGCAGATGGCAAAGAGCTCCAGAGCACACGTTCTCTCAGATGTGAGCCCTGCAGGGCTGAGGGCTGGGTACCCAGCCTATGAGTCTTCTCAGAGCTCCAGCCTGAGAGCTGCCCTCTCAGTAATAACAAGTGCTGAAATAACCACAACACAGGTCCTGTCCCTGAAGGCTTACAACACTTCAGTGACTATCTTCAAGTAGTCTTAAAAACCTGCTGGTGCTTTTTAAGCCCACGGAAGGACGGGCTGAGCTCAGGGCAGAGAGCTCAGGGAGATCTCTACACAGGGTCCTGAACACAACAGATTTTCAAGACAACTTCTGATTTGCCTGGAAAAAGATTTTGCTAACCAGGTGCATTACTTAATGGTACAGCTCGACAGCATGAGAGAGACACCATGTTTGTTTCTGTTATTAGTGAAAACAGATAGAGTGCCACTCACCTCCATCGTCTCCTGATGAGAAAGAGCATGAATGGTGGAGGAAGAGAAAAGAGGAGATAAAAATTACACACAACCAAAATCAAACCCCAAAGCGCAAGAGTTAAGATTGCTCCGTTAATCTGCTCTGACAAGAGAACGAGCCTCTCCGGGGAGGCTTAGGAATGTTCTGAACACAGAAAATGTTCCGAACATCTCAAGCTGCAGCAGTGAACATAGCAGATGAACAATGCTACTGAATAACCTTGACCAACACCGGGGGCACTGATATTTGCAAAGGAAGTAAAACCACCACACAGCTGAACCAGAGGCCAGAAAATAAGGGATATAAATCACAGAATCATAGAATGGCTTGGAAGGGACCATAAAGCTCGTCCAGTTCCAACCCCTGCCATGGGCAGGGACACCTTCCATTAGAGCAGGTTGCTCCAAGCCCTGTCCAACCTGGCCTTGAACACTGCCAGGGATGGGGCAGCCACAGCTTCTCTGGGCAGCCTGTGCCAGGGCCTCATCACCCTCATAGGGAAGAACTTCTTCCTAATATCTCATCTAAATCTCCCCTCTGTCAGTTTAAAGCCATTCCCCTTTGTCCTTGTAAAAGTCCCTCTGCATCTTTCTTGTAGGCCCCTTTAGGTGCTGCCTACCTCTACGAGAGATTCCTTGTATGACCTCTGACAGGATACTCAAAGACCCCATCCCTGCTTCCTGCAGTTTGTCACTTGCAACAACTCTAGCAGGTGTCAGTCTCTATTTTCATGTGCTCCTTCTTCCTGATCTGTGAAAGGTATCCCTCTCCCCTCAGCATACCTGTGGTATTTCACTCATATCTTGCCCTAAACAACTGAGGTGGTCCAGGGAAACACTGGTATTTTCAAGGACATTGTACATTGCCTATGCCAGTGCTGCCTCTGCAGCGCCACTCCTCTGCACAAGGGTCAAGGCAGGGGGGAAGCACCTACACAGTTTAGGGAAAAATCATGGGATCCCCCCAGAGGGCACTGCTGGGGCAGTGTTCAGGTCAAATGAACAGGGAACGAGGTTAAGGATATTCTACTCATCTGAGCACAACAGGGCATCAGGAGATGTGGGGTCTCTTAGCAGCCTTGAGCAAGAAGCTCTCATGCTTCCAAAACCCTTCCCCACTTTCATTTACACTGTATAGGCTTTGCCTTTGGGGCAGTTTTTCTCTTTCTAGATGGTGTCCACAGACTATCCCAGCCAGGTTCTTATTTCAGACCATAACAAGTGGTTTGGTATTGAAGAGTACAGAAACCAGGGACCCAGGGAGAGTTCAGAGTTCAGCCGTGCTCTCAGTCCCTCCAAAGTTCTCATTTCTTCCAGAAGCGGAAGATCAGACTTTCCTTCTCCATTATCAATGTTAGAAAGCCACAATTCCAGGTGCTCTTGTGTTAACCATAAAATTCTGTGTGTGATCAAGAGCTACAATATATTTCTCATCCAGCAGAAGTAGCTCAGAAGAGCACTTACTGTTCCTGGGGCTAGGATCAGTACACTGCTAAACCACTTAGTGAAATAAATAAATGACTCACCTTTATCAGATTCCAAAGGTCTTTTTACATTCTGAGGCCTAAAAGGAAAAAAGAAATCATTTAAATATGTAAATAAGTTAGTGTCTCCTTCCTGTGCAGAAACAGTACAGCAGAAATAGTTACTTCTCTGCAGTCAAATGGCCTAAGGAGATCTCAGAACCCCTTCTGTGCTTTAGCTTTGCTTAGAGAGGAAAAGGATAGAGCAAAATGAGGCTTTCTCTGGGGCTTTTTGTGTTGTTTTTGGTGGGGCTTTTTTTTCTTCTTTCTTTATTAAAAACATCTAGGAAAACTTGAGTGTCTACAGAAGTGCTGGTGGGCATTATCGCACAGTGCAGCACGATACGCTAGTATGAATAGAGAGGAGAGGAGAGCCCCAGAGACCACAGCAGTCAAGACTGCAGACCAGTGCCCACCAGTACTGTGCATCAGCCCCAGGGGTACCCCTGGCAGAGCTCAGACTGGCGCACAGCCTGGGGAGAGAGCTCACCTCAGCTGGGTGGTGGCCAGGGAGGACAGGACTGTGTGCCCAGGACCACATCGCACCACAGCTGTGCACCCTCTGCCAGGCTGCTGCCCTGCCACACTGCGGGGCCTGCATCAGAAGCCTGCACCAGGGCAAGCCATGGTACAAACAGCCAAGAGGGGCTCATGGGGCACCCACATGCCTCATCCCCTCCCCTGACAGCCCACACTGCACAAGCATTGTGGCAGAGACAGGAGAATGGGGATTAATGGGACAGTTAAAACACATGCGGCCCTCTGCAAACAAATCAGCACCTGCAAGCTTGTGGAGTCTGTCTCCCAAAGCACCTACTTGAAGCAGTTTTCTTCATAAATACTGTTCCAAATTTTCCAGGCATCTGGTCCTTTGTAGCCAGTATAGCGCTCAGGGTTCAGGAGTAGATCCACATACTCCGCGTCAGGACAAAGGATGTCTGCAAAGCAGAGTGCTGGGTCAGTGACAAAAGTCTTGTGAAGGAAAATGTCATCTCCATCTAAGCTGCTAAATTCCTAAACAGGGCAAGACCCTGAGCAGTGATGAAGCTTTGTCAGCAACCTTTGCATCCCATTGTTTTCCAGCTAAAGAGGGAAGGGGAGGTGGAAGAGAGAAGAAATGCTGTATATGCTCCAGGCTTGCTGAAGTGTCACACACTGTCCTGAAAGTTCTGCAGAGGTGCTTAAAATCGCACTACAACACTTGTCAGAGCTAAGAGGCCTCTGTACCATCAGCTTCGCAGAAGCTGTCTGAAGAGTCATCGTGCCGTGTCCATTGGAGCATTGCCCGCTGTGTTTCCTCACTGCAAAGGAAGCGGAAAGAGACAATGAGAAAGAGCACTGATGCTGGGTTTCCTTCAAGATGAGTAAGGATTGTGGAAAAAGAAGTCCAACCTCAAAGAGCCATCAACAGCTCCAAGTCTCTCGGCTTCTTCACATTCTTCAGCAAGATTATTGGCTTCTTCCGAGTACTGGGTTGAAAAACAAAGGGGTGGGGAGAGAAAAGGATTAAAAAACAGGTTTTTTGCTATTATAAGTCTGCCTTTAATGCCTTAACCTAGGTTAAGCATCAGAAACATTTTCATGATTCATCCCACCCTGTGTTTCCACAGGATGTCTGCAGATATCTAGAGGCTTGTGCAATTGCCATGACTTGCAGGGCCTCACAGCAGCCTCTGGCACTGCCATAGGAGCATTTTGTCCCTGACACCACCCCAGAGGCTCTATAGCATGCCAAACACTTGAAGAGGGTAAAAATTTAGGCAGAAATACTGCCCATCTGATTAAGGCTGCAGGGACATGGAACTGGCCTTATAAGCTGTGTCATTTTGTGTACGCAGACACCTACCTTGTAACTTCCAGATCTGATTCCACCAGGGACTTCATCCTGAAAGACAAAATGGAGCATGTGCTTCATGTGGAGCTGATGAGGCCTTTCAGCCTAATCTTTGAGAAAGCTTAGGAAGGTTACCGCAGCTTCCAGTAGGTAGAAGGTAACCAGAGCACTAAGCTCAGCTTACAACGCATCCAGGCTCCTCCACAGACTGAGGTTAAGCAATATTCTTGGGTGGTTTATTTGGATTTTTCGCAAGGCTCCTCAGAAGGTCAGCAGCTTTCCACAGTGTTACATCATGTTACATTTTGCTTACATAAGCATGAGGCTGGGGAAGCCAATATAAACCCCGGAGGAGCTGCCTATGGTCAGCTGGTGACATCCTGTCTACCAGTGATGCTGGCACTCCTCAGATACTGCACGACTGATACACGTCATTCCAAAACTTCCCCTTTGCCGCTCCATCACCTAGTGTCAGCCCCACACAACCCGAGCAGTAGGCACAAGACAACTGGGCCCTAAATTCTCCTCAACTTCCATTTCCTCCATCAGTGGGAAGGCAGTAAACCCACTTTTACATTGCAGAAGGAAATACTATGATGGCAAGTAGCACAGGAGGAGAAAAATTCAGCAATGCGTAAGAGTTATTTTTATTGCTTTTGGTGTAAAATGGACCCAAATTAAAATAATTAAGAACAGCAGTGACACAGCCAGTTCTTAAAATAAGAACAACTTCTTCCCTGCAGGATGACCTGGGCAGGCTGGAAAAGTGGGCTAACAAGAACCTTACAAAGTTCAGCAAGGACAAGTGTAAGGTCTTGCGCCTGGATAAACACAGTTGAAGAGAGCAGCATGGGCTGGAATGTACCCAGCTGGGGAGCAGCTCTGTGGAAAGAGACCTGGGGGTCCTGGTGGACCAAGCTCAATAGGAGTGAACGGTGGGCAGCTGCAGCAAAGAAAGCCAACAGGATGCTGGGTTACATCAACAAGGACATCACCAGCAGAGATAAAGATGTCATTGTCCCATCTACTCAGTGCTTGTCAGGCCACACCTGGAATACTGTGTTCAGTTTTGGTCTCCACTATACCAAAAAGATGTGGACAGGCTGGAGAGAGTCCAGAGAAGGGCCACAAAGATGATCCAAGGACCAGGAAGCTGTGTGAAGAAAGGCTGAGAGAGCTGGGCTTGTTCAGCCGAGAGAAAAGGCAGCCCAGGGGAGACCTGAACACCATGTTCCAGTATTTAAAGGGTTGCTACGAAGAAGACAGAGACTCCCTTTTGACAAAGTTGTCCCATGGAAAAGACAAGGGGTGATGGACACAAATTATTGCTGGGAAGATTCCAACTGGACACAAGAAGAAAGATTTTTCCCAGCGAGAACAATCAGCCACTGGAATAATCTCCCCAGAGAAGTGGTGGATTCCCCAACACTGGACACTATTAAGATTCGGCTGGGCAGGGTGGCGGGCTATCTAGTCTAGGTCATGCTTTGCCTACAAAGGCTGGACCAGATCATCCTTGAGTTCCCTTCCAACCCGGTATTCTATGATTCTAGCTAATACTAATGTAATTGTAACATTACTCCGTCACATCGGTCGTAATCATTACTAAAGACATTCTTTTTAAGGAAAAGAGTATTTAAGCAAAATTTAGGATTATTTTGAGGGGAAAAAAAAATAATCCTTCCCAATCCAACATTTTGGGTATATAATAAGTGCTTTCTGAAGACTAGGGAAGCAAAGGACATGTCTTCTACTCTACCCCTCAAACACAATTTAACATACATGTCAGATTTTATATAACACAAGTGACATCCACACACACCCCAGACCAGAATCCTCCAAGGTGTTGTATCAGCTTAGCAGGTACTGGGTTTTTTCCAACCAACAGCTACACTACACCACAGTAGTTACCAGGTGAAGGGGACAGACACCTGTTTCACTGCAGCAGACATTAAGTTATACATGAAAATAAACTACTGCGTTGGGAAGACGCATGCAAGTAGCACCATGAGGCCTCTGCCATTGAGAGCACTCATCACACTGTTGGCACAGCATTCCCCTGGGCACCATCAGCACACAACCGGCTCCAGAGACCAGGGAAGCAAAGGTGAGACAGCCTGTTGCTGGCTGCTACCCACAAAGCCAGACTGAGTGGTATCTTCAGCACCTCTAGCAGCCCAGAAACCAAGTTGTGATTCACTCGCTGTCTCGTCCCCTTCTTTTCAGGCAGACACCTGCATTCAAGGTGTTTTCTTTTAGCTCAGTGAAAAAAACCCTTCTGTCCAGCACAGAGTCAAGAGTGTTTGCTTTCATACCAGGAAAACAATACTGGTCTCTGGAAGAGCCATTGCACGTAAAGAGAATGGCCTGGAAAGGTTGAATTCATCAGCCAAAACTGCAAATCACAGTGTGGCTCATTGGCCAGCTACGAACATCCTGTCAGTTAACACAAGAGGCACTTCTTGTAACAACAGTGGATTTGCCCAAACTCCACCCATTAATGCCAAAAATAACAGGGTCCAGGACAAGGTTTTAGCCATTCATGGAGGGTGCAGCTATCAAAAGCCCAGCTCTCCTTTGAACTGTCACAATTTAGCATTTTGGCCTTTCTTATGGATACCAGTATTACTGCACCTAAGAAAGCTCCATCAGAGCCACGGTCTTTCTGCAGCTACAATAACGAGTAAGTCATTTGCCTGCTTCTTCCTCTTGGTCTGCAAAAAGCCAAATAAAGGTAAAAAATTGGATTTGGTACTTACAGATGGGCAGGGCTTTACAGCACAGTCTCTTATTCCACAGTGACTGTTGTCATTCCAAAAAGGACAAGGTTTCTTTAGGTTTACCTACAAAAAACATATTATGCTATTACACATTTCTTCCATGCAGCCATGCCAACCTTCCACACCAGATTTACCAACACACATCTTCAGCGCCTTAGTGCAAGACTTCAGGTTTACTGCAAGGTGGAGTGCAGTGACAGTGGAAACAGTTGGTGTTACTTATCTTAACAATATAAAAAGCTGATCACACTCATTGACTTGTCTCTCACACAAGATGTATGCACCCACACAACCTGGCCAGCACTGTTTATGGTAACACAGAATGCAGGGGGCACACGTCTTGTGTGATGTCAAGGTGGCTCATACCTTTTAGAAACCAACAGTCATTACAGGGCACTCGTTGGCCTTGGAAAATTGCTGACTTTGTTCTCTGAATCTTAGGGGACATTTGCTCCCCACTGATTTTGTTTCCTTGTTTTGGGCATCTTGGGACCTCAGCCTGCCTCCCTGTCAGAGGAACAGGCAGAGGATGTGCTACAGCCTTGCTGCCATCCGCTTGTGCCCAGAGTACAGGTCTGTTTCTGTCAAGTCATCCGTGTTCTGGGCGTGCTGGTGTGTGAGCCTTCCAAGCTTGAGGGGAACTCCTTGGTGTTCACAAGACCGATTGCTATCACTCATGTCCTTGCTATCAATGGAGGTTATTCTTTTAATCTTTGCTTTGCTGGTTCTTCAGGTGCTTTCACACACAGACATTTCTATTCGTGCTTCATTCAGACCAATCTTAGTATTTCTCCTACAAATCCCAACACCGGAAGGGGACAGGACATGCGTTTCTTTAATAAGCCCTACTCTTCCTTTTCTGTGAGTTGGTATCAAGTGTCATTCTTCCCAAACAATTAACAAGATTTTGTGGGTTTGGTAGCGAGGGCGAGCAGAGAAAAGCGGCTTCACCGCTGTGATTTTATGTACGGGCCCACTCAGTGAAGTTGGGAACTTTTTAAATTGTTCCTAAAGAAAATGTTTGCTTAGCCTGTGGAAACACCCAGGCAACAGTCACTGTTCAGTCGTATCTGCACATAGCAGGTAAAAATACTACCCCATAAGCCAAGCACGCTCAAACAAGCCCCGCATTTAGTCACATACACGTGATCTCATGCCAATGTCTGGCAGTAACAGCCATCACGTCACCCGAGTGTCTGGTAACTAAACCTAGCTCTCCACCGTAATGGGGAGACACTGTGGAGACTCTCATTATGCAACATGGATCTCTGGTCATCAACATTTTTGAGCCACAGCTTAACAGAAGGAGTCATTTCATTGGTTTACTGCTTGAGTTCTTAAGGGGGAAAAATGCATGAGGAAATACCTTTAAAATCACACATCTTATAAGCATATTGTATGACATTAAGATTCTCCTAATAATAGAAGAGTCCACCTACTGACTGCGTTCTTAAAAGATCAGGACTAAAATGTAGGCATCTGATTTTAAAAAGATCAGCAGTAACTTCAAGGCAGAGTTGAAAAAAGAAAAGAAAAGCAGTAGCACACAAAATAAATACATTCTTCTATGAGAAAATTACCTTGTAGTATCTGAAATAGTCACTTTCCAGAAGCTCATTCAGTCTAGGAAAAACCTGGTTGTTGTTGAAGGCATCAATGGTTTCTACATCACAGGTGCAGTCATCTAAATGGCCAGTAACCTGTTAGATAAAAGAAAAACAACAACAACCAAATATGAACAACTTCACCAGTGCTTTTTACCACTGCAGACAATAACACAATTCAGAATTGCCTTTCCTTTTACCAGCAACTCAACTGGTGAAGTTTAAACAACGTTAAAACAGACTGCACCGATTGGCAAAGAACTTCTTTTGCTGCATCCTTTAGGAGGTGTCCCGTATTTGTTGCTTGGGACAGGCAGTTTTCTCTGGCATGACTTTTCCTCTAACACAGAGAGATATATTAGAATTCACCGATGTCAGAGTAATAGGCATCAGATGGTCGCTTCTGTCTCTAAAAAGCGGAGATAACAGGACACATCCATGTGTCACACACATACACAAAATCCACACAGCCCTTGTCCGCACATCACACACAGTTACGAAGATCCCAGATGTTTCAGTCGAGGCCAAATCCAGCAAGACCCTGATATTGGCTGCTGTAAGAGCTGGGAGCCATAGGCTCTGCCAGCTGAGGCTCCTGACTGCGACCGCCTCAGTCTGTCACTCCTGTAGGATGGCACACAGAGGAGAGCTGGCATTTGCATAAGGGACCAGTCAGGCAATGATAATGCCATCAAAGATTATGGCACCCAAGAAAGTCCCTGTGGTTAATCAACTATGCCTCAGTCATTTGCTTGACTTAATCAGAACCACAGCAACTGCAACAGGCTCTCTCCTCGCCTCATCTCGGAGAGCCATATGGCAAGAAAACATTTGTTTGGAGTGTGCTGTAGAAAGCCAATACTTCTTGCATCACCCTGAACGACCCAAGCCCTGAAGAGCCAAAAAAATAAGAAGTAGCACAAGTTCCACTATGGGTTTGTGAGACACAGATTACAGTCCGGATGACAAAGCTGCACAACAAAGAAGTAGTTTTAAACAGATCTGGACCCAACACTGAGCTCTGGGGAACACCACTTGTGACCAGCCATCAACTGGATTTAACTCCACTTCCCACCACACTTTGGGCCTGGACATCCAGCCAGTTTTTGCACAGCAAACAGCACACCCCTCCAAGCCAGTTTCTCCAGGAGAATACTGTGGGAAATGGTGTTAAAGGCCTTACTTTACTGTAAGGGTGGTGAGGCACTGGAATGGGTTGCCCAGGGAAGTTGTGAATGCTCCATCCCTGGCGGTGTTCAAGGCCAGGCTGGACATAGCCTTGGATGGCATGGTTTAGTGGGAGGTGTCCCTGCCCATGGCAGGGGGGTTGGAACTGGATATCTTAAGGTCCTTTCCAACCCTAACTATTCTATGATTCTATGATTCTAACATCCACAGCCTTTCCCATACCTACTAAGCAGGTCACCTTGCCGTAAAAGGAGATCAGGTTAGTCAAGCAGGACCTGCCTTTCATAAAGCCATGCTGACTGGGCCTGATCACCTGCACATGTCCTGTACATGCTATAGGACAGCACTCAAGATGATCTGCTCCATAAAATCCCCCAGCACCAAGGTCAGGCTGACAGGTCTGTAGTTTCCCAGGTCCTCCTTCAATCCCTTCTTGCAGGCAGGTGTCACACTTGCTAACCTTCAGTCAGCTGGGACCTCCCCACTGAGCCAGGACTGCTGATAAATGACGGAAAGGAGCTCGGTGAGCACTTCCTTCAGCTCCCTCAGCACCCCTGGGTGGATCCCATCCAGTCACCCTGGCCAGAAATCAAGCATTACTACTCATTCACTCACTCTCAACAGCACGCCAGAGACTTTTCCTGGATGTAGCAATACAACACGGGGCAAGCTGCCATTCCCCTGTATCAGATAAATTCAGAGCTTTAAGACAAGTCAGTTGTTTTAAATTGATCTTGTTGATTTATGAAGCAAAGAATGGGATGTTTGCCACAGTTTGTGATAAGAAACCGTCTTGTCTTCTGTCCCTGAAAGCCTACAAAAACCTGGTAGGAGACAGCACAGGAATGATGTACCCCATGCTAGTGTTCTAGGGGGTAATGTCCAATCTCTGCCTTCTCCCTGTGCACAGGACAGCTGGCAGCAGAGACAAGCAGAATAAGGCTGGAAACACTGGCAGCTCCTGTGCAGTGTGACAGAGTGCACTGATGGGTGGTGGCACAAAAGCTCTCTAGGAGAGGCCACGAACAAACAGGCAGATGGGGGATGCACAACAACTAAGAATTCATGGGACTGTATCTAAGGGGCTCCCCCTCTTCTTACTTTTAATGCACTCAATCAGCCTGAGGGTCACTGAACACTGTGGAACAGCAAACAGAAACAGGCACCGTCCCCCTTGAAGGAAAGGGAGCAGATGAGCAAAGTCACAGCCATCTGTGGGAGGGAGCAGAACCCTGCAAGCCTCAAGAAAAAGCATCCCTGAATCCAAAGCAAAGGGGCTGCTCCAGCCTTCGCAATTAGGGCAAAATACATTCTGTACAGTGCCACGTGTAAAACACGAGCTACCTGCCTTGACACATTTCCGGAGAGCCCTCAGATCATTCAGCAAGAGCTACGCATCGACTTATATAAACCCATTGTAATTACTACTGTGGGAATGGAACTCCCTGTCCTCCTTCCAATAGGGCAGGCAGAAACGGAGCACTTGCCCTCAGAGCACAGATGAAATGGGGTGGTGGCGCAGGAAGAATAGCCTGGATTAAGCACACAGCACCTTAAAGGCAAGTGCAAGTTCCTTCCCGCCACCCTGGACAGAGAAGGAAGGAATCCAAGCTCTAGACCCAGACTGCTCCATAGCAGGAATTCATATTTTGGGAACAGCTTTTTTTCCAAAGGGAAGGACAATAAAAATATTTCTTTAGTGTAAAATGAACTCAGTTCCTTTTAATGGGAGAACTTTGGTTACACAGGCAAGGAAGACTTTGTTGGTTCCCATGCCATGCCTGAGAAGTGGACTGGTCAATAAGATTGTTCCACCTCTAGGGCAACTAAGGAGATCCTGCGAATATGTGCTCCATCTCAAGTAGGAATGAAAAATGGGAGAGGTCTGAATTAAGTGGTGGAAGAGCATTGTGTTATGATAGTCCAACTAAAAGTTGGAAAACCAGGTACTACCTGACATATGGTTTAGTGGGAGGCGTCCCTGCCCATGGCAGGGGGGTTGGAACTACATCATCTTAAGGTCCTTTCCAACCCAAACTATTCCGTGATTCTATGATATTCTGGAGTCCTCAACACTGATCTAAGGAGGAGTGAGGGGAAATCAGAGCATGTCAGAATGAATGCTCCACTTAAACAAGTGGTTTGTGTTAAGGCACCATGATTTGGAGGCTCACTTCTACTTGTAGAGCTTACATTGAAGCCCCTATGTTATCCTAACACAGGTGCTGGATGCTGTCACGCATTTGACACAGTAACGAAAATTAACAGCATAGCAATTAAGCTTTCCACTAGCCTGAATCACCCCTATAAAAAACAGTGCTTTGCTAATCTAGTTACCCAATTTAATGCTGTTTCGAGATTAAAAACCAAACAAACCCAAAAAAACCCAGCAAGAAACAAACCATAACAAAAAGCCAACCAACCACAGTTATAATTTCCTGGAAACATGGCATCCTTTAGGCAGGAAGGTTATAGATGGGATCTAAAAGTGGCCTACAGATGAGTTTGTAGATAACCTTCAGCTGCTCCCTGTATCCATGTTAGTCAAACATGTTGCTCCAAGGGAATGACAGAGTGCCCAGCAAGCCCTCAATGGGAACAGCCCGCACTATGGGCACCAGGCTTGTCTTCACTGTGTCCAGCAACCAATTCAAGCCAGAACCAAGCTGGCAAAAGACCATCCTGAACATAACCCAGGATGAAGTGCGGCAGCACTAAACTAGCACAAAACTGAGGAGGAGATGGGTTCATGCTTTGGAGATCTCCACATATCCACTGCTCTGTTTAGAAAAGCATTGGTGGGAAGATGAGCCGCAATGCCATCAATGGGCAAAGGGGAAGCACTGGGAAATCTCGAGCTCTGCTCAACTCTGAGGGAAAACTCCTTCTTTCCCCAAGGATCTCAGTCACTCCATGCAGAAATGGGCAATTTCCCCACCCTGTGCATAAGGCATTGCTGGCCTGCTTACCTGCCAGCTCTGCCTGCTGAGCCAGGCCTGGTGACACTGCCTGCTCATGCCCAACCTACCAAAGCTCACAAAGGAGCACAGAAGACACGAGCCAAGTCTCCTCAGAGACAGAGATGAAAGCCCCAGTGATGCTACCACCAAACAGCACTGACCCACATGAAGATGCAGGGATGCGGGCAGCACCAGACCACTTGGCAGGGCATTTTCATCCCAGAAGTTCCCTCTTGCTCCATGACTGCCTGCCACCCCAGAGCACGTAAGCAGCCAGAGATTTGCATGTTTTGGACTTCAGTTAAGCTACAGCACGTGTCAAACATGCCGTGCAATGGGTGGTGCCTTAAAACACTTTCCCCCCCACCTCCGTGAAGTATTTATCTACATCTTCAGCCTGTATTAATTAGAACAGTTGTTTAAGATGAAATTTACATTGATCCAGCCCCAAACATGTGCCCTGTGCTTGCTGGCACCTGTGAATCACTGAGCTGAGCAGCAGCAATGGGTTTCGCTCCACCCAGTAAGGGTGTGAGAGCCTGGCACGAAGCTGACAAGCAGGGCTGGGTTTCCCAGTGGAAAGAGATGCAACGGAGCCGCCGGGACAGATGCGACACAAGTGGCTCCAGCTGCTGAGCAAGCACCAAGGAAGGCGTTTGGCTGGCCCTCTGCAATAGCTGCTCTCAATCCTTTAACACAGGTTGAACCACAACCACACATGGACTCCACATCATCCTTGGGTTTGGCCTTTCCTTCCACTCCAGGCTCCTGTCAGTCTGCTTTCCTTGCGCTGCTGGTCCTCTTTCTGCTTTCCCTAGTGTCACAGAAGCATCCCCTGGGCAGTGGATGTACGGCTTATCTTGCTATGGGCTCCATCCCAGACCCATACACCACCACCTATTGCACAGCTGGGCAGGGAAGAAGGCAAACTCTTTTCTGCATCTCCCACTTGCAGATACAACAGGGCACAGGGAAGGGAATGCTACAGTGGCTGAGAAGTTGCTTTTAGCTTGTACTGACTTCCCTGGCAGCTGCCTGCTCTCCTAGACAAGCCACACCAGTCTCAGGCTGATGGCAAGCAGATGCCTTCCCTGCTGCCTCACGGAAGCTTCCTTGCAGTCTCCCTGCCCAAGTGATCTGTGGCTGTGCTGAAGCACTCAGGCCAGCTAGGGCTCCCTTTCACCCTTGCCAGCACACTTGGAGCAAGAAGCTGGCAGCTGGGTGAGGACAATCATGCCCAGAATCTGGCTTCCAAGCAGTATATGCCAGCCAAGGTGCTTTCTTCCCCATCTTCTGCCCAGAAAACAAGGCTGGGGCCTCCACAGCTCACACAGAAGCAAACCTCACTTGGGAGCCTCGGGATGCGGTTAAACCTGAGAAGCTGATGTGCTGCCAGATATCACCTCCGAGCATCTGCTAGTAAAGAAGAAGGATCTGCAGCTGCTCTGCACTTGGAGCAAAGATCAGGAACTGCGCTAGGGATGAATTCCTGCCCTGAAGGCTGCTGGGCGAACATCAATTCAACAGGAATGCAAGAGTGGCTTGAAAGTCTGTTCAGGTAACAGGGAGGTAACGCTCAGTGCCCAGACTCACCCCTAATGACAATGTAGTGACCACAGGAACACCCCGGAAGGAAAGTGGCCCTTTGCCAGACCGGAAACCTAGTCAAAATCCCAGTCTGCCCAGCACCTGCAGCACATCCTTAATGCAGCTCCATCAGTCTGTAAACAGCAAATGAGCAATAATTGCTAGGACTGATTCACGCCTGACTAAAGCTTCAGCACCAAGAGGAATATCAGGGCTGGGGACGAGCTGTCTGTAAAGTTTGAGGGAACTCCAACACTGAAATGTTATTCAGCACTAATGAGAGGGGCTAGGAAGCAGAAACACTATGTGAAAAAACAGCACTTTTAGTAACAGTTCCAAATACAAGTTTCAGGACTGGTTAGCAACCTCTTTAACGAAATGAAGAGCTAAAGTAACAGTCAGAAAAAGCAGGTGAGGCACTGCTCTAACTAGTACAGAAAGAGAGCAACACCCGTTTCAGAAGCATGGCCCACATAGGTCAGAGCTTGAAGTACTGCTAGAGCAGCCCTTGCCACCTGTCACAACACGGACTGACAGACAAGTTGAAGCTCTTCCACTCATCCTACATCAAGGTTTCTTGATCTGAAAGCTTGTGAGACAGCAGGACATGGTTTCACAGGAGGAAACCAAAAGCTATACCCAGGCCTTGGAGTATATAAACAAAGGAGGGTAAACCATACCATTTAAGGCTTGCCCTGCATTTTGTATGGTAGTAAATTAAAACCACCGGACCAGTTCTGCACAAGATGATCAGCAAATCATTTTACAAAATGCCTCGGGTGTGTTTTTAGCAGGTTCAGTGGTTTGTAGGGCTGAGAAATGCTGCCCTACACAACACGCTTTCCCAAAGGCAATAAAGTCTGGAAAAATCTTGAACCTGAACACTTGTAGTGAAAACTAAACCAAAGCACACACTACAGGAACAAAAAGTGTGTTGCAACAAAACAACAGGGGACAGAGTACAACGCCAGTTCCTCCCCGCCAAGGAAAAAAGCCTGCAACCCATTACCATGCCAGGACGCCAGTTCACTGAAGGTTCGGGCTTCTTATCCCACACCATACTTCCCACTCAGACTTTAGTCCTTAGGACAAAATCTTCACTGCAAAGCAGGAAGCATACAAGCAAAAACCCTACAGACATATGGGCTGTTGGTTGATGAGAAGCTCAACATGAGCCTGCAATGTGCTCTGGCAGCCTAGAAAGCCAACTGTGTCCTTAGCCGCATCGAAAGAAGGGCAACCTGCAGGTTGAGGGAGGTAACTCCCCCTCTGCTCTGCTCTCATGAGGCTCCACCTGTAGTACTGCATCCAGCTCCAGGCACCTCAACATGAGAAGGATGTGAACCTATTGGAGTGAGTCCAGGGGAGGCCACAAAGATGTTCCAAAGGCTGGAGCATCCCTCCCATGGAGACCTGCTGAGAGAATTGGGCATGTTCAGCCTGGAAAAGAGAAAGCTCTGGTGAAACCTTAGCCTCTTCAGGCTTCCAATGCACAAAGAAGGCTGACAACAAATGGGGACAGGGACTTTTTACAAGGACATATAGGGACAGGACAATGGGGAATGGCTTTAACCTGACAGAGGGGAGATTTAGATTAGATATAAGGCAGAAGTTCTTCGCTGTGAGGGTGGTGAGGCGCTGGCACAGGGTGCCCAGAGAAACTGTGGCTGCCCCATCCCTGGCAGCGTTCAAGGCTGCTGGGTTGGATGCGGCGTGGAGCAACTTGCTCTAGTGGAAGGTGTCCCTGTCTGCGGCAGGGGGTCGGAACTAGATGGTCTCTAAGGTGTCTTCCAACCCAAACCATTTTATCTATCTCTCTATGTATCACAAATACAGAATCAAAATGCATGTTTTTCAATTCTTGATCAGCACAGTTTATATTTACCGTTTCCACATGAAACTGAAGTGTCAAGACCCACCAGAAGGCAAAGCCAAGTGCACAGCTGCAGTTCTTTTTCATTTCTCCGTTCTGAGTTGCTGACTCACATTTAAGCACTAGGATTTTAGTACAGCAGAAGTAGCCTTTACAATAGCTTTTTTTAAATAAAAAGGAACAAAGATAAAGCACTAAACACAACTGTACTATCTTTACTCTTTCATCTTGCAAAGGTGCTTGTTCTAAGTTAAGTTAAAAGGAACCTGTGGAGGCACCATTCCCACAAATCCAGCTCCCTGGTCTCATCTCTTGGTTAACTATAACCAGTTCTCTCATTACTGTACACCAACAGAAGGTGCACCGGCCAGACAGTAACAAGCCTGGCACACCAGCAAGGGGAAAAACACTGGAAGGGCTTTAAAAAGAGGGCAGCCCAGCTCCCGCTGGCACGGCAGGGTAGGGCAGCGGGTGTCTGCTGCAGCCACACTCCCTCCTGGAGAGTGGAGCTGAGAGGAACAGCATGGCAGACCCCCAGGAGAGCCTGGAGAAAACTCCGGGGTGGCCTTAGAGCAGCCTTCCAGTACCTAAAGGGGCCGACAAGCTGGAGAGGGACTTCTGACAAGGGCCTGTAAGCAGAGGACAAAAGGAATGGCTTTAAGCTAACAGCAGAGAGATTTAGATTAAATATTAGCATAGTAATACACATCCCTAAAAAACCCGACGGAGGTGGCTAGGGAAGAACAGCTCCCCCAGCTAAAACAGTCGCATTTCCTGCCGGCGCAAGGAGAAAATACAGTTAAGAAGGCAAGGCAGAGGGCACGGCACTGATCGGTGGGGTGAAGTCGCCCTCCGAGTCCCTTCGCTTTGGGCACCTCGCAGCAGGTTTTCCCATGCTGGGAGAGCAGCCGAGCACTGGCGCACCTGCACCCACGGTCCGCGCCCGCCCCGACGGCTGAGCCCGAGCCCCACGCCGCGCTGCTGCCGCCCCCGTCCCGCCCCCCGGCAGAGCCCACCTGGCAGAAGCAGCGCCGCTCCGCCGCGCCGGGCGGCCCGCGGCACAGCACGGCCCCCGGCAGCAGCAGCGCGGCGAGCCCCAGCATCCGCAGCCCTCCGCCCGCCGCCATCTCGCAGCGCCAGAGCCAGCACCGCCGCCTGAAGAACCCGCGCCGCGCCGCGCACCACCCCTCGTCGGGGGCGCGGCCGCCGGCGGCTACGCACCGCGCCGCACGGAGCACGGCCCGCGGCGCTGCCCAGGGGAGTCCGGGCCCTCGGCAGGAACGGGAGGCGGCCCCGGGGAGCTGCCTGGGTTCCCGGCAGCGGTGACTCACCCGGGCCGGGCCGGCCCCGCCGGGAGGCGGGAGAAAGGCGGCTCTGGGTCGGGGCTCACTTCCGCAACGGTGCCGTGACCGGCGGCAGGAGCCACGGGCTACAGGCAGTGAGTAACGAGAACTGGGTGGGCACTTCCCGGACTTATGATGAGTATGTATATAATGAAGATATATAAGCTGTAAAGTGCCTGTTCTCGGTGTGCGTGGTAGGCGGAGCGGTCCCCCATGCACCCGGTACCAGACAAAGTAACGCCATGTTTCTCACCTGTCATGCTGGTTGGACAATTGACTTTCCTGGATTTCGGTGGCATGCCCAGCGGCCTGGCACAGCATGTGCATGCCAGCCCGTCTTCGGCCAGCACAGAAAGCAGGCCGGTGGCCCAAAGGAGAGACGGGGCTTCTCCCAGCAGCAGCCTGGGTGTCCCCAGCTAGCGGGGAGCAAGGGGTGGCTGCTGGCCCTACCTCAGGGGGGTACCCATGCTGGGGCACTCTCCTTCCCTGCGAGAAGGAGCTGGAGAGCACGGGCTGTCACTATCCTCGCATGGACGCGCTGGCCTTGTGTCCTGGCTCGGGCTGCGCAGGAGCGTGTCCAGGTTCTCCATACCCACAGGCCACAGCCGCTCCGTAACCTGTAAACCAGCCAATGCTGAAAATAACTCCTTGCTAATTCAGATAATGGAATTCACAGCTTGGCTGTAATCCCATGACTTTCTTTTCCATTGACATCTCCAAAGCTCCGAAACGGCCCAAACCCCAGGGCAGCTGCCTTGGGTAGGCAGCCCACGGGGCAAGGAGCTGAGGAGGCTCCTCAGGAGTCCTGACCTGGCTGCTGCTTGTGCCAGACACTGTGGTATGCAGGTGTGTACATACATAGAATCACAGAATCAAGTAGCTTGGAAAAGGCCTTTAAGATCATCAAGTCCATCCATTGCCCCAGGATTGCCAAGGCCACCACTAAGCCATGTCACTGAGGGCCTCATCTAGACAGTTTGTGAACACTTCCAGGGACAGTGACTCCACCACTGCCCTGGGCAGCCTGTTCCAGCACCTGACAACCCTCTTCATGAAGACATTTTTCCTAATATCCAATCTAAACCTCCCATGGTGCAGCTTGAGGCCATTTCCTCTTGTCCTATCGCTTGTTCCTTGGGAGAAGAGACCAGTCCACACCTCACTGCATCCTCCTTTCAGGCAGTTGAAGGCAGCAGTAAGGTTCTCCCTGAGCTTTCTGTTCTCCAGACTAACCCCTCCCCCCCAGGTCCCTCAGCCGTTCCCCATCACACTGTGCTCCAGGCCCTGTACCAGCTCCATTGCCCTTCTCTGGATGCGCTCCAGCACGTAAATGTCTCTCTTGTAGCGAGGGGCCCAGAACAGGATTCGAGGTGCGGCCTCACCAGTGCCCAGCACAGGGGGGCGATCGCTGCCCTGGCCCTGCTGCCACACTGATGCTGATACAGGCCACGATGCCGCTGGCCCTCGCAGCCCGGGCACAAGCTGCTCACGTTCAGCTCAGTGAACGAGCACGCCCGGGCCGTTTTCCATGAGCAGCTTCCAGCCGCTCCTCCCCAGCCCGTAGCGGTGCATGCGGTGCCGCGACACCCCTCACCTCGCGTTAACGCACACGTACGAATACCGGCACGCACCCACCCGCCGCAAGGTCGGTCCTGGGCGCCCGCGCTTCCCGCCCAGCGCATGCGCTCGGTCAGGCGCGCCGCCCCTCCGCGGCGGCAGGGGGCGCTGCGGCGCGCGGCAGGGCGGTGGGTCGGCCCCGCGCTGGGGGCGGGGCGGGGCGGGGCGGTCGCGCGGCCATGGCCCTTCCCGGCATTCCCTATGAGCGGCGCCTGCTCATCATGGCGGACCCGAGAGACAAGGCGCTGCAGGACTACCGCAAGAAGCTGCTGGAGCACAAGGAGATCGACGGCCGCCTCAAGGAGCGTGAGTGAGCGCCGCCACCGCGGCGCTGCCCACACCGCTGCCGCAGCCTCTCCGCGCCCACGGAGCCCTGAGGGAGCCTGGGGGCCGCTGCGCCGCTGCCCGCGCTTCGTCATGGGCCTGGCTGGGCCCCATGGGGCAACGCCGGTGGAAGGGAGTGGAGGGGCGGGCCCCGGCGCTGCCGGTGGCGGAGGGGGGCCTGGCGGCGCGGCTGCCCTTGCCAGCGCCGTGCTGTTTTCCTATCCCTTTGAGGAGCCCCGTGGGGCTGCCTGGGCTCCGGGGTCTCACTTGCTTCGGGGCGGGCGGGAGGGTCGGGCCCGGCAGAGCCGAGCGAGGGAGGGCGGTTTCCTCAGCCCTTCCAACCCCCCCGAGGTTATTCTGTTGGCTTTTTATTTTTCTTTTCCAAATGCTGTGTGCTACATCGGTCAGACAGTATAAATGCTAGTGCTGTACGGAGGAGCTGGGCCTTTGGATCTGAGCTTTTTAAATTGGGGGTTGGGTTTATAGATGCCTTCTGCAGTGTTTATGCTTATCAGCACCCTGTCGAGGGTATGTGGTCCTCGGTGTTGCTGAGCAGGGGCTCTGCTCCGCTTGCAGAAGGGTGATTTGCAGGGTGTGGAGTTCTCCCAAAGCTCTAGCTTTGGAAAAGGGCCTAGTCCCGAGTGCCTGTTGGATTGAGCAAGATTGAATCCCTGTGTTTCTTTCCTGTTCTAGTAAGGGAGCAGCTGAAGGAGCTCACCAAGCAATATGAAAAATCGGAAAATGATCTCAAGGCCTTGCAGAGTGTTGGGCAGGTAAGTAAGAAAAATGAGGTCATGGCATCCTGTAGTAGTGGTTGATGGTGACCCTGCCTGGATGTAGCATTTTGGTCTGTTTATGGCATCAAGAAAAAGTGGGAACAGCCTGGCTGAGAGAATTGAGGGGTTTTGCTGTCAAGAACACATGTGCTGCTGAGTGTGTAGGTTAGAGAGGTTTCCTGCATATGTCCCGCTTAACAGAGATATGTTAAAAGTATTGGTGAGCAGAATGAAGCAAAAGAGGATTTCAAAGCTGGCAGTCATCTTCAGTGCCCTGAAACAAACATTAAAGGTGGTTTTGGATGGTGGTTTATCGATAGGGTAATACTGCATTTATTCTTTTGCAGATCGTTGGTGAGGTTCTTAAACAGCTAACGGAAGAGAAATGTAAGTATGTTGGACTGCTACATTTTTTGAGATCGTGAAAACAAGCTTTCGTAGTCAAAATCTGGCTAAAGATTTGTAGGAGTAAAGAATTAAAGAGTATAAAAATCTTTGTCTGCCACATGGACAGTGGGATTGAGCACACCCTCAGCAAGTTTGCTGATGACACTAAGGTGTGTGGTGTGGTTGACACGCTGGAGGGAAGGGATGCCATCCAGGGGGACCTGGGCATGCTGGAGAGGTGGGACAGTGCCGGCTCATGAAGTTCAACAATTGGCAAATGCAAGATCCTGCACCTGGGTTGGGCAATCCCAAGCACAGGTTGGGCAGAGACTGGATTGAGATTCTGTGGTGATCTGGATATTGGCAGAAAAGAAGCACAACTGTGCAGTGAATCAAGTAAATGTGATCTTTTTTGTTTTTCTTTGGTATTTTCTCTACAGTTATTGTGAAGGCTACAAATGGACCAAGATACGTGGTTGGCTGTCGTCGTCAGGTACCTGATCTGTGTGAATATTCATAAAAGTTTGCTTTTCATAAACTGGGTGCCTAGCAGGATTAAGTATCTGGCATCTGCTTGCCCTCTCCCTTTGTAGCTGGTAGTAGTAACTTCCAGTAAAGACAAAGAGGTCTGCAACATTCCTGGAACCTTGCATGTGCTTTGTTCTTTTCATGGAGTTGAAGTTCTGTGTTTCTGCCTAATCTTGAATTCCCTGAAATTAATCATTGCTATAAAAATTAATCAGCTATGTATGGTCTCCATTGCTGTGCTGTGAATACAGGATGTGACTTTTGCTGTCGTAGTGCTGAGCTTCAGATTAACTTTTTTTTTTTCCTAACAGTTTTACACTGCAGTAAATAATTATGGTAGGCAAGGCCCCTGCTCTGAACACTGTGAGGGATTTGTATTTGTCACTGATGATCTTAAAGCCTTGGCACTCCCAGTCCACAGGATTTTTTACCTATATCTAATTCTGTAGAAGCCAGACACTTTAATACCTGATCTTGTGTACAGCATAATCCATCTGCTGTAGTCGGCAACAACCACTTTTAGGTGCTTTTTGCTTTTTGTTTTTATACAAAGAGTATGTTCTATTGCAGATGTGGTTCAAATGCTTGGTGGTTAACTGAGTGCTGAACGTGACCCCTTTAAAGTAGTTAAATCCCTAGTATGTAGGACCTGGAATATACAGTGCAAGTGTTCTGCAACTCCAGAGCCATTG
The DNA here is from genome assembly GCA_039720435.1 of Amazona ochrocephala. NCBI lineage: Eukaryota > Metazoa > Chordata > Aves > Psittaciformes > Psittacidae > Amazona > Amazona ochrocephala. The sequence continues at coordinate 62,223,482 of CM077882.1, forward strand.
GAGGAGCAAAGGGAAATCTCTAGTTAGATTTTATTACACCCATCCCTGACTTTGAGAAATGGAAGCAAAGAAGAGAACGTATGGTATGTCAGACCATAAGGTATCTCTGAACAGAGGAGTGACCCCAGGGAAGGATCATGTATCCCAAGAAGGCAGAAGGCAGCAGCGTTTAACTTAATGGTTCTAATGCACAAACAAGTGTAAGATTGTTAAACAGCTGTAACTTCTTATCTTAAGCAGATTCCTTTATGGTGGGGAAAGGTAACTACAGCTGAACTTTCAACACATTGTGATTGTAGCATGTTCTCCTGTATTTTGGAAGTTGTGAAAACCAGAATTCCTTCAGTGAGAGGAGCAGACAGGTAGTAGTGGTGTATTAGAGGTGGCTTTTCTTTCTGCAGAGAAACTGATGTTCAGTGCAGAATTTTAACTGATTCTACGTAAAGGAAAAAAATGTGTAAGACAAACATACAAATGCTTTTCAGTACCCAGAATATCTGGATTAGCTTAAGGTTTGTATGTGGAAGTTTAATTGAAGATCAGTGTGATAGAGCTCCAACATGGCTGGCCCATCCCTGGCAGTGTTCAAGGCCTGGTTGGATGGGGCTTTGAGCCGCCTGGTCTAGTGAAAGGTGTCCCTGCCCATGGCAGGGGGTTGGAACTGAATGATCTTGAAGGTCCCTTCCAACCCAAACCAGTCTATGATTCTAACATACAAAAGTTCACTAGTGCTGTTTAGATGATTCATCCATCATGGTGTTGGGGTGGCTGTAGGTGCTGAAAGGCAGAGCAGGGAGCTGGCTGTGCTCTGGACAATTTGAAAAGCAGGACTGCTGGGGAATTCCCAGTGCAGGCCCACAGTTAACAGTGCTTGGCAGTAAGCAGTGAGCAAAACTCATGCAGTAAGTGTTCTCCTATAGTGTTGACTCTGTTGATGGATTATATATTTTTCAATAAGGATGGACCTTTTCTCCTCATTTTAGAGACAAACTATTGGGGAAATCTGGGTGCCAGTAGGTGTGTTAGTTCAGGTAGTATATATACAGGAACTCTTGACTTCCCTTGAGCCGTACTGCCATGGTACTTGTTTGTGGTTTTGCTTGTGTCATCTGCAAGAACTGCTGGTATTGAAATGCTCTTTAAGTAAATAATTTTAAGTTTTATCCCTTTCAAGACGTTATGGTGCAAACTCGCTATTTTCTTTCACTGGAATGAATAGAATCATAGAATCATAAAATAGTTAGGGTTGGAAAGGACCTCAAGATCGTCGAGTTCCAACCCCCCTGCCATGGGCAGGTACACCTCCCACTAAACCATGCCATCCAAGGCTATGTCCAGCTCCACCTTGAACGCCGCCAGGGATGAATGAACTATTTTTCTGGAACATAAGTATCCTCAATTCCACTTCAGGGCATGTGAGGTAGTCTTGATGTTGTGTATTGAAGCAGATAAATGCTAAGGAATAGGTTGTGCTTGGATGAGCCTGGCATTGCAACACATACTTTCAAATGTATTCTTCAGTAAACACATTTTCTGATCTTAAAAAATCCTTGATCTGATACCAGAGGCTAAAAAGCCATATCCGTGATTGGTTTCAAAATGTCAAAATACCAAGACATATGAATGCCTGGGGAGTGTTCAGACTACTTGAAGGACTAGTTTGATGAAAGTCACTGTGGGTATGCTGCATTGCTGAGGAAGAAGAGTGACACTGCTTAAATTGAAACAAAATTGCTTCCTATCCTAAGTGCTTTTCCTAAGGAATTCAAGGTCAAATAGCTTCTCTTTGTTTTCTTCCAGCTGTGGAATAATTTAAATCTATTGGGCAATGTTGGATCTGGTAGAAGCTAGCAAGAAAGAGGTCTTCCTAGTGATTGCAGTATAGGAGGAGTGACAGCGTGATCCTGAACACCTCTAGAGACTAAAGAACTTGCGGGGGCAAGGGACCTCATAAATCCCCCTGGTGGGGGTGATGGGAAGCTTCAGGCAGTGTTTGCAAACAGTTGTCAAAATTGCTGTTGTTCAGATGCCATGTCAGTAAAATTTGGAATAAATAGGTTTTGTATTCTTCAAATGTGGATGTGGAGGTAATCTCTGATCATTGTTCAAGGTTGTGTTGTATGACAGATGACACTATTCTCCTAGACCAAGTTTCTTAAAAGGTGAGAAATGTGAGTTAGTTGTTTTAACTCCCATCTCAATTTATCAGGGTGTACTGGAATAGGAGTGCTGTTGTGTTTAAAAATCTCACAAAAAAGGAGTAAGCAGACAAAAACTGCCAGGGCAAGTGAGTAGGGCAGCTGAGGTAAATGAGAGCAAAAGAATAACCCCTGGAACATCCAACTTTAAAGATGGGTTATAACTGAATTGTGTGAAATGATGGAGGGCTTGGAGAAAATAGGTTAGGAACATCTACTCGCCCTTTCTGTTAGGCCAGAAATTGGAAAGCCATTAAGGAGAAGGGTGGCAGGCTGGGACTTGAGCAGGCACACTGTCCCCTGTGCTCTCAAAGGAGGATTCTTATGTGTTCTGAAACAGCTGGTTCTGCTCTATGTTGAGCAGAAAGGAGGATTCAGTCTCACACTAATCCAGTCAGATTGACAACAGTAAAAACACAAAGCGAAGCAGCCTATTATGGTCTGGAAAATAGTATTTATTTTCAAAAGCGGTGAAATGGTTAATGACTTGCTGCTCAAGATCTGTTTCAGTGCAAGCAAAAGTTATTCCTGTGGTATGGCTTTGCAGGTGTCCAGTTGTGGCAACCAACAAGTTTGTTGGTCTAGGCTGGTGCCTGGATTGCTTCTCCAAGAGATCATGTCCCCATGACACCATGGGCCAGCTTTTTCCCAGTTCAAGCATTCCTGGAAATGGTGGTGGTGGGAACATGGTGTTTGGCATGTAGCTTGGCAGCTTTGTTTTCTGCTTGTGTGTGGTTGAGTGAAGGGTGTAAGCTGCAGTAAACATCATGGGTAAAACTAGGTGTTGTTCTGGAGTATGGTTCTAATAGAAATACTTTTTCTGTGACTAGCTTGACAAAAGTAAGCTGAAGCCGGGGACGCGAGTTGCTCTGGATATGACCACTCTGACTATCATGAGGTAGGTTTCTGCTCATTATATAAACAGGGAAAATAGCGATCTGAGGAGGTTATACAAAGGTTTGAATGATCAGGTTTGTAGTATCTATAGCTAGATCTGGAGTGTTTGGTTTGGTTTTTGGTTGTTTTTTGTTTTTTTTTTTTTTTTTTTTTTGTATCATGAAATGTATTTGTCTTATCGGGGGGAAGGAAAAGAAATAATTTTCATAGTTTCTTTATAATTTATTGCAATAACCTTGTAAGTGTGTGGGCACAATGAAAAAAATGTCTGCTTTTCACTCTTTTTCCCAGATATTTACCAAGGGAAGTAGATCCATTGGTTTATAATATGTCTCATGAAGATCCAGGGGATGTTTCGTATTCTGAGATTGGAGGCTTGTCAGAACAAATCAGAGAGCTGCGAGAGGTATCCAGTATCTCAGAAATGCTTATGAAATAGTGGTGCATATTCTGAGTGAAGTTTTTGAGCACAAAAATGTTATACTGATGTTTGTCCTAAATATCATGAGACAGGTTGTTAAAAGGTCCTATCAGATTGGCGCTTTCCATGTCTCTTAACTTAGACCACATTTTCCTATACTAGAAGCTAACTTTTGAAGGATTGTTTCAATGTGTTCCATCTCTGTCACTGGCTTTGTGGCAAACAGCAGCATGATGGCAGGGCACCTGTGTGTTGTACTAAAGTAATCTTTAGTTTGAGCGTCAGTGCTGCAGGCTGTGCAGGCCTGCCCAAGAATGGGGGTGTTCGAAGATGAGCTTGTCCCACTGTGAGCTAGCTGACTGTAACAGATTGCTTGTGTGCTGGGCACACACCTCAAGTAGCAGAGAAAGATTATTCTAAACATCACAACCCATTTCACAAACTGATATATTTTTATCCCTACTGTTTGAGCAGCCTGCATTGAGATTAAAATGAAGACAATCCTCTAAAGAAGAGGATTTGAAGGAACTGAGACTCTAGCTAAGGGAATGCCATGAAGTCATTGGGAAAGCATAGTTAGGATTGACAGCCAGCAAACCAGGCTTGAATTTTGCACAAAACCTACTAGAATCAATCTGGGTAGCAGAATTATGACAGTAGGAAAGAGCACTGCGAGAGACAAGCCATTGCTGAGCCGAAGTCTGAACAATGAGGTCAGGATTGTGGATCTCTCCCTTAGATCAATCTGACATTTCCTTAACTGCTGCTGATACAAAATACGCACAGATAAATCAGAATACAGATATCTGGAAAGCAGGCTCGCAAATGTACCCTTAGCTTCCTGGGATTGCTGAGCTGAAACTCAGATATTGAGTCTCAGTATGTTGATCTGTCTCTTCACAGGTAATAGAACTGCCTCTTACAAACCCAGAACTATTCCAGCGTGTGGGAATTATACCTCCAAAAGGCTGCTTGCTCTACGGGCCCCCTGGTGAGTTTCACAAAAGGGTAATGAATGCTGAGTTGTCACTCTCAAACTGTGGCAATAGGCTTGTTTTGCTTTTGATTTTTTTTTTTGTTTGTTTTTTTAATTATTATTAATTTTTCTCCCTTTCTACTGTTTTATTATTTTATGTTGGGGCTTTTTTTGAACATGCAGTTGCTTCTTAAAATCCTTCAATCTCCTGTCTCTCCAGGTACAGGAAAAACACTTCTGGCCAGAGCTGTTGCTAGCCAGCTTGACTGCAATTTCCTGAAGGTAGTGTGATTGTACTTTTGCACTTACTCACATGCTTAATTTGTTTACACTGCAGTGTCTTCATCCATGTGCCTTTTGCCTTTCAAAAGGTGGTGTCGAGTTCAATAGTGGACAAGTACATTGGTGAAAGTGCTCGACTGATCAGAGAGATGTTCAACTATGCCAGAGATCATCAGCCATGTATCATTTTCATGGATGAGATAGATGCTATTGGTAAGGCTGATGGCCTGGGGGGTGGCTAAATTACGCTTTTAACACTGAAATTAGCTATAAGGTCACGGTCTGTCCTCTCAAGAGAAAGTGTTTGGGTGTGCTAGTTCAGAAGATGTTTCTGGGACAAGTGGTTCAGCTTCCTTCTGGAGCTGTTGCAGCTAGCTTGGAACTATATGTAAGAAAGGTTCCCAACATAAGAAGGACGTGGACCTGTTTAGAGCAAGTCCAGAGGAGGCCACAAAGATGATCCAAGGGGCTGGAGCATCTCTACTATGAAGACAGGCTGAGAGAGCTGGGGTTGTTCAGCCTGGAGAACAAAAGGCTCTAGGGAGACCTTAGAGCAGCTTCCAGTGCCTAAAGGGGGTGTCAAGAAAGCTGGAGAGGGACTTTTGACAAGGGCATGTAGGGATAGGATGAGGGGGAATGGCTTTAAACTGGAAAGCTACCCTATCTCTGGCAGTGTTCAAAGTCAGGTTGGATGGGGCTTGGAGCAACCTGGAGTAGTGGAAGGTGTCCCTGCCCATGGTTGAGGGGCTGGAACTGGATGAGCTTTAGGGTTTTTTCCAACCCAGACTATTCTGTCATTCTATGATACCTGCTTATATCTGGCTTGAATATTTTTGACTATGTGAAAAAGCATTTTTAAATGTGTGTATTTAACTCTTTAAGTACCACCCCCCTACCCCCAGTTTAAGAGGGATACCTAATTGTCATCTTAGTATTACATGGAGGCAGAAGTAAAGTACTGTCACTTATGAGTTTGGGATGCTGCAGGTGGTCGCCGTTTTTCTGAAGGCACCTCAGCTGATAGAGAAATTCAGAGGACTCTGATGGAGGTGAGTATTTAATCCCTGACTCCATAATGTGCAGCCCACGTTAAGTAATGATATAGATGCAAATTGTTACAATGATCTGCCTTAGTTCTGAGTAAAACTTTTTCAGAGTTAATAATCTGATGCTAAAAGTGAACTAGATGATGCTTTTACAAGAGACAGCTGCACACCCTGGTAACTCAGCCATGAGTTCAAGTTGGAGACTAATCAAAAGTGTCTTTAAAAGTGCTAAAATTATTTAGGATATTTTCTCCTTCACTGTGACTTGACTTCATGGCTGCTTACCACATTTGAAGATTTGGAGGGCCCCTCTTAAGAGGGAAAAGCTGAGCTTGTCTTTTCTAGTCCCAATGACACTATAAATAAAACTTTACTACTGTTACAGTTTGATTTTTCCAAACTAGGAGGAGAAGTAGTTGCATTTCTTTGTTTCTGTACGAATTGCTCTGGTAAACTGCGTTGTGTTAAGATAATTTCAAACTGCTGGTGACAGTTAGGAGTTCTGAAGCTAATGGGGAACTTCTTTGGCCTGTTTGCAAACAGTTTTGCCCAGTTCAAAAGAATGTGTCTGCCTTACATGAAGAATTAAGTCACTGCAATTAAAGAACAAGTGCTTTGAATCTTCGCAATGAAATCTTAATGTATGTGTGTATTAGTATTCTAGAGGTGGCTCTCCAAGTCTCATTTGAATGTCCTGGACATGCAAATACAATCAAAATGTGCCAGCCAGGCACTGGCTCCTTCAGCACTTGCGCTGTTTTCACTGCCTTATTGTTTCAGCCAAGTCTTTCACTTTGAGCTCTGATTTGCTCAGTATCTTTTTCCCTGGGCAAAGCATTTTCAGTGTCTCTCTGAAGCTTCTCTTTATTGCACATGGAATATGCAGGAAGCATGCTGCCTTTCATTAGGCAGCTTGTAGTAGTTTTTTTTCTGATTATCTTTACCACTTTTACATGTTGGTGAAAATACTCTTGCAGAAAGTAAGTACAACAGATCACAATAGGAAACTTTTGGGTCTTTTAAAAACAAACTTCTGCTTTCTATTAGTTATTGAATCAGATGGATGGATTTGATACTCTGCACAGAGTTAAAATGATCATGGCTACTAACAGACCAGACACGCTGGATCCTGCGCTTCTGCGGCCTGGAAGACTGGATAGAAAAATCCGTGAGTTACTACTTCACAGTGGTTGTAAGGAGACTATTACCAGTATTAATTGTGGTTTTCTGCTTTTATTAAAGCTGTAATTCTCTCTAGATATTGATCTACCAAATGAACAAGCCAGATTAGATATTTTGAAGATTCACGCAGGTCCTATCACTAAACATGGTGAAATAGGTAAGTAGGAAGCTACCTGGATATCCTTTCTACTTGTGTTTGTAAAACTGTGAAGAGAGTGAGCTGTTATGATAGGGACTCTGTCCTTTTAATTCGTGTCCTTACACTGGCCACACACCTTCTCCTCTCTGTTGTTAAGGCTTCCTTTGCAAAGGAAAACTGAATATAAACCCTTGGAGCATGGTCTTAAACTGGAAAATCAACATGATTCTCAGCAGGTAGTTTCCTGTCTCTAAAGGAAAAGCTTAAAGCAAGTAAACAGCATTTTGATTAACAGCCCACAACCTCCCAGCCCCCCACCCCTCCCCAAAAGAAAACTTATTACTGCAGAAATCTGAACACAATAAAGAATCGTTAAAAGTCGTGGAGAAACTTTGGAGTTTGGAGACAGCATAATGAAAACTTTGTCTGAAACAAAGCTTGTCTTTGGTTAGTGGTGTAGACTGCTCTCCAGAATGTAGGAAGTATCTGTCAGATAAAAAGGTTTATGTAATTACTGTGTTACTCTGTGCTGACCAGCGCCTTAGTGTCACAGTGACACTTCAGAGCTGTCCTCAGTAAAACTATTTACCTTTAAAATGATGCTGGCAGCCATTTATTGCAGTAAGGCCCACCAGCTGCATGCAGCCTGCCTCTGCCTCTTTACTGACATGAGCTATTCATGCAGCGTGATCTGAGCAGTGGAACTGATCTCCTTCACCATCTGGCTGCATAAACGGCTGCATAAACAGCTGCAGATCAACAGAGTGGGTGGTGCATGAGTGGGAATGAGCTGGGGGAGGGCAGGAAGATGAGGATTGCATTTCTTAGCAGCAGTGGTGGCTTGAACATGCATGCCACTGCAGTCTGAGAAGCTCCAAAGTAAGTCCTGAACCTGAGGTAAAGTGTTTCCTCCTTTTTATCTTATCTTCGAACACCGGAGGGAAGCTGGGTAGGGTCACTCCTTTACACTGGGTGAGATGACAGATGGGCATTAGCTAGGTTTCTGACTGTGATGTGGGAAGGCTGTGATGCTCCACTTTGATTTCCTGAAAGGACAGCCAGAACTGACCAAGGTGGGGTGTGGATTGCATTAAAATCTGAAGACAATGACCTGTTCCAAGGTCCAGCATGAGATTCTCCTACTCCAGTACTGGTGCCTGCTGAAGACCTTAAACTTGCAAACCTTGTGATATTCAGTATTGCTTAGTCCCCTCGCTTTTCTTACTTTTCAGTTATGGGAAGACTTGTTTATAGGACATTGTGTTACATGGAATTAAAGTAGTTGAATTTCTGATCTCTAGGGGGCTTTGGAGTCTTGAAGTAAAAAAAAGCTTTGCAGGAAGTCGGGGTTATTTCTTTTTAATAACTAGTCTCGCAAAAATCAGAACTTTCTGGAGGCTCAGCAGACACTGTGTTTTTAAAGTTGATTCTAGAAGCTATAACCGCAGCCACTTTTTTAGTAAATATATGTGCATAAAATATTAGGTTTAATATATCAAGGCATTAAATGCTTTTAGTAGGCACAGTTGTTATAATAGGACAGGATCTGAGTTATGGTCACTTGGAGATAAGTTTTCTGGTCTTTTACATCATTTATATGATGATAGCGTGCCTTGATACAGCTTTTCTTGCATTCCATGTTGATGCTTGTAATCACCAATTAGTAACTTTGGGATTTAGTTATGAGCTTTTGGCTGCAATTGAATTTTTTTAGTGGAAGGGGTGATACAGCTGATGTCAGTTAATTCAATTTATCAGTCAAGTGGACAGCTATCTGCTTGCACTAAAATCAAAGTATTTCTTTGTTAGCTGAGTATATGCATTGTTGGCATCTGTAATGGGAAATGTGAATTTATTTCTAATTGACATTTGTGTCTCATGACTAGATTATGAAGCAATTGTGAAGCTTTCAGATGGCTTTAATGGAGCGGACTTGAGAAATGTCTGTACTGAAGCAGGTATTTTCTTAACTCTTAATTTTGTAAGTCTTAGTTAATGCTAAACATTCAAGATCTTTCTCTGATACTTCTCTCAGTGGAGGTCAAAAATCTGCTGCTGGAACATGAGGCTGACTCACTGATGCTCACTTCTTGTGTTCCTTTCTTAAGAGCAGATAGCATTTACTTAGTGGTAATGTTAGCATCTGGACAGTATCGAAATGCCCAAAGAGTTGCATATTTCACAGCATGTCTCACATGTCTGTACTGCTAAGGTTATGCAGCAGCAGGTGATATGCCCTGAAGCTTTGGTGAAACAACTTGAACAAAATCTCTTCTTTTTCTTCCAAGTTTGCTTACGACCTGTACAGTCATGCAGAACCTGATTCTTTACACCCTCCTCGAAGGTTCCTAACAGGTCTCTTGCCAGGTCTGCAAATAACCTGGCTGGGTGTAGCAGCAGACCACCTGATGGGTGCTCGATGGGAGTAGTAGCCTTGCATTCATATGACGTTCCACCTGCCATCATCCCTGGCCATATGCAAGTTGGGTCCACATGGAGTTGTGTGGATTTGGGCACCACCCTATGACATATGTGGTGTAAAAGAACTCTGTAGGTCTGGTTCAGCATGATGGGAGGAAAAAACAGCTGTACCACTTCTGAACTGGAGCTGGCCTCACCCACTTGTTGGCTGAGTATCATGACATCCATCACACTTTCATAAAAGCTAGATACATTCCAGAGATGGTGATAGTACCCATATTCATCTTTTTTGCAGAGAATCCGTGTCTCTTAGTACCTGGGTGCCTAGAGAATTAATACTATTTTATGTTTTTTCCACATTAGAAACTTGCTGTATGTGTAGGGTTTGCCTACATGGGAAGGGCAAGTAGCACAGTAAATACTCATAGTTTAAAACAAGTTGCACATTTCTTCTGGGTGATCACCTAGTTCAGAAAGGTGACTTTATTGAAGGCTGATCCTCTTCCCAGCGCTAAAGGCATGCATGTGAAAGTCTACATGCAAGACAATGTAACTTGGTTGCATTTTCACTTTAATTTGAGTGGATCTCTATGTACTGTCTTTGTACTGTTGCTGCAAGGAGCACTGACTTACTCTTGCTGTTAAATTACTCTTCCCAGGTATGTTTGCGATCCGTGCTGATCATGACTTTGTAGTTCAGGAAGACTTCATGAAAGCTGTTAGAAAAGTGGCTGATTCTAAGAAGCTGGAGTCCAAGCTTGATTACAAGCCTGTTTAATTTAACAGTATAATTTGTGACTGACTGCACGTGTCATACATACACACATAATGTATAAAAAGAGAAATATTGTACTTCTTTATTGTGTTTGTGTAACATGTAGCTAGTGATTTGGTAACACTAGTTGCAGGTTGGCTACGGAAGTGTTTTCTGTACAGTTCTGAAATACAATATTCATTACAGCCCAGGTTAGGTAAAATGTGTAGAGATGTATTCTCTTAGCAATTATAGTAGGAATTTATAAGCGTGCCTGGATGGGCCAGCAGACTGAAGAAAGTCAATTCATTTCTTGACTTTTTTTATATCGGTAAATTTCTTTTCCCCAAACAGTTTATGAATAAAACTTGTTTAAATCTGCTTATCCTGATGTACGTTCTCTGTAACTCTTGAGGAGAGTTGACTTACGCCTTTTCAGAATTTGAAGAGCAGCTTTTCTCTGGCATAGGTGTTCTATTGGAGTCCTGTGCCTTTGCCTCCATGTGAGAGGTACCTTTCCCTGGGACAGAGAGTCAAGTCCTGGTTACTCCACTTGTTGGCTGGGAAGAGGATCTGGCTGAGCTAGCATTTAATTACTGCAAGAGGTAAATAAGTCCTCTAAAATGTTTGCTGTCTTCCCTCAGGCTGGGATAACTCCTGTCCTGAATGCTAGTTATTGACAAAAGCATCTAAGTGGGAGTGCAGAAACTGATAGCAGTTTGATACATGAATTTTTGATTATGACTTTTGGGGCAGTAGGGGAGAGGCACAGGATGGATTTCCTTCCCAAATTCCCATTTCAGTTGCTCTATGGAGGCAGGAAATGCCCACTATCATTTGAACCTGTGCCACTTCAGATGTGAAGTGGTGGACCGTGTTCTTCTGGAGCTCTGAAGAGGGCTTTGCCATGCACCTGATGAGGTTGGAATTTGGCCATATACGGGTTGCCTTTGTATTCCCTGGGAGTCGACTGCTGCAGCTGATTATCCTAATTGGATTATGCTGGGCATGCTCAGCTGACACATAAGTACATTAGATGAACTCTAGACTTACCAGGAAACACACTGCTTAACAGCACCTCCACAGCAGTTCTAATAGCAATGCTTTCATTTCTCTCTCCATCACCACGAGACAAAGCAGGTAGTGTAAGGTGCAGAACAGTTACAACAAAACAGCAATGATATTTTTGTGTTTATGTGGCTAATGGCTGTTACGGACCTTTTTTTTCTGCTTAATATGGAAACTTGCTTTTGTGATTGCATTGTGGTTTAAGCCTAGTCCGTACCTTGGCACCACCCAGCTGCTTGCTCACTCCCCCTTCATTCTTCCCTCATGGGTAGGAGAATTGAAAGAATGTAAACCCCAAGGTTGAGATAAGAGCAATCCAATAACTGAACTATAATACAAAACTACTACTAAGGGAAATAACAAGATGACAATATAAAACTAGAAAGGGAAGCGAAAAAAAAAAACGAAACAATAAATGCAAGTGATGCACAATACAATTGCTCACTACCTGCTTACTGATACCCAGCCTGACCCAAGCAGCTGTCTTGGCCGTCTGCGTAACTCCACCCAATTTCTGTACTGGATATGGTGTGCTGTGGTACGGGATACCCCTTTGACAAGTTTGGGTCAGGTGTCACTGCTTCCTCCTGGCTTCTTGTGCCCCCCCTCACTGGCAGAGCATGAGAGACTGAAAAGCCTTTGATCAGAGTTAAGTGCTATTGAGCAATAACTAAAACACTGGTGTGCTATTCAGCATTGTTCTTAGACTAAACCTGAAACACAGCACTGCACCATCTACTAGGAAGGAGCAAAATAACTGTTACAGCTGAACCCAGGACATTGCGTCTAGAGTGCAAAGATGCAAATCTCGGGTTTTTTACCATAACACCTTTCAAGGGTGCTTGTACCGAGCTGCTAGGTCTGAATGCTACAGCCATGTGCTTGGAAAAAAGGGAAAATTAAATAAAAGTCAGTTTCTGAGTGTTGAGTGATGTAAAGGGAGCTGAGCTCCAGGTGTTACCTTGAAGGTGGGTAAAAGCAAACCATTTCCTGAAGCCCTGGGAATGGTTATAGCTCATTTTTGAGGTCTTGGCCAGAAGCTGAGGCTACCAGCACCTGTCCCTTGGTGCCAGCTGGTGGGAGCTGCGGTTTTCTTCCTCTGCTGTTTCATTTTTAATCTTTTGGTGGAAGGAAATTGCAGTGCTGAAGGGGGGAAGTGAGTATGTTTAAATAGTTTGGGGTGATACCTCAGAGTTAACAGAGCATGGGACTGAGGGATCTCAAGACAGGAGGAAAGGTGGGGTTCCTGCCCCAAGACTGGTGTGGCAGAGAGTGTCTTGTGCACTCAAGAGGGCCTGTTTGAAGATGGCCCGGTTTTGGCAGCAGCTGAAATCTACCACAGGCATCATCGTTTTGCTGGTAATAAAGCGAGTGTCTGTTCACTGGCATAGTTCTGATGTGGTGCGAGGAGCTGCAGACGACCAGCACCGGCAGGGTGAGGGGAAGGCGGCTGCAAGAGCGTCGTTGGAAGCGGGGAGCGTGAGGCGCTTCAGGCCTGCGTGTCCACCTGAGAAGACGGACCTCGATGGCGTGGGTGGTGCTGATGGAGCCCTAATTGTGGTTAATGAAGGAGCCGGGGGAGCCGCTGCGCTGCCCCAGCGCCGCCGGGGGCCGGGCCCTGAGGAGGGAGCGCGGGCACCGGGCACCGCCCCTCAGGCCGCTGGCGGCACCGCCCCCGCGCGCGGCGGCCGTTGTGGGCGGAGCGACCGGGGCGGGGCGGGGGCGCCGCTGGAGCGGCGCCCGGGGGCGGGCGGAAGGGAGGGAGGGGGAGCGGCGGCAGCGGAGGCGGAGGGAACAGGCAGCAGCAGCGGCGGTAGCAGCAGCGGCAGCATGGCGGCCGGGCGCGAGCGGCCGAGCGCGCCGCCGCCTCCCCCAGCTCCTCCTGCCGTTGCTCCGCCGGAGCCCGTGGGCCCGCTGCCCAAATAGCCGCCCTGCCCGGTCCTGCCCCGCCCGGAGAGCGCCCGGCCATGGAGCTCGCCAAGCCGGCCTTCCCCGCGCTGCCGCAGGCCAAAGAGGACTCTGAGGTGAGCGGCGGGGGGGGGGGGGGGGTAGCCGCTAACGGCCGCCTACTCGGCCCTGCCTGAGGTCGTTGCCGCGCCGGCCTCGTGCGCGCCCGGCCCCGCGTGGTACGGCTGTTCCTGAGCCCCCCTCCCTGCCCCGGTCCGCGGGGCCCTGTCTCTCGCCGGTGGGTCCCCGCCAGGCCGTGTTTGCCGTCCTCTTCTCCGTCCTCCCCTTCCCCTGGCCGCAGGGACCCCGCTGAGCTCGCAGCGCAGCTGCTGCGGGGCTCCGCGGAGGCGCAGGTCCGTCTTGTCCCCCCTGTCCCGGTGTCACACTGGTCCGCCCGCCGCTGTGCCACCTCCCGGGATCACCCTTCACATCTCGTGGTCCTGTCTGCTGTCTTTTCCTCCCTTAGAGACCCTCTTTTCTCCTGCATCTCCCCTTTCGGGGTGCCTCCGGCCTTTCCCTACCTTACCCTGCTGCCTGCTTGCTCTCCGGGCTGTTAGCGAGCCCTGCCTGCTGAAGAGGGGATGCCAACCTTCACAGAACCCCCGTCCCTCTCGGCTGACCGCTGCTCCCTTGGCTTTTGCCCTCTGATAGTGGCCCCTACTCCGCTTGTTGTCTCTGGTGTCCCCTCGTGTGTTCTTCAGCGTGGCACGGCCTGTTAGCCGCCGTTTTGCTTCCCACTGTGTGTTCCCTCTCCCTTTGTATGGTCACCAGTCCTGTCCTCCATCTGCTGCTGGCTGCCTGCTTGCCTCTGTGCGTGCAGAAAGGTAATGAGCTGCTAGCAGTGAGGACCTGCATGCCCCCTTCCAAACAGCTGGTGTGTATGAACTCTTAGATACTGCAGAAGCAGTTTGGCGCTCCGGTGAGTCTGTTGGGAAGGCATATTTCAAGAGCCAAGACTTCTCTGCGAGCTAAGACAGGTGGCAATATCTGCCAGGACTTAGTTGCACCCTGTGTTGTGTCAGAGGTGTTGGGCCAGTGTGGTGTCTGATTTCTGAACTTGGCTTAGCTTCTCAGTTCTGACCCTGAATAGTGGTGGTGTGTTTTCAAGTGTCACAGACAGCCCCGAGTGTCCCGCTTTGATAGTGTCAGAGGCAAAATGTTGCAGTGCTCATGTGGGAACTTGATAGCATCTGAGCTCTTCAGAGGTCTGTAGGTTGTTAAGTGTTTCATAAACATCCGTGTTAGCTCCTGTTTTAAGAGAGCTATTGTTTAATGCTATTATCGTGGTAACTTACCTGAAATATGGAAAGTTACTGTGCCACTTTCGGTTTTGTTGTCAAGACTTAATGTTTTCTTCAGGGTGTGTGTAGAAGGAGGTGTTTGTAAGTTGTCTTGGCTGTTTTCAGAAAGTTGTGATCGGTTTGTATCTGAACACAAATTATACAGCACTCTGTGAGGTTTATGACTTGAGGTCTTCTTAATATCTTTCCTTTCTGGAGAAACCAATCCTGTTATCGACAGTTATTCTGAAAATGGTCAACTCAGCCCAGATGGCTTTTGGAACCTGTTACAACTAGAATGGCTGGAAAGGCATGTGCTGTTAAAACAGTTGAAGTCGCTGCCAGTCTAACAACCCTTAGCTGGTGAAAACTGAAGTTATAATAGCATTCAGAGTGGATTTTATGTTTAGCTTTTTTTTCCCTCCATGCTCTATCTCTCAGTGGCACAATGTATAAAATGTGAGACCTTGGCAGGCTGCAAGACCAGAACAGAGAATTTCAAGGACTATTTTTTAAACAAAACCCTAAGATATTTTTCTTCCCATCTGTGTCTGACTCAATCAAAATACACTGCAGTTGGAGTATTTGAGGGAAGCAGGAAAGTTAAACCTAGTGGAGAACGTCAGAGTTTTCTTGTGGAGTTAACCTCTTAAGCGAAGTCTAAGAGACTTCAGCCTCTGGCCCAGTCCTTAAGAAGATGCTTTGGAAAAGCAAACTGAGGAAACTAAAATCATTCTGCCCACAGAATGTAGTTATTTAAGGGAAGCTGAAGATCATCTCTTGTGTGTTGCAGTGAGGTGATTCTCTAACGAGGAATACTCTCTAGTGGTATTTCAGGAAGTTGGTTGTGTATGGTTTAATGCTGTCTTGGTAGATTTGATTTCAAGATACTGTGTGGAAGAAGGGGAGGCAAAACAACCTGAGGAGTCCCTGGTTTACTTACTGATGTAGGCTGCTCAAGAGTAAGGGCAACTCTGTGGTCATTTTAAGGCAGTCTTAACAGCCACCCCCCACTCTCTTCTCCCAGCTGACACTAATAACCATGTGACAGCTTAAATGATAACAATAATAATGCCAAATCAGTGAGCTGATCTGGTTGACTGTACAGCTCCACACTCCCTAGTTGGCACAAGAAAAAGTCAGTGTGTGGGCAAGGCTGTGTGACAGGTGACAGCCACCTACAGCTGGACTGACTTAGGCAGACTGCAGACATCTACTCTAAATAAAAAGGTCAGTTTCCTGGCCTGTAGGTTGTTCACAATGTCGCTAATCCATACATAGCATTACGAATTGCTGGTGCTTTAAACTGCTTGGCTATTGGCACTTTTTGGATGCTGGTGATATTTCCCTGCTGGAGCGAGGTGTGCCACATTTGCATTCCTAATCTGATATCATCTCAGCAGCTGCCCAAGCAGAAGTTGGTTCTTCTGAGAACTCTTAGTGACATGTGCCACTTTGAGGTGCATACATACTATGAGGTATGGGGTAGTTCATTCAGGCCGTGAAACCGTGTATTAGAGGCCAAGCACAGACAGGTACTGGCAAGCATCTGCCAGGCTTCGGTGTGTCAGTGCTGGCCGGCCTGTGATGCTTCCTCCAGCCTGCTGTTGTGCACTGAGTTGTCCAGTTCTGCAAGGTGAGCTAATGAGGTCTGGGATAAAGCAGCTTCCGTCTTTCATGGGTGAGTCTATGGCAGTTAAAAGCCAAATGCCTTTTTACAGGTCCTTATGCCATCTGAGTGTTTTCTACTTCTAATTTTTGAATGTTAAAAATGTAACTCATCAGTCTTGAATAGCTGAAAAAAAATTCTGGTATATGCCATGAATGTCTGTAAACTACATGTTTATTGATATTGAATATGTCAAAGTCTTACAAGTAATAGTGATCTAAGCTTAGATTTATGTCGTCTTCTAAAATTGGCATGTTTTCCAAGATAAGGTCTTGAAACTTTCTTAAATTTGAGAAGTGCTGTGTATTTTTTCTTTCCCCCAATATAAGCGTGTATGGATGAAGACCTGTTAAAGGAAGGTTGGGTTAGTAACCGTACATGCTGGCTTAGCACTGAGACATCTTAGCACTTTCTGAGAGATGATAAATAAGGACTGTAATAATTCAAAGAATTTAATGGAAATTATTTTCCCATTAGATTTTAAACAACAAAAAAAAAAGGTATTGCTAGGATATATGTAATGGGAGCGCAGCAATAATTACTAGTTTGTTTCTTTGTTAGTATATGAGCGTACCTGTTTGCAAGCAGACTGAGTAAACTAGTATTTGTGATGTATTTAGAATGGTTTTCAGAACTCTCCATGGGTTTTGTAATGGAATTATCAGCTTTTTGACTAAGCAATCATATTTGCCTTTTTGTTATGTGTCAAAACTGAGCTCTCTTTAGTGCATGATGGAATTTACATTTCTTGACAGCTGTATTTAGTCTGAATGATAATGTATTTTTGACTGCTTTTTAAAACTCTGTGGTAGTGCAGTCCATCTAAAGGTGGAACAAATTTCTTAAGCTTTTTTACTCTTACACGATAAGGAATGCAAATAACCTCCTTAAACATAGTGGTTCCCCTCCTCTGCACACTCTTTAAAGTAAGTAGGAAGACTGTATTAGAATATTTATTTTACCTGCCCACATAATAGAGCAAAAGAAATTTTACAACAGGTGTGATGTTATGCTGGGAAATGTAAATCAGTGACAGATTTTGATCACGACTCTGGGATACTATCAGCCTACTTTGCATAGATCAAAAGAAGTGCACTGCGACAGCTGAAGTCAAGCAATCTTATGAGCTGTGATGAACTTATGCTTCTGTGGGAAGCCCATTGAAGTGCATAGGCATCCACACAGACATGAAGGTGGCTCACAACTGGAGCAGTTTGTAGAACTGGGGACTTAAAGTGCATTTTTTTTTTTTTTGTTACCTAAATGAGGATTATGAAGAGACCTGCACGTTCCTTGGCCGCCTCAGTGGAGCCCAGCTCACTAGGCTGTAGTTTAAAAAACAAAGGCATGAAAAAGAAGATACTTGCTCCATTATAAACAATTCTCATAATCTGAATTCACTTTTTCCTTTACCAGTAAAACTTGTTCATTAGGGCCCACTCTACAGATTCTTTGTAAAAAGTGAATCCTCAAGACCTTTTATTATAGTGGGTACAAATGGGGTGAAATATTACTAGAAAAAATCAGATGGGTCTTGGCTTCTGTGCAAGTCTATTTAAAAAAGATAAGAAATGCAGAAAGTGTGGCAGTCCTGCCAGTTGGCTGTGTGCTTCAAAGAAGCTGAAGAATTCCGCCTTTGCTGCTTTATTGTGTTTTAATAATCATAGAACCATAGAATAGTTTGGGTTGGAAGGGACCTTCAAAGCTCATTTAGCCCTTGCAATGAGCAGGGACATCTTCATCTAGATCAGGTTGCCCAGAAACACATCCAGCCTGGCCTTAAATCTCTCCAGGGATGGCACATCTGCCTCCTCTCTGGGAAATCTGTTCCAGTGTTTTACCACCCTTATTGTAAAAAAAAAATATAAAATAAATGGAGTTCACACATAATGATACACGAGTTCATGCAGACATTATTGCGCTATGCAATGGTGCGTATGTAGTTCGTTAAATGAGTTCCATCAGAACAGATGACCACTATCATGTCTAAGTTCTAAAGTAACAACGAAGATTGATTCTGTTATTGTTATCAAACACAGTGCCACTTCACAGTGCTGATGTGCCTGTGTGCTAATCAGTATTTCACAAGTTAGTAGAGATATCTGTTTAGACTGATGTTACAGAATGGGACAAATAAGAAACGTTTGTTTCTTATCTGTGTTGTTTCTACTTTCCATTTAGTTGCCCTAGTCTACCTTTTATCCTTTTGTACGGCTTGTGTTTCTCTTTGCTAGAATAACCCTTATTTTCCTGTTGTGTGCTTCTTCCTTCCTCTCTGTGCTCTGTCATTCCCACCTGCTATTGTTTTTCTTCTCCACCTTCCTGCTTTTGTATTCTTTAGTATTTACAAAATCAAAAATGTCTGTACAAGGAGAACTTCCCATTGTCTGAATATTCTTTGCAAATAAACAGAAAGCACTGTTAAACACTGCTTCCCAGCCTATGTTTACCATTCTTGAGACTGAAGCGGGATCTCCGACCAAGCGAGGACTTGCTGTTACAGCAAAGCCCATCTAATAGCTGGCTTTGCTAAAAAGCAGCTTTACCCATGCTGCCCACCATCCAGTGTTGTCACCGGTTTTGTCCCAATGCTTATCTGACCTGTGGTGACCTGGAGCGGGGAGCTTACTTGGTTGACAACCAGCTTTGCTAAAAAAGCAGTTAGTTTGGGGCCATTATAATTTCCTGAGCATGGTACCATAGGATTAAACAGCTGTGGAAGGGTGGGAATGAAACCTTGCCCTTGTTTGTAGTTCATTTTGAGGCTCTAAAAGTAGCACGCTTTGCAGTGAGAGACGTGACAGTTTTCAGTAATATTCAGATATTTTTCTTTAATATGTTTTCAGTACTTCATTTAATTTCTGTTTTCTTGTTAGAAGATAGCAAATGAATGTGGTGTTATGTGAAATACTTCAGTATTTCATGATTTTGCTTGACAATTGTTCTATTTTACAAAAAGCTTTACTTTTATGAAGGTCTTTAATGAAAAAGTCCCTTCCTCCCCTTTTGTTTGACTATCAGCTGTATTTTTTTGTTTTCCAACATCCTGTCTAAAGTACTGTCAGAACCAAGATGTGATTTCTTTTAATTGCGTAAAGTAGCCTTAAAACTGCCTCAGAGTTACATATAAAGCTTTCGCATCAAGGTAATTAGTAAGAGATCAGGACCCATCCAAAATCCAAGCTGTAGCCTACTTAAGGGGGGGGTGATAGCAATATTGGCAGTTAATATCATCATGTACTCTGACTGTTCTGATTAGAGTATTGTTTAGCTGAACTTTAATTTCCTATGCAGGGTGGTACAAAGTTGGAGCCAAGAGATCACTTGGCTAGAGCAGCTGAAGGAATTGAAGCAGGTCCATGCAATGTGTGGCTGTCATTGCCCTAACAGTTGTCTTCAGCTTGATTTCACAACTTGTGCAAGAGTTTGGAGAAGAGACTTTGAGTGTTACAGCTTATGTGCATGTTCCACTAGACAGGGAAGCAAATTTAGGCAAGAGGATTCTGACAGCCCTAGATTTTTGAGGTACATACACAAGGAAGGATCAATCACAGGGAAGTGTTACTGTGATGAATTGTGATGGGAAGAGAAATCAGTACAGAGAGGTAAGTGATGCTGTTAATCAGCAGCAAAAGAACTGTTTTGAGTGTTGGAGAAGGGTCAGAAACCTGGTGTGGTTAGGAAGGTTTTACTGGGAGTTGTGTGCAGCTTTTCCAACAGGACTTGAAAGCGGGGAGAGTCACTGCAGATGGTGGCTGCTGCCCAGGGATGCTGAACAGATTAGTGACAGCAGCTAAAATCTAGAAAAGATAGTGGATTCTACTTTAAACTACTGGTCTGATTTATATTACTGGTGGGTTTTTTCCTGCACCTTTGAAAGCGTCTTCCTTCATCTAGGGCGGTCTGTGGTTTTCAGGCTACTAATTATAAGGCAGCAGAAGTTTAACCATAATGATAAAAGTGCAGTACTGTGGGTTGCCTTCCAACTAAAGCTGAGCTTCATCAGAGACCAGCTGGGATATGCTGACTAGAATATACCTTTTATATGTGGGAATTAGATGAATCTTCAGACTTCAACTGTCAGTTAGGGACCAATTAAGCAATTTCACATATATCCATTTCACTACCTTGCTTCTGGTGAGGCATGTGCAGATTACTCAAGGTACATTGTGATGCTGTGTTTAAAAAAAGTCATTGCTTTTGTGCAGATCTTGAGCATAGACAAGTCTCAATGTTAGGGATGTGAAACTAATATAGAATTCGTTTTATGAATTTTTGAGTCCTAGCCAAGGTCACTCAAGGTGAAAATGCATTTGCACATGTCAGTGTAAGACATTAGGGGTGTTTTGCCATTAAACTGTTCTCCTGAAAAAGAACATGTATAGTTACGGCAAAATACCAACAAAATAACTGTAATTGTTGGCAAAGTAATTCTCTGTAGTTTAGATATTGGTTACCAAGAAGCAATTTGTAATGTGTACAAGTCTCACCTATTCATTCGTATCTTCAGTTTATTTCAGCTAGAGGCTGGCTGTAGATGAGGAAGGGGGGGCTTTGAAGCATGCTTCAGTCCCTTTTCTCTTGCCAGTCACTCCATTTTGGGGCAGTAGTTGAGATGCTTTACGTAGTCCCTGGAATTTTATTTGTGTGAATCCAAACCACAGCAGATACATGCTATGAACACCCTCAGCAAAACGGCTGAGCTATCTGTTAAACTTGTCCATCAGTGAATCACAGTCGAGCTTGGGAAGGTCTGTCAGAGGTCAGTAGCTCCTCTTTTCAGAGTTTTAAAGACTTTGGAGTTGTGGGGGTTAAGTTTTGCATTCTTCCTCTTTACTTTTGTGTCTTGTGAGAATTGGTGTTTTGGTGTTTTCCAGTAAGTTGTTGCTTGTTCTTGGTAGGCAATTCAGTACTTAGCAGCAAGGT
Source organism: Amazona ochrocephala (assembly GCA_039720435.1). NCBI lineage: Eukaryota > Metazoa > Chordata > Aves > Psittaciformes > Psittacidae > Amazona > Amazona ochrocephala. The sequence continues at coordinate 62,244,688 of CM077882.1, forward strand.
CTGCTGTTACTTTATCCAGCTCTGGCATCATCAGTTGTTTTCTTAGAACAAATCTTATATTTGGTCACTCAAAAACAAACTTCCAGTTGTTATTTCTCTGCTGGGTGGTTCAAACAGTGTGGAAAACATGGTTGATGAATGAATTCCTTAAAATGAGGCCTATGCTTGGGCTCAGCTTACATTCATAGATTTATTTTTACCTGATTTTGCATTGGAATAATCTTGCATTGTTGGTTTTAGACACCTTGAAGGGTTGTTGGGAAATCACCAGAATCACTCTCAGTAGTTTGCGTACTTGTCTCAGATTAAATGTTTTCTTCCCACATCACCTTTCAGATATCTATTTTGCAAACTAAATCCCACTGAAAACTGTATCTTTTAAGCTTCTTGAAGAACATTGGAGACTCATGTCTGGAGCCAATTCTAACATTTTTTCTTGTTCAGAACATCTGTGGCATCTGTTGTCTTTTGGGTGTTGATTTTCCTTTGGATTGTATATTGCTAAGTTCTCACCTACCTGCTTTGCACATTTTACAGCTCTTGGGGCTAGCACAATTTCCTGCTTCTGATGCATTTGAAAGGAATATTTGTAATGTTAATTCTCCTTGCCCCAAAGTGGTGATGAATTTGTGTTTTCATTAAGCTCCAGATTAAGACTTCTAAGTTCTACGAATAAAATAATAAACCCACTGAAGCGTTTAATACTCCTGGAGTATAGCTGAAGCTTTTCAGAGTTTATTACTCTTAGTATTGTTTTTAGACTTGAGCAGAACTGGGGTTTTCTTTCTTTTTGATGAGCAAATGATGCTTTTGTATATGCAGTGAGACAGCTGGGTTATGCTACTAAACACTCTTAGATCAACCTAAATATCTGTATCCGTGCCCAAAGGATACAGTTCTGTAAATGTCATCCAGGTTTTCTAATTTCTACTATCAGGAGATTTTATTATTACAGCTGGAACATGCAGAAATAATTTAGCTGCATCTCTCTATCTTTAGCAAAGACCTTGTCAGTGCATTTATTTCTCTGCTTGTACTACCATTTTAGGTTGTACTCAGAGAATTGTTTTGAGTTGCTTAATGTTTGTTTGCTTTCTCAGAAATACTGTCCCAGACACAATTCAGGTGGTTTCCAGAATATTTTTACTGATACTAAAGCCCTCTCTAATTCCACTTCCAAGAGCTAGCAAAACCTCCCTGTGTAACTCTGTGTTTGGGGGAAGCACTGGATTTTTGAGTGTCTTAGCAAAAAGAAAGAGGGTTAACATGCAATACCAGTACAACTGCAGGTGCTTGGGAGGACAGTGTTGTAGTTTAAGGTTTATCTTAGTGGAATCCTGAACTTGTTTTAGAGGTGGAATATTCAGCGTTTTAACTTTCTCATAATTTTGAGGAGAACATAGCAAGAGTGACATACAGCAGTGTTTTTTTCTTAGCTGCTGGTGTGTGTGGAGTGAACAACAGTTGTGTAAGTAAATGTATGCACTTGATTTGATGTTTTAACTATTTCTTTTTATCTTTTTTCCCCCTCCAGCTGGTAACTGTGATCTCAGATACAACTCCTTCATGTGTGAGGGTCAGAGAATGAGTAAGAGCCTGTTAATAGAGGACAGTGGGAGTTGTAAAGAAGGAAAGACAGGAATAGAGTCTGCCTGAACATTTTCCTCTTCAGCTTTGGCAGTTCTGTAAAGTGGAGCGAAGGATAGAGATGTTGATCCTGGCATTTCCTCTGGGCAGTTCTGATAGATTGAGCTGGATGATAGTAAATACTTGGGAAGAGGTGTCTCCTGAGTGGTGAACCCTTACAGACTGAGAGAGGGTCTGAGGTTCTGTGGAAGGGTGTGATGTGCTACCTGTAAATTAACTGACGTGGAGCATCATGTCCTTGTGGCTGAACACGAGTGTATGCATTTACTGTGGAAGAATCCTTCCCAGTGTAACTGTCTAGGGTGGAGAAAAGTGGAGATTCACTTTAGTGGCTTGCTGTGCTCGTGGGAGAGCATAAGTTTCTAGAATTGTTAATGCTGAATGTTCAAAATGCAGTTTGTTTGAAACTATTGGGTGGGGCAGCATAGACTCTAAGGGAGTTACCTGCTATAGGTGTTACCTTCTGTTTTGTCAGTGGCCCTAGGAATGTACCAGGCAAAGTGTAGCTGGTACAGAGTGTTCTAAAGCTTTCTTCCTTTTTTTTTTTTCCGTTGACCTCCACTCCAGAGGGAAGCTTCTGAGCAGAAAGCTGAGGCATGGATGCACAACGGTGGTGGCGTGCTGTTCTGCGCCGGCTGCTTCACTGATAATGTAGCGAGCTTGAGGTTTCTTCATACTAGCTTACAAAACAGTGCTCGATGCACACGGGTGTTCCTGGTATATGTGTGAAGAGTTAGCAGTGAGCGTAAGCACCGTGCCTGGTGCATAGCAGGTAGCTTGTACAGTCTGAGAAAATAAATTCCAAGTTATTTCTGTAACATGCCAGTACAGATCTCTGCCTGAATGTGTTTTTCCCCTTGTGTGTATATGTAGTTATGCTTTATTTTATTTTTAAGGATTGGACCTATCCCATGAGGAGAGAGATGCAGGTATGACACGCTTTCATTTACTGTTTCACTAACAAAACATGTTGTGTTCAGTAAGTAAAAGAAAGTGCCCTATAATGGGGCAGGGACTAAAATTAGTCTTGAGGGGTGAAGCGTTAAGCAGCATCATGCAAGAGATGAGGATTGCTAGCTCAGAGTGCAGCTGGGCTTGGATCTCTGCTGTACAAATACTTAAAAAAAAAAAAAAAAGTAGTAATTTTGTCCTTCAGATTCCCCCAAATACTGCATTTTTAACTGTGAATGTTCTTAGGAGATGACTGCTAAAAATGTATTGGCTTTGGTTTTTAACTTAAATTTGCTTGGAAGTAAGCGTTCTCAAGTAGGATGAGCAATTAAAATTTTCCCACCATGGTGTCAGCCATGGTTTGCACAAATAAGTTCTACAGACCTACATGTCTTTATTGGTGGGGTGATAAATGTTTAAAAATGTGTATTTTCCTACTACTAGGAGCAGGCTAGCAGACTTACCATGTGTGTTGCATTTACCACGAGAGCAATTTGAAATTAATTGCAAGGCACGATTATATATAAACTTAAAAGTTCCCTTCATTTGATCTGAGGCTGGATAAGATACAGTAATCGAACTGGAACTTCATCCAGATAAAGGACTTGATTCCTGTTCCAGAACAAGATCTACTGCAGAAAGATCATGTTTCTTTTATTTTACCAAACTGATTTTTTTTCACGTTAATATACACTTGGTAACACATCTCACTAATATGTAAATCTCTTTTCCATGGGCATAGTCTTGAGTGTAATGTATTATTTCAAATAATTTTGACTTAGTATTAAATGTCTGTGTTCTTCTGCCTCCTAGGAAATTTTACCTGGGTTATTTTTAGGCCCGTATTCTTCAGCTATGAAAAGCAAGGTATGATTTTCAGAATAGTGTCTCATAAGGAAACTTTGCTGTGGGGATTTGATTTGTTACCGTAGCAATATGTTTTCGTGTTTATCTGTATAGATGTAAATTTGGCTACCGTCCTGAACTGAACATAAAAGATGCCAGAGTAGAAGTAATACATGGTGCATTTATGGAATGGTCCTTTTAGCCTGTGCAATTATCTGACTTGGCTGGTGTTAATGCCTCCACTTTTCAGGGTGAATCTGAAATGCCCTCCCAGGCACATGCTGGGCAGTTGACACTTAGAAGACTCTTTTCCTTTAATCTTGTGAGCTAAAGGGTTACTTCTGGGAAAAAAAAAAAAAGCCTATGAAAGAGCCCTGATGAAATTCTTTTCATGTGGCCTGAAGTTCAGGATGTGTTCACACACACACAGACACGTGTGTTCTCTCTCAGTTCAGCTAGGCAGTTCTACCTGCTCCTTACAAACCAGAAGAAGTGCCAGTTTGAAGTGACTTGCGCACTAATTGCAGTGAGTGTTCATGAGTGACCTTTTGGTGTTATAATTGAGTCTTATAATCAAGCTTGAATATGACTTTCCTTAGGAAAAGGTGACTAGTTTGAGACATGCATGTTCCCGATCAGGCAGCCTATTTCCTTTGCAAAAGCATTGCAACATAAATCATGTATGTGTGAGTGGGAACTTGCACATACACAGTAAAATAAGGTGAATTGCATCTACAGTAAGTCAAGCACTGCTAAGATAAAGCTTGTATCTGCAAACTTACATCACAGTTTAAATGATCTTACTTTCAGCAGTCTTGATTCCAGCAAGAATCCAGTGTTGGATGTAAATTTCTACATCATGTAGGGACTTGCCATTTCAGGCAAAGTGAAAGGTGGGCCAAGACAAACAAGTTCATTTAATGCCTTCTTTACTGCCTGTTCTTTTTATCATGGTCACAAATGCCTTTTCTTGCAGCTTCTGATAGTTGTGTTTTGTCTTTTTGAAATGCCACATTTTTCACACTATGCTTTGAATATTAGGAAACCAGCTCTGTCTTTCCTTGAGCCCTATTGTGTATTTAGGCATAGCTTTTCTTTTTATTGCTCTGCAATAGATGGACTCCATAGTTTTAAAAATAAACGTGTGGTTTTGTTTTTCCACAGCTACCTACACTTCAGAAACATGGAATAACCCATGTAATATGCATACGGCAAAACATCGAAGCAAACTTTATTAAACCAAACTTCCAACAGTTATTTAGGTGAGAAGTGATCAAGATTTTCTGTGTTAGTGTTCTTTCCAAATATTTTCGCGTTGTCAAAACCTTTTGAAACATGTGCTAAGGTGTAGACGTGCTCTTAAATCCAAACCATGAAGTGTATTCATCCTAATAAACTCCAGACATAGGCAAGTCTGCAAATGAGAAGTATCCATTACCTTGCAGTAACTGAGAGATGTGAGACCCCACTTGGAGTGCCGTGTGCAGTTCTGGTGTCTCCAACATAAAAAGGATGTAGAGCTGTTGGAGTAAGTCCAGAGGAGGCCATGAGGATAAGGGGGGTGAAGTACCTCCTGTATAAAGACAGGCTGAGGGGAAGTTTAGCTTATTTATGAGGAAGAAGTTCTTTACTGTGAGGGCGGTGAGGCACTGGAATGGGTTGCCCAGGGAAGTTGTAAATGCTCCATCCTGGCAGTGTTCAAGGCCAGGTTGGACAGAGCCTTGGGTGGCATGGCCTAGTGTGAGGCATCCCTGCCTGTGGCAGGGGGGTTGGAACTAGATGATCTTAAGGTCCTTTCCAACTCAAACCATTCTATGATTCTATAACTGTCTAGAGTTTTAAAGCTGTTAGTTGTGAGTACAGTTTCTCATGCTGATAAAACATTTGGGGTAACTTAATCAGAATGGTACCTCTGAAAAAGTTGTGTAGAGCCCCAGAAAAGAACCCTGACCCATGAAATGATGGGGAGCATGTGAGTGTGTAGTACTCTGCTTTTAGACTTGTCTGTAGTGTAGCACTTGTGAATTTCTTCTCCTCTGGGGTGTAGTTTTGTCAGGGGATATCAGAGAAGGTTCCTCACATCCTTTTTCATAAGGACAACTCCAGAGGTTGCTTCATTGTAGAAATCCTGGAGCACAGACAAGAAAGAGCAGCCAGGAGTGTAGTGCTGGCTTCCTTCTGCAGGTTTGAGTACTGTGGTGGTGTTGAATCAGCTGTACAGGGACTGGTGGCAGCAACTCAGTATTACTGTGTACTCATAGCAACTGTTTTCATTGTAGGTATTTAGTCTTGGATATTGCAGATAATCCAGTTGAGAATATAATACGATTTTTCCCCATGGTAAGTATCTGTGGGTTCATGTGAATGGATTGGGAATGGAGTTGCCCAGTAAGAGTTTTCTGAGCTAACAAATAGTGGTTTCAAATCTGGGATACCCAGCCTGAGGTTCCTGGAGGAGCGTAGAACTCTTATGTGACCTTCTTGCCACATTAGTAAGTGTAATTAACTTCTTTTTACAAGTATAGACACTAAGACAGAGTTCAAAGGGCTGTATCTTATTATGGTCTTGGGGAGGGGGAAAAGGAAGGAATAAAAAAGACTGGTCTCAAAACAAATAAATCGGGTGGTGAGGGGATGCTGGAGAAATTGGCCTGTAGGAAACTTTCTTTTTGAGCTCAAGAGTATTTATATCTCTTGTATCAAATTCAACAGAATATCAAACCAAGTTCAACAGAAAATAGTAACTAGATAGTGTAATTGTTTTACAGCATCTTGAGGCATGTTTACTGTAGGGGAGTTAAAAAGTAACTTTACATTAAACAGTACCCATTACATACTAACATTTGGAAATAGAATAAACCCTTAGATTTGAGCTATGGTTTTGTATCTTTAGGTTAGTTTGCAACAGAGCAAAAACATTTTGGTCCTTCCCCCGCCCAGACCAACCAGCCAAAGCTCTTCTCTGCCATATATGGGGAGGCCAGGTTGTCATGTTTTTGCAGACCAAGGCACCAAATCAGTTGATGGCTTACGGCTTTTCTAAAGTATAATGCCATTTAATCAAACATCTTTGCAAATCTTGCAGCTCTGTATTGGTATATTTTTAAGTCTAGTCTGAGCTTTCCCCACAATAAGTTATTTAGTTTTTGCTTTTCATCTAATTAGCTGTTTCAAGCTGGCAGTATTCCACAGACCTCATTACATCATGTCTCACAGATCGATTAGACCTACTTTTATAACTGAAAATACCATTGTAGAACTTCGCTACTGACACCTGTGTGTTCCTAGGGGTCCAAGCTGTATTATTGTTGATGTGTGTGGGGTTTTCTTGTTTGGGGTGGGTTTTTTCCCCCAACTGTTCAGCAAACATGTTTGGAAGTTACTTCTTATGATAGTGACACAACATGTGACATAATGATTGTAAAAAGCACAATAATGGAGCTTTATGCATTTTGTTTCTGGTTTCACATGAATTTTTCACTGACAATTTTATGGATAGTTAAATGTACAAAAGAAATAAAGTCCAGTTGAAGTGGTGTCTAAGTCTATATAAACAGATCTGTAAAAGTGTGTGTTATTGTCACTGTATGTAAAGACAGATAAAATTCTGCCAAATTTAAGTGCAAGTAGCAGTAACATCTACAATAATGTGAAACTTTGAGTCTTTTTCTTTTTCGTAGACTAAAGAATTTATTGATGGAAGTTTACAAAGTGGAGGTAAAATCATTAACTTTTTTCCTTTGTTTACTAATACGTTGTTAAAGCTTTAAAACTTAGTGATCTGTATTAGAGGCTCTTAAGTATTAGGTTTTCTTAAATTTGTGGTTTTATTGTGCTTGACTTGAACTATCTAAGATCATAGCAAAGTGTTTTTTCCTTTGCCTCCTACTGGAAAACAAACCTCTTTGAATATCTGGGGTTTGGGTTAGTTACCCCTCTTTAAACACAAATGTGTTCTGTGCATGAAGTTTTTTGACCCCTCTCCAATGCAGGGATTAAAATCTGCATGGTGGTGCTGGAATGCAGATTCTGCTACTCAGAATCCTCTGAGGCAGGGATCTGTGCTTCTCTATCCCAAGGCAGTAATGGACAAACTGTAGTTAGTAATCCAGAGTGAAATAAGATGCACCTTTTATTTTTAGGATGTACTTTGCTTCTGTGTAGTTCTCCATAATGAGGAAAAAACCCCCTGCATTTCAAAGAATTTTCTTCAGTTTATACAAGTTGTTTGTTTTTTCCTTCCCAGGAAAAGTTCTTGTCCATGGAAACGCAGGGATTTCTAGAAGGTAGGAAACCATCCATCCTGCTTAATCATTTTTTTAAACAATGGAAATAACTTTTACTAATGTTTTTCTTTGTTTCTTTTCAGTGCTGCCTTAGTTATTGCATACATAATGGAAACATTTGGGGTGAAGTACAGGTAAGAGCAGAACATGGTCACATAGTTAACCATTTGTCTGAAAAGGCTGGCGTGAGAGAGTGCTTAGCACTGATGAGAGGCCTAATATATCTGTAGGCATTAATGCTTTAATTCAAGTGGTGTAAGTGAATAGTAACTTTGGAGGGAATGTAAACAGTTGTGTATTGATGCATAACCCAGTTAGCTACTGAGATTGAATGAAGACTTTACATGGGGCAGATCATTCCATTTCACTTCATTGTAGATCTGTTTACATACTTTCTTCAAGAAGCAGATACCTGCTGTTAATGGAAACAGGATACCAGCCTATGCAGGCTGATGCCTTGCTGTAAAACTATAGGAAAGGCCCCAAGAGGCTGTTCTAAGTAGTGTGTTGAGGACAGGCCAGCAAACTGATGACTGTAGTCACTTGGCCTGGGCAAATAGTATTTTAGGTATTATTTGTAGACATTTGGCCTGGGAAAATAGTATTTTACAGCTAGTATTATTTTACACTTCTGGCCAAACAACTTCAGTTGTAAATACTGGTTCTGAGGAACAGTTGGAGGCTGTGTATTTCCTAAGAACTGATAATTGGAAGGAAGACTCCTGAAACCACAGAGACTTTGGCCACTGTCTGTTTTCCACTCAAGTATTTTCTCTCTCCTTCTCTTTTTAAGGGACGCATTTACTTACGTTCAAGAAAGAAGATTCTGTATTAATCCGAATGCTGGATTTGTCCATCAACTTCAGGTGCCTTTTAAGGGTTTTTTTTCTGTGGTCATAACTCAGAAGCCATTTGATGAATCACCTTCCTGCAAAACAGATGTTTCTATTTAGGCTTAAAATTTACTGTAAAAGTATGCTTCAAGTAAATGTCAGAAGCTAAAGTAGAGCTTGGGAGGAAGATGAGTAGGTACCCCACTTCGTTACACTTAAGCTTTAGACAAAGCAAATCCAGGAAGGAAGTAGAAATAAAAATCCTGGTTTGTGCAGTGATTAAGAGGCTCTGAAACAGCTTAACTGATCGCTAAGGAAAGTGCTGGGTGGCATGGGAAAATCACAGAATCATAGAATAGCTAGGGTTGGAAAGGACCTTAAGATCATTGAGTTCCAACCCCCCTGCCATGGGCAGGGACACCTCACACTAAATGCCATCCAAGGCTCTGTCCAACCCAGCCTTGAACACCACCAGCGATAGAGCATTCACAACTTCCCTGGGCAACCTATTCCAGGGCCTCACCACCCTTACAATAAAGAATTTCTTCCTCAGATCCAATCTAAACTTCCCCTGTTTAAGTTTGAACCCATTACCCCTTGTCCTATCACTACAGTCCCTAACAAAGAATCCCTCCCCAGCATCCCTATAGGCCCCCTTCCGATATTGGAAGGCTGCTATGAGTTGTCCACGCAGCCTTCTCTTCTCCAGGCTGAACAGCCCCAGCTTTCTCAGCCTGTCTTCATACGGGAGGTGCTCCAGTCCCCTGATCATCCTCGTGGCCCTGCTCTGCACTTGTTCCAACAGTTCCATGTTCTTTTTATGTTGAGGACACCAGAACTGCACACAATACTCCAAGTGAGGTCTCACAAGAGCAGAGCAGAGGGGCAGGATCACCTCCCTCGACCTGCTGGTCACGCTCCTTTTGATGCAGCCCAGGATACGGTTGGCTTTCTGGGCTGCAAGCGCACACTGCCGGCTCATGTTCATTTTCTCATCGACCAGCACCCCCAAGTCCTTCTCCTCAGGGCTGCTCTGAATCTCTTCCCTGCCCAACCTGTAGCTGTGCCTGGGATCTCTGACCCAGGTGTAGGACCTTGCACTTGTCATGGTTAAACTTCATCAGGTTGGCATCAGCCCACCTCACAAGCATGTCAAGGTCCCTCTGGATGGCATTCCTTCCCTCCAACGTATCAACTGAACCACACAGCTTGGTGTCATCGGCAAACTTGCTGAGGGCGCACTCAATCCCACTGTCCATGTCACTGACGAAGATGTTGAACAAGACCGGTCCCAACACCAATCCCCAAGGGACACCAGTCGTTACTGGTCTCCAGCTGAACACTGAGCCATTGACCACAACTCTTTGCATGCGGCCATCCAGCCAGTTCTTTATCCACTGAGTGGTCCACCTATCAAATTGATGTCTCTCCAACTTAGAGAGAAGGATGTCATGTGAGACAGTGTCAAAGGCTTTGCACAAGTCCAGGTAGATGACATCAACTGCTCTACCCCTGTCCATCAGTTCCATAGCCCTGTTATAGTAGGCCACCAGATTGGTCAGGCAGGATTTCCCCTTAGTGAAGCCATGCTGGGTGTCCCCAAGCACCTTGTTGGTTTTCATGTGCCTCAGCATGCGTTCCGGGAGAATCTGCTCCAAGATTGTGCCAGGCGCAGAGGTGAGACTGACTGGTCTGTAATTCCCTGGCTCATCCATTTTCCCCTTCTTAAAAATGGGGGTTATATTTCCCTTTTTCCAGTCGTCGGGAACTTTACCTGACTGCCATGATTTTTCAAATATGATGGACAGTGGCTTAGCAACTTCATTTGCCAGCTCCTTCAGGACCCACGGATGGATTTCATCAGGTCCCATGGACTTGTGTACGTTCAGGTTCCTAAGATGGTCTCAAACCAGATCCTCTCCTACAGTGAGCCCAGGGTCTTCACTCTCACCGTCCCCGCGTCTGCCTTCCAAGACTTGGGTGGTGTAGTCAGAGTATTTGCCGGTGAATGCTGTGGCATGCATCGGTGTCTGGGCACTCACATTCCTAGGTGATGAAATTTGCAAGTCTGAAACAGCAGACAGTGGTATCATGAAGTTGCTTTATCGTAGTCAAGGAGTCCATTGGGTGAACGGTGGGCAAACATCAGGACAGTGTGCTAGAACAGGTTTGCAGTGTCTCTGCTATTACTTCAAGATGATCAGTATCTCCTGAGGGGGTTTTCGGTTGGGGGTTTGTTTTTTTGAAGTAACTCCTGCAAGGAGTTACTGCGTAGTACTGGAAGTGTGACATGTCACGAGAACGCAACTTGAAGGCCCTGTGCAGTTTGTCCTTGTAACAGATCCCTGAAGCTAATGTATTCTAAGTTTGGTTTGTTTCTACTGTCCAAATTGAGAGCAATGATAATTTCTCTGAACATTCTCACAGATGTTTTGAGTTTAGTTTTTAGTGAAAATTTACTTTGTTCTCTTTGGCTCTTTTTTCCTGATGTTTTTGTCATTCATGTCAAAGCCACAAAGAACTCTCCTGTAAAATCTCTGCCTTACTATAAGCTACTCTCTAGTCCATCTTAGTGAACTCTCTGAATTAGTCCTTCTCGTCCTTGCAAAGCATTATGCTATATTAATAGCAATGTGTATTATTAAACTCTTTCAGGAATACGAAGCCATCTATCTAGCAAAATTAACCATCCAGATGATGTCACCACTGCAGTTGGAGAGATCCCTCGCAGTTCCAGCTGGTACTGCAGGTCAGAAGCCTTGTGTTGTGTGTGATGCCATCTGTCTTACGTGGTGTTGTGAAGTGACTCTCGTACTCCTTAAGTGAACCTCCAGCAGCAGTGAATCTCCAGCTTTTGGGAAGGGGATGGCTGCAGTTGGTGTGTAAGCGGTGTTCAAACTTCAGTATGCAGTATGCATATTCTGTTTTCTTGTGTTTGAACTTCCTTCCCTGTGGTGTTTTCTGCACTTCCACACTATGCTGGAGAAGGGCCCTGTCCTTCAAAAAGTCAGTGTGCTGGAGAAATCAAGAGTGACAGGTTGAAAGCAGCCAGTGTTCATGGTGTGATCGCTGCCCTTGAAATTGAGTCAGTTGCTCTGAAAAGTGTTTTGTTGTGTCTTTAAACAGATAATGGGGGATGAGGGCATGTAAAAACTGTTTTCTCTGTCATATGGAGGTGTGCCAGTAGTAACCCCTGCTGAAAGTCAGTGAAAATGGAGTATTGTGAGAGCTGATCTTTTCAGATGTCTCCTCCTTCCTCTTGCCCTTTGCAGGAAGTTTAAAGCGAATGCACGAAGAGGATGAAGAACTTGGAGCCGTGCATGTGGCAGCAGCACAGAATGGATGATATCTGAGGACAAGCACTGTTTTTATTGTGAATTCCTGCCGAGAAAGGTGAAGAAAACTAGGAGAAAAAGAAAACAGAATTGTAAGCAAAACAGTTAACACACACACACAGCTTCCTTTCAATTACATGTTGCTTCCAGATGTAAGTCTGCCTCTGCAACACACTAAGCATCATTTTTAAGATGTTGGACTTCTTGAATGAATAGATGGCACTGATTGTTTTACTCCTTTTTTACACTTTACAGTTTTATTCTAAACCAAGATTTTTGGACTTGCAAAGAGGTATTATTGCAATAATGCACTTTTCATACTTGAAATTTCTTTATTTGTATGATATAAAGTTATTACTTTAAACAAAATGCAACCTGGGGGGGATTTGTTTATAAAGTTATTTGTGTAATTTATAACAAGAGACTTTAGTAAAGAAAAAGTTTGCTAAAACTCACCTTGTTCTTGGTATATATTATGGTCGTGCTTGTAGAAATGTGTTTTATGAACTTTACTGTGCACTGCTACTGGCAATTGAGCAACAGCAGTGATCTAACTGGTATTTAACTCTTTACCTTGTTATAAATCTCACTATATCTGAATTATTTTGAGGCTGACACTCTGAGATCATCTGAGACAAAATACTCCTAAAAACCTCACCTTCTTTTATGTAAGTTCAGCAGTTCTGATTACTTAATAAAATAGTCATGTGCTGAATTAATAGAGAGCAGCTACCGATTTTACACGCATCAAGACTGAATTCCTTCAGCTAGTGCTGGAAAGCTGCTTGTTAAATTAGTTACAGGATTATTTAAATTGAATAAAACAACATGATCCATCTCTCTAGTAGAATAGAACATCTTCAAACTGGTATTTTTTATAGTAATTGCATCATTGGAGGTAAAACTTGGGTTGGTGTCTGAAAACTGAAGCCCAAAGCATTTGCCATAGTAGTATCAAGAGCCAAAGGATTCACTTTGGCTCTTCTAGAGCTTTAGAGTGAAGTAAGGCCACACACTTTTAATCAGTGCTTTGAAGTTCTCAAATTGAGAATCTCCAAAGCCATGAAAGTCTTCACCCTTCTCAGCAGCATTGTGATAACCTCTGGTTTGCAAGGACAGTCCCAGTTCTGCATCTCTGCTTGGTTTGCCAATTGGTCTGTTGCATAAAAGATGGGAATGGAATGATGGTTCCTAAAGAGCACTGTGGTGACTGAGCAAATGATGGAGCTGTTAGAAGAACTTGTGTATTTGGGGAAGCTGAACTTGTTATTAGACTGTATCTTATCAGGGCTCAGGAGAGCTGAATCAGGATAAAAAAGCACCCGGGGATCCGAACATCCAGCTGCCTCCCTGTATGCTGATATGGCTGTTTGCCTTGGAACAAGCAACCTGTGGGGGGGACTCTGAGGCAGATATCTTTGAATTCCAAGGCATGAGCAGCCATTTTATGCTGTGAGGATCATTTTGATGCTGCCTTCTTCTGGAGGGCTGTCCGGTAGCTTGTTTACTTTGTAGGAGTTGTGCCTCGCTTTGTGTATTCAAGGCAAGTTGACCACACCTGGGACTTGCTGGTCTTTGCTCAGTCACAGATCCTTTGCCTTGCCTTGCAGCTGAGGGACAGTCCCTCCAGAGCAAGTCTGAGCTCCTGGCCTGTGTTAAGGCTGTGACATGTACTTGGCAAACTCTGGTTTGAAAACTCCAGCCTGGGTTAAGCCATGCTGCCAGAACACACACTGGTGACACCCAAGGAAGAAATCCTCCTGTTTTAAGTCTGGGCATTGAGCTGAGCCAGGATACCTGGGTGAGGCTTTATAGCCCAATAACCTCGTCTCCTTTGGGATGTGAAGGCCCTGGAGTGCTGCAGGTGGGGAGGGCTCACAGCAGAGCTGAACCTGAACCAGTCTTCAGCAGTGCTTTCTCTTTACTGCTGCTGTCCTCTGCCACTGATGCTGGTGATGGAGCAATGCAAATCCTCCAGGAATAAATATTGGAGAAGTGTATGATGCTTTAGTTGGGAAACGTTCAGCTTTAAGAAGAAAGTGTGACTCTTACTTCCTTAAGAACTACAGCACTAAGGAACTACAGAACTAAGCTGATGGATTTGCAGTTGTGTGATTTATTACATGCTGTTAACTGACTCTCTTTAAAAGAATGCTTCAGAGCTGTTGGGAAATAGGTTCTCGCATGTTTCACTGCTTACACTGCATGGCCACTGTGCTGCTGCAGGGGGTCTGGGACTGTCTCTCTTTGTGCAGCTGACCAAATGATGACAGCTATGAGGGTGGGAACCAGCTCTTTGCATAAAATGGCTGGTTTAGCTCCCTTGGGAAGGGTAGGGATGAAGCACAGATGGAAGAGCGCTGGTGATTCATCTGTCTCTCCCCTGCCAGCGAGGCTTGTTCATGTATAGTCTGGTTCTGTTACCTCACTGGGGTCCTGGTGCTTCCCTGGGGAGACCGTTTCACAAACCAACAGGCTTCATGACTAAGGATTTTCCACCAGTCCATCTTCCTTTTTTCAAGCCATTACTCCCTACTGCTGCCTTCTACAGCCATTGTGCCTACTCCAGGCAGATAACAGCCTCTTGGATCCTAAGGGATTCTGATTAGTTTTCCTTTTACCTATTATTAAGTCTTTTTCTTACAACCTCTGGCTGTGGGTCTCATGTAGCTCCCTGCTAGTAGGTATTCCAGTCACACCAAAGGTAGTAGCTGGCAGTGGGGTGTCTCACTGTGGCCTTGGACTACCAGTAGAGGTTAAAATTATTATCCCCAGATTCAGACACAAAGCTGCAGCACCTACAGCTCTGTGGTAAGGGGCTGAAGTTTCCTTTTCCAGCTTTGGGGAAGGAGAGTCAAGGAGCTGGAGCTCTTCCTCAGGGCAGGAGGAGAGCTGTTACCTCCTCTTTGGGGGTTTGTTTGGGTGAAGTTATACCTCTGGAGGAGCTGGTAGTAGTTATGTTATGGCTGATTTCTGACAAGAGCCTTTAACAAAGTTCCTTTGTTCCTGGGGAGGTCTTGCTCTTTCCTGTTGAGCCAGTGGTACTGTAGGTAGATCAACAGGGCCCCTGCAGTTTAGGAGACACATGTATTTTAATACTACCTGTTGCTGTTTAAAGCTGTTATTTGTGGCATTTTCCTGTTTACTGTGAACCATGCTCATCTAAAGTACATACCAATGTGCTGGGTGGTCTGGACTTCCACTCTGGGTATTAATAGGTCTACAGCATCTGCCTGCAGCTTGTGCTGTTCCTGTTTTACCAGGGCTGGCAGGGTCTTTAGTGCCTAACGTTTCCAGAGCTTTAGTGTAACTCGTACCCCTACCCCTTTCTCCATGTAAATGGCTGTCCAGGAGTCCAGTGGAATTCCTGACAGCTCCTCTCTCAACACCAAGTTGCCATAAGTGCTGTGCCATAGGGATGTGACCTCTGTTATGGAACAAAGAGCTCTTCAGCACTTGCTGGAGGGATGCTGAAGAGCTGGATCCTGCCCAGCAGCAGCATTCTTATGCAGCCACAAACCCAAGCTTTCAGCCCAGTTAATATGTTTTACACTGATCTAAGCAGGGAACTCAATCACCTGCTTCTTGTACTAATCTTTTCATTAACTCTTAATGAGGGTGTGGAGCTACATCCATGGCATAGGTATCACTGAATTCAAATAATCCACTTTAAATTAGTGGAAATTCAGAATTAATTACAACTGTGAAAGGCTAGAAAATCCACCTCAGTCTTTTAGGCCAGCATAAAGCAGTAGTTGATTTAATACAATTAGTGCAGAGTCAGGGCTCAAGCCACTTCCATGTTCTACAGGGAGCAGCCCTGCTGTCTCCTGGGCAGAACAACCCAAAGAAAATGGGGCACTGCTGGTCTGCTGAGGGGAAAGTGGGTTAGTAACTCCTGCCTGGGGTTTGTGCCTGCAGGCAAAGGCTTCACCCCCAGAACAAGCAGAGGATTGTCCTTTGAACACTTACAAAGCTGAAAACATCCATAAAGATACATGCTGAAAAAAGTCATCTTTTCAGCACAGGGTAAGGGAAAACAAAGGTTACTTGCAGCTGGTGGTACCGTTGTGGAAGCCAGTAGGTGCACACATCCTCTGGACACCACGCAGCAATATGAAAGCCAGACACGTTTGGCAGTCTTTTATTTATTCAGCTTACAGATTAAAAAAAAACAAAATGAAAACCAATAAATAAACCAGACACCACCAAGGACACACTACATTGAGTGGAGTACCATCAGGAACGTTAAACAGAACCCCACCACAGCTTAAAGGACCTCTCCATACCATAAAGAATGGCCATTTCGTCAAGCCTCGCTGTTCACAAACACGACCGGCTGCTCTGTACGAACCTTCGTGTGCTCATAATGCCCTATTCATTGATACAGGATTTGTCACTCTCTCCACACAAAACCCCACTGTTCAGACCAGGGCTTTGTACATTATTTGCCTGCCATTGCTGGCAAAAGTGCTAAAACTATTTATCCAATCTCCTAGCAAGAAGGATGCTCCAAAGCAGCACAAGTCCCTCAGATTGGGGTGGGCGTTTCCCTGCTGGCTTGCTATGACATAGGCATAAGCAGTTACCAGCACAACCACAGCCCCCCAGCCCTGGGGAGCTCAAGTATGAAGCTGAACCCACTCCTGCCCAACCCAGATCACATTCCCATCGAGTACTACGAGCCCCACTGAAGATGCGGTGTTTTCTCTGCCAGACATTCCAGTTGCCCAGTTACCTTTGCCCCATCGCAAACCACATGTTGTGGTTGGGTTTGTCAGAAAAGTAATTATCCTGAAAACAAAGTAAGGTGTCAGCTAAAGTGCAGGACCCCTGCAGCGAGACGTACCCAGCCATTCTTAAACTCAGCACATCAGGTTTAGCTTAGCCCATAGGGATTCTCCCCTACCCGCACAAACAGTAACAAATTCGGTTTTGGAAAATAGTGCCTATAAAACTTGAGATGCACCAACACATCAGCAGCACTTCAGTGAGGGTCCGTGGCCAGAACAGCAATAAGGCCTGTTCTGTATCACTCATTCTGCCCAAGAGAAGCACTGTCCCTACCCAAGCACGCTACATCATCCTTCTGTGAAGTACAGGCAGCAGAACAGTCCCCTGAGCTGTACTTTGCTATTGAGAAAAGAATCGCAAACTTTTAGAAAAATACAATGCAAGAAAAAATTTGACATAAAAATATATACCTTTGGTTAAAAACCGCCCCTTTAACAAGAGTCCTTTGTAACTCGGCTAGAACAAAAGCTTCACTTAGACTGAACAGCCGTAAAAATTAGTTCTAAGCGCTTATTTCCTAACCCAGAGGACCCTTCTAAAATGTCAGTAATATTTTTCCCCCCAGGATTTACACATTTGATGATCATTATTTGTAGGGATTGTTACATTTGCAGCAATGAACTCTATAAATTTTCCACGAAGAGAATGTTTGTAGCACAAGCTCCTCCACCAAGAGTCTTTATGGAAAAAACCAAAACCCAACCAAACCCAAACCCTCAAAGTTCTTAGTTAAAGAACCGCTGAAACATGTAGTTTTCTTCAGATACCGAATAGCCAAACTTCTTGTAGAAATTCACGTTTTTTGGCAGACACTCAAGCGTGATTTTGTAACAGTTCAGTCTCTTACTTAGCAATGTGAGGGTGGATGTTAATCTGAAAAAGACAGAAAACCAACAGTTAAATGAAGCTGGCCCGGAAAGCTGAACTGATTAAAGTTATCAGACCTACAGTACTCAAGTTTTGCAGCACCCTGCATTTGCCTTCACTGCACAGGGCAGTCACTATCCCAAGAAACAAACAGAACTAAGGACCAGCATCTTGCAGACAACTTTATGCCTCTGTTTTAAGAGCCTCAGCTGGTGATACCTTCTGGCTAAATTCTTGTCACATGCCTGCCTGGGGAGGATCTGCCCTACAGCTTCTCCTGCAGACCCAAGCTCCAGCTCACCCTCTGAGGTCTGATGAGCCAGCTTAGCTACTGGCACCCATCAGGGACAGAAAGCAGCAGGGTGAGGGCTTGCTGCCTGCTGCTGATGAATGGCAACAGTGGGAATATACTTACAGTTTACCAAGCTGCTTTCCTCTGCACTCCCCGCTTACTACGACATCTTCTATCCTTCCCCTCTGTGAAAATACAGGCAAGCGTTAGTCGAACAGAGCACTGTTGTGTTAGTTTCCTTTCTGCTTATACTTCACACTTGGATTTTCTGCTGTTTAGACACCACTCCTCCAGCGATCAGCACACTTATAGTGCCCCTTCCAGCACCCTGCAGGAGCTGCAGCCCCACCACAGCCTTTCCCTGCCAAGAGATTTGTAACCCTAGCTCCCTGTTATCACACATGTAGCTGGGACTCCCTCTGCAGCAGCAAGATCCTCAGCCATCTGCTCCATCAGAACCATGTCTGACTAGTTCAAAAGCTCACTGGGAGGGAGAATGGGACAACCATCCAACTGCTCTTTCTCTTTAACAAAAGCCAAAGCTTTCCCTTACTATTTAGCTGAGCAGCCAAGAACGGGAGATACTTTTAAACTGCAGAAGATACTTCATCACACGGTGATGCCATAAAAAATAACACACACAGAGTCAGGGACAGGATATTTTCCCTCTCTTTAAAGCCGCAGCAAGAAAAGATACCTTTGCACAGGAGTGAGTGAATTTATGTTCTATAACCAGCGTTGCTGTAGCAACAATCTGTCCAAGATTTGTGTCTTCTACGACAGTAACGTAGTAATCTCCAGATCTCTTCATGTGCTCAAAGGTTTCTGTGGGAGCAGACAGACAGCACAACAGTCACTCTTAATCTCGAATTAAACTGCTGTGAAGTCTGACACTTGCAACAGGTTCAGAACACTCATCACTGCAGGGTTCAGGATCATGAGGATGATGCACCTAACACCCCAGAACCCAAAAGCCACAGAGTCAGATTAGCTCAGAGACAGAACCAGGAAAATTAAACAAATAACTTTTCCTTAGCTGCCAAGAGATCCCTCCTTCCCCAGAATCTCTGCTGTCTCTTAGGGGCACTATGACAAAGGTGGCAGCACCTCCTCTAGGTTATTTTACATATTGGTTGAACCAGTGAAGTGAGCTCAGGATGCTGCTGAGCTACAATCAAAGGCAAAGCCCCTGCCTCACTACTAGTGCTTCAGTAGTTCAGCCAAGACAAGCCATCACCCAGCAGCCCCTCCTAAAGCTCAGCCTCAAAAGCAGGTATACAATTTAGGCGTGCCTCAGTGAAGAAGCTACCCTTCAGGATAGCTGCAACTGGATCCCACACCGGGTGCCTTGGGGGAGCTAAGTTAATAAATCCCTCTGGCATCCAGCAGTTGGAAGCCTCGCACCCAAGCAGATTTGCTGTCAGCATCACCATCCTTTGGCTCCCAGCAACCTCTATGGAAATGCCAAGAAATAATGATATACTCACTGATAAACTGCTCTGGGCTTGCAACTCCAGTTTCAGTCAGCTGACCCAGAACCTTAAAAAAGCCTGTTATAAAAGAAAGGTGAGGAACAACCCTCAGTGAGAAACAGAGACACACAATTAGCTCCAAACAGCACTGAACAACCCGACATGGCTGTTTGGAGAGTTAACATCCCCAAGGCACCATCCAACTCAGCTGTACGTAAAAGCCTGTGCTCCATGTGTTACAAAACTAGACTATAATCTTAAAATCAAACTTCTGCCTTGTGCAACGCTGAAAGATCAGCTGCAAACTGCAGCCTGAGTGCAGAAGATGCACACTTTCAAACAAGATACATATATAAGCCTGAAATTCTGTGATATTAAGCTGTTCTTCAGAACAACCTTTTTGTCCAAGTTACAGAACTGAAGAAGTCTTCATGCACCAAGAAGAATGCTGGTTTCCATTACTTTTCTATGAAAGAGAAAAGTACAACCAACCATACTCTCTCTCTAAAGCTGTGGTGAATAGGAAGTTGTACATTATTTGGAAAACTGGACTTGAATTTTTATGGTTTTGAGGTTAGAACAGTAAAACCAATTTTGAGGGTCACCTAACATAGCACAAATCCATGGTGCCAAGTGCTCAAATTCCTTACTGATAAAAATAACGCCAATCAGATAAAATCAGCAATCCTAATGTAGTGCGAGATCACACAGAAATACATAGTATCTAGTTCAGCACACAGCTTTCCTTTGTGGTGATCATTAAACAGGATTCTACCTCTGTTTAAATCAGCTGTGCAAAGTGGTCTCAAAACCAAGCCATCTCCTGGATCTAAAGGAGAAATAGCAGGAGAAAACGTCGTCGTGTTCTCGCTCCAGTCGAGTTCATGCAGAATGTTTGGGTCAAACATCGGGGTGTCATCAAGCATCACGGTTGCAACAGGCATCATGGCTGCAGCAGGTGGTCTGGAACAGAATGCACATGGGTAAGGGGCAGTTTGGTTAGCTCTTATTTGATCTCTAAGTAAGTGACTTCCCCAGATTATATCATGCCACAGGATGTTCCTCAGGAATGTAAAAAAAGGTGAACAAACTGCTGTTCATTTTATCTGCAACTGAAGCTCCTCAACATTCATTGGACTAGGTTAATGGGTTAAAGAGCACATACACTGACGCCACACGTATTATCTAAAGTTGACACGTGGCACTTCTGTGTGCATCCGGGAAGTTTTTTCTCTTGGGAAAAAAAAAAACCCAACAAATAGATAAGACATTGCCTGGGATATTTAACCTCTGTGGCCCTCTGAAAAGGAAAGCATCTCATCTTCTCAGTAACCCTCCCTAACATACTGGCTTCCGATACAGAGGGGATCCTTAGCATTAGTGTTCCATTTAAAACTGGCAGCAGCAATAGTACACTTCAAACCAGCCCCATCACACAAATGTTTAGTGTCTCAGCCAAGAGGCACTACAAGACATGTATGAAAACACAGACAATACAACAGCCTGCACAGGCTCAGCCCATACTGCGCTCCTCGTGCAAGTCAGTTTGCTCTGCCCAACACCACCTCAGCTGTAAAGGGCAGCACCTCAGTGTCTACTAACAAACAGCTAAAACACACAATGCCAAGGTGACAGTGAGACACCTGGTAATGACTAAAGAGAGAGTGGGGATTGTGCATTATCCAGAATTAAGGATAAAAGGAAGAAAAGGGATATGTTTTCCTAACTGCCAGATATAGAAAAATAATTCTTACTTTGACACCAGCAGCATCTGCTATGAGCAGAGTGTATCATGGGAACCTCTCCTGAGACCAAGTTCTTCATGCATCTTTATATTAACTTAACTGCACCATAAAGTCGTGGTAGTGGCACACCATTGGACAGGCCAAATAAATATCAGAAAGAAAAAAATGCATTTGGGATGAATACCTTTCAAAAGAAGACATCTTTCAGGCCCTGTTAAGCTGCCAAAGAAGGTACACCAGATGTTAGCTATGAAGCATCTCAGCCTAACTGCAGCGTGTAAGCCTCGAAGCGGAAGGTGGCTCTGGAAACTACTGAAAAAGCTTCTTTAAAACAAACAAAAATAAAACAACCACAAAAATCTTTTTTCTGTGCCACCTGCTGATATATGCTGGCCTTTAAATCCCCCTCCTCACCTCAATCTTGCATATAAAGGTAAAAAAAAAGTTGTTATAGCAATTCAACAGCAATACAAATCCTCGTTCCATATGAATTTTCAAACAAAACAGTGGGGGAAATGAAGTGCAAACAGAAACACTCCCATAGACGGGAGAGCAAGAAGCAAGAATCCAGGTCTTTGAGTTCCACTACTGAGCTTCCACACAATCACACCAATGTGTGCAAAGGACTGCAAGCCCATCACTAGTGTATTCATTATGTCACTGCTTAGCAAAAGTGAAGTCCACTTGGTTCCAACCACACGTTCCGTATCTCTGTTCCTAGATCTCAGTTATTCTAACCTTGCTGTTACCCTGTCCCATTACAAAGCCTTCCTAGAATTCATGGCAATGTTCTGTACTGTACAGACTAAAATCGAATTAATTTCAGCTCAAGGTTACAGAATAGCAAGCACACACAACAGCATAAAAGCACATGAAGGAAATAATTTTTTTTGTGCTCTTCAAGTGGTTAGCAACAAGCTAAAAGTTATTTTTCAAACTACATCCAGCACAGCTGCAGCAGGATGAAGCTTGAAGCTTCATGCATCTTCTGGCGTCAGGGATATGACTTGCTCAATAGAAATGCATTGACCAATTAAAGAAAAGGGATCAATGTGTAGCAAGGAAGACGAGCTCCGGCCTGTTCCGATGGGTTGCCGGTTTCTCCTCCAGAAAACCGGGTGCTGGCCCAGGTGCGCACCAGAAACCTCCCCGGGGCATCCTGGACTTCCCACGTGTCGGGAGCGAGATGGGGCCGTGCCAGCGCACACGGAACCTCCGGCCCCTCTCAGCCGTCCTTCCTCCCTCCGCTCCGTTCCGCGAAGCCGGCGGGGAAGGAGCCCGGCGTCCCCACAAGAGAAGCCGCCTACCCGAGGGAGACCGAACCCCCGAGGAGCCGGTGTGGGGCCAGCCGGAACTCTGCGGCTCCCCAGCTGCGGGCACGACAGAGACCCCAGCCCTGCCCCAAGGGGCAAGAGACAGCCCCGCACGGGCCCTCG
This sequence comes from Amazona ochrocephala, assembly GCA_039720435.1. NCBI lineage: Eukaryota > Metazoa > Chordata > Aves > Psittaciformes > Psittacidae > Amazona > Amazona ochrocephala. The sequence goes on from CM077882.1 coordinate 62,267,192, forward strand.
GCGGGATCCTCACCTGAAGCAGCGCCTTCGGGGAAAGGGTGGGGGGAGTCCACATCACCCCTCGCGCGACTCCGCCGGGGTCCCCACAGCTCCCTTCAGCTGAAACAGCCCCTCGGGGGGTCCTCTTCACCTCACACACAGCTCCTCGGGGGCTCTCCTTCACCTCACACGCAGCCCCTCGGAGGGGTTCTCTTCATCTCACACACAGCCCCTCGGGGAGCTCTCCTTCACCTCACACACTGCCCCTTGGGGGAGGGACTGTCCGCGCAGGCCCACCCCTTATACACAGCCCCTCGGGGAGACAGGGCGCCCAGCCGCCCCTTCCAGCTCCTCCGGGAAGGCCCCCGAAGTGCCGCCCCTCACACAGCCCCTCAGGGGGGTACCGAGAACCGGCGCCCTCCCCGCAGAGCCTCAGGCTACGCGCAACCCTCGCACTCACCCAACTCGAGGCCGCGGCGCCGAGTGCCGCCCGCACCGGCTGCGCCACAGGCGCCGCACCGACGTGGCAGGGGGGCGGAGCCGGGCACGCACGCACGCCAGCGCTCAGCCAATCATCGCCCTCCGGCCCCGCCCCAGCCCCGCGCGCCCGGAACTGGGGGCCACCCGCGCGCCGGCCTTGCGACCTCCGGGGACAGCCCCGCCCCCACGCGCTGATTGGGCTGTGGGCGGCGTGGCCACGCCCCCTCTGTGAGGAAGATCTCGCACACAGGCGGAGAACTTCTAGGCCGGGAGATGGGGCAAGATGGCGGGGGTGCTGCGTTGGTGCGCCTGCCGGGGCCCGCTGCACCTCGCGGAGCACGGTGGTGTTTTCCCTGGCAGGGTTTTGGTGTCTGAAAGAAGCCCTCCCTGCACCCCTGAACAAGCATCTCCCAGGGGCGGGGTAGGGGAGTGGGCAGTGGGAGTGATTTGGATGGGGTGTGGGGAACTCTGCTGGTTGCAGCTCCGTCCAGGGTGGCTCTCGTGGGTCATTCCTTCCTCTCATCCGGACTAGCGTTCTCTTTACAGCTCTTTTTCAGCCTACGACTGTGAAGACTGTGGTATTTGTTTTGACTGACTGCAGGACTTTATTGTGGGGGAGAGGGTAAAACTATGGCCCAGCCACATGAGCTCGGTGAGGGTGATACAACGCTTCTCAGAAGTAGCGGATCATTGGTAGCTTGCACAGTGTAATTGCTGGCTGTTCCGCCTACGTTTCCCTGCGTTGCCACTGGGGGTTGGCCTCTGGAGTTCACCCGGGAAGCTGTTCGGTGTCTTGAATCCAGAGCTGGCCAGAGCTCAGGACCGGCTCATGGGCGCCTGTAGAGGGATGGCTCAGGTGAAAGGATTATACAAAGGTTTCTCTTTCTCCTGAGGAATTGCAGGTAGCAGCAGCTTTTGTTATGAAAGAATCCCTCCCTTTGATACTTTTAATCTCTGGGAGATTGTTTTTGGAGGCTCTGTCGCACCCCTTGGGGAAGACTTGCTGTCTTGGGATGAGCTTTGTTCAGCCTCCAAGGCTGGCAGGGGGGCTGACTGAGGGGGTTTCTTACTTTTCAATTAAAAAACAACAACAAACAAACGAACAAAACCTCCTAACTTGGAGATCACCTTGAGAAACTGTTTTATAAATAGCTGAGGTCAAGGCTCACATGTAGCATGGAGCTGGAGGCCTGCTGAACAAGATAATTATGCAGCGTGCTTCTGAGACATGATTTTCATTTTCCGTGTTTATTCCCCCGTTACTTTACCCTCAGAATGAATCACTCTCTGTTACCCTGGAAACAATCAACATCATTACTTAGTTTTCAATTCTGCAGGCCTAGAGTGACCAGATGACACACGCCAGCCTCCCTGGGCTCAGGCACACCCAAAGTCCGGGGGCAGTGCTCACCCCACGTTTGTCCAGCGGAATCAGGGTTGGGGGCTGCCTGGGTGAATCACTGCTACTATTAACCTCTTACTGCAAGGAAGAAGCACAAGGTGGGTGTGAGCTTTCCCCTCCTGTCCCTTTTCTCGTTTCTTTTGAGGGATGAAGAGAACTGGGAAGGTCCCATGCATGCTGAAAAATGAGCACCATGTCTTGCTTCCATGCATGAAAAAAAAATGGGGAAGCGCTCTTTCAGCTGGTTAAACAGGGGAGCTAGGGGTGCGGGCATATTTCCGCTGTGTGAAAAATGACAGACGGTTGATTTACCTTAATTCCCTCCATGGTGTCCTTTTCTTGGTGGACAGATTTTACAGATGTGAAGTAGATTTTGCGTTTACCTAAGTATGGAAAGTCAAGGCTTTTTAAAAACAAAATCATGCCATTACAAGGCCATGACCACATGGGGTCAGCCCAGCTCTCCCCAGTGAGTCTTGAAGCAGAGGTTCTGGACCTGCAAGGGGAATATGGTGGGGTTTGGACAAGCTTTATCCAGGTACATCCTCACCGTTTCCAGCAATTGGTTGTGTAAAGACATCCTGACCCAGAAGGTACATCTAGCTCATGGTACTTAATAGCTGAACAGTGCTATCTTTGGTGCTCGTATCTCAGCTTCTGACCTCCAGAGCTCCTACTGCGCGGCAGCATAACATTGCAGGGAAAATCCTTTGGTTTGGGTAAACCTCTTGCCCTTCCATTTATTTTTTTTTTTTTTTGGTTTTCAGTCCTGGAAACTAGTCCTGTCCTGTTTATCACCACAGGTACTCACTTCAGCTTGGCTTGAGGACAGCAACCTTTCTGCACCTGGATTTTGTAGCAGCATAAGTCTAAACTGGATCAGGGAAATGATCTGGATGGAAAAACTTTCTGAAGGAAAAGTGAATTGGCCAGAGGTGGGAACGAACCCTCTTCAAGTGCATTTGTGAACTGAGAGCAAAGAAACCTGCCCCACTGGAGGGGTTTAAACTGAACAGTGCCTCTGTCAGTGCCGCTGAAACCCTCGTCCATTTCCGGAGCCCAGAGACATTACAGAGAAGGGCTGCTGTTGCAAGGGGGTTCACCTCTCACAAAGATTTGCTCTTCACCCCCTCTTAGGGCCTATTCAAAACCCCCTGGCAAAACCTGAGCCAACCACAGAGGCAGGAGAGGATGGGGCCGGCTGGTTTTTAGCCACCCCCTCCCTATGAGGTACGTATAATTTTTTCCTTTAATTACAACCACATTGGAAGGAGATGGCAGTGCTCTTATGGGCTTTTAAAAGAGAGCTGGCCAGTGGGGTAGGACTGGATTAGGGTACCCAGCAATGGGAAACTGGATTTGCAAAGGCTCCTGAGGCTTTCCACTCATGAAAAACAGGCTTTGCTTCCTACCGAAAGCTTGGTGAGAGGCACGTGGCCGCTGATGAGCGCTCACATCTCCTTGACACACCCCCGAGTCCCATCCGGTGGCTTTTTAAAGGTCAAGCAATTAGGGCCAGTGAGGATTCAGAGCAGCCAACAGATAAATCTCTCCAATACTTCCAAGGCCAGGATTCAGTTAGTGAAGAGCAAGGGGAAAGTTGAAATAACACATTTCCACTTGTGTCACGGATGTGTTCATCTCCTCTTTGCTGGTTCCACTGCAGTGTATTTTGTTGCAGCAGAAAAAAACCCTAGCAAAGTAATATCCTCTGACTGCTCCAAATTTGCCAGCACTGGAACAAGGCGATCATAAGTCAGGGAAATTGCAAATTTGTGACTGCAGGTCAGTCAGAAAGATGGGAAGGGAGCCATGCACTTGCTTGATATAAATGTCTGGCTCTGAAACACACCCTGCTTCATGAGGAGAGAAAAAGCGCTCTCCTTTCCTTTGGCTGTATGACACAAGGCAGTAAGCATGAATAAATCCTTGCCACAATAAAATTGTTTACATTCTGTTTTGGAAACAGATGCCAGGGTCCCGATATACCTAGGGACCAGTCTCTTTGATTCTGTTTAGCCCCTACTAGGGCAGGCTGTATCCAGCCACCAATAAATCCCAAGCATTGAAAATCTCTGCAGAGGAGCTGCATAAATCAGCTCTGGGCACCCAGATTTTGCAGAGTTCCTGCTTAACCCCCATCTGTCTGCCAGAGGAAAGAAAAATGCTGCTGTGTCTCCCCAAATACTGCCCATGGATGGAAAACGAGAAACTGATTATGTATTCAAACTCTAAATGAAGAGCTGTCAGTCTTTGGAAATGCTCTGCCACCATCCAGATGACCACCTGGGACCTGGGAAACGGTATTTATTTGGGGTTTGTGATAGCATTAGTGCAGTTATGAAAAAAGTGCATCTGGACCATGTGTACCTCGCTGGGAATAGTTATACCATCTTTAGACAAGAAGCTAAAGATCATTTAACTGCAGGGGAAGGGGAAGTGTTAGGAACCACAGATGCATTGCAGCCATCTGCCCGAGCTGTTGCTTTCGGAGGGAAGCAGAGGCTGCCCCTGGCAGAGGCAGCCCCAGCCCGCTATCCATGGAGGCTGGCAGAAGCATGAGTTCAGTGTCTTCAGGTTTTCTTGTCTCTCCCGTCCATGGCCCAGAAATGCATATTTTTAGGTGGTGAAAGTCCCCACCTGAGGCCAAAGGAAACATTAATATTCAAATCTCGCAACTTAAAGAGTCCAAGCTGGGGCTTCAAAAACATGCAAAAGGGACTCCATCAAGAAACTTACCGCTATCATGCTGTTTTGGATGTGGCTAGTTTATGAGAGGTAAAATAGTATCAGGTCACCCCAAAAAACTGGAGCTGGGATCAGATCAAGAACAGATCTGATGTTATGGGGAACACAGCCCAAATAGTACTTTTGATCCCGAAGTGTCCTGAACCTGTGCACAGTGGGTACAAGTGCATTGCAGGTAACTCCAGAGATTTACAGTCCCTGCAGGTAAAGGACATTTCTCATCAGCTGCAGACAGAGTGCTCTGAATGACAGATCTCCCCAGCCTTCCCATACAAAATGAGCACACTGTGGATTCGATAAACTATCTTCTCTGGATGGATTAGTGAGTAAATAACAGCTTTTACCTTTTCCCCTTCCACCAAATACAAGCCGGTGGTGCTAAGGTTCATTTGTCTAGCAACTGTCCCTGCAAACATGCTGTCTCACCCAATGTCCCATCACTGGGCTGGTTAAAGAGGACCTTCCTGTATTTCCCAAAGGTTGCGACCTCTCTATGAGCTTGATTAAATTCAGGACTGATGCTTCCTCAAAGGAAATACAACCCTGATCTCTTGTCTTCCCCTTCCATGGATGCTGGGAGATATATTTGATGCACAAAACTGGCCTCTACACTGTGCTGGGGCAGCCAAGGTTTTGGCATGGGCAAGTGTCCATCCTGAACAGTCAGCTCACCTGAAACCAGAAGTCAGAGTGGCCTCCCTGGCAGGATGGGCAGCAGGAAGGGCTTCGGAGAGAAGCTTTAGGCAGGAAGGAGCTCTCACATTGTGTTGTGCACCGAGTCCCAGCTCTGTGGCCATCCCAGCTGAAGGCTCAGTGGGGCCGTGGCAAAAATGCCTTGCCATGTCCCTTGGCAGCTGGCTGCTGGTGGAGCTAAACATGGGGTCTGGGAAGAAGCACACCCTGAATCTGTGCTGCTGAGCAGACAGAGGAGAATATTGCCATGTGAGCAGCTTGGCAGACTTCATCTCTGTTTATCCATCACAGTGGAAATGCTTTATGTTCTTCCCAGGCTGCACTGTGTGCGCAGTGATAAGAGGTGGTTGTTAAACAGAAGCTGAAGCCGATGTTCCCTTGGTCTCCAATTTCCAAGGTTACAGAGACGAAAAATAAAATGGTGGCTGATTCCTGTGCCCAGAGATGGCAAAATATGGGCTGGAGTCCCACTGGAAGGGCGATGGGGATGAAGCAAGCAAGGCCTGAAAGAGACTGAGCAGGCATTTGGCTTTTCTTCCTTTCTTCTTTCCTTTCCCTCCTTCCTTTTTGGCGATGGGCAGAGGGTCTGGACGAGACAGGAGGCACTTTCCAGCTCTTATTATTGTTAAGCAAACTGCAGATAGATCTACTATTGAGAAAAAGAGAAATGAAAGAAAGCCAGAACATGTGGTTGGAGAGAACAAACTCAGATTTGGGGGATGTTAGCACTGGGAGTGTTGGAGCACTGAGGGGGGAGACTGTGACAAGATACATGTTTGCTCTGAGTTCCCTACCAGTTTTGAACCATATGGTCAATCCGCAGAGATGTCCATGCTGTAGGAAGTGTCAGGGAGGAGTGAAACTTCAGGTGAGTGAAAGATTCAGAGAGTCACTCTTGAGATGGCCATGAATCTCGAGTGTGAGACTAGTGACTGGCAACTGGGGTGGGAGGGGACAGCTAGGCTTTTGATCCAAGCCGGTTGCAGGCTCACACGTCTTGCCCGGCCAGCCCTTTTCCCTCTAGGTAGTGGTATTACACATCACACTGCAGCTTTCCCATGTCTGGACCTGTGCCTGCAGCTGGGCAGAGGAGGTCCCTGCCAGTCGGCCTGCATCCCTCTTGCTCAGGCGCTTCGCGGGAACTTAATGACCTGAATTTAATGAAGCACGGAATATCTTGGAGGGCTTACGCCTGTGTTCCATGTGTGGGATGGGAAAGATGAGCTGTGCTTTGGTTGTGCAAGGGCAGGGGGAGGATGAGGGTTGCTCTAAATGAAACAAGAGAGATGATAGATAATGCTGGGAGGTGCCATGGTCTTTGTGGAGCATCTTACCTTCATTCTGCTTTACTAGCTTCTCCTCCTTTCTCTTACCTTGTGGTGCGGTTGGAGGGGAAGAAAGGGAGGCAGGAAATCCTGCAGGGCTATGTTTGAACTCTGGATTAATTAATGGCATCATTAAGGGGCGGGAATTAACTTGGTTGCAGAGGGCTTGAAGGACAATTTGAGAGGTGTTAGTTCCAGACTTTGCTCATTCCCAGGCCATGGGGACATCTGAGATAGCACAGGGTTTGGTTGTGTGTGCCAGGGGAGCAGCTGAGGCCTGGTTCTGTCCTGTGCACAGTGCTGTTCCCAGTGGCTGGTCAACCTTTGGGGCAGTGTAGCTCTTTATCTCTGCCATGTGCAGAGCTGCAGGGCCGGGAGGGTTGGTCTGCTCATCTTTCAGGTCACTGAAAGTATTCTTTTATTTCCTTTTTTTGCAATTCTGCACTAAAGAAAAACGTTAGAAGTGCTCACCTAGTGCTCATTCCCCTCACAGTGATGTTCCCTGCTCTCAGCAGCTCTTCCAGGATCCAGCACTGCAGTGCTTTTGAAGATTGAACACCCACTCCCTCCCACCCCGTTATTTCCCTGATGGTCCAGACATGTTCCCAGCAGCTCCTCCTGTTTATAGGAAAGGGAAAAAACATTCAGGAGATAAAACAGCCGCCCCCGGCTATCACCCAGACTCTGTAGTGAGGGGGAGGTGCCATCGGGGAGCCCCTTGGCTATAAAGCCTTGTCCTTTGAAGCGCCTGACACATGATTTTCAGCTGTGAGAGGATGTGAATCAGATGTGGTCCCTGCAGACAGCTGCCCAGGACAGGGCACAGCACAGACTGGTGCTGGAGGTGGCCTCAGGGCAGCTCTGTCCCCCTGGCAGAGTGGGCAAGGATGGGGATATCTCGGGGTCTGGGTTGGCCAAGGGCATTTTTTCCATGTGTTTGTTGGGGAGGGAGGGGGGTCACTGTGGGGTGTTTTTCATCGGGTGGGAGTGAGGCAGAAGGGGATGGGATGATCTGATTGCTGGGCCAGGACCAGAGCCTGCTTGAGCCTGGGCACAAGCCCAGCTCCCAGTGGCACACCTAGAGCCTTTCCAAGGCTTTCTGGGCTGCTTCTTTCCAGGTTTACCATTCCCAAGAGCCCTTTTGGCCCTCACTGCCTTTGTAAAAGCAAAACACACAAAAAACTCTCCTCAAGGTCACCAGTAGTGAACAGCAGCTGTTCGTTTGCCCTCCTGCCTAAATCTGCTGAGAGCCATTAGGAAAACCAGGAACCCAGTTTTTCCCAAGTGTCCTAGGTGAGCTCTGGCCATACCTGTCACTTGGGAGAGATACTACCCACAGTTACTGTGGTAAGGAACAAGGGAAACCTTCACCACATCTAAACACAGTGAGGAAGTCCCTTGGATGCACTGCAAGACGAGTTGCCCCTCGTGCTCCTGGGCTGGATGTGGGGAGTGCAGCTGTGGCTTGCTGGTAGCTCCAGCCTTGTCCACCTGGGATAAGGTGCTGGGAATTGGTGGGGATTGCATTTGGGATATTTGATGTTGTGAGTGCTGAAGCCCTAAGAGGAACACACAATGAGAGGAGCCCTATGGGAAGGGTTGTTGATGTCAGGGAGCTGGCTGCAGGTTTCCTTCTGCTTTCTGCCCAGGGTGAGCTGGCAGTAGAGCCAGCTGGAAACACAGTGGTGGAGGGGATGAGCTTATTGATGAGCTTATTCTGCAGAGGACCATCACCCCCTCTCCTGCTTGTGTGCCTATGGGGTAGAGCTAACCCAGATCTTGGCAGTGGTCCTCTACCCTGGGATTAGGGAATTGCACAGGAGGACCAACAGAACCACTGCTGTCTCATCCTGCATGCTCCAGATGGTGCAGGCCTGGTTTGGAGGGCAGGATGGGGGCAAGTGGTGTCTTTCCTTGGGCAGGCTGGGACCACGGGGCCTCACTTTCTCTGGACACTGCTGCAATTCCCCTTTCGCCCCTTATGCTTGTCCCTGAGCCAAGCCAGTGCCTCCCTCTGGGACATTTTCCTGGGCAAGGGACAAAGGGGAGCAATTCCCAACCGGGATAGCTGGCGTGAGTCAAATTTCTAACCCCGACCCTCTCCCATTTCCTTTACACCCCCTTTCCCAGGCAGGAAGTCAAAGCCCAGCTTGCTTATTAGAGGCTGACCAGCTGGTGACCAAAAGCCAAAACTGAAAAACCCCAGCCCCCAGAGCAAATGCTTTATTTGCTCAAACTGCTGCTTTCTCAGAGCAGGAGGAGTGGGAGTCCTGCAGCCAGAGGCTTCCCACCAGCCGGGGAGCTGTGGCCTCACCGGGAGCTGACAGCACAGGGGAGCTCCATTTCCAGGTCTTTGTCTTAGCTGTGGATCAAAGGGAAAACTCTGAATTGTCTCAGTATCTATCTGACAGGTTCTTGCATATTTGTGTCACTGTGAAATATGGGGTTGGCCTTTCCAAGTCGTTTGGGCTCTAGGAAGTATTTTGATGCTCCTGTGTCAAGTTAAAAAAAGAACCCCCCCCGAAATGCAAATGCTGCAGCCTCTGACACGGATCAGATGGAATGCTGATCAAACCGATGTGAGCTGGCTCCCTGGCAACTTTTTGGGATGAAACTGGTGTTTCCCATCCTCTCCTTCCTCAGTGCGTGCTCGCCCATCGGCACAGCTGTTTTCAGTGGGGAAGGTCTGGGTTTGCATCCCAGGGGCATTCAGACCTGGGGCCTTGATAACGCCCTGGGAAAAGTCCCCCTTTGCATTCTGCAGTTATGAAAACCAGACGGGAGGGCTTAAGAGAAACCAAAGAAGCAGTTTCTGGGGGGAAACTCAAGCCTGAAATATGTTGAACAGCTGGAGGGATGCAGGGGATTTCAAAAGGAAGGCTGGAATGCCAATCGAAATGGGAACAGGCATGAGGCTGGGCTGCCTGGTCCGCATTGCACTGGTGCTGACGGGAAAAGAAGCATGCGGGGAGGAACTTTTTAAATCTATAACATCCAGCAGATATTTATAGATCTTTTATCTCTTTAGTGCCTTGGTGCCACAAATAAAAGCATACAGTGCTTTTATGATGCTTAAAGCAAACAAACAAAACCCCCACTGGTTTCCAGAAAGGTTTTGAGCCATGTGAGCATGGTCACTGCTCAGTCTGAATTTAATTAGACTGATGAAACTGCTCCTGCCATCTGAGTTGGTGCTGTTGCTGAGGGCTTTGGCTCTCCACCATCCTTTCCTGCATCAAGATGAGGGTTAATAGACCCAGGAAGTGAGGGTTTCTTGGCAGCCGGACTGAAACAGGCATCTCACATCCGCATGTGGTTTTGTCTCTGGGTTGGATCCTGGCTGGCGGTGGTGATGCCTGGTCTGGGTTTCCTGCATCCCTGGTCAATGCTGGGTAAATCCTTTGTGACCCTGAGTGCCCCCAGGGGTGCCCAGAGCCTCTCTCTGCCAGCTCAAGCAGCTCACAGGGCAGATCAGGGTGAAAGGTGCTGCTGATCCCAGCCCCACTGAAGCTCAACAAAATGAGGGTCTTGGAGGGCTGGACAAGGCAGGGGAAGGCACTGGAATTCATCTGAATTCGGGAGCCTCTTCCCAACCCGAAGGCTGGAAAGTCCTCAGTGTGCTTCCTGCAGGTCTGAGATGCTGAAATGACTCATCCAGCTTGGATGATTAATGAATAATTGATTAATTTGATGACCTTCCTTCAGCCCTTGCCCGCCGCAGGAAAGCCTCACTGCCCAGGGTGGACATCCCTGGATGGGAGGAATGGGGGGGGGCTTTTGGAAATAAGCCCCATGCTCTCACATGTCCTAGTTATAGGCAATAAGCTGGCTCCTTTTATAGCGGTTGGGGGTTGGTCATTTTGTGTTATTGCCCCCCCAAAACCAGCAGCTTCCCCAAATACCGTTTTTCCATTGATTCATAGCTGCAGGATGTGCCCCTGAACCCAGTCCATGCAGCTCTCACCCCCTCCCTTGCTGCAGGCGACAGCCTTGTTCTGGAGATACTTCATTTTTGCTTTGTTTTTAAATTCTCCACGGGTCTGTGAATCTCTCCCAGTACAAACCTCTGCTGTTCCTGCTCTAAAACCGCTATGTGATTTGCCCATCTGCTTGGTATTGAATTACTTGGGGCTTAAAAAGCCGTATGAATCCCAGCCGACACCACGGCTGGTACCTTGCTCAAACAGGCGTGCGAAGCTCCATGGCGCACTACGTGGAGTGGTTTTTCACCCTGGCAGCCGGTTTGCATCAGAACCTTTCCATGAAGTGATTTATTCTTTCCTTTCCCCTCCTCAAGGCCCTCGAGGAGGGTCATCAAGGGAGGAGCATCCATCCCCCGGCCCTACCCACTGATGTGAGGCTGGAGTAATCCCATATTCAGGCACCTCTGATGCTTGTTTGGGTTAAAATGAGGTTTAAGCAGTGCTGTTGGCTTTCAACATCTATCCCTGCAATGTGCTTATCGAGGTAGTTTGAGATAATTGTTTTTCCCCAGGGCAGCCACCAGATTGTGGATGTCAGACGGTTACTGTTCTTCACCCCAAGAGGCTGCGGACACCCACAGGCTGGTTTCTCTTTGTTTTTGTTTTTAATTTGGTTTGCTTTGTTTACCTTAAAGGGTCACCCATAGCCAGATTTCATTGCATCAGCAGAATAAACCTCTGCATCTCCCTTCAGTGAGGTACTGCAGGAGCTGGGATTTGCATTGCCAAGACCTCCTCATCCTCTGTTGTTTGCTTTCATGCCCAAACACCCTCAAACCCGCCTGGCCTCTGACGCCTCTCCCCAGCACATCACTGGAAACCTTCTGCACCTACCATGTCCTGGATTCCCTTCAACTCAGCATCGTCCCAGCAGTGATGTCCAATGATGACGGGAGGAGCAGCAGAGCAAACAGCTCTGGTTCTCCTTTGTCCTCCTGCCGGCTGGCTGTCCCTGCTGGCTGTCGCTGGGGTGGATCATCCATCCCCTCCCACAGGCTCCACTCTCACCACCTCCCTCCCTAAGCCATCTTGCAACGTGCCCCTTGTGCTCCCTCCTCACTCCTGGCTCCAGCCTCAGTGTGTAGCAGTTCCCACTGTGCTGTATTTTATCTCTCCAGATAAACGTCTTTTTATATCCCCCTGCCCTCTCCTCTCTAACAGCTCGTTTCCACTTGTATCTTTTAATCCTAGCAGAAAGGAAAGACATCCTAGAAACCCTGGCAGGCTCCTTTGGATCACCTTGAAGCTCCTTGTGACCTTCTCACTGCTTTCCAGCCTCCTGCAAGCTGCTATGCTGCTCCCCACTTCCCACTCGCTTCTCCTGGCTCCCATCCTCTGGGTTGAAAGCAGCCTCTGCCTTCCCATGCCCCTTCCCCGACCTCCTCTACTTTTCTGCTCAGCATTTCCTGTCTCATCACCTCCCCCAGCTGCAAAATTGGGCCTCAATTCAGTGTTGTGGAGCTGTGTGGATGCAGTAGGGGAAGGATGCACCTTCTCCCACCTTTCCTTTCCATGTTACACCTCCCCACCCCACGTAACCTCAGGCTGTGGAGAAGGAGGTAAATATTTTTCAGCAAGCCATCCCCATCACACGCTCATCTCCGGTGCTGTTCCAGGCTGTGTCTCACCCGCATCCAGCCAAAATCCCAGTGCTGCCTGCCAGAAGCGTGCACACCGCTGCTCCGTTCGCGTGCCTCCTGGGGCTGCCTGGGCTTGCTCGGTAGTGGGGAGCTGCCAGCACCCACAAGAACAGGCGCGGAGCAGGGTTGGGAGCATCCCCAGCATGTTGCAAGCACACCTCTGCCCTGGCAGTGCTCTCATTTGCAGCGTGACTGCGGAATGGGAGGAATCACCTGGCATCATCGGGCCACCCCTTCCCCTTGCTTTTATGGAGCAAGGGTGCAGCCTGTCCAAGAGCACATACTGCAAAAAACAGAGGATCACTGCAGGAATGCATCAGTGATGTGGAAATGCATGATTTCCTCTGAGCACCCACTTGCAAGGGAGCAGATTCAGCTTGTGCCTGGGGAAGGTGCTGCAGGTGCTGCTGTTGCTTGCTCTTCTCTGTCCGGCCCAGACATGCAGGTGAGCAGCCATCCTCACCTACCCCCTTTTCCATTCCTCCTCACCTCCCTCCAGCCCTGCTATGGCTCTGCCGTGTTGGGATGGGAAAACCTGAAGCTGAGAGCTGAACCAGATGTGGCCAAGCAGTGTCCCTGGCCCCCCTCTCAGGGTGTTTTTGGGCACGGACCTCTCTTGATAGTGAATCCCTCACTGGCTTCTCTGCCGGGGCAGCACCCCTATTCCTGCACAACAGCACTGTATCTGCTGGGCAGGTGGTCAAGGGCCCTCACTGGTGCATTGTGGCTGCAGGATCTCCCACCATAGTGCTGCCCTGTGGCAGCAAACCGAGTTTCATTTCACTGCCAAATGAAGGTCTGAAATACACTGTTTTAAGGCTGACTTGCAAATAGATCTATTTTCCTTTCTGCCAGTGTAACTGAGCCCAGTGCTCCACCAGCAGCCTTCAAACTAGGTGATGGCAGGATACTGACTCCGTACATGACTCCAGCAGCATCCCTCCCTGCATCTCTGGGCTGCTTCGCCACTGCCTGCCTGGGCAGGGAACAGGGCTTTGGCCACTCCTGGCCCATCCCTGTATTTTGCTTTGCTTTTTGGTACCATTTTGTTTCAGAAAGCTCGGGATAAGATGTTGGGAGGAAGTGCGAGGATGGCACAGGGTGGCTGGATCACATACATAGGACATGCTTACAGCCCTGCCGTAGCACAGTTGAAGCACAAAAACCAGGAGCAGCAGCTGAATATTAAATAAAAGATTTGACTTTTATTTAAAATAAAATGCATTTGTATATAGTCCTGAAACCACAGACTACAGGAACACAACACTGGTTATTCCTTGGCATTAAGTGGGGCAGGAGATCCCTCTCCATTAGTGTTAATGCGGCGCTGGCTTAACGAACAGGGAGGTCCTGGCCCCAGGTATGGGTTATCGAGGGTGTTGTGGCACAGCTCTGAAATCCTATTTAACTTAGATAAAAAATTACTGGACTGAAATTGTGGGGTTTTGGTTTTTGTTTCCTTTCGTTTCTTGGTTACTCCCCGTACCCCTCACAGACATACTCTAGTTAATGCTGATACTCCAGACCTATGCAATATTCTAGCTGGCTTGTGAGACTAGTTAAAAAAACTGTACAATTTTATAAAATTTGTGTTTTTTACATTAGTTACACAAAACTTATACTTCATAGACCTTTACTTCATATCGTAATGAAAAAGTTTGCATATCATAGGCAGAACAGTGACTATGCTGGTGAATACTAAAAGTATCATAATACAATATGGTGTAAAAATAAAATTAAACAAAATAAGACAATATAAATGATTATCAAAAGGCAAGTTAACAAATAAAACCAAGCTATAACAGACTAACAGAAGGTCATCTTCGAGGCCACACGCAACTGTCTTCAAAGTCATATCAGGCACCTGCAGCAGTCCTGGTGCATGTAGTGTGAAAGGAGAGACGGCAGTTCTACTTACGGGTAGGACGACTTCCAAACAGGTCAAATGTACAGAATAAAAAACACAAAGAAAAAGAAAACACTCATGCATTAAACATGATAAATAGACTTCATACAGGTTAAGCCCTGGATAGCTTTACAAGAAGATGGCTTAGAGTTCTCGTAGAAAATTGGCTATTTTAAGTCAGTCAAATCTCATCTTGATCTGCCCATCAGATTCTGTATCTCAAGGCCAGCAGCACGATCTCCCTGGCCCAGATACAGTCTTGTTATAGCAAACTAACAGAAGTGCTCATTAGTGCACACAGATTAACTGGTCTGGTAATGCAAAAATTGTCATGATAAAAAAAAGATACATTTCAAGCTTACTTTATTAAGCAGCATATTTCAAAGAACAGCTTTTTAAAGTTAAATATTAATATGGCCATGGGGTTTCCTCTCGGTGTACAGTACATGGGACTCACACCCAACCACTGGTCAGTTTGTAGAACATCTCTTCATCTAAGCTCTCATTCTGGTCTTTCGCTCGTGTCGACAAGAAGATGTAGCCGCCGATGAACTCGTGAACCACTTTGCAATCCACCTCCGTGCAAATGAAGGACACCCGAACGTCGTCTGCAAACTCCACCGTCACCTAGAAAGCAAAACCGCAGCGTTATGCTCACCCGAAGGACTGGCACTGCCACACGCTCTTCCCTCGGTCTCATTCTCCTTTTCCTGTTAACCCAGATGCCTTTTCTGTTGCCTAACCCTAATTCAGTGACAAAAACGATGATTTGGACTTGATCCTTATGGCTCCCTTCCAATTTGAGGTATTGTATGATACAGTGATTATTATTCAAATGTTTAGACACACAAATACCTTTTCATTTTCTACTTTATTTTTATTTATTTACTTAAATTCTCATTGTCCTTTCATTCTCCCGTGACTCACAGGTAATTACCCAGCACGTCTGCATCACTCAGCGGTATCTTTCCACTTTTCCTGTGAGTTTTGGTTTTGTAAGTGGAAATTTGGCTGTAGAAATGCTCTATGGGGGGCGGGGGAGCTCATTTTGCAGTGACTGAATAGACTGCCTGTTTATTGATGCCCATTATTTTTTTGTCCCCCCATCAGTGACAGCTCTACAGGAGGGAAGGGAATTCCCAGCAGAGTATCTGAGACAAATAATTGGGATATTCGGGCTTGCAACAGGGTCAAAACAAAGACTCTGAGGCAGAGCGGAAGCTGAATAATTTCTCCAGCAACTCTTAATGACTGCAAACCGCAGGAGAAAAGCCTTCAGATATCCCTGGCAATTCCAATGAGATGTTCCACTGAAAAGAAGCAGAAAAAGTTTGCTCATCCCAATTTAACAGTTGGGGAAAAGCCCATCTTGGAGCCTAGTGAAGTCTCTACTGTTGCTTTTCATTACTTACATGGAAGTTTGAGCTCTACTGCAAATAAAAGGAATTTTAGTGCACATAAAGCCGGTCCATTTATGTTAGTGTTAGGGTCAAGCCTGAGCATGAGTTCTGGTTTGATTTTATTTTGCTGCCTTTGAGTGGGTGTTTAGAGACCAGAGAAAATGGTTACACAGGAAGCGTGTAACTGTGTTAAAGACAGGTTCAGGGTTTGCTGTTCTTTTGTTTAAGGGTCATATTCAACACCACCAGCAGTTAGGACAAGCTCTGCTAGATCTCTAAGGAGGTAGAAAAGGAGGGAGGAGAAACTGTACCACGTCAATGCAGCTGGATGGGACATGCTTTAGAAAACAGCACTGTGAAAACTTGACTTTTTAGAAGCTGACTTCTAAAGTTGAATGAACGCCCCCCTGCCCCACGAGAGCAGCGCCTGTCTCACATACAGGAGCAGTGGAAGCGCCCAAGGTGTAAAACACCAGCTCACCATTTTTATCTCCCAGTTCACGTTCCACTGCTTCATGTTGCTGAACCGCCAGGTTTTGACAGCGTCACCCGTGCTCGCGTCCATCCGTATCAGCCGGTTGTAGGCGATGCCGATCAGCTCCTCCTTCTTGCCCCCCTGGAACCTGTGACACAGTGAGGGGTTAATAAATGCATGCCTGCGATACACAGCTACACACATTAAACTCAGCAGCTGAGTTAATGTATAAAATCAGGTTTATGAGTCGATGCAATTACTGCTGTTTAATTTCTGTTCCACCTCAACTTCCATAGCTAAGGATGTGCTGCATATCTAACCTGCTCCATGCTCGTGAAACCCCTCCTGTTTTGCCCAGCAGACCAACCAACCTTGCAATGAAATGTGTGATGCCAAATTCCGGCAGCGACTGCCAGGCTTGAATAAACCGCATCTTCGCCTCGATGAGGCTCATCTGGGCGACGTTCTGGTGGGCTTCCAGGATGCGTGCCGTGATCTGCGGGCGGCGAGACACACCAGCTTTAGGCAAGGGGGTCATTAGTGGCATCTCGACTGCCATGTGAATGGGTAACGACTCGGCAGCTGTGTGGTGCCAGCACGGTTATGAACACACATAATTGATAATTTCTACCCTGAGGTCTTATTTCAGCTATGACTGCTCAAACTCTGCGACCATGGCTGATAACGTGGAGCTGCTTTTGCTTCGTATCTCCAGACATATAAAAGCAAATATAGATCTGAGCTGTCTGGAGGCAAAGAGCTGCTCAGGCTCAGTTAGTTTAAGATGCAGGATGTGAGCAAACGGCGGGGCAATTTCTGGTGTAGGGTTTCCAGTTTCACAGCATGAATCATTGGGGACCATTACAAAAACCAAACAGGGCCCACATTTCTCAGGGAGGGTGTAGGTTTTGCTAGTCTTTTCCCTGCTGCTCTCCAAACCAAAGGGGCTCCAGACTATTTCAAACTTTATCTTAAATTTATCTTACTTTTATTGTTGCTGTCACTTACCAAGTCTCTTACATAGCCTGGCTGAAGATGGCAAGGCGAAATAAAAAAAAGGAGGCAGAAAGAAAAAAAAAAGCAATCAGAAATAATGGCAACAAAGCAAAGAAAAAGTGTAAATTAACTGCAAACCAAAGTTCAAGCAAAAAAACCACATGCACAATTCCTTAGGTGGAAAAGCAGCCAAAGTGAACATAAGGACGGAGAGAGGACAACGCTCGCCGCTCGTGCTGGCCCTGCCTCAGCACTGGTGTAGTCGCAACTGGCCAGCACTGTGTAGGGATAGTTTTGGTCATCCTGAGATGGTTTTGGTCCTGCTGGTGAATGAAGGGAAGAGTGAAGCTGCCAGCTCAGAGGAGAGTTAGTGCCCTCACACTCCTCTCTGTGCCTCTGCACAAACTCAAGCCCACTTATGGGTCATTAACTCAATAGCTCCTTTTATTTGAGGTATGCAGAGAAATGATGGGGATACTGCTTGGGGCAGCAGGTGGCTGGAGGAGAATATCAGCCGGGCTTCCTGGGGATGTATCTGCCCTTGCAAGCCAGCAGCACTGCTCTGACACTGAACCCCAGCAAGGCACCTGAGAGCTGTGAATACACTTATTTTGGGTTGGTTTGGGTTTTTTTTGATTTAGGATTTGGTGCTCCCCAAACCCAACCTGCCAGCCCTAGGCTGCTGCAAGGGCACGTGGAGATAAACACCACCCCAGCGGGTCTGGGGCTGGTTAGGACCAGGAGCCTCTATAAATCCTCCAGCAAGGCCCACTGCCAATTCCCATTTCAGCACCATCTGTGGGCTGCACGACCTCTTCCTCCTCCTTCTCCTTCCCCACGTCTGGGCGCTGAGGGACCCTCGTGGCTGAATTCCATGCATTCCTGCAGCCTCCATCCCTCCTTCCCTCCCATCTGAGTGCTGCCCACAAACATCCTCTGCTGCTGCAAGCTCTGCCTCTGGCCGTAAAGGAAAAACCTGAATCTGCTGTTTAGCCCATGTCTATAGGGGACCCGGTGTTTGCACAGCAGCCACTGGCTCAGCTGGGTGCAGGGAAAGGGCTCATGCCCATCCCCATGGTTTGATGGAGGTTATTTTTCTAATGAGGATACCTGCACAGTAAGCAAGTTCTGCAAGCTAATATTTTTCCAGGTGCCTCCATTTTACTGAGTTCAAGCCTAGAAGGCATTATATGCATTAAAATGGTATATTTATGCAGCCTCTCCTCCATCCAAGTGGATATAAAGGCTTATTCAGAAGAATAATAAGGGCTATATAAAATATAACTCCACTGCCAGGAAATCATCATGCTTTGCCAATAAAAAGTTACATTTTTCCTGCTCCTCTGACTTGCAGCCTTCTTCTGGGTTTGGAGAAATCGTATCTAGCTACAGCCAGCCTGAAGCACACAGGCTGCGAAGCTACAGCTGAATGATTAAGTCACCGAAAGGCCCACAGAGCAATGACTTAATTATTTTTGCTGCTGTTCTGACATATAATGTCTTTCAGAAAGTTATGCATTTATTTCCAGCGCAGAACAGTTCAGCCCTGTCATGCACAGACTGAATGTAGCGTGGAGTTCAAGCACAAGTCACAGCAACTCAAAATGAAGCAATGTTTCAAGGACTGGCATTTGAAAGTAGTGGAAAAGCGAAGAGAGAAATACGCAAACCGCATTACAGCCAAGTCTGGATAAAGCACTGCAAGCAACTGCAACTCTGCTGATCCTGAGGATTTCTGCATGGACTCTGTGCAAGGGAAGGGGTTTTAATCCCAGCACTGGGACTGATTTCATCTCATCGCTGCTACATCTGTGAGGAGAGAGATGGGGGCAGCTGACCCACGCTTTGCTGCACTGTTGCTCAGTAGCAGCAGGGGCAAAAACCATTCCCAAAATGTATTCAAAGTAAATGTAAATAAATGTTAAATGTGTTTAAAATAAACAGTTCCTGCTGCCAAAGCTGTGTACGTGCAACACCGCATAAAGTACTGCAGAATTAAGGTCGTGGGTGTCATCCCCATGTGCTGGATTGAAACCACACATTTCAGCCGGCATCTCATTTTAGTAACCACGTGCATCCGATTAAGTGAGGCATCCAAAACACGCAGTGTTAAACACCAGGTACCGCCAAAGTGGGTGCATGGTCAGCCCGGTCCACACCAACACCGCGCCGGCAGAGCGGGCAAGCACGTACCTGCTTGTTCTTGTACTTTTTCAGGTAGCGAGGAGAAACCAGACACTCGGGATTGATGTCGGTGTTGATTTGTTCTGGGATCAGCTGCGGGTCTGGGTTCAAATGCTGCATTTTCAGGAAGGAGAGGATGTTCTGCACTTCCATGCCGTAGGAGCTGTCAGCCATCGTCTTGCCCTTGGAGGCCAGGCGGCAGGCAGCCATCCAGCTGGCGTACTGCGTCTCCTGCCCCCCGAAACAGAGACCCATGCCCATCAGAGTGGTGGGGGTACCATCTGCCACCTCCAGTTAAACTCCAGGGAGCCCTTACTTCCCTTCCAGCCCAGGAGACTGAAGCACACATAAAAGACAGGCAGAAACCCAGCCAATGTGTAGACTATAACCATGGGACAAAGCCAGGGAAGAGCAGGGGCTGATTTTCTACTCCAAATTCACGTGTGTCCATTTGCAACACTGAACACTGAGCTCAGGCACATGTGAGTGCATTTGTTATCTTCTTTTTCTATTAGCACCAGCTACACGGCCCATCTGAGCAGGAGCTGATGGTGGGCAAAGGGCAAAGAGACAGCCAATCCAAGTGATAAACTTACATTATCACAGCGAAGCCAGATTTCATTCATTCCCTCCGCCACCGGAATCAGAAGTTTGATGTTAAACTTCTGACCAGAGATGTTCACATCAGGGGTGACTTCACATCCTGCAATGAGGGAGCCAAGGTTTAACTGGGGTGTCAAGAACCATGCTTTAAAAAAAGGGGAAAAAAAAACCTAAACACAAAGGAAGAAAAGGAAAACCAAAGGTCTCCAACTAAAGCATCTCCTCAGTGCTGCAGAAGTTCTGCATCGCATCTCTGAGGGGATGAACACTCTACATAGCAGGGACCAAAAAACTTGTCCACTGTCTCTTTTTCCAAGTGACAAGAAAAAAGTGTGCAAAAAGCAAGACCTGATCTAAAAGCAAGGGAGCCGAAGCTAATGCACACTTGCAGAATTCACCTTGTAGATCCTGGCTGGCCTCGTGATGGACACGATGGCTGGCAAACAGCCCACATCCCTGAAACTTTTATGGAAGGGTGGGATAAGGTGGCAGGATGGGTGGGGACTCTCACCCCAAAACCCCTATACATCATTTCAGCTGGGTGCATCGCTGCTACAGTCACTAGCGAGGTGTGAGCATCCCACGTTTGCTGTCTGGAGAGAACTATAAGCGGTTGTATAAACAGTGGGGGGTGATGAACTGAACCAGCCAGGTTAGCCCAGGCACTGCTTCAACTCTGCCTCTGAGATCTTCTAAAAGTGCCATCACAGCAGATATGTCAAAAGCTCCCAAAAAGGCCCTGCAGGCCGGGCTTCACCCTGACTGCAGCCTGAGGTCGCCTGGCTTCACATCGCCTGCCTCCACAGGGAACAAAATGAGCTCTCTGCAGTTCGGTGGCTGCCGGAGCAGGAATGTTTCACTTGACATAAGAAAAGCCAACAACCGTAGGAATTTAAAAACTCACGTGCAAAGCTCGCAGGGAGTGACTGAACGAGGCTGCTCCCAACCAGCACCAGGGAGAGGAGGAAGAAAAGTTAAAGGCAGCAGAGTAAGAGAACGGTCTGTTCTCTCCAGCCCAGGCTTATTCGCTGCTTGGGAGTTAAGTCCAATTCCTTTGGATAGCCATGACAAAAAGGAAAACAGCAAATTGCCTCCCCATGCTACTAGGGAGCTGGTGGGTTGGAGTCACAAGTACCATCTAGTCACTTTCTAGAAGTCTAAACATATGCCATGCTATCAAACCCAGCCACCCTCATTCCTTTAAACATATTTACCTCACCCTAGGATGGCACACCAAGAAGATAAACGAGTGGGAAAAGAAGATGCAAGAGGACCAGCCTATTAGTACAATAAAATACAACAGCATTTACACTTCTCTTACCTCTCAGGTTCATCTGGTGTGCAGGAGTCCCATTGGATTCCTCTTTGCTTTTATAGCAGGAGATAGAGGTATCTTTGAAGGTGCACCAATATGGCTTGTAGCCTTTCAACGTCAGCTTCTTGGGCCTGCCAGACAAGTTGAGGGACATTACATCTAGTTTCAGCTCCTAAACCAAGCTGCTGCACCAGGAAACTCATTTCACCCTTGAAAACTTGGTGTCAGCAGTCTGGGACAGTCCCTGTCTGGGAGCTCAGCCATCACTCACCATCCCTTCACTACAATGGGGGGTTAAGAAACTGAGCTACAACTGCAAGTTTGGATTCTTCAATCCCATGGAGGTCCCACTAATTTGGGGCAAGGTTGGGGGGCTGGAGAACTGTATTACAAAAATAGGCCTGTCTACAAACTGCTGTGAATGATGCCTCTTCACCCACCACATTAAACTGGAACCACTTTGCTCAAGCTCTGAAAGGAAGCGGTACTTCTAACAGATCTGTCACTCTGACAGTACTGAGAGAACAAGTACATGCATGAGTACACTTGTTGTTTTCTTTTTAAATACTCCACTTTACATCAGAAAAGGTTCAGTTCTTTTCTATGGAAAACATGGATTTTGCTTGACTCTGCAGAAGAACAGGCAAGAAGCCTGCAGCAAAGTGACCACCTGGCATGGTGGTACCCTGAGCCTGCTCATCCCACCATGAGCCCAGGACCTTTCCAGAGCTGTGAGTTTCTCAGTTTCTTAACCCCAGTTAATTTCTAAATCTAATTCACAGGCTGTGTGTGCAGCCTCTCACTGCAGTGCACTTCTCACATCTCCATCCCAGAAACAGCTGCTGAACCCTCATCTGTAAGAATCAAATGTGTGACGGCCCCAATTGCTTCATTTCCAAGCAAAACCATGCTGGAGGCTGCTCAGGGTGCGTGAGTCAGAAGGAAATTGGGATGGTGTGTGAGAAACAGTGTCTGAATAAGCCTCGCTGCTCGCACACCACTAATGGACATCTGAACTTGAAGCATCTGCTGCCTCCTTCTGCCTTTGCTGGTTTTCCTCCTCCTGAAGCCCTGGCACACATAGCCCTGTCCTACACAAACTTTACAACTGCAATTTCTTTTGAAAGCTGCCTCCCACTACAGAATTCACCAACCTCGAGCCAAGCCGTCCTACACATGCAGGTTTTTCCATCCTTCGCTCTCATTCTTTGCTAAAGATGCTTTTAATACATCCTTTGGCTAGCACGAGCAGTAACACGGATGGCAGAGGAGAAAGAAACATCCCAAAACAGCAGCAACACCAGGCATTTATAGGGACATACATGCAGGAATTCTATGTAAGGCATACTAGGGACATATACTGCAGCTCCTCTCCAGCTGGAGTGTGACAAGAGGCATGTCCAAAGCTGGGCCATCTCCTAATGTCATGTAATTTATGTTGGGTTTCTGGCACTAAAATACCACCTGGCCAACATTTTTAGGAGCAAATGGCAATTCTGTGCCTCCCTGCCATGGCAGGACAGCCTCAAACCCCAAACCCAGGACTTGGGGCTTGCAACAGGTGAGGAACCAACAGCTTCTTGATGCTCCATCTCCTCTCCCACCAGCTGGCACTCCAATTTGCAATTAGCTCCCCAAGTCCTGCCTTGTTTCACTGCAAACAAGCACATCAAAGGAAATAGCAAGGGCATTTTCTGTTTGTTCAAGGGGGGGGGAACCCACTCAGATGCAGGGCACAGGCTGCAGCCCTGAAACTTTGCCCCAGTTAAGACAGTCCATAAGCCCTGATGGACATGGAGACCTTATTCATTCACTTTCAGAGAGGGAGAAAGAGCTTTTCAGAACAGAAGTGCCAAGTTCTGGCTCCAGAATCAAACAATTAATAAAATAAAGGCTTCTTCCAGAACTATTTTGCTGGCTACAGCTTTTCTTCTATATCCTACAGCTATGCTGTGAAATCTCATCCTTATTTCCAGTTTCCAGAATGTTCACTGCAACCCTCGCCGCAGCAGGCAATAAATTGCAAAAGATGGTCGTGGCTGCCAAAACGTTATTCCAGGTCCAGACATTCCCGGTTTCCATGTACCACCATCAAAGTCAAAGCAAAATATAAACACCCCAAACTAAACCCTGAGTGAGCTGGAAGAGGAGGAGAGCAGAGTCAGCTTAACCTGCTCCTCTTGGCAAGGAGAAAGCAGACTGACCGGGATCTCAGCTCTTTATAATTCATCCAGCCTCTCGCAAACCAGGAGGAGGAGTAAGGTTTCTATGTTCCACTCCTAATTTTAGGATGGCTTGATTACCCCTGGACATTAAGTGTGTTACAGAAATATCCCAGCATGCACTCCTGGCTACGGGATGCAGCAAGCATTCCTGGAGGGATGTGTACCTCCTGGGGTGGCAACAGTGGGAAAACACCCTTTGTTTTGTATCAAAGAACTGATCAAGTTCAGTATCAAGTATTTCAATAGTGTGTAATAGTGACTGTGCTACCGGGTAAAGCAAAATGTTTTAACAGTAAGAGAGCACAGATACTGAGCTGTGCTATTTCACAGCAATTGCCTTGTGGCTTTTCACAGGAGAATAACACAGTGGTGTGCAGCAAGATCTTAAGGCCAGGAGGTAAATTTAAAAAAGGATATTAGGTGATAGTACCATTAATTATTCACAGACATTACCAGTTTCACAAGCACCTCTTCCCATCAGCACTTACTTGAAGACTTTAATGTAGTCGGCGAGCTCGGGGATGGAAGTGATGTCACCCTGAAAAGAAAAGATTATCCCATTCAGCCACACGCCAGAGTGGGGCCGGCGTGCTGGGTGTGGGAGAGAAGGGATGCTGCGCAGGGGAGGAAGCCAGGGGCAGCTTCACTGGACAACATCAGGGCTCAGGGGTCATGAAAATGCTCCTGAGAAAGCCCCATCCACTTCACAGGAGAAGCAAGCAGAGAAAAATCTATGGCACAGAAGTGCTGTCTGCAAACCAGAGGACAAGCTTTTATTTTCCTTTGAGGAATTCCTGCTGCGGCTGGAGCCAATTCCCACCCGCAAGGTCACTAGCGGTCACACTGGCTCATGTTCGCATAGAGATTTTTCTCTTCCCTTAGTTATTTCCTTATGCTCCAAACAAAAGGAAAAGATGCTGCTCTGCACCTCCATGGAGGACCAGGGAAGGGTTTTCTGACAGTCTGAAAGGTTTTCTGCTCCCAGCTTTTTAAACATTGAGTTGGTGCTATTTATATTTAAATATGTTATTTAAATATGTTAGTTATGTTTATGTTGTATTTAAATATTGATTCTATGCATGAGAAAAATATACAGGGTGGCACTTGCAATTCCCACAAGCTCAAACTAAAGGGTTCTCGAAGGACAGAGAAATCAAAGACTGCTCCAACAGCTTCCAGTAGCAAGGCAGTTTACTTTCCGTCTGCAGTGAGCAATGCTGTTTATAGATACCACAGGGAAAAAAATGCAGAATCTAAACAAACAATCCAGTAATTGCCCATTATCCGTATTCAATTACTCGAATGCATCTGGAAATGGCTACTGCTAGCAACCCCTACGGAAAGGGATGGAGGGTTTTGATGAATCATTGTCATCTTCCCTCCTCTCTGGCAGGGACTGTTCCTAAGCACTGTGCCTCAAATCTGGTTTGGCAAAGAAATTATAAAGGATCTCTTGGCGATAAAATCTTGGCATTATTTCTGTTGCACCAAAGGAGCGCTGCTGTCCCTGCGGCGACTGGTTAATATTGTAAACCTCTGCTGTTATTAATGCTAGTAAAGCAGGCTAAGTATGGATGTTAACTTCAAAAAGATCCTTCGTGAACACTTGAAGAAATTCTATGAAGTGTAAGACTGGAAAATTTCAGGGATTTTAGGGTTTGAAAGGACTTAAAATGAAACTCAGAGATGACATAAATGCGCAAAATGCCTGGAAAAGCTGCGCTGTGCCAAGTCTGACTGGACTCAGTCCTTTCTCTGCAGTTTAATTCTCAGGCTTTACATTTTTAAAGGTGGAAAACCAGTGTTAAAAGAGTGTATCAGAAAAAAACCCAAGAAATCCTCTGAAATAGTCATAGCCCACTCCAGGCTCAAATCCAGACCCATAAAAACAGGACTTCATAAGCATAAGTTATTTCTGAAAATCACAGCAGCTGTTTTAGGTGCTGTAAAACTTTGCCATGCATTAGAAACAGTGGAAGAGAAACCTCAGTGTGAAGAATCCAGTATTTTGGAAAGTCAGTAGTGAGAACAGAACCCAAACTAATTTTCATTTAGTTTTCCATTATTTTACTAAGGAAAGTGACTTTGTGCAAGGGGTGTCAGTAAGATCCCAGCTCCTCCAAGATTTCTCCAACACCATTTGGTCTTATGGTCCCAACAGGAAAAAAGCAATATTGCACTTGACTTTTGCAGCGACGCAGAGCTGGGCGCACAGGACAGGGTGACCTCTCCCTGCTAAATTAACTGGGAACACCCAAAAAATAGAAGGCAGTTTTACAGCTTTAATGAACCCTTTAGTTCAGTATGTGCACGTGATCAAAGAGGTTTTTATGCTGCCTTGGGCTCAGAGCAGAGCTCCAGTTTGGTGCTGGCCCCATGCTGGACGCTGCCCAGGGTCTCCTCCTACCATAACTACCCCTTGATACTCTAAGGAAAATATTACTGGGGTCTATGTTTTGTGTTGCTTCAGTGGGCTGTGGGCAACTTCCTCATGCTGTAAGAGCAGAAGTACAAAAAAAAAGAAGAGGAAGAAAATACAATAAGAAGGATCCCTGGAAAAATTCCCAGCTTGGAATGACTGTTCCTGCTCGTGTGAGGTGAGGGGACCTGCGAGCCACTTGCCACCAGGTGCCTGCAACCCTTACCAGGATCGTTGACGTTTTGCCACCTTCCAAAGTAATTTCCAGATCCAAGAGCGCAGCATCCACCTCATCCACGTCCTTGTCACTGTTGTTCAGGTGGTTTTCCGAGGACATAATAGATAGCTTATTGATGTGATACTGAAAGGCAAGGCACAGCATTTCATTGGGATGCTCCTGCGATCTGCTGGATGCTATGGGCTCATCACAACACAGCCATCATGCTTGGGAATCAGAGTAGAAAAATGGAGCTGCACCCTCTGCATAAGCAGAGGCCAGCAAGTGCTGAGAGTGAGTGCAATTGTGTCAGGAATGACCAGCTTGGCAGCTTTCAGTCCAAGGAGTCGGTACAAACCCTGAAGGACTGCTCTGGACCCTGCAGAGCACAGCTACTCTTTTCACAGCATCACAGACTAGCTGAGGTTGGAAGGAGCTCTGGAGGCCTGGTCCTATCCCCACCTACAGCCACTGTCCAGCACCATGTCCAGTTGGCTTCTGAGTACCTCCAAGGATGGAGACAGTCTCAGCTCTCTCAACCTTTCCTCACAGGAGAGATGCTCCAGGACCTTCATAATCCTTGTGGCCCTTCACTGGACTCTCTCCACTATGTCCATATCTCTCTTGCACTAAGGAGCCCAGAACTGGACCCAGAACTCAAAGTTTGGCTTCACCAGTGCTGAGCAGAGGGGAAGGATCACCTCCCTTGACCTGCTACCAGTGCTTTGTTCAACGCAGTCAGGGATACCATTCACCATCTTTGCCCCAAGGGCACACTGCTGGCTGATACTCAACTTGGTGTCCACCAGCACCCACAGGTCCTTTTCTGCCAAGCTGCTCCCCAACTGGGTAGCCCCCAAAATATACTGGTGCCTGGGGTTGCTCCTACCCAGGGGCAGGACTCTGCACATCCCCTTGTTGAACTTCAAGAGGTTCATGCTGGCCCATTTCTCCAGCCTGCCAAGGTCCCTCTGGGTAGCAGCCTGACCCTCTGGCCTATCAGCCACACCACCCAGTTTGGGAAGATGCATTGCATCTGTTTTTACCCCAGAAAACCAAAACATCCATAAAATCTTATAGGAAGGCCCACGCCCAACCCACTCTGGACTGTTCAGGGAGGTAATCTGAGTCTCTATATTTGTTTTCACTGTTTTTTTTTCCCTGGAGGGGCCCTAGGAGCAGACAGCCCTGCTCTTGATGGAGCTATTTCCACATCCTACAACGACGAGGCGTGCCAGACCACACATAGTAAAGGGCCTGCCATCCGTCTTACAGAAGTCAATAGCAGGTGTCATATTTATGCCAAATCATGCTGAGTATTTTATAAAACAGATAAATAAATAGTTCTGGGAAACCCACAGATTATCACCAGCTGCTGGGGGGGGCAGCATGCCAGAATGCACAGTTCAGTAACCTAGTGTACTTACTGGGGGTTTTTAAGAAGGGCAGACCTAGAAGTTTAGATAGATAGGAACATGTTTGGTTAAAAGAAGGCCAAATTCCTTTTAATGAGAAGTAAGTAGCAGCAAATATTTAAATTGCCTAATAAGCTCAAGTGAAGATCGGGAGACAGGAAACAATCTACCAGCATGAGAAGGCCAGGCTCCCATCAAGGACAAGGTGGAGCTTAGAGCACCAGTTACAGCAGGTTTCACTTATTATGTTAATCAATATTCATTATTAGAGACATCTGCAAAGCTACAAAAGCAAGTTCAACCAAAACTGCAAGGGTCCCAGGCTGTCTCCTACCTGCAGTGCCGCAAACATCATCATTTCTTCCTCTGTGCACTCAATCTCCTCCAGCAGAATAGCCCATTTGGACTGCTCATACAGCTGGTTGATCCTAATCGCGTCGTACTATGGCACAGCACAAAAACACAGACTGGTTGTAAAACACATTATCCTAGCTCAAGACAAACCACTTCACCTTTCATTTCAATGCAATGCTTCAATCTAAGACTGAAAAGCCTCTGCCACCAAAGTGGAGTGGCCTTAAGCATCTCTAGCAATACCTAAGCATTAGCAAACTGGTACTTGGGAGCATGCAAATCGGGCTTGCTGCCTGCATAATTAGTTTTCAAAGTAGTGGAGGATTTCCCAAAACAAAAGCACATTGGAGATACAGGCACCCTTTGCTCAAAGCCTTTGCCTGTAAGACGCGAGTAAAATAAATAGCTCTGTACCTTTGGATTCAGGTCAAAAAAGCTGTAGTACTTGAACCGGAGCAGCAAAGCCTCATTTTCTTTCACCTCCTGCTCCATAAGAGATCGGGACGAATCCAGCCATCTGTAAATTGTCAACATGGAGTAACACACACACGAAGAGCTCTGCTGAAGTCAGAGCGATGCTTTCAAGAACACAATTTAAAACTGCGTATTGAAAAAAGAACAAAAAGAGAGAAGAAAAGAGCAGAAAACCAAATCCTTAACTCACCCTTGGTTGGTTTTGGCTTTATCTAGCAACGCCTGTGGCTTGTACATTTTTGCTAAGGACTCTGGGGAGGTGACGGGCTGGCTCACGGCCAGTATGCCCGGGTTCCCCTCTGACAAGGCGCTGTCACCAAACCAGGCTGAAGTGGGTGACAGGGGACTGCCGTCGTGAGCGTCGTATGTCGGCGTCATCGTTTTGCTATACAGTCCTGGGCTTGAATATATGTTTCCTACCAGTAAGAGGAATAAAAGCTGGGAGTTAGCTTAGGGCCAAGCCCTGCCTGCTCCCAACCAAGCCAACTCAGACACAAAACTGAAGCCAGTGGATGAAAAAAAACTTCCCTTTTTACCATTTTCCTTCTTTTTTCCGCAATGGGAAAACACAGTGCTGCTTGTTTTCCCATGAAAAGCTGTCCCTCTCTCTCAGCTATTCTCCAAGAGAAAAACTGATGGAAAACTCATTCCAGCCCAAATCCATGGGAAAAGGCGCAGGTCTCCCACGCCGGGAACTCCTGCCCCCTGCAATTCTATGGCACCTGGGACACAAAGGGCCCCCAACTTACCGGTATTACCTGTTGCTTAAAGATTTTGGAAGTCAAAAGTTTTAGAGGAGCAGGAAAATAAACTAAGGGCGCAGCCAAAGAGACCAGAGGCAGAGCGCAAAAGTCCTCCACTGAGGTGGAGCTCACCTTTGACGGGGCCGATGTAAAGAATATCAGTGCCTATGGAGAGGGAAAGAAAGGAGGGAAGTGAGAAGGCGAGAGAAAGTCACTGGGAGAGTAGGGAAGGACAGAAGGCGAAAACAGCTATTTTCAGAAGAGGGCAGAAAGCGCAGGTGAGGTTTAACCATCCAAATGGAGTGTCTTCAGCAGCACCAGTGGACTCGGCAGGCAAAGCAACCCAAGTGACTCCACATTATCCTATTCCTGACACAAGAAACAGCCGGGCACAGAAATGCAGCATTTCACGTATGGAAAAGCTTGCTGAGATGGCCAAACAAATTTGGTATTAATATGCTGAGCAAGTGGTGCAATTTGGTGCCAAACTGATCCCGAAGCACACATTACTCCCGGCCTTTTAAAGCTTTACAGCACATACAGACTCAAAGAAGACCCCCTCGCCCCCCTTTAAAAATTACACAATTGAAGAGAAGAAAGTGGACCAGCTTGGTATCTCATACCCCAAAAGAGCTGAGAGCTAAACAGTCCCTATTCATCTCACTGATTTTTATGTTAAGAAAATAAAATCCAGATTTTCAATATTAGGGAGGTTCAACGACCGTATCCTAATGTCAGTAATTCCACTGCGTATGTACACTGGGCAATGAGCTCAGTGTCATTTGCTTGCTGGGCATAAATCTCACCATCAGTACCTAGAAGGACCAATAATAAACTGGCTTTTTGGGAAAGAGATGCCTCCTTTTTAAAATCACACGCCTGCCTAGATGTGCAATTCGATGCACCCAAAGTCTACCTGTAAGAGCTATTAAGGGTGTTTAAGGTGGCGTGCGGCATGGTTGAGATGCCACAAGCAATGTCTTCTGTGCCACCTCCTACTGCTGCCCTAAACACCACCTTGGGCCATCCTCCAGCTCCTCACTTCAAACAATCCCTCCTCCCTAAGAGCACAAGGAATGACAGAAAGTTGAGCTAGACATCTGGAAAAGTCTAAGACCAAAACAATAGAAAAACCTTTCCGAACTCTCATTTTCTGTGATGGGTATCTCAAGGAGCAAAAAGAACAGTTTAAATCAGCAGCATCGCACCAATAACAGCCACCATCTTTGAAAGGAATCTTAACATATAAACATGATTCTGAATTGCCTGACAGGATGGAAAACGTAAGTGAAAGCTGTCCATTGCATCAAACAAGAAAATCACCAGGAAGCTTTTTTTTTAATGCTCCTGCTAGTTTTGCTGGCATCCCAGCCTGGATTAATGATGTGGGGGACCAGTAAGCACCATGGGTACCTGCCATCAAGACAGACCCAGCAAACCAGCCATGAGCAAAAAAGCAGCAGCAATGATCAAGAGATGAAGGTATCTACCTTCAAGCCTCACACTTGTAAGGAGAAGGCCAGGGTGACTTGCCAGGTACAAATACCACATACTTATACCTTGGAAGCTGGACTCAAGTGCTCCTTACAGTCCCTTCCAAGTAGAGACACTCTGTGATTCTATGATTATAAAAGCAGCAGAAACTTGCTCTCCCCATGGACACCAGAGCGGAGCAGTCTGACAAGAACCGGCAATAAACCACCATCACCACCCATAAATCGCATCCTGAAAGATGCTCTTGCCTCCTCTCCACCTGCCCTTGCAGTGTGCCTGCCTCAACCTTCCTGTGGCTCAAGCACACAGGGCTGAGCGCAAACTGGACCAACAAAAGATATGCCCACTTCTTGCCCCAGATTGGGCAGATTGGCTCATGGACACCTTCCCACATTCCTCCAATCACGTATCTGCTCCAGAGCAGCAAAACTTCCCCTCGGATGCTCTCCTCATCACCTTCTCCAAACATCTGAAATATCTCAAAATAAGCTTCTCTCAAAAAATGTGCCCAAGGCAGACAATGTCACAGGAAGTTCCAGCCGAAATAGCTCTAAGTTTGGCTAACTTGTAAACAAGTGAATACAGGTCTTCTAATGGAAAGTGTTGGGCAACATTTACTGTGGGTTTACTGACAGCTTTGCTTGCAGTGATTTAAATGGTTTCATTGCCAGATAAGAGGTGCTCAGCGACAAAACATGCCTGTTATATCTACAGGCACTGAAACAGCAGATCATAAACTGAATGTTTATTTCGGAACAGCAGAAATAAAATTCATTTTACAGAAGCATTCGGCATGGAAATTAATGTTGGAACAATGCTAGGAACAGTTTATTCAGATTACAACCATGCCTTTTAACTAATGGCACCTCAACACTGCAGGTAGCTGCAGTAATTAAACCTACAGCAAAATAATTTCACAAGGAAAGCAAAACCATCAAGACAGTTCAAAGTGACTTGCTGAGAGACCAATAAAGAATTAAAATAAAACCCTATCTTTTATGTGCATTTCCCCCAAAGCAGGCCAAGTATTTCCTATTAATCTAATGGAGATGCTCTCTGCCAACGTTGACTTTTAGAATGGCTAATTATGGACTTTTAAGATGCAAATGCCAAATGAAAATGAAAATTGGCTGGAGCCTTGCCTGATGCAGGGAAAACTCCCTGAGCCAGCACTGGGAGAGGACTAGCCTGGCAGTGTTTTTAAGTATCTGAGAGAAGAAAGAACCAGACCAGAGCAAAAGAAGGATTATTTTTCCCTTGCCACAAAGCTGTGCTGATGGCTTGCTCTGGAGTCTCTGGCTTGGCAGCTCCAGGGTGCCATCACCTTCACTCGTGCCTTTCTGCTTGCAAGCCCAGAGCCACCGGTGGCACTGACCACACTGCACGACCTTCACTTTTACTTCAGTTAATTCAAGATAAATTAATACAAGTTTACTGAATTCCAAGATATTTCTTTTTTTAATTTTTAATTAGAGCTGCCCTGTTTCGCCC
The DNA here is from genome assembly GCA_039720435.1 of Amazona ochrocephala. Taxonomy (NCBI): domain Eukaryota; kingdom Metazoa; phylum Chordata; class Aves; order Psittaciformes; family Psittacidae; genus Amazona; species Amazona ochrocephala. The sequence continues at coordinate 62,299,153 of CM077882.1, forward strand.
TCATCATCGCGTTTAAAATCAAGATCTCTGGCAGCCAGACACATCTCGCCCGCATCACTGTGGCTTTCTCTGCAAGTCCATTTGGGCTGAACTGCTCCCACTTGACTGACTTGATGGTTTTCACTCCTGCCATTTGCCTTCAGACACCAGACCTCCAGCAGCTGTGGGGCAGAGCTGAAAAACCCCTCTGCTTGCAAACCTCCCTGCATCAGTTTATTGAATGTGGCAAGAGATGTTACTCCATCGGCAAGGTTACAGTGTTAGCAATTCTCTCACCAATGCTGCTCTGGTTCTGTAAGCCAGACTGGCAAAATACCCCCCTAGCAATGAAAGTTGGGTAGGTTTTCTTAGCATTACAACCTACAACTACACCCCTAACACAGAGGAACACTAATTAATAAAATACTAGGTTTGCTGGGCTATAAATCAGGAGTAGAACAGTGGTACTGCCTAAAACACACCTGGAATTCGACATTAGGAACGATTTTCCATTTAACTCCTTTCTTAATAGGGTAAGAAAACCTTTCAGTAACACAATCTGAGTGCTAAAGTGGTCACACTTGGTTTCTGTTTAATTTTATAAAGTCTGGCGTTGTTCTGCTCCCCTATGTGCGTGACAGCTTCAGGCATGCATCTGTGTGACTGTGACCGAGTGCTGCAGCCTTGGATCATTCGTGGAATTTATCTGGGGTCTGTTTCTTGCACAGACCTGAAGGAATTAGGCCAGACTGATACCGCTATGTCATTTCCCTCCCCCATTTTATCATCTTCTTTACTCTTGCTGACCCCTTCCCTGCAAGCCCATCCTCGCAAAGCAAGCCCCAGCTCACCAGACCCCGGCGTGATCAGAGGACCCTCCAGCTCAAAGGCATCATCTTCACACTGATCATCCAGCTTCTTCTTTTTTTTCTTTGATGGATCCCTGGGTTTCCTCAAAAGGGAGAGCTCTTCCGGATGCCTGATGTCTGGGAAGGAAATGGACCACTTTTACAAAGGGAAGATGGGGAAAAAAAGGGGGGGGGGGAAGAGTTATCTTTCCTTTAGGAACAACACCCAGCAACGTGCAGCATCTCTCTCAGCCGATTTTCCTGCTTTGCAATAGTTAAAAATTGAGTTGAGAACATTTTTCCCGCAAGCCTGTTGGAAACAAGCACTGTCCTCGGCTAGAAAGGTAACAGCATTTGGGTAAAATGCAGAATTTCCCAGGCACAGCCACTCAAATGGAAACGCAAGCACTGCTAGACCCAGTGATGGAGCACAGTACTATTCACACCCATTAGCATAATCATGAACACAAACACAAATACAAACACAAACGTAAATCAGCATGTATATCCCTATTTAGGCACCTCGGTAACAGGCCAGGTACTCTCACTTCCATAAGAGCAATACAAGAATTAAGCCATTCATTTACTTATCAGACTGGAAATTTTGGAGCCTACATTTAAGACACCCACTTTTTAAAGAGATCTTGGCCAAAGCGTTTCTTTTTCACAGCAAATCTCTCCCATTTCCCTGCCCAGAACCGGCCTGAATAACTTTAAAACCATGTAACTGAAGAGTGTAACAGTGTGTTTGTGTTTTAAGCCATAGCAGTACAGGGGGGTAACGAAAGTGAGGATTTTAGGGCCATTTCCCACTGTGACAGTGCTTTGCGTTTGCTTCTGCAATCTGCAGTCACTTCCAAGCAGGAAGGAGTTTTCTGGGAAAGCAGAGCCCACTGTTCATCATACCACTGAAACCACCAAGGGACTGAATGGGAGCCAGGAGACCCTCAGCGGCACTGCGAAGACCAAGAGGGAAGAAAAACCCTCCTTCATTTTACTCTAAACTGTCCTCAGTCGATATGTGGCAACTGACCTGGAAAAGCATTCACCTGGGCATGAAGCCATCCTGCTGCAATGATGAAAGGCTGCAAAAAGGTTGGAGAGCTCTGAAATACACTTGGATTGGAAAAAAGGAGATAATGGACCATGCTTGAACCTGGAAAGTAGTTTCAGAGCTCTTCTCTGCAGCTGGCTGTTCGTGGTCAAGCCCCTGTGTTGTTTCTAGCTCTTGTTTATTGCATGTATCACCTGAAAAACGCCCAAATGCAGAGATGTGCAAAGGTTTGCCTTCAGGATGCCCTAAGGAAAGCAGCCCCTGGTCTCATCCCCACTGTACATCAAAGCCTGAAGCTGTAGCTGCAAGGGAGTCCGGGAGACAGAGGCAAGGGAGCTGGCTGCGCTGCAGCCAGGCTCTATTTTCCCACCAAGAGGAACACTGAACAAGACAATAAGTCATTATACTAACGAGGAGAAGTTACAGGGTTCCCATCTCACCACTGTGCTGGCAGCAGTGGGAGTTTGCTGCACACTCTCCGGTGCGGGATTCTAATTAAAACTGGAATTTGTCCCCAGCACGTGACTCGAGCAGGACACATCCCTGCAGCACATGCGCCTGCTGCACCAGCATCTTCCTTACTGCAAGTAAGTGTGGAAACGTAAGGCTGGAAGCAAGCTCTGCTCCCTCCTCGCCCCATCCAGGAACGCACTGTGAGCCCGTTAACCAGAATGGATATCACAACAGCCTCCCTGTGATACTATTTGAAATAACAACCTGTTATTTCAGACCTGTTTTTCCCCTTTCCTCCTTCCTCCCCCCCATCCCCGACCCTATTTTAAATAACAGCATCACAGACCCTGCCATGCATGTCACATCTGGGGGATTTGATTTTAGGTGACCTCCAGGGATGGATCCCACTAGCCCCAGCATTCCTGAATCCAGAGGTTGGGCACTTCTGTATTTAACCACTTCTGATACGGTGGGTGTCCCATCCCAAACCATCATCTAGCACAGCTTTAATTTAAGCTTTCTCTTTATATAATTATATTTATTTATAAGATATTTTTATATTTAAGATTTAATTTCAGCTTTAACACTGATTTATTATTACTGCATACAAATTACCATGCTAAACTCCGTCCCTGCACTCACTAACCAACCATTAGTTTCAGTGCACAATTTTTTGACCATTTCTAGCAATAAATACCTGGAGTATGAATCCAGACAGCTTTTCGCATTCCCATTTATCCCAGCCAGCTTACCTCATGGAGGAAAGATCTGCTGGGACAACCAGGGTCGTGCACAAGGGACAACACGCAGCACAGCCTAAAATGAGGAGTTCCCCTGGTATTTTGCTAGCAAGGTTTAAACTCTGATGTTTATTTATGGTGCATTAGCAACTGATACAGCTTCTCAGCTGAAACCATTCAGAGAGGCCAAGAGAAGGGCTCTGCGCCAAGCTCGGCTCCTGAAAGCAATCTGTTGGAGACAGCCCAAAGCTTGACCATCTGATATCAAAGTGATTTTTTATAGCCCCTCAGTTGTTCATGATGCTGTCGTTGGACTACAAAGGATACGGGCAAGCTTTTGGCAGCTGCTTCAAAACAGCTCATGGCCATAGGGTATGGCAAACGCAGAGGCATTCTTGTGACGCCGGAGCATCCCTGCTCCCCGTTTCCCCTTGATAAGCTGCAGATTTCTACCAAACAGCAGTGTGCTGGATGTACCATCATCTCTGAGACTTTACAAACCCACTGAAGCCAGCTGAGGGTTGCAGGGGAAATTAAAAACAAAGCCTGCTGTGCTAAAAAGCACAGAGCAGAACAACAGCAAGAACGTGATGTTTATATTTCCTACCCCAGAATTAGAAGTGAGAAGCATCTTTTCACATTTCAATCTTTCAGTAAAATGCTGGGGAAAACCATGTTTGCTGCTGCTTATGATTGATAAGTGTACAAAGAGTCTTAAAGCATGTTTTGAATAGAGCTGTGCTTGGCAAACATGGTGTTTAGTTACTGTAGCTAAAGCAGAGCCTATCCCAGGGTGGAAGGGCTTGCAGATGGTAGGGCTCCAGTTAACTGGAAACTGGGACAAGGACCTGCTCCCACGTCCAAGCCCATTTCCTGGCCATAACAGCAAGAGTAAGACCCTTAAAGCATCCAAGTGACACATAAACATGAAGTACACTATATAGGTTTGTGCTTCTTACTAAGTCCCAGGGCACGTGGATGAGCCCATCTGGAGTTGTTCACCAGGGGTAAAATATCTCCCCAGGGTCTGACTTCAGCCCAAATCCCCACTTGAAATCCTCTGTTAACCATTTCATCCACATTTTCAGCTGAAGCCAGGCTGCTCCCAACAAAGGTCACTTCGAAGGGAAAAGGGTCAGTGAAAAGTGGGTGGACCAAGGAGAAGTGACCTTCCGAACAAGGCTAACGTGTTGACTCTTCAATTGATGCGTTGGTTGGGGCTGTGTTTGCTTAAGAGAGATTCCTTGTCTGTACACATCAGACAGATGGCACTGGCAACATCTACTAGAATTTACAGTAAATGATCCTTCTAGCATTTCATTTCCATTTATTAAGTGTGTGAAAACCCAGCTACCGAGCCTCTTACCAAGCACCCCCAGCAATGCTGGTGGCAGCTGCTAGCACAGACCATCTGCAACAGCATGCGGCGTGCTCTGTATGGAGCACCGACCAAAAACTGGTCCCAAACCATCTTTCAGCTGTATTCAAGCAAGAACTGTTTGTATTTTGAACCAGCTGCAGCTGTGCCTGAGCCATAACTGCTGCAGCTCCATGTCCATGTCCTAGCAGAAGGGTTTTGTCAAATTCAGGGATTTGTTGCCTGGAGATGTGGTACATGCCCCATCCCTGGAAACATTCACGGTTAGGCTGGACAGGGCTTTGAGCAACCTCATCTAGTTAAAGAGGTCCCTGCTCACTGCAGCAGCGGTTGGACTAGGTGACCTTTAAACATCCCTTCCAACCGAAACCATTCTGTGACTCTATGATTTGGCCAAGTGAGGGCAATGCCCTTTGGCGAGAGGAGCACACATACATGCATTTCATGGGAGGCACTTAAAAAATGTGGCTGGGAAGGCAGCTTTCAACCTCCAAAAGAAAATTTTTCAGCTCTTGGTTGAAGCCATTTTACTCCCTGACAGCATCTTCTGTCCCATTTGCCAGCACGGAGCCTACTTGCGCCTGTGCTATCTCCCACTGAAAGAAATCCTTGGCCTTTTTTCCTTGTGTAACCACAGCTCATCCAGACCAGCTGTGCCCATTTATCTCCCACCCAGAGACGAATAGCAGAGCTGGGACGAAACCCTCCTTCTTCACAGGACATCACACCACCTGCACCCAGAAAACCGGCTCAAAAAACCCAATCTGCCTTACAGGGTGTAAAATTCACAATTTATGCTCTTTTGCACTAAATCCACCAAGTTAATCTTGCAGCTGCTGCATCTTTAACCACCAAGGTGTACTGTCATGGGAAAGCAGTTGTGGTCAGAGACCGGACCAAAATCCACATCTCAGCATGGAAGAAGGGATGATTTTGCTGCTTTGTCCCTGTCCAAGATGTGAGGTCCCCAGATGCTGCCAAGCAGCACACCAAGGGGTCCGGGGACACGCAGTGATTTCAGTGGTCTGAGGGACGGACTCTCCCACCAGAAATCGGATTTGTGGTTTTCTTGCATCACCTACATACGCAACACGGTGTCGACAACTGTCTGAGTATGCATCGACTCCCCCAAAAGTATGAAGATAGGCTGAGAAAGTTGGGGCTGTTCAGCCTGGAGAAGAGAAGGCTGCGTGGAGACCTCATAGCAGCCTTCCAGTATCTGAAGGGGGCCTATAGGGATGCTGGGGAGGGACTCTTCATGAGGGACTGTAGTGACAGGACAAGGGGTAATGGGTTCAAACTTAAACAGGAAGTTTAGATTGGATATAAGGAGGAAGTTCTTTACAGTAAGGGTGGTGAGGCACTGGAATGGGTTGCCCAGGGAAGTTGTGAATGCTCCATCACTGGCGGCGTTGGACATAGCCTTGGGTGGCATGGTTTAGTGGGAGGTGTCCTGGCCCATGGCAGGGGGGTTGGAACTCGATGATCTTAAGGTCCTTTCCAACCCTAACTATTCTATGATTCTATGTTTTTTCCACATGATTTCTGGTTCCTTTAAGAGGCCAGAAGGCTGGTTTGCCTGGTTAGCTCTTGAATCATACGAACGCCATAATTTTACTTGTAGCACAGACAGGATTTAGGGGAAATCCTCTCTTTAATGCTGATCCAGCTACCCTCCATCAAGAAACATGTTTTGAAGTGGGATATCTCTGCACTGGATCACCACGGACTCAAAGCAATGACTCATACAAATTACAGCCTTTGCACATCGCCATGACGATTCTCAGAAAAATGAGACCTCAAACCCCATTTCAGACTTAAAAAGAAAAAAAGAAAGGTATTTTCGTTTGGAATGAGTGAATTCTGTGGATCGCGTTCCATGGTTTAAGTTTACAGAATTAAGCTTCTGACTTATCTGCACCATAAATACACTCAAGATAAAGTTCTGCAGAACAGACCAGAAGCACAAAAAAAAAAGCCAAAAAACTGTATATAACTTTTGAAGTGCCTGGAGACAAGATCATGGTTGCACTGGATACTGGGCAGTACGTGATTAACGGTGGAGCAGGTCCTCACCCCCCAGCACAGTTCACTAGGTTTGTACACCTGCCTACATTCAGAACATTTTGTTACGGGTTCTTCAGCTGCCTAGGTGCTTAAACACTTATTTGGGTAAAAGCCAAGTTCTCCACTTGCTGCCTGGGGCGATGTAGCTATGTCAGGACATCCCACAAAGCCCCTGAGATGCCCATCAAGTGCCATGGGTGCAGACCAAGCTGGGGCTGACCCTGACAGGGGCTTTCCCAAATTCAGTGTGGAAAAACCCAAGTGCCTGTTGACGTATTGACTTGCCACCAGAGCAACAATCTGCAAAACCACCTGAAAAACAAGGTCAGTGGGGTTTGCAGTGGTGGACTGCTGCTTGTGAACACCCTCTGCGTGAGTGGTACCCAGAGCTGAAAGCAGGCACCATCAGCCAGAAGGGACCCAGGAGGAGGAAGAGGAGGCAGGAAGCGGTGATGGAGCCAAGCGCTATTGTAAGGCTAATAAAAAAGGCCATTGGAGAGACAGAGTCAACAAATGTTGAATATCTGGATTTTTTTTCCACAAGTGGGACGAGATCCCCAGATTCCAGTTATCCGGATGCCTCTCAGAGCACAGACAGCACTTCCAACCTTGCCCCTGAAGTGTCTGAACTTCAGCATTTTTTATTATAATTTAATTTAAGTCAATTAAATTAAGCACCACAAAACAAGAGGAAAAACTCTACTTACACCCCCTGCATCAGACCATAAGGAGCAATCAGAATAATCTTAAGGAAGGCAGTGGCACTGGATTTGTCAGCATCTCCTAATGTCTTCAGGATGAAAGTCTATTTAAAGGGTCTCTGTCAACAGCAGAGTAAGGATGAAAAAATTCACTGACTCACACAGTGACACACAACCTGATGCTACTCAATAGGCAGAACACAGACTGGCCTGGGGAGGGGGCAGAAATGGGAATATCTCCTTCCATTTCAGACACTTTGCAATGAAATCTCGTTATTTCCCTTATACCAGTTTCTGGTGTTCATCTGGATCCTACACAACAACTGCAGCTGAATACAGGCAAGCAATAAGAGGAAAACAGTGAAATGAAGAAGTTGGCAGCAGTACACTTGGGCCTCGCAATTTAAAAAGCTGAGTACATTGCAATTTGGCCGACACTCTAAATGGTAAGATTTCCTTCCACACCCATCCCCTAGACATATTTAGAAATAGCTGCACTACTGCCAAACCTCTCTGCTCATGGTAGCAAAACGCAGCAAACCCTTCCTTGGATTTTTACTGGGTCTGTCTCCATGCCAGGGTGCAAACTCCATCTCCAAGCATCTTCGTGATGCTACTGAGCATCCGGAGACTGTACCATGAGATGCTGTTGTCACCCCACAAATACCCCCAGAGATGCTCACATACACCTACCAGGACTCTGTCTCAGCTCCACTATTTTAGGAAAACTGCTACTTTATTTACCAGTGAGGGTGTGAAGGAAAACAAAACATTCTGAAGAGGTTCACAATGGTCCAGACTCCCAGAAAGGAACCGTGCCTGGGCTGTGGCTCCATGTGCTAATGGGCATCGGCAAAGCCCTGGGAACTCTGAGCATCTCAGACTACCAAAGGGTTTCAGCTTTGGAAAAAAGAAAAAAAAAAAAAAAAAGAAAAAAAATAGGAAAAAAAAAAAAAAAGAAAAAAACCCCGAGTGCCTTTTAATAGAAGTTTTTTTGGCAACTGAGGGCGTGGAAATACTACAAATACTTCAGAAGTCAGAGGACGTTCTGTACTGGAGTGGAGACCGTTCATAAAGAAAAAAAAAGGTAGGGTCATATGCAGCATCCAGACTGCTGGACGGTGTCGCCTTGCTTGGGCTGCGCTTGCATCATGCATCATGCCCTCCCAAATGCCACCTCTGTCACCTCATCTCAGGTTGCACCCAGTGGCTGCAGGGTGAAGCAAGGAAGACTGGGTTTTGCCTTCCCATCAGTCACGCAGTCCTGGGCACCTCGCTATTTTGGGGCAGAAGAGGTGAGCGGAAGTAGCCCATTGCCCTCACAGGACTCATCCCTCATCCCATCCCTCATCCCCCAGCCCTGCAAGCTCCCCAGGATGGGACCATCCTTACCCTATGCAAAAGTGGTCCCAATTTCTCAGCGTCCCTTGCCCCCAGGGAGCTGGGGACTCGAGTGAGATGGGATGCAAGCATGGAAACTTCTGCTGCTCAGCAGGATGCTCTCCAGACTTCATTTTCCAAATCAGGTATTAACTCACAGGAAGCTGTGAGTATTATGAGGCTGGAGCTGGGTGTGATGCCCCCCCAGCCCTTGGGGCAGAAACCCAAAGTGACCTGAAGGGAATTTCTTCATCTTGCACAGCCTCAGGGTGGGTAAGGGAGGGAGTAGTCATGAATTCTGGAGCACTTCCTCCCAGAGCTGCCTCCTCCCAGCCCTGGCACCACATCCTCCTCCTGGTGCTCCCAGCTCCAACCAGCATCAACTGGAATGATCCCTGCTCCTCTGATCAGGCTGGAGGGCAGCACAGGTCCAAATCTTCACAGCCAGAAGAGGAGGAGAAGGATGCAAGCTTTCACACCATCACAGCATCTCCCCTTGCCCTGCAGCTCTGCAATGTACGCTGTTTCCCCATGAGAAGCAACATCACTGGGGCAGGAAACGCCGAGGCATGGGAAAAAACCTTCACACTTGCATCTTGCTGTTTGCTTTTCCTCTCCCACGTGCCCACAACAACAGCAGCAGATCCTGCCTGGAGTCCCTCACTGCTCCCAGCACACATGGAAAAAAAATACAGGCAGCAGCAGGAGAAGGGGGATGCTGTGAGGAAGCAGCTTAAGGGCACGAGCAGATGCAAGGCGTCTGCTGTCCTGGACTCAAATGAAGCCATTGTGGAAGAAAAGAGGATTCTTCTGTTAATTGTTAAGTAGGAAGATGGTTTATAGCAGGAGTCTGCAATGGAGCCTTCCCAAATCTTGCTTTCCAATAAGGATATTCCTACCCACGCCAATCAAATTGAACCTCTGTATCTGACAGGCTGTCCACTAAGAGGAAGGGGGCATGCGGGACCTCACCAGCAGCCCCCATCCCAACCTCCGTGCCCTGCTGCCGGACAGGCAGGCAGCACAAATCCACGCTGCTTCAGGGAAAAAAAGAGAAAGTGAAGTTTTACTTTCTCTTTCTCTGGTCTTTAATTGCAGATCAAAGCTGGCCCTTCAGGCTGGAGCTGCCTGCCAGCAGCAGCTCCTGGGCAGGCTTCCAGGCCAACCTTCGGGTGAGGGCTGCCCATCCCATCCACCGCCCTGCTCCTCTTCTCCTGCCTGCTCCTACCACAGGCAGGGTCAATTCATGCCGTTAACCCTCCCGACCGGCTGCTGTGAGAATTGAGGGGCTGCAATCCAACGACTGGGAATGAGATTGTGTTTTCTTCCGGCTTCACACGACCTCCAAGAAAGCGAAGGATGTGTGAGCGGCACCAGCATCTTCCCACACCACCTCCAGGCTGGGCCCCAGGAGCTGCAGCCCGGCCGCCGGCAAGAGCTGCCCTTTGCAGTAACTTCAGTCCGCACAAGAACAGAGCCTCTGCTTTAAAAGGCAACCACACACTGCAGTGCTCCCAGCTCTAGGCACAGTTTAAAAGGAATATAAGAAAAGGCACAACCCTAAATAATCCACCCAAGTGTGTTCCTGCTTGCGTATAGAGGATCTTATAAATGCAACCAGCTAGAGTGCCGGCAACATGAGGAATAACTTAAATTACTCATTAATCATGCCATATGCTAAAATTACTGAAGTGTGTAATTAAATGCTCCGAGGGCACAGACAGCAAACAGTTGTAGCCAAAATACAAGCAACTCACAAGCAGTTTGTCAGCTGGACGTTGGTCCAGGCCACGCTGGACCCTAACTTCAGACATCAATGGATTTGCAGAGGCAAGAGCTATGCTGCTAGAGCAAGGACTGCTTCTTTCCCCTTCTACTTCAAAATATCTACTCACCTTTCCTCTTAGCATGATTAATACAGAGTACAAGTGCTCTCTGCAGTCATCCTGCACAGAGATGCTGTGAAGGGCAAGAAAAGATAACGGAGAAAAATGGGGCAGAATAAACACTAACCTGGGGAGAAAAAAAGAGAAAGAGGGAAACAGGTGGGTTGGGAAAGTGTTATAGCACGGACTGCAAGACCCCAACAGAAGGCTGCATTGAGAAGAAGGAAAACATGAGCTCTCCAAGCCAGGATGACTCCACCACCCTACAGCTGCTCTAATTGTTGCCAAGTGGCCGCGGGCACCACGGTGCAGGCAGATATCGCCAACACCTTCCAGGAATGAAATGCCCTGTGCAAATTCAGCCTGACAGCCCTGGGATGATGATTCTGCATGGTAGAAAGCAGCAGCCCCTCTTGCCTGGCAAGCGCGTGACCTCCTGGCTGAGATTAGCCCCTGTTTCCGTTGTCAGTGCTCAGCTCCAGGACCCTGCGCTTGAGGATGTGTCTGACCCACAGCACAGGGCCAAGGTCAAACATGGAGGAAGAAAGGACAGGCACTCCATGACTGGGATTTAGATTGGATATGATGAAGAAATTCTTTACTGTAAGGGTGGTGAGGCACTGGAATGGGTTGCCCAGGGAAGTTGTGAATGCTTCATCCCTGGCGGCATTCAAGGTGGGGCTGGACATAGCCTTGGATGGCATGGTTTAGTGGGAGGTCTCCCTGCCCATGGCAGGGGGGTTGGAACTAGATGACCTTCAGGTCCTTTCCAAGCCTAACTATTCTATGATTCTATGATTTGCATGGAGCAGTTCGGTGTTTGCCCCAAGGAGATCATGGATCAAATATATACATATATGTATACATATGATATATACATATCATATATATATGTGTATATATATGATCCAAGACCATATACATACATATGTATATATATGAATCAAAACTCTCTGGAGCAAACACCAAACCTGGTACATGTTGTGTATGCCATCCCACTGTGAAGCTCCTCCCTAGACCACAGAGGCATTTGGACACCTACTTCATATATATTATATATAATATACACCTGTATATTATATATTAAATATATATGTTAAAATATATTATTCTATTCTATATAAATAGTGGTATTTGGACACCTACATAATGATACAGGACACCTGTATGTTATATAGGTGTCTGAATACTTCTGAGGTGCAGGGAAGACTACTCTAGCCTCTCCAATTCCAGCACTGCTGACTCCCTGCATCCTGATCCCCTCTTCCCTCTGGCCTTTAGGCCAATGTGGCCGTCTTCCCCACAGCCCTACTGAACATCTGTCTCCCAGTAAAAACAAAGACTAAGGCTAAACAAGATTTAATCGCTGTATTTGTCCATGCAGTTTCTGCCTGTCCTCAAACCGCTCAGGCTGGCAAAAGTCTAAAAGAAGAAGTTTCCAGGAAAAATCCCTCTTTCCCCAAAATGGGGAACATTTTCTTCAGCACGTCAGATGCCATGGAAGGAAAGTCAGAATCACCCTCGGCAGATGTCATCCCGGGTCTGCTGTAGAAAGCTCCTACCACAGCAGGGCTCAGCAGCTTTTTTCCCCTTCCACATCTTTAAATATTAGCATTATTCTGCTGTTTGTTCATAAATAAACTGAGAGCCCGAGCACTGAATAAATAGCTGCTTCAGGCCCATGTAAGGTTCTGACTGCTTGGCAGCATCAGTGAAAGATCTTGTTATGTGGTTAACTGTATCAGAACTTCCTGACGTGAGTCACTGCTAGGAAGATGCATTAGCACCAGGCAGACGCCTGTGACTTCTCTGTCTGGCATGACATTAAAAATGGCAATGGGAGACATAGGGGAAGCAAAATCTACTGGGAAATAATGCTGGCTAAGCCTTTTCTATTTTAAGGAGAAATTGCCCAATATTTATATTACCTCCCCCCCAAGAGAACAAAACAGGAAAGAAATAGCAAAGATTTGTAATCAGCTATATATACCGACCTAACCACAGATGTGCCCGAGACCACGCCATAACACCGCACATACAGCTGAGGTCTTCCCGCCTCACAAAACAACTGGGTCAGCCAAGAGTAACCCTAGCTGCTTTTTGAGAGCAGAAATAGATTTACTACAGCTGAGGTCAGGTTGCAGGCTCCTTGCGGAGGGCAGCAAGCAGGAAGGACACCAGCACAGAGCCTACACCGAGCGCTTATTTCAGTTCCCTGGAGTGCAGTTACTATCTCCTGGGTTTTCTGGTGGAGAGAAAGAAGCACCATCTTTTGGGATGAGAAATTCTGGGATGTGAAGGTGGGTACAAAGTGATGCGCAAGAGCTGCAGCTGAGGACAAGCCTTGTGTACCTGGCAGGAAATAATCCATTCTTTCTTCTGGAGTTTCTCAACACAGAAAAGAAGTGTGAAGAAGAGCTGGGGAGGAGCAAGGGAGACTCGGTGCCTTCCCTCCACCAGACAGTTTTACAGTGAAGCATCATCACTTAATCTAATATGATTTTCCACTGGGAGAGAACCCACGGAGCTGGCAGGCTTCCCATTTCAGGGTTTGTTTTTCATCTAGCACATAAATTTGCAGGAAAAGAAATTATGACAAAACACCATCAGCTTTACAGAAAGCAGGGCTGCTACCACCTCACCTAAGAGAAAACCAAGAACAGCCTCACTACGCTACAGAAATCAGCACAGAAAATCTATTTCTTCTTATGTTTCCAGTACAATTGGCCTCATTATTTAAGTACTTCCACTTGAAAGGTTAGATTTGCAAGGGGAAAAGAGTGGATATTGAAGCTGCTTGATGCCCAAGTGATTGTTGGCTGTTTAAAGCAACAAATTACCAGTGAATCAGTAAATTTATGAGCACACACACCAAAGTACAGGCAGGAGCCAAACCAAATGACAACCTCCCCACCGGTGGCTCTTGGCATTTGGTACTTACTGAACGTTTTGCAGATATCAGAAACCGCCTTGAAGACCCTGTCCGAGAAGTTGACTTTCACCTTGACATACTTCATGTTGGGCAGCTGCAGGCGAAGCAGCTTGTGCTGAGGTGTGAACTGGAGCTTGGCATCAGCCTGTATCCCATATTTGTCCAATGTCCAGTGTGTTTTAAGGAGCCAAGTTTTCTTCTTTTCCCACCACAGCGCGTGATCTGACCAGTCTTTCTTGACATCTAGAACAAAGAAGCCATTTCACCAGTTAAAACCGGGACCAGAATTAGCCTTCTAAAGACAAAAGCAAAAGTTTAAATGCATTTAACTGTGAAGCGACTATTGATCCAAAAGTGCTGACAGCCCTTTTCAGATACGAATAATTGCTTCTATTCAATAGCATCTAAAAGCCAGCTCAGATACAAAAGGAGGAAAGAACCCAACAGGAGTAAGGATGAGAAACAATGTGTCCATGGATCACTCAGTCCAACAGCAATAAGGCTGGAGCATGAAGCTGGAGGGCCATGAATAACATAACACCTTCCCCATCCCCACCATGTAGAACACATGCGCTACCCAAACGTGAGCCCAGCCCCCTCGGCACACATGAAAAGCAGAACTAGAAGGAGGCTTGCAAGAAGGATTAAACAGAAACACCATGTCTCCTCCAGCTCTTTCAGCTTCTACAAACCGCACTGGAAAATTCCCAGATGAAACTAAAAGTTACTTCTCAAAGCAACAAGAGTGCAAAATCCTACAGCCATGGCTCCTTCCAGCAGAGACATAACCATGGGTTCTTTGAAGATCATGTCCAAGCTGGGATGCATTTGGGGAACTAAAGCACGGTGATAACTCCAAGAGACAGCAACTGTGTATTATTTTCCCTAACATCTGGAATATTTACCACCCGCCCCGTTCTCACCAAAGCCCCTGTCACTCCTGCAAAGCATTTCCCAGTCCGACCACTACCAACCACGGTGGGGCAATGTCCCCCCACCACACAGAGGAAAGGAGAGGAGAGGTGCAGGGAATGATCCAGACGCTGCAGCTGCATTTTGCAAAGCTCTGCTTAGCCTAAACCCTCCCTCTCCAAAGATACTGGCAAGGGATGGTTTCAAATGGCAAACCAAATGTTTCCACAGGATGTCATCTGGGCAAGCACACGAGAACCTCAAGAGGTTGCAGGACAAGTTACAGGGGCAGTGGAAGCTGTCCCATGCCCATAGCAGTGGGGTTGGAGCTAGATGATCCTGAAGGTCCCTTCCAACCCAAACCATTCTGTGATTCTGTGATATTGTGAATGACAGAATTGTCAGTAAGTTTTGAGTTTATGGACTTTGTATGAGTATTATTTTAATTTTCATAATAAAAAAGAAGCTTGAATGCAACGCAATTCCCGGGTTAAAGCACTGGTTATATAGTAATCCAGTTTTTAGCTCCAGATTCTCCTGTGATCCTGGATTCCCAATATGAAACATCACTTTTACCCAGATTAAAACTGCCAGATAACATTCATTGTAACTGCTCCTCTCTCCATCCTCTGGCAGTGACGCTCATGCATCTCAGGGCACTGGCCCAAAAGCCAGGGGCAAAGCCAGCAGAGTCCAGGGACAAAGCCCCAGCAGAAACACCGCCAAACAGGCTCCAGGACCAACACTGTGAAGATTATTCCACATATGCCAGACCTGAAATTAAAACTGAGGTATGAACAGTGCGACAAACTAACTTTTTTCTGCCCCTATCTGGAAACAGGATCTGGAGCTCAGTGTCACTGAGAGAACCCGCCAGCAGCTGGTCTAATAGCACAATCATGCAGCCAGAAAGTAGAAATGTTCAGCTAGACTTTTCAACAGCTTTGTACTATCAAATTAAACAAAACCAAATATAGAAAAGCATGCAAACTTGCACAAGCCTTGGCTACGCTTAAAAAAATCTGAGAAATCATTACAATGGACTCTGTAATGAAGTCCAACTTCTGCCCTACTAACAGCTGAACGAATTGGCACTGAAATGCACAAACTGGCACTCTGGGGGGAGGAAAAATAAAGGCATTTTGAATCACTAACATTTATGCCTAACAGAAGGGGATTTGAGTGCACGCTGCAGATTAACTTTTCAGACTATAGCACAAATAATACACACAGCATTGTCTTTTGGCCTGAAAGCAATTAACACTTTGAATTAACAGTGAGATGCTGGCTATAGCCAGAAAGGTAAAGGTCTGTGGCTGCCCCAGGGGGTAGTTATATACATATATATATATATATATAAAAAACTATATACAGTGTGTATATATATTATCATATATTTATTATATAATTTATATATTATATAAATTACATTTTTTTATAAATATATATTTTTTTATATATAGAGAGAGAGCTTAGCAAATGTTTAGAAGCTGACTTGTGAGGCTGAGTTTAACATGTTGACAAGAAACCTTTGGTGCTTTGCAAAGCAGCGGTGCAACTCAGGGCTTGGAACAACCCTTGCATGCCAGGGAATGCCAACAGCCTGGTTAAATCTGATCAAAGGTTTACAAATCTTCACTAGGGTCTCAATTCACGAGTTACTGATTTGCTGGGGTTGCAGCTTTACGACAAGGCTTACTATTGCGGCTCAGTCTTTTCCCATTTACTATTGCCAGTCATAGGACTGGCCATTTCTTAGTTACCAAAACACAGTAAGTCTCTGAGCACTGCAAACTCATTTAAGAGATCACAGGCCTTGAATTCAAAACATTACTACAGGTCCAAAGCCACAGTGCAAACCTCAGCAGAGGTGTTTGCAGACCCAGAGCTCCTCTGAGCTGCTAAATGCAACTTGCACATCCCTGAGCTATTTCCAGCTGTGAAGAGTACCAGCCTCACAGCAATGCTGCTATGCAAAGAAGTAGAAATGTCCAGAGCCAGCAAGTATTCATCAGCACCTCAATCAAAGCAAATAGCAAAAGAACAGGCTTGTTCAGTGGGATGGGAAAATCCACCTATATTAGTCTAAATCAGGCTGATTCCAGCCTATGGCACAGCAGAGGGAAAGGAACACCAGAGCCACTGGGATTCAGGCATCCTTGGGGCAACAAAAAAGCATCCTCCCACCATGGTCATCTTGGGCAAAGGAGAGCACAAAAGGTTCCTGGAAATGAGCCGCACACGTTTGCTAGGGTCATAGCAAATCATTGCTGCTGATGCTCCCCTTTCCAGGCAAGAAACTTTCCAGGTGAAGGCTGCGGAGATGTGGAGGCTGGAGCCATCAGCATCAGCTGGAGCATGGCTGGGGACTGGGAGTTCCAGAAGCCCAACCCCAACAGCAGCACCCACGGGAAAGGGAAGCACAGTGCTTCCTTCCCGGCATCAAAAATAATCCCTGCTCCCAGCTTCCTCCACCTCCCAGTGCAGCCTGAACCGAAACCTCAGCTGCTGGAGCCTGGGAGAGCTGGGGGATCTGGCTGTGATTATGTTTCTGGAGGAAGAACCTGGTTTTGCATTTGCCTCCCAAAACTGTGTCAAGAGCCAGAGACGTGGCACTGGTGATGCTGAGGACACGTACAGCAAACCCCACTGAACGAGCTTGCTGTTCACCTTGAAAAGCTGTTCAGACAGTCCTGCAAATGCAAGAGGCATCTCAAATCACCCACCCAGACAGCTGCAGAGACCTCTGCAAGGACAGAACGTTATGAGAAGAGGTGAAAGGCTGCTCAACAAAGTGTTTTAAACCTTAAACATCCTTAGCTTTCAACTCATGCCAGTGCCTCGCTGCAGTCACATCACACCAGCTCGTCCAGCATAATTACAACCGCAGATTTTTATTCCCACAGCTACCACTAAATTCACATCCAGAATTCATGTAGCAGAAAAAAAAGCCTTAATTGAGATGCAAACAAAGTGTATTTTAATTCTGGGCTTGCCATGGCACTGATACACACATACACAACTACCATTTCAGCAACAAATTTTGGCAAAGGGCAAAGAAGCCCCATCCGCTCTGCCTGATGGGCCATTTATCCCAGGAGCTGGCTGCTTCAAACACTTTCCCTCTGCCCATCCATGGATTTTAAAAGTCCCTTTTCTGCTCCGCTTCTCCAGCAGCTCCTGAACCTCCTTTCTTCAGAAGCATTACTGTCACTTGGCAAGCTCTCTGTACAAGCTTAGGACTTACTAGCAATAGTATACAAGTCTCCAGTGTTACATAAACACTGTATTTGCCTTGTTATTTCGGGATATCCCTTATTGCAGATGGGCTCTCCTTCCATGCACCACTCAGGACAATAGCGCCCTGACACAACTAAATAAACATCTTTTTATTCCACCCCTCCCCGGCATATGGTTAAACCTCACTAGACTGATATTTGGAGACCAGTAAAGTTCAGCAGTGGTGGTCTCTATCTCTTCAGATATCTCCCGCGGGATAGCACCAGATCCCCTTTCACACACACATCCCTGACTAAATTCATAGGACAGCAAAGAGCCTACCAGTGCCTCCATCACCTTAACATTGGAGGCAGATTACTAAAGAGCTCCAACATAAACCAGCGCAGGTACGTAGGGAACTTCTGCAAGTCTGTCTAGTTTGCATCATGTTTTTTTGTTTGAGTTTTGGAAACAAAGGCTGGCAGCTGAAGCTGTTTTCCCTGGAATACTGTTCACCTTAGGAGGGTCTGTGGATACAACCAAAGAAAAGCTTTCAGTTCATTTCTTAATTATAAGTGATGGTTTTTAGAGGAATGGGTTCCAGCCTTCAACCCTCCCATGGGAGCAATATGAAAGAACCATCCTCCTCCAGTACACAACACAGCAGAACCAAAGCCCATCCATCTCACCGGTTGTTTTTCCACAGAGGAGGAATTAGCACAGCAGCTCTCCCAGTCCTGGCTCTTCCGAGGGGTGAGCGTGCAAGAGGAGTGCTTTTAATGAGGATTATTCCTGCTCTGAACTAGTCACGCTTGGGTAGCTGAGGTAGGAAAATGCCTTTCAATTACCCACACAGTACCTCGTATTGCTCCCTATATACAAAGTACATATGCAGGTATAAAATATATTATGCATATAAATACATATATACATACATAGCATATAAACATACACATACATAATATGCACACACATATACATACATGAAATATATATAACATATATGCGTCACATAAACACACGTTTATACACACACATACATACATAAAAATGCTACATATATACGACACAGCGCAAGGACTGAAGCAGCTCACAAGCCAAGCATTGCTTCTTGCATAAACTGATTTTTGTACTTGGTAATCTACAGAGAAAATAAACAACCAACCAAGCAACGTTACAGCTTTTCAATGACTTTGGTGCAGGTGCTCTGAAATTCCTCAAGGGCTCCTAATAGGATGGAAGAAAGAAGTGAGTGGGTTGCATTTATTTTCTTCAAATTAATACGCACTACACATTTTATTGGCAAGAATACAGACATGGACGACACGTTTAAAATCCTGACTGCAGGCAGCAGACAGCTCGAGAGGCAGCTGGGGGAATAAAGTACCTTTAAGCTCAAATACCTGCTGATAAGGCATTAATCCAGCACTCGCAAGCCCCAAGGAGCGGCCAGGGCTCTCCAAGCTAGAGGCAGGGTGTTGGCTGGTTACACACCCCTCTTGGGAAGCCAGCAGGGAGGAAAAACTCCTTCAAAGGAAGAGAGACCTCCAGCAATAAATAGCTGGGGAGTGCCTTGTGTGCCCTGGATGAGCTCCCTGGGAGGGGAGGCATCCTCCCCTCCACCTCCTGTCCCCTTGGGATGCATTGCACGGCCACTATGCATGGAAGGCAAGGCCAAAATATTCTAAACTTTGAAAAGGAGAGCAGTTTCAGACTACAATTAAAAAAGGAGAAAAAATGCCCCCCGAAAAACCACAAAAAATCACTGCACATAACCTCATATGTGGCTTTGGTAGGTTTTCCTTTTCCATGTACTACCAGCGGTGCGTGCCAATGAGGTCTGAAGGTGTATGCATCTTCACATCACTGAATATATCAGAGAATACTGCAAATGCTCCTGAAACATTCACAAGTACCCCAAAATGGCTAATCTGGTGCATGGAGCAGGACAGAGGTGCTGGGGTAGCACAAGAATAAAGCAGTGCTTTACAGCCAAGAGTGCTGCTGAAGGTCCCACTCCAGTCAGCACCTGCTCTCAATGTCATGAATATGTACTCTTCAGAAACTACTGATCCAACCACTAAATACTGCTGCATTTCCTCCCCCAACCTGCAGAAGCTGGTGCAGGGATCAGCTCCTGCATCTCAGTGGATCAGAATGGCTGCAAGATCATCACTTGCTTTTGAAGCATCCTCCCAACCAGTGCAAGGATTGGAATTCCATGAGACAGATGTGCTCAGGCTGCTCTGCAACCCTAAAATGCCAGTGTGCTGATCAGCTCATCTTGGGCTAACATCGCTGCCATCAAAAGTAAGATAAAAATCCCCAACCAAGCTGGATTTCTTTAAATACACATTCACATTTTTATGGTTTTAAATAAATATATAAATACATACTTAGCTGTGTGTTTACATATGATAGGCAGAGAAAATTGGGGCTGTTCAGCTTGGAGAAGAGAAGGCTGCATGGAGACCTCAGAGCAGCCTTCCAGTATCTGAAGGGGGCCTATAGGGATACTGGGGAGGGACTCTTCCTTAGGGACTGTGGTGAGAGGACAAGGGGTAATGGGTTCAAACTTAAACAGGGGAAGTTGAGATTGGCTATGAGGAAGAAATTCTTTACTGTAAGGGTAGTGAGACACTGGAATGGGTTGCCCAGGGAAGTTGTGAATGCTCCATCACCGGCGGGTGTTCAAGGCGGGGTTGGACATAGCCTTGGATAGCATGGTTTAGTGTGAGGTGTTCCTGCCCATGGCAGGGCAGTTGGAACTAGATGATCTTAAGGTCCTTTCCAACCCTAACTATTCTATGATTCTGTGATTCTATATCTGTATATACACACACAGACAGGTATATCTATATGGCTGAACACATTGGGGAGGGATGGGATATAGCCTCCTTGCTGCTCGCAATGACCTTTTTAAACTCAGATTCCTTTAAACATGCCAAAGCCACTCCTTCCAGGGCAATTATGGAAAAAAATAAATTAAAGACAGAACTGTTTTCATTTATCTTGAGTCCAACAAAAAAGCTGCTGTGTTTTGCTGGGTGATACAGTCACTGTCTTTGGGGCGGAATCTATGTTTTAGTGCGGATTTGAGTATGATTTGATTTGGGGTATGGTGTGCACTGAAGTAGATGCCTCTCCAACCCCCAGTGGGGATTTAATTGCAGAACAAAGTTCAGAATGCAACAAAAGTCCTTCCAGCCTCCGGTCACAACACTTGAAAAATTATGCTTTGAAACACAGAGATAAACACCCTAGAAAATTATTATCAGACTGCTGTAATAAAGCTGTAGCCACAACAATCTGATGCTCTTGGTATTAATGACACTTAATAGGGGGTTTTAGTCACATGCCTCATATTTGACATGTGCTATGAAAGATACAGCATACAGCAGCCACACTGCAACAACCACCGGCAGAAGGGCTTTTGCCCATAGGTAAATACAAAGTGGTACCTCAAATTCTCCAGCACCTACCACCATGGGCCACTATCACCACTATTTTATCCTACTTTATGTTCAGGAGAACAAATGTTCAGGAGAACATCCACACACCCACGGAGGTGTCCAAAACAGGGTGGGGCTGTGCTGGAATTTAAGCTTAAGAAGAACATTTCTTGCATAAAACCCAGTTTGGTTTATTAACTAAATAAATAAATAACTATGGACAAAAGCAGCCTTGTTCCCAACGCTGTGATTCCTGCGAGCGCAATCCAGTGCAGGAGACCTCCCTCTCTTCCCGGCGTGCCAGGGTACACACTCATGGTTCACTACCACGAAATCCTGACGTCAAAGCACACTGTGTAGTCGCAGAGAGCCATTCAAGAGCAATGAAAAAAGTATGTGGAGGACACTGAGTACATCAGGACACAGCACTGAATGCAGATGTTAAACGTGTCCTTGCTCAGAAAAATTATGAAGCGTCTTCTGCTAATGAGGAATGTGTTGCTGCACTGCTGGAAAAAGAAGTGTCCCTTCAACTGGTTTATAAGTGAGGTTTACAAGGGCAAGCCCACGTCTCGACAGAGCAGGGATGGTAGCTGAAGTACCAAAGAGGCGGCAAAAAACACCATGATCAATCTTTTTGCTGCTCAAAAGCACCACCCTCCCCTGAAAAGCAACAGGGCATGGCAGAAGCCCCTGTGAGATGTTACCGCTTGGTTTCTACATGACTGGTTTTGGTTTACAACAGTTTTGTGGAGCGAGGATATTTTACAAGCCCAAAACATCAATGAGGGTCTTTGTAAACGCATGAGGCTGACACATCAAACCCAACTGCCTCCCAAAACGCTCCTCCTGCCTAGGCAGGGCTTTGCTCCCTCACCCTCAAGCTGCCTGACCCACAGAATACTGAGCCTTCAAGCATCTCTGCTGGAGTCAGGTCCACAAGCAGACTTCAGCAAGAAGAGCGAATCCTGAAAAGCCTGAAAGTTACTTTTTTTCTTAAGTAAACTCTCGGAAGGAAGCTCTTTTCAGTGTTAATAGGATTACTCAACTAGCACTTGGAAATTTAATTCATTAAGATGCCACGGCAGCTATCTACTTCTTGCACTGCTAGCACTGAGACACAAGTAACTCCTCCTCCTCCCAGGGCTGAAATGATTTATCTCATGCTGGCCACAGTAACAAGCGCTTTTGACCTGAACATGTGCTACTCTCCTATGGAAAGGACAGCAAAACCACCTTTAAATTTGCTTTACACCTCTGATACTATCCCACAAACACAAAAGGCACATGCAAACTGCAGCACAAGCTGTGAACTGAGCACATGGCATTTACCCTAGAGGCATGTAGACACTTTTATTATGCTTTTATGCATAAATTTATTATACATATATAATAAAATACATTTTATTTTTCAGCATCTATTGCAGCCAGAGGTCTATGGGTTTCTCTGAGCTCCTCACCTGCTCCCCAGCCATACCCAGCCCTGTTTAAACCCCCCAGCAGGGAGAGCAGATTTGCAGCAGTGCTGAACCAAGCTGAAACATCAGGAAACCCTCCAGAGCAGCCGAAAGCCGGGGCCAGCTCCGCTCCCCAACAGCCCTATGCTAACAGGCATCAAGCGGCTCAGGAAAGTCTTTGCAAGCACAATGCGGACTTGCTTTAAATCCTTGCACCAGCCCCCCAGAGCCATTTGGCTTGTGCATTTCCAAGGGTGGATTCGCATTTAATTTTGTTTTAAAAAAAACGGGATCTTTCCAACCTGACTTTCCACGTTTCCCCCCAGTCATCAAGCACCCCTCCAGAGGAGGCTTGCACTGGCTCCAATGGAATCACGAGAAATGGCAGAAAACTCAATTAAGGAGTGTGGTTTCCATGAATCATCCAGCACAAAATAGGAAGCATCGGAAAGAAGGAAGGAAGGAAGGAAGATCATTTCTCCAGGGAGCACTCAACTGCCTTGACTACCAGCCCCGGCGCTCCCTCACCCTCCAGCCATGGATCACACTTCCCTTACCAAAAAGGAAAAGTGCCCCAGGGTGATGTGCAGTCTGCAACCCTGACTCATCCCCAGTGAACGTGCAAGGCATAAAGGAGCTGGTCCCTGCCAAAAAGACATCATACCAAATAACGGAGCCAGAGGACATTTGGCAGGACGGATGCATATGGCAGATAAAGGAGGACAACCTGAATTCCCTGTCTGAAGCTTCAGTCTCACCAGGCAAGTGCCCAAGTGCACTTTAACGACAGTTACTCTCTGATAAAAGCTCAGGCCCCTGGAAAGGGAGGTCTGCAAGAGTCAGGATGCCTGGGGCAGCCTCACCCCACCCCGAACCTGTGAGCCAGTGTTGGTCCTGCAGACTAGGTGGGATCCTGGACTGCAGCAGAGGGGCACCAAACCTTCCTGGTTCCACACAAAGTGCATCCCCTCAGGTAGAGCATAAGGAATCCCTGGCAGTGACAGCAGCCAAAAGCATCGCACATGCCACCAGCCTCTCCTTGCATGCATTTTGGGATGAGCTAGTCAGTCCTTTGCTGAGCCACAGGAAGATGCCATGGGAAGGGGAAGAAATCCCACCATTTTTCTTATTTATTTCTGCATGTTAGTCCAAGCTCACTGAAACACGCAACACACTTTTAAAAGGGCTTTAAGACCTCTAACCTTGAGCTTGGGTCCAGCTCGCCCATCACATAACCAAGATTAGGCACGGAAGCCAAGGGCAGGACATGCAGGATGCAGCAAAGACAATTTCTGCTGCAGACAGCTCTCCAGCGGACATCGTGTCGTGCAAAGCTCTGTGTATTATCAGCAAGAAAGGGAAGCCCAGCAAGACAGAGATATAGCTCTTTACAGGCAAATTCATAAAACACAGACTTTCTAATTGAATTTGGAGTTTCAGCAACTAACCCTTCCAAAAGTATATATGCCTGCAGGGAGCAGGGTGGGGGGGAAAGAAAGACACCAAACAAACATGTATAATCAGCTGGTAAGAGATGTAAAATGTAATAATTGGGAAGATGAAATTCTGGTTGCTGTCTAGTTGTTTTGCAAGCTAAAAATCAGCTGAGATTATACAGGGGAAGGTTTATACAACCACTGCAATGCCTGTTTGCCTCTGCACGTCCCACCCAGTGCTGTTTGTAACCTGTTGTCCAAATTCAGCCACATCTTAACGAAAATGTACGGCCTCCAAGATCCCACTCAGTCTGCAAGAGAGGAAATAACGCTGGCACAGGAACATGCCATGCACACAGCTACTGACCGATGTGACACTCGTATCTGAGCAGCCACTGAACGCAAGCTGCATCCAGAGCTGCTGCAACCTCGCTGTAAAATGGGTGAAAATGAGAAAAGCCAATGAGTACGGTTCTCTGAATATAAAAAAGAACACAAGAAAAGCTTTCCTCTGGTTTGCTGGGCACTTTTCTTCCCCTGCCCCATCAGTTCTACCTGGTGGAATCTCCAGCCCAGACAACAAGAGCAGTGTGCAAAAATCAAATCTGGGCAAGAAAAGCAAGTTATAGCAGCTCTGGCCGAACTTGTTATTTCTCCACCCAGCAGGAATCTGAGGTTCCGAACTGTAACACTGAAAAGCCCTGAAAGTCACTGAGAACATTCAGAACTGAAACCCACAAGCTGAGAAGTTTTGCACGGTTCTGTTTCTCTGCCTCTTTCCAAGCTATCGGTTAATTCACATCTCAAATCAAGAACAAAGACATGTATCTTCTTTAAGATAATTTTAACACTATGGGAATTTTCCCCCTAAACACATCCAGGGCTGGATGCTGGGTGAAGGTGGTTTACCAAGAGCTCCATGAGTATCACAAATCTCCTTCCTTCCCCTTGTCTGTAAGAAAACCCATCACTACAACCCACTGTAAATAGCAGCTCATAGTGATGGTGTCAATGGTGATGTTGAAACGACTGAAGTTTGCAGTGCAAATACTCCCTCTTCGCTTTCTCAACTTGGTAAACACTCCCAAATCCATGATTTCATGCAATTATCCACAATCCTTCTCCCCCCAAATCACAGACCAAGGGTTAAAACCCACATTCCTGGTTTGCTTTTCATAATGTCCCACAGTGGGATTGCAAGAAGTTGCTCTTAAACCCACTGCGGACTGCAAGCCGTGGACTGACAACTACCAAATGCCATTTTTAAAACTAAACTAAACTAAAATCAGTCAGGCATGATTTTACCCTGGTAGCCAGAGGAGGATGGTACCTGCCATGAATCACACACTTAACAGCACAGAAAGAGAGTACAAAAATCCCTGCCAGGGAACACCTGGAGGCATTTGGCTTCTGTAAATACTAAACTATCCCACTTAGTGCATGTGGGAAAGGCTGTGGATGTTGTCTACCTGGACTTTAGTAAAGCCTTTGACACCACTTCCCACCATTTCTCCTTGGAGAAACTGGCTGCTCATGGCTTGGAGGGGCGTGCTGTTCACTGGGTAAGAAACGGATGGCCTGGCACAAAATGTGGCGGTGAATGGAGTTACATCTAGTTGGTGGCTGGTCACAAGTGGTGGAAGTGCCAGGTTAAGAGTTGGACTTGATCTTAAAGGCTTTTTCTAACCTAAACAGTTCTATGATTTTGAGTACAATTTGTTCAGGATTTTATATGGTTGAGACTCATCCAGATGCCTGGGCAAAATGCAAGCTCTGACAGAGGAGGGTGGAGAAAAGTAAAGGATGGCTACAGAGGAAAAAGAAAAATGAAAGAAAAAGGAAAAGGGTAAAAAAAAAAAAGAGGAAGTGTGTGGCCATGATGACTTATACCATTTCAACTCCCTTGGAGTGACGTGAGCGCAGCTCCTCGTGCTGGCTTCCCCGTGCGCTCTACGTCAAATGGAAACCTAAGGCAACTGGAAGAGGAAACTACTGATTTGGGCTGGGTGGGAGCAGCAAACCCAACAATTTCCTGTCTGTGGTACAACAAACCCTGGCTCTGGTATTCGCGAGAACGCTGCTGCCACCTCCCGCCCCACTCTCTTCCCCCTCTGACTGCGATCTGTATCATCGGCCGGGCCCTTCTGAACCAAAGCAGATGGCTCAAGTGGAAAAACCTACAATAGTAATAATAATAATAATAATAGTTTAAAAATTTAAGCTTTTTTTTTTCTTCTTCTTATAAAGAATGATCTCCACTCTGGGTAGAAATATTAATTGCTGTGACACAGCTTAGAGCTGCCTGTGTATGGATTTTACCAACCTCCGCCCCAAATTCCTCTGGTCATTGGCAGTTCAGCTGAATATTCCACTTAGGCTAACAAAGAGAACATTATTTGAGCCATGATCCTACAACTTGGTGTGAGCCCACATAGAAGCTTCTTGGAGTCAAAAGGTAGACGTAAAGAGCCAGCCCCACACAGATCAATGTGAATGGCTGGAGAGTGCCTGTGTTAATAGGCACTTGAATATTCTCACTTAAATGTCATAAAAAATGTGTTATTTAGAGGAAAAGGATTCAGCACAGATCACTAGCAAAGATATTAATCAAGGGGCAAAATGTAAACCCAGGGCATGTTAAGAGCTCCCTTGGTCTCCTTGAAGATGGTGCTGAAGCAGAAGTATCTCTGCTGGAAGCGTCCATGCTGGGCTGCTCTGGAATCTTGCAGGGTACCACTTCCACCTCAAAATGGCCCCAAATTCTGCCCATTTCTGGAGCAGAAAGACTTCTCCGCTCAGCAGCATGCCAGATCCACCCCTCATCCTCCGGGCTCACCATCCCACCTCCCACTGGCTATGCAAGTGTTGCTGTTTAAAAGCCTGAGATAAAGTTTCCCAATGAAATACAGAGTAGGATGAGTGTGGAGCATCAGAGGAGTCCTGGCTGCCCACACTGCAGCCACCTAAACTGCCCTCAGCAGCAAACACCGCCACCATTTATCACATTACTTGGGACAAGCACTCACCACTCAGCCTCAAAGGGAATACAAACAGCTTCTTGGAAGCCTCCAGGCATACTAAATGGCACTCAGAGTCCTCTCCTGAACACCATGTACTTGAAAAGCAACACTGAGGAGTGACTTGCGTGCTGATTCTGAATCACAGAGTCATAGCATGAATCATAGAATGGTTTGGCTTGGAAAGGACCTCAAAGACCATTCAGTTTCAACCTCCCCTGCCACAGGCAGGGACACCTTCCACTAGACCAGGTTGCTCCAAGCCCGTGTCCAACCTGGCCTTGAACACTGCCAGGGATGGGGCAGCCACAGCTCTGGGAAACCTGTGCCAGTGCCTCACCAGCCTCACAGGGAAGAACTTCTTATATCCAATCTAAATCTACCACCTTTCAGTTTAAAGCCATTCCCCCTTGTCCTATCCCTACAGGCCCTTGTCAAAAGCCCTTCTGCAGATTTCGCGTCAGCCCCTTTAGGCACTGGAAGCTGCTCTAAGGTCCCCCTGGAGCCTTTCCTTTTCCAGGCTGAAGAACCTCAACTCTCTCAGCCTGTGTTCATAGTAGAGATGCTCCAGTCCTCTGAGCATCTTTGTGGCATCCTCTAGACTTGCTCCAACAGGTCCATGTTCCTCTTGTGTTTGGGGACCCAGAGCTGGATGCAGGACTGCAGGTGGGGTCTCATGAGAGTGGAGTAGAGGGGGAGAATCACCTCCCTCGACCTTCTCGCCACACTGCTGGTGACACAGCCCAGCACACCATTGGCTTTCTGGGATGCTGGCACACACTGCCAGCCTGTGTTGGGCATTTTGTCAACCAACATTCCAAGTCCTTCTCCTCAGGGCTGCTCTCAATACATTCTCCACATTCTCCCAATACACTCTCCAGCCTGCACAGGATGGATGAGGTGGGACATCTGGATGCCATTCATTCCCTCCAGTGTGTCGACCACACCACACAGCTTGGTGTCATCAGCAAACATGTTGAGGGTGCGCTTGATCCCACTGCCCATGTTGCCGACCCCTAAGGAATACCACCTCATCACCTATCTCCACTTGGACATTGAGCCATTGACCACAACTCTTTGAGTGTGACCATCCAGCAAATTTCTTATCCACCAAATGCATAAGGAATTTCAAAACGAGAGGAATTTCTCATCTCAACCGACATCTCATGGCCAGACGAGTACCTGCAGACCTCACAAATGGAAATGCTTGGCTGTCATCCTGGAAGTATGGACCAGAGAAATGCCCCAACCATACTCCAGGCAGCAAGCACTGATGCTCAAAATAAATATTTCTCGAAAGTGTGGCTACAATAAACCCTCTTTCTTTCTCTTTAGCCTCCAACCATTTCTCTTGCCTTCTCAAACAGCAAAGCACACGTAGTCACCTAGTGAGCATTTACCAAGTCTCCTTGGAAAAGTCCAAGTGAAAAGGTGCAAGTCACCTGCAAGACGGCACTGCATCCTGCCTCGTGTTTGCAACAGGAATGGGCTGGGGCAGGGATGCTGCATTTCTCTTACTTAGCCTTGAGCTGTTTCAAAGGATTCATCCCAGTTTCAAGTCAAAAAATTCCCCAGCAAGTCTCACAACAGCTTGGAACACTTATAAGCACTGCAAAACCTCAAACCCAAACCTGAGAAAATCAATGACGCTGCACTTTCTTGGTGTTTTATTCATAACCCTTTGAAGGGTCCATCAAGATAAAGAGACTTTACTGGGAGAACACTGGTATTTTCAACTGATCTTTCAAGGAGTACAGATGAAGTCATTGGCAAGATAACATGGGCAGAGTCCATTTGACGGTTGAAGAGAGCCCCTTGGGTAAATCCCAGACACATCCCATATGCAGGCTAAAATCCACAAGAGTGAAAGAGCAAGCTTGATGTGCTACCATGTGCTAAAGCACCTAAACCAAAACACTCTGCATGTTACAACTCCCGTGCCAGTCCTCAAGTGACATCCTGCCCTCTCCAGAGTGAGGGGAAGGAGATAGCAGAGGAGATGCCAAAACGGAACAATGGAGTTTAAACCAGCTGCCCAAATCCTTATCAAAGATGTGATTCACAAAAACCCCAAGGCCTTAGAAGATGTCATCACTGCCTGCCATTATCAGCCGCTCTCTATCAAGGGCGGAAGGCTTGCTTTGAAATTTATCCCCAGTGCAGCTGACGTGCCCATCCTGGCTTGATAAAACAGGGATGCCACCACGCTGCAGGACAGCACCTTGAGCCATCCTCCTGCCTTGGCCAGGGGATGCATTAAGCATTAATGCCTTTTGGTCCAGAAGGACTGCTGCAATTCCCAAACTAGCTCTTTTTTCTTTTTAATCCACTTATCTATTTTCTTCAGGTACAAACCCCTAAGGGTGCTCAGTCCTCCCCATAAGCCCCCGCAGCTGGAGCTGGCTGCCATGCATATCCTGCCTGTAAAAGGAACCTACAGAGAAATCTGCATTTCCACTATAAAACTTTTATCCACAGACTTTCTGAATCTGCTCAGTGCACATTTAGGTCATCTGTCTTAAGCCAGTCCTCTGCCAGCCACCACTTGTCCCCCCCCTTGCCTGCTTCTGTCAGCTATTCTTTTATTCCCACTACCGCACAGAGCATCCCCTAAATGCAATCCTGCATTTAACGTATGTCCCACAAAGCTCCTCCCAAGTGCATTCAAAAAAGCAGCGTGTTTCCCTTGCATGTGTTTAAAACAGTCTGAAGTTGACAACAACAATAACCTGCGTTCACTTCCTTCCTTCCTCTGCTCCCAGCGATTTTAAGCCTCTTTTTTTGTTTTGTCTGTAAGTCAATAGTGGCAAAATTCCTAAAAACCCCTGGGTGAGTACCAGGAGTTCCCAGTACTCCCAACCCACATGGACCAACTAAATACTACTGTTCTTAAAACCTCAGCAGTTTTCTGCCTATTTTTCAGAGGACTCTGCCAAGCACAAGGCATGGCTCAATTAACAAAGTGGTTTAATCCAGCGGGGTGATAAATAACAGGGGAGCGAACAGGTCATTGCAATTCACTTGAGTAACCAGAATCCCTATCTGCTGCTTGGGTTTTTTCCAATCCCTGCCTGCATTAGTGACAGATTTTAATTGCCTATTCCCAAATAGTCTGACTGCAGCCGCTCTGAGCCTGCAAGGACTGAGCTGACAAGATTTACTGATACCTGCAGCCTTGCAGTTATGGAGGAGAGACTTTCGTGTGTTCTTGCTCTGGGATTGGCACCCCAGCCCTCTCCAGGGCAAAGGGCTATTTACTGCATTTGTTTTCTCCTACAAGCATCAGAAAATACCAACATAAATCTGGATTTTCTCTTTTCCAGGCTCTCCTTGCTGCTGGGAGGAGGCAGGCCATTTTTAACCCCCTGCTCACTAATGGTGGAAGAACTTCTACCAGCATCCTACAGCCAGAGTGGGACCAATGTCTGCAAATTCACAGTGATGCCCTAAACTTCACTGAAACTCTGGGCAGGCCACAGAAATCTCCTTTCCCTGCCCTCCAGCAGCACAAAGCCCAGAGGAGGCTTGTCCAAAAGGATGAAGCTGGCAAGCCCCCGCCCAAGGTACAGCCCTGCAATGTGCAAGCAGAGTGGTCCATAGGGGATCCCAGAGCTGCAAAGAAACTTTGTTTTTAAGAAATTTCCTAAAACTCACAGCAAAAATCTGCTTTGCTAAAGATGAATAATTTTTTTAACACTGGGAGTTGTTAAAAAAGGGAAACCAACACTGTGAGAGACAGAGGAACGATGGGTTAAAAATACAGGGAAAGGGCTCCAACATGGAAAAACTGCAAAATTAATATATCTGCAGATGAAGCAGCGGCAGAGGCTAGATGAAGGAGGGCATTCAGGAGGCACATGAGGGTGAGACACGAGTCCTGTCCCACCCCTCTCTGCTAAACCCGACCCTGATAAACTGGCAGGAGCTCAAAGAAGAGCCATAAAAGTAATGAGAAGGCTGGAAGAGCTGACATGCAGGAAGATTAAAAGGAACTAAATACGTATAGCTTGGCTCAGTGACAAAAGCCAGGAGGAAAGGGAAGGCAACAGCTGGGGATATCCACAGGTCTTGGCCATCCTGGGAAGAGGGGCACTGGGACTGAGCCCCCCGGGGAGCACCATCTCCACTCCCCCACGCCGGGCCGGCGGCTGCGGCCGCTGCATTCCTTCCCTCTAATACAATCCCTAATTTAACAAGTGGAGAGGATCCGGGCAAAAACATTTGGGGGGGGGGTGGGGGGTGCATTACGTCAGGAACTAATTTAAGTCCTTGCTGGGCTCCATCCCCATGCATGAGCCCAGCTTACGGCACGAGTCGGCCCCGGCTCTGCTTTGGCATCTGCTGGTCCTGACACCCAGCGCAGCGCAAAACCAAGGGGAGCACTGCTTATTCATTCATGATCAACGGGTTGATTTTCAACCGTTTCTAGAAAGCTGTTCCTTTTTTACCCTAGTCACCGAGTGCCCAAACCCAGCGAATCTTTCTGCTGCTCCAGCATAAAAACAACCAACTTTTCGGAGAGTCAAGGCTGCCTCCAGCACGAGACCTTTGATGCGAGCACTTGCTTCCTTTCGAAACAAGCGCATTTATATCCATCCCTTCCTTCCTGCAACTTCAGATAATAAATAAATCAAAACCTAAGCATGGAGGAAAATGGCCTGATTGAAGGGCTCTGCGCTGCACCCGGACCCGCGTGCGCAGCTGACAGCTCCGCGACTCCCACGGCCGCAGGCACGCGCGGGGACCTCGCAATTAATATTTTATTTGAGCAATTACAACCGTCAGCCCGGACGATTCCGCTGAGTAAACACACCCGGGCCAGAAAGGGCTGATAAAGGACGAGGGGGAGGTTTGGCGGGGCAGAGCTCCCCGCGGCCGGCGGGTCGGGCCGCTCGCTTTCGGCAGGGAGCCCCTCCACCACAAAGCCATCCCTGCGGCTTCGGCCGTGCGTTCCCACGCGTCCCAGACAAACGGGCTCTTTGTCCAGGTACGCACCCAAAGCCACCGGACACCGCGGTATCCCCGGTCCCAAGCCCAAGCTCCCGTGTCGCCCAAGACACCCCGTTAACCACCCCATGCTCGCAAAGGGCCCTCGCAGGCACTTCCCTCGTCCAAAGCAGCGCAGAGCCAGATACAACTCCAGAATTAAATTGTTCTGTAAACTTGGAGAGCACCCATAAAAATCCCCACCACCACCCCATGAATGAAGAGGTTTCCCGGCTCTGGGTAAAACTGAGTACAAAGGAGGCGGAGATGGGGGCTGAGGCCCTGCCACAAACTGGCCCAGGGGTGTAAAAGTTGGGCTGGTTTGGGCCCGAGGCAGTTCGAGGGGCAGCCCAGGGCGCTGGCTGGGCACACGGCGCCTGCCACCGGGGCAGCGGGGGCTTTGCGGTGTATCCCAGGCGAGGTGGGCAGTGAGGGGATGGGGTGCTAGGGCAGGGTGCTGGGACATGGGGTGAGCAGGGCGATGAGATGGGTGCTGGGACAGTCAGGGTGCTAAGCAGAGTACCGGGACAGGATGCTGGGTGCCTAGGCAGAGTCGAGGGGCACGAAGCGGGCCGCTGAGTGCAGAAGCACAGTACTGGGGCAGGGTCCTGGATGCTCAAGCACGGCGCTGGGTGCTCCAGCACAGTACTGGGGCAGGGTGCTGGGTGCTCCGGCAGGGTGCTGGGTGCTCCAGCACGGTGCTGGGTGCTGGGAGGATGCCGGGGCAAAGTGCTGGGCTGGATGTGGGGTACCGAGGAACTCACCGAGCTTCTCGACGAGGCGCAGCATGACGCCGCCGATGTGGATCTCGCCGGTGACCCTCAGGGTGACGTCGCGGCCCAGGTCGGTGACATGGACGCTCAGCTCCCACGTCCCATCGGCGTAGCAGCCGTCCGGCATGCGGATCCCGTCCAGCGCCATGGCCTCGGCCTCCTGCGCCGCCAGCCGTCCCTCACCGCCCGCCGGCACGGCTCGGCTCGGCACAGCACGGCACAGCCCGCCCGCGCCCCGGGGGGGTGGGATGGGGGCGCGGTGGGGCGGGATCGCGGGGCGCAGCGCTACCCCGCCGCCCCCAGCCGCTGCCTGCGGGGCCGCCGCCGGAGGAGAAGGGGCGGGCGGGGAGAGGGAGGAGGAGGAGAAGAAGGAGGAGGAGGAGGAGGGGGATAATAATTAAAGGAAAAACGCGCCCCGCGCCGCCGGGCCCCTTGGCCTTTTATGGAAGCGAAGGACGGAGTAAGTGGGGGCCGCTCCAACATCCGGGACTCGCCGGGGGGCGGCTCGGCTGGACTCGGCTCGGCCCGGTGGCGCGGGAGATCGCCGCGGGGCGCAGCTGCTGGACGCGGGGTTCCCCCCACCCCAGCGCGGCCGTAGGAATCCCGCTGCGTGCGGGATGGGAGCGCGGGATCCGGCCCGGAGAGCGTCCTCTCGGGCCGGCGGGAACTCAGTGTCCCAAATGCATGGATGCTTCGAGCGCCTTTCCCTGGCAGCCCTGCCTACTGCCGCGCTCAGGTTGGTGTTTGTTTGGGTTCTTGGCACTGGCCATTTAAAAGCCCCTAATTCGTAAGCGGAATAAGACATGTTAGGCAAACCGCTTACCTTGGTATCGCAGTCCATGGCTTGTGCAGTGCCCATGCTGGGGCTGGGAGATGTGCTGGGTCTCTCCATCCTTATCATGTGTCAATCTAGGAAATGGGAACTGTCTGTAAAATGAGTCTGAACCGGCACAAATGGAGAAAAAAAATAATATTATCCGCTTCCTCTAGCTCTCCACCCAATGATGCACACATCCCGCCAAAGCAACTGGGCTTCCTGAAAAACCACCGTGCGGAAGGAGCTGCAGTTTGAGGTCCGGCATGGTGCTTGGAGGCAGCGGGCAGGATGTATCCCATGCTGTGCCAGTGATGCGAAGCCATGTCACAACAAAGCCATGCCCTCCCTGGTAGCCTCGAGGATGGCTCTGCCAGCACAGAACTTTCCCCATGTGCACTGTTCCCATGTCCTGTGTGGGAATGGCAGTGGGAGCTTTGCCATTGCGGAGGCAGCAAAATGCTCTTAATGGGGATGGTAAAGTTTTGCTACTTTTCCACTTCTGCTGCTATAATGGAGATCCTTATAAAGGACTGTTCCTCTGTGTTCCCATATGCATCAGTAAAAGCTTTCCTGAGCTCGCCCTGGGCAGAGTAAGCCAGGTTTTACTCATAAACAGTGCAGAGGATTTGGGCTCATGTGGCTGATGGTGCAGAGGGAAATTGGGTGACGCTGCCCTGAATGATGGGAAGACGGGCAGCAGATTACCTCCACCACCAAATCCTCCTGGTGCCTTAATCTCTGTCAACATAACCCCGATTTCATTCCCCTACACTTGGAAGTTGGAGCATAATCTAGAGGGTGACAGCTTGGAAGGGCAGGGGAAAGCTGGTCTGTAACAATAAAGCTTTCACAGATTGTATCTCAGTGTTCTTCCAGTATAAAACAATAGGGCAATAAATAGAAAGGGTTACTCTCAACCCAAACATTTTGGATGAGGTTCCCAGCTGATGCAATTCAGTACAGCTCTGCTGGAGCTGGTAACCTTTTAGTACAGCTGATTGCATGCCATGAGGTAGAGGGTGCTGGTCCTCTGTGCTCTTAAAGCCATTTGCAGAGTTTCTCTTCCCCTGAGGACGGGGAAAGCCACTCTCTTTGCCTTTTCTGTCCTGGCTAAGGCCAGGTGCTGCCATCCTTGGGGTATTCCTTTCCTCCCGGCACCACTGCTCAGCAGTGGGTGTGCAGGGAGGTGGGCAGCGTGATCTCCAGTTCTCAGCTGAGAGGCAAAGCAAGGTCAAAAATGCACCAGCGAAGCTCTTGCGTCAGAGGCAGCCAAGCATCCCCAGGGTTCTTCCCACTGTTTGCAAGAAGTCCTCACTCCGTACAAGCAGCAATAGCCAAATAAGGTGTCGAAACGCATGGACGCTTCCATCGGGACAGGGATGATACCTACCAGACCTGCTCACAACTCAGCTCCCAGCATGCTGCTCCTCCTGCCTCTGCTCTGCAGAAACCAGGATGCTTTTCTAATGAAATGATTCAATAGGCATGTTCAAGAAATCAGTGATGAAGCTGAGTGGTTCCTTTCCTGTCGTGGGTTGATTTGGCTTGTTTTGCCCTGTTTTGTTAGGGTTTTTTTTGTTAGTTTTTAAACTGTTATGTGCAGTTGTTGGAACCAGCTGGCTTTCCTGCTTGGCTGCTCTGGTGCTGTGGGCAAGCTGGTCGGACTGGCTCTTTCCAGGGTGACCATCCATGGAAATGTGCCCTGTGCATGTGGGTGACTGGAGCAGGAAAAGCAGCACGGCTGAGCACCCAGCCTGTCTCCATATACAGAGGCAGAGAGATTCCCCAAGTCTCTGTGTAAACAAAAGCTCAGTTTCCTCAAATGCTCCAGCGTGGCAAGAGCAGTGTGCTCCGATCTGGTGGTGAGCAGCCCCTGCTCGGCCCCTAACACCCCTCCGGTTCTCGATATTCCCTGTCTGCAGCTTCCTCCTTAACAAGGGCGACGTTTCAAAAGAAAACCCCCAAAAGGAGAAATGCAGGCTCTCGTTTTCCCCCCAGCACTTTTTGTTTCTCTAACACCCCCAGCCCGGGTGCTCCCTTACAGCCCACTGTCACTGGTACTGCTCCTCTTCACATGGGGTTTGCAAACTCTTTACTTCTCCCTGAGTTTTACTCTGAGCTCATACATCCCTTCAGCGACCGCGGAGTTGGAGCATTATGTGATCCCTTTGGAAAAATGCCCCACTAGAAATAAACATGGGCAGCGATGGAACAGCAGCACAGACCTCCTATTGCTTGCTCCCTCATCTCCAGCATCACGTAACAGCAGGTGAGAGAGGTTCAAACCACATGGGTGGTTTTCCTCATGTGTCTCCATTCCCTTCCACCTCTAAGTGTCTTTTGGACATAGCCAAGTTTCACTTTTCACAAATGACCATTTCCTCCTAGCAGAGAGAAGGCTGTGCCCCGGGCAAAGGAAATGTGCTGGGAAATTCCGCTTACTCGTTTATTCCTGGCCACATTCGTTTTTCCCTGATTTTGTCATTTCGGAAGTGTCCATGTGCCTTGCTTTTTTATTTTTCTGAATGTATATGCAGAGTAATGAAGCTACCACAGCTTGATTCGTGCTGTACAAATGGGCAGTCACCTGGTATATGAGTAGAGTTATTCAGTATCATTGTGATGAAACAATGAATAATATTTGTGATTAAGATCTTGAAGATGCACTTGAGATGTGGAGGTTTAGTCTTTCTAGATTGTAATAATTCCCTCTTGAGATCTTGCAGAGATGATTTAGTATCTCTGATACCTCATTGTCCAGCAGTAAAATAGCACTTGCTTATGTCCCTTAGGACAAAACTGCACTGATGCTATCCTGCTGCTTTGCTCATATGTAGCCTTCCACCAGCCCCATCATCTCAGCAGGACACAATGTTTGCTCCTGATGAATGAGGTCAGAAGAATTCCCAAGGTTTTGTCTCATCTTTGGGCCCGTCCATAATGGAGCCTCAGCACCTTTTCTGGGGGGGTTTGTAGCTGGCATGGTGTCTTTGGATTTGTAGGTCTGTAGATTCAAGACCCCACACCTTCAGGATGTGATGTGAGGTAACTTCCTAGTTACCCCAAGGGAAGTTCAGGCAATTTGATGTGGAAATGCAGCTGGGTGCTCTTGGCAAGGAATGCTGGTGCCAAGCTAGCTATCCTGAGCAAAAGCAGGGGCCATCAACCTTAGGAGGCTCATGTGGTCCTCCAGCTCTCTCCTCCAAGGACACATGTGATGAAGCCAGGAACCAAAATTCGAGATTGACAATTATCCAGCTTGTTCCTTAATGCCCAGAGGTTACAAAATACATCCCTGCAGCTGGAATAAGCCCTAGTTTACAAGAGAGAACTGCACTCAGGTAAGAGACATGAAGCCAACGCGAGCTACCTCCTTCCTTGGTAAGTCAAGCCAAGGTTTCATTGCCCTACAGCTACAACATTGCATCCCATTTCCATGCTGCGTGCGGCCAACATCAGCTGTGGTGCACTGGAGCCTGCTCAGCTTGTGCTGCAGTACAAACCCTGCTGCAGGGCTCTTCTCTGTCCCCTCTTCACTTTCTTTCCAGGAATTGGGGTCAATTATGCTCTTGAAGCCTCAGGCTGAGGGTTTGTTTCCCAGCCTCTGCCTCTGCAATCCACTCTTCGTAACAAATAACACTGCTGACTCTCCTGACTCGGCGTGTGTCAGGCATTAGTTTCCTGTTGACATTAATCCCTGTGTCATTGTTTATCCTTTATCCTTTTTCTCTCATGCGGTTGTGTCCTTCTGATGTTTCCAGCTGCCGGGAGTGACGTCCACCGAGTCTGACTCCTGGCTTGGCCCAGAAAGGAGGCAACATGCCCCATACCACTTCCCAGTCATTCCCCGGGTCAGAAGGGTCCTTGAACTTTGTGTCTCTCTGAAAGGGCTGGTGGGTCCTAGAGCACTGTCTTGGCACCTATTTTAGCCAGAGGGAGTTGCTAGCTGAATACTTGAATCCATCTAATGGACAACTTGGAAAAATCCCAGGTAAATTCTCCTGAAGGTTGATTGATTTCCAGGGCTGAAAATGTCTTTCCACCTCCCTGCCTGGTGCTTTAGTGTCTCACAACAGCTATGCCCAGGAGCCTGCTCCTGTTGCTGATCTTCCTCTGCATCACCTGTGTCTGGCTTATGGGTTTGGTACCTCATCATTCTCACTTTGGAGTCTTAATGTCACCTTGCAGCAACAAATCACACTGTTCTGCATAGATCGTGTTTTAGTAAGGGACAGGGCAGATGCATTGCAATGAGATACAGGAACATGTTCCTTTCAGCTGCTGCCACCCCCAGCAGTCTTTCAAGCAGCCCCAGGACCCCCAGGGATGTTGGAGCATTGCCTCCATCCTGACAACCACCAAGGTTTCCAAATTCTTTTGGCAAATTGGTCCCAAACATAGCTTTCCCTGGCTGCTTGCACTGGCTCTCAGAGGGTTCTCTTCTGTGGATGCTTTGCATGGTGCTGTCAGCAAGCAGTCAGTGTAACTCATTTTCTAGAATCCCAGGATGGAAAACGCTGTGTTTTGTTGAGGTAGTCCCAAAACATGGTCAGTCTGTAGAGTTTTTTGGCCGAAAGTGGCTTTTAAGAGTACTTTACTGCACTACTGATTTACACTTGCCCAAGAGAAAGGGGGTAACTCCAGCCCAAAGGTTCAAATATCTCACACCCTGTCTCTTCTGCTGTGATATGCAGCATATGAAACCACTTTCTATTGTCCATCAGATTTTTTGAGCCTTTACCACTCCCATTATTCTGGCTTTCCTCCACCTCCAGAAGGCCTCCTATTCATTCGCCTTTACAAATACAGACTACAGGCTGGAAGGCTGAATTTCTCCCGTGGAGCTGGGGCTCAAAGAAAGCTCAAATGTCACGCAATGCTCAATCACCATCCCTGGAGCTGGTGACTCTGGGGTGTTAGAAGAAACACCCAGCATCATTATCCACTGCTAGTCAGCAACAAGAAAAACCAAAACTCCCAAATAATTCATCCGATGGCTCCAACACCATCATCTGCAGGGCTGCCCAGATAGTGGAAAGCGTCTATTTGGAAGTGATTTACTGGGAAGCAGTGGGGAGAAAAAAATTCCCCAAATCACATCATCAATTATTCACAGCTGCTTTCAGGGCAGCCACTTGATGGGAAGTGGAGCTGCAGGAAAGCACCCTGTGCTGGTACCCAGCACCCTGCAGGTCTCCACAGGAGAAGGAAGGAAGGAAAACTGCCCCCAGCACCCTGCCTACCCCTGTCCTGTGCATTGCAAAGCAGCAGCCCCACAGCTGGCATCACCAAGTGCTACAGCATCAACCCCCACCC
The DNA here is from genome assembly GCA_039720435.1 of Amazona ochrocephala. Lineage (NCBI taxonomy): Eukaryota > Metazoa > Chordata > Aves > Psittaciformes > Psittacidae > Amazona > Amazona ochrocephala. The sequence continues at coordinate 62,337,956 of CM077882.1, forward strand.
CCAGCCCTGACACTGACTCTTCCTGTTATCTCTCCAGCCCCAGCTCTCCCCTCCCCAACGGTCTGGGGAAACTGGCTCCCAGCCCGTGGGTTTTCCCTCTATCTGTGCAGGGAGCAGAGGCAAAGCTCGTCTGTCACACTTTGTTAGGGGGCCCGAGGGCTCTGGAGGCAGAGGGCATCCCCGAGACCTGCTGTACCATTCCCATCCCTATGGATGCGCTACGTAGTGGGACCAAAATCAATTTAATACATGCTGGGGTCAGAGACAAAGCCCAGCAAGAGCAGACCCATGTTGTACCCAAGCCTGGGGTTTCAGCACACCAGTTTTTCTTTGCAAGCATTGCTTGAATCCCCTCATCCTGTGCAAATTTTGCTCAGCATAAGATGAGCTCTGCAGGGCTCTCTTTCACCCCATGGCATTGCAAAAGCCACCAAATCGTGAAATGGAGCAGGAAATCCAGCCCTGGGGACTGCCTGTCCAGCAGTGCTCAAGGGACATGAGGATGGGGAGGCACTGGGATGATTTTCCTACTCTGAAAGCCCCTGGTTTCTACCCCAGCCTGGGCCACCCATCCTCTCTGGCTGGTACTGGGATGCTCCATGCTGGCTGCACCCGCTTAGTGCTGGTGTCCTGGTCCCCACTCCGCAGTGCCAAAAAGATGCTCTGAGATGGGTTTATTCTTTATCTCCCATGAGCAGGGGTATGACAGCAGCAGCTGGGGGAGTGAATGGGGAAACCCAGAGACTTCCCCACAATGTGAGGAGCAAATACCAATGGGCAGCTGGGACACACTTGTGGACCAATTAGCCCCAAAACCCCATGCCTCCCTTCATGTGGCATCCTGAGAAGGAGCCACACGGCCCCACAGGCTCCACAGGGAGGACTTGCCTGCTGTACCCAAGCCCAGCCAGAAGGAAGGAGAGGTCGGCAGCAACGGCTCCCCGGAAAAACCACTACTTTGTTCCCATAGTTTGATTCCAGAATCATCCAAATCCTTGGAAATAAGGGACTTGAAGCAAGCCACGCTGGTGCAGGGAGCAGAGAGTTCCCCAAGGCTGCAAAGCTCCAAAGGCCAAACAAGTATAGCAGCAGCCCCATAAATCACACCCGTTCTATAAATCACACACTCCTGATAAATCCCACCCCTTCTGTGGGAAGCTGCAAAGGCTGGAGCAGGCAGAGGGCACTGAGCATGGAGCTGCTGGGATTTGGCCGCCTTTGCTCATGTGCCGCCAGAGAACGGAAAGCTCCAAACCAGTGTTTTTACTGATGCACACATCAGAGCTCTATGGAAACCGGGCTGGTAACAGGCACCTGAGCACAGGCACCAACACCACACAGGCACCAGGGGCACCTGTGGCACAGTGGGGTGTTTGGTGGTGCGGTCCTGATGGAGCCATCATGCAGGGCCCTTTTGCTCTGTGTTAATCACCCAGACTTGCTGCAGACCGCAGGTCGTGGATTCATGGGGAGTACCCCCGCATCACCCCTACAACCACTTCCCTTGGGCATCCACACAGCCCCCCAGACTGCTCTTCTGTCATGTTTTTAACCAAACGCAAGCATATTCTGGCTCCTATCACTGGGTTTGGGGTGTTTGTGAGCAGCCTCCATGGACACACGTCACCAATTCCCAGTCAAATCTGGGTACCAGAGGCTGCAGCCAAGGAAACTGCAGAAATTTTCTCCCCATTGCACAGATGGAGATGCTGAGGCCAGACACAGAGCAGTGACTTACAACCACTGAGGACACAGCTCCCTGTGGGAGTTGGGATCGTGCCACCTGGCATGTGGAAAACCGCAACAACCCCTGTGCACAGGTTTGGGTCAGAAATGACCCCAAACGTCTTCCTTTTGCAGGGAAAAGAACACTGGGACGCTACAGAGAAACAGGAGGGTCAGTGCTCAGATTTCCCAGCCACATGCATGCCTCTCCACTGCAGATTGCTTTTGTCTTTCAGTGCAGCACTGAAGTTTTTTAAGCCAAATAAAAGCATTTGAGGAACATCAAGCAGAAAACAAACACATCTATTAAAGGGGGAGGCAGTTGATATTGCCTATCAGACACCTGGAATGCCCTGTGAAGATGTAATGGCTGAGCACACTTGGGAGCCTGTTGCACTGAGGAAAGCTGGAGACAGATGATGCCCAGACAGCTGGGTGGTTCTGTGTGTTTTTGGCTTCAGTCTTCACTGGAAAGGTCAGATGCAAGCAGGATGGTAATGCAGTTAATGCTGGAAAAATAGAGACAGAGTGGATCGGAGCTGTTTAATAAGGTAGATGTTATTGAATCTGCTGGGCAGGATGAACTTCACCTCCGAGCAGAGCTGTCTGAAGTGATCGGCAGCTCCTGCAGGAAAGAGGTGGGCTCCCTCTCTTTCCTCAGGAATGGGCAATGTGGGGAGATGTTGGGAATCCCCCAGACCCCACTGGAGCATGAAATTGTGGTGACTTGTGAGCTCCTAGAAGACACACAGTGATCTGCAGGCAAAGGTGCTGTCATGCATCTATACTTCTGGCACAGCCCCACATCCCCTGTGAGTGAGGGACAGGCAGCCTCAGTGAGGTCCACGCTGGGGACCCTCACTGCCAGTTCATCACTGGTTGGTGGTGAGAGGGAGGGTGACCCATGAGGAAAGGTTGAAAGACTTCAGGTTGTTTACCCTATAGAAAGAAAGATGGCTGATAACATCTTCAGGTAGATAAAAGAGGGTTTATCTGAAGACGGGGGGATGGAAGAGGGAGGAAATGCTCTGTTCTCTGTTTCCACAATGGTCAGACTAAAAGTAATAAACAAATCACCTGAGAAGGATTCAGGTTAGCTCTTCAGGGAGACTGTTTGATCTTGGAGCGGATTCTCCTGGAAGGCATGCTAAGGCACATGAAAACCAACAAGGTGGTTGGTGACAGCCAGCATGGCTTCACTAAGGGGAAATCCTGCCTGACCAATCTGGTGACCTTCTATGAAGGGGCTACGGAACTGATGGACAGGGGTAGAGCAGTTGATGTCATCTACCTGGACTTGTGCAAAGCGTTCGACACTTTCTCACATGACATCCTTCTCTCTAAGTTGGAGAGACATCAATTTGATAGGTGGACCACTCGGTGGATAAAGAACTGGCTGGATGGCCGCACGCAAAGAGTAGTGCTCAGTGGCTCAGTGTCCAGCTGGAGACCAGTAACGAGTGGTGTCCCCCAGGGATCGGTGTTGGGACCGGTCTTGTTCAACATCTTTGTGGGTGACATGGACAGTGGGATTGAGTGCGCCCTCAGCAAGTTTGCCGATGACACCAAGCTGTGTGGTTCGGTTGATACATTGGAGGGAAGGAATGCCATCCAGAGGGACCTTGACACGCTTGTGAGGTGGGCTGATGCCAACCTGATGAAGTTTAACCATGCTAAATGCAAAGTCCTCCACCTGGGTCGGAGCAATGCCAGGCACAGCTACAGATTGGGCGGGGAGGAGATTCAGAGCAGCCCTGCGGAGAAGGACTTGGGGGTGTGGGTTGATGAGAAAATGAACATGAGCCGGCAGTGTGCGCTTGCAGCCCAGAAAGCCAACCGTATCCTGGGCTGCATCAAAAGGAGCGTGACCAGCAGGTCGACGGAGGTGCTCCTGCCCCTTTACTCTGCTCTCGTGAGACCTCACTTGGAGTATTGTGTGCAGTTCTGGTGTCCTCAACATAAAAAGGACATGGAACTGTTGGAACAAGTGCAGAGGAGGGCCACGAGGACGATCAGGGGACTGGAGCACCTCTCGTATGAAGATAGGCTGAGAAAATTGGGGCTGTTCAGCCTGGAGAAGAGAAGGCTGCGTGGAGACCTCATAGCAGCCTTCCAATACCTGAAGGGTGCCTATAGGGATGCTGGGGAGGGACTCTTCATTAGGGACTGTGGTGAGAGGACAAGGGGTAATGGGTTTAAACTTAAACAGGGGAAGTTTAGATTGGATCTGAGGAAGAAATTCTTTACTGTGAGGGTGGTGGGGCCCTGGAATGGGTTGCCCAGGGAGGTTGTGAATGCTTCATCCCTGGCGGCGTTCAAGGTGGGGTTGGACATAGCCTTGGATGGCATGGTTTAGTGTGAGGTGTCCCTGCCCATGGCAGGGGGGTTGGAACTCGATGATCTTGAGGTCCTTTCCAACCCTTACTATTCTATGATTCTATGATTCTATGACTGCAGAGGCAGGGGAATCACCGTGGTCAGAGGGTTTTAAACTGAGCCGGAAAACAGGCATCCTGGATGGTCTATGTGCCTGCTCTGTGTCAGTGGGGTTCTCCCACCTTGTCTGATTAGTTAAAGCTTCTGGTGGCTCATTGCTTAAACTGGAGGATGCTGGAGCTGCTGCCTGATATAAAGAACCGCATCTTCATTCTCTCCAAAGATGGGCTTGAAATTAGTGCCATGCACAGATTTGGTCCAGTCCCTGCTTACAGGTAAATCTCTACACTCCACTGCATGCTGAATCCAGCACTGAGGATGCCCCAACCCCACCACATGCTGGAAGGATGGCTGTCTGCTCATGTCCTTGCAGCTCTATGTGGCTAAGACCTTGAGATGAAGAGCACATCTCTGCAAGACCATCCCATGGCCAACAAAAATAGCAGTGCCACAGTACAGGTGGGAGCAGAGAGGTGGCAATTGCTGCTGTCACATCTTGGACCTGCTGCTCCCTCGGGAATAGAGAGGACAAGATGAGGTTGTGTTGCACGTTTTGCAGCCCAGCCAAACCTGTAGCAGGCACAGTGTGGGTGCTCAGTGCAGAGGCAAGCCCAGCCACTAGGCCAAGAAACTCCAGAAACCAGCTGGGGCTTGGACAAGGGGAAAACCAAACCAGCCAGAAAAGAAAATGATGCGTCGCACTGACAGCTGACTGTAAGTGATGGTTGTTTAAACACGGCAGAGTTCAGAGCGCTCGAGGAGCTGGATGCATGTTCTAGAGGAAGGTAGCTAGAGGTGGATGCCAGTATTTTCTGGCAGTGTTGGGTTGGAAATATGCTTCAACTCCTTAGATAGCAAGCCAGAGATTACGACGGGAAGGAATGCACTGTGAGCCACTGCTGCGTACAGCCGTGGGAGGGTGGGAGGAGAAGCCAAGACCCATGGCAGTATGATAGGAAACAGCCTGGAGACACATGGGGAAGAGGAGAAAATCAGGTCAATGCTCTGAAGTGGCTTGACTTGCCGTTGGGCAGCTCTCAGGAAGGAGACTGGCACAGGGCAGAGATGCATTGGGTGAGAAGATGTCTCCATGGCACAGAGATCATAGAATTGTAGAATCATGGCATGGTTTGGGTTGGAAGGGACTTTTAAAGGTCATCTAGTGAACCCCCCTGCATGGGCAGGGACACCTTCAACTAGGGCAAGTTGCTCAGAGCCCCCTCCAACCTGACCTTGAATGTTTCCAGAGATGGTGCATTTGCCACCTCTCTGTGCCAGTGTTTTACCATCCTCACCATAAAAAGTTTCTTCCCTACATCTAGTCTGAATCTGTCCTCTTTTAGTTTAAATCCATTATTCTCTCCCCGATCGAGATGGGGGGTTGATTATTCCCCGTGATAGTGGTTATTCCGCAAGGCACCATGCTGCCTGTGCTGCTCCAAAGGCAGAAATACATGCAGCAAGGGAGCATGATCTGAAGCAACGAGCAGGAGGCAGGTTTAGTGCCACCTTCTAGGGGATGGATGGGGACACTGGGCCTCTGCTGCCCTCACATTTTGCCCCATTGTGATGAACAGGGCCAGGACATGCAGACTCGGGGCTCACCATGAGCCTCCCTATGCAGAGGTGCTGTGCTCACCTGGTACCCAGTGCTGGAGAGCACAGGAGAGCATTTATGGTTTTGTTTGGCTCCCCAAAGCTCTCTACACCAAGTGCCATCTGCTTTTGGGAAATCCCATCTCCATCTGACAGCCCAAACCCTGACCCATCTGCCTGGCACTGGACAGACCCTTGGAGGTCCATGGCACCCCACATCAGCACTGTCCTCCCTGCAGATGGGCAAGGGCAAGTCCCTAATGCCTCTACTTGTCAGGGAACCAGAGAGGGGAGGTGATACAGGAAAGTATCTCCACTGCATGTTTGAGCACACAGCCAGCAAAAAGATATTCCCAAGACCTCACTCATTTTCCCAACTATATGGAAACATGGTAATGGAGAAGAGGAGAGACCTATTTTGGCGTCCAATGTGCTTTTACTCCCCAGAGTGCTTTAACCAAGGTCCTGAGAAGCCACTGCCGCTACACTGAGCTTGCAGACTCCAGCTCTTTATTTTGCTCAGCTTTAAATAACGTGAATGTTGGGCTCCATCGGCTCCTTTGGGAATTCGTTTTTTTTTTTAAAGGCAAAGTCCATGAGACTGAGCTGCCAGAATATTATTTCCAAGCATTAAGTCCCCTGTCCTTCCCTGCAGGGCTGTGGTGTGCCAGGCATTGCTGACATCTTTCCAGTGTGTTTTAGGCATTGGAGATGCTGCCAGCTGAGTGGAGAGTGGTTATTCCAACATTTGTTCTGTGCAAGGAAACACCTCTTCCTCCTCCTCCATCTCCCAAGTGATGACATTGGATAGTGACAGTGCCAGGCCAGCTAAAAACAGTGATAGCAGCACTGGAAATAACAAGAAAGAGAACTGGACAGCAAAAGAACCCAAAGTTCTGTCAAATCACATGGAAATTTGGCACTGTCCTGCAAGAGTCACTCCCGGATCTCAATGGGGAGGTTGTCAAGGCCATGTGGATAACCAGCATATGGAGGTTGGTTGTAAACGAGGTGTACTTCCTATAAGGGCCCCAGTATAAAGATGGGACCTGCTGTCCAATGGAACAAACCCCTTCTTACAAGAGCCTGAGTCCTGGGAGCAGGCCTGGCATCTCAGGTCACTTTAGCACATGTCACCTTCTGTACCCAAACAGTTCGTGGTCACAGCAAGTCATCTCAGTGTGACATCCAAAGTGGCACAGCGAAAAGCAGCTCTCGGACTTTGCGGAGGGGCAGGAGGATCTGCCTCCCAGTTTCTCTTCTCTGGGAGAGGTACCAGGATCAGGCAGGGCCACCCTGTGGTGCTGACTCATGATGCCCATATGTGTCTTCTGCCGTCAGCCCAACACCTGGGGATGCACTGCTGGAGAGTCACTCAGCTGGAATAACTTCCTCTGTTCATTGCTCCAGGGGAGCAGCCGCTGGGAAAACTCCCAGCATGGGTAAGCCCAGAGTTAACTTTGTAGGCAAAGTTGTAGGAAATAAGAAGTGCTGCAAGAGGAAGCACAAAGGCTGGCGCATTTCAGCTCTCCTGCATCCCAGAAGATCAAACAGATGGGGATTGTCCTGTGAGACAAAGCAGCCTGGGGGATGAGGGAAAAGGAGATGCTTCTTTGCAGGGTTGCTGCTCCAGAGGTCATGGGTGACACTTACAGCAGGGCAAGGCATGCTACACATTCATGTGCCAGCTAATACAAGGAAGATACGGGCTTGTTTCCAAGCACTCTGGCTTTGCGCCAGTCGCTTAACTCTCAGCATCTCAGTTCCTGTAGCTGAAAAGCTGTTCTTCCAGGCTTCTCTGGCATCTCCTGGGCTGTTCAGACTTTGGGAGGTGAGGATGTGGTGTACCCCTATAGCCCTGCTACAGCAAGCTGTCACTATTGGGGTGTTATGGACACTGGTTTTCAGGAAGCTAGTCCCATGCTCACAGGTGCAAGCATGTTTTCTGCAAGGTCAGGTTCAGGAAGCATCATTTGAATGATTTATGGACTGCTTTTCTGGAGAGCTGTTTCCTTCAGTTGACCAGGTGCTGGAAGCTGCCCACTGGTAAGGACAGGATGCTGAGAGTGCTGGGTGCCTCTGACAAAATTCCTCTGCTCCTAACTCACCCTCTTCAAGGAAATTTGGCATCAGCACCAGAGGTCACTGCACCAAGAGCTCTGCAGGGCAGCAAAAAGAGGTCTGAATGAAGTGCTTTAAAAGAAGTCAGGAAGGGACACATCTGTCTGTTTGTCTCTCTAAGCTATTTTGCAGCCAGCATTTCCCTTCCTTAACTTGCAGTGATTCTAAAAGCATCATGTTGCAAACACATAAAACGCCAAGTTCACCTAATCCAGAAGAGAGATCTCTTTGAGACTCCCCTGGGCATTTCCCAGGCTGCCGAGGCACAGCAAATCCGCATGCAGGATGCAAACAGCACCAGCAGCATTGGACCAGGACTGCCCGGCTTCTGGAAAACTATTTCTGGGGCAGGAATGCTACAAAACCACCAAGCACCCAAGAACCAGGTAAGCTTGGTGCTCCCTCTGCTCTCCTCCCGGGAGCTGGGATGTTTTAGAGCTCACAGAGGCAATTCGCAAAGCTAACTGCAAACTAGAAAACCTTATGTCAGGAAGAAGTCACAAAGCATCCTAACCAGAAGCATATTTGGGGAGTGAGTCAGTGGAGGGGGAAGCAAAAAGAAAGTTGCACCCTTTTACTTGATGAAAAAAGCATATGGCAACAGTCAATATTGTGAACAATATTCCCCATTCCAGCAACCCAGCCAGAAAGAAAACTCATGACTCAATCGTTGCATTTCATCCAAATCTGAAGAAAAAATCTTGTTCAGGAGGGGTATCTTCAGGGAGAGTCAGCAAGAACTGATTTAGCTGCTTGAGTGCTTTGGAGAGGTTAAAATCATTTTGCAGAAGCTTTTAGGCTCATTTTAAAGCCCTGATTTAAACACAGCTTAGACTGTGGGGAACAAGTGCACTCCACAACCATATATAATGCACAAAATATATTCATTTAAGCTCATGTACACACGTGGTTTCTCCTGATATCACAAAATAAACTCAGGAGGACCTTAACACTTAGACAGAAACAGCTTGCATCCAGAGCTCCCACTTCCCCCAGAAAGCTGTGAGTATGTCACTATAAATCATAAATCCAAGGAGGTCAAGAATGCCATCGCGATTATAGGATCTAACTAGAAATGGGCAAAACGTTTACTGCAAGGCTTGTACAACTCTGATTTTCTTTGGGTAGCTACAATAGAAGGATCGGATGCATTGCAGAATGCAGGACCAACATGGTCTGCAGGCGTTTCCAGGCACTGTCACTTGCTAAGGCTCCTCAGAATCAAAATTCACTGCAGAGAGAGGCAGTCTGGGGCAGCAAGTCCTCAATACTTTTTCCTCAAGGCTTTGTGGTTGCAGATGTCAGAAGCTGCAGTGTTTGCTCAGCCCTGTGACTTGGGAAAGAAAGTCGATAATGCCTAGAAAGAAGCCTGACAATGCTGGGTGGGAAGCTACTGCCTGCAGGAGGTCAGACAAGACATATCAGTCCCTTCTGACTTCAACTGTCTGACAGTGTCCAAGTTTAGGCAGCTCTGGATAGGGAAGTGGAGGCTCGTGTTGCCCTAGTATGGAACTGCAGCCCAGCTGCTCCTTAAAGGTTGCCCACTGAAAATGGGCTGGGGACCACGCACCAGGGAACCCCATGATCAGGACCAGCTCCCCAGAGACACACGTGTATGCTGCGGGCTCCCTGCTCCAGTTCTGGGAGGTCCCACCTAAGCAGATGGGACACAGACTGCTTTGCAGAACCATCCCTGGGTTGAGTGTGGTCACTGCAGCAATTAAATATCACTGGTACAAGCCTTGCAATAGCAATGCTTTGGGTAAGCAGCAGTGCCTTGGCTCAGGTGTGCTCAGAGTGCGTAGGAAGGAATCACTCAACCCCAAAGAATAAGAGGGTGCTGGTGGCAGGCACAGGACAGAGCCCCTCATGGGGAGGTTTAGATTGGATCTGAGGAAGAAATTCTTTACTGTGAGGGTGGTGGGGCCCTGGAATGGGTTGTCCAGGGAAGTTGTGAATGCTTCATCCCTGGCGGTGTTCAAGGTGGGGTTGGACATAGCCTTGGATGGCATGGTTTAGTGGGAGGTGTCCCTGCCCATGGCGGGGGGGTTGGAACTCGATGATCTTGAGGTCCTTTCCAACCCTAACTATTCTATGATTCTATGATTCTATGGGAGGAAAGGTCCATAGCTCTCGCCCTGCTTGCTGCCATCTGCCTTGCACCCGCATCTCCTGATGAGAGCATCAAGCTACAACATGTGGTGAACACGTGCTGGCTGATACGCATCAGTCTGTTCCACAATGCTGCCAAGCTTTGCCTTGATTTAATCAGCACTTCTGCCTGTTTTCTCTCCCCCCACTCCCCAAAATGCAGATGTGGCCTCTCCAACAGAGGAGATTGCAGGTTTCTTTCGTGACAGCAGAGCAGGCATCACTGGAAGGAACATTTTTCTATCCTCTTCCCTTTTCTGCAAGCACCACAAAGCAGCTTCACCTCCCTCCCTTTTCCCTGCTGATTTTTAATACTCTAGCTTCATATGAAAAATTAAAACCCCCACACTCGACTGCATGCAAGGACCAGTCTGGTAACCACAAAGGAGAAACTGAGTGTGCCAAGGGACAACTGTCCCATCCAAAGACCATGCTTGGTAAACACCAAATATTCAGCTGCTGTTTTAGTCTAAGCCCTTCCTGCAAAGCCTAAACACAAGTGTCACATCCAAGCTGCTTAAAGATCCCTTTTCCAACAGTATCACATCTCATACAAACCACAGGGATTAACTGAAGGACCCTTCATAATCCAGTAGCTTAAAACTAGCTGGGGAAATACCACTGAAGCGTCACAGTGGCACTGCTGGAACACACTCCTGTAAGACACCAGCTGGGGGATAAATGGTTTTGGAAGTGGTCTGAAGTTCTTTGCAAATAAGACTAACCATTTCCGTACTGAAAGCACACCTAGCAATGCTGAAAGTATGGCAAGTTTAAAAATAACTCAGGTATTGGTTACTTAGAAGTAATTCTGAATGTGAAAATTTCTGACAAATCCTGCAGTATTAAACATTGTGAAAAGTTATCTGAGCAGGACATTGGTGTTTTCAGATTGAAACAGGCAGAGCAGCTGCAAGAAATGGTATTTTATTTGAGAAACAAAGAGAGAAGCTAATGTGGGGCAGATGCCCAGAGAATTGCCAAATGAAAACCATCTCTTCAGATAAATCGAGGATTTCAAAACCATGCTCCCCTTTCAGCTTGACAGAATGGGAGCAGGATGAAAAAGTGGTCAGATAAAACATCTGTGTACGTTTAAGAGGGCTCTTCCCACCTGGCAGAAAGTTTTGCTATTTACATTTCCATGTCAATTTACAACAGGAAGCACCTACCCCAGGAGCTGCTGGGGGAGTCTGTTCCTGCATCCCTCCTCCTGGGATGGCTTTCGCGACACTGGCCTACTCAGCACCCAGGCTTCATGAGCACCCCTGCCCTGAGACCATGCCCATGTGTGCCAGCTCAGTCATTCCAGGGAGACCTTGGAGCCTTCCGGTACCTAAAAGGGGCTACAAGAAACTTGGTGAGGGGCTTTTTGCTAGGGAGTGTAGGGACAAGACAAGACGCAATGACTTTAAACTGGCAGAGGGGAGATTTAGATTAGATATTGGGAAGAAGTTCTTTACTGTGAGGGTGGTGAGGCACTGGCACAGGGTGCCCAGGGAAGCTGTGGCTGCCCCATCCCTGGCAGTGTTCAAGGCCAGGTTGGACTGGGCTTGGAGCAACCTGGTCTAGCGGAAGGTGTCCCTGTCTGTGGCAGGGGGGTTGGAACTGGATGAGCTTTAAGGTCCCTTCCAATCCAAACCATTCTATAATTCACAACTGCCTTTTTCACTATTGATGATAATCAAAATTGTCTCCATCCCTCGCCTGCTGGGTCCTTACCCTGCAAAACCTGAATATTTGGCATCCAAAGCACCCAGTGCATGTTAGCGACACAGTTCTGAAAACACAAGCTGTGAAGACACATGAGAGACTACGTGGTCCATCAGCCTCTTTCTGCTGGTAGCACACACCCATTTCTAATTTTGGGTAGGTGTGACAGCAGTAGATGGAAAGAGATCACAAATTTAATATCAGCAGAGCCACTCTCCTTTCCCCCTTCCTATGGCTTTGGTTTCCAACCAGTCTGGGCTTTGCAGACAGAGGAATATGAACAGAAAACCAGAATTCAATCCTCAGACTGCTGAGAGGCTGTTGGGTACAGTCCAGAGCATGTGGCAGTACATGGAGGCCAACACAGATCACATACTGATAACCTGCTTGAAAGATTCCAGGGTTCAGTGCTGGCCAGCTGGCAGCTCAATGCCACAGCCTTTCATTTCTCCCACCTAATCCATATTATACATTTTTCACCTAAGAAAAGGTGGGAAGAACAACAAGTGCTACTTTGAACATGATCCAACACTCACCAATGTCAAGGGAAAGACCTTTGTTTCAGCCAGGTAGGGATCTGGCTGTTAAAGAAACAGCATAAGCAGCACTACATTGGTAGCTCAAGGTGGTTTGTCACGTCACCTGTGATACCCTATCAGAGAGGAAAAAAATCTGTTGAAAATTCTTTTTTAAAATGGAAGTCAAGGATTTTCTTTATCAAGGGGTATTGTGAAAGGGTAATAAGGCCCTTTAAATAGCTTCAAGTGCTAAGTATGGGACCACTCTGATATAAGATACTGATTTTCAAGCAGATATTGAAAGAGCTGTAAACCCAGCAATAGTGACAAGTTGGACATGGGGTCCTTGGAGCTCGAGCATCTGGTCAGAGCTGCAGTCTGTAGAGAAGTTCACACTTCACTTCTCCCATGCCCATGCTCCAGGGAATGGGCAGAATAGCTGCAAGAAATGGTATTTAAGAAACAATGAGAGAAGTTAATGTGTGGCAGATGCCCACAGAATTCTCAGGGAAATCCCTCTCTTGAGATAAATCATTGAGGATTTCAAAACCATAAGAGATTGTTCTCGGGTCATCTCATGTTTGCAGGGAACTCACTGACTTTTCACTCAAGGGAAAGGCCTGGCCAAGGTCTGCTAGTCAAGAGCTGCTACAATCACAGCGGGGGACACAGGACATTTTTAGGGGAAAAGGCTGATGTTATAATTCGCTTTCCAATGGAACTAGAGAGCACCAACCCCCAGGTGAACTGAAACTTCGATACCCAGGCATTTCGCTCCATGGATTAGGACTTCTCCTGTTATTCCTTGGAAGAGGAGACTGTCTCAACACACTGTGAACTTTGTGTGCAGTTTTAGGTGCTCCTGCAATAGCACACAGAGAAGCACTAAACACCGCGTTTCTGCAGCAAACTCTGTGTCAAATGGGCTTCCAGAGAATGCAGGAGAAACCCAAAGAGCAATGAACCGGTCTTGGAAGAGGCCAGCCCAGACCCACTGCTCGCTAACAAAATTAATGGACAATGCCAGAAAATGCTTTGTCAGTCCCAGAGTTAAGCTGACTGATGGCAGCAACCAAAGACAAATGCAGTGAGAGAGAACATGGAAACCCATCCTGAAAGCTAAACACATCCAGCTTGGCTTTGCTGATGCTGAGCTTTCAGCTCTCTGGGATCACAATGGTAATACATGCCTCTTCGGTTTCAAGTGGGTTTCAAAAGTTTCCCTTAAACTCTTGAGGATACACAGGCCATACTCAAACAAGCACAGAGCAAGCTTCAATTCTAGTGGACAAAAGTCAAAGCAGGAATGAAAACCAAATGCTTCAGAAGAGGCCCTGAATACAATGGGTAAGAGAGAGCTGTACTAAAAAATATCTATGGAAGAGAGGGGGAAAAGCTAAACAGAAAGGCATTTTTTGTGGAAAATTACTAAATGCAGATCAAACGTGGAATGCAAGCAAAAGGTCAGGCTGAAGCCCCATCTGCGAAACCAGAAAATGGGACTGTCACATGCGTGCTGTTTAAGAAAAGATTTTAAAGCTTTTCACAAGATTGGCAAAGACAACAGGCACAGACTCTTGGGGGGGGCAATGAAAAGTGGTCACTGTACTTGCAGATGGAGGGCAACCAGTAAGATAATGCTTAGAAAACTGAAAATAACTTAGTACATGTGGCAGGTTAATTACTGGGCGTTGTAAAAACTTACTGATGGTCATTGAAGGTGCATGGCAGAGACTGAGATGACCTTGTAAAACACTGTGGGTCAATCACCTGCAGTCCAAGTTTGAAAGAAAAATGACACAGAGTCTAATCATAGAATCACATAGAACATTTCGGGTTGGAAGGGACCTTCAAAGGTCATCTAGTCCAACCCCCCTGCAATGAGCAGGGACATCTTCAACCAGGGCAGGCTGCGAAGAACCACATCCAGCCTGGCCCTGAATGTCTCCAGGCATGATGCAGCCACCACCTCCCTGGGCATCCTGTTCCCACCTCTTGGATTGCCTACAGCTTGCCATGCTACGTTTCCAGCAGATGTCAGGGTGGTTGAAGTCCCCTGGCAGGACAAGAGCCTGCAAGCGTGATGCCGCCTCTAGCTGGAGTAAGAAGGCTTCATTGACAGTCTGTAGGAGAGACCAATCACGAGGTCCCCCTTGTTTCCTCAGTGCCCGATCCTTACCCACAAGCTTTTGACCTGCTCGTGGCTATTCTTCAGAAACAACTCTTCACACTCTGTCTCTCTTGATGTAGAGGGCAACCCCTGCACCTTTCCTTCCTTGCCTGTCTATTCTCTTCTGAACAGCCTGTAGCCATCGACAGTCGCACTCCAGTCATGGGATCCATCTCACCAAGTATGTGGAGGCAGAAACCTAATCTCCAAGCCAATAATGGAAAAATGGGGAAACACAGATTTCAAGTAAACTTGCTGGGCAGAGGGCACACACATAGACATTAACTATCTAACTGCAAACAGTTGAACTCAAAGTGAGAAATAAATCAATCCCCACTGATTTAGCTACAGGCAGAGTCAGCTCAACTGACCAGCAGTACAGGAAACGAGCACCAGGACAACAGAAAGCCATGGAAGATGAAGAGATGGCAACTAGGTGTAATATAGATATGAAAATGCTAAATGTATTTCAGGTAAGACTAATACTACTAATTAGTAAAGGAGATTAAGCAATTGAACCTGGCCAGCTGGACTATCATGGTGAAATAAGGCAAATGGCCTCCAACTCCAGAAACACTGGTGAAATAAAGCAGAGAGACAGCATATATAAGAGGAAGGAAGGTTGTAGTAAAGCCATGACAGAATAATTATGAGCAAAGGGATGGATTTTTCCTTTTTTTTTTAAAGGCAGATTATCTGCAAAAATAACCTCCTAGCAGAAAAACTGCATACGTCAAATTTGGACAAAGCACTCCTGGCCAAGTTTCACTAAACAGCCCAGTATCAGTCAGAAGACTGACAGCAGCACAGTACATTTCCCTTATCTTGGTTTCTCAAGAAAAACCACCAGTCAACACAGCTTCTAAAGCTAAACATCATTCTTGCAGAAGAAAACAAGTCAGTAATTGGAAGCCAGGACATTCCAGCTCTATATTATGCCACAGACCATCTGACCAGAAAGTTTTAATCATGAAATTCAGACTGTAGCGTGCAGAGACGTGACCCTACTTGAATCCATGTTATGCTGCAGAATAGAAATGGGGCAACTCTTTTCCTAACTTCAAAACTTACTTTTCAAGTAGTATTTAATCTTTGCAGGAGAATAAGAAAACTTTTCCAAGGATTAAAAAGATGAAGGTCTGCCCACAGCACTTGTAACATCTTTGCATATAGAAAATAATCTCCATTTATTCTTCCAAGGTATGCTTCATGTTCGTAATTAACTTTGGAGCTCAAGAGATTCTCCATGAAGTTACAAAATAGAACGGAATCATAAATACACGTGTTCATTAAATCAGAAAAAATTCAAAGCAATGAGAAGGCTTTGGTCCTTATTATGCCTTCCCCTACCAGCAATATGGTTTACTTCTCAGCTATATCTTCTACCTGATTTACCATGGGGCACGTACATAAAAGTAGGATCTCATCCCTTATATGGAGAGCAGTCAGCAAGTACCAGCATGTTCTGATGCAAGGGGAACAGCTATTCCATAAATCTGAAACATGTTCTGGACAACAGCAGAGTTTACACAGACCACAAGAATTATAGGAATTAACCCCTCTTTTGTTTACAACATTTAAAAAGAGAGCTAGTGTAGAACCAGCAGTGTAAGGGGATAACGCAGCAGTGACATGACCCAACTCGAAGTACTGAAATACAAACTATGCACATTTGGAAATGTTTTGCACATTCTAAATATAAAAGAAGAGTCTCCTTTTATGTTTAAGTTCTCCTAATTAGGAGGAGCTGATTAAACAACTTATCCGGAAAGCCAGTAATGTAAACAAAAGGCTGCTTTCTGGAGCAGAGGTGTCAAGCTTCCTTCTATTAGAGAGTTATTTTCATCTTCATGACTGTTCATCAACCAAGGTAAGCACGTCAGGGAAGAGTTACAATTCACCAAGGATAAGTGGATTTTTTCAAGATCCACGCTGCAGCAAGGTCCTTCACACCATCCGAGCCACCCTCTTGCCCCAGAATTTCAGAAAGGGACATCTGGGTGGTTCCCACATCTCCAAGCCACTGGTTAAAGCCATCTGCTAGTGTGGGCAAAGGATGCCACATCTGTTACGCTGAGAACACTGCTATTCACCAACACCACAGCCTGATCTATTTTTTAGTAAAGATTCAGATTCAGCAGCTTCTACATATGCCCTACAGATCGTAAATACCTCAGCCAGCTGCAGCTCAGAGGCCATGTATCTGACACTTCTACTCCAGAGTCTTCCACGCTGTTTTAAAATCTCAGCAATGACCTTTTAGTGTTTCATTTGGACATTACTTCCTGTCATCACAACACTTCTCTCTTGACTTCTCTTGAATTAGTTTCAGGTACAAACCTAATCTAAGCTCCGGTATTTTCAGGCCTCACGAAGTTTATTTTATGCTGCTCTCTTTTCTCTTGATAGGATCCTTGCACGTGTATATAGTATATATATATACACACATTATCATACACATTTTATGCACACACATACACACATTTAATAATGGTAGGCAAAAGACAACTGGATACTCGTCAAACCAAGCCTAACGTGAAGTAAAAACCTTCATGTACCTGAGAAACATTTGGGACCTAAAAAACAAAGGCAGTTACTTACCTTTGAGAAGAATGTGACTGATGCCATTTGTGTGAAAACCACAAACATTTATTTTTAATGAAAAAATACTTAAAGAGTGCCACAGTGCCATATTTTCATTTGAATAGTTGTACAAAGATATGTATTTCTGAGGAAAAGTCTTCACACTGTAGAAAATAAATGTGGTTCTTACATTATGTCAAAAGAAACCTGTAAAAAAGTCATGTTTTATACACTGGAATTAAATGAAACTATTAGAGATAATAATAAATTATAATTACAGTATTTCAAATATTTGCTTCATGCTTTTTCAGCATTAGTTTCTAGATGTGTCACATATAATATTCCCTCAGAAGCCAGCAGTCAGAATGGTCTTTCAATGGTACTGTGGATAATAGGATGTGGAGCTGAACAAAGTCCTAGAAACAATACCACCGTTTGTTACTAACTGACACATAAAACATTAGAACATGGCAGTTTTAGGTTTGTATCTAACATATATTTTTGTTAATGGAAATTAATATTTTTTTTTAATCAACTGAACTTTCATACTTTAATGAATTGAACAGCAATTATGGTCATTAACAAGTATGTCACCCAAGCACACTGCACAACTGTGCTTACAGGATGCTACACATTGTATTGACTTTTTATACAGTCAAAGTTGAAAAGAATTTGGAATCATGTCAGGTCTAATTAAGCACTGCAAAATGTTTAAAACTATAAAGTGCTTTCAAATACAAACAATTTTTGCTCCTTAGAAATAGGAAAAAATCCAAACATGCATTTAAACCTGAAACCTCCATGCCCTATTTACTACAGCCTAACAGTAAAACATCAGTTTTGTGCCACTGGTTTTAAAACTTCCTTTCCCATCCTGCCCCATCCCCAGTCAAAAATTCAAACAGCATCCATACTGGATTTGTCTGTATCTTCTTGGTCTTGTTTGTACATGAAAGTTAGAAGGAAAAAAGCAATATCCAGAGATGACCAATAGGCAGTGTGTGATGTGACTGCGGACCAGTATCTGCTCTCCACAAGACCTTCCCTGAGCTCAAAATCGATCCTGTGCTCCAGTTCCACTAGAAATTGAACAAGAAACAAAAATCATGTTAGAATTGTATGTAAGCAGAAGAAAAAACACCAGTGAGTTTTTCATAAGCTTTGGGTTCTGATTCTGCTTGCATATAAATTACTGTGGCAGATAAACCTGCCCTCACAAAGACCTAACCAAAGCCCATGAAAACTCCCCACCACAGACAAGAGCCTGGGAGAGCTCCTGTGGTCACTGCTCTTGTCCTACCCTCCCCATGGTGGTGGTCAGCGGATACACAGATGAGGAAGCTGGGTCCTGAGCCAAGGGACGGCTATGTGACCATGTTTGACCACAGCTCAGATTTGACCAGGGCAGAAATGGAGCCCCTTGGGCAGCCATTTGGAGCTGGTCCTACTTGGAGCAGTGGGCTGCAGTTGGGGACGCTCCCCTTGGATCAGGATGCTGTTCAAGGGAACAACTCGAGGTTGAGTGCCCTCCCTTCATTAGGTGAGTGATTGTGCATCTTGGATCATTGACCATAAAGTTTATGAATCAGCAGTGTAGTGACAAATCCATATGACATCCCAAATCTGTAGTTGGTATATATAGGAAGAGCTTTAATTGAGTTTGAACATTAAGTTTCATTTAGGCTCAATTTATTTGTTCTGTGACAAATACACAAAATACCTCTGTTTACATTTAACAGTACATTCATTATTAAAAATTACAGTTGATTTAGATGTGCATATACTCTTCGACGCACATGCATTTAGCACAAACCTGACTTAAGAGTGCTTAGTTCAGAGGGGAAAAAAAAAAGGGGGGATAATTAAATGTAAAGCTTGGAAAACCCTGGATTTTTTTAAAGCAGCTTTTTTCCTTATATAATACATATAAATACATTTTTTTATACTTTACAGTCTATGTTCACTATGCAGAAGTATCCAGCAAATCTTGAGGCCCCATTAGGAAACACTGACTTTCAGAAGGCAGATGCTCAGACCATTTTGAAATAAATGGACTTCTCGCATCTTCAGAGGCTCTACAAGGAGACTACACCCAATATTACAAGCCCTTTCTGAAAACCAGCCATCCCTACGCAGCACTAGCCCTTTTAATTTCCAGATTATTCCAAATACATTTCAGCAGTTATCCTTTTATTTCAATGGCTGCTTTGATTAATACCACATTTAAAGCAATTTTCACTGCATATTTAACTGGGCCATTGGCTAACCTATTGTTAAGGCACTTTAGTGGTTAGAAAATCTCAATGAGGAGCAATAGAATAGAAAGGACAAAACTAAAAGCCTGCTTAGTTACAAAAGCCAAAACCCCATATTGAGTAAAAAAACGCAGCCATTTACCAAAGCCAGTTTTCCAAGGAATTTTAATTCTTGGCTCAAACAGCACATAAAGCGCACAAGCACTGCCCCGGCACTCATGGCACAGCAGCGTTCAGGGAATGACATCCCTTTGTGTTTTCACAGGAGTGTTGCAAATGCAGTGAGAATAGGGAGTCGGAGCCTTTGAATACCAGGAGATGACCACAGTCATTTCCACTAGGATGCACATATTCAAAAACCCAGTTACTGCGCAGGAAGGATGCCCCAAATGATTCCGTCTCCCTCTGACGAGAGGCTGTTACAGGAGCCTGAGAGGCAGCCAAACCCCACAAGCTGAGCGGCTGCCTTCTCAGAAGCAAATACTTTGGCTGTGGATTGCATCACTCGGTTTGCTGCCTTGCTGGCCTGTGCTCCATGTTCGCCTTCTATGGAGCAGGGACAAGCTTTCAGCAAAGAGGGATGCCGGAAGCATGCAGAAAGCCCTGGACATGCCAACTCCACCCTTCTCCAAAAAGGACCTCATCAGCAGCTGCACAATGTTCTCTCTTGTGCCACTGTTCTCCTCAAATACTGACTTGGTCAGGCTATCTGTTGAGATGAGGAGCGATGAACGGACAGCAGCGTATCATATGAATGCTATCACAAGATGCAACATACTTGTGACTCCTTAGACTGCAAAACCCCCCCCTTGTGAGAGTGTCAATGGGAAGCTTACAAGTTTAGAAATAAAATCAAGTATGAATTTCTGTAAAGGAAGTAACTATACTTAAAAAAAAAATAAATAAATCTCCCAGCTGCTAAAATTTCACTTTCTGTTCTGGGCAGCTCAGATCAGGACAAGGGCAGCTTCTGCTTTCAGATATATGTGCCTTGAAATCCAGACTGCTTCTGGCTTGCAAGTGTATGGGGAAATTGAAATCATTTTACAATAAACGGTGAGGGGAGTCTCTGTAGCAATTGTATTGCTTTTCCTAGGAACTACTGATACGCATATATCATTAGCCAAAACTCATACATGCATACATACATACAGTGTACAGGTATGTACAAACATACATACAGATAAACCTCCTTTAAGAGGAAAAAAGATTAAAGGGAGAACAAAAAGTCAGTCCTTGGACAGTCTTAAGATACTCAAAAAGCAAGAACAGATTCAATACAGAATCACAGAATCACGGAATAGTTAGGGTTGGAAAGGACCTTAAGATCATCTAGTTCCAGCCCCCTGCCATGGGCAGGGACACCTCACACTAAACCATGTCACCCAAGGCTCTATATTTAACAATTTAGGGCAAATCAGCAAAAGTAAATAGTGGCACATGTTGTTACGGTATTTCCAGCTTCCCACAACACACAGACGTAGCCCAGTGACGGCCTTGTTTCCACAGGGTTTGGAAAGTGGACTTGCCACTAACCTGCGGGCTCGAGGAAGCTCGAGCTGTTGCTGTGTGGTAAAAAGGGCTCCCCGGCCACTGCGGCCTTCTTGTCATCCTCCTCAGCTCCATCTTTTCCTGCCTCGAGTGTCTGTGGGGTGGCTGTACTAGATCGACCAAATCTTGAAAAAAGCATCCCGCCAAGGCCCTTCCCAATGCTTGCAGCTCCTGCATTCAAGAGGAAAAAAATGTAAACAAGGGCAGCTAAATCAAACCACAAATCACAGTCACTGCAGCACCCATCAATTAGAGTTGAGTGACAGATGAAGGAAAACACTATTCATGCTTCTGTAGGGTGGGAACAGCTTATCTGACTTAAGTGTACACTGTTTATCATGAGACTAATCTAGCGTACAAGCAAAAACTATAATTTGGAAACTGCAACTACGGGAAAAATACATAAGAACACTTCTGCAGCAAGAAATCTGGTACATTTAAGGATATGCCATGATTCCCCTTTCACAAAAAGTCTAAGACTAGGACAAAAATGCTTTGTAACAATGTTAGTATCTTTTGCACACAAGAATTTAAGGACATTTAAGACATTCCTCTCATTATGGGTCCTTATGTTGGCATCACCCTTATAGACATTTAGAAATGCCGTATGATCCTTTAAAAAGGACTATTTTGATTGCTCAGGAAGAGGGTTGTAAAAGCTAAGAACAGATATGTGATGTTTTCTCCCGACTTTGCTGCCACCTTATGGACAAGACATTTAAAGTTACTATAATACAGCAACAAGCAACCCTGCTTTGAAATATCAGGTATTTCTACTTAAGGACTAAATTGCTTTTATATACTTAGTTGATTGGAAGGATTCCTGGCATTAGTCTTCTTCCAAATCCCACAGAGAGAGCTAAAGATAAGCCTTGAGTCAACAAAAACTGCAAGTACGTGCTCAAATATAAACTCCAGTGAGAGTGAATTTAAGCTCACTTTATTAAACCAGGGCTTATTTTGAATCAGAAAGCTAGGAGACAGACTTCATATTAAAACAGCCTGAATTTCCTAGTTTGAAATCATGAATTAAATGCAACTGTAACAGTTTACACAGAGTGATCTTTCTCCTATTTGCCAATACCAGAAAATGTAGTCACAAAACAAGCTTTAATTGATTTTTTTTTTCCATGGAGTGGAAACTATTAAATCACCAGGATGTTAGTTCAATAAGGCAGACAACAATATGACAGCAATAGCATAAACTCCCTGACCCACAACCTCTCCCTGCAAGCCTTGACTCTGGCATATGTAAACTATGTTTTCTTCAAAGTAAATGTCACTTGAGATTAAAACAAGCCATTCACCTATAGAGAACAAACAGAAATGGCCAGGAATAGTTTGCTTATGGTTGTACCTCAAACACCGCACCACAGAGCAGTGAAGCTCAACAAGAAAGTCCTATATATAAACCAAAAGAAATAAAGAACAATTACCTAATATACCTGCTTTGCCTATGTTTGTTATAGACTCCCCATAGTGGCGCCGAGCCATGACTGGTGAAGTAGTTGGGCTTGGTACAGTTGACGCACTTTCGCTATCAGTAGCTGAGGTAGGTTCTTTTGTTGGGTTGAGAAAACTTGGCTTCATACACTCATATGGCAAAGGGTTTACAGTGGTGTACCAGTGGATCTGGACAGGCGAAATGTTGCTGTAGTGTTTTAGAATTAAAGGTTCTAATCTATAGGCCTGCAAGAATAATATAGAAAAGAAAATCCTGAGTATCAAAACTGAAAAAGCATATTTCCTTCCATACACAGTCCTCTCCATCCCCAAATCCAAAATATCTGTAATGAGTGAAGCCTAGAAAGTGACAATATGGTGGTGCTATATTCTGGTTCCCTTTTATTTTCACAGCCTAGATGTATTAGCTGCCCAGTTGCTTGTGCATTCACTTCTGCACATTTTTCTGCCACACTTCAACTACATGTTATGAATGCACACATTACTGTTAACAGATGTTTGTTATTATGCACTGACAGAGCAAATTTAATTTAATTACAGTTAAGCTGATTCTGCAAACACTGCAGAGAAGGAGGAACTGGCTATGTAAACATTTTGTTTGATGACTCTTCATTGATCTCTGTGCAAACCATGAATCGGTGTGCTTATTTAAAACCAATAATTCTATTGATTCTTTATTTTTCTTTGTTTACATAGTTATAGAAAAAACATTCTGCACTTCTTTATCTTAAAACTAAGTAAAACTACTATTTGCAGAGTGGGACCACAGACTACAGCTTAACCAACTAGATGTCCCAGAAAAATTCTGGTTTAGGAGCAGCTTGAGCTGAACGAGGTCTTGAGTTGAGCAGAACCAGCGTGCTTGGATTTGGAATATACCCAGATTCAGGCAGAGTTTATACACACAAAAGTATTCCCAAATTGCTATTCTACAGTCAGAATGAAACTGCAAATCAAGCTTGCATCAAAGAAGTTACCAAGGTGATGCAGATCAAAGTTCCAGCATCCTGCCTTTTGATAAGGGCAAACACTGGCTGCCTATGGAAGTGTGTAAGGACAGGGCAAAGCTATACCAACACTACTCTCCCAAGTACTATCTGACCCTCTAACAATCTGTTACTCAGGACCCTTTCATTGAAAAATGGTGTCTTTGATTTTCCTACAGGATCTTATGAACTGCTTGTGAAACCTTTACTAACAAGCAGAGTATCTTAAAATGGATGATGCTTAATGGAAGTCAGTAAGTTAAACACAAGTGGGAACTTGACTGAGAAAGATTATTTCTCACATCTCTGGGGACAAAAAAAGCAATTTGAAAACCACACATTATCACACAAAAAATAATCAATATTAAAAATAGTCAAGGTAAAAGATTACAACTGAGATTAAAACTCACCACTGGATCTGTTGGGTGAAAAATATTTAGTAAGCGGTTACAAATTGTTCTGGGCAGAATATGGTCTTGACTACCAGTGTTTCCTGGACGGATGCCACGCAATGCCAAAAACACTGCTAATGGCGATCCCATACAGAAGAAATTCTCTACCTAAGGAGAGATTTCATACACATTAATAAGGATGGAAATTATGCTTTCTAACATAGTTGGTTTAGATTTGCATCTTTTGACCGATTTCTCAGTTTCATCTGAGGACTCCTATAGTATTAGTAAGTGAAAATGAGGAAGACCATTATAACATACATACAGCATACATACTCTAACACGAAGGTTAAACTTCTCATTTCCCTCTGATGTGAGAAGAGAGTTACATGCTGTGGTGCTAAATAGCTGGAAAACAGAAAAACAAGCTGGATATTTGAACTGAAAGAGGTCTACCAACACTGGAAAGGCTGGAGCAAGAAGAATGTGGAAGACACTAAGGAAATGTGATGAGTTTCACAGGACTGAAGTCTGATTTCTCGTGAAAATTCCCAAAGCTTACCTCACCTCCTTAATCTTACCCTGAGTACTCCACGATTTGCTTTGCTATATAAACCCACTGAGGAGATAGAAATGGGTATTAAAGACAACCTAGAGAACACTTAGTCACACACGTACAGGCTGGTGCTATGTACAACCTCTTAAACCCTCCACCTAATGCTAAGTGAACAGGACAGTACCTGTCAAAAGCGCCACATCATCACACATTGGGAACCACTACCCAGCAACAGGTACAGCACACTGAGCAACTCTGCAGGCTACTCTCATGTCATCCAAAGCTACTACGACTTTGCTCTAAAAGGACTGCCCCTAACACTGAGAGGCAACTGAGTAAACCTGAACTGCAACTGCTAACCTATCTTGCAGAGGACACTGAAGATGCATCAGTGGTAATGACTTTTGGTCACTACCAAACTTGGGCCAGGATTTAACAGTGACCTAGAGGTGAATGGCTTTGTATCCCATTACCAATCCACAGACATTGTCTCCTAGAAGCATTTAATGTAAAATTCTAGTAAAAAAACATTTTCGTAAGTCAAAATTACTTTTTAACCTTTTATTGTGGTTTAAACACCAGAACCAAGACACCTTTAGAGAACCTCCTTACATGAAAAATTAATTCTACCATAACCAGACCTTCAATGCAACTTTTCCCATAGCAGTGCCCAGGTTGCAGAGCACTGCGACTGAGCGACTCCTAATGCGCTGCTACTTAACCAGCAAGAAAAATTGATGCGTTCTTGCTAAGTGCATGCGAAGGAAGCTTTGATTCCCATGTGCCTTCCCTATATGTCAGCACATGGAGTGAGGGTGTAGAAATAATGGTCCGTTTCATCTATCAGATTCCAGCACTGCGCAAAACATTCCTCCTCCTCCTCCTCTGACTTGGCACCAGTACCCCTCCTCTTCCTTCCAAAAGAATGTGCAAATCCCAGCTCAGTGGAAAAGAAAAAGAATCTAGGCCTTCAGCAAAGCTATCCAATGTCATATGCCACAAAGCACTGCTCTGTCATCTGCATTGTCACCCTAGACCAGTGCAGAGCTGCCTTCCTTTCTTACAACTGAGCTTTACACAGACCCTTACATTTTTGCAGTTTGGACAAAAAGCTTTCTCATCTTCAAATACAATAGAAACAGATATTCACAGTGCAGTCCTTTAAACTGAATAAGTAATCTTTACCCCTGTCCATCTGATATGCTAGTATTGAGGATCTGAAGTATACAATTAGGGGGTTTCTGCTTCAGAAAGAAATCAGAAAGTGACTGCCAGCTTTCACTTGCTAGCAGACGCACAAAAGATGTTTTCAGGAATTCACCTTAGGCAAGTACAGACTAGGCAAAAATCTCAAAATGGAAGTGGCTTCAGTGGTTACATAGCGCATGGCTTTTGCTCCATCCTTTCCATTGATGAACAAAAGATTGACAGTGTCCACAGACAGATGCTTTCTGTTAGGAGGGCGCTGTTCTTCTACATGCACTACTACGTATTTTCTTACATGCACGAGCCTCTCAACATGGTCTTCCAGCTCTGGAAATGCTTACAAAGTACTAACTGATGGGTACCTTAATGGGTGGCACCAGACAAATACCAAAGCAGTTAACGCTAAAAACCCGAAGTAAGTCTTCAAAAAATACAGTCCTTTAAATTACAGAATCACAGAATAGTTAGGGTTGGAAAGAACCTTAAGATCATCTAGTTCCAACCCCCTTGGCCTTGGGCAGGGACACCTCCCACTAGATCATGGTGCCCAAGGCCCTGTCCAACCTGGCCCTGAAGGCTGCCAGGGATGGAGCAATGGAAACTGCAGTCATTAGATGACTCCCAGCACTGTTGCAAAGTGGCTGAAGAGAAGACTGCCATGTGCTGGAACCTACTGGGAATAGAGGACTAGAATAACTCTAGAAAACATTTATTAATTTTGGAGTTTCTCCTATAAGCAGGAATGGGGCACTTCACTTATATTCCTTTAAATGTTTAACAACAGAGAAGATGTGTTGAAGAACATGACCTTTCAGGATAGCACTTTTCTGCTGTTATGATTCATAAACAGCAGGCTTAATGAATTTATTTGTATTTTAAGCAGCAGCTGAGCCAAACAGTCATCCATTCAACTTAAGACTGCAGCATGTTTAGAATTAACAACACAAAACCAAACCTGAATGAGCCAACAGGAGTGAGGCAGCAAACCTCTTTTGTGCATAGGTAAGCACGTGGGACAAATCAGTGGTGATAAAACAGAAGATGTAGAAGTGCTGTGTTGCCTTTCAGCATGGAGGATGCCAAACATCCTCCCAGAGTGAGGAAATACAGATCTCTGCAGCAGCCTTTACCTGTTCCTGCACCCAGGAACCTTCCGCAGCCTTAGCAGACAAAGGAAACAGAGACGTGTACCAGTATTACATGGGGAATTTAACTGTGTGGTTGCATGCTGAACTACGATGGCACATTTCTGCATTCAATTTAAAGGCTTCCTTCTCCCAGATAAGGCTGCATGTCAGCATCCCATTAAGCTCTCATAATTCTTGTCCATGTAGTAAATCACTAGGATCTTATACATAATTTGTGATAGTTATCAACATTGACATCACTGTCAGATGATGCTCCATAGAAACCACGAGGTCATGTACAACCTGGAGCTTTTCCCGGAAATGTTTCTGCAACCCTGGGTGAATAAGAAGTGCTAAGGAATCTTCAAGCACTTTGGGTCAGCATATTGACAAGTCCAGATTTAACTGATTTTCTATCCCAGTACTAGGAAGCAACTGAGGTACCTCCTACCCTCCTCTTCTCCACTGTGATGGAAAAATCACCCAGTGACCCGCCGACCGACACCCAGCCTGACCTGAGCAGTGATCTGGGCCTTCTGGGTGACTCCCCCCAGTTTCTATACTGGGCATGACGTGCTGTGGTATGGAATACCCCTTTGGCTAGTTTGGGTCAGGTGTTCTATCTCTGCTTTTTCCCAGCGTCCTGTGCCCCTCCTCACTGGCAGAGCATGAAACTGGAAAGTCCTTGATCGGAGTAAACATCACTTAGCAACAACTAAAACGCTGGTGTGTTATCAGCAGCGTTCTCAGACTACAGTCAAAACCACAACACTGCACCAGCTACTAAGAAGGAGAAAAATAACTGCTACAGCTGAACCCAGGACAGTCATCCAGGGAAACTTAATTTGTTTCAGTCCATAAAAGAGGTAACACAGTGCCAGTAGCTAGCCTTTTTCATTACAGATGTACATGCTGTTTCATTGAGAAATACCACCTAAGGAGATCAGTGACCAAAGACTCCAGTCTCTTGCATTGCACAGACCAAAGTAAATTTGTGGATCAAGCATTTGTGGTGAATAGCAACTCATAATCAAACCAGAGGCTCTGGTCTGCCATGAAGAGCCAAGGTGCTGGTAGTGCACAAAGCAGTTAAGTTCTCTTTCAACAAGTTATTCATACTCAGTAAGCTGGACTGGCTTGCTGATGAGCAGTTATATTTCAGTCATCCTGTTCGAATTCTCCCTTGGCAGAAGCACTTTGCCATCATGTTCATGGAAAGCCTCTCTCTTTTCAGAGAGTGCTCTTATGGCGCTGCCTCAGGCATGATACACTCCCTAGTGTAAAGCTTCACAGAAATAGAACATCTTCCTTGCAGTAAGGGTAAGAAAAAGGATGTACTACAATGGAAATTACCTAGCAGTAATTTAGACAGATTTCTTCCCCCTTTCTTTCCCCATCCTTTCCTGCTCCTTCTAAAAAGCATCTGTTAAAAAAAAAATAATATCTCAGTTTAAACACAACTGAGTGAAAAATAGTCTTCCACAGAGCTGGAGGAGTATCAGTCTGACTCCAGCTACCTTGATGGTAGAGATAATAGCGCAATACACGCTTTTAAAGCAGTGATGAAAAGGAAAAGGCTATGACAAATTGAATTACGGTTAGTTTTCTTTTTTTTATGGCTCAAGATTGACCTTGGCTTCTAGAAATCCTGCTGAACTCAGAAGGAAATAAAAGTGGCAAGTTAAGAAAGAACTGTTCTCATCTATCATGTCACATTTTAATGGCTTAATATTTCAGGATATAGTTGAGCAACTAGAAAGTGTTGCACATAGAAGCACAGAATCATAGAGTAGTTACGGTTGTAAAGGACCTTAAGATCATCTAGTTCCAACCACCCTGCCAGGGGCAGGGACACCTCACACTAAACCATGCCATCCAAGACTTTGTCCAACCTGGCCTTGAACACCGCCAGCGATGGAGCATTCACAACTTCCCTGGGAAACCCATTCCAGTGCCTCACCACCCTTACATAAACAACTTCTTCTTTCTATCCAATCTAAACTTGCCCTGTTTAAGTTTGAACCCATTACCCCTTGTCCTATCACTACAGTCCCTAATGAAGAGTCCCTCCCCAGCATCCCTATAGGCCCCCTTCAGATACTGGAAGGCTGCTATGAGGTCTCCATGCAGCCTTCTCTTCTCCAGGCTGAACAGCCCCAATTTCCTCAGCCTATCTTCATACAGGGGGTGCTCCAGTCCCCTGATAGTCCTTGTGGCCCTCCTCTGCACTTGCTCCAACAGCTCCATGTCCTTTTTATGTTGAGGACACCAGAACTGCACACAATACTCCAAGTGAGGTCTCACGAGAGCAGAGTAGAAGGGCAGGATCACCTCCCTCGACCTGCTGGTCACGCTCCTTTTGATGCAGCCCAGGATACGGTTGGCTTTCTGGGCTGCAAGCGCACACTGCCGGCTCATGTTCATTTTTTCATCGACCCACACCCCCAAGTCCTTCTCCGCAGGGCTGCTCTGAATCTCTTCTCTGCCCAACCTGGAGCTGTGCCTGGGATTGTGCCGACCCAGGTGCAGGACCTTGCACTTGTCATGGTTAAACTTCATCAGGTTGGCATCAGCCCACCTCACAAGCGTGTCAAGGTCCCTCTGGATGGCATTCCTTCCCTCCAATGTATCAACCGAACCACACAGTTTGGTGTCATCGGCAAACTTGCTGAGGGCGCACTCAATCCCACTGTCCATGCCACCGACAAAGATGTTGAACAAGACCGGTCCCAACACCGATCCCTGAGGGACACCACTCGTTACTGGTCTCCAGCTGGACACTGAACCATTGACCACAACTCTTTGTGTGCGGCCATCCAGCCAGTTCTTTATCCACTGAATGGTCCACCTGTCAAATTGATGTCTCTCCAATTTACAGACAAGCTAGAAAATGCCTTTTCCCAATGATGAGAAATTTTAGCAATTTGTGCAGCTGTTTAGCAAGCAATCTGCTTCATGAGGCTTAAAGTAACTTGTGCTAACTGTCAGATCAGAACAACTTGGAAGGAAAATCCACTGCTGGAAGAAATTCAGTCAGATTTGCTCAGAGATGCGACACGTTAGGAGTCCCCAAGGAAAATGGGTTAGTCAACAAAGCAGAAGTGAAACTGTTTAAGGTATATGATTAATGTGATTTGCCAATTGGCTTTTACCTTCCCACACAGTTGCATGTGCATGCACAATACATTATCAACCTATATTTAGATTTATATATTTACATATAAAAATGTATTTGTATTAAATAGTACTATATGAATACATATACATGTTTACACACACCTACACACATTTTGAACAATACATTAAAATTATTCTACGAACATTACGTCTAGGGACATAGGAAAAAAGAGTAAGTAGAATAACTCTTACTACAGGTATATTTTTACAGCAAGTAGAACATTCAGGAAAAAGCCCTCAAACATACGTACCTTAAATTTTAAGAGAGGTGGTTCTGATATGGTGGATGCCTTTAACCCACATAACCTCTCTCTTATCTCTTTCAACCTAGAAAATAGAGATCTTTCTGAGATCCAATAAAAAATGTAGCGTTAACCTCTCTGATCCAAACAGGCATTCCTGCGGGGTCCAGCAGTTTTGTCTGCTGGGAAGAGAGAGTGATGGCATCAGTATTCCTTGGAGGCAGTCCAATTGATTAAAAACCAATGTATGTGAAATCTTGTTTCTCTGACCACAGAAGGAATCAATCAACCTGACCATTTCCTTGTTTACCACCCGAAGCTTCTGCCCACCCTCCTTCCTCAGGAGTAGGTGACTCACCTCCTGTTCCCTTGGTGGTTTTGCAGCTAAATCAGGTTTTTTTCCCTTTTTTCCTATTTTTTTTTCTTTCCCCAAAACAAAGCCCCAGGAAACTCCATGGCCCAAGCATTATGGAGCTCTGTACTGTGGTGGAATATCAGGAGGGCAGTGTCCACCCTTTCAACTGTCATTAAAAAAGGCTGCTTACCTTTCTTCTACTTTGCCTGAATTTAAAAAAGCAGCTACAATCTAAAACACTCATATGGACTGACAAAACTGTCCCCAGTCCCAGCACTAGAACATTGTGCCCTCTTTAGAGCAGGAAAACACCATTTCTTCAAGTTCCACAAAAGCATTATGTAAACAATTACGCTAAACTTAGCTTCTGTCATCTGATTAGAAAAGCAAGTCTGGAGCTGAAACTTCCCAAAGACATCCCAGTACTTTCAAAAACATTTGTATGCTTTAACGAACATGAATCATCTTAAAATAGAAGGCATGCAGAATTCATGACTCTCGTGAACTGCTGTCAAAGGTTCACAGTACATCTCACATGCTGTATGTTATTCTACAGTGTGGAATATTTATACATGCTACGACATGCTCTACTCAGGCATAAACATATCCAGAAATCCACTATGTGTTTGCCAACCACACAACACTAGAAATTCAGAAGTTACAGAAACTAAACGGGATATCTTCTATCATTTCAGACTGAACTGCACTAAGATGGCTCACAAAATGGAGAGTGACTATATATACGTAAGTGCCAGTATCAAATATTATTTGTATTACTGCAGGCGCAACCTGAAGCGCTTCCCTAAGGAGCTGGAGCACGTGCGTGAAAATAGTAATTTTCCTCTGATCATATGCTAGTGATATGCCTGAAGGGTCATCTTACCACTAGGCAAGTTCATTAGGTTTCTTACTTCACTTCTCTCAGGAATATTGCACTTTATCTATCCTTGCAGCTAATGCAGATGTCCTGTACCAATCCCTAATTATCACATAGTGATTTCCAGCACAGCAGTAGATTTGATGCTATATTAATGCTTCCAAAATACCACCAATACTAAGATAGTTTTCAAGAAGGAATCAAAAAGAACTGTGATCATGATCTATCCTCACCTCCTACTTAACAGATAGAAGCTCAAGTCGCTATTATTACTAGATTCTCTATCTACGGGAGTCTCATTAGCACCACAATACCCAGGTTAGGACAGCAAAGTCACCTGAACACTGTGGAGATACCATGATGATCTGCAAGGTTCCCTAACACTGAGAATCCCTACTAACACTTGCAAGGCGCTGAAACTGAGATTCTGTTTGTCACAGTGGACAGTGCTGCTTCACGCTCCAAACAGCACAAACATTTCTATATGGCAGCAGGAAGCAGCTAGTAAACGAACCGCAGCAAAGTAGCAACCCTGCAAGCCCAATTACAGCAATTACAATATCTGTATCTAGCTGGTGGAGCCCAATTTCCAAGCTGAAGCCAGGAGAAAACTTCTCATTTTCCTCTAGAAACTTGGGAATTCACTGCTGAGGTTCAGCTCAGTATTACATCTCACTGCTCACCTGCAAGCTACTTTGTTGTGCTTCCCCTCAAGTATCTGGAGGGCTAATGGCCTTTCTCGCTTCTTCCTGGCTATGATCTGCTCCCAGTGCATCTGGTCAGTGAGCAGTAGCTGGCTGCTTGGTTCTGATACAGCCCCATGTGGCTTCAGAGCTCCTATAGTACCAGCTACCACTGCCTGCTCGATCCTTCGTTCAGCATTTATCATTGCTATTCAGCATCAGCAGAACAACATCAGCCACAAAAGGTAACAAGCATGGTGGGTTCTTACAAACACTCAGAGGGCATAATCTGGGGATGTGGTTTTCTCCTTTAACAATCAGAAGTGAATGCATTACCGGTTTTTAGTTACGTGAAGTTCTTCAAGTAAACGTTGCTCTTTATAGCTCATCCAGCTGTCTTGAAGTTCCTCCTCTTCCTTCTCCAGCAAGTGTTCATAAAACCTGACCGGGTTCCACCCAGTCATGATGTCGTAGGTAATGACACAGCCCAGCGAGTGGGACACAATTGAGACTTTCCCTCCTTTCTCCTCAAACTCTGGATTCCGGGCACAGAAGAGTGTGTACAGCCGGTTCAGCTCCTGCTGCAACCCTTTCACCAGCTGTTTCAAGAAGATAAAGAAAGAAAGTTTCATATCAATATCTTATTACTCCTGTTCATATATGTTCAGGATATATATTCATATATATTCAGGTCACTGTAGTACAGCGACCAGCTTCTTGAGCATGCATCTAGGATAAGGATGACAGTCAGTTTACTTAGGCTGGGGAGATGAGGAAAATCCTGTTGTGAGTAGCAACAGCTTGGATGGCTGTCACTGACTCCTATGGTTCAACTCTCCCCTCCAGACTCAGCAGCAACCACTACACAGGACAATTAGTGACCTTAGAATTGCTACACTACACAGTCCAAAGTATTAAATTCAAATAAACCCTTAAGCAAATGACATCTGTGCTCAAAGTACTTAACAGTATCCTCTGAGGTGAGCAATAACAGCAAGGTACTTGGTTTTCAGTAGCATTCAATTAGCACAACAGTGACTATTTACACAGGCGTATTTCCCTTCTTGCTTGTTTCTCCCCATTTCCCTATCTTTTCAGAGCACTGAATGTTTCTCCTGTTTCAGAGATTTATCTCCTTTTTTAACCTAAGGAGGCTGGAAGAAGCCTGACTCACACATGATCTGAAATCAGCTCACGTCTCTGCCACAAGCTTGGCACATAACCCTAGACAAGCCATACTAGCTCTCCTCCATTTATCAATGTGAGCAACAGAATCCCTACATCAGTGTAAGGGACTGGGAAGATAAATCCACTAAAATGAATATGTTCAGATACTACACTGACAGCTTAAATGGGCTCTGGGAAAATATCCTCAAATTGCTTTTAGATCTCTGTGAAGCATACTCAAGCTCATCAAGTTTTTCATTATTCTTCCCACTGCTTGGCTACAAGGAGATGCAGCTTTCTATCCTACTTTCCCTCCTACCATACTGCACCTATTATAATTTCTTCCAAAAGAATTAGAACGAAATTATGCTGCTGAAGATTAAAAAGCCTCATTTCAGGCAAAAGGAAAACAGAGGAGGAAAAAAGACACAAATGAGACATAGCCATAATTTGAACATTTTATACAAACAGTTTTCTAGCTATAGGTTTCTAGGAGAGGTTTGGGGCAAAAACCAGGAATGCAACATGGTTCTCAAACATCACACACTAATCCTATAGCACTACTGCAACAAAAACATACTGGTCCTATGTTGATTGAGTCTCTGAGAAGCTTCCCTGCTTCAAATCCTGCATCTAGGGTACATATGCATGAAAAAGTTCAGATTCATAGAAAGGATATTTTAGAGAGAAATGTTGGAAGCCATCAGATTTAGGAAATAGACAATATACAAAAGGCTGCTTTGCTTGTGAAACTTTGCATGGTAACTGAGCACTGCTTCCAGGCTATGGCACAGAGGAGGCCAAACAAGAAATTGCAAATCATTCCCTTGTTAGCAACAGCAAATTAAAGCTCTAGAACATGCAATTTGAACATGATTTTTCAAGACCCTGAATCATTACTGAATATAAATATGAACAGCACTAGGGCTGTCAGTGTTTGATACACATTTTACTGCGTGAGAATCCACACATCAAACCCTGTGCCTAAAGCACTGTGAAATGATTAACGAAGCCTTGCAACAGCTTAGTGAAGCAAGTATCAGAATACCCATTTCCAAGTATTTTTGACTGTGATGCTGCCTATTCTTGCATTTGGCTCTATACAGACTTTGGGCACTACTTTCACACATGAGCAAACACACAGAGGTTATAGCAAGACTTGGAACTGAAAACAAATCAGGACTAGCTTTGGCTGGCTGGCATTTTCTCCATTTAAAAATGGCTTGATTAAAACCTTGAACAAAATAGCAGGGATCTGTTGAAATCAAAGGGTTTTGGGATTCCTGACAGGAGCTCAGTGAAATGAGTGAACGCTGATATCCAGCACGGAGCACGGCACCAGAGCCATACAATGGGCACTCTGGATGTACTGGCTTCAGAGTCGGCAGTGTAAAAAAAGCCAAGCAAACTACTGCTGGACTCATCACGGCCTCCAGCATCCATCAGTACATCAGGGAGATGAGTAATACCATCTGGTTTGAAAAAATCCTCTAGTAATACATTTCAGTGCCCCCAAATATTTTATCTGGTGGGAAAAGACACACAACTACTCATCTACTTCCCTCCGCTTCTTGTTGCATAAAAAGTATCACTCCCAATGTCCTTCGCAACTTGCTCAGCCAGCCTATTTCCCTGGAAAAGCAGATATTTTCCAGGAAGAGTGATATTATATCAGTCTCCCCCACAGCCCATAGGCACAGTGCAGGTTATGTAATCTTCTGGCATCGTGGCATTTCATTACAAAGGTCTTGTTCTCTTCCAATCAGGGGGCATGGGACAGAATATTCTGGATAGCCCAACCCTATTTTCTAACTGTCCTGCTCCTTACAAACATGCTGTTACTGAGACAGCAACTAAGAAATTGTGCATCAATTTCCAAATAGCCGCATATTTGGAAGTCTGCAAACCAGAGTCCAAGCATTTAATTCAACTAAATCATCTGATCCAGATTGGTTTTAAACTCTGAATCACTTGTCACCTAACTTAATTGTAGAGTAGAAGGTCTGCAGTAGTAAAGCCTCCAGATTTTCAGGCACCATGAATGGTCTGGTTTACTGCTATGAGCGACAGAGAAGTCCTCCATCTGCAGTGAGCACTTACGGATGTTTCTGTCTTGTCAACAGTTCTGTATCAGCACTAAGATTAGAAACTGAACACTTTAGTGTATAGTAAGGAGGGAAAAAAATGGAAAAGAGAAGCATATTCATTTTAAGTCCCAGCTAAAAAATTATTTGGTTAAGTAGCATACAACCGCCTGCAGGTCCATGGGGTCTATTATCGTCCTTGGGAAGCACCCTCTGTTTCTGCCAGAAAAGAGGCAAGCAGGAATTATCCAGGAAAACAAAAAAGTGGAACAGTGGAATGCAACATGACCAGACCCCCCTCTCTCTTGCCATCTCCCCTCTTGCCTCCTCCCTCCAGGCTGCCACCTTATTTTGGGGACCAGTAGCACTGAACATCCAAAGCCATGTCTCCAGCCCTCACAGCTGGAAGTCTTTGGCAGTGCTGGTCTTTGGCAGCCCCCCAAGCAGGGCTTTCCACACAAAAGGGCTAGAGTTTCCTTGAGTTTCTTCCCAACCATACTACTATCTCCTAAGGCTTCTCCCCCAGACTAAACAAGCTCGAACATCTCATGAAAGAATAAATGTGGCAGCAGGAGACCCAGGAGATTGTTTTTCACTGCACAGCTGCTCCCACAAACCCTGCTTGCTGCTTCGACTGCTAACCTGCTGGCTGCTCCGCTCCGCTTCGTTGCCCTCAGCTCTTCCAGAAGGACTGTGAAACGCAGCAAGCTTACATGTCTGTTACTGAACAGACCAAACCACCGCAGCAAAGGGAACACTTCCTATTTCTTCAAAAACCAGCCATATCAAACCCCTTTCTCCCAGCTGACCTTTCCACCACAGCATTAATTCACCATCAGCCTGAGGAAATGGCAATATTTCAAAGAAAGGTAAAATCTTTGCCTTAAAATAATCTTCCAGGGTTCTTCAGCTCTTTCCTAGAAAAATCCCTTTTCCCTGTTCTGATTTTTAGGGAAGAATTCCCTAAGCATCTTTTGCAGACCAACTGTTTCAGCACAAAAGTTCTGTGTAGCAATCGTTGCTCCATCACTGGCAGTGTTCAAGGCCGTGTTGGACATAGCCTTGGGTGGCATGGTTTAGTGGGAGGTGTCCCTGCCCATGGCAGGGGGTTGGAACTAGTTGATCTTACGGTCCTTTCCAACCCTAACTATTCTATGATTCTATGATTAAAATGCTACAAGCCTTGTAGATGTATGACTGCAAATACTCACAGATGCCCAGAGAAAATGAAATACAAATAAAGCAGGACTTTCCTGAAGCCTTTAATGCAACCACATTTCTGAGTCTGATTTTTATGGCAAGTCATAATCAGGCACAGGAATGAAGCACCTCACAATGCTTGAGCTAGGGAGACAGCCCTTATGAACTACTAAATTTTCAGACCTGCTCAAGCCACAGACACTCCAGACAGGCTGTGATACAGACTGACAAGATACAGCATCCAAGAACTGGACATGCTCCTTGCATGTTCTATGCTGGTCCCAAAGGGCAAGGGAGAGACTTTATTTCCAGCAAAGACCTCAGCAAAATGGAGGGAATGGATTAAAAATGCCACCGGACAACTCAGCACTTTGTATGAAGCTGTTCTCCTGCAAAGCTCTTCTGGGATTGTGTTTCATTTCCGCTTCACGAAAAGAAGATTGATTACTACATTACTAGCTTCCTGAAGCTCCCTTTATCAGCTGAAGTTTTGCAATAGATCTTCCATGCAGGAAACTCAAGACCACAGGATCAAGTTGCCCCAGAAGTCATCAGTTTATACTCAGACAAACTGAGGTTAAATGCTCTATGCCCTTCCCAAACCAAATTAAAGGCAAAGCAAGGAACGGTCTTTCTGCACATTCATGGAGAGCCATCATGACAGCTGTGCAACTTGAGGGGAAGCCAAAAACCAGATTGCTGACCAAGAAACAGGTTGTTGGACTTGATCACACTAAAAATCCTCTATGTTTTCCAGCTGAATGCCTGCTTGGTGTATGGCTTCCAAGAAGGCAAAAACCAACAGTCCACCTATTCCACTCATTCAGGAATCCTGGTGGCAAGCGCATGTGTTTTATAAAGACAAGATGGGAGTTTGAATCTGACGAGACATGCCATTGCCATCTGAGGCAGAAGGAGCTGTGGCAAGGCTGAAAATGAGAGCAGAAAGATCATGTTTCTTAACTATCTCTTTGGTGGTGGGTAAGCCTAAACTGCTGTATCGTGATGGGGAGCAAGTAATCATGTAAGCAGTGAAACATGAAGAGCTGCTGAAACTCTTTTGTGCAAAACTGGGAAAGCAAACCTCTAAATCGCTGGCACCAGCGTACAAAACAGATGTTCATTCCTCCTCTGATACAAAAGCAGCCTTGAAAGACACCATCACAAAGAAGCATGCCTGTTCCTTACAAAGCAGAAGGGAAGCTGGCTTTGCGCATGGTGGACAGACACTTCCTGGACCCACACCAAGGAGCTCCAGGCTGTTCTGGTTTCAGCTCTAACAGTTAATTTTCTTCCTAGTAGCTGGCACAGTGCTGTGTTTTGGCTTCAATCTGAAAACAATGCTGACAACACACTGATGTTTCAGTTGTTGCCAAGTAGACTGATCAAGGACTTCTCAGTCTCATGCTCTGCCACTGAGGAGGGGCGCAAGAAGCCAGGAGGAAGCAGAGATAGGACACCTGACCCAAACTAGCCAAAGGGGTATTCCATACCACAGCAAGTCATGCCCAGTATAGCCCAGTATAGAAACTGGGGGGAGTTATCCAGAAGGGACAGATCACTGCTCGGTTTGGGATGGGCATTGGTCAGTGGGTGCTGAGCAATTGTACTGTGCATCACTTGTGATTTCTTCTCTTGCTGTTTCCTACTATTACTGTTGCTGGTATCACTATATTTTACTTTATTTTAGTTATTAAACTCTTTGTATCTCAACCAGTGAAGTTTACATTCTTTCGATTCTCCTCCCCATACTGCCCTGAAGTGGGGAAGAGGGAGTGAGCAAACGGTTGCATGGTGCCGAGTTACCAGCTGGATCTAAACCACAACACAGGCAGGAGGAAGAACTTCACCCCCCACTCGTCCTAGAGGGAAGATAATTGGGCCCGAAGGGGCTCTTCAGTGCATGCCAGAAGTACCAGGGTAGAAGATGACATTTCCCCCTCAATATCCAGGAAATTAGTTTTTTCAAGAAAAGAAGGAATACAAAGCCTCTGCTGGCACCTTAAGCACAGAAGTAATGCAGAGCTTGCACTGCTCTTGCTCAAATCCTCAATGACCTGCTTGCTGCCAAAACTTGGATAGAGCACTGCCATCCCAACTTCTTTGATTGTCAAAGCCAACAAAAACACTTACTCTCCACTTGGGCTATGCTGATTGTCCTCTTCCAAGATCTGACTGCTCTCAGCTCTGACCATGCCCTTCCTGTAACTTTCAGAGGTCCTTTCTCTCTGCTGTCTCCACAGAACCTTCACCCACTGGACAGCTTGAAGCCCAAGAGGAAATAAAATAACAGGCAGCTACACATGAAAAGAGAGTGGAGGAAACTTGACCTCTGCGATCCCTCCAGCTTGAATAGCGTGACTGTTTTGGTAGGCTTCGTGGGAAAGGAATTTTAAGGAGATCTGAGGAACTCTGTTTTGCAAGCGGCTCCCTCCAAATGTCAAGAGAACTTCAGGATAAAGTACAAACTCACTTGAAATTCAGCAAGCAGGCAATAAAAAGGTGTGTGAGCCAAGTCGAGATGGGAGAAAGTCCCATGAAACCAGTGAAAGAGCTGCAGCTCAAGGATGGATTGTAAAGGACCATGAAAGCAAAGACAAGGAGTGTTTCCTTACATGAATCAGGAGAACATGCCAGCATACAGTGCAGAGATGGTAAGACTGCTGACCCTCCAGAATACAACAGCCATTGCGTTCCCTGATGGCATCACTGATGGATGCCAGAAGAGCATCACAACAGATTGAGAGGCCAGAACTCAGCTGTGTGAACAGACAGGAATGGTTGCGTGTCTTAGTGATGCTACAGAAAAGGAACTGCCAATATGTCTCAAACTGAGAGTCTTTCTCAGTACTCCTTTTGCTGTTGAAAAGCTGAGTCTAACCTATTTTCAACCAAGTCACTGCATTCAAGCCCAAGTTTAGGTTCAGAGAGAACAGTAACTCATCACTTTCTAACTGAGAATACATCCAAGGACAATCAAATTAAACCAGCCATGCAAGTGCTGCCAAGCAGCTCCTTGACTATTAGGCTCAACAGAACAAGCAAAACCAGTGTTAAAATAGTCTTCAGGTAAAAATTTCCTGCCTTGCATCCCTCTCATTTTCAAACACGCATAAAACAATTGCCTTTTATTGCTGAAAGGAGTGCGTAAGAGCAGGACATTTCCACTGCAAAACCTCCTATCAAAGACGGATAATGAAAGCTCTAGGAAAACTTAACATCTGTCTGAATTTCAAGAATATAGTCATTAATTCTCCTTTTTTAATATGAGTGTAGCAGCAAACCACCAAGCCATTTCAAGTGAAGTCTACCCAAGGGAGCAATGCTACGCTGGTTGCATCACACTGCATTCCCATGGCCTCCTACAGGCTGTAATGTCACTCCAACACCAAGCCCACAGCCACCACCATCCCAGACCCTGGCTTCTTTGTTTCCTTTCCTCAACTGGTGAGAAACGTTCAATACCCATCACATTTTCCTGCTCTTTAGAAGTGGCACTAAATCTTTAGTGATCTTGGGATGATGGATGTAAATAATATTTATTCTGTACTAAAGGCATTTCCTGCCAAGACATATCAATAATTTACAGAGTAAATACAGTGAAGACTAGTAAAATAAGCACTTGGATATAGCACTGGATATAATGACAGTGACAACAATAAATTCACTATGCATGGATTAGTCTTTTAAATCTGTTACAGCTATTTATTATTAAAGAAATAGGAAGCTTCAGTGACAGAGATGTGAAACGAAGTCACCCACTGAAGACACTAAGATCCAAGATTAAGTTACCATAGATGGCACTAGCAAGGTCAGAATTAAAATGTGAAATGATTGTTTATGTAGAAACAGGCACGTGTGCATTAAAATACCAATTAACTGCTCTTCCTTATTATCTGTATAATGTTTAAAGAGGGATTCAGGACAGCCTCTGGACCGCTGTACAGATGAGGACCTGCACTGTACAATTCACCTGCAGCCACACACAAGCGCCACAGCTGAACCTGTTAGCTGCAGACATCCTTGAGAGTGAACTTCAAGACCAGATTGATATGTTCATAGGGCTGCACTGAATCATTAATACCTGCCTGCTATCACATTACATGTCAGAAGTCAGAGGCACCTTTTGCATATTCTACCATGCTTCAGAAGAAACAATGCTTGAAATCAGAGAGGAGGTCATTCCCCATGCTCCTGTAACATTGAGCAGAGCAATTCAGCTGCATCTGAAACAGTTCTCTGTCCCCTCATGTGAAAGCCATTATGACAAGGTTTCTTCCCCCTTGAAAGAAGATAGTGGTTAGCCACTTGCAAATACCTCGGTGAGCTGTTTAAGAGTGGTCAAAAGCTTTCAAGCAGCAGTTATGTTACTTCCAGATGTGGGGAAAATCCTTGGAACTAGAAAGAAAATTCATATCAAAGTACTGTTGAGTGTTGTCAGATGAATATGGCTTTATTCTTCCCTAGGCTGAACTCACCTCATTGCTCAATCTATTTCACAAGGGCACAGCAAAGTTTAATTAGCTCTTTTTGAGATACTTTTAGAATTTCTGGATGAAAAGTGTTAGGAATGCCCACAGCATACAAAGAATCATGTTGGCACGATGAAGTGGCAAGCAGGAATACTAATTCTAAGGACATGTGATTATGCAAATACTTGAAGACAAGGTTACAAGGTTCATTTCCACACTGGAATGAGCACTCAGAACAAAGTGCCACAATGAACATGTGAAAAAACCCCAACTTTTTCCAGAAGAATGCTCAGTTTGATACAGTTGCATCTAAACTCTGCGAAGATAGGACACAGAATATAAAATGGGATAAGGAAGAGTAACAAAAAGCCCCCCAAAACACAAACCCCAAACCAAACCAAGTCTCCTTTCTGCAAGTAAAGGTAAAATAAAAGCTGAAAAAAACCATACAAAACCTATTTAATGACTATGAGCTTTGCACAACTCCTAACCAAGTGAGCAGAATCAAACAAGAAGTCGCATCCCTGGCAACTCACTGGCAGAACACAAACTCTGTAGCCGAATGAACAAGAAAACCTTCATCCCAAACATTCTGACTGCAATAGCAAAGATGCATTTCAGAAACCTGTTCTTCAGGGTTTCAACATCTTATCTGAAATAGCACTTTTGTTTTTTTGACAAATACTTGAAATTCAAATTGTACAACTTTGCTTTGAGAAAAGTTACAACATTTATCAGTGCAGTCTGAAAGTATGATCAACTTGTGTGCTGACTGCTGCAAGCATTCCAAGAAAATTCACTTAATTTAGTGAAAAAAAAAGTTTAGTCTTTTGCAATCAGATCTAAGCACAGCTACGGCACACTCATGCTACTTGCCAATTCTTGTACCTGAGGGATGGTGATAAACCTGCAAAACTACTGTTCTACTGAGCAATGAATTAAATTTTTCATGCATTGCTGGACAGCATACTTCAACTTTAGTCACTGGGCTGCTTCCCGCAAGAGGTCCACACCACGCCAAGCCTCTAATGCAGCTTTAAAAAAAATTAAATAAAATAAATAAAATCAATTTTAAAGCTGCCA
The DNA here is from genome assembly GCA_039720435.1 of Amazona ochrocephala. Lineage (NCBI taxonomy): Eukaryota > Metazoa > Chordata > Aves > Psittaciformes > Psittacidae > Amazona > Amazona ochrocephala. The sequence goes on from CM077882.1 coordinate 62,379,846, forward strand.
AGAGTGTTCCCCACTTGCCATGATGGTTCTTGCTGGCCTCAGTTCCACATCAGCCACGGAAACCCTATATACAGTGGAGAACCCAGGAGTCCTGAACTTTGTGTTACTGAGTGACAGGAGAAGCACAGCTTCTGCATACCTATCGGCAGCGCTAACAGGCTTGTAGTGATTTCACCACCATTGCTGCTATCAGGAAAAGAAATGTTCTTATGTAGTTTAGGTTTAAGAATTATGTTGTCAGCCTAAAGCACTTAAACATACCTGATTTTAACAAATGGTAGCATCAAACCCCCATATAAACTTTTAAAGTCGCTCTTCCCCCACCCCATTCTAATAATTCACAGAGCACTAAGCCTGCAAAAAGATTACCACTATTCCATACATACTGTAGTCAATACAGAAAAAACTGTGATTCCTATAGAAACTAATCCTAAAACATTCCCACAGGGGTTTTGCAGTAAGTGTGATATACAAAGGATGCTACTGAGGTGAAGTGCTGTACATGCAAGGTCAGGTTGGATGGGGCTCTGAGTAACCTGGTCTAGTTGAAGATGTCCTTGCTCATCGCAGGTGAATTCAACCAGATGTATTTTAAAGATCCCTTCCAACCCAAACCATTCTTTGTTTTACAGGCTACTTTACGATTTATTGAAGGCTTTTCCCCTCTGATTAACGGGGTCACTCTACAGCTACACAAAAGCACACGTGCCTACAGAGATGTGGCAAGGTAAGATGGGAGCATCCAGTATACAAACAGTCCCCTAACAAACAGGTAACTGAGGGTTATCTTGTTTTTTCCTGCAAGGCAAATACACAAGTGCATTAAAACTGGTTCAGGAATGTCTGCACATGCTGCCATCCCACCTGAGTTCAGAACTGACAAAAATTAAGTGACAAATGTCTACGGATTTTGCAAGAGGTAAGAATAATCTCAACTCTATGGCCTCCTATTGCTCTGAATACACAGTTGCAAGAAAACCCTGGAAAAAAAACCTTCCCATTTCCAAGCTCCCATTTTAGATAGTTATTTCTGCTCTAAATAAATTACACTGATTGTACTTTTTGCTGTTTCTCTACTCCTCTCACTCTTAAAATTCTGTATTTTGATTACTATGGATGACCACTACATACTTACAAAGTGTTTGTACTCTTCATGCAGGGTCTCTCAGAAGGAAACATTCCTTACGCTCCTAAGTCCACTTTATTTCAGCCTCTATACTCTGCTCTAGTAAAAACAACATAAAACCACACTTACTTCATCTCTGTAAAGAGGACTGGTGTAATACATGATATCCATTGCACTGCTGTTCAGCATATCCCTTAAACCTCGCACTTTATCTGGAGTAATGGAGTCCACAGTGTCTGAGGGAAAACAAATACAGAGACCTGAGTTACATGCAGGAGAACGATAAAATCCAAACAAGGCATGGGCACAGAACACAGCATGAACTTTCAGGGACAATTTTGCAGGCTGCAGCAGAAGAATCAAGTAATGTACCTTCATCGAGGGTAAGTTTTGATCTCCATTCAACTGGAAGAAATTCAGCAAGCGTTGAGATATCGGAAAAATACTTTTCTTCTATTTTTCTTGCAGCATCTCGCATCCTATACAGAAAGAAAGAAAAGAACATGTTCCTGTAAAGGCTACTGTTGGGGCTCTTTATCGAATACAGCAAATGCATTCAGCAACAACACATTTCTTGCATCACTACTTTTTAATGCTTACTAACACAGCTAATTACCGCAACCTCATGCTTCTGTTAAGAAGCATTTAAACTCGCATATAATGAAAAATTCTGCGCATTACATGCTGAAAAGAGTTTAAAGAACTTTAGATATATGACATTATCATCTTAATATAAACCATGTAGATTAATCTGAAAGATATCTGTTCACTCTGCTGGGTTTGGGGTAAAATGTGACTGAAAATCAAGAATTTGACCACCAACTTGAAAATCTTGAATCACTGAAATCAGCCATTAGGCACTTTTCAACATATAGAAAAATATTAAAAATATTGCTTGAAAAGTCAGAATTTTATTTTAATTTTACATACCAAATTGGAAAGCTCGACAGCTCTCAGAGTGAGAAACAGAATCATAGAATAGTTAGGCTGGAAAGGACCTCAAGATCATCTAGTTCCAACCCCTCTGCCATGGGCAGGGACACCTCCCACTAAACAGTATCACTTACTAGTGTTTTAACGTGCAGCAGCAGACAAAAAGGCTAACTGTCCTTTTCAAAGACTTTTAACTTTTAAAGCGTATCTGAACATGAACATTGATGCACCTCTCTCAAGGGATGCGAGAAACTTAAAATACCTAATCCCCAAAGTGTATCTGGCCCTCTCTGCTGTTTGGAGGAAAAGGGGAATAATGGCATACTGAAAGAAAAAACAAACTACTCTACTCATTGTGTGCATGACCCATTAGTAAAGAATTAAACCCAGCATGAAGTTATACAAGATAGTAAAATATCTGTGCATTCTATCAAAATCATTAAACCACCAAACTGTGAAAGTGCTATATTTTCCTTTTTTTCCTTTACATGAATCTTGACTCCCAATGGTACCAACATTTTTGAAGATGAGCACAACAAACTAAATCTGACCAAGGGGAAGCAGTGCTGGGTTCTGAGGAGCTGGTTCCCAATCCAGGCAGCAGAGGGATTTTCATTTGAGGCAAAGCCCAGAGTTTCAACATTTATTTTCCCATTTTCAAAGCAAACCCCTTTTAATGATTGCTACAACCAAAGGTATGATGCCATTAATCTCCCATCTGTACTTCCATCAGTCCAAATACAGTTTAGTAAGTTTAACCCCTTAGCTGAGATACCTTCCTTGAACATATTTACTCCTCTGCTCTCCTTCAGTAGAAATGAGGCAGTTTAACCTAAATCACTAGCAGTACCTGAGGCAGCAATCACTTAAGCTGCTCCATTTAATGAGTACTTTCTGCATCAACACAGCACTATACAGAGGTCCTATATAACATGGAACTGTTGGAACAAGTCCAGAGGAGGGCCACAAGGATGATCAGGGGACTGGAGCACCTCCCATATGAAGATAGGCTGAGAAAGTTGGGGCTGTTCAGCCTGGAGAAGAGAAGGCTGCGTGGAGACCTCATAGCAGCCTTCCAATATCTGAAGGGGGCTTATAGGGATGCTGGGGAGGGACTCTTCATGAGGGACTGTGGTGAGAGGACAAGGGGTAACAGGTTCAAACTTAAACAGGGGAAGTTTAGATTGGAAATAAGGAAGAAATTCTTTACTGTAAGGGTGGTGAGGCACTGGAATGGGTTGCTCAGGGAAGTTGTGAATGCTCCATCCCTGGCAGTGTTCAAGGCCAGGTTGGAAAGAGCCTTGGATGGCATGGTTTAGTGTGAGGTGTCCCTGCCCATGGCAGGGGGGTTGGAACTAGATGATCTTAAGGTCCTTTCCAACCCTATTATATGATTCTATTCTATGATTCTACGAAGTATTGACCAAACTTGTTCTTAATCTCCCAGGGTAGCTGCCCCCGTTTGGACACAGGTCGCTAGCAGGATTTAGACTGCGTAGAAGAGCTGAAGGCAGATGTGTCTGATGGAACAAGCATAGAGATGAACTTCAGCCATCACAAGCAGCTCTTGAGCGCTTCAGAAAGACGGTGGCTTTGGGCAAAATGCCTTCTACGTTTTTACTTCAGCCTCACCAGCTGCACAGCCAGAGAAACACACTTCACTGAGGAAAGAGTATGAAAGCCAATGCCTTGCAAAAATATTTTCTACAAAGATGAAGAATACTCCTACTCTGTCATGTTTTCTTTTTTTTCCCAGGAAAGGCCCACTATGATACTAAAAAAGTAGATCAACAGTGCACCGAATTTTTGAAGCTGGTCGCCAAAACACGCTTTCCATAATTGAAACCTCCTTTCTAAGAAGGGCGGAGGGGGGGAAGAGGGGGAAGAGGGAGCATCTTTTCTTCCAAACCCCTTACTGATGGCCTGACCAAACAGCCAAGAAACGCAAATGATCAGCATCTCTATTTTTAAAGCCTGGTTTGACTGCACTCCTAATCTCCTAGTTTCTAGTTTAAAGAGATCGCAGAATGTCCTTCCCATGATGGTGGGGAGGCAGGGGGAATATTTCAGCAAGAGGATCTACTTAAATCAGAGTTGATTTAAGGCCGGAATAAAGCAACCTTCTGCACTATCACCCCACACAACATGCCTCTCAGGATGCTTGTGTGAGAGCCAAACTTCAGCCACAAGGAATTTCTAGATTATCAAGAAGATAAAAATTCAGCAAATACATGAACATTCCTAGAGTCCCTGAGTAACCATAACAAAAGAGAAACATGCCTGTCTGAACAAAATCATATGGTTACTAGCACCAGCAAATGCAGGGACCTAATATCTAAATGAATATTCTTTGGAACAGTTCTTTGGTATTGCCAAATCACCTTAACTTTCTCTGCATGAAGGAGTATGGTGGCTAGCCAGATGAATTCAGAAACAGTTCAGTTTAGAAGGAAACCAGGCAAGTAGCAATCCAAAATCCAATTCTAAAGTTTCTAGGCTTAAAAGCACTAAAAACATAGAAAGGTTTTATGAATAAAGCATAGACTTCCACGCAGCAACAATTACTTTAAGTGAAGGAACTAGTAAATAACCCAGTCCTAATAGCGTAGGAAAAAACATCCAAACTACTTACACATCATTAACAGCTGTAAACTTTACAAATACCTATTAGAGCTACTGACATCCCCATCTTCAAATAGCTACAGTTTTTCTTCCTGTTCTAAAGGATCCAGGTATTACCAAACCTATTAACAGGCAATCTGACACAGGATTTTTTTAACTAAAAGTCTCCTTTCTAAAGTGAGATGTAAGAGTTTGGAAAAAACAGCGCAGCCTAGCAATTCTGCCAGAGCTTTTGGAAAAAGCTTCAAGTCTCCCCTCCTAAAAGCAGTGCCAAGCTCTCTTTCCTCATCCAAAATTTTGTGAAATGCACTTGGATCTGGAGGGTTCCCATTCACATCAGCTGAGATTATCCAGACATGGTCCAGCCTCCAGCAGGTCCCAAACTTAGAATCACAGAATGGCTTGGGTTGGAAGGGACCTTCAAGACCATCCAAGTTCCAATCCTTCTGCCACTGGCAGGGACACCTTCCACTAGACCAGGCTGCTTAAAGTCCCGTCCAACCTGGCCTTGAACACTGCCAGGGAACTCCTGCAGGAAAAAATTCTGGTCTGTTTTCTCAAGTAACAAGTGACAGGACGAGAGGAAACAGCCTCAAGCTGCGCCAGGGGATGTTTATATCAGATATTATGAGAAATTTCTTCATCGAAAGGGTGATCAGGTATTGGAACAGGCTGCCCAGGGAAGTGGTGGAATCAGCAGCCCTGGATGTGCTCCAAAAATGTACAGGCGAGGCTCTTAGTGACATGGTTTAGTGGTGGGCTTGGCAGTCCTGGAGTAAAGATTTGAGTTGATGTTCAAGGTCTTTTCCAACGTAGATGACTCTACAATTCTATGGACGATTACGGACAAACATTCAAAAGCACACAAAACCAAAACCCAGATCTGCATGTTCCCTTTATGCCTTGCAAAAGGCATTCTGTTAGAAGTGCACAAAAGCTGTTTCGTCAAATTTTTATGAACTGCTACCTCACTGATGTCAAATCAAATAGGCAACAATTGCATTTCTCAATGTTTTGAGCATGCTCCTCCACTGTGATACACTGCATTGCATGCTGACCTTAAGAAGACAAATTACTGACTGGTTTTGCTAAGTATGAACTATATAGTAACTACAGCATTTAACTGTTATGCTTTTCATTAAACTTTGAGGCAATCCAGCTCAGTGCTACTAGCCAAATACTGTCAGAGGTACGATTATCCTCTCTTCTGTTATTTTACAGCAGCAATGTCCTGATCACAAGAATCATGGAGGCATTGAAATACACCAGCAGAACAATTCCCAGTGCAACACATCTCATTTACAGCAAATGGCACTATACAACATCTCCCACTGATTCTGATGTACAGTTTAATACTATAAATTCTAATGACACCTGGTGCAATTGCCAAGCAATGTGGCTGTGCTAACATCAAAACCCCAGCATACATACGTGCCATATATAAGCTATAAATATGCTTATCTGTTCTGCTATAAAGATGTTGTAGGGTTTGTTTGTTTTGGGGTTTTTTTGTTTGTTCGTTTTCCTTCTTCTGGCTTTTAAATATTTTGAGTTATTTTATCAGATGGAAAGTCCCTCTACTTACTATCAACTGAAGTAATAAATCCTCAGCTGAACAGGCAGACAATTCTTCTCCTTTCCAATACAAACAGACGTTGAAATACTGACCCCAAAGCAACAATTACTTAAATCCATACACATGGCAACAACTACAATTTATGATTTCTCTAAGGAAAAAAACCAAAATCACTGAGGCACAGGTGTGACGCATACCTTAGAAAGCATTTTGACATACTGCTGTTTTCCATGAAAGAATGGCCTGAAAATACATGCTTTGAGACTCACCACAAATAAAATGTGCTTGTCTGTCTTTCTCTGATTAAAATTATAGATAATAAACCCTATTTTCACAGGTACACATCCTTGCTTAAGGAAATACATTCTGGAGATAAGTTAATGTATTTAGGATTATTGCTTTGGAGTTTTTTAATCTTATGCTACTAATTTTACTCTTGCGTAGCATTCATAAATATTACATTAAAAACTGGGGAGCTACAAACCAAGCTAGCTTCAGCTAGTTCACAGATGTTATAAAATGACCTTGATAGCTGGTAAGAAAGCAAAACGCCTGAAGGCTCAAAAAAGTTACTTGTTTTATTTCCAAGCCACCTCTACAGACTCTTTTCAGTCAGGCGATCCATAGCTAAGCAAAATGGAATGGTCTTTAAGTTTAAAAGCGTTAAACCAACCAACTTCTTACTCCGAACTCTCAAGTTAAGAGATAGGGCAATGGGATGTCCCCACAGCAAAAACAACCCTCAGCTCTCACTACTGCCTGCAAAACTGTGTAGATCCATTCCCGGATTTGCTCACAAAACTGGTAAATTATGCTCTAAGCATTCCTCAACTGCTTTCACTACTCTGGAGTTGCCTCGTACGGAGGGCAGCACTCACTGCCTCTTTGAGGAAATAATACCACGAGTTATTGAGGAAACTCAGGGCTGACTTGAGCTAAATTTAGTAAGTCAAAGTAAGAGTAGCAGACATGAGTAATAAAAATCGAGATCTGCTCAAGCCAGAGGAAATGAAAGGGGGCTGTTTCCAAAAGCTTAGCTGCACTGAAGAAATGCCAACTCAAGTCTTACTCAAGGCAGATTTCAAAGAGCAACTGCAAGACACAAGTCATCTTCTGCCACTGTTCTTCAAGGATTCATCCTGCTCTCAGACCAGACACATTAAGATTGCTCCTCTATGATATATGCAGACTCATTTTTTTTCGGAAGAAAGATGGAAATTCTGGGATGCAAACAAAGTAAGCACGATGGTGATTGGCACTTTGTTTTCAGGAATAATTTGACTCAGCAGGATCAAAAGAACTCAAGCTGCTTGGTTAGTTGATTACAAGATTCCTGTGGAAATCCAGGTGCTCTAAGCGTGAGTGCCTCCCTCCTCAGCACTGCTTTCCAAACAGCAGGCAAACTTGCCCTTCACAGAGATGCTGGCTTTGCCATAAAGCAGATCAGGCATTCCCTGTCACCGCTGTCATCTCCTGCCTCCTCACCACCCACGTGCATCTTCCAGATGTGGTTCCAGTTTTTCAGACAAACTGCAGTGATTCAGTTTACAATGGGACCAAACAGACAGTTGTGCTGGTGTGGGCAGTAAAGGGCAGCACTGGGCAGAAATGAGGGCTGGGGGAAGGATGGGAACAAAAGCAGATCTATAGGTACATCTAAGTTCTAAACAGGCTGTTACAGCTTCCCTCCAATGTGCAGTCATGTGTTAGATAGATAATTAATAAATCTACACAAAACAAGCTCTTACGAAAGCATTTAATGACCTAACTATCACCTTTTACCTCTTGGGCTGAACTTTTCATTTAGGTTGCACAGCAAGCTCAAGTTGAAACCTGTAAGGCAACTTTTACCATTTGCATGCTTAATTTCAGAAATATTACCAGTACTTAATAATGGAAAGCAAGCATGTAACATGTATTTAATGCAATGCAAGCATTTAAATGGAAAACAGGCAAAGCTACAAAGTATCTGAAAAGCTAAAAATTATAGCAAAAATTTTATAGAGAATCTTAATTCCAGCAGCGCATATTTGATGCACTGAAAGGCCTCTGAGAGGCTCTGCACTCTGTAAGGGCTTGCATACCACTGGAAATTCATCAAAATAGCTATTCTGAGGTAATTACTATAATGATAATCCATAATTAAAGTGCTTTCTAATGGGACTTGCAATAAAAATGTAACTGGTGATTATGGAATGCCAAAATGACATTGCTTTTGCACACAGCAAGTTCTGTGCTACAGGCAGCAGCACAGGCAAATACAGTTTTTGAATCAAAACAAAAAGTTTGGACAGAGGCAGCCAGATGCCAATTTTAGGGTAAGAGCAGCCAAGAAGTGTCACAACATTACAGCTTCTATAGAAACACACAAAGCAGCTACTCCACTCAATTTTCCAAGCACAAGAGCTGATGAAATTTAGAGGGTCTTATCTTTACATAAGCCAGGTAAAATAAGAGGATTTTTTAAAGGAGATCTGAGACATGGATAGTAACATTCCTAAATTCTATTTCAAATGTATAAGGACAACCCGTACCCCCTCAATCCAGAAGCACAAGTTCAACAAAATCAGACATTGTGTTTCAGTGAAAAAATATTCCAAATAACAATATTAAAGTGCATACCGTAAAAGGATAACCCAAAATTATTATTTTTTTTAAAGTTAACATTGTACCTTATCCGAAACCTACTAATGCCAGAATATTGCACCTGATGGCAAACAACCCCCCACTCCAATTAAGCATATTATGCCATAATATCTTAGGTTATATTATACAGAAATACATAATATGCTATTTTCATCCTTAAATAATCACCCCAATGCTACCGAAGCAGCTCACAGCACATTATTCTGTTCACGTTAGGCTGGCTGAATCACTGTTCCAGCCTGGAGGAGGTACTGTCTCTTCCCAGACAAGCTCTGCAGTTAGTATCAGCACTGACAGGAGCAGCTTGTTGTACCAGCTGCTGGTCCACATTTAGATAATAAATGTGTTTAACTACACTGTGGAAAAACAAAATTATGTCACATCTACCAAAGACCTGTTCATTCAAGCATCGATAAAATGCTGCTTTTCCATTTATGTACTTACAGGACACCCTGCAACCATAGCATCTAGCCACATTAATGATCAGATTGAACTCCATTACTTAATGAAATTAGCACATACAATTTTAAATCACCCTAGAGAGTTCTGTTTTCACCTCCATAGCCAACAGGATCAGCATAATGATACAAGATGCATCACATGAGCTGCATCAATTTCTTCTCCAGCTGGTAACATGAGGACAGAGCAATCCAAATGAGCTGTGGTAGGGTCTCTCACTGGCCTGGGTAACAGGCAGAGTGTTCCACATCTGGGTTATAAACTGTATTTTTACACTTTTTTTCCCCTTTTATTTCTTTTGGGACCACTCGTTCAAGTGAGACTATGTTTCTGTGCTATAAACTGAAGTGTTGCACTCACACAGGTTGAGCTAACTACAACAGTTTTATTCCAAGGCAGGATGAACCCATAAAGAAGCATCAATAAATATATGTGACAAAGATAAAATGCACAAGAGATTTTTTTTTGTGGATGGTAGAAGGGGAAGGCACCTGAACCATGCTCTTCTGCAGACCCCAGGGTCCCTCTGAGCACCATACCAAAAAATGCAAGGTGTCACGGAGTTTGCCTTGCCCAACCCGCCCCCTCTCTGCTCTCTCCCCAGAGAATCACACACTTCCTTCTTTTTACTCTTCCTTTTTTCTCTGTGGCCATCCTTTCCTTTTCTCCACCATCCTCCATCAGGTCTTGCATTTTACCCAGGCATCTGGCTGAGTCTCTCTCAACCATATAAAACTCAAGCAAATTGTACTCAAAACAGGATCGTAGAACGTTTAGGTTGGAAAAGAACTTTAAGACTGAGTCCAACCATTAACCCAGCACTGCCAAGCCCACCACTAAACCATGTCCCTAAGCACCATGTCTGTAGGTCTTTTGAATGCCTCCAGGGATGGTGATGCCACCACTTCCCACAGTAGCCTGTTCCAATGCGTGACAATTCTTTTGGTGATGACATTTTTCCTAATATCTAGCCTAAACCACCCCTGGCACAACTTAAGGCCATATCCTCTTGTCCAGTTGCTTATTACTTAAGTGAAGAGACTGACCCCCACCTCTCTACTACCTGCTTTCAGGACATGTTTCTTAGGTAAAAGTTTGCTTGCTTTCAACCAAATTACAACACACTGCAGTTTAAAAGCCTTGGATGAAAAATGTCATATAAATCCATGTCTCAGCATCCACTGAGAGGACTGGTGGCTCTCTGCAAGGAATGTCTCCTGCCAGATGTCTTGGGGCCTAAACCAAAAGCAATTTCTAAGAAACACACCTACCACATGATTCCCACACCAGGACACATTATAACTGTACATCACAAGCGACAGCCACGTCCTTCACAGCTACATGTAGCCCAAGGCAAGGATGAGCTCTGAGGGATGATAATGCCTACTACATCTGCCGCCCGGTGGTAGCTATATATTGATGAGGGAAGGAGTGGTGACACTGATGGGCAGACGTATGGCTTAAGTTAACAGATTCAGCACGGCTGTAACTACATGTTTCAAACTAAAGAATGTGCATTTAAAAGGAAAAAAACACTGAAATCTTCAGCTGCTGCTTTAACACATGAACAGTCAAAAAATATTTGTCCTTATCAATCTCAGGATTTTTCAAAAGGCAACATCTGGCTTCCTGTCCCTCTAACGCAGAAGACAAAAAAAAAAAAAAAAAGAGAAAAAAAGAGAAAATAAAAAAAAATAATACATATATCATGGATGAAGGTACTAAGAGAAAGTGCCAGTACGGCTTGCGAGAGCTGCCATTGTGCTGGCTCGACAGCCATTTCTTCTAAAATCTCTTCCTACAACATATGGGATGTTCCTTACTGGCAAGTTTAAAGCTATTAAAAGGAAATAAAAATCCAACACAAAACCCCAACATTTTTCAATTTGCAGCTTTTGTACAAGAGTACACAATTTATACCAACAATTAGCATTTAAAAAGGCTATGTAATACTGCTTGATATTTCCTGAGGATATGAGCAAGATCTACGGAAGCACAAAAAGTCTTGTTTCCTTTGTAGATAAAAGATTTCACATAATGGGCTGCCAATTAAAGTAGGACTTCTTATGGCATGAACACCTATGCACTGTGTCCTGAGCTGAAGATCGACCACCCACACAACCCCTGTATGTATGTTCAACAGAAAATGAGGTAGGGAAAAAGAAAAAACAGAAAACCTTAATGGTCCCAAGATGGGAGTTTTATTTCTTCCCACTGTTAAACCAGCAACTTATACTTAGGGTCTCTGCCTTCCCAAAGTAATTGCGTCTTAAAAAAAATAAATTTTTAGATTTATTTTGGTGACTAACCAGCTTTTTATCAAGGGCTGTGGATCCTCTTCTCTTTGGTTTGATTGCTTGCTCTTAAACAACACAAATAAAAGAGCAGGTAAGTGCCAGAACAAGGGGAGTGAGGAGTAGCAGGTCATTGTTTTAAGATGACAAATGACACAGCAGTGAAATCAAGAGTTATGCTCTACCACACCAGAGGACACTAGAGCGGAAGAACAAGCTGAAAGAACACAAGAGCCTGCTGACATGATGGTACACACAACAGCGATGACACATTAGCACTGACATACATTGCCATTCTGGATTTAAAGGGAGGTTCACAAAGCTCTTACCGCAAAATCAGCAATCCCAGTTCTACATACATGTTCACAGGAGTCAGTGGTATGTCACTATTCCTGTCAATTTTCATGGAACATAGAACTATTTGGGAAACACATACTAGAACATCTGCACAATACAGATCTGTAATTAACACTGTCATCATGACTTTACAACTTCATCTAATATTCAAAAATCTTTTCAGGTACAGCAGTCTCAGTAGCTCAGGAGTTTCTCTCCCCATTCATCAGGACCCTAATTGGCCTTTGTAATTACCACAGATGTCAAATCACAAGCCATTTGCAAACTAGTCTTCAAAATACACATTCAATAAGAAGATCTAGTAAGCTTTCGATCACACTTTAGTTTTCAACTAGTAACTATGCACAGAACTCCATAAACAGTTTCACAGCAATAGCTCCCAATTGCATAAAGTAACTGTCCAGTTGACAGCCAACATTCCCACTAGCTCCCTGTTTCCCCTCTCTTGCCAGTATACTCTTCTCTTGCCTGCTATTCTGACAACTAGCCAGAACAACAGAGATTCTCCGTGATTTTGATCAAACGAAAAATCGCTCCCTGCTCTGTCTGCAAAGCCAATGGTGCTAGAAATTCCAGGCCAGTCCCCTACAAGACACAGAATCTTGAAACACAGACTGGTTTGGGCTGGAAGGGACCTTCAAGATCATCCAGTTCCAACTCCGTGCCATGAGCAGGGACACCTTCCACTAGACCAGGTTGCTTCAAGCCCCATCCAACCTGGCCTTGAACACTGCCAGGGATGGGGCAACCACAGCTTCCCTGGGCAACCTGTGCCACTGCCTCACCACCCTCATAAAGAACTTTTTCCTAATACCTAATGTAAATTTCCCCTCAGTCACTTTAAAGACATTCCCCCTTGCTCTGTCATTACATGCCCTTGTAAAGTTGTGAGTGTTGGTCACAAAAACAGACTACATCTTTGCTCTTCTTGCTTGCAGCTACCCTCACTAAGTCCATTCATCCAAATTCACATAGAAAGTATTGTACCCACAATATAAAGACTCAGGGGAAGAGGAGCAGAAGGAAACAGGAAAAGATACAGCTTAAACCAAAGGGTCTGCTGTCATTTGTTAATGTCAGCCTTATAACCAGGCTAGATGGGTATTGCAAATACTACAAAGCACTCACATAGCTGTATTTTTGATGATCCTTCCTTGGTCCATTTTCTGCCCAATACCATGCACAACAAACACAATGTGACTAATTTGTGGTGGCTTGTCTTCTAATGTAGCTTCTTCTACATAGCCTCTATGTAGCCTTGTCCCACTACTTAAAGCTGTAGAAAAAACATTATCCTAGATCAGTTACATTCTATGAAGTTGACAGAAGCTTGACTTTTCTCAGACCAACACATTAAAGTATTTTGAAAACAAATTAATACATAAAGGAATAGCATGTATTTATAAATATCTGCAACTAGATGATATTAATTGTATCAGTCAGTGTATTACTAGGCCATTTCCACTGTAAAGGTAACTAATTCCAGAAGTATTCTCAAAAACACTGTTTAGAAAATAGCTGTCCATCCACTTTTACAACACCATACCCTTCTTCTTTGTGTCTCAATCATTAAACTTCCTTGTATCTCCACCTTACTCCCACAGCATGGAAGGAATCATGGAAATGAGCTGCCCAGAAACCTGGTAAACACTGTCATTCTCTCTGACCCACTTAAGAGAGCTGGTTGAAAAGCTTACAAGTTTTCATTTTTATGGGGAAAAGCTATGTTTTATTTCAAGCTGATCCAACCTCAAATTTCCCCACTCATTCTCCAGTCCAGTGGCCAAACCAAAAATCAATTACCCAGGGCAAACATGGGTTTTCTCTCACTATTACACCAACGGCTTGAGAAACCCACTGGCACAGTGTGTCTTCATCCCCCTCTAGTGACAGACCCATATAGAGGATCATAGCCTGGCATAACCTGCGTGAGAGGCCAGCAACCCCTTCAGATGGCCACACAGAAGGCAGCATCATTCCTCTCCACAAAAATTGAAACCAACTTCTTTTGGTTTTAAAAAGGAAGAAAACACTACAGAAATGCTAAGGGCAGTTTTTACACAGGACAGGTTTTGTTCACCAAGTGGGCTTTTGTTTGATATTTTCCCCTTCAAATCATTTAGGTCAGATCTTACTTACTATTTATTACACAATATCTAAATTGTGTTCTGGACACAAACTACTTTTGGAACTGAATCACTGAATTATATTAAGCTTGGCAAGCATTTAATTAATTATCCACCCAACCTGTGGGGTAAGAGGGCATTAATTACAGGACAGAAGCATGGAGATTAAAGGCAAACCTGATCTTGTTTCTCCAGAGACCAAGGAACAAGACAAATGTGTATGTTCTTGTTTTTGTAGTTGTCCAGCAGTGCACAGGAGCACCACAACTGAGAGAACAAGTTCTAATTTTCAAGGTTGGCAATAATCTAACTTTTGCTTGAGAGGGACCATCCTCTCTTCCAACCATTTCAGCCTTGCTGGATTTATGACTGGTAGTTTTGAGCTTAAATGAGCCTGGATCCTTGAAACAATTTTTGTCTAAATGCTTCACCCCTCCTCTAAGTTCATATGTCTGTTTAATGAATGGAAAAAAACGCAAGAGGTGGTGAGGGGACGATATGATCACGTATTTAAGGAATGCGTTGTGTTACACAAGTACACAGGCAGTAAAGGTTGCAAAGGAATCTGTAATTCTTACATTGTAGCTTCTGGACTCTGCCACTGTAATATTTTCATATATTTATTATGTAGTGCTAACTGCTGCATCCAAAATAATAATAAAATACGTAATAAAAGTAAGTCATAGCTGATCACATCTAGTTACAATTATGTACAACAACCTAAGGACCCTAATACACTCTACTGTAAATAATGCAATGGCCAAAGTGGGCTAAGTGACATATTAAAACTTCAAACCCGAGATCTCCCTCCAGTGTTCCAGTAACAAATTTAAAATACTGGTATTTACAGTATTCTTTACAAACTCTGAAAAATATTACCTTTGGAGATCCCCAGCTTTTGTGTAACACTTCTTGCAATTTTAGATGTTGTTGCATCACTGTACAGATACACTTCATCCACACTGTGCCAGTCCACGTGGTTGCGACTCAACTTCAGACTATGAATAGCTGCAGCAAAAAAGAACAACAGTTAACTTATATGGGTAAAAGGGAAAAAATGCCTCTTCAAACAGAGAAAGAGAGAGAGAGAACAGTGTAATTTGCATACAGGTTAAAATCTGGTGCTCCATTATACCTAAATCTGTACTACTTCTTACCTTGAAAAGCTTTCACATTTAGGATTAATCTGGCCAGGGCAAGCAGTAGTTTGGAGACCACCTCTGAGGACATTTCAATTCAATTCTCCTCCCACCCTCATCTTGGGATGGTAGGTTTCCAAAATATTCCCTTAGCTGAAAATAAAAACCAAGGGGGATAGAACAACACATCCTGAAATACTGCAGCTAGGTAAGATGACCAGGTGGCTGCCACATGTACTCTCATCACTAGAAAAAGAGCAATTTCACTCCTATCTTGTCTCTCTCCTGTCTGTACAGTAAGATCCCTGGTTGTGAATGTACTCTTCTGTAACACAGAGGCTTTCAAGGCTCCATTACTAGAAGGCTTCATTGCATCTCTTTCAGAAATATCCAGAAGCTGGAAATGCGGTTCAATGAGAAAGCTGCTGAATGAATAATTTCTAGCACGGAACAGAAACTAGCCCTTTCAAAAAGCACTAAGAGCTCTACTGTCTTTTTGTGCGTTACTGTGTTTTCCAGATTTGGAACAGATTGAACGCTGGGACCAACCTCATGACACACTGCCTGACAGTCAGAATTTAAGCACAATGGCCATGTTATAATGCAAATCAGAATCTCTCATCTAAAGCTTGGAGCCTAAATGAGCAGAGTGAAGTAATTTGGATTTCACCTACGTTTGAAAATCTGTTGCTTAGGTCTCATCTAATGTGGGATACACAATGTTGGAAGAGCTGACAACAGCAACAGCCCCAAAACCAAAAAAAAGTTGTTATTTAATTGTCATTGGTCTTGCTAAAAGTCCAAAGTCACAGAAAACACCCACAGGGGTTTGTTTTGGTTTGTGGGGATTTTTTTTGTGGGTGTTTGTCCCCACCCCCAATAACAGTTCCAACCTGTCCCCTACTTGAAGCCACTCGAATTTTTTATACTCATCTGAAAACATTCTGAGAAAGCCTATGCCATGATTATATCATATTTTAACTCTGCCATAGCACAAACCAGACACATTAAGGTAAAAGTTGTAACCTTTCTCCTGTATTTTTTCTCTGCCAAGGCAGACAGCCCTAGCATAGCCTGATGAAAAACTAAATGAAGTCTGTAAGAAACAAGAGCATTAGAAAAGGATTACCTCTTCTGTACTAGTAAGTAACTGATTCACAGAAAATAACTATATTGCTGGTTTACATTGACAGAGCAAGAAGAGAGAAGGAAGTAAGTCACTCTTTGAAGAGCAGACGTCAGCTTAGGGTAACAACAGGCTAGAGCAAGAAGCTGAGAACTCATAAACATCCCTGCAGGCACAGACGTAAGTCCATGGCTAGAAATCTCAATTTAGGACTGGAGAAGGAAAGCAAACTACCAGCAAAACTTCCTCTTTCAGACTTGGAGACAATGCAACAGAGACTGTCATGTCCTGAGAGAGGCACACAGTCGAGTGGCAAAGGCAAGAGGACCTCCTCACACATGTTTCTGCAATCTCCTCCATCCTGAATTCCATGACCAATGTAGACTTTTTATGCATTGTCTGGCAGGTCTTTAAGAGCTGTTCCACCTGCATTCTCTAAAATCTCTCATGTAATATGTTGGTGGGGAAGCTGACATAGGAGGGTAGGAAGGTTGGAGAGTGTTGTGCTCAATGTCCAAAGCATACAGAGGAAGAGATGGGGAGGCCTGTGGCTGAGTTGCTTATTACCACTGGAAGAGCAGTCTGGGCAGAAGCGATCCTCAAACTCTTCTGGAATCAAGTCCAGCTTCTCTGCTTGAAAGAATATACAAAAAGAAGTAGCTTTTCCCTACCCTGCATGAGTTATTCTCACTTGGGAAGAACAAATTTCTAACTTTTACGGTGTTTATCAAAAACACATATGTTGAAGGGCACATCAAAATCAACTACAAGACATGCAAGCACTGAGGAACTGCAAAAGAAATCTCCATTACTACTTCTCTGCATATTTAGCAACGCCATCAAAAAGGAACTTGAAAAATTTGGTTTCCTGTTAACACAAGCACCACATGAGATGACCAGTAATCTTCAGTAGAATCTTGTCTCTTGAAACTTACCTGATATGTGTTGTTAACAAACATGCTGCAGTCAAGCTCAGATATGTACTTTTACATCACTTGGGACTATACACACTTCCTTTCTACTCAGCACTCAGAATTAAAAATGTGTTCTAGCTTTCCAACCTACCAATTTGCCAGTAAGACTATAAACTTTGCAATTCTGACATACCTTTTATTTCGCAACTCTTAGTAAATTTTGTTTATCAACACACTTGCTGCTTTGCTTTTGAGTTCCTATCCATGTGTACAGAGCAAAGTCCAAACCAGCAGTAGAGACACTTAAGCACTGAAAAACAGTGCCTGCAAAGGCATCATGCACTCCAGTGCAGTACTTTGCAGAAGTCTGGATTATGCTTCCAGGGTGTCTATCTTACCAACCAGGAGGAGACATATTCCTTTAAAAGTTAACAAGAGTCACCTGGGCCAAAACAAAGCTGGGTGCTCCATCTTGGCATTCTGCTTTGAAATCCCAGGGGATGCACCTTTTAAAAAGTCTGCCTGGGGATCAATGCACCCATTCCACAAGCTGACCACTCTCTTACTGAAGTGGGGTGAGATTTTGTCTCCCCTTTATATATATGTAAATAAAGTATATCCAAGATGTCTATTCATCCTCAGACCCCTGGATGTAATGTTCACCAGTGGAACAGAAACCCCCTAATAAAGAAGAAAAGCTATCACCCTAAGCTCCAGGCCCTCTTGGTGAGCAAAAATATCCCTTCAAAACATGAGTGACATCCCACTTGATGAATATCGTTGTGCTTTCTCCATCCTTACATAAGATCTGTCTGGGGAGAGAAAAATGGTATGCTCTTGCAGATCTGCATGGCAGAAACCCAGCAGAGAGAAGAACTACATAGCTGATATCAGTCACAAGGATAAATGATCCACAAGCCATGTGTGCATGAACAGCTAGGCAGACAGTGGTTCCCTGTCACTATGCACCGGAGATCCTCTTTTGGTAAAAACAAAAGAACTCTGCAATAAGGTACCTCTTAATGAGGGCCAACACTGCACTGAGAACTGTAAAGAGATTCTCAAGACTGTCAAGAGCCCAACCAAAAGGAGCTTCTGCTGCTGACAGTCCCAGAGTGGGAAGAAATGTCTTTGGAGAGGACTTGATAGCAATCTGAAAATAAGCATCCTAAAAAACCTGATATATGCAAACTGCGCTTTCCAGGGATGGGATAACAAGGACTGCCACTGCTGTTTTGAAACTGAACACAGGAAACAAAGATATGCTTTCCTAGAAATGATAAGATAATGTGATTTACATTCTCTTTGCAGAACAAAATGGTGACTGTCCTATAAACTTCATTCATGTTGTAGACATGGTAAAAATGACAACACAGGAGCTTTTCATACCAAGAGATGCCACAGAGTGTCAGGAAGTCACCAAGGGATGTTGTAGAGTGGCTGACGAAGTCAAGTCGCAGAATTCAGATTGGGCAGTAGATACGGCACAAGGGAATACTCATGTTCATTCCTCTGCCTTCTGGGTCCTTCAGAAGCACACCTTCTGTGTTTGTGGATTCTCTTCAGGGCACCAGTCTAGGATATTGCTGAGCTTCACTGAGATTTGACTGTGCCTATGGCATCTCTGAACACCAGGCACAGAAGACGAAGGCTCTCCTATGAAACCACTGGAAAGGAATCTACCTCTGGACCCGACTGCCTGCAGCTTTGTTTTCACGTGAACTACCTCTCTGACACCATGCACAGCTTTCTTAGAAGGCATCTTTGTAAGTGCATCTTCCCTACCTCCAGAAAATCCTAGGTATTTTGTACACTGCTTAGTTTTTCTGGAATACCAACAGAGACAAACACCTACAGTATGAGTATGTGGAAGGCATAACCCCACTGTAGATGGAAGACAGCCTGACACTAGACAGTAGCAAGCAAGCCATGCAAAAACAAGGAGAGAAGCATAGGTGAAGTGAGAGGAATCAAGAAATAACTTCTTTCAGCTGAAGAAATCAACGGTTACCATCACACAAACCTCCAGTTCCACCAAGAGAGACGAACACAGGAGGAAAAAGCCATCTAAAAAGTTTATATATGAAAACTGGAAAGGTAAACATAAAATATAGACTATATATTCCTACAGCCTCAAGAACCTGACCTCAGTTAGAATGCAGAAACTCATCTTAAGACAAAATAACTGGAGAATAACCGAGGAGTAGAAAACCTGCACTATTTTTTATACTTATAGCACAAAACCCATGGAGAAGCAGGGATGGGCACACTGCATGTGCACTGCTAGTGCAAAAATCCCGCCAGCCAAACGCCTCGAGCACCAAGTGACACCTTGTTCAGGTGCATTTCATGGGGCCAGTAGTTTAAAATTAAATACCTTTTAAGGTAAGCACCTGGGTTTTTACCTGATACTTTGTCATGGTTTAAACCTAGCTTGTGACTCAGCACCATGCAGCCGCTCTCTCACACCTCCTTCCCCCCCTCCCTGGGCAGGATGGGGAGGACGACTGAAAGAGCGTAAATCCCACAGATTCTGATAAGAACAGTTCAATAACTAAAATAGAGTATAATACTACTACTAATAATAGAATAAGGGAAATATCAAGGGGAGATAATGAAAGACTAAAAGGCAAAAAAACCACCCCAAAACCCTAAAAACAATAAGTACAAGTGATACACAATACAACTGCTCACCACCAGCTGACCCATACCCAGCCTGACCTGAGCAGCGATCTGGGCCTTCTGGGTAACTCCCCCCAGTTTATATACTGGGCATGATGTGCTGTGGTATGGAATACCCCTTTGGCTAGTTTGGGTCAGGCGTCCTGTCTCTACTCCCTCCTGGATTCTTGTCGCCCTTCTGATTGTCAGAGCATGAGGCTGACAGTGATCAGCATAAGAGCTACTGAGCAACTTTAGTTGTAGTCAAACACATCAGCGTGTTATCAGCATTGTTCTCAGACTAAAGCCAAAACACAGCACTGTACCAGCTACTAGGAAGAAAATTAACTCTATCCCAGCCAAAAGCAGGTCATTCTTTCATCTACCTGCCAAGGCCAAAGCATGGGGTGATTCTTTTCTACCTGAGTTTGACTATGCTCAAGTTAAAATAAACCTAGAGGAAAGCATCTTTGAACTGCTAATTGCTGGTATTACCTCCATCTCTGTCATTCCAGTCAGACTAAAGACTAGAGAAGGGATATGTACCATACGAAAACCTCTTCTGCCTTCTTTTTTTCAGGTATTTTTAAATTAATCTCCCCTGCAATCGGTAAGCAGTAGCTTCTACACTGAAGCCTGCCATAGCATGCAGGTAGCTGAGAGTATAATTTGGCTGCTATTGTTCTTTCTTAAACAACTCTTAAACAAGTCCTGGTATGTAAACCTGGTATGTAAAACTACAGCTGGTACATACAGCTGTGGAGTTTAAACCCTTGTCTAATTTATTTAAAAAACAAATGTAAAGCCACTAAAAAGGCTGTTGCTCTTAATTAAAAAGGACTGTTTAATACTGCTGTCATTTTGTACTGCACTTCACTGCCCCGCAATTCATCAATGTCACTATTTGTTACATAAGCATCTTCTAATATTTTAATTCAAGCATATTCATTACCACAACTGAACAAGATTCAGAGGAAAAAAAATCCCCAAAACTATGCAAAATAAATTCAAAATTACCATCACAAAATAAAAGGCAGAAGTCTTTTCTTACTGATCAAAAGAGTAGTTACACTTATTCACCTTTAACAGATTTGAGTTCAGTGTCTGAGAAGAGGCAGGAAAAAGTTTACTATTTACTATTACAACATCTTGATTTCAGGCATTTTCATTTGGACCCAATTATAGAAAAATGTAGTTAAAAGAAGTCAAAAGGCAAACATATATGCATGTCAAAATAAATTCCCATACTTTACAATATCCCTAGGAGCTAAAAGAATGTATGGTATGACAAGAATAACTCTAATCCTACCACGTGCATTTACATTTTTAATCAAGGGTGCAGTTTTCAGTTTAGTTCCTTGAAGTCAGTAAAAATTTAACCTCTACTGGCTTTAACGATACCACTGGTCTTTCTCTGCCAAGTACTTCTGAGCCTTCTGCAATCATTAATGGCTCCTGTAAGATCTACTCCCACTTTCTGAAACAAATTTATACACCACCAGCTGCTGCAAAGTTCAGAATTGTTTTTTGCAACACAGCAGCCTTATCACACATTCTGTACAGCTTCCCATTTATGCCACATGCCCAGAGTCATTTCATTCCGGTACTCACACAAAAGCCGCAGTAAAATATAATTTACAACGTACAATTAAAGATGCATGCATTATTAAAAAAAAAGGGGCAAATAAAACATTACCTAGCATAAACCCTCTGCTCCTTCTTTGGCATTATTTATCTTCCAGCAGGCCTGCTGCTGTTCTAAAAATTTGCTTTTAGTTTATTAACATAGCCAAACCACATCTAAAGAGTACAGGAAACATGTTTACAGTTTTCATCACAGCCACAAACAATTATAATAAGGTTTACTGCATGATACTGTTGGCATCTACTTTCCCCTAAGATTCGCAACACTTCTACTTTTCTTCTAAGTATTTATGATGCTTTTTCCTTCCCTTTTAAAGAAGTGGCATTAATACAGCTCAAGAAATTGAAGCTTGTAAATCTAATGCACTTAACTGATATAAGCAAACTAGAATGTAAAGCTTTGTAAGCCAGGAGTACTACAAAGAAAGAAATCTACAATTACTGTACCTTCGGGATGCTTTCGCTTAAGACATGCAGCATCTGAATTCTTACATCCTCTCCATTTGAACAAAGAAGGGAGGGAAGAGGAAGGTGGGTAGTAGAGAACTAAAAGTAAAAACACTGAGTTTCAAAGTAAAATTTTTAAAAGGGTTGTCATTTTTTCATTATTATTTAAAAAAAAAAAGGCATACTTTCTGAAAAAGCATATACACTTAAAACACTGGTTTTGTAGCAAAAGTGTCAGGTCACATTAGCCAAATTCAACTTCTTCACTCTTCATAAACAGTTATGACATCACAACAAAGCTGAAGGTGTCAGTAAAAGACATCTGGGACACAGCACCATCAGATTCACCAAGTGCCCCTGCATTTACACATACAAAAGCATTATCACTCTACTTGGTGTAAGGTAGAACAGAGTAAGGCTTCTTAAGTATACGCTAAACATTTGGGAAACAAAAGCAAACAGCTCAATTTTAAGCACGGCTCTATTATTTTCTCCAAGGAGTATAACAGAATCACTGAAAGTTAGATTAGACAAAATACCTTACTATTACCCTGTTCTACAAGTCCTCAAGAAGCTGCCTTCCATAGTGAAGTGCCATGGCATGCACACTCTGCCCACAGAGTGCGAGAGAAAAACCAACACTGAAGTAGTGACTTTGACCCTCCATCAAGCAGCTCTTGGTCTGAAAATCATTGGTTAAATGCTGTTGGCAAAATATCTAGTCTGAGAACCTTTAAGCATCTGCTATGATCTGAGTTCATGATTCTCTTTTATTTTACAATGGCCTTGATATTACTGAAATCTCTTGAGAATGCTGCTCCTTTAATAGACTACTTTAGATAGGTCCACTGTCTGACTAAGCAGGCATAAAAAGCAGTTGCTAAATCTTATGTTATTCTGTAAGTTTTAAGCTTATTGACTGCTAAAAATGTATTCTGATACCGTTTTTATATCTCCTTAAAAATGGTTTCAGCTGAAATATTGCTTCCTGTAATACGAAGCTTAAATATGCTTCGTAAGTGTTATAACCTCGGCTTTTCTCAGAAATATTTACAGAATTATTTTACAGTAGTAATACATTCAAGTGTAATCACTGGGTACATGCAATACAAGAAAAGTCATGAAGACAAAGAGATAAAACCCATTCTCAGTGTGATAAAATAAACACCACAGATATTTCCACATTTTAAGGGCTGAAGTTTGCACCAAATAGTTAAAATCTAGAACCTAAGAATTTAGATCAGAATGTCACCTTACATCTCATTTATGTACGTTCAGTTTGAAGAAAGAATTGTTCTCAAGAACGACAAGCAAAGCCAATATGCAAAAAGGCATAGTGCTACCTGGATGAAGGACAAAAAATTGTACTCAACAAATGAACGTAAGGGCCCAGAAACATCCCAATATTGTCTACCTGTCAACAGAGTGGCAGAACAACAAACGAAACTCTGAAGCCCACATACACTGTTACACTAGCACAGCATCTCATTTAGGGGTTTATGGTGTCATCAGAGCTAACTGTTTTTATCATGGACCCGAGTGGCAAACGCCAAGCTCTATTCCTCTATACAACTATACATCCTAGAGTGGTTTGCATTAAACCTTAAAGAGCATCCAGTTCTAAACCCCTGCCATGGGCAGGGACACCTTCCATGATAACTCTCATTTTGCCCAGAAAAATTATGTAAAATACTATATGCAATGACAAGCCAGAACATGCCTTCCTGAATCTGCTCATATGCAGATTTGCGCTTGTGCAAATTTGTGATTTGCTCAGATGCAGGCTGCAGACATTTGGTTTCACAATAAAGCAGCCGGAATGGCAGCCAAACCCCTAATTCCTCATCCTATGTGTGGTTTCCTCCTAGAGCTGTATTGGTTACTCCGTCTCAAAAGACACAATAGCAATGTCCTTTCCTCTATCTATCAACAATAAAATGAACTACTTAACCTGAAAAAAGCATGTGGAATTTGGCCAGGATCAAAGCAGACTCTGGGCTGATGAGATGTGAAATAGAGTGTGGTTAAGTTATTCAGAAGATGGGTTATGCCCCTGCAACGTTTGCTTGCACCAGAACTTCAGCAGCATTCCTCTGGCCTGGTTTTAGAGACCTCGGGAAGCGGGGCTCTCTGCAGTCAACGAAGAGAGAGTGAGGCTCACAGGCAAAGCATCCTTCCCTGACACGCATCCATTCTGCCTGGTCTGTGGTGGTCTGAGGCACCAGCTGTTGTATGCCAGTACCTCCTGTGCATGCTGCACTTCAGAGACTGTCAGTCAGGATAGCTGACCTTTTACATGTTGTATATGCCAACACATTCAGAACCAAGTATCCCTCCAGAAATCTCTGAAATTTGACTAATTTTCATAAGCAGCACACAGAGTTGGGAACCATGTCTGTGAACTCCTACGGGACATAACCTTCTCAGAGACAAATCCAGGTCAACTGGATATAGCAAATCTAAAAGTCACATTAACCTATGAAATAAAGTGCCTCATTTCTGTGTTTTTCCGTAACAATTTACCTGAGAAAGACATGCCACTGCTGACACCAACAGCTCAACAGACCACTAAAGAGAATCAGACATCATGAGGAGTCAGTGGACACCAGGCACCATAAACACATTTCATTTTGCAAGGCATGAAATTAAATACTTTATGAGGATGACAGCCAAAATACCACTACAGATCTCTCAGCAGAGGGATCTCCTGCTGAAACAGTGGTCTCCAGGCTACCCCATGGAGAACAGAACTTGAGAAATTATTCACTTAAATACTGTCATATGCTTCCTGTTACCTTCAGCATTTACAGCTTCACATGCTCCTAGATAGCACTGAAAGATAGCACGGGTATTATGTTCCTTACAGGCCACACGGTGGAGATCCTATTCAGAAAGACTCTGCATTTTCAAGAAAAGGCTTGCTTGGATTCAGAGTTTAATAATGGGGTATTTATTCATCAATATCCTATCACCAACAAAAGCCCCGAATAAGGCTTAGTGATTTCACATTTTTTTCACATTTTATTCCCCTTCCCCTCCCAGTAAAGAACAATTAGCCATTGTAATTACCTCCCCAGGGAAGTGGTGAATTCCCCAACACTGAACGCTTTTAAGATTTGGCTGGACAGGGTGCTGGGACATCTAGTCTAGGCCATGCTTTGCTTAGAAAGGCTGGACCAGCTGATTGTTGAGGTTCCTTCTAACCTGGTATTCAACAATTCTATGATATCCTATTACCATACTGCAACCCAGAAGTAGAACTAACAAAGCGGATCAGTGGAGTGGGAAATGTTTTTTTCTAGATGCAAGTGTACTCTCCTAACCTGTATCCCAAAATTAAAGATACAGGGAAAGAAGACAGACATTGCATGCTGAGAAGCTTCACAGGTAATGCACATAGTGCTTGCTGTCATTTTTTGCAGGGATCGACTCATCTGTGTGGATTACTCCACACATAGATGTGAAGCAGCACTACTTGCCCTGCTCTGTAAGAGGTCAATTTCATTGCTGGCAATGCACTGGACAGGCTGCTCAAAAGCTAAGGGTGCTAAATACCTAGTAAAGTCACTAGCAATTCTGTTTCCTTCACAAAAAGATTTCAGAAAATAATATAAGAAATAAATAAAATTAAATTGCAAATGAATTCTGAGCAGAGTCTTAGAGACTAAGCTTCAGGCTATCATATGTTGCCCTGAGTTAGCAGGCTGAGTAAGAGAAAATAATCCAGAACAGGAGCAGCAAAGGTGAACATGCTCCTAACTTCTCAGCCTACTGCCACTCTTTAGAGCATGGCCAGGGTCAAATCAAGAGCTGACAGGTTTGCCTACTGCATCAACAAGATGCTTGTTGACAAGCTAATTTTCTGTTATTCATGATGCAAACTGGCATGTTCATATAAAAGACTAATTATGCCTGAGTATTACAGCAGATTGTATTAATTTTGCTGAGATGAGGTGTAAAGCATTTACAATGCTTTATCACAGCACTGAATAGTCGCTTCTTTTCCCAACAATATTTGTAAATATCTATTCTAACTCTCAGCAGTCTTAAATAACAGCTAACTGTAGACCTTGATGGGACCAAAATATGATTCATAAAGGATGCAATTACAACCAATTGTAGCAACAAATTGTAGCATTTAAGAAATCTATAAACGGAATTCCGCACTTCTCCAACTAATTATGTTTACTTCACCAGCAATAATGCAAGTTGTAAAGCTTATCTCAGTGCCACGTGCAGATGGCAGTCACAGATGCGAGCAGATCAGAGATGCATTGAGAGGCATGTTACAATGCCCAAACCACTTTTCATATTTATTGTTAGCTAGAATTTTCCTGCAACTCCTATTACTACCAAAAAAAATCTACTGAAAGATATTGGTGACTTGACACGTATTCCATTTGAAGTGACTGCAGGCGTAGCTTGGGTTTGTTAGTTTTGCATTTTTAGAAATAAACCTTTAGTTTTAGAAAAGGCACTGGTGTATGAATTTGAGTATCTTTCTCTCATCTTTCATGTTTTCATAAATACCAGGACTGTCTCTTTTTCATCTCTCTCCCCACTCTCTCCAACCTCAAATCTGAAAATTTCTGCTCCACAGACCAGACGTTTTCTAGAACAAACCCTGAATTCTCTTCCTTACTTGGTAAGGAGAATCCAAGTACAACTGAAGCCATCCTTCCTCCCTTCAGAAATTAAGTTATCAAAGGCTGGAAGCACTCAGCAGCCATAAAGATGTACTTGCCATATACACTACCACGAACAGCACTGCTCTCACAGTGAGTGTGCACCTGTACCATCAAAGCTGAGCTTTGCACCAGTATACTGAAACACGAAATCAGTACAGGCAGACACAAATACAGGTAAAAGTGCCTTTCAAACAGGGCGTTGTACTGTCACACCATTTCAGGCACCTACCTGACAGAGCTGTTAAAGCAGAAGACTGCACTGCAGGCTTGGCCAGGAGAAAAGTTCTTTTAACATAGCAGAAATAGACAGTAAATATTCACAGATTTTTTGCTAGCTTTGAGCGGAGTTAGAAACTTAACCATCGTCTGTACTGTTGAAAAATCTATCTAAGTCAGAAAATTATATTCTGGTTTTCCTTACAGTAATTACAGAAGTACCTTGAATGCTGCCTTGCTTCCAACCTATTAGCAAGCTTTTACTTATGGGGTCATACAGTTCACTCGCCATACCTGTGGCCAAATCCCAGCCACTCCTACACTCTGTAACTGCTTTGTACAAAGCTGTAGTTTCAAGATTTAAAAATAAAGTTATTTTACAAAGAATAACACAATCAGAACAATTGTGAGGCTCTGTACTTGCAGCTCTTGATTTGTAGATTGTTCACCAAGTGAAAACCAACAAACAAAAGGGAAAGCGTGAAAGTCAAAAATACTGAACTTCTGCTGTGCTATGCTTACCCTGAGCAACCAATACAACTGTGTATATTAAATAATACATCAGTAATTTCAGAAGGCTGTTCATAAAAACCTTAAATGTATTTGACTGAGATTTCCAGGAGCACTAACTGAATGTCCTCAGCATAGTCATTAAACTGTAAGGACTCCCATAACAGAATGAAAATGCCCCAAGATTTGTCATAGTTGAAAACTACTTTAATAAATTCACAGACTGAACAAGAACAGAAAATGAAACATGATCTGTAAAACTGATAACTTCCTTTAGGGTAGAATTAGGAATGCTGGCCAGACAGCTAACACCCAATTTGCATTTGGACATTGACTCTTCTTATACCATCAAGAGATTTCTGTCTGAAGTGAGATTTCAAACACAGACAAAAGGTAGGAAGCAAAATGGGAACAAGAAGTTCTTCAGCCATTAATATCATTTTTACAGTGCTCATCAAACGTGCTGCAGCAGGAAAACCTACAACATCAAGATATGCTGAATAATGGGAGAGCAAACTGATGCCTTTAACAATGTTCTCCATCATGTAGGATGGAAAATAGATCACATTAAGAAAACTAGACCACAGCTGTTCAGGGAGCATACTATAAAAGTAGCAATCTAAACAATCTTACCTTCCTTCCTATCAACAGGTTTTGCCTGCTCTTCTATATCAAAGCTCTCCGGCAGCTGCTGGCCTTTGAAGCAGTTGAGATGCTCCTGTTCTATTAAGTTACCTTCCTCCTCTTCCAGAGGTTGCCATGTGCCATCGATAAACCACTGTCCACGCATCACAGGGATCTTTTCTGATTCTAAAAATCAAAAGAGATTTTAATTTTTTATTTTAATCACAAACTGACAGCAGATAAAAGGGAAAGGGAATTAGAGGAAAAGGGAATTCTGTTTGGCGTTTTGATGAGAAAATTACACTCCTGCCGCTGGGACTTCTAACAAGGTAACCACGAATGCCTTGACAAGGCACCATCACCTTTTCCACTGGGGTGAAATGAGTAGTGAAATAAGTGTTAATTTGTCAACACCTGAGCTAATGGGGACAAATCTTCAGTGTCTGTGAGGATGTGAGCGATGGACAGAAAGATGCAGATTCTGTAAAGTTTATTAAGGACTAAGTTCAAACAACAGTTCAGCTTTAATAGGAAGTACTCCTCTCTTCCTTGCTGCCTTGAGTTTTCAAAAAAAATAGGAACTTTGTGAGACTCATGCTGCTCTATAAAATTTGACTGATAACTTGAAACCAACAGGAGAATGCAGAATGAGGAGGAGATACAAAACCCCTCAAGCTCACCCTGACTGCACAGGGCCTTGTTTCCTTTGGGAACTGCATTTACAATAACCCAAATTACACATCAGTTAGCACAAAGGGTGAATTTAAAGATGAAAGGTTTTTTTAACTAAAATCAGTCTTTTACTGAGGGCTGTTTCCAGTCACTGTCATTCTAGTTTCAGCTTCGGCACTCCAAATGAGGAACCTGGGTGCCCAGTGCTTGCTGTCTGCGTGACAAAAGACAAGCCTATGAAAAATGTATCCTGGTGCTTACTCTTCATCAAACTGTACTTGATGCCCACACTAACTACTGGGGCTGTAGGGAGCAAGAATTCTCCTCTTATACACATCCCTGCATGCGAATTGAGACAATAACACCCATTGTAGCTCAGCTCAGAATTTCTCCTCCTACATCTGGAAAACAAAGGAGAAATACCATGTGTGCCTGTGCTCCACAAGCCTGTAACTCCAAGACCCCAACCTCCAGCCTCATGGGAACAGCACAGATATAGGTCTGCTGAGACCCAGAGCAGTTGGACCATGGAGCTCCAAGCTCCCCCTAGTATGTGCTGCTGTACATTGCAGATGTATAGAGAGACTCGTCCAAATGCAAATGCCACATGTGTGCAGATTCCTGCGGAAGTTTAGCTCTCTGAAGCAGCTAAGAATTCAACCACAAAAGAAGAGGCTCAAAAAGGAGATGGGGAGGGAGGTCGAGGAAATAGACTTTACTACTCAAATATCTGTTATTTTCCCTCCCTGGAAAAGAGAAAAAAACTGGTAAGGACAGCTTGGGAAAGAAACAATAGATGTAAAGAAACAGTAAACTAAAATTCGGTAAAAAAGCAAACAGGAAACAACAGAGAAACAAGAGAGCATGGAGATTTTTGAGTTACTGATCTATTCCTAGACCAGTACAAAGTTCAGCTGGGCAAGGTGACCCAGCCAAGGGCACTGGTTTTTAGCCCAGGCACAATACTGTTAGCACAGCCACTAGCTCAGCTTGAGGAATCATCTGCTTCACAGAGCACCGAGCACCACACCAGGACTGGGCACGTCCCACTAAGCTTGACAGGAGATCAGAAGTCTTTGTGCTGCTCTCCACTACAGACATGACACTACTGCTCATTGCTCCTGTGGACACTAGTATACACCAGAAATGTTTTTCATACTGTTTGCAGATAAGAATGTAATAGAGAATTGCAAGCACCTCCGTAATTTACTTGGAACCTCGGAACTACTCTGAATTCTTCATCCCTCAGGTCATTTCACCTACAAGCTATGAAAGGAAAAGAAAAATCTCCTTGCAATAATCTCTCTAGAGGGCAAGTAACACTTGAGGTGATCCAAAGCCTGCGTACGCAGTACTAAAAATTATAAGCTTTTAGCACCCCATGTTGGTAATAGAAGGAGGGCACACTTGCAGATGACGGCATCCTTAAGCTGTAACTGAAACAGCCTGAAGAAATCAGCAAGGAAAGGTCAACAGCAGTGAAGCTCTCAGTGGGGAGGGATGCAGATGCCAGAAGTAGATGACCTGGAGCAAAGAGCCCAGATTACCACTGAACTTCCCTCATTTGGTGCTGACACACATGCTTGCCCAGTTACCCAAGGGCTCTCGTGACTGGGAATCCTGCAGGCAACCGTCTAAAACAGTGCCTCTGTGCACACATGGCACAAGGCAGAGAGTGAATTTCCCAAAACAGTGGCTACAAGCACCACCAGCCTCTCTCATCCCAACTTCTCGCAGATCCAGGATTTCTTTGGCATGCATCTGGCATGCTGGCTCATCCCTTCCAAGTCACCCAAAGCCCCATTCAAACTTTTTGATCTCCCCGGATCCTCAGCTCTGCCAGTGCAGAACACAGACAATTTGGGTCTTGTTGGTCCATCCAAAATGCAGACAGAAGTGCAAGACCCGGTTCTGCCATTCAATTTCTGTTTGCGCTGGTAAAATAGCCATTCCAGATAAGAGCAATTGTTACGCACTGAATTTCTTATCCATAATCTATTATTATGCTGATGAACCATCAGATGAATAAGAAGGTTAGAGTATTCAACGGGCATGGTTATTTAATGAAACTTAATCCCAAACATATCAGAAGAACAAAAGGTCTGAATGGCTTTAAACTGCAGAAATTAATAGCCACTATAACATAGGTTCAACTGTCTATGAAAATTTAAGCTAACTTTGAAGTCTACAACCCATCAATGAATCGTGAAGCACGTGTACTTAGTTTTCACAAAATGAAAGTTAACCACAGCAATGCTAGTTGCCACCATATACAGTAGCCTCTCATCACGCACTTCTCTTGAGCTTTGCTGTACACCCCTGCATTTCACACCTGTCAGGTACCTGCATTTTTCAGCAGAGCTAATACACAGACCCAGTTAGGCTGCCCTTACAAACAAAGCACTGTCTGCAGGAAGAAATGAAATGCACTAATATGTGAGCGTAGATAAAGGATCCCATTGTGGTCGAAGCAATGACACAACTACGTCAGATGTTAATCCTCACTGGGAAAATCTGTAGGCAATTCCTTAATTCTTGACTAGGCATTCTGATCAGACTTCATTCACTGAATCCATAAAAAGATATTTTTTTTAAATAACATGAATACTATTTTGTACTCCAAACTAAGTGAACACAAGACACCTCTTTTTCAGTTTTGAAGGGCTTTACGACTTTCACATCGGAATTTCCACCTACAGATTTCTAAAATATAAAGCATTAAAATAAGCATTTTCAGGCTCTTTTTGCCTTAGAGAAACTTTCCCATAGTGGTTCTTCACAATGGTAGACTGTAGCACTCAAACATTAAATGGGCACTGCCTTTTCCACAAAGGTTCAGCCAGGAAAAAATTGGCACGTTTGAAATAAAATTATTGTAAAGTCTTTACAGGATAATTTAGTTCACGAATAAACTCATATCTGTCTCTGGGTCTGGAAAGGGCATTTATATGGAAATATATCACCTCCAGATCAAAAGACAGATTATTATGGAACTCTGTTTCCAAACCAGGGACTTAAAACTTGAGGGAGGGAATTGTTTTCCAAAGCTCAGTGGGACTTTAGGGGACCCAAAGCTGGGTTTTTTGTCCCCTCCTTTGAACTGCTGTACACTATGTGTGCAGCCACAGCACACGGGTCTACAAGCCTGTCTTATTTCACACTGCCAGCTGGGTGGCAGGTTTGATCACTGTACTGCTGGGAAACCTCAAGCGAAAACCACCTGATAAAGGAAACAAGTAAATGACATTTCCTTCCATCAGAAGCACAGTTTGATTTTAAGAAACCTGAACAGTGTCTTTCAGAACTGAAACAAATTTCTGACCATAGCTCACAAAGAACCATTTTATCTTTCTCATGAGAGAAGAGGCTTGGTAAAGTGGGAAAGGATACTTTCCAATTAACTTCTGCGTTTTCAAAACTGAGCAATGTTAGCTCTGAATGGACTCTTCGTTAGAGACTGCAGAGATAGACAAGGAGTACCAGGCTCAAACTTTAACAGGGGAAGTTTAGGTTAGATACAAGGAAGAAGTTCTTTACTACGAGGGTGGTGAGGCACTGGCACAGGTTGCTCAGAGAAGCTGTGAATGCTCCATCCCTGTCAGTGTTCAAGGCCAGGCTGGACGAAGTCTTGGGTGACATGGTTTAGTGTGTGGCGCCCCATGGCACAGGAGTTGAAACTCGATGATCTTAAGGTTCTTTCCAACCCAAACCATTCTATGATTCTATTTTATTAGAAACATGTAATGGTGGATTTCAGTCCAAGTCAAAGTTGAATTCCAATCACAACAATGATGACAACCTACTTATGTTAAAAATTACCAGTTCCAAGGGCAAGTGGCATTTCAGTTATGAAGAAAGAGAAGTATATTACACTGAATACCCTGGACTGGTGGGGAAATGAGGCAACTGCAATGTAAGCAGAGATTTTTCAGTATAATCTCTTGATTATGGGAAAGATTAATGCGTTACTCTCACACCTTCCTAAACACAATTGCTCTGCTTAATCATGGACACGTGCTGGTATTCATCAAAAATATGCGATTTGTCAAGAGAACTTGGTGCAAATTATTACAGTAATCTCCATTAAAAAGTGATGAACCCAAATTGCCATTTGAGGACCCAATTTCTCTCACTCCCATCCACTTTCAAAAAATTCATATATCTCCTGGATATTCAGATGATTTTAGAAAGCTTAAACTACATTCTTTCAGCTACTTTTGGTTTATGGGAGAGTTAAATACACTGATATCTTCATCATGTTGTAACTTAACTTTTTTTTTCCATATCTATAAACACAAAGTATTATTTATCTTCGTCCCTATAATCTGGATACCAGGAAAGGATTTCCCTTTATTTTTTCACTGCCTTAAGTCTTACACCATATAATCTACAATCGGCAGTGCTTCAGACCAAAAGACAGAAGCATATCTAGCCAGTTGTACACTTGCATGGTTTATTTATGCAATGGGAATTCCTAAATAAATTTGAATGGCAGGAATTAGAAGCTAATGAAAGGCACTTCATTTTAATTAGTCATACATATTTTACCACTTTTAGAGAAAATTAGTTTAAGAGATCTAGACTGCAACAAAGGATTTATTTTTACACAGAAAAAGGTCTTTTTCCTGAAAATCCAAATAATAAGAATATGAGTGCTGTAATTAATGCGATGAGACAAGAACATGAGTGATTTGCATTATGATAATTACCTAAATCCTCTGAATAACAAAAATTATGTTAAAATAAAAACTGCATGCAACATGTAGTATACACATGTATGGTACTTTATATATGTATATTCCCTTTTCATGAGGATCTTTAAACTGTGCTATCACACCCAATATAAACTACACAAGTAGCTAACTAATCCATCAGAACACAGTATGAAAAGTAATAAGTGAGCAGAATTTCCTCAATTTTTCTTCTTGTGCTACTACAGCAATGCTATCATGGTGTATACCTAAATGTAAATATTGTATAGCTCAAAGTGTGGCTCAACATAACCCTCTTTCACCTTACTTGATTCAAAACCAGGAAACTGCTGCAAAACTAAGATGGAACAGAGATAATAACCAAAGATTAGCAAACAGAGCTTAAGCAAGCAGCCAAAAGGAGGTCTGCTTCAGAAATACCAACACCAGCTACCATGCAACTTGAAGATAGAATAAAATCGTAAGGGAGCAAGATTCAATAAACTTCTGCCTCATTGCTTCCAAGCTGAGGACCTGTTCAGAAGCCTTGACAGCAAAGTTAAGGCATTTCTGGCGCTATTCACTCATCAGTCTCAAGACAGCTATAACAATTCACCCACAAATGAGATCTAAAAGTTTAATATAATATTCACAAGCTCGGAAATATAAATGAAAGCTGGTGCTTTGTTGAGACTGACAACCCCAATTTCCTAGCTCTCCAAGACCAAAGCCAAGAGGCTGGACAAAAAACACAAGCTCCTAAAATGCCATTGGCTCAAGATGCTTTTCAGGGCAGTAATTTCAGATTCCTGCTTTTCACTGTGGTAACTTCTGTTCCTTAATTTCGCTTCCTTATTACTAGAGATGCAAAAAATTTTCAGCTTGTGAAGATAACATCTCCACAAGCTGAAGGTAACCATGAAGCTCACCATATGTGATATCAGAAGCTGAAAGTTACTCAAATAATGAAGTGCCCACACATTTACCAAGGGAAAAAAAATCCAGGGCAAAAACCAGTCTTCCCCCTGCACATGCCAAAGGCATGCTAAAAAATGACAAGTATCACACGTCTTGGTCCACAGCATTCCTACCAACCGTAATGCATACAAGAACTTGCGTGCTGACAAGAGCCACTGAAATAAATGTATTCCACAACAACAAGGGTACTGCTAGAAGCTTTACAAAATTTGCTATCCATTCCTGTTGTACCAGGCCTAAAATTGTATTTTGGGTATATTAACTACTGCACAGCCTTTAAGACTTTGCACTAGTGCAAACACCACTAAATAGCAGGATGGGCATTACTCAACCCCTTCATCAGTGTTCCTCCTACCCACCCTATGCTTTGTACAAAGGCCTCTACAACAATAATGATTTGCAGATTCTACTTTTTGCCACTGCAAATGCACAGCATGCAATTTGCAGGACAAGATCTGTTCCTCTTACTTAGTTCCCTCATGGCTGGGTTTGTAGTGCCTTGGAAAGGAAAAAAAGGAAAGCAAACCTCATGAGGTCAGGAAGCTTTATTATGAAACTAGGTAGTTACAGAAACCGATCATGACATTGAATATTCCTATGTTTTAACTGTCAGTGATCATGTATGCTGGGTGAACAAATGCTATAATAAACCCAAACTAAGACTGGCAGAGGCTGCCCAGAGAAGCTGTGGTTGTGCCATCCCTGGCAGTATTCAAGGCCAGGTTGGATGGGGCTTGGAGCAACCTGGTCTAGTGGAAGGTGTCCCTGCCCATGGCAGGGAGTTGGAACTGGATGAGGTTTAAGGTCCCTTCCAACCCAAACCATTCTACAATATGATTATTTCATGTTTGCTCAGTAACATAACAGACTTTTTGATATTTTTTTAATAGCTTAATGTTACACAGCTTTCTAGCTATTACTCAACATATTATTTCAAAATAGAGCAAATTACTAACACTTTAATAAATGGAGCCACTCATTTAAGCACAGCCTGGATGACTTCCCTTTGTTTAACAAACATATGAAATCTCATTCTGCTCTTTCAAAAGGAACAACATTACCTGAAGAGGAATTCAAGGGTGAAATCCTGGCTTCAGAAAACTTAACAGAGCTACACGAAATTACAGAGCCAGACTCTTTTTTTTATTCTAGATGAAAAGAGACTTAATTCACTGAGCAGTAAAGGATATTATGCTGCTGGTCCATCAAGTAATTCTAAATTGCATTACTGAAGCAGTTTAAAAAATACAGGTGGATGCTACTTTTGAGTTTCACAGAGACTAAGCACATTCTTTCCAGACTCTGATCTATGAGAGCAACTATACATGCAAGCCTCTGTGTTTGCTTCAATGTTAGGCACACCAATAGAGAAACACATGCTTTGCTCCACTGCAAATGTGAAATTGCCTGTTTACCAAGACTGCCTGAAGTATTCAAGCAACAGCTTGAATGGTTTTTCCCTGAACCATTTTTAATCAGTTTACATTATGAACTGAGCAATCCAAAAGGATAATGAAACTCTGATCTCTGGGGCTGGTTCAGATGTCAAACAGAATCCCTCAAACAGAAGGAACCCTTCAAAAAGAGATGAACACCCTCAAAGTCATCTCTCATCTCAATTGATACATATTACCCCAAAAGATAGCATATACTGTTTTTCAAGTAGGATTTTGCTGGTTTAAAATAGTAGTTTGGTTAACGCCTCTACAATTGCTCTTTATACAGACCTGAACTTGATGGTCCAAGTCAAAATCCTAAAGCTTACCTTATTAGCCATGCCAATGATGAGCAGGAAATGCTTACCAAAAATCCTCGGACTGTGGAAACATGAAACAGGGCTGCAATTTCACATTTAAAGCTTTATTTTTATTGAATTCTTAAAATTGCTTACCAAATTTCAATACTAGTACACTAAAGTGAAGCACTTCCACCACCGGCATTGGCTGCTGAGGTCAGTAAGCTGTAGGAGCCAGTCCCTTATCAGCTATTTTCTCATTGAGAGAAACTTGCGTTTATTGAAACTGCATTGTGTGAAAACTAAATCAACCCACAAAAGAGCACCCGTGCCACATGACAAACATGTGAGTATCTCCTAAAAGGTAAGCATGTGCTCAAAACCCATTGAAAGTCACAGGACATTTGCACAATCACACCCTCTGCCCAGTGTGTGTGCTCTCCTGGTAGGTGTTCATCAGTTGGTCTTTGTTAGCAAGCTCTCACCAGCACTGAGCAGCAACGGCCATGTACATATCACTTAAGCAAGTAGGTTCCTACACAGGAGTATCTCTTCTATAATAAACAGCAAGAGTTTTCCTGTGCATGCGTCAGGCCTACCACTGACGACCAAGATGAAGATATCCAAGGACACAATAACCTCTTCTCTAAACCTCTTCTCCCTTCTCTGCAGGGACTTTTTTTCTGCACTCTCCTAACCTCACTCCCTTTTTCCATCTACTTCACCCCAACTCCTGATTCCCCTACACTTTCATCCCCAGATTTCACTTTTTCCTCCAAATTTTTTACCTGATATGACTTTCCCCCATTCTGAGATGAAAAGAGATTTAATTACTGATTTTAGTTTCTTTCATCTTAAATATCACTGCCTGGGATCCCAGTTGCACCTCATATTCCCTTCATCCCACCACTTACTAAACATGCTGTCTACAACACTTACAATCTCCGGAGCTTCTCCTCTCCAGCTCCACACAAGGCACACTAGAATGGCTTCAGTTACTGGCAACCCACCCAAACAGTTCATACTACACTAGTGACCTTTCCTCTGGCCAACATTCAAATCTACTATGTCATTTTCACTTTTTTTCAACCTTAGAGATACCACTGAGAGAATTTATCATGCTTATTTTAATTTCTTGTACTTTTCTTTTGTTTAGCCCTTCTGCTTACTAACTCACAATGTCAGCTCTTACAGATTCTTGTTGAACTCCTCAGAGCAAAAAGGAGTTTTGCAAAGGTATCTCTTTGCCGTCATATCATTTTTTCCCTAGACAGCATCTCCCCCTTACACAGATACCTGCAGAAATTCACCTGTCATCTATCTTCAATCTAGCTGTCACCTCCAAATTACATCCCATTCTATTTCTTCGACATTGCCAGACAAATCAGTATTCAAACATGAATTATGTCAGAACGTTAATCCTGATCCTTCTCATCCTACAAACATTTTCTGCTTTCTCAGTTACAGTGGATAACATCCTATCACCCACAACTTGTAAACTAAGTATTCCCTGCATCTCTGCCGTTGTGTTGACCACATCCAGCAGGAAATGCATTGGATCACTGAAGGGCAAGCACAACTCGCTTTCTAAGCTAAGTCCATCCTTAGCTACTCTGCTGTAGCTGACACCATCCACTGGAGAGTGATTCTGTGATTCTGATATCATTTACAGGAGTAAGACAACAAATTCATTTGGCTTCAGAAATGCTTGTAAACCAAACACATAAAAGGTGAGGACACAGAACAAACTCTCCCTCAAAGATACATCAGAGTGCTGACACCCCCTACATGGTCTAGTAAAAGCATCCTGAATGTCACAAGTTCTTTCTACTGAAAGAAGAAAATGTACAAGAGATCATACATAACCAAAACATACATACAAACTAATGTAATTTGTGACTTAATATAACAGAGTACTGCAAATCTAAAAATTGTTCCATCTATATGCATTAGGCCTTCTGGCGAGGAAGGAGTTAGCCAAAACTAAGCTACAAGACACTTTTGGAAGGGTAGTATGGTAAGCACAGAAGCAAAAAGGTAAAACCCAGGAAATATTTTGAATGGCAAAAAGCAACACTTTATCTTGCCAAGTAAATTAGCAGTATTTTATCTGCAAAATAGCAACATACCTGGAGAGAAAAGCAAGGTAACAGTATGCAGGAATTCAGCCTTCAATCAAAGGTCCTTTACATAAACAAAATCGTGCCAACCAACTTCAAAGACTGTCCAACAATACTAAAAGCAATGTTCTAAGCACATGTATAGCCACTAAAAAGGTGTTCTGCTGCTGAGAACAAATGCAAGCTACAAGCATGCTTTATCACATTCCTCATGTATCTGTTTTAATACTATTTCTGTTCCAGAATACAAACCAAACCCCATAAACTAAACACACAGACTCAGAAGCAATATCAGACATTGATTAAAACAGCCTGGCAGGAGTTCTAGTGGGGCCTCAAGATGGGTTTGGGGTTGCCAGCCTGTCGAGTGTCAACATACAAATTTATGCTGTCACCTCCAGGGAAGGCACAAGCACCCAACTCTCCTGCACAAGGCAGACAACTGAGAAGCACCTTAAAGCTCCGAAATGTTTATTTTTAGCCTTGACAGTGCAGCCCAAAGAACCAACCCCCAGAGGCTGAGGAACAAAAGGCTCA
Organism: Amazona ochrocephala; assembly: GCA_039720435.1. Classification (NCBI taxonomy): domain Eukaryota; kingdom Metazoa; phylum Chordata; class Aves; order Psittaciformes; family Psittacidae; genus Amazona; species Amazona ochrocephala. Next base: position 62,418,687 of record CM077882.1, read on the forward strand.
GTATCTTACTGTTAATGTCTACATCCTACATCAAAACAAGCCCACAATAAAACAAAATCCACTAAGAAAATAGCCTTTTGTAATCATCTGGTGCCACGTATCAACTACTATACTCCAAGTGCTCTCAGTCATCTTGACCAACTCTAAGTTCAGAGGGCAGATAACAGTGCTCTGGCATTCGTGTCTCATTCTGCACAAGCTCAACCTGCAGAAGCTTTTCACAAGGTGCCAACAACAGCCTCTTCTTCCAGTTTACAAAGCAGCTCGCAGAGAGCTTACAAAAGAAAATGTAGGGTCTTGGATATTTACTTCAGTCCAAGCTTAAAGGCACCTAAGGCAGTTTTTAAAAGCTGCCCAGCTCCAGCCTGAGCATACCAATTTTAAAAAGAAGACCCAGCGGTCCACTCCGTGTTCACAGGTATTTCCATGCTAAGATCATAAATTATCTGTCAGATCTCACATCTTTACCCAGTGATAGTACTACTGATTTTCATTTTTTTTTAATGCAACAAGAGGTATTTTACTTAATAGACTTCTGTAACTTGACAACGTAACCATCAAAAAGCAAGGGAAAAAGCAAATACCGTTGCATGGGGCAATAGTTGCATGGAACAAAGTCACAAGCCACGGAACAGGGCAGAGTCACACAGAAGTCCACAGGCTATGGATTTAACACAATTACTCATGACTTTAACAACTAGGCTGAGTAACTCTATAGAAAAATGGTTGTAAAGCAGCCCTCTTCAACTGGGAGGGCGGAAAACAGCTGGGTAATCTAATAAGATGCAAACAGAAGACCCTTGTATAAATTATCACCTGTTGTTACATCCACAGAAGACAAGAAGGCGCCCAACTCCAAGTTACTCACTTATCTGGAAGCCTACGCTAATAATTTTAGCCCTCTTGCACCACCTTTGCTACATTCAATTCTTTGCTACATGCTATTAGCTCTAGAATACTAATTAAACAAATCCCAAAGGTCACAAGGTAAGTATAAAATTCTCAGTAATTAATCTGCTCAAATTGTAACTCAGTCTGATATTCCTGATGCTACAAACAAATCCTGTGACGTGCTTAAGATGTCTGAAGACGTGGAGTGAAAAAACATTTCAGTACATGCCAAGCTATAATCAACATTTGCCTACCATTAAGATGCCACAATAGCTGAGGAACTGTCAGCATGTTCAGTATTGTAGCAGTGAGATAGCAGCCTTCCCTAAAGTATGGCACGTATGTGAAAAAGAACAACAAAATAGGCAAGAACAACAAAGACAAAAGCTTCTGACCTTTGCTCCAAACTGAAAATGTGAAACAGCAAAACTGGAGAACGGTTTCTGTACTCTTTAATGTGCACTTCAGCATATTTTAAGTCAGGTGCGCTCATTACACCTTCATGCTTGTGCGATGGAGAGCAAGATTCTTCCCCCTTACTCATGGGCTTTGCTACGGCGAGATCTGGTTTGCCACCACCAGCTCCCTTCCGTGCTACAGCGGACCAATACAGCAGCTACCCTTTGGATCCAAAATTATACATATACTATCAAGTGGAAATAATTTTGAAATATAATAAATGCTACACCAAGGCCTCCAAAAGCACAGATCAGAGTGAATCCTTGGGATCTGACCTTGCTGTTTTCACAGGTCCGAACACTGCAGTTGGGAAAGAATGGGAGAAAGACAAAAGTACACAGGGAACAGAAGCAAGGGAATGTGCAAATAAAGAGGAGTTAGACCAGAAGACAGTGACAGACCTTTGAAACACCAAAAGTTTATCTTAGTCTTGTGAAGCAGCAGACTTGCTAATACGAAAAGACTTGAGCACTCTTCCCCTTAATCAGCTTTTAAGGACTAAAAAACATCCCTGTCATTAGTCTTCTCAGGACCATGAGTTTATTTCTCCCCTGCCTAGCACTGCTTCTGGTGCTAACCTCTGGGAATCTCTCCTTCCAAGCAGCAGAAATAATCTCTGCACAGTGTAGGTTGCCATTTGAAACATCCGCTCCTCAGGCTTAATAAGACTGAATCAGCTTCCAAAATGGACAAGACACAGGGTCAAGAAATTAAATCTTTAAGCTGCTGACAAGTACAGCCTCTTGCTCACATTACTGGCAGCAACCCTGCCTCACCTGACAGCTCTGCTGACTTGTCCCCCTCTCCCTATAGCACAGTTACAGGAAGGATGGCAGCAGTTGCCTCATCCCCTGGAAAACCTGCACCATCTCTTTCCAGTAACCATGTGGCAGATGCACCAAGTACCAACCACAGGGGCTCCAGGGTGGTGACGGAGAACCACTTCCGCTTTCTGCTCAAGAAGCTGTGCCCAAGCTCCTCTAGCTCAAAACACATGTGGAACAAGACCTGTGCTTGCACCTTGAGTTCAGCATCTGCCTGCTGGGGCAATGATTTGAAAGAAATTGTTGCACCACAAGTGAATTGTTCCATGTGGTACTGTAATTTATGGATATTCCTCCTATAAAGATACTGATAAAGAACAGGGGAAACAACCAAAACCCTTCGTTTTAATACCTATAGTAGTTTCAGTATTCCTTCACGACTCCCACCTGAATCTCAAAAATATGCAGAGGAGACAAGAGAAAGCTGCCTGTCCATCTCCCAGGTCCATGCCAGGACAGTGTCTACTGCTTGGCTACTCTGCATCTGTCACTCTACCCCATTACATTTTCCTTGTCCTTGAAGGAATGCAGTTGGAAAGCAAGTCCTCAAGGACAGAGGGCAAGCAAAAGCAGCAGGGCTTATCTGCTCAAGGAGAGTAGATGTCACTTGCCCAGCAAGACCCTGGGAGACATCCTCTCCAAAGGAAGAAGAGTTAAGGTGCCTAATTTTCTTTCATCTCTACTCCCCAAGGTCCCCCCTCCTCCACACATGAATGCAAGGGAAGGATGGCAGAGCGGGTACATCACCCCCTCATTTTGAGGTTGAGGGAGTGAAGCAAACTCCCTTTATTGGAAGGATAAGAAGACTGTGTGTGTACCTGAGACACCTGCTGCATCCCCTCCAATGCAGAGAAGTTCCGCTTCATGCCCTCTCCCAGTGGGGCAGGGAAGGGAAGATGAAGCACAGTATCATCACTTTCCTAGCATAGAGGAAAAAGGTAGCAGAGGGGAAATGAGGTATCAGCCATCTCTTCCAGCACTCCTCACTAAAGAGGGATCAGAAGTGTGTGCGTGGCAGAGAGGCAGTGGACACACTGCTGTTTCTATCCTGCTGCTTCTGAAGAAAGGGTGCACTTGCCTTCAGCATTCCCCCTTGAGGGAAGCCGCAGGGATGCTGAAAGCTTCATTCACCCTTGGTTTAGGAAAAGGGAAGCGTAAGCAGTAAGTTTCTCAGTCATGTGTCTTCCCCCTTGCTTCTGCACAGGTCAAGAAATAAGATACCCTTTCCCATGTCTCTGTATGCCAAGTGTGAGAGCACTCCTTCACGTGCATGTGCACAAGAGGTCAACAGAGGGAAAGGTGCCCAGTTCCTTCTGCAGCTGGAAGTGGTTGAAAAGGTGCTCAGTACATCCTTCCCCCATGACTCTGCATGGGGGGGGCGAGGGGTACTCAGTACCTCATTCTCCCTGCATGTGTGTGGTGAGGTGCCCAGTGCCCCCTCCCTCAAGCACAAGTTTAGGGATGCCCACACCGCTTCCTTTATGAGTGCGCCTGAGAGTGTTGGATGCCCAGTGCCACCATTCCCTCCAAACACAAAGGATCCCCGAGACTTGGAAGGGAAATTCTCAGTCCCTTCTCTTTCAGGTGTGTGTTGGAGATTGGCACCCAGGGTGCCTGTATCCCTCATCCTCAAGTGCACATGGGCAGCAAGCAAGCAAGCAGTGTCTGGTTCCCCATTGCCTATGTGGGTTTGCTAGAGGGGCAAGAAGGGTTGACCTGGTGACCGCACGAAGGATGACCCCCCCCAGCGCAGGATCTCTGTGAGGATGGGGGATGCCCGGTGTCCCTTGTCGGGGAGGCGAGAGGCTGCCTGGCCGCCCCTCCGCCTGTCTCCGTGCGAGGACACCGGTATCCCCAGGTCTCCGCGAGGGGCACGGCTGCACTCACGGTTCCAGTAGACAGGGTAGCACTCCGCGTTGGCTACGTCCACCTCATAGAGCCCGCTCCTCACGCACACAGGCTCCACTGCCGCCTCCTCGCCCTCCCGCGGCTCGGGTCCGAGGGCGCGGTAGGCCAGCTCGATCCGCAGCGAGTCGTAACCGATGAAGGGCTTCCAGGGCTTCCGGTCCTCTCGGTAGAACCAGCGCACCTCCTCGGCGCTCAGCTCCCGCACCATCTCATAGCGGGGCCGGCCGCCGCCCGGCCGCCTCCTCTCAGGCAGCGCTGCCGCCGCCAGGTAGAAGCCGCTGCCGCCGCTCTCGCTGCTCGCGAGCCCCGCTCCCTCGCCCTCGCTGTACTCGCCGCCCGTACCCGTGGAGTAGCGCAGCGAGGCGCCGGACTCGGCCGAGTCGAAACCGCCACCGCCGCCGGCCTCATCGCTCAGGCTGGGCTCCCGCGGCAGAGCGGCCGCCGCATCCAGCTCCCCCTCGGAGGAGGAGGTAGAGAACGTGGCGGGCGTCGGTGCGGAGTGCTGCTCGGGGCGGCGGGACGGCCGGGTGAGGGGACGCTGCAAGCCGCAGCTCGCCGCCGCCTCCTCCATCATCGCCGCCGCCGCCGCCGTTTCCTCCTCGCCGCCGACCGGCTGTTCGCAGGAAGCGGCACCATAGGCGCTGGGCTCCCCGGGTAGGTCCCACATGCCGTGCCGCGAGGCGGGATCGGGGTAATCCATGCCGCAGGGCGCCCGGCCCGGCCCCTGCCGAGCCGCGCCGTCCCGCTCCCGCCCAGCTGGCGGCTGCCGCAACCGCCGCCGACTCCGTCCGCCCGAGGGCGGCGCCGCACCGTCACGCGCGCCGCGCCGCTACCGGGGGCGGGGAGTCGGCACGAGGCCTGCGGGTTCGCGGGAGGGAGGAAAGAGGGGTGGGGCGTGAAGGGCGCCCTCAGACACCGAGGGCGTCGTGTCCATGTGTGGCGCCCTCGGACACGGCCCGGGTCCGGCTGCTCAGACACAACCTGCAGTTGCAGCTGTATGTGTGAGGTGTCCCCAGACATAGCCTACAGTCTGAGCTGCGTGTGAGACACCCAGACACAGCTCCAGCTCGTGTGTGTGTGTGTGTGAGAGAGAGAGGCACCCTCAGACACAGCCCCTGACTCCGTGTATGACCAGCACCTCGGGCTACAACCTGAGACCCCTAAACCAGCCTGCTGCCCCGTGGCCATGACTGTTGCCCACTAACACAGCCTGCAGCCCTCTGGGTAGGTGAGACACAGAGTCCGATGCACTGAAGTGCAGCCTGAGGCCCCGGGGCCTCACACGTAAACAAGACACACTGAAACATACCCTGCAGCCCGGTGTGGGCATACCCAAAACACGAACCACAGGTCGGTGTGTTTAAGGCAGGCACTCCTAAAACAACCCTCTGTGGCTATGGCCAGCACTCGCAACACACAAACTGTGGCCCCATATGGATGACAGACTATCTTAAAGCACATCTTGCACCCTCATATATGCGTGTGTGAGAGAACACAGATCCTGCAGCCCCGTGGGGGATTGGTATCTGTGTGTGACACCTCTAGCACTCATTCATTTTGCCTTGTGTGGGGTATCTGATACCCCCATCGCTTTTCCTGCTACCCAGTGGGATCCTTGGTGTTGGTCTGTGGGTATGTGTGTGCTGCTCCCTACAGGCTACTGGGGGGTAACTGAATATTGACCTGTAAGTGTGGGTGTCAGGCCCCACACACTCATGGTAACTTAGCAGGACGAGTAGGGTACACACGTATGCAAGAGAAACATCCCCAGCCAACACTGCAGCATGCAGGGAAATACTGGGGTTCAGGTCCAGGAGGGAAAGCAGACACTCACACCCAACAGGGGTGTAACTTGTTCTTCTCTGTGTGCACTGGGAGTGCCACACTCTGCAACTACCCCAGTGCAACAGAGCTCCCTCCTGTGTGCATGCAACCCTACCCCCCACTCCAAGGAAACCCTACAGGTAGACAGTCATGCACAGTGTGACACTGAGATGTCCTGCCTCAGCTCAGCACCTCAGTAGCTGGGCAGGAAGAGATTGTCAGGTTTGAACTCTACTTGTTGGTGTGACACTTCTTTTTTCCTTCAGCTAAGAATTTCTCAGTTGTGTAGGGGTGAGACAGGCATATCCCAAATACATGCTCTGCAGATCAACAGGGAATCAGCAACCTGGCATCACCTTTGTGTGAGAGCCTCACTTCTCCAAATGCGCCCCCCCCCCAATTGGAGGGATTGGGATTCACCTGTGCTTGTTTGTGTGTGTGAGAAACAGCCACTTCCATTGCCAATACACATCTTGTAATCAACAGGAGGGGGTGTTGAGGTGTATATTTGTGTGATTAAACACCTGGCAGCCTTTAGCAGCAAAAAGGGTGAGGGAGGGTGCCTGGGTTTTACACCCGTGTGAGACAGCTCCTCATCCCAACACACACCCTACAGCTGAGTGAGGGGCAGTGATAGATCACTTCTGTGATGTGAGTTCACACCCCCCTCCCCATCCTTTCTCATAGGTTGTGGGTTGTTGTCTCTGTGGGAAAGAGAGAGACTCGCAGAAACACACCCTGGCTTACTGGGGTGGGGTCACTTGTTTATGAGACACCCCTTCCATTTCACAACATTCCCAGGAGGAAGGAGGTGATTAAAGGGTATGCGAGTGATACTGCTATCTCAGTTACACCTCGAAGGGCAAGGGAGCTGATACCCACACCTTTGCACATCTGTGTGTACAATGTGCCCGCTGCCTTACTCATAGCCACATTACAGCAGGTCAGGGCGCTGGTCTAAAACCTCTAGCCATACACTCTGCAGCCTGATGGGGGAATGTGGCTGTGTGTAGACTGTATCACCAACCCTAACCTTCATGCACACACACACTCTTTTTCCTAGGGTAAGAACGGGGGAAAGGGAGACAACTGGATGTGAATTACCCAAAACACCCAACTGCCTCTGCTGGCCTGTGGTGGATAGCTGGGTCAATTTGCCCCACCTAAAAGAGGCAGGTACTAGGTGTGTGTAGAGTCAGAATGCAGGAAGAAAAGTAATCGGTTTCATGTCATACAGTTTTGTGTGCCTCCACCCCTAAATGCCTGTCATTCTCCTTGATTTACATCAAAGTCTCTCTCACAGCCCCACTGTCAGTTGTGGGTTTAAACTTAAACAGGGGAAGTTTAGATTGGATATGAGGAAGAATTCTTCACTGTGAGGGTGGTGGGGCCCTGGAATGGGTTGCCCAGGGAGGTTGTGAATGCTTCATCCCTGGCGGCGTTCAAGGTGGGGTTGGACATAGCCTTGGATGGCATGGTTTAGTGGGAGGTGTCCCTGCCCATGGCAGGGGGGTTGGAACTCGATGATCTTGAGGTCCTTTCCAACCCTTACTATTCTATGATTCTATGATTCCTGCCACTGGAGGGTCCTCGCCTACCGCAAGGGCAAAAAGAGCCCTGGGCAAAAAGAGCCCCCACTACAAAGAAGACAGAGTCTCCCTTTTGACAAAGGAGTTCCATGGAAAAGATGAGGATAATGGGCATGAATTACTTCTGTGGAGATTCCGACTGGACACGGGGAAAATTTTTCACAGTGGGAACAATCAGCCACTGGAATAATCTCCCTAGGGAAGTGGTGGATTCCCCAACACTGAACTCTTCGAAGATTCAGCTGGACAGGGTGCTGGAACATCTATGCTTTGCCTAGGAAGGTTGGACAAGATGATCCTTGAGGCCCCTTCCAACCTGGTATTATATGAGTCTATGATAATGCACTGCAAATAATATCTGCATATCCTCCAGTTTTTAAAATTACTTAAAAAAAAGGTAAAAATATGCACGCAAGAAATGGACACTGAATTTCTGCAGCAACTTCACCATAAATGAAAGCCAGCAATGCCTCCTATTTATCCCACTCATCTGGATTGCCCATGGTTGTTGTTAGCTCCAGTGGCCACAGCATTACACTGGAGTTAGTTCATTACAAATGTCCTTAAGTGCAGTTTTCCACAGGACAGTCTGCTGCTTTCCAGGGTATGGACTAAGAGGTACTTCTGCCTTTAGGGATACTGTCTGTGTGATCCTGCACAGTGCTGGATACTTGTTCCTAAGTGCACTTCGCACTTGCCCGTCCAGAGATTTCCTTTAAGTAAACTCATTTTACTAAGTTCTCCTAATTATCCTCATCCCAGCAGTCTTTGTTTGCAAGATAAGCTACTCCCATTAGTGCAATTTTAAATAGTGTAGTCAAGTTTTGAAACTACCAGAGTTCACAAATTATGCAATCATCTTGTGTTTTCTTGTAGATTCTAAGTAAAATACAATGAATAGCGCAAGTGCTTGAAAGAGTCCATTAAAAACAGTCTTCATTCATTGATGAATCCTTTATAACAAAGCCATTTGAAGATATTTGCATTAGCTATTTGTAAATCATTTATTATGCACTCATATTGATTTTGTATATTTTTTTATTTTCTCAGATCTGGATACTGTGCAACACAGTTAATACTGAGTCAACACAGTTGCTGCTATCAGCTGTACTCATGATTTTATTAAATAACAAGATGGAATTTGTTCTTCGACAGGAACCATTTCCCATGAAAACTGCTGATTGCTCTTTCATTACGTCCCCACTGTCCACCTCCTTATTAATTGGTACAAACCACTTCATTATACCTAGATCAGGAGCAATGTTGGACTAGCCAGTCTGAAGTTACGTAGGCTTACCACAATCACACTCTTCAAATATTGACACAACACTGTTTTTCTTCTTAGAAATGGTCTCCTGGATGGTTTCTAAACTCTTGCATTCCCACTTTATGTGAGAACAGTCCTCTGAAGAAACATCTTTTAAAATGCCAACATGCAAGTTCTCTAGACTCGCTGCTTTTGAAAAGTTAGTTGTGCTCTTTGATGTTCTTTTCAAAGTTGCTTGAATAGGAAGCATTTCATCTTCATTATATAATGTGGAAATGGCATTCAACTTTGTCCCAGATATAGGCAGGAAATATTTATCAAACACTTCTGCTTTTTCAGTTTCACAGCTATCCAAATATATTTGGATACACTGAGAGTAACTGGACTCCACTAAAATATTGTTCATCAAGTTAAGCACGGTTCCAAACAATCTTTGCTTACAACATGTTGTTTTCTGCACAAGCAGCACTAACTCTCTGGCTCTTTCAGAAGGGATGGTGGACAATTAGGTTAAAAATTCCCCTTGATAGTGCTTTGTCCTAGCGTCAGACATGGGAGGCTTCTCTGTTTATGTTCTTCTTCTCCTTGAACACCAAGATACTGGTACAGCTCTTATGCCAAGGTCAAAAGTGTATTTCACTAGATCTGAAATGTTCTTCCAAAGCCACAGCTCCACGTTCCTTTACCCCTGCTGCAAGCAGCAGAAGAATCCCCGTAGCTCTGAAAGACAAGAATTGCGGGGCAAAAAGAGGGGAATTTCTGTGATGCCAGATACTGACTCTCTCAATGCATCATTGTTAAATCATACTGGCTTTTTCTCTCCACCCCCACTATTGTTCCAGGGCAAACAAAGGAAGAAAGCAAACTAATGATTCCTGATGGAAATATTTACTTTCCAGACTTCGATCTGGTGCAGTCCTGGTGTCAAGTGTTCACCTGTCGTTGTGGTTTAACCTCAGTACCACACAGCCACTTGCTCGCTCACCACATCTCTCCCCAGTGGGATGGGATGGAGAATCAGAAAGAGGTGAAACCCATGGGTTAAGATAAGAACAGTTTAATAATTAAAATAAGGTGTAACATACTATTTCCAGTAGTAATAATATTATTAATGGAAAGGGAAATAACAAAAAAGAGAGAGAGGAAACAAACACTCCCCCCAGTAAACAACAGTGATGTACAATACAATTGCTCACCACCCGCTGACCGATACCCAGCCCGACTCGAGCAGAAATCAGTCCCTTCTGGATGACTCCCCCCGGTTTCTGTACTGGGCATGATGTGCTGTGGTATGGAATACCCCTTTGGCTAGTCTGGGTTAGGTGTCCTGTCTCTGCTTCCTCCCAGCTTCCTGTGCCCCTTCTCACTGGCAGAGCATGAGAGACTGGAAAGTCCTTGATTAGGATATGCACTGCCTAGCAACAACTAAAACATTAGTATGTTATCAATGTAATTCTTGGACTACAGCCAAACCACAGCACTGTACCAGCTCCTGGGGAGAAAATTAACACTAGCCAAGCTGAAACCAGGACAACTAGGTGTTGGTGAGACTTGCAGAAAGCCATGCACAGGCATATTGCTGTCAGCACTTGCAAAGAACAGGATGAACTAGAACTGTGCTGCTGGTGTGGGCTCAGCCGCCGCATCTTATGGCTTTCCCCTATTTCTTCTTGGTCTCCAGGGGTATGGATTTTTCCCTTCTTGCAGGAGTGAATGAGGATGGGGCAGCTTGTTCAACAAGATAAGTGGGGCTGGTGGCACTAAGGGAAGAGTTTCTGATGGTGAGTCTGTCTTATTACACAAACTAACATTGGCATAGAGATGTTGGACATGAATTATTGCTTGCTCTTTCTCCAGAAATAGTCCCAGCCTTGTACTTGTCCCCCTGGTAAAGAAGGGGGCAAAGGCGTGAAGCATATAAAAGCATCGGACAGATGGGCTGCACTCAGTTATCTAGCCAAGACCCTTTCAATGTTCTTCTGAGTGTTAAAAGAAGTAATTTGCAAGGTCACTTACTAAAATAATGTTCTCTGCCTCCGTACATGTGTGCGCATGTGCGTGTGCTCATGGAGGTGTGTAAGAGGCCTCTCCCACAAACATGACTGGAGTCCAAATGCATGTCCTGCAACAGAGACAGTCCTTCCAACCCAGGTAGTTTTCCTCACAGAGCACTGATGTAGTCCATCTCCAAGGATGCCAACAGCTGCTCTGTGTACACACTATCCTATAAATTATGCCGTCTCATTACTAAAGTATGTCCCTTCCTTCCAGAATACTCTTCCAAAAGAATTTTGTCCTGTGTCTCTTGGCTCTGGGTATTGGGGTATTAGCTCTGAGTATTAGAGGTATCACTATCATTGTTTCTATTTTTTCTTTCTTTGCTAGACCTGCTGACCAGATGCATGAAAATAATGTAGAAAAGGTAGTTTTTGTGGTTTTTTCAGCCTGTTGTAACGATGCAGAAAGTGTGTGAAGTTCTATTTTCTATTTTAGTCAATAAGTTAGGTTTTTCATTTAGTCATAGCATTAAAATATAATATGAGAGTAAACATATTTATTCCAATGCTGGTTTTTGTTTGGGTTTGTTTGTTTGCTTGTTTTGTTGTTGGCATTTTGTTTTTTTTTTCTTCCTGGTGAGATTCCGAGAGCTTGGGCGCACAGCAGGCAAATGAGTTTTGTGATCCAAGAACAACAAAGTTGACGCTGATAATTTTTAGGGGGGGAGAGGGACAGGAAAAGGGGCGTTGTGTAATCTTCTGGTAAGTGTTCACTGTGGCCTTGACCAGATCAAGGGCGAAAACACTGGCTCTGTATTCTTACTCTGCCAACCACTAAGCCAAAAAGAAAAGCACAAAGACTTTCCAGAGGAAACCTTCACAGACCTTTAGGAAAATGGAATGCTGGTTTCTTTCCCTAGATGCTGAAGTAAAGAGGAGGAGGCCACTGTCTCTCCTGCACAGCTTGCAGTTGGCCGTCTGAAAGGAGGCAACACACACCATTCAAGCTGGAAGCACCGCAAGGGAAAGAAAAAACCCCTTTATCTTGCATGAAAACCTCCGTCTGGTGCGTGGCTGAAAAGCCAAAAGAGGTGGTTACAAGTTGTCAAAAACTTTGGAACACAGGGATTATAAGGGAACAAACCAAAAATACTTCCTCATTCATTTGGGAGAGGGTTGTTGTACACAGGGCCAGGGTAAGGAGGGTGTTGTAGGGGTGTGGGGCTGTGCTAGAGTTCACAGCTAAGCATCTCGAGAGCGGGGTCAGATGGGGAATGAAGAAATTTTAGAGCCCTCTGTGCCAGAGTCACAAGACCCGGACAGTTACACATGAATGTCTTGTCACGTGATAACACCCAAAAGCATTGCGGGAGTTGCAGGACCTTGAGAACACTTGGCACTAAAAGTGACTTTGAGGTCGCTGTCAGTGTGATCATGTGTGAAATACTGGCTTTACTGAGACCAGTGTGAGTATCGCCATTGATTTCAGCAGGGTAAAAATTTCACTCACTCTCTGTGGTTCATCCTTTCCCCTCCTAGGCATTTATTATCATTGATTACAATTCACTGAATGTATTTCTGGCTCAAACTTGAGATAACTGCTGTTCATGATGAATCTTAAGAGATGCAAAATATATTACCTAGCCCTTGTAGTACATGCTGTTCTAAGAAAGCATAGTAACAATGCTTGTCATTGCACCCTTGATGGAAGTACAAAGGGACATACTTCAAGTATGAGAGGAGTAATGAAATACTCATGTAAAGTCAGGTTCTGTCTTAAATATCTTACTGTAATAGGGTCTGATTGAGAAGACCTTTAAGCGTGTACATACCTGCAGAGACACAAATTCCACATCTTGGTAAGATGACACCTGATTGTAGGTGAGTAACCTTGAATCATCTGATGCTGTCATATTGCCCCAAGGAAATGTCCTTATGACTTATGTTTTAGTAGGTAAAGTGGGATCTTTGCTGCCTGTGGCGGTAGCTTGCATGAAAATGTGCAGGACGGGTATGGAATGCTGCTATGGTAGCATACAGTCAAAGACACTTGCAGTGTCATCTGGTTGGAGCTGTCTGTTGGTCAGGTGACAGCTAGGACCAGATTACAGCTATAAATATACCACATTTTATTAATTATGTGGAAGCACTTTCATCAAAATCCTCCAATTCCTATGGGCCCTGGGACACTCCGGTTTTGCTCTTTGCTGAATATTCCAGCTACTTTGTTCTGCCTCCACTGCCAGATTTATTCATTTCTCTGCTAATGTACTGTTAAAAGGTCTCCTCTTTCATGTCACATCTGGCAGATGGATTGAAATGTAGTTTTGCAAGTCTGAGAGAGACTGAAGGCCAACTGTTCCTACAGCCCAGGCCAACGATGCAAGCAGGTGATCGCCTTTCTATTTATGGTGGAAGTACTGTTTTAGCAAGTAGTAAAGGGCCTGGCAAGGTAAGTCAGGAGTGGCACCTCAAAGTGTGAGCTATTTCCAAATAAACTTATTTAGCCACATTATCCAAGATTGCTGCTGTTTTATGGGCTGAAATGAGACAGTCTGTACTTACATGGAACAGGGGGATGAAAAAAATAGAAAGAGCAAGCATCTGATGTGGAAAATCTTCCTGTGATAGAAAATCTGATTCTGCTAGGAAATCTGACTGTGGTGGAAAACTTCCAAGGGCTCAGGTTATTGAAAAGGCCACATGAAGAATTTTTACCCTTGTTTTTTTTCAGAGGTAGATGGCTATCTAGCTGTGAAATATACCTTTTGCTTCCCAACAATTTGCTTTCTTTAGATCAGCATACTATCCCCAAATTTCCCATTTATATAATGCATAGTGACATATATAAGAATATTTCCATCACCTCCTGCCTGAGCGGTGATGGGAACACTGTAAGGTTGCTTGGGGGATTGGATTCCTCCTGCTTCTGACCTGTGGATCTGTCCCAGTGCTGGCATAAATGCAGTAACTGAAACCTTTCAGAATCTTTTCCTTTCTTCAGTAGGTTGAATCATAGACCTTGCCAGAGTATTCTGGCTGTCCAAAGCCTTCCTAGGGAAAGGCTTATTGGTTATTTAAGTCCCAGGTCACTGTAGCCCTCTCACCCCAGCTGAACTGTGTGAGTGAGAAGCTTACGGTCATGTACACCATGTTGGTAAAGCAAGCTGCAATGGGTGGATCTGCAAAACTAGGATGTCTTTAATGATCATTTCTATGATCCCCATCAGGTACTTACACTGGAAAACAGGCACCTGCCCTCTCAAATTGGCTCAGCACAGGTATGGCATTTTAGGTGGGTGAGGGATGAGCAAATATTTTGTCACTCTCACTGTGTCTGATTTCACACCCTGATCTGAGTTTGTTTTCCCTACAGGACTTTATCTGCTGGATATTCCATGGGATTTGTACTTTATAAGGGGGATTCTGGTAATAGAGTCACCTATCCAAAGTGGGTGTCAGCACTGCAATTGGTTTGCTGAGCAGTACAAGTAATGACAGGTTTAATGATGTGAACATCTGTATCCAAACAGTTAATGTCCGATGCCTCATTCTCTTTTTACAGTGGTTTTTAGTCAGTAGTTCCTGAGGAATGGGGGTGGTAAAATCAGGACCATATTGGGTATTCTCACCTCTCCTGCCTGAGTGGGCGGTCAACATTGCAGATCATGACTTGGGAAGGCAAAGCACAATCAGAAGTGGGTATGCTGCAATTAGGCCTCTCCACGCATGTAAAACTCTGAGCAGACGGTCTATTGGTCCATCACTTTCTTTTCAGGTCCTTAAGAAAATGGAGAGAAGAATATTTCTGGGGGGAGGTATCTGGACGGCTTTATCTTCATGGCTTCCACATCCTGGCAGTGTTAAAGGCCAGGCTAGACGGGGCTTTGAGCAACCTGGTCTAGTGGAAGGTATCCCTGCCCATGGCAGCAGGGATGGAACTGAATGATCTTTAAGGTCCTTTCCAACCCAAACCATTCTGTGACTCTATGATGCTATGACCAATGAAGTCTTGGGGCCCTAGCAAGTATAAATGTGCCAGTATTGGTTCTTTCATTGCTTTATATGAGACAGTAAGAGTAGCCAGAAAAAGTGACTGTCCTTTCTGCTGCCCTTTGCTATGACCTGAACACTGCTCAAAATGGGAGGTACGACTTCCTCTCTTGCTATTATTCTTGTGAGGTTTATTTCTTTTCTCCATAAATTGCATATGCTTTCCTTCTTTCCTTTCCTAAGTCCTAGCAGAGCCAGCCAAGAATTCACATTTTGCAACTGCTGTAAATGTTGCAACTTCTGATGCTGCAAAAGCAATATCCAAGGAAAGAGGCCAAAGCTGGCAAAAATGTGTCAGGTTTCAGGGCTGCTGATAAAACGGTGAAAGTGTCTGTTTTCTAGCAGCCAAATCACAAATGGCAGTTGGAATCAAGCAATGATTTCTATTTTTATTCATCTTTTTGTTCTACTTTACTGTGCATGCATCATTGTAGAAAGAAGGAAAAGAGTCTATTGCTTCTACTGCCTGGGTAAAGCCAGGGATCTGGGCTGCTTTTGCATAGCCTCTGTCTGTGAGACCAAGAACAGAAGCAAGGACATCAGCCTCCTCTACAGACTACATGGCAGATTAGATGTGTACAACATGGACTAACTCTGATAATCTCATTTTTGTAGGATTTGGTTAAGTCTCATACAATCACTTCACCTGGATCAAAATATTATATTGTTTTTTTCCCTTGTGGCTTTGATCATTAAACATCCATGCTTTAGTAAAAGTCTAAGCACCCTTGCCATGTGCTTTTAGGTCAAGGATAGCGGAAACCTCTGAGCAATGTTGTCTCAGCAGTGGGCTTGGGACCACAGCGTTGGGTACAGCTACACAAGCAAATACAGGTAGGACAAACATGCTACCACTCCTCTTTTATCAGCCACTTCATGGCAATCAGTGGTGCTAAAGGCCTTTACCAGGTACATTTTCCTCATTTTGTGGTTTGCTCAAGCTCATTTATTCCTTTTAAGCTAACAGCAACACTGTGCTTAGTAAAAACAACCACCTGCCTTGTGACTTTTAGGGCCACACTGCCTCCTTTTCTCTTGAGGCCAGCTTTTTCTCTTTATGTGGCTTGAAGATGCTTTAGCTTATAGATGTGTGGGCAAACAATACCTGTCTCTGTGTCTGTGCTCAGCATGAACAAAGTACTCCCCACACACAGCTCAGCTCCCACTGGCATAGGCTGCTGCTCACAGTTTTGGCAGTGCTCTCTTCCTCTGACAACGTGGTGAATAAAGTTTAGTTAACTGAATCCTTCAGCTGAGTTCTTTTGACTGGGTGGTCTTGGTTAGCCTGAGTAGTTGCTTAGCATGGGTACCTGAAATTACTGGAGACTTAGGCTGCCAGAACCTGCGCTTAGTTATGTAAATAAAGGTTTTGAGGTCAGTGCAAATTGGAAGATAAAAGAGATGCATCCTTACCAGAGAGATAAGAATTAGTTTATGGCCTGCCTCAAGACCATGAAAGAACCCAGTGATAGACCACTACAACCCAGACCAATATT
Organism: Amazona ochrocephala; assembly: GCA_039720435.1. Lineage (NCBI taxonomy): Eukaryota > Metazoa > Chordata > Aves > Psittaciformes > Psittacidae > Amazona > Amazona ochrocephala. The sequence continues at coordinate 62,434,995 of CM077882.1, forward strand.
CACCATTGGAACAAGAGGAGCATGTAAGACCTGTGCACAGATTGTGATGGTTGTGGGCATAGAACGTAAGGGTATAAACCCACAGTATTTTCTGTGTTCTGGGTGTCTCCATGGAGGCACCCGGCTCAAGCTGCTCCCATTCCTGTACCACTCAACTATTGAATTATTTTTCTAAGAATCTGATGTCTGAGACTTTGCTGTGGGAAACCTAGGACAAGGAATTTTCTTTAATGACAAGAAGCTCACCGCCTTCGTGGGCTCACTCCACCAGGTCAGCTTGAAAATGCTTTGCTCAGAGCAGCCAGGAATAGCTTCTTGTTTTCACTTCCAGATGTTGGTGCCTGTTATAAATCAGACAATAGTGCTTGACTGGAAGGATTCTTGTACTTGATGTGAATTCATTAGTTATCTTCTCTGAGGGTTTGATTCAGTCAAGGCAGCAGGAGCCTTTCCAGGAGTTTTCATGTGCTGCAGGACCAGCCCTTTTTGATCTATTCCACTATTGGTACCTGAGGCATCTCTAGGAACTGCCCTCTCCACCTTGAAGATGACAGGGGTCTTTTCTCCCTCTTTCTCCAGACTTTGATGGGGCTTTTCCTCCAGCTGCACTGCAGAAGGCAGAGCAGGCCATTTGCAGCCATCCCCATCCAGCGCCCTGGAGGCATGAAACTGGGGGTGGAAGGGTTGCGCCACGTGGAGAACCCAACCCTCTCACTGCCTCTGCTCCTGTGAGATGAGATGAGGGAGCCAGGAGGAGGGAGGGCTCCCCTGGGAGCTGGCAGGCACCAAGCTGGTCCTCAGAGACAGTACAGCAGGACAGGCCAAGGCAAAGAGCAAGTGCAGCCACCATGAAAACAAACTTTATGCTGCAGAGCAGCACAGATCATGAAAAGCATGTCCATACAACCTTCTTCCTTAACTCCACAGCAACCCATCAGATAGTACCTTATTGTATGTAGAAAGATTACTCTAGGGAGCAAATTTGGGGAGTTCAAGCTTCCTTCTGGGTTTATTTCAGCCTGGCAGGTGGAGTGCTCCATGGTTAATTGTTCTTTAAGATCTGAAATGGCTTTCATACCACAATTTGATTTGCACATGATGACGCTCATTTTTTTCAGATCATGCTTTCTTCCCTTTTGGCAAAGGCATAGCTGGTGATCCAGAAATGCCTGGTCAAGTTGGAACATACCTAAGATGTCCAGGAGTCCTTAATAACTTGTAATAAATATGATTAAGAATATTTTAAAGGCCTTCACCGAGACAGAACACCACAGTGCTGGTTGTGGTGACAAACAGAGAGGTGCAACCATGTTTGCTCCCCAAAATGTGCAAGCTCTAAGGGGAAACTGAAAAATGAAGAGAAAGGAAATGTTTTAACATGTTGGTGAGAGTAAAGTGAGGCTTTGAATGATTGAATGTTTTGTGGGAGGGCAGACGGGGCTCTTGCAGAGGCTGGATGTCAATCCAGGCCAGAAGATACCTAGCTGCTCTCCAAACCTTCTGGCAGTGCAAACTTTGCACAAATAACAGCTGTTCCCTCTCTCACATCTGTCTTTAGGGCCCCTCTTGAAGAAGGAGCGTGGAAAAATCACTATGATGATAACAGCACTACAAGAAAGGGCTGAGGGAAAGGGTTCATGTCTCCTGCAGCCCTGCTGCTGACCCATCCTTCTCACCTCTCGGCAGGAGAACATCAGTGCTGGGGAGAGAGGAGATTAATGCACAGAGCTTTCAACTAGCTCAGAGAAGGCACAAATGTGCCCATGCTGTAAAAAAGGCAAGTTCAGGCATGTGTAAGAGCAGCTAAGCTGGCTGCATTTCTGTGTTAGATAAATACTGATTGATAAAAAGCTGCCAAGTGTTCAAATAACTGGCTTAGGAGTGTTGTTTCATTTGGTTTTTTTTCCTTAGGTTTGCTAGTTTTCCTGCAGCAAGAACATTCTAAGCATTTGGAATCCATCTGCAGTGACCATGCATCCAATGTTGTCCAAAAGGAAGTTATGGAGTGATCAGAGATTTAAACTTCTTGTGCCCTGTGGCTCCTTATAAGCATCATTAAAAGCAGTCTTTTTGAACTTATCATGTGATGATGAGGCGCTGCTTTTTTCCCATCCCATCTCCACACTTGCATTTTCAGGTTTGCCCACCAACAGAGAGAAACACTCATGGAAGACAGCCCTCCATCACTGCTGGCAAAATGCTGATTCTTTCATGTCATGTAGCTTCTGTGAAACATCACCAGGAAGGAATACAGTCAGTGCCTTTAGAAATCTGTATAGAAGCTTTAGTAATATGTCTAATTACAACAAATTGGCACTTACCTGACTCTCGCACACAAAATCTCTGCTTTACAGATGTACCTTTCATCTCTGCAATGACTATTTAAAGGAAATGAGGTGCTGGCACAGGGTGCCCAGGGAAGCTGTGGCTGCCCCATCCCTGGCAGTGTTCAAGGCCAGGTTGGATGGGGCTTTGAGCAACCTGGTCTAGTGGAAGGTGTCCCTGCCCATGGCAGGATGTTGGAACTGGATGAGCTTTAAAGTCCCTTCCAACCCGAAACATTCTATGATTTTATGACAAATATATATAAATATATATATAAGCAATTAGAACCCTTCTTTTTGTGGGGTGTTTTCTTCCTGCAGTAATCAATTCCTAAAGACTTGTCTGCAGCATATAATAATGAGAAATGCACAGTAGCCTTGAGGAATTGGAACTTTGCTGAAATCCTTGCTCTGCAAAGAGCATATAGCTTACTTGCAGTGCAAAAATTGTATCATACAGAATTTATTGGAGGTCAGTGACTGTAGATAGAAATTTTCTTATTAGGCAGTGCTAATCAGATTGGGGCTGATCTAATCAAAGACATGAGGATCAGCTTCTGCTCTGCTTGGCAGCATGAAGCCAGCTAATCCAAGTGCCACAGATGCTGAGACATTCCTTCATATGTTATGAGCCAAGTCCCGCACACTGCCAAGTGCTTCCTCTGAAATTCATGGGAACCGTGCGGCCGGGAGTGTGTGGCACCTGGCAAGAGCAAGCTTGCTGTAAAAACCCTTTGGAAATCACAGGGTTTGCATACCAAAACCTGGTGTAGTAAAACTAACTGTGTCCCCAGTCTTGCTGTTTTCCAGCACGAGCCAACATCAGGATCATGGTGTAGAAAAGCTTGTAAACCAGGGTGGGGAGTCTGCAGCCCGAGTGTTTACAGATTGGAATTTCATTCATACAGCACTGATCACATGGCTCATTCCTCCATGATTTTACAATAAAATCTTGGCTAATGTGTTAGTAAAGCCTATTTTGCCCTGAGAAAGGAGGAGGTTCCCCACCATTGTTGCTGAAAAACATCAGATCCATTGCACAACTCTGCTGGAAAACACCCAGAAGGGCAACTACTTAGCCAGCCTGTGCCTAGACTTGGCATTGACTTTGAAAGCACTACAAGAGGACTGAACATGATTAAACCTTCACACCAAATCCAGACAGAGAATAGAAAAAGGCAGATTTTCCCTCTTCCCCATGTGAGTGCCAACTTTTTTAAGCTCAGAAGTCAAGATGCCCAAAGCCAAACATGGGCTGATGAGATGTGTACCCACATGTTAGGGGAAGGTCTTCACAGCTCACCAGCACATCAGCTTTGCAGAAGGGTAGCTCAGATATTGCTGGAGTTGTGGCAGTGGTTAGGAATCACCAGGAGACAATGAAAACTCATGGCCAAGACCAATGGCAGAACAAAGAATCAAAGGGTAGAACTGCCTTGCCAAATCTTTTTGCTGATACTTTGTGGTTTTGAAGCTTATCCCTTTAGGTATTTTCCTGAAGCCAAATTCACTGGAGTTGTTATGAGGGATTTTTTAACCATTCCTGCTATAAACCTTGCATACTTGTCAGCTAGCATCCCTTCTTACTGGTAATCCTTATCCTCAAAGTACATGAAATATGCTTTCATCTGATCTGGCAGCAGATTGAGCTAAGAAGAAACTGGTAGGCCAGCGTGAGATGCAAAGGAGATTACAGGAACCTTGCATCAGTCCCGCACAAACAGCGAGCTGGCTGATTGAGCCGGTTAGAAGCAATAATCAGGGCTCACTCCAGAATGATTGGTGCGCCTGACTTGCTCGGGGTGTGATCAGCTTTCTGGCACAGAGGTGCTTATGGCATTGCTACACATCCCTGGCTGCTCTTGCACCAGTGCCCACATGGGTTCCAGTGTGTGCAGCCAGGCTCATATGGCATTCAGCCTGGGACTGTCTGCTCTGGATGCTTGGCTGGGGGGACCATGCTCCTGCAGCAGAAAGCAGATATTTCTGTGTGGTTCCTCATGGAGTCAATGTGGATCTCCACAGTGGGCCGTATGTTACTTGAATCTTTCCATTATCTCACCTACTCCAGCCCCCATGAACCAGACAGTGAAATTTCACCTTATTCTGAAGATAGAGTCACAGAATGGTTTGGGTTGGAAGGCAACTTAAAGCTTGTCCAGTTCCAACCCCCTGCCATAGGCAGGGACATCTTCCATTAGAGCAGTTTGCTCCAAGCCCCGTCCAACCTGGCCTTGAACATTGCCAGGGATGGGGCAGCCACAGCTTCTCTGGGCAAGCTGTGCCAGGGCCTCAGCACCCTCACAGGGAAGAGCTTCTTCCTAATATCTAATCTAAATCTCCCCTCTTTCAGTTTCAAGCCATTTCCTCTTTTCTGATCACTACACACCTTTGCAGAAAGTCCCTCTCCAGAGACATGTAACAGTCTAGCTCTCTGGGGCACTAGAAGTCAGTTTAAGTGACCTCTTCTCTCATTACACATTTACTGTCCTGTTTCAGCCTGCAGGTGCTGTTAACTTCTCTGTTTGCAGATAACAGGTTTTCAGGGGAAAACTTTTGCATTTTATTTTTATCATATGATGTGAAGGTTTGATCCAAAATCTACTCCCAATGAGAAAAGCATATAAAAAGAAAGAGGCCTCTTCTGGTATGAGGAATTTACAGAACACAGCCATGAATATTTTGTAGCAATTGCTGGTCCAAAGGTCCTAGTGGGACATGATCCTTGCTTTCTTATGGAGACACTCAAAGTGAAAGTGCTCTTTTGAGGACTTTTTGTAGTCCTGGATTGACTGCCTGGTGATGCACATCTAGAACTTAAATTTGGTGCCAGCCTTTAGCCCTTGGCATTAGAGATCAGCCTTGTCCCAGGAACTAAGTGTCACTTGGTCAGGTGTTACATGACTGGCTGTGCACCACCATTTAGTTAGATGTCATGAAGCAATGGTTAAAAATAACAAACGCTTGCTGGACATTGCCCAACAGCTAGAGATGTGGTGAGCCACATCAGTTATAGTGTCCTAGTGGACAAGCTCTTCCTTGTTTGCCTTAGCTAAGATGAGACACAAACACCCGTCCCAGATTATTTCTCAAGTTACTAGTGTGCTGCATTTATATCAGTGTAGTCATCTGAGGTGTGCCCTTCTCTAGACATCCATAAAGTAGCACTGCAAGCAGGCTTCCTCTCCTCTGCACTGTCTTCAGACAGTTAATAGAGCTAATGTGTAGATGTTAAGTTCAAAAAGAAGTATTTTGACAGTTTAATCTGATGGTACCCAAGTTTCTTGCAGGACTTCAGGTTTTGTTAGTAGTGGGGAGGGCCCTACTACTCAAGTTCAATTTCTCTGTAGAAAATCCAGCCTGTCTGGTAACTCTGGATCAACTCGGCTTGTTCAGTACTGCACAATGCTGCCTTAAAGAAGACATGATTTAGAGCAACCTGATGCCTTTAGGACTGTTCAGGTACCTGGCACTGAACTCCAGCTTTGCCACCAGACTGGTATAGATCTGTAGCTGACAGACCACAGATAGCCAGGGGATGTTGGTGAGAAGCAGGATACATGAGCTGTTGTATGAGCGATAGACCATGTGTGGGACTTGTGTTCCCTTTGTAGTTGACTGTGGGAAGTATCAGCTGAAGGAAATGTCCTGGTGGGCTATCAGATATTTTTTAGATTAAAGATTTCTGACTAATGTCTTGCAAAATGTGGGCCAGAAAATCATATTCTGGAGCTACCACTGCCTGACTTATAATTTGTGGTCCAGTGCAAGTGTCTTTTACAAAGTACTCTCCAGCTGTGGCCTAAACCATCAGCAGCAAAGAGGTCTTGCTTTGAAGCCTGCAACAATTTTTCTTAGCTAACTGTAACCATGATGACATTGATGGCTCTCTCTCAGGTGGTACCAACCACATCTCATGTCAATAGGCAGGTACCATGTAGTTATTCAGTGTGTGTATATCAATGCAGTGTCTGGGGAACCCAGGGCTTTACAATGGTGACCACACAGATGTCATTAAGTACAAAGAGATTGAACAGGCCCTGTGGTTGCTGGCCACGATGACATGAAGCAAGGTAAAGGAGCAGGGTATGATGCGGCACACATCAGCTAATAGCTAGACTAGAGCAGCTTTGGGAATGTGCCTTATTCTATATATGGAGTAGCCCCATGACCATCTGTAAGTCCCATTGACACTGAACCACATTGAACAAGTCTGGAAAAAACAGGGACAAAAGCTTGGTCCTGCTGCAAAAACACAGCCAAACTCCCATCAGCTTCACCCTGGGACTCTCTGGACTGCAAGCTGTTCTGTGCAGGTGGACCTCTGGTTTTGTTCAAAGCTTCGCTGGTCTTCCAGGGGCTGCAGATGGCTCTGAGATCTGCTGCACAGAACAGGGCTGAACCAAGTGCTCAGAGAAAGAAGGCAACAAGCAGTGCCTCCAGCTCAGAGGGGCTGTAGCATGCTGTAGCCTAGTCCTCTGGCTTTGCAGACCCTGCAGCCTTCTGAAGCCTCCCTGCCTGGGACGGTGGGCCGGAGGGCATTATCCAGGAGTCAGGGGAAGACAGCAGCAGAGCTCAAACCTGTTGCTGAACACCTCTTGAAATTCCCTGGAGTTTTCAAGGGTGACAAGCAATGTTAAACACCCGCCTCCCTCCCCAGCTTTTTGAAATGTCACTTGGTGGAAAATAAAGTATCCTCTCTAATGTGCAGTGAAAAGGTCAAACCCACTGCAATTTGGGAATATGATGCTTCCAACCAGGGCTTTCCTGAGGAAAACATTTCCCAGAATTTTTTGGCGTTACCAATCCTGGAAAAGTACCGCTTGAGCCATGAATGGTGGTAGATCAGAAGGAAAAAAATAGGAAGATGCCTCATACGGCCACGAGATGGCAGCTGGAGTCTGGGAAGTTTTTTGCCGGCGCAGCAGCTTCCATGGAAAACTGAGTCATTTGCCATCCCAGTTTTAAATCGCTCAAGACAAGAGTCTGCATTTGGGAATATGCACCTGCAACGCTTTGGCTTTGAACATTTCGCATGTGCGCTTAGAGCGAGTTTGCTCTGGAATATCTGATTACCCCTTTCATTTCCCAGCTCCTCTGAGCCTTCCTCGATTAGTCAGTATCAAATAAATGCTTTAACCAATGTAATCCCTGTTGATAGGAAAACAGCAGTGCATCTGGTTTAACACTGCTGTTATGATCTAGTCTCCTCCAACACCTAATTCAACAGAGATCTGTAGCCAGATGCTCTGCCCCACTTGTGCCATGACCACTTCGGTCTGCAATTTCTCCTGGAGCTGTACTCTTTCACTCGCCTCTTTAAACGGCCGACTGTTTGTGTTGTCAATTGATGATTGTGTTCCATTCCAGGATAGACCACATTTCAGCAGCAGTTTAATCAAACCCTAGGATGCCCTTTGCCTCAGCAATGCAATTCAGTTGGGCTCAGGCTCTGAAAAGGTCTGTCATGTGGAGCTGCTCTCATGAGCACTGCCCTCACCAAGGGCTGGGAGATGATTCACAAGCAGAGGTGAACCCCCTTCCACACAGGCAGCATGAAGCCTGACATTTCTCAGCCTTGTTGAGGTCCTCACAGTGGCCAGAGAAATGCAAACTGGAAAGTGGAGGTTTAGGGCAGAAATGAATTATCCTGGCAGAAGAGAGGAATGAGCATTCACATAGATGGATTTTAAGACCATAGAAGAAGCACATGTGGTGGTCAAGGTAGTAATTTGGAAGTCCTGCTGTAAAGCCATTTGGTATAGAGCCAGAGTACATGAAAACTGTCAATGTCTTTGGCTGCTTTTCCCAGAAGTGACAGAATGCTACACTCGATCCCCACCTTTCGCAGCTGCTCAGCATATGCCAGTGCTGCACAGGAATCCTGTCCTTTGCAGAATGGAAAATATGCTTACATTTCCATCTTTCTGCCTGTGGGAGATCTTCACATGATGTGCAGCTATCACTGCCCATCTTCACTCCATTCCAGCTCTGCATTTCCCTGTTGAGCACTTGTTTTCCCAGTTGGGGCGGTGATAATCATGACACAGGCTCCTGCAGCACCAAGCAATTTCTGAGCTGAGCCAGGTAACAGCACCTGCTGCTTCAGAACCATCTTACCCCTCCCAAGACAAAACCAAAAGAATTTGTTTATGATTTGTGCTATTGGTGCACTCTGAGGTGCTGGTTGACGCAGCTGGAGCTAGAAGAAAGTGGAAAGATTCACCCACACCCCAAGCTAGGGGAGATCTGCACCCAGATAGCCCCAGATATCTGGGGATATCTGCACCCAGATATCTGCACCCAGATATCCCCCCCCATATTGCCCATGAAATCTCCTGCCAGAAAAAAAGCATACCTGCTCCTCCTCCCGTTACAATTTTGCTTTTACATTCCATGAGCAGATAGTTCCTGGGAGCTGTCCTGCTTCTCACAGCAGCAGGAGGGATTTCTTGGCAATTGGGAGGTGGTAGGAAACAGTCACAGTGGGAATGCTGAACGGAACAAGGAGGAAATTGTTATCGGCCATGGAAAAAGGTGAAGAATCATTGCAGTGATTTCTGTGCTTCTTGAATGGTTTGGTTTGTGGAATGGAAACTACCACCTCTCTGGGTGAATTTGTTTAGCAAGCTTTCCTCTTTCTTAAGAGCGTAAGCATATTTTATAGGACAGGGGAATACAGCCAGATATGAGCTGTTATATTCTTTTTCCCCTGACCTATCGTGAGCTATTTACAAAGGTTTAGACCCAGTTAAAGCAAAGATGAATTTCTGAGCCTGCTGGTTAATATCTTGCAGCTGCTCTTCTGAGGCCTGATCCAAAGACCAGTAATGTTACCAGGCACCTTCCCTCTGACATCAGGGGGCATTAGGATGGGATTTATGCATTTGGCAGAGGTTTTCTAATAATTTATTTAAACACTGCAGAGAGCAGCAATGATTCAAGTCAAGTTGAGGGTTCAAGATGAGGAGCTCTCTTGAGTGCCAAGTCTTGTGGGTTTGCCTGTTGTTTGTAAGTAGGGCCCTAACCTTGTGAGTGATATGGTCCTCATGAGAAAGAAACAATTCTTTCCCCATTCACCCCTCATCTTCAAAGCTGTTGCATCCCTATGACATCCCTTTGCTGTGCCTGGTGCTCTGTGGGCTCTCAGGAGCCAGGTAGCGGAGCTCTTATGCTGATGGATTCACACTGCTCCTGTCCCGCTGCTTTCTCAGCATTATCTATAACCAGCAAGCTATCTGTCCATGGATGCAGGCAAACATCAGCTTCTAGAGAGGATTCACCTGTTGAATATGATGCATGTGGTCTGGGAGTCTTGATATGAAGCTGGTTCTGCAACCGGGAGTTAGAATACCAGTTGATGCACTGTGCAGAAGAAACAGGGAAATAAAAGAACAGGAAAGCAGTCTTACAAATCACATGAGGGATGGTGAACTGCAAAGCTTGAGACCACAAGGTAGTTAAGGAAGCAAAGCAGAAGCAAAGGAATCAATGGACAGCAGGCAGTGGAAGTTCAGGTTATGTGAAAATTAAAAGAGACATTGAGAAAAGTTAACCAATGTCATCTCTTGGTCATTGTAGAGGGCAGTACCTCCCTGAGATACAGCTGCTTGCCGGCTGCAGTGGTGTCCCTGGGAATGCAGCTCTACTGCTCTCTGGGCAGTGACTGCTATAAGATGGGAGGCTGGAGAAGGAGTGGGCCATCATACAAATGTTCTAAGGCTTTTGGGTCCCCCACAGCATCCCCTAAGACTCCATCCCCTGCTGCTCTGTACAAGGCAGACATGCATGGTGACTTGTGCACGTATTTGGTCACAGCGGTGCACATAGGTGTGGGCTCACAGATGCAGAGGGAGTTCTAAGCACAGCAAAACTGGCCCAGCTCTGCCGCCATAGTGCAGATGCAGTGAGTAGACCAGTGGGAAGAGGTGTCGGCTGTAATGTCCCAGTTATACCCTTTGCTAGAGAGGACCCAGTGTGAGGCTGCTGGAGTTCTTTTTGCCTTCCTGTCCTGGTAGGACTTGAGCTGAGGGTCTCTGAGCAAGCATGGGCCTGATGCAGAACTAGTTTTATCCCCCACAGAAACACCGCATGAACCCTTTTCTCCTCATGCAAAACTGCGACAACTGAGTTGAGCATGAATCTGGCGAGCCAGTGGGTGAAAGACTTGGAAGACCTCATGGGTTTGAGACCCTTGGGCATGCAAAGAGCAGCTCCTCCTTGCAATGTGCTTTCTTGAAGCTGTTGGGACAGTTGAGTGCTTTTCAGCTACTAGTGTCAGTCTCTTGTTGGGATGTTGCTTCTGCAGCCTGGCTAAGGGAAGCACTTGCACAACTGCCAGCCCATTCCTTGTCCGAGCACACAAAAGCTGGGCTGCTATGGGTCCTGCCTCAGCAGAGGCAGGCTTGCAGCTGTGCCACAGTTGTGTGGAGGCATCAGGATCATAAACAGAGCTGAAAACTGGGACATCCCTGAGGGTTTGTTTCTATAGTCATCCACTGCCATAAGTGCCAGGGCTGTGACTTCTAAATCACAGCCTGCAGATTTCTTTCTGGCTAATGACTGGGCCCTTTTCTCATCGCACTCTTTCAGTTTCACAGTGCCCTTTCACTAATTCCTGCTCACAACACAGGATAAGTGTGTAGAGCCAGGGTCTGCCATGAACGGGGGTATGTGGCCCAAAGCAAGAGGTAACTGGAAGCAAGAGGGGCAAATAGACCCATTCCCAGCCTCCCTGAGAAACTGGTATCAGTCATTTTCTTGTCTGAAGATGTGCTTTTTGGTGCTGCTTCCTCATCTTTTTCCAGCAGCAATAAGTAGAAAGATAAATCAGTATTTTCTCAGCAGTGCCCATAGATAGATGAGGTTCCCAGCGTGGAAACGGCACCTGCGCCGTGTTCCCTTCGGCCCCCGGAGGAGAGTGCACTCCTGCCATCTCATGGACACCTAGGAGAAGGAGGAATTTCTTAACAGGAAGAGGGGATTAGGATGAATTTTTCTCCAAATCTATTTCAACAGTTGAGAATTTAGCTAAGTATTAAATAGAGTTTTTCTTTTCTCCTTTATGCAGGCTTTTGATTGTGCAGTTTTTGTAATGAACTCAATGTGGTTGTTTCCGATTTGGCCCTGCAGCATCTGGCAGGGAGCCTCTGTCTGAATGCGAGTCTTGCTGCATCCAGATTTGATTCCTTTTCCTTGGCACGGCTTTCCCTCCTGCTGATGGAAGCTTTAAAGAAAAAAAAAAAACCACCATGACATCTGAAACACTGCCAAAAAGCATCAACATGCTTTCTGGCTGCCATCTATTGTGCAATGCAAACCTCCTAAGATTTAATATTTCTAAAACTGCCGTGCACCTGCTTGCAAGAAAAACTACCTTGTCACATGATGACATGTTTTGTTAAATAACTTTTTTATTATTATTATTTATTAGCTTCAGAAAGTGGGTTTCTTCCCTTTCTCCCATTTTTTCCTCTCCTCCACCCCAAGATTTCTTCATGAAAAAATGCTTTCTCCCTGGAGCTCCTTCCCTGGTGGTGTTCAAGGCCGGGTTGGACAGAGCCTTGGGTGGCATGGTTTTTAGTGGGAGGTGTACCTGCCCATGGCAGGGGGGTTGGAACTAGATGATCTTAAGGTCCTTTCCAACCCTGACTATTCTATGTCTATGTCTTCCTCTAGAGCTGTAATCTGGAATTATATGATGCATTTCCCACCCTCTGGTTTTGACAGATCTTTGTCTTCTGTCTATGGTGAGAGCTTTGATGATGGGGTGCATTCAGTTGTGTCCTAAAGGCACTGCTGCTCACTATAACCAACCACCAGATAAACGCCAGCTTGGCTCAACTGGGAGATTGCCAGTTCCGCAAGGTCACGTTGGTTCAACCAGCTCTTCACTACTCATCGCCGGACTGAAGAGGGCTCTGCTGTCTGGCCAAAGCAAGCTCTCCCGGCTGCCACAAAGGAAAGTTCCTTCCCGTTTGATTTTTTTTCAGTTGTTTTTCAAGGTAGATTTCAGCTCCACAGGTGCTTTGCTGGGGTGGGAACCTGAGATGGAGCTGGATGTCGCAGGCATCAGGTGATGTGGTGTGATGGCTCAGGTGGGCCAGGAGAGCTTGGCATGGAGAAGTCTCCTGAGAAACAAGTGGGATCCCTTCATTTCCCTCCCACCTGGTAGATCAAAGTATTGCTCAGTGATAACATCTAGCAAGTCACCTTCCAGGTGTCACGGAGATAAGGCACTTTGCTCAGGTTACACTACCTGTTGCTAGCGCTTGCTGTCACTAAAGCAAGTACAAAGAACGTGTGCTCGCTTCAGCGACTGCTTCTGAAAGGCCTTTCTCAAGTTTTCAGAGGGGTGGCAGCATGGTCTCACCTCCATCTCCTTTTGTCCGATTGTTTTTCGAGCCCCTTTGTGCTTCTTCTGCCCTCAGAAGGGAACACAGGGGCTGGAGTTCTCTATAAATAACCCAAAAGCTGTGTTGTTTTGCTTCACCCAGTATTTGGCAGCCTGTCCAATGGGAGAGTCAGGACCCTGGAGTCTGCTGAACTACAGCACTTAGGGATCTCCCTTACCTTTATGGTCACTGTTTTTTTCATTGCATTTGCTGTTGCACAATGGCAACAAGCAGAAAACCTCTGGGGGACAAGCACAGCCTCTTTTCTCACATGTTTTAGCCCTTTCTGGGATGTTTAAACAGTCTGTGGAGCCCATGGTGGGGGACTCTTAGGGGAGTGTAGGAGCTCTGGGCACCTGGCCTTTGGCCACCAAGCTCCTGGTTTACCCCGGCCTGTCAGCTCCTTCCTCCCACAACCCACAAACTGCTTTTGATTCTCCACAACTAGAAAGGTGAAAGTGCTTATTCAGGTTTCTTCCCCTCTCTGGCTCCCTGGCTTTGGGGAGAAGGATTATAGGGAGCTTCTAGGGTGGATGGCTGTAGCTGCTCCATCTGAAAATAAAAAGGTTCCCTGTTGCTCTGAGGTGTTCCAGGGAGAGAATCTCAGCAGCTGAATATGGGTGACTGCGTGTTCATTTGGATGGGTAGAAAATAACAGTCTTTCCTGAATCCATTTTAGAGGTGAGGGGCTGAGACACAGAAGGACGAGGGGACCTGCACAAAGCCCTGCAAGGACCCAGCAGCAAAATCTGGTGCTCCTTCAGTTCCTTTGGGTAGGTGTTAATAGCTTTCAGTGTCTGATCTCTAGCAGCAAACTCAGGAAAGGAGGATTTCATGCTGCTGCTCTAAGGCATACGTCTGCATTACCGGCCCCTGTGATATTTAGTTAGGAAGGGGGACATGGGCAACCTCTTCCTTGCTCTTTGCTGTGAGCTGTCATAGGAGCGGGTGGCAGCTTGCGGTGACAGACAGATGCACCAGGCTACTAAACCACCTGGTGCTCTCAGCAGCTGCTGAATAAATGGAGACCCTTGTAGAGTTTGTCAATATTTATCCTTGCTGCATATAGCAGATGAGTGCTGCCTAATTACAGGCTGTACCACCACAGACAGGCAGGCTCTGGTTGCGCAGAGCCGGGCTTGCCAAGAGTCCTCATTGATGTCGCCTTCATCAGCTGTGCTTGCTAGTAAATCAGCCACTTCAGCTCAGTGTTTGTCTCTGTAGTGGGGCTGAGACTTATCTCAAATTGCTGCAGACATTCTCAAGCAATCCAGAACAGTGTGATGATACAGAGATCACTGTAGGAGGATGTAACTTACACTGCAGTGGTCTGAAAAACACACTGAGCCTCTGGAGAAAGGCAGCTTACTGCTGTTGATGAGGCCATTTCTTTGAGCTGGTCAAATTCTCTTCCATAGGCTGCAGTTGTACATTTTTGCCCCAAGCCATCTCTTCCCATTCTCTACTCCATAAAAGTGGAAAGGCTCTGCTTAAGTCCATGCTCAAAGCATGGATGTTTGGTGTAAATAAGGGGTCTGGAAATAACATAGGCCCAGACACAACTACAGCACCCACTTCCCCCATGACCAACTTTGGACTCCCTCAAAAAGAGCTCCCTGTTTCTCCCTTCCCTCCAGTTGTGGAGAGCATGTTCTGCTGCTGCTCGGGGTGTTGGGACGCGGTGGATGATCTCTCTTGCCGTTCCATGGGTGTAAGCCTGACTCCTCTCTGTGTGCTTGTTGGCCCTGAGTCAGTGCCTTCAAATGACAGTGAGCAAACGGGAAGATCTCCCCTCCTGCCTTTTCTGTCCTGCACTTGAGTAGACACAACATTTCTCTTCGTTTGCCACAGAACAACACAGGTCCCAGTTCCCATATTGTGAAGCCCTCTGCCATAAATCAGGCTGATAGGTTTATTCTCTACGTAATGGGAAATTATGACAAATGCAGCTGTATAATCTAGTTAGTAACTCACCATAATGACTGCTTCTGGGGTGATTTATGGGTTTTGTCATATGTGAGCTTTCAGAACATTAGAGATTACATTTTTCACACTTTTTGTTGGAATCTCAGTTTGTTAGACTTTACTGCAGCATTAATCACTTGCAGTACAACCCTGAACTTCACAAATGTATCAGATCAGCATGGAAAAGGCAGAGAAAACAAGAACTGTTGTGAATTAATGAGCCGGGTAACACATGTCTCACAACCAGTGATGAAACAACCTGTGTTCTTCTTCAAGCTGCAACCCAAAGCCCTGAAGTCTGTGATTTTTTTCACGTAACACAAGCAGCAGCAAAGAACTGAAATAGCACAGCCAGGCTTGAAACCTGAAAGGTCTGCAAGGCTGAGTCTGTTCTAATTAATGTTAAAATGATGTGTGAATCTGTCCTAAACGTTCAAATAAAGAAGATTGATTCCCAGTTCTAATATGGCTTGTAAGCAAAACGCTAGGATTATATAGGAGAAATGCATGTGTTGTGAAACAACCGATAAATCAGAGACAGTTCCAAGGTCTACTGTGAAGGTCTGGGAAACATTCAGAGTTGCCATCTATGGACTTTGGTGCAAGATAAACTCAACCAAAAGGCCATCATGACCCAAATTGCTTTGGTTTATGCTGTTTTTTTTTGCAAGAGGCCTTTTCAGATAACACTTTGTAGTACTCCAGGAAATATGTTGAAAAGTTCCTTGTCACCACAATCCATCAGAAACAAGCAGAAGGGGAAGGCTGGGAGTGATGCAAGATGTGGGCAGAGGAAAGCCTGTTTTGGGGTAAATCAGTTTGGTTCAGGGAGGGGTTTCATACCCCAGCTCAAACCATGGCTGGCAATGTACTGAAGGGCAGCGGCACCAGCTGACTCTGGTTTTTGGTGGGTGGGTAAGATGATCTGCAGGTGATGAGGGGTATCTCAGTTCCCAGAGCACCTGGAGAGCTGCAGACACTGATAACTGATAACAGCACTGGCCAGGGAGCCGACCTGGGGTTGATGAACTAGCCCTGGTGTCTCCTTTCTACTGCTGCTTTCTGCTGAAGATAACAACAGCCTGTTACCAAGCTCTTCTTGCTGAGGTGATAAATGGCTGGTGAGATTCAGTGCTGTATATCCCTGGTTTTGCCTGCACTTCTGTGCAGGAACAGTGGGCCAGAATGGAGGGATTTGGGATCTCAGAGCTGGAGCTGATATGGACAGCCAGCACTACAGCTGGAAGTGTCACAAGCCCTCTCCCAAAATACAGCCCTGCTCTGTTAATGCAAGAAGGGGATACTGAGCCCCACTGTGAATGTACTGAGATGAGTGCGATGACATAGTGCAGTAGCAGAGGCCCTGCCTTGGGCTGAGCTTCTTTGGATACTCGGGGAGAATCTCAGGCACAAACCTTTGCATCTTCTGTGAGATACGTCTGCTTTCCTAAACTCTTTTTCTTTTTCTCCAGGGGTACTTAAGACATGGAGCCACACAGTCCTTCATTCCTCCATAAAACTTTTAATCCCATTGTAGCTCCTGGTAACCCTCCATGCAACTCTGTAGTCACTGGGATGCTCACAGTGTTGACATCATCCTAGACCTGTAGAGAATGGTACTTGCTGGAGTTTATCCACTGAAGTTTTTCCACTCCACTTTTTCATATTCACCACATTGACCGCTTAAACCTGAATGGCTGAAGAATCTCCAAAACCTTTGTTTCTTTGCTTGCCTTTACTCTATTGCCACCACAAGACCCAGCAGGACACAAGTGATGTCTCCAGTCCTGCCTATATGACCTTGGCTGCCGGCTTGCCCTGCAGAGCTGCCTTTGCCCAGCTCCTCTTCAGGCAACTGAAATCCATACACTTCTTCATAGGCAGCACCGACTTGCATCTGAGATGGCGAGGCCTCCTGCAAAGCTGAATTACAGCTGCTCAGGACCAGCGTCAGTGCCTGAAGCTGGGAATGGGAGCATCAAACTTGTGGAAAAAGTCTTTCCCAGCCTGTGTTAAGCTGAAGATGGAAACACAGGAGCACATTTTTATCTCCTTTTGTGTTAAAATCAAAATTACATGTACAAAGAAAGATGCTTTTACTTGACAAGGAAGACCACCTTCTGCTACTGCTCACTGAAGGACCTGGGGCCTCTGACCTCCAATCTCCAAAAGAAGATTCAACCACATTTACACTTGGGGGTGTGGGTTGATGAAAAAATGAACGTGAGCTGGCAGTGTGCGCTTGCAGCCCAGAAGGCCAACCGTATCCTGGGCTGCATCAAAAGGAGGGTGACCAGCAGGTCGAGGGAGGTGCTCCTGCCCCTCTACTCTGCTCTCGGGAGACCTCACTTGGAGTATTGTGTGCAGTTCTGGTGTCCTCAACATAAAAAGGACATGGAAGTGTTAGAACAAGTGCAGAGGAGGGCCACGAGGATGATCAGGGGACTGGAGCACCTCCCATATGAAGATAGGCTGAGAAAATTGGGGCTGTTCATCCTGGAGAAGAGAAGGCTGTGTGGAGACCTCATAGCAGCCTTCCAATACCTGAAGGGGGCCTATAGGGATGCTGGGGAGGGACTCTTCATTAGGGACTGTGGTGAGAGGACAAGGGGTAATGGGTTTAAACTTAAACAGGGGAGGTTTAGATTGGATGTGAGGAAGAAATTCTTTACTGTGAGGGTGGTGGGGCCCTGGAATGGGTTGCCCAGGGAGGTTGTGGATGCTTCATCCCTGGCGGCGTTCAAGGTGGGGTTGGACAGTGTCTTGGATGGCATGGTTTAGTGTGAGGTGTCCCTGCCCATGGCGGGGGGGTTGGAACTCGATGATCTTGAGGTCCTTTCCAACCCTTACTATTCTATGATTCTATGATTTATATCTAATTGCAGATGCCACACTCTGGCAATAGCTAATGTTTCATATTTCTCATACAATGGGTGTCCTGCGCTACCCAAAAAAGGTGAATTAAAAATGCTAATAAAATAAACAAGGAAGATTATTTGTATTCCTCAAAATAACAAGAAGAAGAAGAAGAAGTCTATGATTTAATGAAGAATGGAGTCTGATTTAGTGAAGGATGGAGTCCATTGCTCCTGACAGGAAAGATTTGTAGTTGGGGCTGTTTTAAAGGATGTTTCTACTGAGAGGCCATACTTCATGCCCACTGATGGTTTTTCACATGTCCACATTTCCACAGATAACTGTCCATGCACAGCCCAATAAGATGTCAAAAACTCAGCCAGCCAAACAAGCACTGTGGTTAGGTGGGGTCTGGCCAGCTTTCAGGACACCTACCAGTCTCAGGACCTTCATTTTACGTCTTCTCCCAGCAAAGACCCAAGACCACAACATTCATGGGTCAGCACCTCACTGGTGCCTATCCCTCTGCACAGTGCTTGGCAGGGGCTTAACAAGGTCCTGAACCAGCTCACCCCTCCTCTGTCTGCACCAGCTGTACCATGTCAAAAACACAGTCAAATCCCAGGATCAACCTACATGAATGTGGGAGAGATTTTAGCCTTAATCATCACAAACACATGATGGACAGTTACCTGTCCTCAGAGGGGATGTATGCTTTGCAACTGGAAGTGACCTGTGCATGGAGGATGCAGAGAAAACCAGAAGAAACGGACATGAGAGAAAATCCCAAAAAGCACCTTGCAGCATCAGACCTTTAGGTCAAAGCAGTGTGGCAAGGAACAAATCCAGTCTCAGAGCTTCTCAACCTGTGCCCCATTGGTCCTCAGGAGGACAGTCAGGGCAAGGATGGGGAGTGGGAGACGATCTGTGTGCTGCTCTGGTTGCTGCTGGTGCAAGCAGCCGTGTGTGCACCTCCACAGCTCTCCCTCAGTGGCAGTATCCCACCAGACTTGCAGTACTCTGGCACAGGCAGGGAGGCCCAGGCTGCTTTGGGCAGCTGCCTGGTTTGCCTGTGCCTCAAGCAGGCCTGGCTGGATGCTCACAGCTCCAATGTGGTCCAGAGGAGAGAAAACAAGAGGCATTCCCGCCGTGTGAAGGGGAGCGCAAGGGAGCAGAGCTGTCACACAGCACTGTACGTCATGTCCCGCTGACAGATACTGGCTGCAGCAAAGAGGCTGTAAACCAAAAATAGCCCCTTCCCGCACACATGAAATAAATAGTTGGAGGGCATACGTGCACCAAAATCTCCACATCCTGAGCTGTGAGGTGCCCCAACAGAGACGCTTAGCACTGGGAAGGGGGGTGCACCCACCTGCTCCCCAGGAGTGGGGGGGATGTGGCATGGCTGGTGCAAAGGTGTCAGCCTGGCCTGATCTTACATCTCTATACTGTGTGTCCCAGCTCAGTGTAGGCCAGCTCTTGGTCTGCAGTATCATGTGCATCTCTCATCTTCCGCCAGCTCTGGGGACTGTACCTATTATCTCTGACAGCTCCTCCTCTTGGAAGGTGCTGCTTGTAAGCATCATGCAGTGATTTACCACTGTTTTCCATGCAGGACAGAGCAAAATGTCCCCATTAGGCTTGCTGGCATCTTGCTGTTGCTCTACTGAAAGCCTATTTCTCCCCTGCTTTTTCCATTCACCTTTCTGAGGGAAAACTGTCTTTTATTTCCAGCTAGGGAAAATGGAGACCACTCCCTATCCCCAGCCCTGAACACCGGGAAGTTGAACACAGGTGGTGACTTAATGGCATTAAAATTGCTTTCTCCCCATGCCCATGGCTCCATGTCTCCATCTGCTCATAGCCGAGGGTGCTGGATTTCCTCCTGGGGAGCAGTGCACATAGAGTGGAAAATTGGGGGGGAGCTGGTGAAAAGGCTGGGCTGGAGCTCAAAGTCGATGAATCTGCTCCGAGGTCAAGGAACTGCCGCTTTTGCCAGCACAAAAGAGCCCAGATGTTTTTCAATTTACACAGGCAAGCTTGCCGAATGCAGGTTAGCACTGTCGAGCTGCACGGCTGCAGTGTAAGGACCCCTTCTTTGCAAAGTCCCCGGCATAAAATACACTCTGTGAAATGGGAGGTCGGAGTGCTAAAGTGATTTAAGAGCCTTTGCTCCGACTGAAGGATTTTGAAGGGGTCTTTGTGTTTGTTATGTTTCTGGGTTCTAATATCAATGAGAGAATTAAATCATTATATTAAAACATCAAAACACTAATGCTTTGTTTTCATTGGCATGAACCAAAATGATCTAACTCAAAAGCCATGAAATATCAGCCTTTCTTTTTTTTGTTTGCCGATGAATAATAAGATCTCTGGCTGCTTGTGATAGTAAATTCAATAATGTCAGTGATTTGAAAGGTTTGAGTCTTAAACGTGAAGAAATGTGTTTTACCCCCTCCACCCTCTGCCTTTTTCTCCCCCCTTCTACTACTGTCAGGAAGTTTTGTGGTAAATAAGCCAAAGCGCGTAAATTAGAGCCCATCGGTCTCATATACCAGGTGAGTGCCAAACTCCACATACCCGCTGCAAACCTTCATCTCCCAGGTGGTCTGAATTTGCTTATAGCTGGGTCCTGTAAGCAGATTTAATATTTCATAAGCACTGCTCCATCTCATGCCTATATTATTGACACCACATGGAAGTCAGGAAATTGGTTCTTTCTGGGAACAGTTTGCAGAAATATGCAGCCTGTCAGCTCCTTTCTCATGGGGTGCATTAACAGAGGGGCTCGCAATTACAAGTAATGAACCTTCTCCAGATGTCTGCAGTGACTCAGCTCCAACTTTATCTTCGACGTACGAGATGGACTTGACAAGATGGATTATTTGTGGATATAATACAATAACTTTGCGAAACGTGGAATTCCCAATTATTGCAAGGCAGGCAAAGTATTCGGTAGGAGAGGGAATGCCAAGATTTATCCACTGGATAAACAACAACAACCAAAAGGGAAATAAGCTGTGCCATGTCCCCCTCTTGAAACTACAAATGTTCCCATGCTGTTTTAATTCTTCCTCTTTACAATACCGTTTATGTTACACACATTAAAGTTAAGTCATGTCTTTAATAAGATGGAAACTGGAAGTGAGATTTTGAAGGAAAAGGAGCTTGGCGTCCTAAATTTACTCTGTGCTTGGAGAGCACAGAAAAACAACAGAAAGGATGGGGTATACCAAAGAAAGCAATTTTAATTGTCATCTTCCATGGAAAATTGAATCCAGTCATTCCCCACTGCTGTGAGTGCCAGCGTACTGGGCTATATATGGCTGGGTGCTTATTTTAGCAATTCAGCTGTACAGAAAAAGTGTAACCAAAGTGAAATTTCTTGGGTAAAGTTCTGGCTGCAAATGATGCATAGGGTTTCTTGGGTTATAAATTTTAAAATGGGTGTTTCAAGGCTGGCATCAAATAATTGGGACAAATCTGTTTTACTTTGGGTTTGACTAAGAGCGATAATTTCATGCTAATGCCCTCTGAAGGCATACTTGTCAGACGTGGATAAAGAGATGCTGAATTATCTTTCTTTTAAATCACAAGTCTCCTGGTACCCAAGTGGTAAGACTGGGGTCTCCTTGGGGAAGTATTTGTATATCTTTTTGGGCTGAGCTGCAGGTTTGTTTGATGTGGATCTTCAAGATAAAATTACTGCACTCCAGATGTTACAGTTTAAATGTTTGTACATAGGGATTTCCTTGGTTGTTGAAGAGAGGAGACTCAAAACAGACTCTATCATTCATGCATCTATTTCTAGCACATGTTTTGCTATGTTTGAGGAGGCAAATGTCAAGAGGAGCTTTTATAAACAGGCCTTTCTTTCTCAGAGCACAGTTTGTTTACCAGGTAATGTGCAGAGCAGGCTTCTTCAGTGCTAACAGCAAACTGTTGATTTAAACTATCACGCCTCTCCCACCAGCTCCAAAAATCTTCTGTTCTGGTCAGTACGAGACAATAAAGGGAGAAATTCTGCTCCCTACATGTTGCTTGAGATGTGCTCTGCCTGCACGCTCATCAGCTGCCATTGCAGCTTCTGCAGCAGTTTTTGTCCAGGTGTAGGGAAGGCTGAGCTCTGGGAATGCTGGATCCGGCCTGGCCCTGGGTTGTGTTGATCTGAAAAACCCTGCTCCCATCCCTGCTGCACTCCAGCTCTTTGCTCCTCTCAGGGTTTCCTTGTGCTTCCCCCTTGCCCTGCCAGCCCCGTGCTATGTGCTGCATGTCACTGGGGTGGTGTGGGGACCTGGATGGGAATGAGTGCAGCTGTGTATGCATTTGCTGGCTGCATCCCCTGCATTGGCATCAGTCTTAGCATTGCAAAGTGAAACACAGGCAGGACATCAGACGTAAAAATGCCAACCATCATGCCATCAGCCAGCTGATAGGAGGAACAGACAGACATTAAGTGTTTCTCTACAAGAAGAGCTCATTCAATGTTATGCCTGCACTGTTGACACTTGTTGGGAAAGTAGTGCCTATTTGGGAAGGAGCTGAGATCTTCCCCATGCATTTTTGTGCCATGGAAGAAGCAGTGGTGCTGCTTAGTCACCTCAACTCTTCATGGGTGTCCTCAGCAATCTGAGTCAGAAACATGTCTCAAAGCAGCAGCAAGCATGTGTGGAGATACAAATCCCTTCAAAGGGAAAACCAGCACATCAGTGTGGTTAATAATTATCAAAAGGAAAAGCCAGCCCTTTGTAAATAAGAAAAAAATAAAAGCCCACTGCAGGATGGGATCTATCCTGACACCAGTTTTGGTGGCATTGCATGTGGCAGTGGGGGAGCAGGGCTGGGATTCCTCTCCTGGATGTCTGTAGAAGTCAATGATGTAGAAGGGACTGTTCTGCTTATATGAGGACCAAGGGAGCTGGGGGGCTAGCTCAGCAATTGTTATTCTCACCTGGTCATTTGGAGTGGCCTTGATGTCCCAGCGGATGGCTTTGTCAGCATGGAGATACAGAGGAGGGGTTTAGTTCTTCTCTTCCATGTATCTACAAGCCCTGCTTTTGATAATAATTCAGAAATCTGGGGAAGAATGAACAACCCTAGTAACAGTGGGGAAGAGGCAGGGGGATGAGGAATAAGGTGGTTGAAAGGAGACCTGCCCTGAAGTCGGTCCCAATCCTCTGTGCCCCACAGTAAGGTGCGGAAGGGCCTGTAAAGCCCCATTTGAGGTGAAAGCAGAGAGCAGTTGTACTTCTCCCCGTCTTCCCATGAAAGGGGGAAGGCATCCGGGTGTGAGCACCACATGGAGCTGCAAAACACATCCGTGCAGCAGCACACTCGCCTCTCCCTCCCTCTCCATGCACATAGACGGGCAGCTCCGAGCCAGCACCAGCGGCCACAGATGAGGTGAGCCTGCTGCGCGCAGCCACCTGCACCCGGCACACGCTGCGACTTCCAGCCGGAGCATCTGGGGCTCAGGCTGCCCCTTTCCGGGCACCTCATTCCTCTCCATCTATGGTGGTGGTCTCAGATGAGCCTGCGGCTCTGCGGCACAGCATCTGCTGGCGAGCAGGACCCGCGCTGCCGGCCCCAGGGTGCAAGCGGGCGGCCTCGTCGGATGTTTCCCAAGCGGCTCAAGGCATTTGTAGTGAGAAAGGAATGTTCTTCCTGTCCCGCCCCATCCCCTTTCAAAGCCCTGCATTTCCCAGCCAGCCATATGACTGTCTTCCCAATATATTCTTCCCTTCAGCTGTATTGTAACTTTTTTAGGGTTATTGCTAGCCTGCAGTAATATAGGCAACTTTCAGGCTCAGGAGAAACATTTCCCTGCAAAACCCCATGGAGGAGAGCTCACCTCCTGCCATGTTGCCCAGATAAGGGGTTCACCTGCGCATCTCATGCAGACACATCCATGGCGTTTTTGAATACAGCCCTTGGTTCATCCCCACTCAGGCAGGTCCAGGTGGGCTTTCATACTGCCATTTCCCACTGGGGTGGCAAGAAATCTGGTGGCTTGATAGTCTCCTAAATGGAGCTGCAAACTAGATACAGCACTCTTCATCCTGAGGAGGAAGGGAAGTCCAGACTGATTTTGTTGTTACTGCTACAAAAGCTTGCACCTTTTGTCTTTGCAGCCAGGAGAAGACACGCATCATCCAGTGAAGGGGACAGACAGCATGGAAGGCAAGGAGAGCAGCTACGTGCTGGTGTCTGTACTCTGCAAGGTGACCTGGTATGCGTCATAACAACCATCTCCAGTCCTAGCAAGCCAGTGCCTGGAGAGCTGGTCTGGCCACTGCTGTATGCTCCTGGAGTCTGATCTGGGGCTTGTTGCAGTGCTATGGATGTCAAGTCCCAGGTGTCCAGAGGATGCCTTGATAAACTGAAGGCCTGAGGAGGGTAACAAAGGCCAGCAAAGAAGAAATAAGAAGCATTAGGAGCGCTGTGGCTCAGAAACATGAGCTTTCCAAAGCTGGGCAAAGAAAGCTTATTGATGCTGCAGGTTCTTAGACTTACCTGTGGATGATAACAATATGCATTTTGCTTGGTCTAATTCCACCTTCTGCTTTCAGCTTGTGATGATTTTTAAGGCAAGAATACGCAAGAAACTGAGCAGCATTTTTGCTGTTCTGCACAGGCTCCCCCACGTACTGTATACAACATCACCCTGCAGTTCTCAGTAGTGCAGTTTTGGGTGCACAAATGTGTGCAAATGCTGACAAAAACAGTGGGAAAGTCACAGTCTAAACTTCAGAAACTTGAAAGCTCTGTTTTACAGTGGTTATGGTGACCTTACATGTGTGGGAGAATGGAGATTTGAACCTCTTCACAGTATCCACTCTAATGTGACTGCGGTTCCCCAGATAGCAAGATCTTCCCTGAGAGGCTCCCCCCGGGTGAGACATTCTCAGCCTGCAGCCGAGGGCAAGGGTTGTATTTAAACTGGAGGGTGAGAAGCAGACTCATTCAGCCACCCTGTGTGCATGAAAAGCAGCTTTGCTGCAGACCTTTTTGACTGATTTTTCAGCAGCTACACATGGCCATGCAGTTGCTGGATGTGTTTTTGTGACCACCCCACTCAGAGCACTCCTCTCAAATGATGCTCTTGGGGCCATTTGCATGAGAGCTGAGTTCTTTGCTTGATGGCAGGAACAAAGGACAAAGTCATCTGGTGGGTGTTCAGGGTGAGATTTGAGAGTGAAGCCCTTGGGAACACACACAAAGATGGTGCCTGCCAGCAAAAACCTTTGGGTTTTTTGGATGGGAAGGCCTGTCTCAGGAATGCCTCATTCCCACAACCTGAGCACTGCTCCCGGATCAGACCCAGCATACACTAGAGACAGAGTGAGTACTTTGAAGAAAAAAGACTTTGCAGCACCTCCCAGAGCACATATAAAGGATTCCCCGGGATACATACCCCTCCTACTGCTCAGTCCCTCCAGGCACTGCCACTTCTGGCCTTGGCCAAGAATGGCTGTCTGCAGCTTGTAGGTCCCAAAGATGGCAATCCTTGACTCCATAGCTTGGTTTTCTCCACTGGATGGATTATTTGGTTCACTCCTGAGGTGCAAACTGGCAAGTATGCAGAATGGGAAGCAGAAAAGCAAAACTGGGTTTGGGGTAAAATCAGCCAGGGAGTGATGAGGTGGGAAAATAGGGGGAAAAGCAGCCTGGCAATATAAACGTAGTTCTTAGAGCTATGAACCAGCATGGAACAAACAGGTACAATTGTTTTTTCTGGAATAAAAGGATCTGTGCCACTTCAAGTAGGGTAAAAGTACTGCCCATGGTTGTGTGAGCTCCCTTGCAGTGCAGCACTGTCAGCTTTCCCTTTAAGCCATCAGCATGGGAGACCAAGACCACGAAGGATGGTCTCAGGTGGCCACGTGGCTCGTGTCGCTGTCCTTGGTCAGCCAGTAGTCCCCTTTGTTCCCTGGCACGTGGCACCAGTGGAGCAGACCTCTGCACAGCCGCACAGCCGGAGCAGCAGGACTCCCACTGTCCCGTCCCAGAACACTTTGTCCTTGGATGCTGCTCGTGGTGCGGCTGCGAGGACAAAGACCTACGAGCCAACATAAATCATCGTTTGAAGTCTGCAATGACAACATGGAGAAACATTAATGGGATCGTTTAATAAAATCCACATTGTTTCCATCGGGAAGCTGTATAAACAGCACTATCAGGGGCTGCCTAAGCCAGCCCTTGAAGGCCGTGAGTGCATGCTGTTCGGCTCATGCTCATTGCATGTGGAAGGAGACAGGGAGCTGGATCGAACGATTGATTAATCAAATGGTAGTTTGGCTCTGGGGCAGCTCACATGGGAACCAGGATGCTGCACTACACACCCTTCCCTTAGCAGCAAGCTGGCCACCTCCTCCTCAAGCCCAGCTGTAGGTGAGGGATGCATGGAAGAATGTGTGACGGCTCTTGCTTGCATTTACCCTCTCATCCAGCCAGCACCAATTGGTCCCACCTGCAGCTGGTCCTGGCTGAGAGATCCCCCCCCACTGCTCTTGCTGGGAAAATCAGCTCAGTTAATCATTGCCACCTTCATCTCTTCCTGTCCACTGCTGCTTAGTGACTGCAAACCCCCTGTCCCAACATGCCATGCTTGGAGTAAGGCTGAGTGTGGATATGTTCATGCATCTTGGCCTTGAGCCTGTGTCTAAATTCATTGCAGCTTAATTAATCTGATGATGAGAGCTATAATGATCCAGGGGGATCAAGGGGTTCTCAAAGCATCACCCAGGACAATGGACTCACCTCTGCCAAAATTCCCTTCAGGAACATTTTCTCAGTGCAGGATGCACAAGTTTGCACAAGGTTTTTGCTGGAGGTTCTGCTGATGCTGATGTCTTGACTGCTGCTGTGGTGGAGAGTGTTTTCCCATAGAGCAGCAGAGGAGCACAGGCTGGAGGAAGCATGGGCTGTCTTGTCCATATTTTGCAGAGGGACAAAGCATTTTCCTGCATTGGGTCAGGGCCCTTGAGGACTGCTTTGATTTTTCTGGTACTTTAAGGAACTGAAGATCTGAACTTGGTTTCTCTGAGCAAAGCTTAAGATGGGCAGTGCTGACAACTCAAAGGATTTTATTGCAAGCTCTGTGTTATTTCTTAAGTGCCAGTTGTTGAATTCATGTGACTAAGTGAGAATGTCAGTGTTTGTCTAAAGCTTCTTCAAGTGAGGTGTGAAACCTGGGATCACCTGCAAGACTCACAAAATCTGAAGAACAAAAAATGGGCTTTTACAGAATATTGGGGAGTTTAATGGTTTTGGGGAGCTGGGCTTGATTTTAAATAGGGTTGGTTATGCTGAGAATGTGCAATTTTAGTAGCAGAGTAACATTCATAGGGAGAGGGAGATATGGACCATGGTGAAGAAAGAGCACAAAAGGCTGTCCTGAAGAAGTGAGGCCCTGACGGTTTTTTTCTGCCCTGAACTTGTCTCCTACCATGCGACATGGGTTCATTTCTCCTGTAGAAGAATAGGCCACCCCCAAACCCATGGCACTGTGCCAAGCCTGGGTGCCCTCTGCGGACCACCTCCTCTGCTTCTGGACATGGACCCGCATCCATGAAGGTCTGGCTGCATCTCATGACACTTTAGGTGCCTCCAGGAGATTCACTTCACTCAGGCTTCCTATGGATTTGGTGAGCAGAAATAGGTACTTCCAGGGCCCTATTCACCCATCATCTGCCTCAGCAAAAGGGGAAAAGGGCACCTTTGATTTTCCCATTTCTCTGATGGTTATAAAGGCCTGTGAGGACCACCACAGATGCAGGTCAGTGATATTGTGCCAGCTCAGAGGGTTGGGAAAGGCAGCCATCCTGGCCTGACAGATGTCACAATGTGGTCTCTCTGTCAGGCAGGACACTGCTTAGATGTGTCAGGGTACCCTGTAAAGCAGGTGACTGCAGAACTATGATAAAAAGATAGCCAAATCGTTTCACATCTGCAAGAGGTGAAAATCTTTGAGGTGGGACAAACTTCAGCCCCATATCCATCTGAGAAGAATCCTCAGACATTATTTGGCCAAGTTTTTAGGCCTCAATTCTTACACCTGCTGCCATAAAACCTGGGGAGTCCACAGCCCCACCAGTGACAACTCTTCACTTCTTCTGAGGACATGTCTCGTCCTTTTCTTCCCTTCCTATTTTAAAGCAATAGATAAGGGAGTCAGAACCACTGCTGCAGTTGCCATCGCCATTCCCGATTTTCCTTGGCAAGGCTGATTTCTCCCCCTTTCTGCTCCCTGCTGGCTGCATTCTTTCAGCCCCCTTCCTACCTCTGGAGGTCTTCGTGAACTCCATCCTCCAAAATCTGAACCGCCCGTCCCATAAATCTAGCATTTCTTCCTGAGAGTCCTCAGGTGAAACCTTGTGGCCATTGCACCTTTCAGCAAGACTGAGAAGCTCGATTTATGTAGCTCCAACTTGCTCCTGTCTCCAGTAATTAGTTTATCACATGTTGATGACCACCATCCATGCTGCATTATGTATCTAGTATGGATAAATATTGCTATGATGCTTAGTGTATAAAGTGACTCATGGCACCTCTTGATTTTTGTGAGCATTTGGCTTCAGGCTCTGTGCTGGTGCAGTTTGCAGTCAGATTTGAAGCTTTGTTGGAGTCTTCCATGGGTACAGCCACCTCAGGGTGGATCCTTCCTCTGCTCTTGTCTGTAGTTTCTTGGCATCTCCAAGAAAAATGCTTTGCATTAATCCTTTTCTTTTTTTTCCATCAGTTGCTCTTTATTTGTGCAGCAGCAACTCACTGGGTTTCCTTCTACAGCTGCACGTTGCACTCCCAGATGTATTTGATCAGTCAAGAAAAAACACTTAAGTGTGTTTATTCCTTTCTGAACTTTGCTTTTCTCTTGAATACAGAGTGCAGACGCACTTGCTTAAGAGGCTTTCTTATGACAATACCACTTTCCTTTGTATCTTATGGACAACATTTTGTCTGTTAATTTCCACCAGGGTGAAACCTTTGTCTGTCAGAGTCAGGTGGTTTCTGCATGTGGATTCAGTGGGACTGGGATTTCCAGCCTTGTGCTCTGGTACAAAAGCTGGATCATAACATCACATAGCAATGTGTTACTGAAAAAAACCCCACCCGAAGTGGTTCACCAGCTCTCCTGCAGTGGTGTAGCTGCGGTTTTCCTAGGTCCATCATTAAACCCAGACACAGCCCTGGGGGACTGGACAATGCTTTCAACGAGCTGAAGGCTGCTTCTGCCCCTGCTACACCTCCTTGGCACACTGGGAACAACATGTGGCAGAATAAGAAGATCTTTCTGAGAATTTGCTGGTTAGTTTGTTAACTGTTTGGCAGCCTTCATGCACCCAAAATGACACGGTAACTTTAATGAGCATAAAGGAAAACAGAAAAGAGAAAGAAAAATCTTTGCTGAATCTAATTAGCTGAATCTAATCAAAGGCTACAAACATAACCATGCTTGAATTATAACTGGGTCATTATTTCTTGACTGTAGGGCAGAGTTAGAGAAAGAATATCCTGAATGAACACACCCTGGAATGGTTTGGATTTCTTTCCCGTTTCAGTTTAATTCTGATTTTTCTGACCCTAGCTCCTGGGGCTTGGGATGTAATGGTGTTACTCCACCTGCAGCCTCCACTTCAGCCTGGATGTCTGTTTGAGATTGCATGCTTCTTGAAATGACATCAATATCTGAAGAACACCTCCAAGACCAGACCCCATTGTGCAAGAATGTGCACCAACACCTACGATGAGGTGGCTTCAGCTCAGAATGCATGGGGATCCATTTGAGGGGGCAGCCGCATGCATTAGTTGAGATTCACCTGCTGCCTTCAGTGTTCTCTCTTTGCTTTATCCTCCTGCTAAAACAATGACTTGGATGCTACTGCATTATGGGGCCCCCAGCATAAGAAGGACATGGACCTCTTGGAGCAAGTCCAGAGGAGGCCACGAAGATGCTCAGAGGGCTGGATCACCTCTGCTATGGAGACAGTCTGAGAGAGCTGGGGTTATTCAGCCTGGAGAAGAGGAGGCTCTGGGGAGATGTTAGAATGACATTCCTGTTCCTAAAGGGGCTGCAAGAAAGCTGGAGAGGGACTTTTTAGAAGTATAGGGACAAGAAAAGGGGCATGGCTTTAAACTGACAGAGGGGTGATTTAGATTAGATATTAGGAAGAAGTTCCTCCCTGTGAGGGTGGTGAGGCACTGGCACAGGTTGTCTGGAGAAGTTGTGGCTGCCCCATCCCTGACAGTATTCATGGCCGGGTTGGAAGTGGCTTGGAGCAAGCCACTCTAGTGGAAGGTGTCCCTGTCCATGGCAGAGGGTTGGAACTGGATGAGCTTTAAAGTCCCTTCCAATCCAAACCATTCTGTGATTCTATGATTCTGTGTGCATCCCCATCTGTCATGAAATCCAACTTTGTGACTATGCTCTGGATAAAAGGGGCAGCAGAAGGGTCAGCAAAACTGTAACTAAGGTCTTAGAACTGATGGATTTAGGTCTGTGTCTAAGTTTTAGGACTGGGACAAATGCAGGCAGAGAATATACTGAATGTGATCCATTAGTATAACTTCTGTATATGTAGAAAAAGGTTTTTCATGATGAGGGCAGTCAACCACTGAAGCAGGTTACCCAACAAGGCTGTGCAGTCTCCATCTTTGGAAGTTTTTAAGACCAACTGGATAAAGCTCTGAGAAACCTGATCTGTGCTCAGAGGTTCGATTAGGGACCTTCTGATGCTCTTTCCAGCCTGAGTTACCCTGTGAACCTACACACTTGTTCTTATTGGATCATTTTCATTTTGTTTACATGCAGTCACCTGCAGCTGATGCACACTTTCACACTATTAATTCAGTCTGGCGCAGTGAGTGCATGAACCCCATCTTGTCTCCTCATTGCAGCTCAACCCTATCCTGGGAAATTGCCTGGGCATCTGGTCCTGGAGGTCAGGGTGCCCACCCACCCGTTGGCCATCCCATCACTTACTCTTTCTCTATTCTTCTGCCATTCACTGCTGTCTAAGAAAAGGACGGGTCTGCAAGGAAGAACAAGGTAACATTCAAGGGGTCTTCACATCCCAGGTCAGAAGGTATCCATCTCTTAAGATGTGTGGCATAGTGTGGAAAACTTGGGCTGGATGAGCACAACCCCAAAAATCAAGTCAGCATATCATCCACAGCATCTCTGTGGGATTAGGGTACAGCTGCACCAGGGAAGGAAACAAGCCTTGGGACATCCTACATTCTTGGTATAGAACCTTTCAGGCTCCGAAACAAGTGAGGACCTGAGTGTGAATTCATGACAATATGTTTAAAGAGCTATAGGCTGTCACCCTTCTCTCAGCAGGAACATGGCCCTGGGGCACTCAAACCTCGAGGGATTGCTTCTACATTGCTGAAAGTGCCAAAACTCAGCATGAGCAGCACAGAGAGCTGTAAAGCAAAGCCGAATAACCTTCAGTCAGAGAGGACCCTGCTGATAAGAAGAGACCCTGTCTGGAGCTCTGGAGCATTTGAGGAGGCCAGAGTGTATCACAGGCTGAAGAGGAGTCAGTAGTGCTCTGTCTTTAGTGAGCAAAACAGACATCAGACTTGCAGTGCTATGCAGAAGACATGCAAAGTTATCCATCTGCTCCACACAGCCTCAGGAAGACCTCGGCTGGATATTGAATCCAGCTTTTGGCACTACACTTGAGAAAAGATGTGGACTCCTTGGAGAGGGTCCAGAAAAGAAGAACAAAGAGGAACAGAGCTCTAGAAAACATGACCTGCAAGGAGACACTGAGAAAATTGGTGTTGTTTAGTCTAGAGGGGGGAAAACTGAGGGAAAACATGATAACAGCCTTCAAGTATTTTGAATTTCCCCACTGGATAGGAGATAGGAAGCAGTCCTCCATGTCTGCTGGGGCTAGTATATGAAATGATTAGGTAAGGGCAAGAGTGCCTGAGGTCAGACTTTAGGAAACATTTTCCAAGGGCGAGAACTGGGATTCCTTGTGTGGGAGGTGGTGGAAACTCCATCACTGGAGGCTTTTGAGAACAAGTTATTTAGCCATGTATCAGGACAAATTAGGTGGATGAAGAGACCTGCAGTGATTACAGGACCTCTTGAGGTCTCCCTGGCCACCCCTGTCCCACGTGAATTCACAAACTGGGCTTCTCTAGCTTTGTCCATGTGGACTTTCAGGAGTGCCAGGGAACCATCCTATCTTCTGGGAGTCATATCCGCTGCTTCTTCCACTTCTTGCATAAGTGCTACTCTGGTAGCTCTGAGGAAGGAGTGAGGATAGGGCTTCTCTAAGCACTGATTTTCAGGCCGCCTGCAGTCAACGTCTCCAGGCAGGAATGCTGAGGCATGCAGAGAAGCTGGACGTTGCTGCTGCAGAACTGGGTGTTGAAGGAAAACAGTCGTGTTGGGGGTGGGAGGTACTGCGGGTGGCTTCATTGTAGTTGTTTTTGTAATTTATGGCTGGTGAGCCTGGAGTCTGGGAGGAGTGTTCCTTTTTATGCTCTTTTGTATAAATCCAAATAAATAAATTCAGGGAGAATCTCTTAGGCAACCAGGGCCCGGCCAGCATATAGCTGTTAAGATTAATATCTGGCTCTTGAACTGTGCCAGAAGACCAGAGAGGGAGCTGGCAGTGATCTCAAAGCACTTTGTAGAGTGTGTTGGAAAGTCTGGCGAGTTGTATGGTGCTCCAGTGGGAACTGACTTGTTGGGCAAAACCGATCCCAGTGGAGGGTGAAATACAGGATGTTCCAGCCCAAAGTGTTTACCTTGAGCAAAAGCTATGAGTGTTTCTAGAAGGAGGGGACATCCCAGCTCTGGAAACCACCGTGCTTTACTCAGCCCTGAAAATGCCACCAGTGCATGGCGCGGGCAGCTGTCACCCCTCTCTGTCCCCTCATACGTGTCAGGAAGGGAAGTGAGAGATAAGCCAAGCAGCCCCAGACCACTACATCCCCACCATGGTTTTAGCAGGTGGAGGAGGACACCAAGAGACTGGTGTGTTGGTTTGTTAGCAAAATAGCCACAAGGCCAACTTCTTTTAAAGGGGAATGGGATGCTGCCAGTAAAACATTACTGCCCAGTTGAAGCGGCAATGGAATAATGGATAGGGGTGATCCCAGAGGAAATTTTGGATCCTGAACGCTCTCAGACGCTGTGTTCAATAATTTTATGACATGGGCATTCAGGGGAGTTTCTCCCAGAAACATTTGTCTTATAAATGGCTCATTTTCTAATTACATTCTGCGGGGCTGAACGGCAACAAGAAAAAGGAAGGGAAAAAAAGGAAAAAGAAGACAAGGGAAGGCCATGACACTTCCCAAAGCTGACTTGACACACACTTACTGCAGCTTCCACTTTGATGTGAATAAGAAGCATCCACCAAATGCAAGTGACAGATAGCCCTTGCAGAAGATCTCCCTCACATGGAACCCTGCACCTGTGGAACCAGGAGTGGTGGGGTGGCTGAGACGACTTTAATAGGGAACACCCAGGGTAGGGGCTCCCCTGCTGTGGGCAGTTGTGGCCGTTCTCCACCAGCTTCCCACTGAGCTCCATTTCCCTCCCACACAAGCCATCCTTGTGGTCCCACTTGCTCTTGACTGAAGAGTGCGTTTGCAAATGAATCCCATCCTGGAGTGGTGAAGGAAGAGTTAACCACTTCCTTCCAAAGAAATAAAGGAAAAGGCCACCATTTCCTGACACTGGTCAAGATGAGCCGAGCAGCAGGGGCTCACAGGGTGACCCTAGCCTGTCCCTTTCAAAGAGGGGCAGGGAGAGGTTAGAGCATTGCTGAATGGAGCGATGGCCCTGGCAGACTCCTTTAGGCATCTGCACTTATTTACAGGTCTTTTTTGGCTCAGCAGTGCGAGGGCCAGGTATCCCGCAAAGCTGGGCAAGAGTGGCTTTAAAGCATTGCCCGTAACAGGGGAAAGAAGGGAGTTAAAGGATGCTGCCTCTCTTCACACTGGACGGGAATCTGGTGGCCACATGTATCTACGTTCTCCAACTTGATGATGATGATGAAAGATGTCATGCTAGGAAACTCTGGAGATCAGAGACACGCGGACCACATACCAGCATTTCAACACGAGAACACAGCTTCCAGCGTCTGCCGAGCCTCGGAATTTGCACCTTGTAACACTAGAAATGGACATCTGTAGAAGAAAGAAAAACCCTTGTGTTCACATAGATTTTATGAAGCAAAGGGGGGGCTTTTTGATCCCTCCAACGCTGCGAGGGCAGCACTGCTGCCAACTCTTCCCTTCTGGATGGGAAATGCAAGTTTAGCAGCACTCGTGTGTGTGTGTGTGTGCCTACGTGCATGGGTGCATGCATGCGTTCTTCTGGGATTAGAAATCTTTTCCAGGCTCAACAACAAAGGGTGGCACATGGCAGCTATTGTCCCCACTCAGCCAGGGTGAAGTCGGGGGAGGTCACAGATGTCCTGACCATATTTAGCTCTTAGAACAGGATTAATTTAGTTTATTTTTTTTTTTCCTCTTTGCTTCTTTTTCTCTTTTTTTTTTTTCTTTTTTGTCTCTCTAAGGCAGAAACCGCTGGCTGGATGGCAGGAGTGCAAGTCACAGCTTCAGGACCAGTGAAGTTTGCAATCATCCTGAAGAAACTCTCAGAAAAAAGCTATTTCTTAGGGGAAGGTCAAGATCCTTGGTGCCCTCTGGAGCCCTCTGGACATCCCGGTCCTGGCTGTCTAGCTCACCAGCCAACTTTGATGATCAGGGAGCTGTTTCATACAAAATCAGGAATTTGGCTGGATCCTTTCTGAGCAAGCATGGCTATCTTCTCTTGAGCCTCTTCCCTGCTGCTGTTAAAATGGGGGGACAATGTTCCCCCCAGCAATATCTTCTACCAGCTGTTTGCAAGTCTGCCCCTTTCATGAAAATAAGAGGGAGAAAAAAAGCCCCAACCCAGTGACCCTCCTTTTTCTTGCCAGATGAGCTGTTCCTCAAAAACACCTGTCTGGTAAATTAGAGTGGGAATTGCAAACGCCAAGCACAGCATATTTTCCTTCGCCACTAATATATTGAAGTTGCATATGGTGCCCTAGGGGAAAGGGGATTGTTTCAAGTCAGATTTTCAAATCGTGAGCAAATCCTAGGGAGAGAGATTTGCTGATTTACAGTGGATATTGAGAACATATCACCATCCCATGCCTCAGGTAAGGAAAACACAGACCAGGAGCTGGGGGTATTTACCAGGACCACCTTTCAGGCTGATGTAGAGGAGGATGGTATCATACACATGGAAGATGGAAGCAGAACCAATTAAATCACACATGTGAATTTTAAGCATTTTAAATTAAAACCCAGGAGGGTCCCCTCTGCATTCAGATGTTCAGGCTGGAGAAATGCTTTAGCCAAATGCAAATTACCAGTCCTGGCGCACAGGGAGTAGAAGTAGCAGGAAGAAGGGCACTCAGTGTGGTTTAATGTCCCCTTTATGTCCCCTTTTCAGTGTCCCATCAGCGATGAGTCTGATTAACCCCATTACCCCAGAGACAGGAATTTTCACACAGGAGCCATGCACGGTCTCTTAGCATACATATATGTAAAGGCAAAGTGACCAAGGCTTTCAGATACTTTCTGAATAAATTTTAATACGAATAAAAGCATTTCGGTAAGTGTTTTGTTGTTTGGTCCCTTCATAGCTGGAGTAAGTGATTGTTTCAGATTTATGTGCTATGTGTTGTTTTTCTTGGCAGTTTGCAGAGAGCCATGGTCTCCAAAGGCTTGCAATTTTAGGGATACTTTCTGATATTTAAAGAGAGCATTTTGGCTGAAGTCCACAAACTGCCTATAGTCACAGATACTAAAACTTCTTTCCAGTGACTGCCACTAATCATGCAACACTCTTGTGCTTAACATCTTGCCCTCGAGTTGACCCAGGGACTAACGGATCCCCATTCCTGTGTGCTGAGGTTGCGGCTTCCCCAAAAAATGGTGCATGGATAAGTCCAGCAAGGCCAGTGCTGCCTGGGAAGCTTCTCCCTCTAAGAGGTACCAGCTGCAGGAGTTCAAAAAAATAAAGCAACCCAGAAAATCCCCCCAAACCCAAACCAAAAGTAGAGAGATAAAGGTGGTTCAGTGAGAAAAGAGAAAAAAATGTACATGCTGGCTGTTCCTGGCATGTGTTAATGTTGACACACAGCAGAGGCACAAGCTAGTGAAGAGCCAGTACTGAGAAAATGAGATTTTTCTGAGTGTGGGACATGGAAATAATAGTAATAAAGAGAGAGAGGTATTGAGGGAAAGGCAGGTGTTTTTTAATGTTGTTACCCAAAATGGTCTAAAAGATTGTTTTTTGAATTTTAGTTAAATATAAAAAGAACTTACACTTTGTATATATCAAGTCCAGGCATCTATATCCCAGTTGAAACCATCAAAGAGAAGGAGAAAGCACAGATGCTGCTCCCACCTGTCCCCTGCCCTGGGGAAGTGGGGCCGTGCCATCCTGCTTCATATGCTCATTACCAATCCTGCTAATTTCATTTCTGATTATTTATGTTTTTTCATGAGCAGCCATTAAATGTTCATTTGTTAAGGGCTTAACACATTCCATTACACCACAAAATTTATATTTGTAACAAAATGATGTCTCAGAGTGATTCAGAATTAAATTAATGTGACATGGACTATTTATCATATGGCAGCTTGGCTGCTCAGGAACAAGGAATGATTTAGTGACTTGTATGTGTGCAAACGTATGGGCTCTGCCCTGGTATTTCTCTCATACTGCAGAGGAACTGATAAAATAATCCTCCAAAGTACCTCAACATATGGTTTAGATCATCAAAGAGAAAAATACTTGTAAAAGCACAAAGAAGGAAACCAATAAACATGTACATCTTACCAGTTAACTCCCTCTGTAGGAAATGTAAACCATGAAGGATGGTGGGTTTTGAGTCAAATTCTGTCATTTGTGTATTTTTTTTTATTACAGTAACATGCTGGCTTAAATTACAGCGTGTCCATTCAAACAATGGCAGTGCAGGAAGGAGGCAGAAGCTGGTGCAGATCAGCAACGCTATGCTGAATTTCACCAGCAAAAGACTGAGCCCGTTTCAGTTGCTGCCCCTCTGAACCTGTGTGGGTTTGTTGCTGTATCAGGTCTTGCTGGGTTTTCTTACTAAAAGAAGAAATTTATGATATTGTGCTAAGTATTGCAGCCTTTCTTATTTTTAAATAAACATGGCTTCCTCGTATACAAGATGTAAAATCAACATGTTTTGGCATGTTCACATCACCTCTTATCATGAATTTTATCAATTTCACATTTCTTTAAGAAAGTCTCCGTTGAAAATCTTCATATATCTGGGGTTTGCTCTACCATATACCACAGTGACGCTGTACTTAGACTAAGCATATTGAGATTATTTTTAAAAAATACATCCAGTTTGGCTACAGAGCATGTAGTCAGAAACCTATTTTCAAGCATGCAATTAAGTAAAAATAAAACTCCTTGCATGTGATTTCATACACCAGCATTAAAATAAAGTGGTGACTGTCTGAAGTAAAGCACATCCAGATATCTGAGGCACCACTGTTGGTGCACCTGAGTTAATGATTTCCTGGATTTTCCAAAATAAATCTAATGTTTGTCAAATGTTTACCAAATTGAAGCGTCAGATAGTGCTCAAATTAGGAGATTAGGTGAGGAAAGGATGAATCCTTCCTCTGTTGAAGTTCTCTTTATTTTCCAATATCTGTTTAGCCACGTTGAAATTAATCTCACTTTTTGAATTTCCAGTAATAAACTGGAAGTTCTGCTCTGACGTTGTGTTTCAAATACTTTCAAAATCTAGTCTTTTGAAAGAGTATCTAGTGTTCTTCATTGGTAAATCAGGCATTTCCCAACAAATTTACCTGAATTCTTTTACATTTTGTTGCGTCAAACTTTGTGGTTGTAGCAGTGCAGGAGTTATTCATGGCTTCCTTGAACATCTTCCATTTCTTAGAAGACATTTTCTGTCACCTGCAATAACTTCAGGAAATTTATGCAGTGCATTGATGGCTCCATTTGTGATGATGTCACTCTCTCTAAAGTGAATGACTTCTCCACTTATTGTCAATATTTCAAATTGAAAGTACCAAACTTAACCTTAAATGGGTTTTACTTGGTTTTCTTTCTCATCGATCACATAGATAAGCTCCATTACTGTTCTATCATGCAGTCTCAGCCTTCAGAAATAATGAAATCAGCTTTCCTCCAGGTCCATTTTGCAGAGCTCACCCTTAGTTCAGCCGACAAGCCCCTCCTGCATACCCTTCCATTGCACCCCAAAGCCCAGCACAGATCCAGGACACAAGCCCAATCCTCCCACACAGACCCCACAGCAAATCTTGTCTGCCCATTTTGCAACAGGTTTTGTTGCATCTGGTGACTAACCACACTGTTTTTAGATCACCCTTGTCTTCGTTTTTTAACATGAAAGCTGCTGGTCTCCGAAGGAGATGGCAAATTCTTGGGCAATGAAAGAAATACAGCTAGAAAAAGATTTTTAGTGGGGATTTACATATTTGCTATCAAAACTACTGAAAACCACACAGCTGTCCTAGGTCAGCTTTTATTTACCCAGAATAACATTTACCAAAAGACCCCAAACTGAGACACATAAAGCTTTCAGGGTCTAGAAACATGGTTTCTACGTTTACTGATTTCACACCAAAATGAGGAAAACACATTAGCAGCTGGAAATCCTCCTGACCCAGGAGTTTCACCTACAATTAAAGAAAACCGACAACTGTGTTAACCATCTGCTATTTCTTTTCTGATGACGATCAAACAGTTGAGAAAAATGCTCCTTTGTAAAGTGTTGTCGGGGGAACAAGTGCATGACGTGGGTCCATATTTATCTAGGAAAGCAAATAAACCACTTGTCTTGCAAAGGGAATTAAATGGAAACTCCCGAGGACACAGATCATGTGTGAAGTCAGCTGCAAGACCTGTTTCGGGATATTCATAGCCTCAGTGTGTTTCTGTTGTTTTTCTTCACCGCACACCTGATGTGACTAGCATCATTCAAATGCTCTGCAGTTGCTTGCTTTCCAGCAGGCCACCACATCAATATGTGCACCTCGAACTCTTTAAATCCTCAGTCCCTTTTCATATTTCAACTTTGGCTTTCTGCAATACTCTTGTGACAACTTGGTTTTGTAGCCTATCTTTCTGAACAAAATTCACGCTCTCCAGCACCATTTGGTGACTGTTAATGCTTAACATTCACCCAATCAGCCGAAGATCATGGTACTGTGAGAAAACTGATGAATACTTGTAAGAAAAATGGTAGCATACATTTTTGCACCCAAACACCAGATCTTTCATAAATAGCTCTCCTTTCCCCCAGACCATGCCCAGTGCTTTGCCCTCTCCTTCCAGCTTCCGTCACTTGGCTGATGCTTCAGGCAACCCCAGCTCCAAATGATGTAGTTGTGCTGCCTTTGCATTTTCAGTCTATTGTGGAGGAAGCCCATGTAATGGTGTCTGAGGTCATTCTGGCTCATGCTTTCCATGAGATGAAGGATTTGGGCTGGGTTTTCTATCTTTTAAACTCCCTTCATCTGCCAAGGAGCTGAGTACCTTCCCTGTGGTCAAGGATGGAGACTGATTGCTCTGCCCTCAGACTTGTAAAAGGGCTGATTTCCTGCTAACATGAGCTTTTGGTGGTTTGCCTGGAAACCCTGCAGATATCACATACTTGCATACCAAACCACAAGCCAGGAGGTCTTGCCATGCAGGCTGGTGATCTGCAGCTAGACTGTAGGTAGCAAGGGCAAGGGATCATCCTTCCAGCCATCTGAAGATCCTTGAACAGTGGGTATCTACTCTTTATCTACCAGCTGCTCAAACTCAGGCTGCCTTCATGGACATCGCATCTCCTCAGAGAAGGACCCTACAGCCCAAGTATGTCCCACCTTGGTTGTATGGGCAAACACAAGAGGAGCTGGAGTGTAGCAGGGTACTGGACTTGAGGAAGCCATGGGCAGGTGGCCAAGGAGTACCGCATTGCACCCGAGCTGCATCCACACCAGGTGGAGGAGAGGCTGGGTGTGTGTCTGGCCAAGCCAGAGGAGCACAGATGAAACCTCTTTCCAATACATAATAAAAGGAGAGTGAAGCCAGCTGGAATATCTTGTACATTAAGTGTGATGACTAACTATAGCAGATGTTGGTGGATTTGTTAAAGTTTCCACCAGAGAAGGAGGGACTGGAATATGAGCATTTGAAAATCAAAGGTAGCCCATGAGTTAGGGAGAAGAAGTGGGAGATGAAAGAGAACAGAGCTGTGAGGAGGGAAGGAGGCTGCTGGCTTGCTAAGAAAGATGATGGGGTAAATTGTGGTGTGGGTTAAAGCAAGAAAAGAAGTTTGCAAGGTCGGGGCAGGGGGTGTGCATAGGGCTACTTCATCAGGAGGGAAGGGCTTTGGAGCCTTCTGCAGCAAAAGGATAAATGGCTTCATTCCCAAGGGTGAAAGAGATGGAAAATTACACACATGGGTTTGGGCAGACATAGAAAACAGTGCTCAGGAGGCGTGCATGCATCTCCCACCCGAGCACCAGCAGAGGAAATTCTGAGGTCCCTTATCACAGCTTAACCACGACTGTGCTACAGCGGGACGCTAGAAACCAAGAATCTCTCTGGCGACGCATCTCCTTTGCCTGTTGTGGAAATATTAGGCCTTCCCCCATAAGAGGTATATTCATCTTGGTGTAGCTACACTATACCCAAGTATGATATCCAAAGTCAGAACATCTTATATACAGAAGAAAGGACAAATGCATTTAATTAATGTTATCAAGATGTAAAGGTAATTGACGGGCATTTTGTCAGTACTTTTTTCTGAGGAGCGTCCATCCGGTAAGCTGAGCCAATTTCTGAAAAACATGACATGAGCTTTCCTGATCTCTCATTCTAACAAAGAAGAAAGACAGAAAAAAAAGGTAGATTGTAGAGTTGCTCAGAAAATGTTAAATGTAATTTTGAAAAGAGTTAGAAAACATTTATTGTGGCTTGAAAGAAACCTACATTGCACAGTTTAATCTTTTTTGGTTTTTTCCCCAGTACTGTCAAGATTGTGTTGGAATATTTTGTTTGCAGAAAAAAATACATATTACAGAAGACATGGTTTCCAGAAAGCAAAATTAACCAAAGAAAGAAAATCACAGTTTTATGGAGAGGTTGGCAAACTCTGTGTTCCTTCAGATTCTGTAAGTTGGAGCCTTTTTAAAATGCAAACTGAAGAGCATAACCATCACCTGACTTTTACCTTCTCTTTCAGCTATGCAAGCATCGGTGTTGGCCAATATTTCAGCAAAATTCAAAGAGAAATCTTATCCCCTGAGAAAAGCCTAATGCAAATGGAGTAAGAAGGACCCAAACCTAATTTGTTAATGTGGCTGCACACCTATACGAATTGATTTTTCTCCTTTCAATGTTAAAATAATTATAACAAGATGCATCAACTGCTGTATGAAGCAATTTCCCTCAAAATTTAGTAATTGACTGCTGCGGGTCTGAT
Organism: Amazona ochrocephala; assembly: GCA_039720435.1. NCBI lineage: Eukaryota > Metazoa > Chordata > Aves > Psittaciformes > Psittacidae > Amazona > Amazona ochrocephala. Next base: position 62,476,074 of record CM077882.1, read on the forward strand.
GTAACAGTTTCTCAGATTTATTCAGCCAAGGCTTCCCCTCTACACTGGGCAATGCAACTCAAGGTTTAAATTCCTTATACACGAATTATAAATGGTAACAACTAGAGAATACATGCAACTGATCTAAGTGTTCCTGAAAAAAATAGCTTCTAGTTATTCCACACAAAATAGTAATTTGTCTGTTACATGACACTGCTGGTGCTTACATATGAGTAGCTTCAGCAATACCAAAAAACCCAAATGTCTCTACTTTTTTTTTCCCTTTTCTTTTATTTTAGAAACTAGATGGAGCCAGCAGTTTAAGTTCGTGACTTTGGTTTCTTTCACTGACACTGTTATAAAGTTAAAAGGCAAGGCAGATGATCAGCTCTGGTTAAGACAAGTTCTTCTGTTAGCCCAGTGGGCTACCCTAATGAAAGAATTTTCACTTTGGATGTGTAATGTGCAATATTGCCTTAGCCTTTCCTTGGCAAATGAGATGAACATCAGGGGAAAAAAATAAAAATATAGACACCAAGATTCAGCTTGGAAAAATGGAAGTTCTGGAAGAAAGATTAAAATAAACGAAATATCACTGGCTTGGCTAGCAGCAACTGGGGGAGAATGAAACAAATATTGGAATGACATAAATCCTGAGGAATTACAGAGTTGTAAGGAAGGGCTGAAAGTGAAGAAGGTAAAATTTTGGCTGTCTAGCCACAGAAGTTTCCTGGTGCAGATATCCATTAGCAAAGTGGTCTTATGAGGAAATGGTGAAGGATATATAACATATGACATTTATAACTAGACTAAACAAAAACTACACAGTCCTTCCTTCACAGACAAATGCCCCAAAAATCCAGTCCTACATCCTATGCAATCCCATGCACTGTGTGAGCAGCCACATCCCACAGGAGGCACAACCCCTTGGAGCAGTGGCTTTTTTTCTTGAACCACAGCCCAGCCAAACCTGGGCTTTGAATAATGCTGAACTCCAACTGAAATGGCTTGAGCTAGAGCTTCAGCCCCAACCAGCCCTGAAGCAAAATATCCCCTGGCTCAACTCCCTGATACCAAGCCAGGCTTTGGCAAGAGTTAAAAACCTGCCAATAGTGGAGCAAAGGTGATTCCATCCTTCTTGGTACCTCTGCACCAAAGATCTTTGATGACATTTTGGGATGACCTTGGGTTTGTCCATGATGGAATACCCTGTGAAAGTCTTGGAATCTGTTAATCGGTTTGCCTTTCACAACAGCAACCATGCCTTAACATTTCCATACTTTACCACCTGCTTTCCCTCTCTTGCTAAGATGTAGGTTCTGCTTAGTTTAGGCAGTCATTATGCACCACCACCAGCAAACCAGTGCTGCTAATTTAAACACCACATGCTCAGCAGTAACAAGTCTTTTGTGTGACCTTCCTTCCTCCGCTTCCTAGTGGGGTGAATAGATGGGTTCACTGATGTGATGCCATTTGCTCTGTAGGGGTGAAGATGGAATCTTTCCCCTGCAGCAAGAGGTTAGAAATTTCCTTAATTCAGATTAATCTTTATTTTTTCCACTGTTAAAGGCCCAGAGAAGGATTTATCCAAGGTGACCAATAGAACTGTGATGTCCTCCTCACTGAACCCTGTAAGTGGTGTAATCATGCAGAGATCAGCTGGAAGATGTTTCTGCAAAGATAAGCCCAACTCTCAGTCCTACACCACTGGTGCTGTTGGTCTCCTTCTACAAGTCTGCTCCCTGTTAAACATACTGCAACGGCTTTTCCTGTACCTCAGGACTTACAGTTTCTTTTTGTCCAGACTTTGGATGTCATCCTTTCCTCATTTTACCCTGTTTCTTGGAGGTTCTTTTGACATCAGAAACCAGAGACAACACTTCCTGAGGAGGATTAGGCTCTTTGGAGCTTTTTTTCTCTTCTAGTTTTCTGGCCTGTATTAGGAAAACTTGGGAAAATAGTGAAGGGCAACATGCATGGTATGGCCATTTGAGAGTGGGTTCCAAGTACTTACCCAGCTGAAACAGCTCATGTGAGACTGTATCTGAATGCCCGGACAGTTTCATCTTCCCAGTCGTTGTGCAAGGTCAGTGATCAAGACTGAAACAGTGGGAAGCAGAGACATGCAAAGTACTTCATTGGTCAGCTGCAGCTTAATTTCCTTCTGCTTTGCCAGTGAGTTTTCCATGACAGATAGAGAAACTATGTCACTGATAACCAAAACAGATAAGTACACATATCTCCATTAACCCAGGGGTAGAGCAAGCTGGCCTTCACAAATTCTGTTTGTTCATGGCTGAAGTGAGATTTCAGCTTCCAAAACCATCTTTGGTCACATAGCAGAGGAGAAATCAGCTCTCTCTGACTCTGCCAGTTCAGTGTGCAGCAAGAAAAGCCTCACATATCTACCACACATGTCTCTTGAAAGCAAGAGAGACAATGAGGCCCATCTATTGTTTTGCAGTTGCTCGGGATTTTTTTTCCAGCCAGAAAAGAATTGCATTTTGTATGGTGACTCCTCTGCATCCCAAGGGGCAGCAGTGGGAGAAATGTTCTCATTCCTTGAATAGTATTGTACTGAGGTTCCCTCTGTAGCATGTACTCATAAGCTGGTGGGACAACTCTCCATGATGCTGGCAATTACACCTAATTCAAGAATAGATGGAAAAAAATCTGTGCTACTCATCTCTGCAGGAGTACTGTTAAATAAGAGTTAAATACAGACCCAGGATTACTGGCATCTGGAGGAAACTCTGATGATAGCTTTCAGAAGTCAGATGTGTTTCACATTCTCTCTGTGTGAGGGTTCCTCAAAGACCATCTCTTAAAACTGATAGGGACAGCTAAGTCATGTTATTTGGTTGAATCCAGTTTCCTTCCTCAGGAAAGCTCCTTATGAACTGATTATTACAAATGCAGTAAGTGTTCATGTAGAGAAAAGATATTAAGGCAGGAGATGTCACAAGTAAAATGCCGGTGGAAGTTCTCCTGCTCCCCTTAATCAGTCATGCAAGTTGGAACTGGTGAGTTTGTCTTGACTTTTTTCCTGCTCCAAAATGTCCTTCTCTGATATCTCTTGCCACCACTTTAGCAGTGGCCACCAGGACTGGGGCTGGTAGCACAAAACATAACCCCCCCAGCCGAGCTGCTAGCCACCTCTCCCAGAAGCCAGTCTACTGGAGACACCATGTGTGGTTACTGAGCCCCAGTCTTTCCAAATGGAAATTCATAGGAAGGAACCCATATGCCCCTGTGGACACTGCCCAAAAGAGATTTAATACAGGGCTATGATGTTCTTATAAACATGAAACCCAGCTCATTCTAAAATTTATGGCTTTCTGACAATCTGAATTGGCCTTTCTGAGCCAAGTGGCCACCAGCCTAAGGGTAAATATTGGGATAAGACTTAATGCCTGTCCTAGGCAGAAGCCCCTGCTGTTAGGGTTGCCAGGTGATTTGTTTAGTGGATAACCATTTTGTTTCTTAAACCTTTCCTTCAGCATGACAAGGAATTGCAAACAACTAATGCCAGTGTTTGTCATGGACGACTCAAAGCAAATTGTTATCATCTCCATTACCACTGTTGTTAGTGTTAGTATTATGGCACGATCCCAAAAGGCTGTACTGCTCATCTGGGTTGTCCAGGGCAGAATAGGTCCTACTGGCCAAATCCTCCAAAACCACCTTCTTAATACCAAGTCTTTCGTCCATATCTACAAATTAGCCTGCGGCTGGTGCCACTATTGCCCTGCACTGTAGGGAGAGGGCAGCATCCTGTGCAGTGGCATTGACTGTGGTGCATGGGGTCAGGGCATTTAGTTATTAGCATGGTTAGAGTGACAAGCCTTTCCCTGGTTTCATTAAGAATCCAAATTGCTGACATTCTTGTCAAATGCTAAGTGGGGACCTTTTCAAAGTGGCAGCTGGGTCAAGATGTGCAGGCTTAATGAGTTAATGCAATTTGGTCCTTGGTGAGGAAATTACTTTTCAGCAGGGAGGTCTCCGGTGTGAGGAATGCCTTGGGTTGTTCCTTCAGCAAGGAGGGGACAGACCCGGGTGTGTGAGGCAAAGAAATGGGAAGAGTGCGAGGCAGTGGAAACACAGTCTCTTATGGCCATAGCGGGTCACCTTCCTGAAAGGGTGTGGGGGAAAAAGCCCCAAGAACCCTTTGATAGTAAACACTGGGGGTCTACCTGGTCCTCATGCAGTGGATGGATGGGAGTTTGGTGAAAAACAAGAGAATTAGAAACTGGCTGGGCAGGCAGTTCTCAGGTGGACTTTTGCAGCTAAAAAAGCAGTTGTGGCTTGGACCCCTGTGTTATGGAGGAGTGGCTCTGGGGCACAGTGGTGCCACAGATACCAGAGAGATGGCACACAGGCCAGGTGAGGGCTCCTGATGATTTTCATCACTGTTTCAACAGCCTGGATATTTGCTTTGTTCTTTTTTTTATTGCAAAAAAGGTGACAGCAACTCATATTGTGGCAGAGAGCAGCTAGATGTGATGCTGTGTGTCCTGGCAGACAATATAATCACACTGAGGATATGAACAGCTGTAGCATGAATAAAAAAGAAGGAAAAACATCCTGAGCCCCTTTGTTAACATTGCTATCGTATGGAAATTACAGGAGAATAGCTCTGATGTCTCTGAAGCCTCAGCTAACTCTTGTGTCAACAGAGAGATGAGTGAGGATGAAGGAGTTTGGTTTTTTCTTCCACCATCCTCTGGATTGGGACCTGGAAGGGTAGAGCTTAACAAGAGAGTTTTAAAAGGCTCTAAACCCTAGGATTTATACTGCAATAGCAATAAAACCCACTGGGTTATATGTTATAGAGGCAGCTAATACACACCTCGGGTGGTGAGATGCATTAAGGCCATTGCTGTGTGGATTAATGTCCCCATAAAACACATCCCGTTGTGTGACATTGTTGTGAGGAGAATGAAGCAATAACTCTGGGACGCGCCAGGCGAGTGCCCGCCCCAGCTCTGATGGATCCCCAGCTCTGGGCTGGAGGCTTTCAGGGCTAATACAAAACAATTGTTATAAAGCTGCCCCTCTTCTCCCATTCAGTGCCAAACAGCACAGACCGGGGCCCCTTCCCCACCACCTCCTCCTTCTTCCATGCCTGCCGCACCACCAGCAGCTCCAGCTCCATATTCCCCATCCGGGGCTGCATGCATGGCCAGCTTGAGGCAATCCTTCAGCAGCTGGGTATGTCTCTGGGCAAGCCCAGGCGATGGCAAACAACAGGTTTGGCAAGGCTGAGGGTGTAAATAAAAGAGCCTGACTCAGCCAGGGCTGCTGAGCGGATGTCACAGAGAGCCTTGAAAACTGGAAAGTATTATATCATTTATTAATAGGCATTTATGTTACACTCCCCACCAGAGTGTGCGTGCCCCTGATGACAGAAGTGCTTACTAGTGCTAATGAGGCAGAACGGAGAGGAAAAAATGGCCCTGTGGGCTGGGGACTGGCTGGGGAACCGGGAGATGTGAGCTCAGCTCCTGGCTCTGCCACTGCCTCCACCACCAACATTACACTGGCTGCTTGAGCCTCGGCCGGTGCCTTGTGTCCCTCCCTGCCAGTTGTGGTGGATGGGGATGTTCTGCTCTTACCTGCAGCTTTCATGCAGGTAACAACTCCACAATTAACAAGGGGAGTGATTCCTGGGCATTTACCCACAAGCTATGTTTTCTTCCCCTCACTTCTCCTGCAAGCATTTTCAGGACCAATGTCCTCTCCATCACCCTCTTTGTGTTTTGCACCAACACAGAAAGGGGTTTTTTGTCAAGGTGCAAATGCAAAATGTGAAGGCAAAATACATGAACAGGGGTTGTGACAAGGCATTCACTGTCCTTTGGCCATCCAGACACCTTTTCAGTGCTCCCAACTAACACATTTCAATGGCTAACCTGGGGAAGGATGTATCCCAGGGGCTTGTCTTGACTTCTGAGTTTAGCTTGACAGATGAGACACTGAAATATCCCCTAGAAATATCCATCACCACTTCAGGGCTACAAACCTGAACTGTGCCTAAGATGTATCTGAAGCATGCCAAGGAGCACTGAGTCATGCACCCGGAAAGCTGGGAAGGAGTAATTGTTTTTTGGATGGGATCACAGATGCCTACAGGGTATTTGTGGGTGCTATTTTAAGGCCTAATCCTAAGGCAACTTTAGAGTCAACAGAGAGCCCATTAGCAGGCTGGGATGAGATATGCACATTGTTTGGAAAAGCAGTGGGCTGGGCTGTGTTTATCTTTGAACTGCTGCTTGAACAGGCTCCAGCAGTGTGGGGGATGCACGCCGCTGCAGAGAGGATGCTCCAGGGCACCCACTTCAGGGCTCCAAAAGGCTTTTTCCTCTCAACCCCTCTGTACCCAAGCTTCCTGGTTGTGGGTGTCAAGTGTTTGGGGTTGGGACAGAGGACCTGGTGTGAGGTGATACTTTTTCTCCACAGGCAAAATTCATGTGCAATGCCCTGGGGAAGGTTGCAAATGATGTGTGCAGGCTCCTAAAGGACCACAGCATGGCTGGTCTCTGTTGACCTACCTTGATCTGAGCACCAGAGCCACATGACAAGATGGGAAGGCATATGCTACAACCACTGGAGATATCCAGAAGCCAGGATGGCACAGGCATGCATGAAACTCATGTGCTACATGCTGGGAAAGGCAAATAATGAGCAGACTGCAGTAAATTTCTACATCTTTCATTTTCTCCCCTTCCTCAGAGTGGCAATGTCTGCTCAGCACATCTTGTGAGCGAGAAGCAGCTGAAGTAGAGCAAAAATAAACTGGATAGCTGAAACAGGAGAAGAGAGCACAGCTACAGCACAGCTTAGTGGGAAACCTCATTTCTTACTGGTAGTAAATAAAAATAGTTTTTGTTGAGTTTTATTTTTTTTGTTTGGTTTTGGTTTTTTCTCAGTGACTCACAGCGCAGACATTGCATGGAAAGGGCACTAGAATCAACAGCCAGGGGAAAAAAAAGAGAAATGGAAAAATTACCATCACAGTGCATTTTTCCCATTCCCCTTTCATCTCTTACACCTGTGTTTGACTTCAGCCAACCTTACATAAATCCTTTAAACATCTGTCTAAGTCACTTATGAAACAAGCTGAAATGGTCTCAGCCAGGCTAACAGTTCATTCTGCTGGATATCTTTAAACCCAAACGGGTTTGCAGAGCTTGCCAAGCCAGGCGGGCTGCAGGCTTCCCTTCCCATCAAGCCCCACTCATTCAAAATGTTAAAAACTGTTTGTGCCAGAACTTCTCCTGCAGGCGTCACCTTATGAAAGACCCTATTTATAGCTATGAACTTAAGACAGAGGCAACAAAAGTTTGCTTGAGTGTGGTGGCTGACTCTTATAAAATCACATTCTTCAGAAGGCCATTTTGCAGTCTGAATGGACTTAGCTGGGGCTGAATTCCGTGGGGTGGGAAAACAGGAATTGGGGTAATCTTGGAAAGATGCAATCCTGCCTAAGGGGTAGAGCATTAGTATAGGTGGTCGCATCCTCCAAATGGCAAAGAGTGGGACATGGAAGTGTTAGAACAAGTCCAGAGGAGGGCCACGAGGATGATCAGGGGACTGGAGCACCTCTCGTATGAAGATAGGCTGAGAAAGTTGGGGCTGTTCATCCTGGAGAAGAGAAGGCTGCGTGGAGACCTCATAGCAGCCTTCCAATACCTGAAGGGTGCCTATAGGGATGCTGGGGAGGGACTCTTCATTAGGGACTGTGGTGAGAGGACAAGGGGTAATGGGTTTAAACTTAAACAGGGGAGGTTTAGATTGGATCTGAGGAAGAAATTCTTTACTGTGAGGGTGGTGGGGCCCTGGAATGGGTTGCCCAGGGAAGTTGTGAATGCTTCATCCCTGGCGGCGTTCAAGGTGGGGTTGGACATAGCCTTGGATGGCATGGTTTAGTGGGAGGTGTCCCTGCCCATGGCGGGGGGGTTGGAACTCGATGATCTTGAGGTCCTTTCCAGCCCTTGCTGTTCTGTGATTCTGTGATTCTGTGATGTGGCCCTCGCCTATGTGAGGTCAGGGCTCATGGTTGTGACATGGTGATGACTTTGTGTTAATACAAGGCAGGGTTGTGCTGTTGCTTTTCTCCTCCTCTGTTTTTTGGTCATTATTTCAGGTGATTATATCTGAAAACCTCTATACAGCCACCAGCTCTGCTGCCTGGTGAAATTCATTATATCTGCAAAGATGATTCCCTTCCATTCCATCTTCCCTGTGCTCCACTGAGTGAGTCTCCACCAAGGAAGACAAGAAGTAACAGGAGATTTGGGTTTGGGTTTTGTGTCTTGACTGATCTTTTGGGCTCTTTGAATTGAGAAAACTTTTGTTCTGGCATGGAGCTAGCTCCGCAACTCGTCTGGCCCTTCTCAGCTTCATGCAGGGTCTGAGAGTGTCAGTCTACTGTGGGACTGATTTTGTATCACAACACTTCGAAATCTGCTGCTGCGCAAGGTTAGTTCTTGGCTTGTGGGTGATGGTGCTGCGCTGCTGGACTCAGTGGGACCACAGGCAGTAACTGCAGTGGGATGCGCTCAGTGCCATGATGCACGTGTATCCTTCACAGGATAAAAAAGCTTATGACACCAACTTTGAGGCCTTGCTAAGTGCCAGCCTGCTTCCTTAATGTGTCCTTGAGTTGTATGGCCCATGTCCAGCACTGGTCCTGCTGCTTTGCACAAGCACAGCTGCTCAGAATCTTAGACCTCCTTTCAGCTTAGCAAAGAGAATGAAGGCTAGTGGCTGCCAAGCTGAGGTCTCTGTCTTTTCTTGATTTGTGGATTTTAGAAGAAAATGTAAGATTTTTCTTTTAAGGGGAGAATATATTTTTCCCTTGACACAAATCAGAAATAGCAAAAGGGATTTGTTTAAACACATCTGATAAAAGTCTTCCTTGGTTGTGATCAAGGCAGGTCAACTTCTGCATTGGGTTTGTCTTGGCTGGTGGATTTAGGCTGTCTGCTTGCCTATGAATTGGTTTCTGTTTCTGCAAAAGTACCTGCTGTCCACCAATATTTATTAGATATTGTCATGTGGGTTTTGTTGACCTCTTTGCCTTATTGTGTATATTCACAGAAAGGACTCTTCAAAATCTAGGGATGTTTCTCTTCCCCTGAGGCAAGATGCTTTCTTGACCCACAATCCTAATATATCAGTTCCTCACACACGCATGAACTATCTCACAACAGCCCCATAAAATTTTAGGAAATTAGAATTCAGAAATTGGAAATTAGGAAGAATCAAAATCACTTGTTAGATGTCATGGAGGAAAAGCTCCTGGACAGCCACTGAAGGTCAATGTATTGCTCCAAAAGATCTTCAGCAAAGAAGAACAAATGCAACAAGATCCACTGGTGGATGAATATACTTTTCAGCACATGTTAAAGTGCCATGCCGTAGCTCTTCCTCCCATGACTGACTGGCAGATAGCCTGTTCTTCTGAACAGTACTGTGTGAGATTGTCCCTCTGAGCAAACAGAACCAATAGCAATTGCTGTTGTGTTTGAAATTCATTGCTTCAGCCTACTTGATAGCTCATGAAGTTCAAACAAAAGCGATTTTTCTTTTGTGGAATGAAGGTACTTCCTAGGGAACCTGCAGTATAAGGCACGTTCGTAAATACTACGTGTATCTCCATTGCTTTTGCAAGTGCGACATACTTGGATGATTTGAGCACATAACCGTCATATTTATTGGGGAGGAAATATAAACACTTTTTTCATGTTGGACTGCTGTAGTGTCCTTCCTTCTATGCCTCTGCGTACTCATACAGTATCTGCTCTTCTTTCAGACTTCACTAGCCTTTGGCACACTCTGCAGTGATATGGTATCACCTCCCAAATGTTTGAGTGTTCTTACGTGTCTTCTTCAGGACTGAGTTTTCCTAAGTTTTGCATGCGAAACACCACTGCAGCAGGCAAGGTGGAGATCAGAGTCTGCAGGCAGCTGGTTTGATTATTGATAAGGTCAACCTGAGCTCAGGCTTTACTGATATACTTAATAAATCTTTTGTACTCCCTTCTTAAGTCAACAGCATCTGTTCTCGTCTCCTTGCATAGGAGATGATTTAACATCGCATGTTTTCTCTGGAGGGTGAAAGTTCCACTCAGGTCTTCGGTGCTTCCAGACAAGTGGAGAGGATGGGTTACACCAACAATGGTGTAATCTGCCAGACTTTTACTGGCAGGATGTTTCACTTTGCAGAAGGTGGGCATGTAAAGCACACCTTCCCTGGGTGGGCACAGCAGTCAGAAATGTGACCATTATAAGACCACAGGTCTCAGTGTCCTGATTCCTTGCATGCAGTGAAAAACAAAAGCACTTTGGCCCAAAGGTACCCAAAATCACTTGAACTGAGATGTCTACATTAGTTGAATTAAGCTTTGTCTCTGATGAACACAAGCAAGAGTGCTTTCTCCAAGGGCAGTCGAATTCTCCGCTCTCGGCAGGTTCTAGCGCCACTTGATGGAAGTGGCTGCTTGAGGCAACTCAGCTATTGCTCCATATCTCAGTTCAGTGTCCACATGGACGGAACCCAGGTCTCCCTGACTATGGCAAGGGGCTACGGGAATGTAAAGAATTGAAATCAACCACATTTTTGTATACTTTTTTTTCTCTGTGACAGTCAGAGCAACCAGCAACTACTTTCAGTCTTGTGTGTCTAAATTCCTACACTCGCTGTCACTTAGTGGGCTTCAAAGAAAGATCAAAACTGTACCTGTTCAAGTCAAACACCACCTTATCCTGTGTACTACACAGGTGAAAAGAAGGAAGAAGCATCTATGATATTGCATTCAGGCACCTATGCAACACTAAATGGGAGTTGAAATGACAAAAATACCAGACAGACTGGTTATGCCCCAAATGTTCTACCATATTTTCCTTGTGAGCACTATGATTACAAGTCACAACTAGAGGTGTGACACTGCAGGTGAAGGACTAGTGCACAGTCACATGTGGCTGTTCCTGTAGGAGCATGTGGAGGTGAGTGGGTGATGAGAAAGAGCACAGAGCTGAAAGCCTGCAGTGTTGTACAAAAAGCTACAGCAACAGGATAAAAACCAGACCTGGGTTTGGGTTTTGTTTTTTGGTTTGGTTTTTTTTTTTTTTTTTGATAAATCAGTAAATAGACCTAAGGGGAGAATAACATTGCCATGAAACACAAAGGAGTTCTGGCTTTGCTGAGTCTTCCCTGCTCTCTTTGTTCTCCCAAGCAGCATGTTCCTAGTGACTTATCCATATTGTGCTTCTAAGAAAGATGTCGCATTCCTGGGAGATGAGATTGTTTCAGGACTGGTCCAAGGGAAAGGGCTTTGTAGATGGAGGATGCAGAAGTTCAGAGAAGTTTTGTTCTCAAACCCTGGAGCAGCCCAAGGTGAGTCACCATATCCTTCTGGACCTTGCCTTTCCTTGGTAGAGCAGAGATAGCCTTTCTTTGTTTTTTCTAAGGCTGTTTATTTCTTTTGTTGCATTTTGCAAAATGGAGAGCTTGATTATAGCTGGGAGCATGGTAAATAAGAGGGAAACAAGGAGCTTGTAGGATAAAGAAGAGAAATTTAAAGAGTATCTGAAGGGGGCCTATAGGGATGCCAGGGAGGGACTCTTCATGAGGGACTGTAGTGAGAGGACAAGGGGTAACGGGTTAAAACTTAAAGAGGGGAAGTTTAGATTGGATATAAGGAAGAAATTCTTAACTGTAAGGGTGGTGAGGCACTGGAATGGGCTGCCCAGGGAAGCTGTGAATGCTCCATCGCTGGCAGTGTTCAAGGTGAGGTTGGACATAGCCTTGGATAGCATGGTTTAGTGGGAGGTGTCCCTGCCCATGGCAGGGGGATTGGAACTAGATGATCTTAAGGTCCTTTTCAACCCTAACTATTCTATGATTCTATGATTCTATGACTTTGGGCACTTACAGTTAACAGACTGGACCAAAGATTTTCAAACTGGCATCACTATCAAAAGCAATAACAGTAGCAAAAGCTCAGATTTGTAAT